>OX336392.1:270598305-271847590 GCA_946902985.2 Meconema thalassinum | reverse complement strand
ATACAAAAATAGTACTTAATTTCAAGTTCCAGATTATCTACTCTAGTCCCTGTCCCTAACACAGCAAGGCCTACTAAAACACTAATACAGACATCACAACAACACAAGTAATCAAAAAAGTTTAGTTGTTGATTTATTTAGGGGCTTTGTGACATCATTGTCATGTACGCCCGTGTACTTTATTGAGTGTGGAATTCGTCAAATGACCCGTTTTATTGTAATGGCTGTATTAATGTGTGTAATTGGGAAGGAGACGGCCGTGGTCTTGGGTTAGGAACTAACCCTGCATTTGCCTGGAGTAGAAGTGGAAAACCATTTCCAGGATGGCAGAGAAGATAATCGAATCCACCTCTTCTCTGTTTCGTCTCACCGTGCTGATTGTACCCCGTTCCAGCCTTGAGATCAGAATTACATTTCTTTGCAGAGCCGGGAATTGGACCTGGAACTCCAGGGTAACAGCTAAGCATGCTAGCCATCCTGAAAGTGGTTTTCCTTGGTTTCCCCACTCATACTCTATGCAAATGCCGGGATGGTTCCTAATCTAAAGCCACGGCTGCTTCCTATCCATACCCTACCTCAATTACAAATACACACACTAGTACAGGCATCACAGTGACACAGGTTATCAGACAAATTCTACACACACCCAAAAACATAAGGATACATGACCACGATGTTACAAAGCCCTTTAAATCAACAAAAAACAACAAACAACTTCTATCTACCACCTTGCTTCCATGTTGATAGGCCGGCTACGTGGCTCAGCTGTAACGTTGTCCAAGGTTGCAGGATAGAATCCTGGCGCAGTCAGCTGGGATTTGTGGGTGCGCAAATGTGAGGAAGCCGTGTCAGTAGATTTACTGGCACGTTTAAGATCCACTTCAAGGCAAAATCCTGCACCCCGGCGTCTCTAAAAGCCACATATAGCAAAAAGGAGGTAAAACAAATAACATATTATTATCCATATTGACATCCTGTGAACGACAAATTTCACGATTTCCTTTACGGCGCCACTTTCAAGACACCCTATTATTGTGCATACGAAGTACTGTAGGTGAACATAAATAGCCCGTACCTTAGAACTGAACATCCTTGTTGATGTGACAATCTACCAAGGTCATACATATTGTCCAGCATTCTAAGTCCGTTTCATATACTTCACTTCAGAACCTCTATCTAAATATTCGTTCTTCTGGTATTTAGACCAGAAATGCGAGAGCGACTATTAATTTGAACAGTCGGCTTCGGTGCCGTAGTCGGTAGCATGCTGAACTGCTATGCCTAAGATCGCGGGTTAAAACCTGGCCGAAGTCGTCGGATTCTTTTAAGAGCGTTAAAATCATTCAGTTTGCCTTCCTTCGAAGAGGAAGTAAAGCGGTGGGCCCATGTCATACATTTATGGCATGAAAAAGAACCTACCACTACAATTGGTAGTGTAGCTAAATCTGTAGGTTATTTGGCTAGAAACGCTCTATCAAGTTCCAACGTTCACCGGTGGGTGTCAGTGACGTCTGATAGCCAAAGTTAGAATCACTTGAAATTGAACTTTCCCAGTGTCATTTATCTTCATTCACTTCATCTTAACCACAAGCGATGGTACTTGTAGCTCACCCCATAGGTGTCCGTTTGGAAGCAGCTACAAACTCTTGGGAGCCAAAATGTCCTTGGACACTCCCGGAACTAAAAGCCATACGCTAAATAAATAAATAAATAAATAAATAAATAAATAAAAATTTGGAACGGAGTGTATTTCATTTTGTTTATACTCGACATCAAAAAAAGAGCAATGCATAATTTACAGCAGCTTTTATCAACTGTAGACTTTCATATATGCTGTTCAGTAATTGCCATTTAATTATAGAAAGCTTACAAGTCAGTCAACATAAAGCATTAAAAGAACTAGGTAGCACTGAAAACAGGCTCTTAATACTTCAATAATATTGCCATTTAAGTTGTTACACTACACTAAAATTATATGACCGCTGCTAAATGCCTGGCTTCTGAGAACAATTTTATCTCTCTCAAAACTCGTATCTCTCCTTGATGCCAGGAGAAATAAGCAACGGCCTTGATAAGAAAATTGTACAGATATGATTCGCTTTTGCGTGATAATTTAATTATGATTTTCACTATACAACTTATTAAAAATTGACGATAACAGAATTTAACTGAGATTAATAATTATTTGTATATTTGAAACAAACGAAAAACAAAAAAAAAATCATAAAAACATAAAAAACAAAATAAACAAATAAAAATCGAAGAAAACAAACCCATAAAAACAAAAGCAAAATAAAAAAGGCAAAAAGCAAAAAGCAAAACTCAAAAAGGAAAAAATAAAATACTAAAAAGAAATCTTAAAACAATGATCACTATCAGAAAATTTGTCTGGATGTGTTCGTTTCACGCAAAAAAACTCGTGGAAGATTGTAAATTGTATACTAACCATTTTAAATTTGACGAATTTAGGTACATTTTCTTCAAGAACTGTTCAAGATAATAACATAAAATTTTAATGGCCGGTACAGGAAAGTGTTCGCTTCGAACGACTATTTCAGAAGGAATAAAAAGTTTGTATCAGGTTATTTTATAGAAAATATTTTGCAAGCTTTAAAACTAGTTCCAAATATTCAGATTAATTAGTTCATAATTTCTAAAATATTAGACTCAAGCTTCTTTGTAAATAAATAATATGATCTTCAGCTCACCCACTGTAAGATATTAAACGGTTTACTGCGCTACGATGGCTAATTCCTGAGGAAAAAGTAACTAAATATTGAAATAATAAAATCTTAGTAAACGAGGTTTTCAAGTTCGTCATAGTTGGTGCCACCATACCAGCACCATATCCAGGGTCATATGCGTAGTTCAGTTCCTCCCTCACCCTCATAGCATTCTTGCCTTTCTATCCATCATATTCACTTCATTATCTGCTTTCTTCGCACAAATTTCGTCAAATACTGGGCATGCTTACACCGAATATCCCCCCGGTTTTATGCCTAACGTTTTAAGAAACCTAACTCTACCCAAATCGCGATCGTGAAATGAACGCAATGCATCATAAACAATCAAATTAAAAGCACCCTTGCTCACAAATAATTTTGTAGGAATCCTAAATAATATTAAACTATTAAAAAATTCGTTTGGATTCTGTTTTTAACCACGACAACACTTACGCAACAGGTTTTGATCAGTCAGACTTATAATTACTGTATTTATATCATTACACACTTTAACAGGCAGTGAGTGCCTGTGGACTACATTGCTCACCAGCTCCCAGAGCAGACTTGTATTTACACCAAGAGATTGGACCTTTCGTGCACACGGCATGACAAGACTACTCATCAGTTGATACTGTAGCTTATGTATGTTTATGGTTATTTGAAGCCTTTAAGGGCTAAAATACAATTGGGAATGATATTTATCTGGTAAAGTACACTCCAAGGAACGTATATAAGTAAAATAAAATTACATTTCGCCCATCTGGAAGGTACATTCTACCGTTAACGGATTGAGCTAAACCTTTGCATCCGTATGGTTTTCTTCAAGTTACTCTTTTTTCAATCTTACCAAAGAACGATAATGTCAAGTTCAATGTTTCTAACTAAAGTGGTTCTGGAAAAGGATACTTTTTCATCCCCTATGTTTCAACCCCATAAGAATAAAATCCCTTTCTTATCCCTGGCTTATTTATTGTAACCAGCCGACAAGCAAGACTCTTTTTGTTGTTCTATACAAAGTTTGAAGAGGCTTTGGAAAATTGAATTTAAGTACATTTCGTGAGCTTCGTCTTGGGATAGAACTAACGACAAGATGTGTAGAATAAGGGTATACACACACTGAAATGGCGCGAAGTTTATAGATACAGTAACTCGCCTAGTAAACAATCTAACTTTACAAAGAACCCTTTTTTTCTAATATTTACATACAATTCAAAAGTGAGACAACAGTTCCAACGGTGTGGACGGATAACATCTGAATACTCATAATACATCACTTCTTGAAAGCTCCAGTGAGTACATCTCAAATATTACTCCACAGGTGGAATGTTTATCTTCAGGTTTTTCAAGCACTGTAGATGACCGCTGATCAAAAGGGCAAAATAGTCATCTTGTAAACTGGTAACGAATTATGTTGATGTATCAACCAAATTACTAACTAACTAAACAAATAACTAATTAGATAAATTAGATCCCAGTGGATTAACATTCGTATAAGGATTTACTGTACCAAGTTTCACTGCACTCGGATGGTTAAATTGCGAGAAATGTCCATGTGAACATTTATACTTCACGTTGCCGCCATGTTGGATTTGTGATCACCAGGTTATTTAAAGTCCTATAGGCGAACTTAAGTTTATAGCCCCTATGAACTTAAAAGAAATCAGTTTGATTGCTATAATAGATTCGTAGATATTCAGAGCAATCTAAATATTTCGGATGGTCGTCATGTTGGATTGTTAAATGTATTGGCCATAGAGTCATGTACCATTAAAGGAAAGTTATTGCGTAGGCTCATTATTCAAACTTTCACTTCGATCGCATGATTGTGACACAATAAATAAAAACTTAATTTTAAAATTCGCACAGCCGCCATCTTGAGGTTATGTAAACAATTGAACTAAATTAGATACCAGTGCATTTCAGTGTGTATAAACATTTCCTGTACCAGATTTCATTGCGTTTGGAACATTAAATCGCGAAAAAGGTCTATTTAAAATTTTCAAATTCGCTTGGCCGCCATGTTCGTTTTGTAATTAACCGGTTTTTGAAAGTCTTATAGATGAACATCCAGTAGTGCCCTTTATGTCCGTAAAAAATTCAGGGTAATACCGCTAATAGGTTCAGAGATATTGAATGCTGGTGAAATATTTCGCACAGCCGCCATGTTGGATTGGTGAGACGTAACAAAATTTGAAGGACACGGTCGGGGTCGTCCGGAATAGTGCTATGAACGTACCGAGTTTCATTGAAATCGCTCCAGCCGTTTAGATGTTATTAGGGGGGACACACACACGCACACGCACACGCACACACACACACAGACAAAAGGTGATCTCATAAGCCTATTTTTTTCGAAATTGAAAATAGGCTAAAAATGAATAACTAACTAAATAAATATACAACTAAATTATTATCTAAATCACTAACTTACTAATCCATCTGATGATTAAATAAATAGCGAATCAAATAAATATTGCAATAAATAAATAATGAAATAAATAAATTATTCAAAAATAAATGATTAAGTATATAAATAATCATATACATAAATAATTAACTAGATAACTAGCTAACTAATTAACTGGTTGGCTGGTTCCTCAGTTTAGGGGCTGCGACAACGCGGTCATGTAACCCCATGTACAGAACTTTGGGTGTGTGTAGAAGCTGTCTGATAAACGGTGTTAATTGTGATGGCTGTATTAGTGTGTGTTATTTGTAATTTATGTAAGGACTGTAGGCGATCAATTTCCTACAAAATGCCACCTTCAACGACACCTAGCTGAGAACTTGGCTACTAGATGCCAACGCAACCCACACCTGGCGGCGAACTTTGGAACGTAATAGTGTGTTATCAAATACATCCTACAGATTTAGCTTCACACAATTGTAGTTAGTGGGAGGTTCTTTTACATGCCATAAATCTATGACATGGGCCCGCCGGCTTTACACTAATTGACTAATCAGATAACTAACTAAATAACTAACTAACTAACTAATAAATCAGATAATTAAATAAATAACTACATAAATACATAACTAAGTAAATAAATAAATAAATAATCAGATACATAAGTAACTAACTAAATCACCAGTTAACTAATTAACTAATCAGCTAAATAAATAAATAAATAAATAACTAATCTGATAAATAACTAACGAAATAACTAACTAGCCAACTAAATAACTAACTAATTAACTAATCACATAAATAAATAAATAAATAGCCAAGTAATTAACTAATCGGATACATATTTAAATAAATAAATCAATAGATAACTATTTGATTATTCAGAAAAATAAATACATACATTAATAACTAGCTGTCTAATTAACTAATCAGATAAATAATGAAATAACTAATCAGATAAATAAATAAACAAATAAAGATTCTAGAATGTATTTCCTTCCTTAGGGACAGATGACCTCGCTGTTCTGCCCATTAAAATTACAATAACTAACTGACTTTCTTTCCTTCTGTCCGTCCGTCCGTCTTTCCTTCCGTCCTTCCTTCTTTCATAACCCAGGGTTAAACCTCAAGGAGCAAGTATACCAAGTTCACAATCTATACTTATAACCCCTGACACCGCTGTAAATGTTCTCGTGTAAACCTGCCGTTGAACTTGGCCAGTCACCAAGAGTGGCGGCTTCGGTGGCGTAGTCGGTAGCATGCTGAGCTTCTATGCCCAAGATCGCGGGTTCAAACCCGGCCGAAGCCGTCGGATTTCTTAAGAGCGTTAAAAATCCCTCAGTATGCCTTCCTTCGGAGGGGAAGTAAATCCGGCGGTCTCATGTCATAGATTTATGGCATGTTAAAAAACCTTCCACTAACTACACCTGTATGAAGCTAAATTGGATAGGTTAAGAATGTAAACAACGCTCGTAGATTTCTACGTTCGTTGCCAAGAGCCGACTGCGGTGGCGTCTAGTAGCTAAGTTCTGAACTTGGCCTAGTAGTCGTTGACGGTGGCGCTTGGCGGCAAAAGTAGGAAATATTTGAATAATTTTAAGTTGTAGTCTGTACTTAAATAAAAAACAGATAACCCACACTAATACAGTCATCACAATTAACACCGGTTATCAGACAGATTCTACGCACACCCAAAGTACACGGGGCTACATGACCGCGTTGTCGCAGCCCCTAAACTTAAGAACCAACCAACCTCACCAACAGTGCGCACAATTATTGTTTGAAGGACTATAAATATAAAAATGAGTCGGTAATGTTAGGCACCACAAATGGAATAAACTTCGCGATCCGAACTCCGCAGTGGTAACATAAAGCGAGGTAAGAGGTGAGTTGCTAGCAGACGCATTCCGCTGACATTTATCACTGTCGCTGACACTAATATTTGCCATAACAAGGAGGCACGGAGTAAACCACAAGGATGCACAGCAGACGCGACCTAAGTAGCTACAAGGGATTAACCTCCAAGGAGTGTGTTAGTACATAACTTTGGTCTAGTTATTCCATTGCTGTCTTAATTTGAACTTGACAACAATGGATATAAATGTTAGCGATCCGAACTCAATATTATCTCCAACAGTACAGTACAGTATCTTCATGTACAGTATATCTGTTTACCCCATAGTAATCTCGTTTATACGGGGTCGATGATGAGCAGCGATAAATGTATTTATGGCGGACGCCAACATTATGACTAAGAGTTAATGAGGAATTAAATTAATGAATCTGGGTAAGGCGTTGAAAGGAAGCGCCCGTGGCTTATCAGAAAATGCCGTCCCTTCATTTCCCTGAAGCTGAAAATGGGAAACCACAAATTACTATTTGAAGGAAGGTGAACAGTGGGGTTCGAAACCATTTGTCTACCAAGTTCGGAGAAAACCTGACACCATAGTCTTGCGCCTTAGTGTGCATAGCTACCACGGCTTACCATTAATGGCAGCATGGAGAATGTTCTTCGTACCCGTCTATCTAGATACAGACACAAACTTATCTACTGTCCCCAACGAAATGTGGTAAAAGCATACCAATTGCATACAGAACTCCCGGCACTTTGAGCTTTCGAATACTGAGGAGAAAATTACACGTGGAATAGAGCGCTACGCCTCCAAGGTAGGCAACTCTTCGAACATTAACAACATCCAGCGTGCATTTTACTCCTCGTATCAATAAAATCACTCCGGTAATACCACGCTCCGTCTCCAAGTTAAGTAACTCTTCAAGCGGAATCAAGATGCAACATGCATTTTGCTCCCTGTATAAATACACATGTTTTCAAGAATTTCAGCCCCTGTTGCTCATAGAAGGAGAAAATAAAGCAAAACTGCTTACCTGGTCACATGATTCATAGCTATTAAAAGCGAAGAGAAATGAGCGCATTCAATGCATTAACTTTCTTCGTAATAAAACCGAAGGCGCGCCAAGAAAACTTTAACCGATTAAGAGTACCCGTACAGCCGGATAATAGAAAACAGTTTAATGAGCCATAAAATGCTGCTTTACGGTAATTGAAAATGTCATTGATAAAGTGCATTCACTAACAAGCAATTTGCAGCACCATAGAATAGATCCGCTCCAGCTGTGTGCCGACTTTGAATTGCCCATTCAGATCCGATTGTTATTGTTTTTTTTTTAAATTTATGTTTAGCCTCCTTTCTATTTTTGCAAAAAAAATGAAACTAGACTTATGAGATCTACACAGGCCAAAAGTTGTGTGTGCGCGTGCAAGTGTGTGTGTGTGTGTCACTAAAAAGCAATTCAAACATGACGATAATAATAATAATAATAATAATAATAATAATAATATCGTATGGCCTCGGGTGCCTGGTGCAAGCTTTGTTAATTGACACCCAGAGGGTAGCTTGCATGTCGAATTTCGTCGTTCCTTTGAACGCTATGAAAGTCAAGGAGGTTTGATATCTAAACTCCTTGACACTACAGCGCTTTCAAGTAGAGAATGGAGGAACTTTGTGTTGGCGGAAAATCCCGAGATTAATTTTGCCATTGAACACGGCCTACTGAATTCAAATGGGTTCTTTAACATGCCAACAACGTATGACATGAGTGTCGTGATGTTTGTCGCCTTCAAAAATCACTTACCACGACCAGGGGCGAACCTGCAATCTTGGGGTTGGTAGTCCGTCACTATAACCACTCACCCACCGTGGCAAAATGACATGACGAAATCGAATTGAACAACATTTGGTACAGAGGTAGCACTAGCAATGAGCACCTCAGTGTCATGTGTTATATTGCCGTAATCTTTACCGAAACTGTGGGGCGTGGTGGCTCAGCGGTCTAGCTGTATGCCTCTCACCAAGGCGGTCCGGGTTCGATTCCTGGTCATTGCATGTGAGATTTTTGAAGCGAAATGCCATGTCCCGTGGTTCGGATTCCACGTAAAAAGGAGGTCCCATGGCTCATGATCTCGAGATTAACGGTCACGTTAAACTACAAGCTTCCTTTTTTTACCGAAACCTAATGGCGGCCACCCAAATGCTCAAAACTTAAAATTAAATAACGACCTAACCAATCATCGGATCTCTACCAAATTTGGTAAACGCATACTTGCATATATTATGCAATCATTATAATCCACTATTTAGGACCCACCAGTTCAGATTATCAAACCGAGAATGGTTTTAACTGTCCTAAAGGACGTGGCCCATTCAATACTTTTTAAAGTTCATAATGTAATATTATACAATATTAAATGTCTGGCATTTGCCGATGATGTAGCGATTATAACAAATAACAGAAAAGAAGACAAAGAAGCTCTAGAGACGCTACATGAAATCTCTGCCAAAACAGGGTTAAAAATCTCATACGAAAGAACACAGTTCATGGACACAAAATCTACAGACATACACCCACTGGAAACCAAGTATGGAAAAATAACACAAGTGGAATGTTTCAAATACCTAGAAAAGATCATACAGAAATCAGGACTGAACTTGGCATCCAATGAAGACAGGATCACTAATTTGCAGAAAGCATACCGACTTACATGGAACTACTACAATAAAAAGAGTTTTTCCATCAATGTCAAATCACGACACTATTGTACAGTAGTCTTACCAGAGGCCTTATACGCTTCAGAAACGACAGCAATCAGGGGACGAACAAATATAAAGGAATTAGAAAAAACAAGAGAGAAAATTCTGAGAAAGATCTATGGGCCAGTTCAGAAAGAAGGAATATGGATATAGAGACCGACAATAGACCTGTACAAACAGACTGAGACGATTACAAACAAGATAAGGAAAAGAAGGGCAAAATTTCATGAACATATTGTACCCTTGATAGTTACGAATAGTACACTAAAACCCAATTGGGTAAAGGAAACCGAGAAAGATCTCAAGAAACTAAACATCTCTACAGAAGACATAGCAGACAGGAGCACATACAGAGAAAAACTTAACAGATGTTTGAACAAACTCCCAAAGAGAGACAACCAGGAAAGAAGTGGACAGAAGAAAGAAAGAAAGAAAGAAAGGAAGAAAGAAAGAAAGAAAGAAAGAAAGAAAGAAAGAGGAAGCATATTGTGTATGATAGGTTTTTGGGAAAAAAGAAGAAAGGGCCAGAATAAAACATGAGAATTGATTGTGTTGTAACGCTCACCTGATGGGAAATCAACGAATAAATAGCAGTGACATTAATAAGCCCAGCCCTCTCGGTTACAAGGCAAGATGGCAGCTGATCTCTCTTGCCTGACTTATATTTCAATAGTTTGAGTATGTTGCATGCATTGTATCCTACTGATAGAAATTACATAAACTGGTTAGTTAGTTATTGTTGTTTTAAGGGGAGGAACTACGAGGTCATCTGCTCCTAATGATATAAACTATGTAGGAAATGGTTTACAATAAATATATCCTCCACTGAAGAAGTCGTTTAGTCCAAATCATTATTTGCTAAGACGTATGGAAGCCGATTGATAACAGTAAGCTTCAGTGTATATGTTTGGCTCTGTGGTAAAGCTTTCTTTTTTGCTTGGTCGGCCGCGGTTCAAAACCTAACAGAGTTGGCGTTTTTAGTTGCATATTTTAATATTTATTGTCTTATAATTGATCATACGTTATAAAATTAAGCGTTATATTGTGAAATTTGTAATGGAAAATAGTGTATATATTGAATTAAAACAAAATTCTCCACCGGATCTCCACGACAAACATCTACCAGCAACCAGATGAACTGCGTGTGCCATCCACCGCCGGCTCGATCTTCCGTGCGATGGTGTGAGAAATGCACCGCCACACTATGAGTGGCCAAATTTATAAGCCATGGCCAAGGTGGAGCGATGTGTAGGTAAACCCTGAAATTAAACAAGAATCACTGAGGGATTTTCCGACATCCAAGAAACATAAAACTTAGTACCAATGAAGCTGATACTCACAAGATCGCTATAAGAGTCTAACTGATTCTACATTTTTCGAGGGGACTGAGTTGGAGAGATTTGAAATAGCGGCTTAGGAGAAGAACGGTGTAATCAAGCATTATTTGAACCGTAGATTAACCTACTTTCGAAAGCAATGACCTATAGTTTTTGTGAACTAAAACGTTTTCTGAATGTTCAAACCAACTTGTAACATAAACCCTGAGGAAGTGTTGACGAAAATTTAGGAGATATTAAGGAGGTAATATCGGGGTCTAGCGATGTATAATAAATACAAAAAAGAAAATAGACATGAATTAATGCAACACTTCCAGGTATCCAGAAAATTAAAACTAGGTACCAGAGAAACTGATGTCCCCAAATCCCTAGGAAGATCTAGGTTGGTTGGTTGGTTCCTCAGTTTAGGAGCTGTGACAACGCGGTCATGTAGCCCCGTGTACTTTGGGTGTGTGTAGAATCTGTCTGATAACCGGTCTTAATTGTGATGACTGTATTAGTGTGTGTTATCTGTTTTTTAATTCAAGTAAGGACTGCAGACTTTGAATTTTTCAAATAGTTCCTACTTTTGCCGCCAAACGCCACTGTCAACTACTACTAGATCAGAACTTAGCTACTAGACTCCACCGCAGTCGGCTCCTGGCAACGAACGTATGAACCTAAGAGCGTTTTTTACATTCTTAACCGATATAATTTAGCTTCACACAAGTGTAATAAGTTGAAGGTTCTTTAACATGCCATAAATCTATGACGTGGGACCGCCAGCTTTACTTCCCCTCCGAAGGAAGGCATACTGAGGGATTTTTTAACGCTCTTAAAAATCCGACGACTTCAGCCAGGTTTGAACCCGCGATCTTGGGCATAGAAGCTCAGCATGCTACCTACTACGCCACCGAAGCCACTCTAGGAAGATATAAATATCTGAAATTTTATTAGGGGGCCAAGCTGAGGTGCTTTTAAATTGGGATTCAGAAGCAGTTTGGCCTAAGTAGGCCTACGCAAGCGTATTTTCACCCATAGGTTAACTTGTTTTCCAAAGCAATGACCTATAGTTTTCGTGAGCTCAAACGTTTACTGAAAGTTTAAACTAAAATTTAACATCAGCAAACCTAGTTAGAGATAGGCTAATTTAAGCCCAAATGCACTTGATAACCCTCAGCACTCGAATTTGTTTAGCTGGTCACATACCTCTACTCCTATTTATTTTCAAGATAAGTATGGTTATACTGCTATCTTTCCTTAGGGTTGAAATATTTTACCTAACAAAACTCAAACTGGACATAATTTGCAAGTGTTCTTGTATGTATTCATTTGTAGACTTTCTGTGTGTGGTACTTCTCGAAGCAAACACCTGGATGAAGGCCTGGTTTCCTTGAGCATGTGTTGCAGAAGAACAGGGTTTCTCTTCGTCCTCTATTCTTCTGTCTGTTACTACACACAGCACTGTCCTTCGTATTCTTCTTAGGGTGAGGGTAGATATAATGTGGCTTTCCATTCAGCCGCTCTTCATTATTGGAGCTGGGACGTCCTCTCTTCCTAGAATTGCTGTTGCGTACATCTCAAATTAACTCTACATCCAGCTGTTTTCAAAACGTTCTCTGTGTCAAGGGTTTCTTCTGTTCCTTCCCTCTCTGCATATTGAACATCAAGGAACTGTTGACAATTGCAACGTCGAAGAGCCAGAAAAAGAGCTTGCGCGGCCATTTCACAGATCTCCCAAAATTGTAAGAGGGTTATGAACAAAATGTCACTAATCGCAGATGACGACGGGCTTGCAGATGAGATCAACACTTTTGTTCCTCTTAGGTGTGAACAATTGTTGCTCAATGTTGTGCCATGTACTAAGTACTGTTACATTTCTCTTGTCACGCCTTGCTAGTACCATTACCTTGTCTTCTTTTCTGTAAGCAACGACTAATTGATGTTTCCTGTATGGTTGCAGGATTACAACCTGCTCCTGTAACTTCATTTTCCTTGAATTTGTAAAGACAAGATTAGATTTAAAAGAAGAACTTAAATGACATCAGATACACACGGGGTTAAGAACAAAATGTCACTAAATTAAATAATGCCACTGCCACCGACAGAAATACCGTCATAATAACTGCCAAGTCTGTCAGACAATGCAGTATTTCTACGCGCAATAAAGTTTAGAAATAATGGCCATGAGGCGCTGATTTGTGATAATGAGACTTGTCACATTCATGATGACTAGGTCTTTGACTCAGCCTCCGCCAAAGAAAAGCACCTTCACAAAGCTCCTGCACAGATCAAAGTTCCTCTTCAATTGTTGACCACACAACGAGCATTGTAGTTGGAGAAGAACATAGAAGTGACTGGCGTTTAACTGTTCAAAATGCTCTCACTATTCTTAATAAATCCACAACACTCCCAGAAAGGCTTTTGAGGATATTCACCCCGTATTACTCGTTAGATTTTTTACGTGTGTCGTTACTCGCTGGTGATCTCAGCCCATGCCAATTATTTTCTTTCACATGGATGTCTGCGTAAGTTGCAATGCATTTATCCCACTAGAGAAGAGACAGCAAATTCCTTACAATACAGGTCTCTGGGCTTTCATCGGATCTATAACGATAGTAGATTTCAGATACATGTGGGGATAATTTCTAATAAAGCTAGAGTTTAACTTCACTTAAATACACTTTATTACTCACACCACAATAACATAATCATACCAATTCTACAGATACCCAAGTACACGGGGCTGCTGACTATGATAATTACTACATATTTTAATTAATGATTCGTTTTACTACTACCAGCACCACATTAGCCGCCAATGAATAATATGCCCCTATAAATATGGAGGTATTTTAATAATTAAATTTGAGAGGGTTATTTGTTTTAGAAACACTAATACTTATATATTTTTTAAATAAAACAGAAGTGTACGAAAGAAAAATGCAAAATTTAATCTAACATATAGAAAAGAAACATTTACATTAATTGTAAAACGAATGGAATACGGCCTTCAATCAACGAAACTGCCACATTTACAAAGTCGATTATTCTATTTCTATAGAATTACGACTAAATACTTGATTTAGGAATATTTTATTCAAACGAACAAATTTTGCATTTTGGAAATATTAATATTTTTACTATAGCCTAATATTGAAGTTCTACAAAAATAATATTAGATTTAAAAAAAATTCTAACTGAAATAAATATCTGCAAATAAAACATTTCATTATGATAATCCAATCATTCTAAAACATTAAAATTAACACTATCTAATGTAAACCACGTCAGGTGTGACGGAAAGTATAACTGCGTGTAGACACGCAGGAGTTATAAACGTACTAGAGTCAGTAAAAATGTTCCCAGGCAACATAATCACTTAATTATTTAAGAAAAACAAACACAGGAACGAATGCAATTAGTGTCCACTGCAATAAATATACGTTTCAGACGCCTACCTAAAAAATTAAAAATGATAAAAAACAACCTACCATTTAGAAACTGCTTCTTCCTTATTGCCGGAATATGCTACCTTGCGCCCATCCGCAAGAGTGTTGTTTCGTTTTGGTGATTTGGGCATCGTGGACATTTAGCCCGTGCTCTTGGGTGTGTGTATGTATTATAATTAGGAAAATAGATAGACAGACAGACTGACTGATAACCTGTGTTATTGTGGTGCCTGTAGTGATGTGTGCATTTGTAATTCATGTGAGGAGGTGATCTTAGCCTTACGTTGGGAACCATCACAGCGTTCGCCAGGGGAAGAAGTGAAAAACTACTTCCAGGATGGTGGAAATCGAAATAACCACTTCTCAGTTTTGCCTCACGAGTCTGTGAACTCTGTTCCAGCCCTCAGACCAGTTTTTTTTTTGGCAGAGCTGGGAATCGAACCCGGACCTCCGGGGCGACAGCCAAGAATGCTATCCGCTACACCAGGAATTGGATTTTAAGAGATGAAGAGAAGTGAAATAATCGGATGTAACGTTTCTTGGACACACACACACGATGGACACACACATACAGTAAACTGGTATGGACAGCATCAGAATACAAGCACTCGATAGTAAAGGAACATACTGATGATTTACTATCCTCTAAATGAAGGGAGGCCACGCCTTGTAGAAGTTTATGCAGACGTAGTGTGCTGCTCGCGTGCAATGTAAGGATATGTGAACTCGATCGATTAGATTGTTTCTTGCTGGCTTGTTCATCTCCCGAGGTCCGTCACTCAAGATCACGAGATTGCCATTCATGTAAAACTACAAGCTCCTTTACAAGGTTCATCCCCTGTGGGGAAGAGTAGCAGGGTCTCGCCGACTACTGCACAGGTACAAGAACCATTGGTTGGAGCAAAATTTCTGGCCAAATACCATCATAAAACACAGGAGCTTCTTTATCAATGAAAACCAAAGTCAATGGACGAGATATTTTATCTGAAAACACCACAGATATTGGTCAAAAATTGAATCCCCGGTGAGAGGTGAGCAGTTAGACCACTCTGCTATGACGGGCACAACACCTTCACTGTGTTCAACAAACACACTTTTTTTTTAGAATTGAATATACTCTGTTCCAAATCTCGGATGGATTGGGGCGAGAGTAATACTGATTGCGAGCATTACCTGATGCATGTGATTATTTCTATACAAAAATAATACTGTGAAACCCAATTAAATAGAGTAGTATTAAATGAATGTTGCTGTTTGAGTCCCACGCCTCCCTGTCCTGAGCTAATCGTTTCATCTCTACATAGCAACCACACCCTACATCCAAGGCAATCTGTTTAACATATTTAAATGAATAACATATCATAAAGCTTTTTTTAACGTAAACATATGATTACAAATCAACTCAACCTCAATTTTTTTTTATGAACCATTACTATAGTTCCACATCTTTGACATTTCCACTTCGAGCTGTCTTTTCAAGAGATTTATCTTTCATCTAGGAATTGTAGCCGATCTGATTTTTAGTCCTTTAGAGTATTCTTAATCATTCTACAGGATCTTTCACACAAAGTGAAGTGGAGTGGAGTGTCGGACGAGCACATGGCAACTCACTGAGTTTGGGATCGAGTGAGCAGCAGTACGAATCGCATGTAAATAACAAGCACAAAAAAATAACACATAATCAAAGTAAAATAATTACTCACCTTGTCACAGAAGATGTTTAAAATGTCCTTCACTTACATCTACACATTTCTGGCATCGTCTAAGGAAATTTTCATTCACACGCTTTATTTCATCTACCGAGATAGACCCAATTTCTTTCATGATATTTTGTGCCAATGTGTAAACAGGTTGAGGCCTTATTGAAACAATAGGCTTTAAAACTTAGGAATAACACGATATCAAATTTTGAAACACAATAACAATTAAACAATAACCACGATACGTCGTAAACATTAAGTGTTTGACAAGGCGGCTATTATAATTTGAGATTAATATCAGACAACATGGATAATATTTACTACCATTCTCCATAATGGTTAATATCTATGAAATGAAAATCCACAGCCTGCTTCCAGTCTCCGACCGGGTCAGGAATGGAATGAATGAAGCCCCTATCTAGCGGCGAGGATATGGACTGTGCCGGCTGCCGAGGCCTGCCGCACTCCTCTGGGGCAATGATTAAATTAATGACAGATGAAATGAAATGATAGTGGAGAGTGTTTCTGGAATGAAATGTTGACAGGGAAAACCGGAGTACCCGGAGAAAAACCTGTCTGCCTCCGTTCTGTCCAGCACAGATCTCACATGGAGTGACCGGGATTTGAACCACGGACTCAGCGGTGAGAGGCCGGCGTGCTGCCGCCTAAGCCACGGAGGCTCGGGTTAATGTCTATGCATTTTCGTAAACATTAACCAATAACACGAGCACACTTTATAAACATGTAACAGTTATAACTTAAAATAGGCTATAAACGAAATAAAAAAGTCACCTTTACGTGGCAAATACTGCGTCGCAACTGTCTCTGGACCGCGAAGTCCGCGCTGCTCCGCAGCATTAATTTCATCAATCTCACAACACTTCCTTCCTTAAGACATTTTCTGTCTCAGCTCCGAGTTGCTATCCGCTCGTCTGACCTTTAGCTCGACGTTCTACCTGCAGTGGTGCACCGGCCGAGTGACCGGCCCCTCTTTGAGTGAAATACCCTGTAGATAGTGTTTTGGAAATTATTTTGAAATCAGCCTTTTTATAAACATTTTGTGTCAATCTGACAACCACATTTGTAGCAAATACTGTTTGGTGAAAAAGGTTATACTGTACAGTAACCTAAACTGGTAACCTGTATTCAAGAATTACAATTTATTGACTTACGGTATTATTTCCCTATTTCATCAAACTTTGTAAATAAGGATTTTGGGCAGACATGGTGATTTTCATGCCTTTTCGCCATGCGATTATTAGTACAGTGATTCCCTAAAAGCCTAATACAAAAATTCTTCTCAGCAAGATTTATAAATTGCAACATGACTTTAAAAACAAGTAGTTCCGTGAAGAAATAGCCTATTTTCATATATCCTACATGTTAATTGCCTCTATCAACATAAAAGAGTTCAGTTGAGTGCTGTAATAGACTCTTAGATATTGAGAACCGTCTAAATATTTCGGATGGTCACCATGTTAGAATTTTATACGAGGCACGTCCAGAAAGTAAGTTCCGTTTGGTAATAACATTAAATTGAGTACAGATACAGAAAAAATATTTATTTCACAACATTCTACACCTCTTCAACTACTTTTCCACATAACTGCCGAACTTTTGCAGCCATTTGTCATAGCATGGCACAAGTTTTTGGATACATTCTTCATAGAAGTTTGCTGCCGACCGTAAACGAGAGTGAAGACTCCCCTGTAAGATATCCTACCGTTTGGCCACCACTGTTAGGCAAATTGGTATATGGTCAGGAGAACTCCTAAACATACGCAGTTCTCCTGGTAAGCACGCAATTTGCCTAACAGTGGTGGCCAAACGGCAGGATATCTTACAGGGGAGTCTTCACTCTCGCTTACGGTCGGCGGCAAACTTCTATGAAGAATGTATCCAAAAACTTGTGCCACGCTATGACAAATGCCCGCAAAAGTTCGGCAGTTATGTGGAAAAGTAGTTTAAGAAGTGTAGAATGTTGTGCAATAAATATTTTTTCTGTATCTGTACACAATTTAATTTTATTACCAAACGGAACTTACTTTCTGGACGTGCCTCGTATATGTAAGCCATAGAACTATGTACTATTAGATGAAAATCATTGCGTAGGTTTAATATTCATACTTCAATCGCATGATTATTACACAAGAAATAAAAACTTAATGTTAATAATATTTAGCACAGCCGCCATTCTGAAGTTATGTAAACAATTGAACTAATTTAAATGTCAGTGAATTAGAATGGGTGTAAATATTTGCTGTACCAAGTTTCACACAGCTCGGATGGTTACATCGCGAGAAACGTCTATTTAAATGTTTCAACTTCGCCATGTTCGTTTCTTACTACAGGCTTCTGAAAGTCACATAGGGGAACATCTAGCAGTACATTTTATCACCGTACAAACTTTCAGGGTATATCAGTAGTAGTTTAGGAGACATAGAATGCCGGTGAAATATTTCGCACAGCCGTCATGTTGGATTCGTGAGACATATTAAAATTTGAAGGGCACGGTCGGGTCTGATAAAATAATGCTATGTCCTTAGCGAGTTCATTGAAATCGCTCCAACCGTTTAGATTTTATGACGGGGACACACACACATATGCACACACATACACATACACATACACATACACATACACATACACATACACATACACACACACATATACATACACACACACACATACACATACACACACACACACACACACATATACATACACACGGACAAAAGGTGATCTCATAAGCCTTTATTTTTTCATAAATGAACAAGATGTTCGGGAAAGAACATATAGCCTACTTTCTCCTAAATGTATGGGTATAGTTATAACTCTCTGTCCTTATCATCTCCTAATTTCTTCCTATTTGAAGTGCAAATTGGCACACAGGATTTGAACAGTGGCGTTCAAACCATAGTTTATAATTTACCCCAGCATTTTGCAATTTCATCAGCAAACACTCCAAACACCGACTACTTACAATAATTGAAACTTCGTTGCTCTAATAAGGCCCATCTACAATGCGCAGTCGGCAGTCCGTAGTTGGTAGTCCTCGGTCGGCAGTCGCGATTGACTCCGTGTATACTATAGGCACCATACACAACATGAAGTTGCAGTTGGTAGCTGGCAGTTGGCAGTCGCGAATTTTATCCTTGACTGCCAACTACCCGACTGCAGCAATGTAATAGCCAATAAGAGCAGATCAGAAACTGACGTCACGTTGTTGTTCTGTGTCGTATACGAATGATATAGGACTAAGTGAAGTAACTTCGCAACCCGTTAATTTATAGGCTAATCTTAAATACACGGTATAACCAAATAATCCATCTCCTAATCATCCATATTGCAAGTTTTGAGGTTATCAACAACGCCTCTGTGCACAAGGAATAAACGAATGTTACTGTATTATTACTCCTAGCAGTCGTTAAGACTGGGTTCACTAACTGGCCGGTATAGAGCGCTGCTCGAATCTATAGTTTCTGCATAGTACAACTGAAGGCTGGTAGATGTCACTCCGGTGGAGGATGTCGTTTTTTTTAATATATAATTTCCATTGCAAAAAGCACCATATAACGCTTTATTTTATAACGTCTCAGTACTCAAGAAACAATAAATATAAAAAAATCAAGCAAAAAAGTTCTACTCTGATAGGATTTGAACCCCGGCCAGCCACATGAGAGACGGGAGCTCTAATCACACAGCCAATCGTACACTCATAACTCACGCGTTATCGATCAAATACATATAACGTACTGTATTGGCAAATAATCACTTGGACTGAAGATTTCTTCACTGGAGTATATTTCAAACCGAGTTCATTTCATATTAAGTTCATATAATTTTTATCAGTAGTTTATATTGCATGCAACATACTGAAATTAGTAAAATGTAGGTCAGAACGAGAGATCAGCTGCCATCTTGTCAAATAGCCGAGACGATTCAGATTATTAAAGTCACTTCTAGATTATAATATTACAATATAAACTTTTAATTTCGAACGAACCACGTCGCTTAGAACAGATTAAACGATTCTTGGTTCGATGTGAACAAGGAATAAACGAATTTTACTGTATTATTACTCCTAGCAGTCGTTAAGACTGGGTTCACTAACTGGCCGGTATAGAGCGCTGCTCGAATCTATAGTTTCTGCATAGTACAACTGAAGGATGGTAGATGTCACTCCGGTGGAGAATGTCGTCTTTTTTTTAATATATAATTTCCACTGCAAAACGCACCATATAACGCTTTATTTTATAACGTCTCAGTACTCAAGAAACAATAAATATAAAAAAAATCAAGCAAAAAAGTTCTACTCTGATAGGATTTGAACCCCGGCCAGCCACATGAGAGACGGGAGCTCTAACCACACAGCCAATCGTACACTAATAACTCACGCGTTATCGATCAAATACATATAACGTACTGTATTAGCAAATAATCACTTGGACTGAAGATTTCTTCACTGGAGTATATTTCAAACCGAGTTCATTTCATATTAAGTTCATATAATTTTTATCAGTAGGTTATATTGCATGCAACATACTGAAATTAGTAAAATATAGGTCAGAACGAGAGACCAGCTGCCATCTTGTCAAATAGCCGAGACGATTCAGATTTTTAAAGTCACTTCTAGATTATAATATTACAATATAAACTTTTAATTTCGAACGAACCACGTCGCTTAGAACAGATTAAATGATTCTTGGTTCGATAATTGGAACTGGTAGGTCCCATGTTATGGATTATAAATTTTGCATAATTCACACGGCCGCCATCCTGAAATGGTACGTTTGATGACCTTGTAGTTTGGGCAAAAGACGCGTCCCATATGAAGGTAGGTTGTTACCAAATTTGGTAAAGATCCAATGATTAGTTTGGTCTAATGCATTATTAAGTTTTGACCATTCGATTGGCCGCCATTACCTTTTGGTAAAGATGGCGGCAATATAAAACATGACACTGAGGTGCCCTTTGCCAGTGCTACCTCTGTACCAAATTTCGTTCAATTCGGTTTAACCGTGTTCGAATTGATAGGGGGGACAGACATTCTGAGTACACACACTCACACACGCACACACACACACACACACACACACACACTCACACACATACACACACACACACACACACACAGACAGACACACTTTTTTTCGCCCTGTAGTGATCTCATAAGTCTACTTTCATTTTTTGCAAAAATCGAAAGTAGGCTAAAAATAGGCTAATTATTCACAGAACCTACCAATAATTTATGCAGTATTATATGCTCTAAACAATTATCAAAACACCAATAATGACTCTGAATAAAATTATGTACTATCTAATTCTTATTGTAATTGATACAGAGAGGCAATCCTAGACTTTAAATAAGTTTTATAGTTTAGGATACCGTCACCTGTACCCTTATAAGCCTATTTGTTTCACATTTATCTTTCCTGTGTTTATCATCTATTGCTTTTGTATCCCACATTCCCCTGATACTGTTAAAAAGTTTCGCTAATTTACTCATCATAAATGTTAGGCAGTTTCATTCTGTGTATTTACGGGGAATTTTAAGTCACCAAATTAAAATTACCTTGGACAAAAAAAGGGAATACTGTATTTAATAAATGAGGATACATTAAATATTATTGTCAGTAAAAATGCGTGGCCAGCCTGCAACAGAAAAATGACTGCCATATGAAAAAGTGAACACGTCCGAAACCATCACTAGTCATTGTATTACAATTTAATAAAAGGATCCCTTCCCTTCATGTGTGTATGTGTCATAGAAAAATCATATCAATTTGTGAAGAAACAGGGGAATGTATATGAAGAGGGGGATGGAGAGGGGAGGGGGTGCTATCATTGTGATGAATAGTGTCGCAAACTCGTCAAGAGATGTATTAAATTTGCAACTCCAGCTGTGACCAGGAATTTCTACTTGACGACGACTAGTGTGCAGGGTAGTAAGAGAAGAGAGGGGAAGAATCACTGTCGGTCCTACCCCACCCCTTATCCTCAGCCCCCATCCCAGGCTCAAACCCTCAGAGAGTTTACACACGTCAACCAAAACGAAAACAACCAAACATGGATGAAAGATTACTTTCCGAAATGGACGCTAAAAATGAAAGATTGCTTGACAGTGACAAATTAAAGTCGCCTCTCCAACATATATTTCTGTATAACAGATGTGGAGGGCATATTGTAACAAAAATCATCATCGAATTGTTATCCGGAGGGGCGAATATTTTTCCATAGATGCACTCTCACACGCCCAGCTTGTCGGCCAGGCCGGGAGGGAAAGGAAATATCTTATTCCTGTCAGGAGGCCAGACAGGCGAAGAATAGAGCCGCCACCATATCCCTGTAGATTTCTTTTGACAGCCTAATACAACTCCTGTTATGTGGATGATCTTGAAGATTTTATAAATCAAAAAGGGAGCAGGGGAAGATTCTGTATCAGAATAGATTAAACCCAGCATCCACTTCTCGATAGACTGTCTGGAAGAATATTAATGAAGCAAAGAATCCACGCATGTCGGTAAAATAGTGTGTGTACCATGAGATTATATTATTCAAAATGTATTAAAATGAATATACCAGGCGACTTCAGTGGCATAGACAATAGCATGCAGAACAGCTATGCCCAATAATTAATTATTAATTATTAAAATTATTAAATCTGCCCAAAGTCGTCGGATTATTAGGAGCGTTAAAATTCTTCAGTATGCCTTCCTTCGGAGGGGAAGTAAAGCCGGTGGACCCATGTCATAGATTTATGGCATTAAAAAGAACCTACCACTACAATTGCTAATGTGTAGCTAAATTTGTAGGTAATTTGGTGAGAAACGCTCTATCAAGTTCCAACGGTCGCCGCTGGGTGCCAGTGGCGTCTGGTAGCCAAAGTTGTAACTACTTGTAATTGAACTTCCATTTATCTTCAGTGATTTCATCTCTCATTAACTCCCCTAGTGGGGTTAGCGTCAGGAAGGGCATCCGGCCGTAGAAACCATCAGCCACGTTGAATTTCATCGTATCATATCCCCGACCCGTTGGAAACGGGATTAATAAGGGGTGGACATATATTAACATCAATATACCAAGAATTGGATTTTCACAACCACGTTGATGACATTCATGACATTGTGGTCATATAACCCCGTGCTGTTGGATGTGTATGAGAGTATGTGTGTGAGGAAGCTTTCCGATAACCTGTGTCATTGTAATGGCTGTATGTGTACTTTTAATTGAGGCTAGAATTCGGAAGGAGATGACCGTGGCCTTAAGGGACTCAGGATTATCCTATATTGCCCTCGCTAATTTCCTACTTTTAATTTACCATCTCCTCAGATCCTATTAACAGGAACTACGCGATTCTTTCAGGCATATTCTTTAAAACTTTATCCTTAATTTGACACGAGTTTTTTGAATATATCTAATATATAAAAGTGAAAGTCTGTATGTATGTATGTATGTATGTATGTATGTATGTATGTATGTTGGTTCCGTATACAAATCTACACCGTTCCACCAATCTCAACCATATTTTGCATACACATAGTTTAGGACCCAGAAGGAACCGCTGGCTACATGAATTTTTGATAGTCTTTCTCATTCTTCTGATTTCGGCCCTTTTTCACTCAAAAACAGGCTAATCAAATCATAAAATATACTCATGAAGGAATGGCAAGGCAGATAGTTTCCATGGCAACATAGCTCAAGTCGAGACACGGCCGTCTGGATGCCAATTGCGCTCTGCACTACCGGTATAGAAAATGAGGATCTTTACTTAAAATCCCGTTAGTTACTCAACTGCTCACACAGCACTGTCAACCGAGTATAGCATGACAAAGACTTGACACTATCTACTAGATATTTGTCAAATACCACTCACTCACTCACACATTCATCACGAAATCTCAGAACTCACCCAACGGATTGGAATGAAATTTGGTATGCAGCTTACTCAAGGGCCGCAAACGCCCACTAAGAAAGGATTTTTGGATATTCAGGTTCTAAAGGGGTGTTAAGGGGGTAGACCTGCATTTCATCGAATAGCAATATCTCCCGATTGGTTTCACTGGGGGATGTGATACTCGGCATATAAACTCATCATTAAAAATAAGAAGACATGTGTCTAAGGGTTTTTCGATGTGGTGTATATTATGAGGTGAAAGGGGTGAAAAGTGGGGGTTGAAAGATTCCTAACGGAGCCTGTATCTCATAAACGACATAGGCGAGGAGTTTGAAACTCAGCGGGAAAAAATCAGCATAAAAATAAGTAAATAGGTGTTTGACCGTTTTTTTTTTCATAAATCCAATCTAAGGGGCCTATGGCGAGGGGTGAAATTCTGTGTAAAAAAAAAACAGGAAAGAAAGTGTCCTAACCGATTGACTCACTCGCTCTTCAAACTCAGGGGGAAAAACTGCTTAAAAATAAGTATAACTT
The DNA here is from genome assembly GCA_946902985.2 of Meconema thalassinum. Classification (NCBI taxonomy): domain Eukaryota; kingdom Metazoa; phylum Arthropoda; class Insecta; order Orthoptera; family Tettigoniidae; genus Meconema; species Meconema thalassinum. The sequence goes on along the minus strand of OX336392.1, from coordinate 271,822,951 downwards.
ATATGTGTTCGACAGTTTTTTTGATAAACCAAATTAAGGGGTTCATCGGGAGGGGTGAAATTCTGAAGAAAAAAATTGAAAGAAAATGTCCTGACTCACTCACCCACTCATCATCGCCCAGCCAAAAATATTGAAGTTGGAAACATGTCATTTTCGGGATATGTTCGTTGTATGTCAAAACCATACACTAAGGGAGGATTTTTGAATATTCAGGCTCTAAAGGGGTCTTAAGGGGGTTAAACCTGCATTTTATTGAATAACAATATCTCACGAGTGGTTTCATTTGTGGATGTGATACTCGGCATATAAACTAATCATTAAAAATAAGCAGACATGTGTCTAAGGGTTTTTCGATGTGGTGTATTATTATGAGGTGAAAGGGGTGAAAATTGGGGGTTGAAGGATTCCTAACGAAGCGTGTAGGCCTATCTCCTAAACGACATAGGCGAGAAATTTGAAACTCGGCGAAAAAAAATAAGCATAAAAATAAGTAAGTCGGTGTTCCACCGTTTTTTCATAAATTAATTTAAGGAGCCAATGGGGTGGGGTGAAATTCTGGGGGGGAAAAGGAGAGAAAGTGTCCTAACTGACTGACTAACTCACTCAATCATCAAACTCAGGGGAAAAAGACAGCTTAAAAAATAAGTTAATAGGTGTTCAAGCGTTTTTTCATCAATCCAATTTAAGGGACCCTTGGGGAGGGGTGATATTCTGGTAAAAATAATTGAAAGAAAATGTCCTGTCTGACTCACTCACTCGTCACGCCCAGCGAAAACTATTAAAGTTAGAAACATGAAATTTTGGGAATATGTTCGCTGTATATCGAAAACGTCAATTAATGAATGATTTTTGTTATTCGGGTTTTAAAGAGGTGTTAAGGGGGTAAACGTACATTTCATTGAATAACGATATCTCATGAGTTGTTTCTTTGGGGATGTGATATTCGGTATATAAGCTAATCATTAAAAGAATCAGACATATGTCTAAGGGTTTATCGATGAGGTGTATATTACGAGGTGAAAGGGGTGAAAATTGGGGGTCGAGGGATTCTTAACGGAGCGTGTATCTCTTAAACGACATAGGCGAGAAGTTTGAAATTCGGCGGGAAAAAACAGCTTAAAATATAAGTAAATAGGTGTTTGACCGTTTTTTCATAAATCCAATTTAAGGGGCCCTTGGAGAGAGGTGAAATTCTGGGGGAAAACAGGAAAGAAAGTGTCCTAACTCACTCACTCATCAAACTCAGGGGGGAAGAACAGCTCAAAAATAAGTAAATAGGTGTTCGACCGTTTTTTTTTTCATAAATCCAATTTAAGGGGTTCATGAGAGGGGTGAAATTCTGAAAAATAATTGAAAGAAAATGTCCTGACTTACTCACTCATCATCCCCCAGCCAAAATTATTGAAGTTAGAAACATGACATTAAGGGTCTATGTTCGTTGTATGTTGAAAACGTCCACTAAGGAAGGAATTTTGGATATTCAGGTTCTAAAGGGGTGTTAAGGGGGTAGACTTGCATTTAATTGAATAACAATATCTCCCGAATGATTTCCTTTGGGATGGGATACTAGGCATATAAACTCATCATTAAGAATAAGAAGACACATGTCTGAGGGTTTTTCGATGTGGTGTATATTATGAGGTGTATGTGTGAAAAGTGAGTGTTGAAGGATTCTTAACGGAGCAAGTATCACTTAAAAGACAGAGGCAAAAAGTAAGAATCTCAGGGAGAAAAATCAGATTGAAAAAGTAGTAGATAGGTGTTCGATCGTTTTTTCATAATCCAATTTAAGGGGCTCATGGAGAGGGATGAAATTCTGGGGAAAGAAGTCCACTAAGGAAGGATTTTTGGATATTCACTCATCATCCCCCAGCAAACCTATTGCAGTTAGAAACTTGAAATTTTGGGGATATGTTCGTTGTTTGTCGAAAAAGTCCACTAAGGATGGATTTTTGGATATTCATGTTCTGAAGGGGTGTTAAGGGGGTTAAACTTGCATTTCATTGAATAACAATATCTCACGAGTTGTTTCATTTGGGGATGTGATATTCGGCATACAAACTAATCATTTAAAATAAGCAGACATATGTCTAAGGGTTTATCGATATGGTGTATATTATGAGGTGAAAGGGGAGAAAATTGGGGGTTGAAGGATTATTAACGGAGCGTGTACTGTATCTCTTATTCAACATAGGCGATAAGTTTGAAATTCAGCGGAAAAAGCAGCTTAAAAATAAGTAAATAGGTGTTCGACCATTTCTTCATAAATCCAATTTAAGGGGCCCATGGGGAGGAAAGAAATTCGGGGCGGGGGGGGGGGGGGAACAGGAAAGAAGGTGTCCTAACTGATTGACTTACTTACTCACTTATCAAACTCAGGGGAAAAACAGCTTTAAATAAGTAAATAGGTGTTCGACCGTTTTTTTTTCATAAATCCAATTTAAGGGGTTCTTGGGGGAGGGGTGAAATTCTCAAATATTAATGAAAGAAAATGTCCTGACTGACTCACTCACTCATCATCACCCAGCAAAAATTATTGAAGTTAGAAACATGAAATTTTGGGGATAAGTTCGTGGTATGTCGAAAACGTCCACTAAGGAAAGAGTTTTGGATATTCAGGTTCTAATGAGGTGTTAAGGGGGTAAACGTGCATTTCATTGAATAACAATATCTCATGAGTGGTTTCATTTGGGGATGTGATACTTGGCATATATACTAATCATTTAAAATAAGCTGACACATGTCTAATGGTTTTTCGATGTGGTGTATATTATGAGGTGAAAGGGATGAAAAGTGGGGGTTGAAAGATTCCGAACGGAGCGTGTATCTCTTAAACGACATAGACGAGGAGTTTGATTTTCTCCGAGTTCCAATCACCTTAAAAATTAATAAATGAATAAATAATTAAAATAAGTAGATGTTCGACCGTTTTTTTTTCATAAATCCATTTTAAGGGGCATATGGGGAGGGGTGAAATTCTGGAATAAAAACGTCCACTAAGGAAGGATTTTTGGATGTTCACTCTCATCGACCAATCAAAACTATTGAAGTTAGAAGAAGGGGATATGTTTGTTGTGTGTCGAAAATGTCTACTAAGGAGGCATTTTTGGATATTCAGGTTCTAAAGGGGTGTTAACGACTATGACGCGAGCGAAGCGAGGCTAAAAATGAGATGGTGTGTGTCTGTGTATTACTCAATCACGCAAGAACCACTGGTCCGACTTACATGAATTTTACATGAAAGTAGCTGATTTAACTGGTTAACATATAGGCTACTTTTGATTTCAATACTTTGCACTATGGCGACCATTTTAGTGACGTCACTACACCCTTTGGTTTCAAACTTTCATATTTCCATTTCAAATAAAAAGTGAACGCTAAGAAATAGCAAACTTTTGATGGCATATACGAGGTTTAAAATTAAATTTTCTATCCGAAAGGTATCTCCAACTGTTAGCGAGTAAAACCTAAATTTGTGCTATAAAACACGGTCAACGCCGAACGGTGTAGTTGGACAAAATGTTCCATCCTTAATCTCCCTCTGCGCAGCACCTCGCCTATCCCCTGTTTTAACTGTCACTTTCACATTTTAATTTATTTATGACGCGTAGCGAAGCACGGGTACTTCAGCTAGTATATATATATATATTTTTAATATTCAGGAATCTTGAGACTATAGAATTAATTGCATAATTTGAACAGGACTTTTCTTTCCATTTCCATCTGGCAAAATTAAACTAAAGTACATTTTGAAAAACACATAACTTATGAGGAGGAATTACATCTAAAATGTTTAGCTTTGTGTGAGGGTCATTCCATAAGTCATGGCAACTACAGTATGTTATAATTTCGATAATGCTACAACATGAGATATCCACGATTTCCATGGAGCCTTTAAGGCCGTGTGGTATCTCAATGTCAACAGAAAATAGAGTTCGAGTACAGGAGTTGACGACAAAGGTACACATGAAAGCCAAACAATGGAACTCTGGGTAAATTTGTTTCGCATTTGTACAAATGGAACACAAATCAATTAATTAATTAACACTCAGGGCACTGTTTCCAAGCATTGGGACGCTGTTCAATATCAGACACGGACATGTCAGTTCAGACAGACAAGGGGCACCCACTTCGCGGCGAGTCAGCAGTTGCTGCGCGTCCATGTCGGAAAGCCTCCACCCAACGTGCAACTGTTCGGAAATCACTAAGGCCCGGATAGTTACATGCTTAACTTTTCAGAAATATGTATTTATTTATGTGCTTAAAAGTGGAAAATATGTGATTAAGTTTCCAAAATAGCTTCTTAAATTTGTATTACATTTATATACCCCAGTTACTCGAAATATAGTTAAAACGTCTAGCTGCTTGAATAACCCACAATCCTGACTACAGTATAAAATGTTCCCGCTTAATCCTACAATACTTACTGCAAATGCGCGATACGAAATCATGTATGTGTTGTTTTTGAATTTCATTCTAAAGAGCAGAAGAACTGGTCACTTCAAAAACTTCCATAGCACTCAGTCAATACTCTCAAGTTGCTCAGACCACTGTAATTGCAAGTAAAATTTCCTGTCAAGGTAAGGACTATTAGAGGCTTTAATAAGACTATTGACTACTGCGGGAAATTCCTGTCTTGAATTACTACTACAATACAGAGACAAGGGTGCATTCAAGAAATAGAGAAGCAAATTACTGGAATCGCCTAGGGTCGAAAATGTGGGCAGCAGTCATCTAAGGAGTACAACATACCACCAAATATAGGAAATAATGTACTTATGGATAAATGCCCCACAATATGTATTCATTTATAAAAATGGCAAAAATATGTAAATAACAAGAAAATATTTAGTTAAATAAAAAAATTACGTGCCTTACAGTAGTCGCACATGATGTGTAACATCTGACATAGAAGAAACCTCACGTGAAATTTTTGATACACCGGTATTTTATACTATTATTGGCACAAATATTAATCCATTGTAAAAGGGAGTGTTGTACAGATATTGTAGTTTACAATACGGAACTCATTTTATTAGATGATTTGTAGCTTCCACCAGCACTAGTCTAAATAAAGAATACGATATGGATCAACTAGATTAATAGACGCAACACCGTTCATAACCTTAAATTCCTTATAAACCGGTCCTCTTCATTCTCAGACCAACACGTAATTTCATATGGATTCTGTTAAAATGAGTCATATTTATATGATAAATATCGTTTTAAATGATAATCTGGTAGCAAAAATATCTACCCCGTCTGGGATTCGAACCCAAGATCTCTAGATTAACAGTCATAAGCACTAACCCCACAGCTATTTCGACTACGCAAATTTTGTGCACAAGATGGTGACTTATTTCCACGATCCAATAATACTGCATTACTGAATTAAGTTTCATTTATATTTTGCTTGTTTCGATAATGTTCCTGCGTGCGAATCTGTTCTCCTATAGAACAGCCAAATTGAGTGTAAAATGCCTTATGAATAGGCCCTCTTGTGAGTAAAGAGAATGTATTCAGTAATAGTTCATGAAGGCTTGCGCAATTCTCATATAACCACAACGATTATATTATATTGATGACTGCATTACCGTTATGTGGGTTAATATTTGAATAGCCATTGTGCAGAAACATAATACCGGTAATGCCGACTACTTACAATGTTTGATATTAAGGCATTTTACCATTTAAATACTGATACGTAGACTTCGAACATGTACCATGTAATTTGTTTCAATCACTTGACACCAGAGTTCGCATGAGCGTTTTCCGTTCAGTATGTCATATACATTCCACATGGCCGAGAGTACGTCATGGTATCAATTTCTGACACCACGCACTCATTGTTTCTCGTACCACTGCCAGCTGGGTCTTACAACTGCCAGCTGGATCGATCGATCGAGTTGGCAGTGCATCTTATACTTCCGTTCGTTCCAGCACTGCCAGCTAGTACACTTCCGTTCGATCGGTCAAGCGGGCAGTGCATACTTCCGTTTTCCACGACTGCCAGCTAGTACACTTACGTTCGATTGGTCGAGCGGGCAGTGCATACTTCCGTTTTCCACCACTGCCAGCTAGTACACTTCCGTTCGATCGATCGAGCGGGCAGTGCATACTGCCGTTCGATCCACCACTGCCAGCTCGATCGTTCCGATCCACTTCTGTCCCCAATTTTCAAAATCACTCCCACAAAACTATCCAGCAACCGAGCGGAAAGATGTTACACATCAAAAATATTTAAACATAACTGTTCGGGTCTAAGTAATCACCAAGAGCTTCACATAGTGCTGCATGACACTGCGTAGAACTTCTGCCACCGAGAAAAAAAGTTTCCACGAATGATCGCTGTTCCAATCTGCTTACATCCATCTTGTAGCATGGCCAAGCTCAAAATGAACGTGTATGGCGCTGGAACCTAACCACCTGCACTTACAGTCACCTTCTGTCGGGTGAATTCTATGCTGTTTGCCACGGAGTTTCGAATGTATACACTGAAATTACCGTGATGCTATAAGTTAAATGCCATGACTTATGGAATGACCCTCGTATGTTGAAAAGTTCCGAACAAAGAGGGAAATTTTATATCTAGAAAAACATTTTAGCGAGAAATTTGCATCAAAGATTTGTCCGGATTGTAGAACATTTCAGGATCATTACGATTGCTCTTCTTCCATTTGAAGTACTAGCATCCATTTTGTTGTACCATGTCCCTTTGCCCCTGCTTCTAACGAAGCATCTTTCTTAAAAGCATTTTGCATATATTGTCTATTGGAAATAGAAATAAAAGTGTACTTAGGTGAATTTACTAATATGACGTACGATTGTGGCAAAGTATAAAGAAAGTAGGCTCAGGAATGAGATATGAAAAAAAAAGAAGGCCTACCGTTAGAAAGCCAACAGTCCGTAAATGAATATGGCGCAAAAGTAACCTTTTTAAAATGTTGAAGATTTTGGATATACCGGTGCTCTTTAAGTTAGGAATCATCCCGGAGACGTACATATTTAGATCGTAGGCTTGCGGGGCCGGTGTCTAGTTTATCATATACGACCGGCTCCATCCCGTAAGCCTAGAAGATAATCATCCCGGAGCTTTGACTAGAAATGGTACTGCTGCAGTGCCAAGAATCAAGTATGTAAGTAATAATAATAATAATAATATCGTATGGCTTCGGACGCCGGGCGCAAGCGTTGTTATTTGACACCCGAAGGGTGTCTTGCATGTCGAATTTCGTTGTTCCTTGAAGCACTATGAAAAACAAGGAGGTTAGATATCTAAGCTCCTTGAACACTATAGCGCTTTCTAGTAGAGAAATGAGGAACTTTGCGTTGGCGGAAACTCCCGAGATTAATTTGGCCATTATGAACACGGCCTACTGAATTAAAATGGGTTATTTGTCATGCCAACATCGTATGACATGCGTGTCTTAATTTTTGGCGCCTTAAAAAAAATCACTTACCACAGCCAGGAGCGAACCTGCAAGCTTGGGGTTATAGACAGACACGATAACCACTAACCCACCGTGGCAAGCTATTAAGTAAGTAGGTAAGTAAGAAGTGGTAAGCCACGGTAAATCACTTCTAAGACAGCTATGGTGTGAATCGAATCTACCTCTTCTCAGCTTTTCCTCACGAGGCTGAGTGTACCCCGTTCCAGCAATCAGACCAGAATAATATTTCGTAGCAGAGCCGGTTATCGAACCCGGACCTCCGGGCCAAGAACGCTAGCCGTTACACTGGGAAGTGTACCCGACATAAGTCAGCAGGAACTCTAAATAAGGGGGCAGGGCCCGGAGCAATTAAGTGGAAGCAATGCCGAGCTCATTTTTGGCATCCCTAAGGTAGAAAGGCTGACACAGATGCTTGATCAAGTACCACAAAAATAAACCACGCTGATCTCCTTTATATTTTAGCACAATGCAAACTATATACAAGAAATTGGTCTTTATTTACCTGAATGAGGCCACTCGAACATGGCGTCGATGGGGGTAATCCCAAGGTAAACCTTCAGCGAGTAACATTGCACAAGCACAATATAGACCCTGGACATGCGAACAGACACCAAGTACATTTCATGTTGCAAGGATGTCAGCACAAATACTCCTGGCTAAAAAACAGAAGACACACGCACAACTCCCGAACAGCACGCAGTCAGCATAGTGAATAACTTACGTTTCTTCGTCTTTCACACGCATCTCCCAAGCAAACAAGTAGATATTTTAACACAAATACGTAGAAAAATGTATTTTGCTTCTCTGTCTCTAATATCTCATTTTTGGTACACATTATAATATCGAAGGAAGCCTTTGGATTGTATATCACAACAATAATGCCCACGCAATAAAACCACTAAATCATAACTCCGAAAACCGCTCTCCGGCAAAAGAAAAGAGATATTTCCAGTGAAGAACTGAAATAAATCCTAATGACTTTCAGAGAGCATAGCCTATTCAGCAACAATTATAGCAACAATGATACAGTTTTCCATCTACAGAATCGTCTTCCCTTAGTCATTCAAAATCATATTTAAATAATGTTCGTAATGATAAATCAACGGATAAGTAACATCCTGGTGATGTATGTAAAGTTCAGCTGTAGCGAACAGTGCCCATATTCATGTGAGGTGTGCTCCGAACTCCGCACTGTACTGTACTGTACTATCTCCCAGAGTTATATGATGGCTGGCAATTTCCTTTCCTTTGCGTGCCGCGATGACTCACAAAGTACAATGGCAATCGTTAGAGAAGCACAAGCCGAAGAGGCAATGTTTTCAAACCACTCTCTTTCATATTCAGGACTAGAACCAAAGTGTGCTCAAAATATGCTCTTGATATTATACAGAATTTATCTAATAACATTGGTAAATAATGTATCTGCACATACAGCAGTGTTATCAAAGAATGCCGAGTATTCTTAAGACCAATTTGATGAATGCAAACAATTATTACATAAATTTACTTTAGTGCTCAATGAAGCAGCTTAATTTGTCGTTTGCGGATCGTTCATTGATCGTAACACCCCGTTAAATTAAAATCGCACATTTAAAGACCGATTAAACTGTTGATATGGAAGGGCAAGTCTTAATATGGTGTACAAGAAATACGATATTTGCCATTCCTGTGTACGCTGCCTATGTGAAACTAATACAATACTAGTTCCCGTATTTTTAAGAGCCCAGTTTTGACTGCTGTCGGATCAAATTACCTCATGTGAAAACAGTCTAGTCCCCGTATCTTTTAAGAGCCCAGTTATGACTGCTGGTAGACCAAAATACGTCATGTGGTATTGTTTTGCACGCATATCTTGTTTGAGAATGTAACTCAAACCTGATTAGTTGAGGGAATCTTCATTTTCTTCCTCATTAAATCTAGGGCCATTGTTATTAGAATTTACTGTTATTCATAATGGAACTTGTCACACGGGCATAAATTTACAAGTTAAAAACTTTGGAATTGTATGCTCTCTGTGGCGGAAGTCAAGAAGGCTTTCATGATCATTGAAATATTGTCCATTATTTCCTCTATAAATTATTTATCATATAACAAACGTTTGACTTCTCCAGCCTCATTCCCATCCTCTTCACACCAGACACATATTCTGCTAATGATCATTTTACACTTATATTTTATAACCACTTGTAGTTAGACATATTTAGATTGAAATTATTTATTACATGAAGTGAAATTTGTATAACACCCATGCACTTTGTAGAAGATATTTATTGAAGAAAATAATCATTTCCGTCTTGTTGACATTATAGAAAATCACACAGGGTGATGCGCTGCGTAATATTTCATCACAAGCAATATTGCTCTGAAGAAAACTGCACTACACGCAGCTTCATGATGTAGTACGACGCATTTGATCCCCGGTCACTGTAAACCACACACACTGAGTAATAAAACACGTCCCGCAATGTACGAGCTGAACAGGAAACTGATGAAATAAGATCGGGGTTATGGGCACCTCATTCTCCCCCACACATTACCTCTCCCCACCCTTTTCCCTCCCCCCTCGCCAATACCCACAGGGGAGACCCCTGTCCATGCATATTCTCCACTGAAATCATGCAGAAGAATAGCAGTGAGTAAGACGGCTATTATTCCACTAGTGGAGTTATCGGGCCAATCTAAACCACGCCAATGTTACACGAGCCGAATATCTACGTGACTCACATCACTATACTATTTTATGTGTTTTTGTGACACAGATGGTAGAGGTTTCACAACCTAAGATAGCAGGCTTGAACCCGGCTCAGTTAGAAAGCAGACAACCTCGTGATGTAGCGACTAGCATTCTTGGATTCGATTCCCAGCTCTACCAATAAACTGAGAAGAGGTATGTTCGATTCCTACCTCAGCCATCTAGGAAGTGGTTTTCCCTAGTTTTGCACTTTTACTCCAGGCAAATGCCGGGATGATTCCTAACTTAAGGCCACGGCCGCCTCCTTCCAAATCTTCTCCTGAATTTCAATTACACACACTAATTCAGTCAACACAATAACACAGGTTATCATATTAACTCTACCCACACAAACCAATAAAAAAACATTCTTCGACTTATCCCAATTAATGGGATCGCCGGAGCCAAGCAGGCTAATTTTTGGTTTGGGCCGGGGATTTGAGACCGGATGCCCTTCTTTACGCGACGTGATTTTGTAGGTGAAAATTTCACCCCGCTGTCACCACCGGGATTCGAACTCCGGCCGTCCGAGTGAAAGACGAGCTGCTAAGCCACTGCACCATCACGCTCCCCACACACACACACACACACAAATTCACGGGGCTAAATTACCTCGATATCCAAGCCCCTCAAATGAAACAACGACATCAAACAGTAAGATGGCATTTATGAGTATTTACACATACCAGTACACAGGGTGGTTGGAAACAACATGAAGCGGGTCATACGATAAATAATTTGGAAAAGTACGTCTATATCTCGGGCCGACGTGTTCTTATCTTCTTCTTTTCTTTTCTTAGTCGTTTACCCTCCAGGTTGGTGGAACCCACGGACTCAGCGAGGGAACTCACCACTACCGCCTCTACGGGCAGGTGTCCTGGAGCTGGGAACATCTAATCGGAGTGGATACAACTGGTGAGGTGTGATTGGCACCTCGCCCAGGCGGCCTCGCCTGCAAAGCGAACAGGGGCCTCAGGAGGGAAGGTAATGGATGGTCAGGATGGATAGGCAAGGAAAAGGGAAGGAGGCGGCCGTGGCCTTGAAGAAAGTACCATCCCGGCATTTGCCCGAAGACGAAGTGGGAAACCACGGAAAACCACTTCGAGGATGGCTGAGGTGGGAAATGAACCCCCTCTACTCATTTGGACCACCCGAGGCTGAGTAGACCCCGTTCCAGTCCTCGTACCACTTTTCAAATTTCGTGGCAGAGCCGGGAATCGAACCCAGGACCTCCGGGGCGGCAGCTAACCATGCTGACCACTACGCTACGGAGGCGACCGTGTTCTTATCTGCTGCCGAAATTAGTCAATCAGCTCCGCTATCACGGAAGGCAAAACCTAGCCTAGAAGGTACAATTGGCACTTCAATGATGGCGTCATGACCGGCGTGTATACCCGTACTGGCAAAAGCTTCCATGCCAACGAGTGTCGTGTCATACGTTGGGGCTCAAGCCTAGCATGCTAACCAATTAGCCACAGTGCAGGACCACCACTCGACTAAAGTACTACATTGAGTTACGCAGTCGATAATAGGTCCAGTAAGTACCGTAATAATTAACATAGTACAACGTACAATATATCACGTTGTATTTCAACAAGCTACTACAACGAACAGTCTGTTACACTCCTTCTAAAGACAAAGAGTTATAACTATACACATACATTTAGGAGAAAGAAGGCTATATGTTCTTTGCTGAACATCTTGGTTATGCTGATTTCTTGGCAACGGTAGTAGCTACTGTCGACCAAAATATTATGTGTACTCGAGTTTGAAGGTTGTTTTTGAAGTAACCAATAAACCTACATAAAATACAATAATATCATCACTTTCGTCGTTTTATTTTACGTTAGCACATGTAGGTTTGGAATTTTTAATTTATATTTTAATATTTTTTATCGCAGTTGGAACACAAAAAGTGCCCGTTTTTAAGCGTGTTTCAACCATGCGTCACATTTCAGAATTATTATCTCACAAACCCGTCATTAGATCGAATCCAAATTTTAACAATATTAAAATATAAAACTACATTTTCCAACGACCTCGAGCCGAGAAAAAGTTACCTTACAAAAATGATAACAACTTTCGTTCTTGAACACACAAAATTTTGAAATCAATAAACCAGTTATACAACATTCCAATGTATATTGTGTTAAAAATTGGATTCGGTCTGATGACGGGTTTGTGAGATAAAAATTCTTAAATGTGACGCATGGTTGAAACACGCTTAAAAACGGGCACTTTTTGTGTTTCAACTGCGATAAAAAAAATATTAAAATATGAATTAAAAATTCCAAACCTACATGAACTAACGTAAAATGGAACGATGAAAATGATGATGTTATTGGATTTTATGTAGGTCTATTGGTTCCTTCCCAAACAACCTTCAAACTCGAGTGCACATAATATTTTGGTCGACAGTAAGTGATCGGTCATTTACGGAAATGTTTGCGTACAGCCATGTGGCATACGTCCAACGCAAGCTTAACCCCTGTCGACATTACCTTGCAATGGCTCACTTGCGCTGAGTAGCTGCTATAGTGCGATTCTGTCGACGTGGAGGTCCGTGTTAAAATCCATTCCCTGGGTAAGTTTTTTGTCTTAGTTTGACGCTCACTAGAATTGGCAACATCGCACCTCGCAAGTGCAAATAAATTCGCCCACAAAGCGATATGATTGACTAACTTCAGCAGGCGATAAAAGGATACTAGTGCAAGATATCGACTTAATTTTCGCGGTTCACATTGGTTGGTTGGTTGGTTGGTTCCTTAGTTTAGGGGCTGCGACAACGCGGTCATGTAGCCCCGTGTACTTTGGGTGTGTGTAGAATCTGTCTGATAACCGGTGTTAATTGTGATGACTGTATTAGTGTGTGTATCTGTTTTTTTAATTCAAGTAAGGACTGCAACTTTGAATTTTTCAAATAATTTCTACTTTTGCCGCCAAACGCCACCGTCAACGGCTACTAGGCCTACTTCAGAACTTAGCTTCTAGACGCCACCACAGTCGGCTCTTGGCAACGAACGAAGCAACCTAAGAGCGTTGTTTACATTCTTAACATATACAATTTAGTTTCACACAGGTGTAATTGGTGGAAAGTTCTTTAACATGCCATAAATCCACGACATGGGACCGCCGGCTTTACTTCCGCTCCGAAGGAAGGCATACTGAGGGTTTTTAACGCTCTTAAAAATCCGACGGCTTCGGCCGGGTTTGAACCCGCTATCTTGGGCATAGAAGCTCAGCATGCTTCCGACTACGCCACCGAAGCCGCCTACGGTTCACATTCTTTCCTACCACCCTGTAGGTGCCGGCAAGTTTTAAACGATCATACAAGGAGAGGACTTGATGGCACAACGATTAAGGTGCTTGCCTCCCAACTAGGTGGACTGGGTTCGATTTCCGGTTAATTCATGTGGGACTTTCGAGTTGAAGTCACGACGGGTGGTTTGTATTTCAAGTAAAAATGAGGTCCCGTCGTTACCTATGACCACGAGATTAACAGTCACGTAAAAATACAAGATGTTCACGAAATAACATTATTATAGCCCACTTTCTCCTAAATGTATGGGTATAGTTATTACTCTGTCCTTATCACCTCATATTTTCTTCCTATTCGAAATGCAAAATGGCTCACAACAATATGACATACTGGATTTGAGCAGCGACGTTCAAACCATAATTTATAATTTACCCCAGCATTTTAAAATCTCATCAGCAATAACTCCAAATAACGTAACAATTCAGTATCTTGACACCGACTACTAACAATAATTGAAACTGAAACAAAACTTCGTTGGTCTCAACATTTAATAAACCTACTGCACAGCTAATTTTTAATCGCGCCTATTCTTGGGGGCGAGTGCGCTTTATCGGCAACAAGGGATAAAAATTCAATTACACCGTATGCATGGGTTCACTAACTGGGAATGTCAAGATCGGTATAGAGCGCAGCTCGCATCTAGCAGGCCGTGGTTAGCACACGCATAGTTCAACTGGTTGCTAGTAGATGTCACTCGTGGTGAAATTTATTATAATTAAATATATATTTTCCATTGCAAAATGCATAACATAACACTAAATTGTATAACGTCTCTGTACTTAAGAAACGCTAAATATAAAAACATCAAGCACAAAATACAAATATGATAGGTAATGAATACATCCATCCATCCATCCATCCCTTCCTCCCTCCCTCCCTCAGTCAGTCCGTCCGTCCGTCCGTCCATCCATCCATCCATCCATCCATCACAAAATTGCACTACCCCATTAACTAAATACTTCGACAGTTAAGGGACATTACATTCATAGCCTGCTAGGTTATATGCCTGTATTTAATTGAAGATTTTGGGAATGACGTGGTCATCCATACCACTCTTACACCGTTGCAATTTTTTTCCATTGGCTAATTCTCAATCTTAAATGGAAGTATTTTAAACCTGAACACCACTGGGATTCAACCTTCCCGGATTCTCTACAAATATCATTTCACACTGAAGGGCCAAACACGGTGATTAGCGGATCTGCCCAGAATGTAGAAGATACTTGTTGGACATCTGAGGGTTATCTGATCGTTTAAGTTTCATTCTTTATAGAGAATTCACTTTTCCTAATATTGGAAGCCCGGTTTCTTAGCTAAGTAGGTAGGATGCTATTCTTTGATCCGAAGGACACCGAATTCGATTCCAGACCGTGAAGTGGGTTTTAAACTTGGGATGATTAATTCCCTTGACTCAGGTATTTGAGGTTGTGACGTAATTATTATTCATATCATTCTCATCTATATCACCTTCAGAAAATAGTAAAAACCAAGGCAAATATTTAACATCTATACACAGCCTGCGTAACATCATTTCGGTCAACCGTGAAGACTTGTTCAGAGTACAGTATATTGATTTATAGGTGCGAATGGCGGAAAGCTGGGAGACTTGTGTAACCTTATTTGTTATGACTTGAAAAGCATAATTTCATTTCATTTCATATTCTTCATATTCCCTCTTGGCTTTGCACCTGAATGTAGATAGGGCCCGTTCTTTATTCAGAGTACAAAACTTTGTACTTCTCTGCAAGCACGAAACTTCTACTCAAGACCAAGTTATTGGAAATGAAGTCTTGTCGAGGCTTAAAAATAAAGAACTTTCACACATTGTGTCCGGGAAGGCGTCACAGCTACTTTCCCTAGCGGAAATTTCAGAAAACACTTTTTGACACCGTGGAGGCCCGGGTTCGATTTCCGGCTCTGTCAAGAAATTTGATTCTGGTCTGAGGGCTGGAACTGGGTACACCCAGCCCTGTGAGGCAAAACTGAGAAGAGGTGGGTTCGATTCCTACCGCAGCCATTTAGGAAGTTGTTTTTTGTGGATTCCTACTTCTGTTCCAGGCAAATGCCGGGATGGTTACTAGCCTAATGCCACGGCCATTTCATTGCCAATACTCATCTGAATTACAGATATACACAATAATACAGCCATCACAATAACACAGCTTATCAGACAAAATTCAACTCACCCAAGTATATGGGACTAAATAACCACGATATCCAAGCCCCTCTAATTGAACAACAACAACAACAGCAACAAACATCTACGTCATCAGATCCATGTACTTGGATGTGTGTTCAATTCTTTAGTAGCGCAACTGTCAATATTAAGGTTGGGAATAGGATAGGTGCCCCGGGACTTGAAATACAGCACAAAAACTGCATTTTCCTGGAGGGAGTAATGAATAACCTGCGGAAAAGAACACTGAGCTGCTGTCATCGCCAGGATTCGAACCTCTGATCTCCGTATTTACTGCAGCTACCCATAGCGGACGTGGTGAGCGATTTAACGTGCAGGGTTGTAAGCAAGAGACTGAAGTCTTAAATTATGCCCCCTGTACTTTAATATCATGAATATTACTCGGTCCTGGACACAATGAGGCAATGCCAATGGCGTGATGTTACAGAGGGAAGGAAATCCGGTGGGATACTCAAAGCTAAGTATCGACGTACTTGAGCGTCAACAAACCATGGCTGCTACAAAGAGTTACAAGCCAAATGAAACTGGAAGATACGTGCACTTACTGCGGATAACGGGAGAATGAACATACTTGAGTCGAGCACAAACGAATTCATATAATAAAGTTATTTGTTGTCCGTCCCTTTTAACTACTGTGGCTTTTAAAGACGCTGTGGTGGCGGAATTTCACCCCAAAGGGGATCTTTAACGTGCCAGGAAATCTACTGACACGGCTCCCTCATATTTCTGCACCCTCAAATGACAGCTGACTGCGCCAGGATTCAATCCTGCAACCTTGGACACAGCAGCCAGCCTCGACAAACGAATTCAGTTAAGCGTTTTACTCACAAAAGGATGATGATGATAATTGTTGTTTTAAGGGGCCTAACATCAAGGTTATCGGCCCCTGATGAAATGAAATGCCGTAAAATGAAAGGATGAAGATAGAAACAGCTCACTGCTATGGATGAAACGAAAATGATTTATATAAAATAGACAGTGAGCCCCAACAATTATGCCTTATTTGAATAAAAAAGGATAAAAGGTGGATGGTAAAACACATTAAAACAAATAAGGCATAGTGAACATTAAAATAGATGAACACAATAAAAACATAACACAGACTTCGTCTAAATTAAAAGTCTTAACTTACATTAAAACCTAAAAAGGTAACCACTCTCCCTCATGAACCGGATGACGAGGTCAGCTGACGACCCGTCATCACGGAGAATAAGGGAGAGGGTATTAGGCAGTTTAAGAGTCCTTCGCAGATCGGCCAGATCCACACACTCCAAGAGAATGTGTGCCACGTTTAGGTGGGCGCCGCAAGTACACACAGGAGGGTCTTCTCTCTTTAGTAAGCGGGAGTGCGTAGCATTCCCATGGCCGATCCGGAGTCGACAGAGTACCACAGCTTCTTTCCCGAGAGATCGGAAGGAAGATTTCCACACCTTCGTTGTCTCCTTGATGCCTCTCAGTTTGTTGGGTGAAGGCGTGGCACGCCATGCTTCCTCCCAATACGACAGGATCGAATGCCGCAACTGAGAGCGCACATCACTAGCAGGCACCTTATACGGTAGCGAGGGCAGTGCGACTGCCTCTCTCGCCGTCTGATCAGCAAGCTCATTTCCCGCAATACCCAACTCACAAAAGGAGCTAGGGGGACAACATTGTTTATCTTATTTGAGGACAAAATAGCGTTTTTATTTGTTAATCTCGCAATGCAGGGTAGTGTTATTTTTAAATACTTTTCACGTTATTTTTGTTCTAGATGATCATTGTTGTTATTATTAATCGTATGATATACAGTACTATTAGATATCACAAAGGAATGACATATTTACAACATATTTACAAATTAATGTCCAAGTTCCTCAAATAAATCATTTCATCTGGAGTCACACGCACAAAATTCCCGAGGTCACCTGTATATGCTCTCAGAGAACAATCACGTACAAAATGGGAGATATTCTGTCTTCATCACCACAATCACATGCAGGAGATGGCAATTGGTTCCATTAGAACATTGCATCAGCACAAACATCATGGCCAGTCCGTATTCCGTTCAGTCTAATCCATGTCCTTCTGGGTGGATCAAATCCAGGGTCCTTCACAGTTACGGATGGCATATCACGGAACTCTGCAGTAGAAGTTGAGTTCCAGTCCGTAGTCCATCGATTCATGACATCAAAGTTTGCATCCACTAGCTTCTGAGCTGTATGTAATGGTGGGCTCCTTGATTTGAGCCTCCTAAGCTGTAGATCAGCAATATCAGAATGAATAGGTAACTAAAACTCAGCTATTCTTCTAGGTTTGTGCCGTGTCTTGTGTGGGGTTTCGCCTAGGACACCAAGCTGGCTCATCGGCGGGCTCTTGGTGTCCCCGCCTGGACCCCTACATGAGTGACGAACTGCGCGCCACCTCCCTTTATATTAGGTGCAACAGCACCACTTGACTGCGAGAACTAAAAGCTCAAGCAGCCTTAACCTCCCTCTGAAGGCTTCCAAAAAGATGGTATATTGGCTTTCACGGCCGGTGAATTAAAACTCAGCAATTCTTCTAGGTTTGTGCCGTGTCTTGTGTGGGATTTCGCCTAGGACACCAAGCTGGCTCATCGGCGGGCTCTTGGTGTCCCCTGTAACTGTAACTGTTGATTAATTTATAGCCTATGATATTTCCTTACCATAGAATGATGTCTGAGAATTCGTGGAGGAGAATTGTTGACTGAGCACAGAAATACATTCAGTTGGAGTTGACTTTATAGTGCCTGAGATTATTCTCATGGTATTATTGAGTTGCACATCAATTTTCTTTACATGTGGGCCGTTTTACCAAACAGGGGCAAAATACTCAGCAGCCGAACAACGACGGGTAGTGGCATTTGATCCCAAGTTGTGCCACAAAGCTTGCGGAGGATGTTATTCCGAGTGTTTAGTTTGGTAGCATTGCATGTCAGATGATGCTTGATGGTGAGTGTTCTATCTAGAATAACTCCCAAGTACTTTGGAAACCTGTTATACTTTAACAATGTATTCCCAAAATAAACATTGATAACTCTTTTTGCCTCACGATTGTTAAGATGAAAAGAGGAAACTCCTGTTTAGGTCTAACTATGCAGGAGCCTCCATTTACAGAAGAAATGTCTAAGTTTAAAGATATCTTCAGTGAGAATATCCACAGTGTCGTGAACGGTAGCATTTGGTAGCAAAATAAGGAATTACTTCAAATGGATCGTCTGCAGTCCCTACCTGAATAACAGATAGCACAATTAACACCGGTTATCAGAGAGATTCTACAAACACACGGGGCTACACGACCACATTGCCGCTGCCACAAAACTGAGGAACTTACCAACCAACCAACCAACCAACCAACCAACCAACCGATGATTAAATCATACCCATACCCTCAATGGTGCGAAAACTCTTACAAATTGTGCTTCACTTGTTGCGAGATTAAATAAGTATTTTTGAACTTCCATGCCATCGATCCCCGGCCCTCAGATTAGACCGCTCCTCTAGAAGACGATTCCAGCGCTTTAATGCATCCTTTACCCGGATATTCCAATTAAGATCCTCTGGCACTTTGGCCGACCAAATCCTGCTGCAGGCCGCCTCACCCCAACCCCCTCCTGGTCGTCGTGACTCAACACTAGCGCCTCGGCGCGAGTGACGCAGCGTCGCCATCTCCATGATGACTGGGGCTGTGTTACAAGAGGTGGATGATTACTATTTCTAGGAACCGGATTTTCACGACCATGTGATGACAAATGGAAACTATCAGCTCCTAGATCGTGTAATGTATAATGCCGAAATGTTCAGACATTTATTTCTCGATCTTTCTTCCTCTAGAGCAGATGACCTAGATGTTTCACCCCTTAAAACAACAATCACCACCACCTCCATTTCTCTCTGTCTCCATCTCTCTCTTAGGGGTAGATGATCTCGTAGTTCCGCCCCTTAAAACAACAACAACTAACTAACTCCCTCTCTCTCTGTGTCGGATATTTCTCGTTTATTAGAGACCACTTAGGTTCCAAACATAATCGAAATTGAATGCTTTTCAGTCGGTCAACACAATTGTACCCAATTGTAATCGGTGGTTCCCTAATCCTATGAGTTTAATAAATTTATAATGTGCCACGGTGGGTGAGTGGATAGCGTGTCGGTCTACTAACCCCAAGATTGCAGGTTCGCTGCTGGCAGTGGTAAGTAATTTTTAAAAGGCGGCAAAATACGACACGCATGTCGTACGATGTTGGCATGTCAAAGAACTCATTTGAATTCAGTAGGCCGTGTTCATAGTGGCAAAATTAATCTCGGGAGTTTGCGCCAAAATTAAGTTCCTCATTTCTCGACTAGGAAGCGCTATATTGTTCAAGGAGTTTAGATATCTAATCTCCTTGACTTTCTTAGTGATTCAAGGAACAACGAAATTCGACATGCAAGCTACCCTCTGGGTGCAAATTACAAAGCTTGCACCCGGCACCCAAGGCCATACCATATTATGATTATTTATTGATCTCATGTAAGAGAAGCCTCCGTGGCTTAGGCGGCAGCACGCCGGCCTCTCACCGCTGGGTCCGTGGTTCAAATCCCGGTCACTCCATGTGTGATCTGTGCTGGACAAAACGGAGGCAGACAGGTTTTTCTCCGGGTACTCCGGTTTTCCCTGTCAACATTTCATTCCAGCAACACTCTCCACTATCATTTCATTTCATCTGTCATGCATTTAATCATTGCCCCAGAGGAGTGCGTCAGACTTCGGCAGCCGGCACAGTTCATATCCTCGCCGCTAGATGGGGGCTTCATTCATTCCATTCCTGACCCGGTCGGAGACTGGAAGCAGGCTGTGGATTTTCATCTCATGTAAAAACGTTTAAAATGATTAGGGAATCACCCATTAAAGTTGAGGCGTTCCGTAAGAGAAGGGCGAGCCGGCCGTGAGTCGGTCCTATTCTTATTTACGCCTTTATGCACTGAACAATGAAGTAGGCCTACTTTGAAAGATGTGCAGGTGTTAACCCTCTTCTGTCTTCCGTTAAAATACGGTTGAAAGCGGATTGATTGCGTTCAACTTCACATGAGGTAGAAAGGAAAGGAAGCTTGTAGTTTCACGTGACCATAAATCTCACGATCATGAGCCACGGGACAGAGGTAAGGGGTTCGAACTAAGTTAGTAATTATTACTGTAAGTTTTATCACGCAAAATAGGCCATTTAAGATCCCCACGTAAAATTAGGTCAATTTATGCGCTATAAAATTGTAGAATATTACTTTTTGGTACCTAAGCTTAGAAATTAACTGAAGTTTGTAGAGTGAGAGGTCAAGAATAAAATAGGTCAGAACCTAAGGATCCGGGGCTTGCTAACAACACAGTGATAACCCTTTATAGCAAAGCAAAGCTAACTCCGTACAGGCCATGGAGGCCCTGGGAGTAGTCGAAGGTAGAGGCATTCACCCTTTGTGACATCTGCACTAGACGGGATGGAGTTGTCGGCTCCATGCCCAGTCGTATTTGCTCCCAGGAGTTACTCTGGTACTCATTTCTGATGTAAGCTGTGTGAACCCCAGGGTTATTTGCGTTTCCGAAAGAGGAAGTTTCGTTTCTAAAGTCCACTACCTGGATGGGGATCAAACCCACTCCCTTTCGGTTAGAAGCTCAGCGCTTCTACCGACTGCGCCACGCAGCCCCCAAACCCTATATAGGGCAGACTATTTTGTCTATTTTTTTCACATTTTCAAATTTCATTTCTATTTATATTAAAATTAGTATTTAATGGTATTTAATTTAATTTTAATTAATCATCAATATTATTAATTTTGGTTTTATAATTTTAATATTATAATTTTCACTTTTATTTTTTATATATTTTTATTGTCCATTTTGTTTAATTTAATTGTTCATTATTAATTCTTATTATTTATGATAAATTATTATTATTTAGTTAAATATTTTTCCAGTTATGTAGTTCAAGAAAACACAGAAATAATATTTGCATTTCAGAACATTTAACACTTCTACAAAAAAAATGTTGTAATTAGGCTGGTTGATTCAAGCATTGGCACCTTTGATTATATAAATTGTTCTTATGATAAGTGGTTAATATACAGGCCACTTTTCCATAAAGGGATAATGAAGATGTCGAATGCCCCTAAACCGAACAACAACACTAGTAATTTATATTGAGTCATAACAAATTATTTCTCATATTTTATTTTTATAAGAAGTTTATCCAAATTTCAAAAAAAATGTCTGACAAATATTTTTCATATTATATGTTCTTAATTCGCCTAGTCTGAACACATCTATTTGAAATGGATCCCACTGAGGGTAGACTTGCAGATCTAGAAATGAGATAAGGAACATGTGGAAGAAGTACTAATAAGGTGCCATGCTATTAAATGTAGTGGTCGTAATTCTGATTTAACGGCCGCATGGCATTTGTAGGGCCTCCTCCATGATTTTAATAACCCAAATATATCAAGTTAATAGCACAGACAGTATTATTGGTCTTCCAGACCACCTGCCCGCAAAGAATGCCACGCAACATAGCACATATAAAATAAGAGATACAGCTCACAGTTCGTCGGCTCTTTGCGAACAAGGTTCGATTCTCGCCCTGAACAGATGTGAGGTGAACTATAAACCGTGGTTAACCAATTCGTTATACATCGTTCCAGGGTCATCGGTTCGAGTTCATACGTGGAAGGAAGTATTTATGGTGGCAGAGGGCGGTAAATATAGCAAGCAGACTGCCTGAGAAGCGAATGTTCAAGGAAGTCTCTGACCGTTATGTTGTTAATTTCGTGCCAAAGACCTGGGACTACTTAGGTCATCAGTCACATGCACTTTCATGTTAGGGCATATACATACTTGTTTTCCCGCCAAGTAAAGCTTTCTCTATTAGAACTATAACCCCTGGCACTACAGCCCGTGAAGGGCCTAGGACTACCAAGCGACCGCTGCCCAGCCATTTGGCTTGCAGATATTGGGGTGACGCGTGATCAGCGCATAGGGTCCCCTCGGCCGTTAATCTTGGTTTCCGTGATCGGGGCGCTGCCTCACTGTCAGACAGCTACTCAATTGTCCTCACGGGGCTGAGTGCATCCCGTTCCAGCCCTCGCGTCAGTTTCTAAAATCCCTGACGGAGCCGGTAATCGAACCCGGGGACTCCGGGTCAGAGGCAGGCACGCTGCTCCAACACTACGGGGCCGGCCTATTAGAACTATGCAACTCTGAAAAATGGCTTCTATCACTTCAATTAATAGGTTACTAAAGTAAGTCACTTGTCTGATTACTGAAAATTCTCCTTAGTCAGCGCCCATGGCACACCTCCTCCCATTGAAACCTCCCTTGATGATGATGATAATTGTTGTTTTAAGGGGACTAACATCTAGGTTATCGGCCCCTAATGGTCTGGGTGATAGCGAAAATGACAATGAGATGGAAACCATAACAGAAACTAACGGAGATTGAAAATACTGACAAAAGATTCAAAATACACACAAAATGGATTTTAGACGGAAAATACTCAACAAAGTAATTTAGAATGAAAATACACACAAAATACAGGTTAGAATCAAAGAAAATGCACAAAGTGCAATTTTGACTCAAAATACTCACAAATTGCAATTTAGGTTCAAAATACTTACAAAATTTGCAATTCGCATTGACAATACTTACAAAATGAAATTTAGATGGAAAATTCTTACAAAATTTAAATATTTTAGATTCAAAATTCTCACAAAATGCAATTGAGTATCAAAATACTTACAAAATGCCCATCCTACAAAATGTAATTTTGATTGAGAATGCTTGCAAAATGCGGTTTAGGTTGAAAATACTTACAAAATGCAATTGAAATTCAAAATCATCACAAAAATGTCTGACTCCTACATTCAAAAACTTTCTAAAAAGAAATTTGAATTGTCAATCCTTACAAAATGCAATTGAGGTTGAAAATACTCGCCAAATGCAATTTAGATTGAATATACTTACAAAATGCAACTAAGATTTAAAACACCTACAAAATGTAGTGTAGATTCAAAATATTCACAAATTGTGATTTAGACACATCGGGAGCCAAGTCTCAAAAACAGTGCGGGAATCTTAAAGAGAAAAGGAAAAATAACGAAAAGTAAAACAAGGCAGTTCCCCCCCAAAAATGAGGGTTCAGGAAAGATGAGAGAAGGGCCAATTAAGGCGGAAAAGAAAGAGATTCACTAGGCCTCGGATACCGTAATACAGTCGGGGTCGGAAAAGAACAAGAGTTGACCAAGAGAGGCCGACAGGAAAGACGACGAAGAGGAGCCCGGCACAAGTAAGTGGAAGCAATGCCAGACTCAACTGGAGTTCTGTGGTCACCAACCCATGACCTACAGCTGTGAGCCCCTGGGGGATGAACCTCTCTTAAAAGCACTGTAATTGTATCAGTGTTACTTAGGTAGTTAAGATATGCAAACACCTTGATACAGGTACTTAAATTCTGATGTGAAATACCTATCTTATTACTAGAAGGCTGACTGCGTGGATCAGCGGTAACGTTCTTGCCTGCTGTACCAAACGTTGCAGGATTGAATCCTGGCGCAGTCAGCTGGCATTTAAGGGTGCACAAATGTGAGGGAGCAGTGTCAGTAGATTTACTTGCACGTTAAAGTTCCCCTTGAGGACAACATTCCGGCACCCCGGTGTCTCTAAAAGCCGCAGTAGTTAAAAGGGACGTAAAACAAATAGCATTATATTATGATTACTAGAAAACTCTTTCGGCACCATCCGCTAATCAACACTAATGGTTGTGAACTCTGGGAGATAACTGGACCGTGATGAGGAAACAAAATCCATGATAAAACTGAATATTTCCCTAACCATACAGCTACGAATATTTTATGAGCAATATTCATATACTGCTATTTATTTATTACACAACATGGGAAGTGAGGATTGAAATATTTGTATAAAATATTTATGTGGCCGTGTTTCAGTGGTATTTGCGTTTGACCCTAGCTTTTATTATGTTGGGAATGCTGCCCTTTTGATTCATTGGTGGGAATAATTGGAATAGCTTTATATTCTGTTTAGATGTACTGTGCAACCACTCTTGTATTTCACTTTTTTTTCAGAGCCAACCCACGCATACTTTGGTTTTACTCGTAAACTACACACCCTAGGCAACAGAAGTCTAGGTGTAATAAATCAGTATCGGGTGAATGTCAGTTTCAAGTGCTAATGATAGTAATTAAGACCAATTTCATTACCGGATATTATGAAATATGAAGGGAATAAGAAGACATGACGTAGCTATGCGAGTTTTTTTGCAAGAAGCTTTTACCTATATACCTTTGGGCTATGGAACTGGCTTAGGATATCAGAGGAACAGCTTTATCTATAATTCCTACTGGATATGAATGATACAAAGAATTAGCATATTTCTTTTATCCTTAGGAAGTTTTAAACTTTGTGGACAGGGAACTCCAAAATCAGTAGAGTTACCAAGC
Source organism: Meconema thalassinum (assembly GCA_946902985.2). NCBI lineage: Eukaryota > Metazoa > Arthropoda > Insecta > Orthoptera > Tettigoniidae > Meconema > Meconema thalassinum. The sequence continues at coordinate 271,797,777 of OX336392.1, read as the reverse complement.
GCGCTAATTCACGTTTCCCGACTGGAATTGGGAGGAGGGGTAAGCATATCCGAGGTTCAAATCCCAGCGTTAACATCGGTCATCATGAGTGTGGCTTCACACCAGGTTTTTCTATAGTCACTGCATGCAAATGATAGGATGGTAAATTACTTCAAGTTCCAACCTTCAGTTCAAGACAATAAATAAAAAATGCACAATACTAGATCCATCACAGTAACACAAGCTATCAGATAAATGCCAAACGCAAACGAGTTAACTGGGCTGATATACAGGAAGGGTGGGGTAAAGCTAAGCAGCCAGAAACATACGATTGGGGCAGATGACTTCGCTGTTACGCCCCTTAAAACAACAATAACAATAACTAACTAACCTACGATTCCCCAGGTAAGGAAGGGCCTAAAATTCCCAAAAACGTTTGGTGAGAGAAACTCGGTTTAGGGGGAAAAGTGTTTCCGTCACAGTATTTATGTTGTTTGTTGTTGTCGTTTGATTTGAGGGGCTTGGACATCGAGGTAATTTAGCCCCGTATACTTGGGTGGGTGTAGGATTTGTCTGATAACCTGTTTTATTGTGAGGTGTGTAGTAGTGTAGTGTGTACATTAATTCAAGGTGATGATCGGGAAGGAGGCGGCCGTGGCCTTTGGTTAGAAACCATCCCGGCATTTGCCTGCAGTAGAGGTGGGAAACTTTGGCTGTACTAGTGTATGTATTTGTAGATTGGGGATAGGGTTGGGAAGGAGATGGCCGTGGCCTTAAGTTAGGAACCATAGGCATTCGCCTGGAGTAGAAGAGGAGAAGCCACAGGGAACCACGTCCAGGATGGCTGTGTTGGGAATCGAAGCCTCCTCTTCAGAGTTTCGCCTCACGAGGCTGAGTGTACCCCGTTCGAGCCCTCAGACCAGAATACAATTTTTAGGCAGATCCGGAAATCAAACCCGGACCTCAGGGTGAAAGTCAAGAACGCTAACCGTTACACCAAGAGGTGGAACGCAACCACTCCGTGGGTGACCGTTGAACGTATACTAGCGTCCAACTCACGATCCAAAGCTCGCGGATTCAATGCCCAGTCAATGAAGTCAAGATTTTTCATGGGTGGAAAGACAAAGTCCCTCAACGTTGTATGTTATCAGCTCGTCAAAGATCTGGCGTACAGTACATAGCCTAAATTTGAATGGAATCTCAGTCATTGGTTGCCCAACTAAGTACTGATTTGCCGTTAGGTTGCTTGTAATTATTGTAAATTTATTATAAGGACTTGGAACATCTCAGTCATCAGCTCCGTTGCTTGGGGAGTGTGTAACAATAATGATTATGTTATTGGTTTCACGCCCTTTGTAACTACTGTGACTTTTAGAGATGCAGAGTTGCCGGAATTGTGCCCCGAATGGGATCTTTTACATGCCAGTAAATCTATTGACACGGCTCCGTCCCATTTGTACACTGTCAAATGCCAACTGACTACGCCATCGATCATGCAACCTTGGGAACAGCAGACGAGAACGTTACCGTTGCTGGGGGTGGATGAACTTGCCTAATGACCTGTGCTTCTGCGATCTGATGACTATAGTAACTTGTGTAGGTGTATTGGGGACAGTGCCCCAGGACTTCAAATGAATTACTATCTCGGCATTTTCCTGGTGGGAGTATGGAAGAACCGGGGTAAAATCCATACATGGAATAGCCTATGTCAGCACGCAGACAATATAATGATCATTATTTCCTCGTTATGTCCATTCACAGAGAGCGTTGGAACTTGTTAGTTGGCTTGATGACTTGCCTTCTTTTGCTCTCAAAATCTCGTCATGAACTCATGTGTTGCTTCTTGGCTTATTCTGCCCATCTTGTGCCAGTCCTGCACACCCTAAATGTGTGCTTATTTACTGAGGTTCTGAAGATTTTTTGCTTTTCCATTATGTTCTCCCCAATGAAACTCATTCATCCCCTCCCCCCCCCCCCCCTTGTTTCTTCCAGATCATTTATCCTCTTATTTTATGTATTAATTACATTTAATAATCTGCGTGTTAGTCTATTGTTGTCAATCCTAAATGTGTGACCAAAAGATTTAAAACTTCTGCTGCGTGCTGTGTTTGTGAAACTGAATTTGAGACTATAGAGTTCTTCAGTTGGTCTCTTGAAACAAATTCCATTTCCTTCTGTAAGGCCGAATATTTTTCTAAGAACTTTACGGTTTTGCTTTTAAATATCTGCAATTTTTGTATGACCTCATAAAGTTATGGTTTCTTATGCATATATAGCTTCTGGGAGGATAACTGTTTTACAATGTTTGAATTTTGCACTGCGTGATATCACTCTTCTATTGTAGCGATTCCAGCTTAGTCTGAATGCCCAACATCTGTTCAATAGTGAAGGTAGAATTAATCCTCCAAGGTACTTAAACGAGGATATCTGCGAGATCGTCCCAGATGCTGTTTCAATTTCATTATTATTATTTTCTTTTCGGTCGTCTATGGACCACGAGCCAATTTCAATGCTTTGTCCTTTGCTGTTTCGTCTTCTTCCTCCAGTATTCCTTCATCATCTCACAATGTTTCCTCTTCCTTTCCTTGGATCATTTCGAGCCGGTTTTCTTTCCCTTCCTCCCTTGGAATCCTTCCATTTTTAGCACTTTTAGTCTAAAAGTATCCCTCTGTGGTGTATCTCCTTCTCTGATACTATTTCTTTCCAAATCATTTTTGACTTCTTGTACCCGTGTTGTTGTTAACTTATTGTTCCACAGGAATGTGAAGATCTGCTTGGTTAACCAACTGTCATCCATCCTGTACAAATGTCAAAAAATAGCTATCTCCACTTCCGTATTGTTTCTGATTCATTATTATTATTATTATTATTATTATTATTAGCATTATTGGCAATGACGGTATTTAAGCTGTTTCTGTCTAACTCAGCAATGTGAGGAGGGAAAATGTTACTGTGCACCGTGAGCCTCAGCCTGCATACCCCTGCTCTGCCACATAGTAATTAAAACTAACATTTCACAGTGCCCAGACAAGTTAAAATGGTACATTGAATATTAGATTCAACATATCAAGATTAAATACATCATTAAGTCCGAATGTTATACATGAGCTGGTATTTATGACCGGCAGCCACTGCAGACCCGTGAGAAAGTGGCGCGTAATAAAGAAGCACTTCTCGCTGCATGTCGACTTAATTTATACCTCATGTTTTGAAGAAGTATGAGAAACCTTAGAGCTTAGAGCTTAACAGTTCAATTTTAAATTATATTTTATTCGTATATGCTTGGGCGATTAAAACGGAGAGCGCCTTGCATTGTATCATCAATTATAACACTAGATTCCTGTCATTTTAAAGGTTATGCAAGTCTATTTCTGATCACCATCACACCATACTTAAGTTTTATTTCTTATTTTATCAGAAGTAGCTTCCAGCCTCTGCCATTAATTAAGATCATAACATGGGCACTGTTCAGAAAGATGTGAATTCTGGATCAAGAAGAGGCAGCTAACCTAATATCACCAATGTTAAAACATGACTAATAATGCCCCATTAATTCAACAAGTAATGCACTCAAGATGAAATTTTGACAGGTGTTAAATTTTCATTCACCCTTGAATGAATGATCTGTGGCCTCCGGAGAGGCCGAGTGCAGGTCTTTCTAGTTGACGCCTATGGGCGACCTGCACATCGTAAAGTCACCCGTGTAAAATAGTTAATTAAGAGCTTATAGTTACAACACTAATTTTTTGAATTTTAATTTTTGAATTTTTGAATATTTTATTTTGATATTGAGTTTGATTTTGAATTTTAATTTTTAAATTTTTGAATATTTTAATTTAATTTAATTTTGAATTTTGAATTTTATTAATATTCTTTTTTTTTTTGGTGTGGGGGGGGGGATGTTTTGCACATGAATGCTATTTTAAATAATGCTTTACACTCGACTGAATAATTTTACTAACAAACAACAAGCACAACATGACAAACAAATTTCAATACTCTACCTCAAATAGTTCCTGAGAAACTAGATCAAATGTGCAGTAAAATTATATTCTTCACAAATTTTGACCATTGGAAATTTAAGTCCGTGGCCTGGCCGACAAAATGCTATTTACTATAACAACAAACACATGTACACTTTCTGTATGATTCTGATGGCACCATTACAATTATACCAACATATGAAATGGTGTTTCTTCTACAATACAAAACAAAACGAACCCCGGGTTTCTGCACTAAACAGTAATAGAAACATAATTTTTAAATTAAAAGCGTACTATTTTCTTCTAATAAGTCAAAAGAAAAGTACGCATTAAAACAGTTCTTTAATGTCTTGAAATTACAAGAGACTGATAAAAGAAATTTAAATTTTAAAAAATATGTTACAACTTACCTAGGTATATATACTTGCTGTGTTAATAATGCAAACATTATTATCATTATTATTATTAATAATAATAATAATAATAATAATAATAATAATAATAATAATAGGATACAGCCATCTATGGACTGCAAAAACACAAGAATCATTCAGGTCTTCGTCTTCAAGGTGTTTTGTCCTTGCCGTTTAGCTTCCTGCCAGATATTTTTCAGTCTTTGACTCCTTCTCAATTCCACTGAAAGTGTGAGTCACCTTTTGGGGGGATTCTTCACACTTGCAACTTTAGTTCTGAATCTTGTCCTGTCCCACACTTCAACCAGTCCAATATTTGACCATTTTAAGTCTTTGTATATCTCCTGAAGCCATGGAGGTTGTATCTTCCACTTGTCTTGAAGGTTAAGAATCTCACTAGCTTACCTCTCAGTTCCCAATCCTTTAATATGCCCATAGAACATCAATCTTCTTTTTTGTCATACTGACTGAAATCCCTTCACACTTGTCATAGAGCTCTTGATTTGACCGCATTTGAAATTTATATCGACCGTCAGGTTATTTCTTGGGACCTTGAATTTTCCGAAAGTTTATTATTATTATTATTATTTATTATCATCATTTATGTTGGTGAGACTTGAAAATGTGACATCAATCATAATTCGATCCCGGATCTCCTGCTATCCAGGCAGGTTAGTTTCACCACCATTACCAATGAGGCCACGCTTCGAGAAGAGAGGTGTTGTTGCGGTGGGTACTGGAATGACTCCATCCAAGACTTGATAATTGGTTTATGTGGCTAAACGCACTTGCCCAGACTTCAGAATATTCGAGTTCAAATACCGATTGCGATCACATTTTTAAGTTTAACTCAGCAGAAATTACTGTTCCAATGGAAGCTATGTCGTAAATCTGCTATTATTATTATTATTATTATTATTATTATTGTACTCTTTATATCAGGGAAGCGAGATTACTCAGTGATTTAAATGGTCGTCTTGCACCTGGATGGCTGAGATTCCAATCACGGTGTCAGCGAGGCGGAATTATCACCTGAAATATCACATCACGCTTATCACCCTTACATCCCCAGAACAAACAAAACATGAGTAAGGTTGGTTCAAGAGATCTCAATCGAATGCGTAAGATGCTGAATATTGCTTTGCATTTCATACTCTTACTAGCATTTGACGATACTCGGGTTCTAACTATTCTCGCTTGAGCATGTTGGGTGGAATTGAATAAGAAGCCAAAGATATACAGTAGCATGCATTACTTTCTATTATTAGTCATTAAATAAATTTGTACTTGCTCGGCTGCTTGCCTTGTGGATGGGTCAATTTTGTTTGTCTGGAAGGGTCGCGGGATAGATTGTTTTAATGTTATTTCCCCTTGTTCGATGATGATGATGATAATGATGATGATAATTGTTGTTAAAAGGGGCCTAACATCTAAGTTATCCGCCCCTAATGGTTTGGGTGATCGTGGAAATGAAGGATGATCAAATGAATCCTACAACTAAAACGGAATGATGAAAATTAATAAATGTAAAAGAAAAACAAGATGTTCAGTAAAGAACATATAGCCTACTTTCTCCTAAATGCATGGGTATTGTTTTAACTCTTTGTCCTTTTCAAGGAGTATGATTGAATTTTGGTTGTAGTAGCTTGTTGAAATACAACGTGCTATAGGGATATTAAACATGAATATGAGGTGCCCTTTGCTAGTGCTACCTCTGTACCAAATTTCGTTAAATTCGGTTTCACCGTGTTTGAATTCATAGGGGGAATCGATTTGCACACATACTTGGCCACCATCTGCAAACTATTGGGCTGATGTTCTTGCAGTTTGGTCAGAATATGTTTCCCACATAAAGATATGGTGTTGCAAAATTTGGTAGGGACTAGATTATTAGGTTGGTCGTAATTACATTTTAGCTTTTAACATTTGGGTGGCCGCGATTACGTTTCCGTCAAGATAGCGGTGATATAAAACATGACACTGAGGTGCCCTTTGCTAGTGCTACCTCTGTACCAAATTTCGTTCATTCGGTTCCACCGTGTTCGAATTAATAGGGGGAATCAATTTTGACATAAATATGGCCGCCATCCGCAAACTATTAGGCTAATGGCCTATTAGATTGGTCAAAGGATGCTCCCTCCATAAAGGTATGTAGTTGCAAAATTTGGTAGAGATCGGATGATTAGGTTAATCGTAATTTGATTTAAGCTTTGAACATTCGTGTGGCCGCCATTACGTTTCAGTCAATATGGCGGCGATATAAAACATGACACTGAGGTGCAATTTCCTAGTGCTACCTCTGTACCAAATTTCGTTCCATTCGGTTCCACCGTGTTCGAATTAATAAGGGGAATCAATTATGACATAAAGATGGCCGCCTTCCGCAAACTATTAGGCGAATGACCTATTTATTAGATTGGTCAAAGGATGCTCCCTCCATAAAGGTATGTAGTTGCAAAATTTGGTAGAGATCGGATGATTAGGTTAATCGTAATTTGATTTAAGCTTTGAACATTCGTGTGGCCGCCATTACGTTTCAGTCAAGATGGCGGCGATATAAAACATGACACTGAGGTGCCCTTTGCTAGTGCTACCTCTGTACCAAATTTCGTTCCATTCGGTTCCACCGTGTTCGAATTAATAGGGGGAATCAATTTTGACATAAAGATGGCCGCCATCCGCAAACTATTAGGCTAATAACCTATTAGATTGGTCAAAGGATGCTCCCTCCATAAAGGTATGTTGTTGCAAAGTTTGGTAGAGATCGGATGGTTATGATAGTCGTAATTTAACTTAAGCTTTGAACATTTGTGTGGCCGCCATTACGTTTCTGTCAATATGGCGGCGATATAAAACATGACACTGAGATGCCCTTTTTTAGTGCTACCTCTGTACCAAATTTCGTTCCATTCGGTTTCACCGTGTTTGAATTAATAGGGGGAATTGATTTTTACACAAAGATGGCCGCCATCCGCAAACTATTAGGCTAATGACCTATTCATTCGGTCAAAGTATGCTTTCTCTATAAGGGTATGTTGTTGCAAAATTTGGTAGAGATCGGATGATTAGGTTAATCGTAATTTGATTTAAGCTTTGAACATTTGTGTGGCCGCCATTACGTTTCCGTCAAGATGGCGGCAATATAAAACATGACACTGAGGTACCTTTTGTTAGTACTACCTCTGTACCAAATTTCGTTCCATTCGGTTGCACCGTGTTCGAATTAATAGGGGGAATAGATTTTCACACAAAGATGGCCGCCATCCGCAAACTATTACGCTGATGACCCATTAGTTTTGTCAAAGGTTGCTCCCTCCAAAAAGGTATGTTGTTGCAAAATTTGGTTGAGATCGGATGATTAGGTTAGTCGTAATTTGATTTAAGCTTTGAACATTTCTGTGGCCGCCATTACGTTTCCGTCAAGATGGCGGCGATATAAAACATGACACTGAGGTGTCCTTTGCTAGTGCTACCTTTGTACCAAATTTCGTTCAATTCGCATTCACCGTGTTCGAATTGATAGGGGGGGACAGACATTCAGAGTACACACACTCACACACACACAGACACACACACACACACACAGAGACTCACACACACACATACACACACACACAGACTCACACACACACATACACACACACAGACAGACACACTTTTTTCGCCCTGTGTTGATCTCATAAGTCTACTTTCATTTTTTGCAAAAATGAAAGTAGGCTAATACTGGAATGTTGCCGAAATAAATCAGAAACCTCTATTGACATCAAATTGGCAGGTGAAAAGCTGAAGGAAGTAGGAGACTTCTGTTACTTAGGAAGCCAAATAACCAGTGATGAACGAAGCAAAGAGGATACAAAAAGTAGGTTGGCTCAGGCAAGGAAAGCATTTCTACAAAAAAAGGAATCTGTTGACATCGAATATAGATTTAGGTATTGGGAAGTCATTTTTGAAAGCCTTTGTCTGGAGCGTGGCGCTCTATGGAAGTGAAACTTGGACTATTGGTGCAGAAGAAAAGAGGAGAATTGAAGCATTTGAAATGTGGTGTTACAGGAGAATGATGAAGACCAGACGGGTAGATAGGGTTACAAACGAAGAGGTATTAAGACGAGTGGGAGAGGAGAGATGTTTCTGGCGACTGGTAATGAAGAGAAGAGATAGGTTGGTAGGACACTTACTAAGACACTCAGGAATAACAAACTTAGTTATGGAAGGAAGGGTTGAGGACATGACGTGCAGGGTAGACAAAGGTTAGAATATGTTAAACAGATTGCCTCGGATGTAGGGTGTGGTAGCTATGTAGAGATGAAACGATTATCTCAGGACAAGGAGGCATGGAGGGCTGCATCAAACCAGTGAAAAGACTGAAGACTCAAACAATAACAAAACTAACTACTGACTTACAAACTAGAAGAGGAAATGGGAAACAAAAGGAAGAAAACTGTAAATAAAAGACAGGAGGAAAGTAAATGCCCTCAACCCTGAATGAATGAGAATTGAGGGTCATAGAAGGAATGAGAGCCATGAAAGGCAGAGAGAAAAGAGGAGAGAGTCCACCCCAAAGGCAATGGAAAAAGGAGAAAATCTGGACCCCAGCTCAGGAATCCCTCGAGGTCGCCAAATCCCGAGCTCACCAAGCGTGAAGTATTGAGGGTGTTGCACTATCCAGGGTGAACCAGAAGTGGTGGGGCTACACACAACCTGTCTCCTTTACGACTTTGAGCGGAAAGCAGGAGATATCATGAAAAGGAAAAGAAGGCTGATCCCTCGAAGAACGAGCGACCAGGAAAGGTGAGAGAAGGGCCAATTAAGGTGGGAAAGTGAAAGACTCTCTAGGCTTCGGACATCCTAATAACGTCAGGGTCCGAAGAGAACATGAGTTGACCAAGGGAGGCCGACATGAAAGAAGACAGAGAGGGGCCCGGCAAAAGTGGAAGTAATGCCCGACTCGGGTTTCGCCATTCTGTAGAGGATATCTGAAGGAAGGTTTCTGTAGAAAAACATTCATTTATGACTAAAGGAAGCCGCGCAGTAACGATTTCAGGGGATCAAGTCCAAGATAAACCTGACGTCTGTGCGTCATTTAAGCTTACGCTGGGTAAACCATTAAAAATATTTTGGCCTATATACTAGGAGTGTAATAATTATCAGCATGAAAAGTCTACAAAAATGTCCACGACAGGATATCTCTATCTTTAATACATCATACACTGTTATTTTTTTACGTTTTTATTTCTTCCAACAATCTCCATTCAGTGGAAATTTAAATTACTAGCATCGGAGCAAGTTTACGGGCTGGCGAGCGAGCCTATCACCCCAGATTCGGCCAGCATCAAACTGTAGAATCGTGTCGAGTTAAGACATAAGAGAAGAGTATATGTGTTTGGAGTTTCGCTGTTCACCTCGGCTTTTCTGAATTGCGTCCGGGACCTGCCGTCCGTGCATCTTTTAAGCCTACGCAGACTTCAGGGCGGTTTACCGATGGCGTGGTGGTGTTCGCAAGACATTGTTGTGCCATTGGTCAACCGCTCTGATGTCAAGTCCGCTCATTCGTTGAATCAGGTATAAAGTGTTTGGCACATTATAACTTATATGGCAGAAAATACAAGTGATTTAAAATTAATCATTTTCTTTTAAATAAATCTGCCAAGTTTTCTATTTTGTTCTACAAATTTTATGCATTTTTTTAGCATGTACATAATTAAATGTTTGTATGTTTTTAACCAAGTCAGACATTATAAAATTAAATTTAGATAATAATAGGTGTGTAATTTGTACCTAAAAAATACTTTCGATAGCGGCTGCGGATGCTGAAAATACTGTTTTCCAGCCTAGAACGGAAAAATCAGCTGCATTCCCACACAACAAATTAGTTATGAATTCTAACTCGAATAGAGCTAGGCTTGTTTACCGTAACAGCTCTTCGGATTTAAGATAACGTCTGCACACCACTTTTTCTATGCAATCATCTCGTCTGTTCTTATCAGTTTACAAGTGATAAGAAATTGTTAAATGAGGAGTACACTAAGAAACAACAAAAAGTTAAACAATTCTACTCTATGTTTTGAAATTAGCTGTTCCACTTATTTTAGTAAACTTAAAAATGTAAACACTGAAGCAGTGGTTATTGTACAGCTGAAATATAACTGACCACGGTAGGTTACTTTGAGAAGTTATACTTAATTTGTTATCATTATTAGAAGTTATATTAGTTATATTAGCAGCATTGATTATAATCAATGGTAGAAGTGTCGTTCTAAGAATGCGTAAGGATAAAGAGACCGCGACCGAGTGGAGATGAGGGACTCCTCTGGCGACTACCTGGAGTGTCGAGTGGAATTGAGGTAACCCTGGCTACCTGACTCAGGTACCCGAGTGGAATTGATGCCCGCCCGGGTGAATTGTTAACAATACCGAGCGAAACGGGGAGGGTTGCTGGTTGTGGTGCATAAAGTTGACTTCAACTGATTCCGGAGGTACCATAATTTAGTTATATTTCAAGGGTGTTTTGAGCAGTGGTCTTAATGAGATACATAATGTATAGGAAGCAATATGCAAATAAACATTTCCCGGTGCTAAATATAAATAAAAGACTGAGAAGTGGAAAGCGTGGTATGCCATGTGTTAATGATGGTTGGGATTATCCCACCCGAGGGGAAATGTCACAATGGGAGATGAGTCTCATTCAGCTGCCACCTGGCCCCCACATCTTAAAGAGAGAACCCTCGCCTTGCCTCGCTAACATAATATTGACACAAGCATCCTCCGTAAACTCGAGATGGAGGGAGCAATGATATTTGCACACCCACCTCGAGATATTTAACCAATTTAGAAAACAAGTCGTTCTCCACATTTCCGCAGCCGTTGTCTGGAAACAGGCTCCATATCCTGAATGAGTTGCAATGATTTTGTCAGATATTCCTTCGTGAAGTAGAAATACGTGGTGTGTCAAATCAACTGCATATTTTTTCAATAACGATTACAGACGGTTTGGAACAAATAATAAGGAATGAAAAACTTTAATTCTTGAGGAGACCAGAACATGTCATTTAAACTTACACTTTGAAAATATAGGATTTTCATACATAGTTCCACATCCTGGGGGAAATCGAACATTTGCATTACTGTCCATTATCAATACTGCGTGCCACAGCGGTACCGTTCTCGCCTACTGCTCCTAAGGTTGCAGGATCGAATCCTGGCAAGTAAATTAGCATCTGAGGGTACGGAAATGCGAGGGTGCAGTGTCAGTAGATTTACTGGTACGTTAATGATCCCCTTCAGGGCAAATTCCCAGTGTCTCTAAAAGCCTCAGTAGTTAAAATGGAGGTATAACCATTATTATTATTATTATTATTATTATTACTGCACCGGATATATGTGCTAAATTACGTAAATATGTGTTTTTATTTCTTGCTCATTCAACGCCGGCAGCCATGTTTATACTTATCGTTGCTCAACTGTTACTGAAAGAGGCCAATGAGGTCTCTTCAACTGTTACCGAGGCACACTATTCTTGCCAAAATGTGGGATGAAAAATACACCACACAGGTCACGTTAAAGACCTAGATAATATTGTAATTATCTACATATATATTCGAGTAAGAAGCAAACATATTATATGTCATACAAGCAAATACATATCAACACCTATTCACACACATTGTGACTGTTAAACCCGTCATAGCACAGACGACCATAAACGTGCAACCTCAACGACGTTATTCCTTACATTGATTATTAAAGAAAGCTTTTCAGTCGGGCAAAACAAATTGTGCCCAATTACATTAGGCGGGGAAACAAGTATTAATACTGTATAACCTAACCTGAAATAAATATAATGTAATTGGGCACAATTTGTTTTGCCCGACTGAAGATCTATCTCTAATTATCTGTCAAGGAATTTAAATCAGGCATGTGAACTTTTATGTACAATGTACGTGATTATATGACATGTTTCGATCGTCACGTGATCATCATCAGATCCTGTTCACTTAGGCTTAGATTTATTTATTTATTTATAGTATGGCTTTTAGTATCTGGAAACCGGGTGAGTTAGCCGTGGTCGTTACGGCATGACTGCTGGCAGTCGCTCACATCCGGGAGGCGAGGAGGTTCGAATCCCCCCGCCGGCAACCTTGAAGATGGTCTTCTGTGGTTTCCCATCTTCCTTCCAGACAAATGCCGGGGTTGGTCCCTAACTATAGGCCACAGCCGCTACCTTCCAACTCCTCGTCCTTACATTCCCACTTTCCTCCCCAACGGTACTTGTAGCTCACCCATTGGGTGTCCGTCTCGAAGCAGCTACAAAACTGGCGAGCCGAACATGTCCTTGGGCTCTCCCGGCACTAAAAGCCATACGCTAAAAAAAAGTGTCAGGAATGTCCGAGGACATGTTCGGGTCGCTAGAGGCTGTACCTGATTCAAGCGGACACTCATAGGGTGAGCTACAAGATTCGTTCAATGTCAATCAGTTATAATTTCGCTACCAGATGTCTCTGATATTTTGATAGAGCGTTCCAACGAAATCCAACGTATAATTTAGCTTCATACAAGTTTAGTCTGTGGAAGGATAAATCTATGACATGGGACCGCCGGCTTCACTTCCCCTCCGAAGGAAGGCATATTGAGCGATTTAATGCAGCGTTGAGCGGTGGTCGCGCCAAGACCGTTGACGGCGAAAGAGTGCCTGACCTTAGAGTAATACTTGGCGTGCTTGCCTACTTTACAGGGGCGGAGGGCCTGAAACAAACCTGTTTTCTGGGCTTAGGAGGCCATTCCGACCCCAGCTCCCTTATCTCAAATTGATCCTATACGCAACTCCTACACGCCCCTTAAGGGTACTCAAGTACATTAATGACACCCTATATATAAATACACAGACTACACATGTAATTTGTGTTCACTATTGCAAGAAATGAGAGCTTACTATATATATATTTCGTTTGACATACAGAGGATACAGTAATGCTACAGTATATACAATGTATACAAGTAATACATATCTAGTAACATCGAAAACGAAACCAAAAGTCACAGTTGGATGTCCAGAGCAGCAATCCACTCCACTGCATCATCAGTTGCGTTCTGCAGGTCGTCATATCCTCCCTCGAAGGACCGTGAAGGGCATTCCGACACAATATGAAGGATTGTCTGCACTGAATCGCCACAATCGCACTGAGGACTAGAAATTTCCCCCCATTTGTGGAGCCAAAAGTTACATCTTCCGTGACCGTTCCGCACTCAGTTCAGTGACGTCAATATCCTTCTTGGAAAATGGAAACCAGGAGGTTTTCTGCAGGGGTCGGTGATCAATCCTAGCTCATCAGGGTTTGATGTAGCCCATTCTTCTCGCCAAGTTTCGTCCATATTGAACTTAGATTCAACAAGCATCTTGCCTAGCTGCCATGATGGATGTCGAGATTTTTAACGTCAGTACGAACATACATCTACAACAATCATCACCAATATACTTTTCCCCCATCAAAATTTAAATGCTTAATTTCCAATTATTCAAGGTTGGACCTTGTAAAACCAAAATTCCCTGAGTGTCAATATAATATCCTGATAATTCTCTGAGTTTTCCAGGATTTAAAAATTCCCTGAATGACATTAAAATACCCGGATAATTCTCTGAGTTTTCCAGGATTTCAAAATTCCCTGAATGTCATTAAAATACCCTGATAATTCTCTGAGTTTTCCAGGATTTAAAAATTCCCTGAATGTCATTAAGATGCCCTGATAATTCTCTGAGTATTCCAGGATTTAAAAATTCCCTGAATGTCATTAAAATACCCTTATAGTTCCCTGAGTTTTTCAGGATTTAAACATTCCCTGAGTATTCCCTGTTTTCATGTTCTATAGAGTAGTAGACACCCTGCCCAGCTTTAGGATCAAAAATATATTTCTTCGTAGAGTTGGGAATCGAATCCGGACCTCTGAGGTGACAGCTAGTCACTACGTCACAACTCGGTGCTAAACACTCACAATCAGTTGTCACATTCCCTCACTCTCACCCCAGACGCTCGCTGTCCCAGCCAGTCTCCCTTATCGGCGACACGCTCTGCCGGGCGTTCACTAATGGCGATGGACAATCAGACCACATAAATATTTCAATCAAACGGATGAAGCCGAAAATTGAAAGCGACAGTCGTGTAAAGTCCACTTGATGAAACAATACCCATAGAACCAATCAAGCTGCCACATGTAAACAAGGTGACTCAATGTGGGCAGGACGCATCAATTAGAACTCGTGCGAAATTAGCAATAATTTTAGTGGGCACAGAGGGTGCGTTTGATTTAGCGATACTAGGTAGTCTTCATGCCATACAGGGGCCACGAGATGTTCAGTCTCCCAAATCAAGATTATTAGTTTTATTTTCGGGGCTTAACAGCGTGGTTATTTCGATGATGATGATGATGATAATAATGATGATAATTGTTGCTATAAGGGGCCAAACATCTAGGTTATCGGCCCCTAATGGTTTGGGTGATCGCGAAGATGATAATGAAATGTTAATTATAACTAAAACTAACTACTAACTTATATACTAGATGAAGTAAGGGAAAACGAAAGGAGAATAAGGCAAATAAAGGACAGGAGGAGAAGAAATGTCCTCAACCCTCGAAGAATGCGGATTGAGGGACTTGGAGGGAAATAGAGCCATAAAAGGCAGATAGGAAAGTGAAAGAGGAGATGGTCCGCCCCACAGGTAATAGATAAAAGGGGGAAAGCCGGACCCAGCTCAGGAATCCCTCGGGGTCGCCAACTACGAACTCACCAGCTGCAATCCCCTGAAGGTGTAGCAATATCTAGGGTGCACCGGACGTGGTGGGGCTACATACACCCTGCCTCCTTGAGGGCCTTGAGCAGAAGGCAGGAGAGAACATCAGAAGAAAAAGAAGGCTGACCCCTCACAGAAGGAGGGTATCAGGACAGATGAGACAAGGGCCAATTAAGGCGGGAAAGGAGAGACTCCCTAGGCCTTGGATACCCTAATACCGTCATGGTTGGAAGAGAACAAGAGTTGACCAAGTGAGGTCGATAGGAAAGAAGACTGAGAGGAGCCCGGCACAAGTAACTGGATGCAATGCCGGACTCAGCTGGGGCCCCGTGGTTGCCAACCCACGTCCCACTAGATGTGAGCCCTGGTGGGCGTGGTTATTTCAGCTCCATGTACTTAGGTGTATGTGAAAACAATCTGATAACCTTGTAACCTTCCCAGTACGTTTAACAGGTTATCCTTCCAACATATCAGGGTGTGAGGTGTATGACTACACTTGGGACAACACAACAGACATGCTGCAGTTCCCATCCATAACCAATGGCTAGCCTCTACGAAACAATAAATAACTTATCTCCATTAAGATGAAATATACTGTATATTTTGTGCGCTTACACAATTTCAGATTTGCGCCTATAGTTTATTCAAACTCTAACTGGGCTTGGATATGTGTCACGTCAAAATCAGTTCCTACTGACTTACAAGTTCCTGCATCCGCCGACGTCAGAAGATGTATACTGTCATCCATTGTTTCCAACTCCTCCCGTCAATACTGCCGAAAACTCAACTTTCCTCCTACTTTACCATCTGCGAAATGTTCTTACTTCATCAACCAACTTTTTGTGTTCTTACTCCCATTCTTGCCGCCGCTCATGTATTACTCCTTCATACAGTGTGATCTAGTCCGCCGTGAACTGTCGATTTCTTTTCCAACATGGCGGCAAACCCTACGATTTTATCATTTTAAATGATCTTGTCGACTTCGTCGTTACGCTGGGGTCTGGCGTTACGTTACGGTGACGGACGAAATGTACTCAGATGCACTGAGGTGTGTGACGTCATAGTACCGCTTGGTGCATGTGTGCCCCGACAATCTCTACTTCGTTAGTATAAGACAAAAATCCCCGATTCTTGGATGTCACGGGTAATCTCGAGAACCACAGGATGGATTTTGATGCGGTTTTCACCAGTCTGTAAAGGATACCTCGAGGAAAGGTGCTGTAGAAAATAATTTATGTATAATCAAAGGAAGCCAAGCAGCAACGATTTCAGTGAAAAAGTCGAAAACAAACTTGGCGTCCGTGCGATTCTTAAGCTTACGCTGGGCAAACCGTTAAACATATCAATATACACTATGAGCGTAAGAATTGGTCAGCATGAAAAGTTCTACAAAAAAGTCCACGAGAGCATATCTCTATCTTCAATACATCGCCCACTATAAGTGCTTTTAGACTGGATGGAAGGGGCAAGTCCCCGCGCGCTCTGGTGAGCGTGCGGCATCCCCCGCGATTGACCATGCTTTGCCCTTGTTTTGCACTTGCCCTTCGCGAGTAATTTGAAACAAGATAAGCAAGATAAGTATTATGCAGATAATTTTCTAACATGTCAAGAATCTTTGGCTTCGAGCGAAGCGAGAAGCTTCCAGCCTTTCTAGCATTTTTCAGCATTTGCAGCATTTAAAATGATACAAAGTCTAGTCTTTCAGACTGACTGTCACTTTTTATATCGGTTTCACCGTTATAATCTCCATTCAATAACTACATTTATAATAATTAACCTACCAGGTACAAATCTCACATTACATAATACACTCTAATTTTAATGATGTTTATGTGATATGGGATAAAGATAAATATGAAATGGTCATACATTAGTAATAATCGATTTGAGGGCCCGGTCTTTGTAACTCTTGAAGGTTAGAGACTATAATAATAATAATAATAATAATAATAATAATAATAATAATGATGATAATGATAATAATATTAATGATAATAAGAATGTTATTGGGTTTACGTCCCTTTTAACTACTGCGGCTTTTAGAGACGCCGCGCGGGAGTGCTGGAATTTTGCCCAGAAGAGGATCTTTAACGAGCGAGTAAATCTACTGACACGGCTCCCTCGCATTTGCGCACCCTCAAATGCCGACTGGCAGCGCCAGGATTTGATCCTGCAACCTTGGACTCAGTAGGCGAGAACATTAGGCCTACTGTTGTGCCACGGAGTCAGTCTAACCTGTATTGTAGTGGTGTCTATATCAGTGAGGGCATGATGATGCAGTGGCCAAGCTATTTGCCTCTAACAATGATGAACTGGCTTCGATACCAATTTGAAGTAAAATATTACACGTCCAAATGGAGGTCCTGTGGCTCTTGATCGTGAGATTAACGGTCACGTAACACTACAAGCTTCCTTCCTTCCTTGTCTCCTTAAAGGCTTTGAGCAGAAGGCAGGAGATACCATTACAAGAAAAAACAAGAAGTTCCGTGACGAACTAAAGAGCCTACTTTTCTTAAAATTTAAGATTCATGCCAATGATTAATGACGAAATTAAGTTGGTAATATCGAAATTTCTAATTAGTTCGAAATACTGTATACCTGGCATAATGTAGCCTAATAAAGCACTACAGTTGGCAGACCTGGTGACTGAATATATTCTTAGATCCATTTCTTAGGGTACAGAATACAAAATTTGGTTGAAGTCCAATGGATAGCATGGACGTTACATGCAGTTAAACATTGGATCTAACAGCGCGCGTAGAATCATGTTGGCAACAATGCCATGCATGTATTGGTCAGAAATAATCTGAAATAATATGATCTATTGTTGTGCCAATTTTGAATGAAATCCATTAGTTAGCATAGAAGTTACATGAATTTAAATTTGGACGTCTCAGCAGGCTTAGAATCGTGTTGGTATCACTGACGTATATAAGTTACTCCAAATTAATATAGAATGTCAGGTACTATACGTGTGCAAAGTTTAAAACTGTCGGCTTGCATACTTTCTGATATATGGGTATTTGGATTAAAACAAATTGAGAGAATTTATTAACAGTTGGCAGCCCTGATGGCTCTTAAGAATACGCTCAGTCATATCTGTTTATGTACACACAGCACATACGAAATTTGGTTGAAATTCAATTGATAATGTAGAAGTTATATGCATTTAAAATTTGGACCTATCAGCAGGCTTATAATCATTTTGGCAACACTGCCATGTATGGCCTCCTGGAAATTAAACTGCAATATTATTATCTATACGTGTGCCAATTTTGAAATAGCTCCGATTCATACCTTCCAAGATATCCAACATGGAGCTCAAATTTCAAATGCGATTTTTCAGCAGTTGGTAGCACTGACATCATTTTCAAATATGGCCGTGAGATATTCAGGTATAGGTCTTTACTCCTACTAAATTTTGTTTCGTTTGCTGCAGCCGTTTAGAAGTTGATAGGGGGGACACACACAGACAGACAGACAGACAGACAGAAGGACAGACATACAGACAGACAGACAGACAGACAGACACACATTTGCCCGATCTCATAAGGCTACTTTTTCCTCATTTTTGCAAAATGTGAAAAGTAGGCTAATAAGATCTGGCCCACAGAAGAATGAGGATATAAGGAAAGATGAGACGAGGGCCAATCAAGTAGGGAAATTGAAAGACTCCCTAGGCCTCGGATACCCTAATGCCGTCGGGGTCGGTAGAGAACTAGAGTTGACCAAGGAAGGTCGATAGGAAAGTTGATCGAGAGGAGCCTGGCGCAAGTAAGTAGAAGCAATACCGGACTCAGCTGGGGTCCATGGTCGCCAAACCACGTTCCACAAGTTGTGAGCCCCTGTGGAAAAACATTATAACAAAAACCACAACTGGCGTTAGAATGAATTGTTAATAACTATATTATCGATGAAATATTAAACTTTTGAGAAGTAGCCAATAAGTTACCCAATAATTTTACTTAATGAGATGTTTACTTTGGGCTACATTTTGGTTACCCCTGTCCAGATCTAAAAGAAAGGTGCGACGTCATTTCCTCTGTGGAAGGGAGTTAAACGTCTAATGAAATAAGTTAGTGCTGAACTATCAAACTATCCAAAAGTTAATTACTTTAAACTTCGACGCCACTTCACTTCACTTTAATTCAAGGAAACAACTTGACATGCATGACACTTCAGAATCTGCAATAAACATGCAGCGCTTGCCAAAGCCCATGACTCCGTGAAACGAGGTTTGTTTCCGGAACACATTTGGAAGGACGTAAAGATTATTTCTAGATACTTCAATGGGAAAATTAGAGCGTAGTTAACCAATAACGGGACCACCTCGAGATGTGGCGGCTAGAATACTTGGCTGTCGACCTGGAGGTCTCAGCCAACTTGGAAGTGGCTTGCCGTGATTTTCCACTTCCAATCCAGGTAAATGTCAGAATGGTTTCTAATCTTTATCAAAATTGTAAATAGCTAATGATTTGAGAGAATAAATCTATACAAGTGCTCACAAACGTTTCAGAAAACGTGCCTACTTCATGGATATCACTCCTATCAGCGGCTATCGTGTTCCTTTCTCAGACCGACCTTTTAGTACATTTCCTATTGAGTTCTAAACTCGGGTATTCATAGTTTTGAATCCGATATTAGTCAGATCTGGTCCCGCAGAGCATGAATGATGGTTGGTTTTCATCTATATATATGACTTTTCCTTTGCTTCAAATGACAAAAACATTTTCAATATTAACTACCGGCACGCAATTAAAATTGAATTATTATTATTATTATTATTATTATTATTATTATTATTATTATTATTATTATTATTATTATTATTATTATTATTATTATTATTTACATATCCATTGAGTGAGACCTGAAAAATGCGACAGTCACAATTTGAACCCGAATCTCTTGCTATTCAGACAGGTAAAAATATTAGTTTCCATGAACAATTTGGGAAATCTTTGAATACACACAAGACGTTTCAAAATCATTTTACACCCATAGCCACATCATTTTGATTCTCACAAGAAGGTAGAAATCAACAATATCAAAACAATCATTTTGTTGAAGGGGAAATATCACTAAGATTATGCATCCACAGCCACCTTTTCCCAAAGAAGGTAAAAATCATCGAAATTAACGACCAACGATAATATCATTTTTAGCCTACTTTCGATTTTTGCAAAAAATGAAAGTAGACTTATGAGATCAACACAGGGCGAAAAAAGTGTGTCTGTCTGTGTGTGTGTATGTGTGTGTGTGAGTCTGTGTGTGTATGTGTATGTGTGTGTGTGAGTCTGTGTGTGTGTGTGTCTCTGTGTGTGTGAGTGTGTGTACTCTGAATGTCTGTCCCCCCCTATCAATTCGAACACGGTGAATGCGAATTGAACGAAATTTGGTACAAAGGTAGCACTAGCAAGGACACCTCAGTGTCATGTTTTATATCGCCGCCATCTTGACGGAAACGTAATGGCGGCCACACAAATGTTCAAAGCTTAAATCAAATTACGACTAACCTAATCATCCGATCTCTACCAAATTTTGCAACAACATACCTTTATGGGGGGAGCATCCTTTGACCAAACCAATAGGCCATCAGCGTAATAGTTTGCGGAAGGCGGCCATCTTTGTGTGAAAATCGATTCCCTCTATTAATTCGAACACGGTGCAACCGAATGGAACGAAATTTGGTACAGAGGTAGTACTAACAAAAGGCACCTCAGTGTCATGTTTTATATTGCCGCCATCTTGACGGAAACGTAATGGCGTTCACACAAATGTTCAAAGCTTAAATCAAATTACGACTAACCTAATCATCCGATCTCTACCAAATTTTGCAACAACATACCTTTATGGGGGCAGCATCCTTTCACCAAACTAATAGGTCATCAGCGTAACAGTTGGCGGATGGCGGCCATCTTTGTGTGAAAATCGATTCCCCCTATCAATTCGAACACGGTGGAACCGAATGGAACGAAATTTGGTACAGAGGTAGCACTAGCAAAGGGCACGTCAGTGTCATGTTTTATATCGCCGCCATCTTGACTGAAACGTAATGGCGGCCACACGAATGTTCAAAGCTTAAATCAAATTACGATTAACCTAATCATCCAATCTCTACCAAATTTTGCAACAACATACCTTTATAGAGGAAGCGTCCTTTGACCACAGGAATAGGTCATTAGCCTAATAGTTTGCGGATGGCGGCCATCTTTGTGTGAGAATCAATTCCCCCTATTAATTCAAACACGGTGAAACCGAAAGAACGAAATTTGGTACAGAGGTAGCACTAGCAAAGGGCATCTCAGTGTCATGTTTTATATCGCCGCCATATTGACAGAAACGTACTGGCGGCCACACAAATGTTCAAAGCTTAAGTTAAATTACGACTAATATAACCATCCGATCTCTACCAAACTTTGCAACAACATACCTTTATGAAGGGAGCATCCTTTGACCAATCTAATAGGTTATTAGCCTAGTAGTTTGCGGATGGCGGCCATCTTTATGTCAAAATTGATTCCCACTATTAATTCGAACACGGTGGAACCGAATGGATCGAAATTTGGTACAGAGGTAGCACTAGCAAAGGGCACCTCAGTGTCATGTTTTATATCGCCGCCATCTTGACTGAAACGTAATGGCGGCCACACGAATGTTCAAAGCTTAAATCAAATTACGATTAACCTAATCATCCGATCTCTACCAAATTTTGCAACTACATACCTTTATGGAGGGAGCATCCTTTGACCAATCTAATAGGTCATTCACCTAATAGTTTGCGGATGGCGGCCATCTTTGTGTCAGAATCGATTCCCCCTATTAATTCAAACACGGTGAAACCGAATGGAACGAAATTTGGTACAGAGATAGCACTGGCAAAGGGCATCTCAGTGTCATGATTAATATCGCCGCCATATTGACAGAAACGTAATGGCGGCCACACAAATGTTTAAAGCTTAAATCAAATTACGACTAACATAACCATCCGATCTGTACCAAACATTGAAACAACATACCTTTATGGAGGGAGCATCCTTTGACCAATCTAATAGGTCATTAGCCTAATAGTTTGCGGATGGCGGCCATCTTTGTGTCAGAATCGATTCCCCCTATTAATTCAAACACGGTGAAACCGAATGGAACGAAATTTGGTACAGAGATAGCACTGGCAAAGGGAATCTCAGTGTCATGATTAATATCGCCGCCATATTGACAGAAACGTAATGGCGGCCACACAAATGTTTAAAGCTTAAATCAAATTACGACTAACATAACCATCCGATCTGTACCAAACATTGAAACAACATACCTTTATGGAGGGAGCATCCTTTTACCAATCTAATAGGTCATTAGCCTAAT
Organism: Meconema thalassinum; assembly: GCA_946902985.2. NCBI lineage: Eukaryota > Metazoa > Arthropoda > Insecta > Orthoptera > Tettigoniidae > Meconema > Meconema thalassinum. The sequence continues at coordinate 271,775,259 of OX336392.1, read as the reverse complement.
AGTTTGCGGATGGCGGCCATCTTAGTGTCAAAATTGATTCCCCCTATTAATTCGAACACGGTGGAACCGAATGAACGAAATTTGGTACAGAGGTAGCACTAGCAAAGGGCACCTCAGTGTCAAGTTTTATATGGCCGCCATCTTGACGGAAACGTAATGGCGGCCACACCAATGTTCAAAGCTTAAATCAAATTACGATTAGCCTAATCATCCGATCTCTAGCAAATTTAGCAACAACATACCTTTATGGAGGGAGCATCCTTTGAGCAAACTAATAGGTCATTAGCCTAATATTTTGCGGATGGCGGCCATCTTTGTGTGAAAATTGATTCCCCCTATCAATTCGAACACGGTGAAACCGAATGGAACGAAATTTGGTACAGAGGTAGCACTAGCAAAGGGCACCTCAGTGTCATGTGTTATATCACCGCCATCTTGACGGAAACGTAATCGCGGCCACCCAAATGTTAAAAGCTAAAATTTAAATACGACCAACCTAATAATCTAGTCTCTACCAAATTTTGCAACAACATATCTTTATGTGGAAAGCATATCCTGACCAAACTGCAAGATCATCTGCCCAATAGTTTGCAGATGGTGGCCAAGTATGTGTAAATCCATTCCCCAGATCAATTCAAACACGGTGAAACCGAATTGAATGATTTTTTTACAGAGGTAGCACTAGTAAAGGGCTCTCTCTTATTCATGTTTAATATCCCTATAGCACGTTGTATTTCACAAGCTACTACAACCAACATTCAATTATACTCCTTGAAAAGGACAAAGAGTTATAACAATACCCATGCATTTAGGAGAAAGTAGGCTATATGTTCTTTACTGAACATTTTGTTTTATAAGCAATATACAATCTATTTCAATAATAATTCAATTATAAGAGATCTGATTTTTAAGAAAACTTTCATTATATTTTTTTTCTCCTTATTTTAACGGTTTACTTTAATCAGTCAGTATTTTCAATTAAATTTACTGTAACAATAATTTTAACACAATAAAAACATAAAAACTTACTTTTCGCAATGCCCGTTTGATACTAAGCCGTTTCTTCGCAATGAGAGCCGTAATAGGCAGATTTTGATCAAAATCATCTCAAGGGAAAGTTTCTCCTCGAAATCGATCTCAATCTTTTATTAGAACATAGTAAGATATTAAATAGGATTTTCTTTAGATTCAACGACCCATGCCATTATAGATGCTTTATCTTTCTTAGATTACTTGAAATTTCATCACTATCGTGTGGTGAATTCTGAGCGACCTCTCTGCATATCTTAGGTCTCAGACACAGTTCTGCCCCTTGGCACATGTCTCATCTCCCAATTCCAGCACGTCTTACAGCGAGGGGAGAACCACCTTTAATCCTCTTAAACTCGCGAGGAACAAGTGATCGCCTTAAGGAAAGGCACCTAATGCCTGAACTCTGCCATCAACTTTGATGAAAGCTCACAGATTGCAAAGACTATGCAATGAAATATCAGTTCGTAAAATCCTAATTACAAAACTCAGGATTAGTCCAGTATCAACCGCAGGGAAATATCAATGTTTTTACAGTAGTTTGGATCGGGCTGAATTATTAAATATCAATCAATAGCAGACTTGAATTTACAGAACATGACCAAAGATGAATTTTTAACTCCCACGACGCCACTATGCTCGTTAAATCGTGCACCACGTCAATGAAGATAGCTACAGCAATTCCTGAGATCGGAGGTTTGAATTCTGGCGTTGACAGTGACTATCCTGAGTGTGGTCTTCCCTGAGTTTTTCCACACTCCATCCACTCAAATAGCAGAATAGTATCTTAACTCAAGTCCCGGGGCGCCTATCCCATACCTGTCCCTAATACAGTTACACACATCACTACAGTCATCACATTAATACAGGTTATCAAAAATGTTTAACGCACACCTAACTACACGGGGCTGATGACCAGTATGATACAAAACCCTTAAAATGAATTGCCAACCCTGAATTTTTAAAATTCACAATAAGATGATTTCGTATGTTCCCCGACCTAGTCGTTAAACCGTTAAAATATTAATTTATTTTTTCAGTATAAAATCCGAACGTTTATGTGGTTATGAAATAAATATAATGAGAACCAAGTAGGCCTAAACCTTTCCTAGATTCAAGTTCCAGAGTCGTCGTTGTACGAAACTGATAGATCTTTCCCAACCTTAAATTTTCTGACATCCTCAACTGAAAATCGAACCCACAATTTTGGGATCATAGCCCGACGCATAATACCACTGATCAACCAAGGAAGTCAAAGCCACGATATAGTGTCAAAATGAGAAAAGACTTCCTGAAAAGAAAACTCAGGACATATTGAAGTATTCGAGAGTGTTGAAGCTGAGTATAAGTACACCGGGTACGGAACTGAACAAGATTTGACAGTGACCGGTTGACTTCCTTCTTTGATTGAAGCATTACCTTAAGTAGGTGTAAGCTCTGCGTTTAACATCCTTTGTTCTACAGTTTTGGTTCCCTATGGAAGTAAAAATCACTCTTATTTGACAGTCCAGTAGCTCGGATTATACAAATGTGTTGTGTGTCGGCACTCTCGCGTACTTCTCCAAAACAAAATTATGAGTAGGCTCCTGCCATCTTGGCCTATTTCAATTCCAGAATCTGCCAACTATTATTTATTTGGTACATGGGTGTGGGAAAGAGTTCACTCAGACTATTGAGAGAATTGACGCCCTTGGTCAAAATGTCTGATATTAGTGATGGTGAAGATTGTTTAAGTTATCAGCGAATTCCAAACCTTCTCCAAGAAAACATAATAATAATAATAATAATAATAATAATAATAATAATAATGTTATTGGTTTTACGTCCCTGTTAACTACTGAGGTTGGGGCACGGTGGCGCAGCGGTCAAGCTGTTGGCCTCTCACCAAAGTGGACCGGGTCGATTCCCGGTCGATGCATGTGAGATTTTCGAAGAGAAATGGCATGTCTTGTGGTCCGGATTCCACGTAAAAAAGGAGGTCCAGAGGCTCATGATCACATGATTAACTGTCACGTAAATCTAAACGCTTCCTTCCTTAACTATTGAGGCTTTTAGAGACACCAGGGCACCGGAAATTTGCCCCGAAGGGGATCTATAACATGCCAGTAAATCTACTGACACTGCTCCCTCGAATTTGTGCACGCTCAAATGCCGACTGACTGCGCCGGGATTCGATCCCGCTATCTTGAGCTCAGCAGGGGAGAACGTTTCCGCGGAGCTCCGCCGCCAGTAAAAACCCCCTCCAAGAAAATAACCGTCAGCGTGGGTCACAAGTTATTTTTCCTTCTGGTCCCAGATAATTAATTGTTCGGCTCCCATTCATAGGCACCAGCCATTGACTTTTTTAGTGATAATGTTAATAATATTAATAATAATAATAATAATGATAATAATAATAATAATAATAATAATAATAAGTCTTATTTGTTTTACGTCCCTTTTAACATATGTGGCATTTAGAGTCGCCGGGGTGCCTGAATTTTGCCCCAAAGGGAATCTTTAACGAGCCAAAAACTCTACTGACATGGCTCCCTCGCATTTGCGCACCCTCAAATGCCAGCTGATTGCACCCGGATTCGATCCTGCAACCTTGGAAACAGCAAGCGAGAACATTACCGCTGAGCCACGTAGCCAGACTATCTTTAATGATTGCACTAACTCTATAAGAAAAATAAAGATATTTACACAATAAAACATACAAAGATAAACACCAGTTTATACAGCAGACAAACATTAATTTATGTTGAGGCAATTAACATTAAGAACCCTGAAAGCTATAATGGAATAGTTAATATCGAAATCAAGTTATGTCGTGTAGATGTTAGTACAGTACATTTTGTTAGACGAACCTTAGTCAGAATACTGACCTGGAACGACTGGTAAATCATCCTCCCCCACTTTAGCTGGCACTGCAAGTAACGGCATTTCAACCGCATGTGAAGCCCCACATTAGACACTCTACACACAAGACCGAGAACACATGCACACGCACTCATGAGCTGACGGAAACATATTCCTTTCATCGTCTAACAAACTGAAGATACGGTCCATGCTGAGCCTCTATGCCCAAGATCGCGGGTTCAAACCCGGCCGAAGTTATCGGTATTTTAATAGCGTTTAATCCCTCAGTATGCCTTCGGAGTGGAAGTAAAGTTAGAGGGACCATTTATGGCGTGTAAAAGAACCTTCCACTAACTACAATTATGTGAAGCTTAATTTGTAAGTTAGATTTGATTAACGCTCTATTAAGTTCCAACGTTCGCCAGTTGCGGTGGCATCTAGTAGCCAAGTTCGCCACTAGGTGTCGTCGATGGTAGAATTTGGTAGCAAAAGTAGGAACTACTTGAAATTGATCGTCTGCAGTCCTTACCTAAATTACAGATAACACTCACTAATACAGCCATCACAATTAACACCGGTTATCACATAGATTCTACACACACACACACACACACACACACACACACACAAAGTACACGGGGCTACATGACCGCGTTGCGCAGCCCCTAAACTAAGGAACCAACCAACCAACCTATTTGCTTGTATAAATAAGTAAATAAGTTAGGCGTGCAAGTAATTTTCCTTCCAAGCCATGCTTTTTGAGAACTGCTGCGCCAATGAAGCTCACTCGGGTGACGACCGTGTAAGTCATGTTGTTGTAGTTGTTGTAGTTTCATTTGAGAGGCTTGGTCATAGTGGTCATTTATCCCTGTTTACCTGACTGTGTGTACAATGTGACTGATAACCAGAGTTATTGTTGTGTCTGTAGTAGTGTAGGCTAAGTTATGCCAAGAATACATTGGTACTAAGATGATCACGCAGAGATTTTATCCGCTTGTGGGCTGGATTTATAAAACTAGATTTTCACGACCACTTCGTGGTGTAGCGGCTAGCATTTTCTATCTATTCATTAATGTACAGTATATATATATGCGTAGAATCATTTAGGGTGATTTGCGACATCGTAGTCATGTAGCCCTGTGTACTTGGGTGTGTGAAAAATGTGTCTGATTACCTGTGATGGCTGTATTAGTTGTAATTCAGGTGAGGATTGGGAAGGAGGCGGTCGAGGCCTTTAGTCAAGAACCATCCCGACATTCGCCTGGAGTGGAAGTGGGGGTATCCCACGGAAAACCACTTCCAGGATGGTTGAGGTGGGAATTGAACCCGCTTCTTCTCAGTTTTGCTTCACGGGGCTGAGTCTTCCCCGTTCCAGCCCTCAGACCAGAATTAAATTTCTTGACTGAGCCGGGAATCGAACCCGGGCCCCCGCGGTGACATACAAGAGTGCTAGGCACTATGCAAGGAGGCGGATCTATTTATTTATTTATTTATTTATTTAATGTTGAGTCTCAGCCTAGAGTTCCGGTTCGGTTCCCGGCTGTGTCAAGAAAATTGAAGTATTAGGAGCCATTTTACAATGTTGCCTAGTTCTATTAAAGAAAGCTTTCCAGTCAATCATAACAAATTGTGCCCAATTACATTAGGCAGGAAAACAAGTATTTATTCCTCTAACATGAAAGAAATATAATGTAATTAGGCACAATTTGTGTTGCCCGACGGAAGATCTTTCTCTAATTATCTGTCAGGGAATTTAATTCAGGCATGTGGGCTGGAACAGGGTACGCTCAGCCTCGTGAGGTAAATCCAAGAAGAGCCAACCTAAAAATGGTTCGTTGGTTCCTTAGTTTAGGGGCTGCGACAACGCGGTCATGTAGCCCCTGATAACCGGTGTTAATTGTGATGGCTGTATTAGTGTGTGGTATCTGTAATTCAGGTAAGGACTGCAGACGATAAATTTCAAGTAGTTCCTACTTTTGCTACCAAATGGTACCGTCAACGAAACCTAGCTGTGAACTTGGCTGCTAGATGCCACCTCAACCGGCACCTGGCGAGAACAATTTGGAACTGAAAAGAGCATTAATAAAATCTAACGTGCAAATTTAGCTTCAGTCAATTGTAGTTAGTGGAAGGTTCTTTTACATGCCAAAAATCTATGACATGGACCCGCCGGCTTTACTTCCCCTCCGAAGGAAGGCCTACTGAGCGATTTTTAACGCTCTTAAAAATCCCATGACTTCAACCGGGTATAACCCGTGATCTTGGACATAGAAGCTCAGGATGGTACCAACTGCGCCACCGAAGCCGCTATTGGACATCAGAGACATCAACTATGTGTCAGCATGAAGATGCTTCCAATAATGGCGGGTTTCTTTCACAGAAAACTGGTACAGATATTTTAAGTTGACACCTATGGGAGACCCAACACCTCGCCATGAGGATGAAATTAATGAAGACATCACAAGCATCCAGTATCTTAACCAGTAATTAACCATCATCATAATCGTTTCTTCACTCCAGCAAGCCGGGTGCGATTATAAATGAGCCGTCTCCAATTTTTCCTGTCCATCCATTACTGTTGTTCTTGTATTTGATGCCAGTTCTTATCTCTAGCTTCAAAAAAAAAGTCAACCCCTGGCACTATCCAGCCCATGACGGGCTAAGGCCGACCAAGCGACCGCTGGTATTCGTGATCGGGGCGCTGTCTCACTGTCAGACAGCTACTCAATTGTCCTCACGAGGCTGAGTGCACCCCGTTCCAACCCTCACGTCAGTTTTAAAATCCCTGACGGAGCCGGGGCCTCCGGGTGAGAGGCAGGCGCGCTACCCCAACACCACGGGGCCGGCATCTCTAGCTTCAAGGTCCTTATAAATTTGCTTCTCCCATATATCGCGAGGTTTTCCTCTGGGTCTTTTCCCGGGGACACTCTGACCAAAATACACTCGTGGTATCCTGTGGGGAGCCATCCTCTTCATATGACCATACCATCTCAATCTCTTGAGTACGAGCAGGCTCCTTTCCAGTTCTTATCTCTAGCTTCAAAAAAAAAGTCAACCCCTGGCACTATCCAGCCCATGACGGGCTAAGGCCGACCAAGCGACCGCTGCCCAGCCATTTGGGGTGACGCGTGATCAGCGCGTCGGGTCCCCTCGGCCGTTAATCTTGGTATTCGTGATCGGGGCGCTGTCTCACTGTCAGACAGCTACTCAATTGTCCTCACGAGGCTGAGTGCACCCCGTTCCAACCCTCACGTCAGTTTTAAAATCCCTGACGGAGCCGGGGATCGAACCCGGGGCCTCCGGGTGAGAGGCAGGCGCGCTACCCCAACACCACGGGGCCGGTATCTCTAGCTTCAAGGTCCTTATAAATTTGCTTCTCCCATATATCGCGAGGTTTTCCTCTGGGTCTTTTCCCGGGGACACTCTGACCAAAATACACTCGTGGTATCCTGTGGGGAGCCATCCTCTTCATATGACCATACCATCTCAATCTCTTGAGTACGAGCAGGCTCCTTTCCAGTCCCAGTTGTTGTCGGATATCCTCATTCCTTATTTTATCCATTTTCGTCTTTTGAAGGCAAGAATGGAGGAACTTCATTTCTATTACCTGGAGACGACTGTTTTCTGGTCCAGTAAAGGTTGCTGCTTCCAGTCCATAAGTTAGTATAGATATTAGGTATATCTTGAACAATCTAATCTTGGAAGCTTTTGGAAATGTTCTGTCCCAATGTAGTTGACGCACTGCTTGATAGAAGAAAATAGAATTTACGGCCTGGCCGAGAACTGAACCCAGACCCACTCCTTGCCAGTGAATGACTCACAATATCACTCGACATCCCTGTTGCAGAACAAGTCCGATACTTACAAGAACAATATATACTGTATTGACGTGGGATGTAACATGCAGTACAGCACTGCGGAGGAGACGGACAAGGATCGACCTATGGTGGTGAAGGCTGTTCCATCACTGTCACTACATGGGCGGGATCTGTCACCTGTTTCTGTTGGCACAGCACTAGCACTGTCTGACATCCACGTATTGGAAATCTCACTCACGGTAGCTGCTCGCGAAACTAGTAGCAACTCTTGATGTGCTGTAGACACTCTACTAGCAAGATAATCTATGTGATTAATCTCAGTACACTAATGGCATTGCAACACTAACGACGTTAGCTATGTTAGCCGCCACTAGTGAATCATATATACTACTAACAAAATCATTTTCAGTCGGTCAACACGAACAGCCATAATTAAATAGGCCGGGGAATACCACTTATCAAATCATCGTACTGCCAGAAAATAAGTTTTATTAATTATTCTTGCACTTATTATACTGTAAGTTAATACTTCTCGACTTATTATAAGATATTACTTAGGCTAATGTTTCGTTCAACAGTCGAACATCATCAGATCTCGTACAATTAAGGCTTATTTAGGATTAAAGGTTATGTATATAACACTTTTATTCAACAAAATTTACAATTAATAAGTTATCAAACGTTTTAACTTTTATAACATGTCAACATTTCTATTGTATTTTGATAACTTAATTGTTAGTTGTGTAATATACTGTAACCGTACGTTTTCCAAACTTCGGGGTGTAGTGGTAATTATTTACCATAAGGGATACTTTTCTATAAATATATATATTTCCACCTCTTCTCATTCTCCCTTTTCATATCACAATTAACAGCCACTTTTATGATCTAAGAACATTTAATCCGTCATATTCTTCTTTCTCCATTTCCAAAAACTTCCATTAATATAAGCAACTTACTACATCTTCTCATCAACCAACCAAAAAGCCCATATTTCCTTTCATCACTCCCCTTTAAATCTAACCAAGAACATAATAATCTCCATAGATTTTCTAAACAGATACTCACAATCCTACATACATTATAATAACATCATAGAATAGAAAATAAAATAAAAAACAGCATCATAAAAGGAATATAAAAATAGGCCTCACTGGCAAGGCCCCCCATTACCTCACTGCCAGAAACTACATATCTCTAATTTTGGGTAATGGACAGCACTCCCAGCAAGCGCCATTTTCCTAACCTAAAAACTATAAAAACTACGTAACCACATTGGGTTACAATACGAAAACATTCATAGGTCACAAGACAACGCACAGTTACAAACTGACCTCAACCTGGTTCATAAATGGGCTGCTGACAGCAAAATGAAGATACGAAGAACTTTAGTCTGATGAGAATAGGAGAGGGCGATGGCATGATTTGCGAAATACAGTGATCTCGGCTTGAAAATACTTGTAGAAGAAGACTGGTGCAAATACTTGGGCATCCTTGTAAGGAATGATACGAAATGGAGTACTCATGTCAGTGTCGTCTCCAAAGCGTAAAAATCACATTATTTTGTAGTGAGAAGACTGGAAGACTGCAAAATAATAAGGATATTTGACCCATTGAGGCCAATCTTGGAATATGGCTCTGCTTTTTGGGACGTATATAGAGTAGGGCTCATCAATGAGCTGGAGATGTTACGAAGGAAGGCTGCTAGGTTTGTGCTCAACGATTTTAATCCTAGAATTACTGTAACTCGATTGATAGAAAAACTAGGATGGGAATCTCTGGAAGATAGAAAGAATAAATCCAGACTCTGCGTTATGTTTAACACTTACACTTATCGGATGGGGATATCTAAGCAAATGTCTTGGATATCTTACCTACTTGAGCAGGACACATCATCCACATAATGTTAAGGGCTCACCGCAGCGTACAAATTATAATAAAATTTAATTGCAGCCGAATAGCCAAAATACAATTCATGTTTGACATATAGTCTCTAGATATTTAGGCCTACTATTCTCTAAAACTGATTGTCTTTTTTATATATATTTTTTTATATTTTTAAGCGGCTTCGGTGGCGTAGTCGGTAGCATGCTGAGCTTCTATGCCCAAGATCGCGGGTTTAAATCCGGCCGAAGTCGTCATATTTTTAAGAGCGTTAAAAATCCCTCAGAATGCCTTCCTTCAGAGGAAAAGTAAAGCCGGCGGTCCCATGTCATAGATTTATGGCATGTTAAAGAACCTTCCACTAATTACAGCTGTGTGAAGGTAAATTTTATAGGTTAAGAATGAAACAACGCTCTTAGGTTCCTACGTTCGTACCCAAGAGCCGACTGCGGTGGCGTCTGGTAGCTAAGTTCTGAACTAGTAGTCGTCGACGGTGGCGTTTGGAGGAAAAAGTAGGAACTATTTGAAAAATTCTTAAGTCTACAGTCCTTACTTGAATTAAAAAACAGATAACACACACTAATACAGTCATCACAATTAACACCGGTTATCAGACAGATCCTACACACACCCAAAGTACACGGGGCTACATGACCGCGTTGTTGCAGCCCATAAACTTAAGAACCAACCAACCGTCCTATTTTTGCATCGGTTGATGTGATAACGTTCACATCCTTCACCACACAAAATACACACACGCTCCTATCCTACTTCATGGAAATGTGTCGTCGCACAAATTATGGGAGAAAATCTTCCATTAATCGTGGTATTGATAATTGGAACTCATTACCAGCCTCTCTTAGAGCTTTTACCCAAAAGAGGACTGAAATGTTGTGTAAATACTACGAAGTTTTTTTTTTGTAGTCGTGTAGCCTCCTGATAGGCCGAGTGCAGGTCTTTCTAGTCGACGCCCGAGGGCGACCTGCGCGTCGGGATGAGAGATGGAATGGATGAAGATGAATGAAACTGGGCAAGGATGTGGAAGGAAGCGGCCGTGGCCTGTCAGAAGGTACTGTCCCAGCATTTGCCTGGTGTTGAAAATGGGAAACCACGGAAAACTATTTCAAGGACAGCCGACGGTAGGGCTCGAACCCACGCGTCTACCGAGTCAGCAGAGAGCTTGGCCCCATGACCTAACGCTGCGCTTTAACCCGCGTAGCCACTACTGTCGGTATACTACGAAATAATTATTATAGTTCCTGAATCGGGACTTGTGTACATTAAGTGTGTTAGATATTACTAGCATTACCCGTCGCGGCTTCACCCGCGAATATTCTAGTTGTAAAGAGTACTCTTAGCAAAATCTCAATCATGAATGCTATGACTGATTTATCCTTGGTATGAATAATCAGACTTTATCAATTCAGCTACTGGTGCAGTGATTAGAGGTTTGTCATTCCTTCATAGGTATATCAGAGCGAAGTTAGTTTTCTGGGAATATCACAGACACTGTTAATTTAAGAGCCTTTAAATGTGGTTTTCGGAAACCCTTTATAGTCGGGTGAAAAAGACCTTTCGTACCACACTCACACGTGAAAATTGCGTGAAAAAATTCTAGAGTGCCCCTTGACCCCCTTAAGCGCATTATACTGTATGTATTGATGAATTTTACAGCTTAATTTGGTTCAGTGATAACCTTATAACCGTCTGGAAACTTTCACAGTAATGTAATAATTGGAATTGCATTGCGTCTTACAGAAATAGATGGACCTGTGAGATTCTGTTACCGTGGTTACCGTGTTGCATTATTTCGTTGAAAATATACATGTTTTAAGGTATTTATTTAATTGTGAGGCATTTAAAGAGTAAGTGAGTACGTTTCCCTTACGAATTGGGTTATGCTGAACCTGTAGGTACCCCATATGTGTAGGTTGGTATTAATGGGACCTTATTTTCGGTACAAAACTAGAATGGGATCTTATCAGAATAATATAGGGAGGGATTGTTGGTAATTTTCTGTAATTGTACAATTTTCCACCCCCATTAGCAAATAAAGTATATGAATGGATATTAATTGTAAATATTGTTGATCAAAAGTGTTATAGGCTATATATACTTGAATATGACGATGTTCGCCTGATGAACGAAATCTACGTCATTCAATTATGCCTCCGTTTTGTTCGATAGGTGTGTAATAAGCAAGCCCCTGATTGTTAGATTCTAAAAAGTTAAAATTACGTTCTATCTATCACTACATTATGATTTTATAAGATCTTACATGTTCAATTTAGCAATTTACAGGATTTTTGGAATATAGTCTATATTTGTATAAATAACTGGGCCTGGCATTGTGTTTAAAACACTGTAATTTTAGTGTGAATTTGAAAGAACCAACATTAATTCACCTACGATTAGCATGGCACTGAAAATCACCAATTAATTTCAAGCACAACAACCGCAAAACTTCACAGTAAAGCCTACTTATTTTGCATTAATATGACACTGAGAATCATAGTCTACAATTAGTTTTAATTACTCGGTTGCTTCTTTATCGGCATGCAGCAGCAACTCTGACTTGTAAGTTACGTATATTCAGTAGCATGGTTCCTCTCCTGTACTGGTACAGACACCATAATATCAGAGGATATCAGACAAATTTTACACACATTCAGGTATACCGGACTGAAATGACCAGGATGTCCTAGCCCCTAAACAACAACAACAACAACAACAACAACACAATTGCATATAGCCAAACTGGGAAACTGGCTCAATGCATCCTTCACGGAGATCATATTTATGATTTTGTCGTTACGATCAATGCATTTATAGACACCTGAAGAACTCCTTTCTAAGCACACGGGTGTGCATAATGTCTGTCAGTAACATGACACGAAGAGATCGCGTACAAGCAAAGCTGATCACATATTGTTGAGTTCTGTGCACCCATTGCGACCATAAGAATTCCTTCTTCTTTGTTAGTTCACAGCGTTGCCGTGTCTAGTTGAACCTCCCTAGTTTAACAGATTCCATCTGCCAAGATAAAGAGATATTTTGACAAAATAAAGTAAAGACTACAAAGGAAGAAGATCACAGCCCGCCAAAAGTGAAAAAATGTAGCCTATATTGCTACCGGTAAGGTAACAGATTTGAGAGTGTATAATCATGTTAAAAGTTATTAAACATAATAATAATAATAAAAAATATCGTATGCCCTCGGCTGCCGGGTGGAAGCTTTGTTATTTGACACCCAATGGGTAGCTTGCATGTCGAATTTCGTTGTTCCTTGAAGCATTATGAAAGTCAAGGAGGTTAGATATCTAAGCTCCTTGAACACTACAGCGCTTTCTAGTAGAGACATGAGTAACTTTGTGTTGGCGGAAACTCCCGAGATTAATTTTGCCATTATGAACACGGCCTACTGAATTCAAAAGGGTACTTTAACATGCCAACATCGTATGACATGGTGTCGTAATTCTTGCCGCCTTTCAAAAATCACTTACCATGGCCAGGAGCGAACCTGCAAGCTTGGGGTTAGTAGACCGACACGTTGATCACTCACCCACCGTTGCAAGCTTATTAAACATAAATCATTAGCGTCAGAGATACACAGCGCTAATATTTGAGCGTTGTGTGCAACATGATCAGGGCCTCACTGGAACCAGGAAAAAGTGATCAGAGCCTGTAGGCAGCACCCCTTAAAGCAACAAACACCGCCACCACTTAAGTGTGCTTTTGATGTTAAGTAACATTTTTCTGTAGCCTACTCAGAGAACGTACTGCTAAAGCTGTCGTTAGGTTTGAGTTACATGGACGAGGTAAACATTAATATTATCATTATTATGACGGCTGTGGTGACCGAGAGCGGTAACGTGCTACCTTCTACCTCACTGGTATCAGGAAACGGTGGGTTCGAATCCCACCTTGGCCGTCCTGAAAATGGTTTTCGTGGATTCCAATTTTCGACACCAGGCTAATGCCAGGACAGTTCCTTTCAACAGGTCCACGGTAGACTTCCTTCCAAAATCCCTTCCCTGACTCTTCCTTAATTAGGCACAAGTTAGCGGCTGCCTGGGCGATCGTACTGTCACCATCCCAAGTTGTATCTGCTGACAAAGTGTGTTCAGCTTCCAGACGTCATCCTTGCGACTGTAGAGGATTTATCCCTCGCAGTGTCCGTGAGTGAGGTCGATCTTGGAGGAAGAGAGATTATAAACAATATTTTTATTATTTTTAGTGAAAATTAAATGAATCATGACGAGTTTTGTTGTTAACTATGCATTATAATTATCATGTACTACCTAACAACAACGTGCTTGCAACACAATATGTTACACTTAAGTCGCGTAATGTGTGTGTAGTTCTAGAAAAAGAACTATGAGCGTCCATTGCATGATGTGATTCGTTTGTTAGAATATTTACTAAAAATGTTAACATGGTTACTCCAAATATGGTTCATTCTTATCAAGACAGATCTTTTATTGTTCTGAAATTGTCTTCGATGCGAGTCTTCAAACTATCAGTTTCCTATTCTGTAAAGCTTGATCTATAAGATTCCGATCTATTCCCCCTTAGCGTTTAAGTGTTTTGAGATATTTTGCAGATATGTTTATTCTATAAACGATTTTACTCTGGGAAAAACAAATATATAACATATTGAAAGAACAATACCGTAGCAACGGATTTCGTTAACACATTCTATGTTTATAGAATTGATTCTGAAGTACAATCTCCTCTGAGGCGGTCATAATGCGACGAGGGATCATTTCACTCCCACCACAAGGACAGTGTCTTGGAACTGGATACACTTTGTCACCAGATACAACTGGGGATGGTGATGGACCGATCGCCCAGGCGACCGCTAGCTATGGTATAATCAAGAAAAGGTCAGAGAAGGGAGTGGAAAGGACGTCAGCCGTGGATCTATTGAAAGGAAAGGAACCGTCCCAGCATTTGCCTGGGGGTGATTATGTGAAACCACGGAAAACCATTTCCAGGACGACTGAGGCGGGGTTCGAACCCCATGCTCTCCCGATACCAGCAAGGCACGAGGTAGCGCGTCTGAGCTATTGGTCATCGCGCCGGTACTTTTAAGTGTATGAGTGAAAATGCGACCGCTATGCGCCCTGGAGATTCTAATTTAATTCTTCTGCATTCTGGCCAGATCCATTAACTGACCAGATGTACAAGAGCTCTGTTTCGCTTCGTGATTGTCACGCAACCTGGGAGCTATTTTATAAAATGTGTCGTTTTCAAACATATCAGAGTCAGGAACATGCATTTCAATTATTTATTATTTTTAGCCTATTTTCATTTTATGAAAACATAGGCTTATGAGATCACCTTTTGTCCGAGTGTGTGTGCGTGTGCGTGTGTGTGTGATGGTGTGTGTCTGTCCCCCGCCTAATAACAAATAAACGGCTAGAGCGATTTCTATGAAACTCAGTAAGATCATAGCACCATTCTGGCCGACCCCGACCGTGCCCTTCTAATTTTATTGTGTCTCACCAATCGAACATGGCGGCTGTGCGTAATATTTCACCAGCATTCCGTATCTCCGAAACTATTACCGATATCAGCCTGAAATTGGGTAAAGTGATCAAGAGCACTACTAGAAGTTCACCTATGAGATTTTCAAAAACCTGGTAACTACAAAACCAACATGGCGGCCAAGCGAATTTGAGACTTTTAAATAGACTTTTCTCGCGATTTAACCATCCAAACGTAATGGAACTAGGTGCAGCAAATGTTTATACACACTGTAATGCACTGGCGTCTAATTTATTTCAATTGTTTACATAATCTCAAGTTGGCGGCTGTGCGAAATTTTAAAAATATTTTTTTATTTCCTGGGTCTTAATCATTCAATCGAAGTGAAAGTGTGAATAATGAACCTACGCAATAATTTTCCTTTAATGGTACATAACTCTATGTCCTATACATATAACAACCCAACATAGCAAGCATCCGAAATATTTAGACGGTTCTCAATATCTACGAATCTATCACAACCTTCAAAGTGAAATTTTGTATGTTGATAGAGGCAATTAACATGAGTAGGACATATGAAAGTAGCCTGTATAGTTCTTCACGGAACTACTTGTTTGATTTAGAATCTTTGATCATTAGATTCTCAGGTTATTAAATTATTATGTTTTAAGATTTTATTTTTTATTTTTTTATTTTTTAAGAAATTTTGACAATTCAAGGACTGAATTACCTACTCTCCTTTTGCAACAATCGGCTGTTGGGCATTATTTTGTACTGTATCTCTCTCTCTCTCTTGCACACACACACAAGACACCGGAATATTCCACACTACGAATCTTTGTTTATCATTCCAGAGGAAGCACTGAGAACCACGACTGTGGATTTACACATAACGAGAAAGCAGTGTTGTTTTAATGTCTATGTGGGATATACTATAACTTATTGTACGTTTTGTTTCACTTTTTAACCACCAGTAAGAGGTTTTCTTTCCGATTGTCGCATTTATTATTGGTTTCATTCCCTCAGTACCATGTCTGCAATATGCATATACATTACTGACGAGCCCAGAGAGTTCCTAATACGAAGGACGCCTACTAAAAAGAATTAATCCGCTTCATCTCTCTGTGTGCGCTGGCTCATAGCCGCATGCCATCTGGCTGTGTAACACTGGCCTACTATTGACACTCATGTTTACTCCCCCACGCATGCTCTCCCATATCACTCACTACATCGGAGGTAGCCAAATAACTGGAAGCATTTGGAAGCGTACTTTGAATTGAGAAGTCAAAAATGAGGCCGCCTTTGGACAATAACGCGAATCTCGAACAGTCGACGCTCGAGGCAGCTCATTTGTCAACTCTTGATCACCACCACGTAAAAAGTTACATACGGTTTTGATCGATGACCGTACGGCAATCCATAGGTTTACTAATTACATCAAGAGTTGAGAAATGAGCTTCATAGAGCTTGGACCGCTTGGAGTGTAATTCACACAGTTTTGCGTCACGCAGCTGGATGTATCCCGTTCAAACCCTCAGACCAGAATTAAATTTCTTGGCAGAGCCGGAAATTGAAATCGGGCCTCCGCGGTGACAGCCAAGGACGCTAGCCACAACGCAAGGAGGAGGACCAATGAAAGCAAAGAGCTTCTGATGTTTATCAAAGAAAGGAAGCTTCAGTGCATCGGGCACTTCAAGTGGTGATCGATGCGAACTTCTCCACCTCATCGCTGAAGGAAAACTCGAAAGACGAAGAACTTTGAGGAGACATAAGAATAACAGACTGAAGACTTTCACCGATGATCTGACCGAATATCTATAGAAATATTTCAAGCCGCTGTCTCGTGCAAAGCAAATGTATTGCCAATCTTAGAAGTAAGTTAGTTAGTTATTGGAGTTTTAAGGGGTGGAACAGCGAGGACATCTGCCCCTATTAACACGGATTAAATTATACAAATTGAGAATAAATTGTCTAAAAATAATAAAACAAAGAATAAAATATAACTGATAATTATAAAAAATATACGATAAAACAAAAATTCAGATTTCAAAAAAGGACAAGTCTATGAGTAAACGTAGCCTACATTTGAAAATTTAGACTAAGGGCCCAAACCCACTCTCACTTACATAGCGGATGACGAGATCAGCATCCACCCATCTTTGGCTAACTTAAGTTTGAGTGTCATCTGCAAACCAAGGTTTCTTCGTAAGTCAGCAAGATCCACACACTCGGTTAAAATGTGGGCCACGGTGAATACGGCTCCACAGGTACAAAGTGGAGGGTCTTCCCCTCTCATTAGGTACGGGTGGGTGGATCTTGCATGACTTACGCTTAGCCTACACAAAATGACTGACTCTCTCCGTGACCGGAAAGAGCTCCGCCACACGCGAGAAGTTCCCTTGATCACTCTCAGTTTACTGGGTAGTGGGTCAGCTAGACAATGACTCTCCCAGAATGCTAGTACTTGGAGTAACTGGGAGCGAATATCTCTAGCTGGTTCCTCCATTAGTCGAGGTGGTAGAACAGAAAGGTTATTAGAGTGTCAGCGTGGCACAACCCGGCTAGTAGGTCGTGGATTCGCTGCACTAAGGGGTGTTGCGGGAAACATTTAGCAATTGACTGCAACGAACACAAAGTGTCGGTTATTTATTTATCGTATGGCTTTTAGTGCCGGGAGTGTCCGAGGACATGTTCGGCTCGCCAGAGTCTGTAGCTGCTTCCAGTGGACACCCTTAGTGTGAGCTACAAGTTCCTTCCAATTTAAAGTAGTTCCAACTTTCCCTACCAGATATCAATGATACCTAGTGGTGAACGTTGGAACTTTTGAAAGAGTGTGCCGACGAAATCTAACCGAACAATTTAGCTTCACACAAGTTTAGTCTGTGGAAGGATCTTTTACATGCCATAAATCTATTTCATGGGTCCACCGGCTTTACTTCCCCTCCGAAGGAAGGCATTCTGAAGGATTTTAACGCTCTTAAAAAATCCAACGACTTCGGCCGGTTTTGAACCAGCTATCTTGGGCACAGCAGTTCAGCATGCTACCAACTACGCCACCGAAGCCCCTAAGGTGTCGGTGAACATGTAAAAGTGGATTCGTTCATCCTGTAGTGCAAACTGTAGAGCTACATAGATGGCAACGACCAACCAGAGAAGTGGGACGCCGCGGCGTCCTCAGTAAAAGAAGACCTGTTTTGTGGTAAGAATAATAGATCAGTATTACATTTTCTTCTTGTAGTCTTATATTTCCCGTATGAAAATACACGGATATAACCAAGTCTGCTCAATTCCTTACTGACGAAGTTTAATATAATCTGAAAATTAATACCTTAAAGCAATAATATGTACTATTAATTATTGTATATTGCCCAAGCTCCATCTTTGAATACTCAATTTTTCTCGATTATATTTTCACAGTAACAGCATCACAAATATATTTATTCTTACTGAAACACAGGATCTGATCATTCCCAACATCAAATTTCTATGCATATATACCTAGGTAATATCCACATTTCTCATACTTTCAACTTGAAGCTGGTCTTTTCAAGAACTATATCTTTCGATTTTAAAATATATAATCACTTTGGGTGGTGGGGACCAAGAGTTAACACTATCACAAAATTTGGAACGGTCAAGAATATCACAGTCTAAATTCAAGTCTTGTTTCACTTCATTAAGCCTCAAGCTGCCAGTCTTGTAGACATTTATCAAGTTGAAGATGATGATGATAATTGTTGTTTTAAGGGGCGTGGTGGCGCAGCGGTTAAGCTGTATGCCTCTCACCAAGGCGGACCGGGTTCGATTCCCGGTCAATGCATGTGAGATCTTCGAAGTGAAATGTCATGTCCTGTGGTTCGGATTCCACGTAAAACGGAGGTCCCGTGACTTATGATCGCGAGATTAACGGTCACGTTAAACTACAAGCTTCCTTTTTGTTGTTTTAAGGGGCCTAACATCTAGGTTATCAGCCCCTACTGAAATGAAATGGCATGAAATGAAAGGAGGAAGATAAAAACAGCTCACTGCCATGGATGAAATGAAAATGGTTGATATTAAACAGACAGTGAGCCCCAACAATTATGCATTATTTGAATAAAAATAGTAAAAGGGGGATGGTAAAACACAATAAAACAAATAAGGCATAGTAAACAATAAAATAGATCAACGCAATAAAAAACATAAAAACAGACTTAATCTGAATGAAAAGTCTTAGATCACTTTAACATTTTAAAAAGTAACCACTCTCCCTCATGAACCGGATGACGAGGTCTGCTGACAGCCCGTTATCACGAGAATACGGGAGAGGTCAAGTTGAAGGTCTTATTGGTGATTCTATCGTTCTCCATCCGGAAGAGGTGCCCGTAGAATTTCAGTCGTCTCTGTCGCATGACCTTAAGTCAATAATATGTATTCGTACAAAACAAAAGTTTGGTGCTTAGGCAACACTGAAAAATGGCTTCAAACCTCACAATATATTCGAACATTAATTATCTTACAGGTTTTAGCCACATTGTGACCTTCCCCAGGGGCAAAATAAAATACAAGTCAAGTTGCAAGTCTTGCAGTACATTCAAAAATGTGAAAGTGGATTCGTGCATCCTGTAGTGCAAACTGCAGAGCTGAGGTGAGGATTGATTCCCAGTCAATGCTTGTGAAATTTTCAGTGTGAAATGCCATGTCCTGTGGTTCAGATTCCACGTAAAAAGGAGGTTCCGTGGCTCATGATCTCGAGATTAACGGCCAAGTAAAACTAAAAACATCCTTGATAATAATGAAGTGGTAGTAACAGAAGGTTCCACTGACAGCGCTAAGCCATGGGGCCAAGCTCTCTACGGACTCAGACGTGGGTTCGATCCTCACTGTCAGCCGTCCCTGAAATGGATTTCTGTGATTTTCCCATTTTCAACTCCAGGAAAATGCTGGGACGGTGCCTTCTGACAGGCCAAGGTCGCTTCCTTCCACATTCTTGCCCAGTTTCATTCATCTTCATTCATTTAATCTCCCATTAACTACTCTCATGAGGTTGGCATCAGGAAGGGTATCCGGCCGCAAAAACCATCCGCCACTGAGCATTTCATCGCATCGCATCCCAGACTTCGTTGGAAACGGGAATAATAAGGGGTAGACATACATACATACAGTAACAGAAGGTTCCTAATGAATTGGAGAGATCTGTTACTTATCTGCTATTGAATAAGGTCACTCCTCCCTGTCGTGTAATGCCACCAATCAGGATCCAACTCACCTGAAACATAGACCAAGACAATACTTCGTTAGTAACGCTTACAAGGTTAGACCATGTGTTGCAATTATTAGGGCTTTATGAATAAGATCAGCCCTTATATTTGTTTTTTCTGTCCATGTCCCTAAATAAGACTCCAATAATAACAATAATACGGACCAATTTCAGAATGAAATAATAATAATAGTAATAATAATAATAATAATATCGTATGGCCTCGGGTGTCTGGTGCAAGTTTTGTTAATTGACGCCCAGAGGGCAGCTTATATGTCAAATTTTATCGCTCCTTGGAGCGCTATAAAATTCAGGGAGGTTAGATAGCGACTCTCCTTGACACTATAGCGCTTTCTAGTAGAGAAAGGAGGAATCTTTTGTGTTGGTGGAAAATCCCGAATTAATTTTGCCATTATGAGCACGGCCTACTGAATTCAAATGGGTTATTTAACATGCCAATCGTATGACATGCGTACCGTGATTTGTCTCGCCATTCAAAAATCAATTACCACGGTCAGGTGCGATCCTGCAAGCTTGGGGTTGGCAGTCTGACACGTTAACCACTCACCCGCCGTGGCAAGCAAATAATAAAATGAAGTATGAACATAAAACGCGAGCAAAACAAGATGTTATATACATTAAGTATGATACAAACACAGAAACAATGATTACACAGAGGAATATGTCATGATGATTATAATTCTGTCCTTGCTTGATAGGGGGCTTGGAATACCGTGTCCATCAGCACCATGAGGTATGGTTGTGGAAAAATCAATCTGATATCTGTATTATCACAGTTTATTTCTAACTGGGCCAAAAATCGGAAAGGAGGTGGCTGTGGCCACGTAAAGACCCGCCCTCTTTTTTTAAAGGGTGGAAGTGAGAAAATCATGGACATTCACTTCGAGGATGGTGGTGGTTGTTTGAATTAGGGGCTTTGATAAGATAGTCATTTCAGCCCCGTATATTTAGGTGTGCATAGAACCTGTGTATAATGCATGTTATTGTGGTGTCTATTTGTAATTGATTTTTAAAATGCTTTTCGGTCGGTCAATATGATTGTACACAAATTCTAATGGGTGTAATTCCATAGGCTACAACTGAAAAACAATACATGAGATTCATTAAAATACTGGCTGGCTCCGTGGTGTTGGGCTAGCGAGTCTGCCTCTCACCCGGAAGACCCGGGTTTGATTCCCGGCTCTGTCAGGTATTTTAGAAACTCACGCGAGGGTTGGAACGTGGTGCACTCAGCCTCGTGAGGACAATTGAGTAGATGTCTCACAGTGAGGCAGCGTCCCGATCATGAAAACCAAGATAAACGGCCAAGGGGAACCGATGCGCTGACCACGCGTTACCCCAATATCTGCAGGCCAAATGGCTGGGCAGCCGTCACTTGGTAGGCCTAGGCCCATCATGGGATGCAGTGCCATGGGTTATTATGTATACTAAAAATACTTTGAGACGTTTCGATCGTCATGCAATCATCATCGGATCGTTTACAATCAGGCTATTAATCTATGTCTACGACTATCTTAACCCACATATTCGTAGACATAAATTAATATCCAGTCCTCCTCGTTGTGTAGTGGCTAGTATACTTGGTTGTCAACGCGGAGGCCCATCTCTTGAGGCAAAACGGAGAAAAGGTGGGTTCTATTCCTACCTCAGCCATCCTGGAAGTGATTTACTGTGGTCCCCCCCTTCTACTGCAGGCAAATTTTGGGATAGTACCTTACTTCAAGTCCCGAGGTTCATACGCTATTCTCTCCCTAATAATTCCAGTTACACCACATAAACACGGGTTACCCGGCATATTGAACACATATCCAAGCACACGGAACTGATGACCAAGATCTCCCAAATCCTTGGAAACTAATTAACAAACAATAACAGCAAAATATAAATGGAAGAAAATAGATCACAGAAGATTCTTTTGAAAGAATAAGGAACATGGATGATACAAGATAATTCCCATGCAATTACTAAACATCTATCATGAAACTGAAAACAAAACTGATTATAAATGTCGTAGCACATCCTATATATTAAACCATATGTATTGACAGGATTGGAACATTCTCGTCAGTAATGCAAACCAGTTTACTTCCTCGTAAACTGATAATAGCGAAAGACTTTGCACGGCCGCTACACCATAAAAGAGTTCAGCATTTAAACTCAGGACAGAGGAAAGTGCTTCCGGCATTGCTAGTCGACTTGCATCAAACGAAACGAGCATCTTGGGTTTTTTATACATTTCAAAGTCTCTTTTTTTTCTTCTTTTGGGTGTGAGTGAGAGCTAGTATCTTGTCTGTCTACACTTTACTCTTGTGCTTTCGATGCAAATCTCTTTCACTCAGTAATCTTCACAGCGTCTGTTGGCCATAAACAGCTCGTACTCTTCAAGACGGCTTCATTACGGCTGCCTGCTTGTCTGTCGGAGAATTACATTGTTATCTGTTTACAACACCATTTCTTCTTTAAAACAATAGGCGCGGATCAAAAGAAAAGTTCTCTCTCCCTTGGAAAACATTAAGATATAAAAGAAGAGTTTGTGTAAACTCGAGCTGCTAAAGAATGCAGCGTCAAAAAAGAAAAAAAAAAAAAAAAAAACAGAAACACTCTTAGTAATCAACATCTCAGGAAAGTGGCAGACAAGAAATAATACTTTTATTACCACTCGAGAGATTTTCTTGGTAATCTGCTGTTCGAATAATTAATCTGTTCTGACCACAACAACTTGGATTAGTTCTTTGAAATATCCACTTATGCATTAACTAATTATGCATATTTATTTATTTATTTATTTAATTATTTATTTATTTATTTATTTATTTAAAGAAAGAGAAATAATTATGGAACAATCAAGGAGATAAAAGAGGCGGAATGAGAATTGAGGGATTTAGAAGAATGTAGGCCTACAAGAAAAAGAAAAAAAGGAAGTAAGGGAAGAATTGAGGAGATGGAGGGTCCATAAGAGAATATAAAAAGAGTAAAGGCCGATCCAGCTCAGGAATCCCTCAGGATCACTTAGTTATTATATTTGAATTGCTGCCAATGGCCAAAGCAGGGCATTTCAATTGACCGCCCGTAGGCTCCCCAACAAGTTCAATTTCAAATACCTCCAACTACCAGATGCCACTGTCACTGTCACCCGGCGGCGAACGTTGGAACTTGATAGAACCATTCTAACCAAATAACCTACACATTTTGTCTACACACTACCAATTGGAGTGGTAGGTTCTTTTACATGCCATAAATTTATGACATGGGCCCACCGGCTTTACTTCCCCTCCGAAAAAGAGGAATACTGAAGGATTTTAACGCTCTTAAAAATCTGACGACTTCGGCCGAGTTTGAACCTGCAATCCTGGGCATAGCAGTTCAGCATGCTACCGACTACGCCACCGAAGCAGCTTAGTTATGAGTTCATTAGCCAAGAGCCCTTCATGATGTCGACCGTTTAGTGTTAAACACTGTATAGGCCTACCATGCGGGTGGGCTAAACAGCCTCTTTCAATGGGCTGAGGATACGGTTAACAAAAAGTGTGTTCTAACCCTTTGAAATAAAATTTGGGTATCAGGAAGAAAGAGCCAAGGCCACTAATAAGGATTGAAAAAAAAAAGACTCCCTGGACTTCAGTTACTCTAATTTTATCCAGGTCGGAAGAGAACGCGAGTTGACCAAGGGAGATCGATAGGAAAAATGACTCAGAGGAACCTAGTACAAATAAATGAAAGCAGTGACGTCCTCATCTGAGATATAGTAGCCTATATTCATATCTGAGCAACTACTTCGTAAATTGGAAAATGAAACATAAGTAGGGTCTATACCAGATATGAATTCCAAAAACCCGGCAGTGGGCTGTTCATTCTAAACCAACAAAACTTTCAATTATGCCGAGGTCACCGAGTTCATTGCAGACAGATGTTATAAATCTTGTAGTTCAAAAAAATTCGAAGACCTCTTCAGCAGTCTTGTAGCTATATTTCTTCCAAATTGTAGGATGAAAGTTCTGAGCGTTTGCTCGAAATTCAGCACAGCATATAAAGGTGCTTATGCGAGAGATCAGTTCTTAACATAAACAGGCACATCATAGATCCATTTTTAGTACATAATCCAGTAGACTGGCCCCGTCAGAGATTTTCACAACTAATGCATGAGCTCTATATTTGGGTCACAGGCGATATCGGAGAACATTACAATCGTACTTTTTCATATTTACAGTACTTTCTTGGCCCAATGGATTGCAAAGGGAAATATTTACGTTGTATTTACAAATATTCAGTTTGATGATATATTTGTTGTTTTAAGGGGTGAAGTAGGATGGAAATTTTCCCATAAATATTGATTTTTATCTGTTATGGAATCGTAATTTTAACTTATTAAAATGGTAACTTATGAGTGGTCCTCAGTAATGGCTGTCAGGACACAGCTAGTGCCTGTAGATGCTGCGAAAGATTTTACTCATAGGGTTAGTAATGTTCTGGCTGTGAGAAAAGCAATGGCAAACTACCTTACTCCTCAGCTTGCGTAGTACGCCTAATTATAGAACTGCATTGGGTTTTTGTGGGTTTCTACTCTCACAACCTATGGTGCTACTTTTTGAGGATGTTACCAGACCTAAGAGACAAAATAATCGAAAATTTCGAAGATAAAAATATTTAAGAATATACTGCTGCTGAAATGACTACAGTAACATAATAATAATAATAATAATAATAATAATAATAATATTAACTTCCGAGGGGAAATATCAGAACCATTCGAAATGAACACACGAGTCAGACGAGCGTATGGTTTATCCCAATTACTATTCAATTTAGTTCTGGATAGTGTGAATCGGGAATGAAGAAATGAAACTTAAGGGATAAATATTATCAGGAATCTCAAGAAAAAATACACCTTGATTGCATAATCTTTGCAGATATCCTTGTTATTCTTTCCAACAATAGGCAAGAATCAATCCATTCTACAGAAAACCTCATGAAATAGCAGCAGGAACAAGACTCCAAATGTTGTATTAGAAGACTAAATGGAAGGTCCTAAATTAGGATTCAAGAACCAACCTTTAATCACCAAAATTGGAAATATCTCTTAAGTAGATAAATTCAACTATTTAGGACAAATTATTCAGGAAGCTGTGTTGAATAAAGCAGCACACAAGACAATATTTCTAAAATTACAAAAAACATATAAAACTTCCTAGAACAGTTATAATAGAATAGAAAATTCATATCACAAAACGTATACCTACGATACTACAGCACTGCATTCAAACCAGAAGCACATTAATAATCTGAACTTTCATAATTGGGGCTGATGACCTTGTAGTTTCGACAACAGATGCTTCCTACATAAAGGTATACTTTTCTGAAATTTGGTAGGGATTGAATTGTTAGTGTAGCCGTAATTTAATTTAAGCTTTGAACATTTGGATGACCACCAATTGTTTTTTATTAAGATGGTGCAATATTAAATATGATACTGAGGTGTCCTTTGCTATTGCTATCTCTGTGCCAAGTTTGGTTCAATTAAGCTCCATCATGTTTTAATTGATTGGGGAGGGGGTTCACAGCCACCCAATATTTTTTGGTGCAAAAATCGAATGTTGCCTAAAAATCATTAGAGTTTGGATGAAAATGAAGTTTAGAAAAAAAATACAGATTCCATGACGTCTTTATCATCACTTCATCCACATTACGACGCGCAGGTCACCCACGGGCGTCAATTAGAAACACCTGGACTAGGCCTCTCCGGAGGCCACACGATAATCATCATCACTGACTATTGTAGGTTTGTCCTTGTCTGTCACAGTAAAGTGTTGCTTCGTTTCCTTTGTTGACTGCTTTTTTCCTACACATTTTAAAAATGATTAAAGAATCAAAGAAAAGGAAATTTGTGAAATTAAAGATTCAACTAGAAGAGTTGATCGACTTGACAATGGAGAAACAATAAAATAAACTTATTCTCGAAAACGATGCCGCGGAAGATACTGGCGAAGAAACCGACTTAAAATGGAACAGTTTTCTTCAAAGGAATGCTCATTAGAATCTATTAACCGAAAAACTGTAATGAAATCGCAGTTTGAAAACACAATTGTGGCGTTGTAGCCTGAACAGTATGTGGTTTACGCAACGAAGACGGAGGGGGGCTCCGATTTCTTTTCAACATCGTTTTACAGTATAGTATTCATATTTCCCACATAAGTAAATGTCGATAGTCTGAGTTTTCAATAGTTCGAAGTAGTCGCGGTCCGGTTTACCTCGAACTATCGAGGTTACTGTACTGATATTTTAGAAAATGGAGCTGGTAGACTATTCGACCACAAGCTAGCCACTTCCGTATGTTAAGAACGTCTCTCGGAGACATTTACGATCAAGCTTTATGAGGCACTAGTCTAGAGTGGCCGTTTCCATTGCATACGACTGTCCCATCCCCTGCGCCTTCACTAATGAAACCTTTACTTTTTATGTATCTCCCCTCGTGCGCCTTTTGTTTTTCTGCTCAGGGCAAAGTAATGATGGACTGACGGGACGGGACAGCTCAGGCGTCGGCTTCAGCGTCGGCGTCCTCGGTCCCAGTGAGATGAGTCGGTTAGTTATTGGCTCTCCCACCAGGAGGAAAGCGTAATGAACGGCCAGACCCAAGGTGAAATTAAAAGAGGGCGGATGGTGTGTCGGCAAAGGGTAGCTAATATGGTACCATCCATCAGAATCACACTGATTGTTTCCCGGAGCCTATAGATATACAGAACACACACAAAAGGTGGGACCGACGTTGTTCTTGCCAAAGTACAACCTAGGTGGTAGAAAAAATTGATAACCCAATAACAGGAGGGTACTAGTAATGGAGAGATAAAGGTTAAGTTATAGTCTGCATTATTAAAGGAGAACTCTAACAGATGTCATCCATTTGTAATGTGAGGTGCGTAGAGGAAGTGACCGGGATAACAGTTTCCATGGCAATAACGAGTCGTGTTGTAATGTACAGTGCACAGTGGGTCAAAATCGAAATCTAGGGGGACAAAATTATTTATACGTTTTAATAATGAATTAAGAGTGAAAGCAACGTGTATAATTTGTTTACTTCATAATAAACACCTTTTTAAGCTACGCCTACACATACAAGAAATTGTCTACGACTAGGAGTTGGATAGAGCATGGATAGAACTTGTTATTTTACGCTTCTGTTAATGGCATTTGCAGAGCATTTCTATGAAAGAAAATTTTATTTTCCAACATAGTTTATCACAACACAATGCATTTTTGAGTTGTATTTTATTTACAACACAATTTATTGCTTTTTAACCCAATACCACAAAACGAAATACAATTTCGAAACAGTTCTGAAACAGAAATCGTTCAAACTTATTGTGTAGCCTGTGTAAATATATTTTGAAAGAGCAAAATACTTTGCAATGCTGCATAAGAAGGCATCAATCAGTGAAATCGAACTCAGCCCCGTCGCTAGCGCGCTGCGAGCAGCTTTCAAGCCGATTGCGGGTGGGTAGGCAACCCATTTTACATTTCCGTGTTGAATCGGAACACGCTGTACATAATTTTGAGTACATGCATACACAGGGTGAGGCGCTTTTTAAAATACTAGGAAAAATACAAATCGGGTGAAAAATTAGGTGCATTAAAAGTTGTTCACCTGGAAGAGGGACATCCATTAACATAAAGCTTGACCCCCATGCACCACCCCGTGGGGCGGGAGGGGGGTGACCTTGAAATCTTAAATAGAAACCTCTATTTGTTATTGCAGATTTGGATTCTCCGTGAAAAAATATGTAACTTTTGTATGAAACTTTTTTTTCGTTTCATGATAAATGGCGTTGTAATCGACAATCTCCTTGTAACCAAAAACCCCGAGAGAGTGAGAGGCTAGGGGACTCACAGTAATCAAGCACCCCAATATAGTGAGAGGCAACGGGACTCACAGTAACCAAGCACCCGAGATAGTGAGAGGCAAGTGTTGTAATGTAGAGTGGTGAGCACATGGCCAGATACAGTGTCCTTACGTAGCATACTACGTCACTCACTGTCAGTATTATTCCGTAATCAAGCACTCCGAAAGGGACACATTACTATTTTACGTCCACGTCGTTGCTCTTGGGTAATGCTAAAAGTAGTCTAAGAATGCATTGCGTGAGGTTTGACGATGTCACATGATAGCATTTTCAAAAATATCAAGAAATTATTTTGATTTTCCAAATCTGATGTGCATTTTTAGCCTACTTTCGATTTTTGCAAAAAATGAGATCACTACAGGGCCAAAAATTGTGTGTCTGTGTGTGTATGTGTGTGTGTGTGTGAGAGTCTGTGTATGTGTGTGTGTGAGTGAGTGTACTCTGAATGTCTGCCCCCCCCCCCTATCAATTCAAACACGCTGAAACCGAATTGAACGAAATTTGGTACAGAGGTAGAACAAGCAAAGGGCACCTCAGTGTCATGTTTTATATCACCGCCATCTTTACCAAACTGAATGGCGGCCACTCAAACGTTCAAACCGTAAAATCAAATAACGACTAACCAAATTATCCGATCTCTACCAAATTTGGTAACAACATACCTTCATATAGGACGCGGCATGTGACCAAACTACAAGGTCATCCGCCGTACCATTTCAGGATGGCGGCCGTGCGAATTATGCAAACTTTATAATCCATATCATGGGACCCACCAGTTCCGATTATCGAGCCGAGAATCGATTTAACTGTTCTAAAGGAAGAGGCACGTTCGAAATTAAAAGTTTATTTTGTAATACTATAGTGCAGAAGTGATTTTAAAAAGCTGAGCCGTCTCGGTAAGAAGACAAGATGGCAGCGGATATCTTGTGCCTGACTTATATTTCACTAATTTGAGTATTGCGTGCAATATAGCGCACTGATACAAAATAAATAAACTTTGTATTGAACCCTTCAGAATAGCAGTGTTTATATGCAAGAATCTTGATCAAGGGGTCGCGCTCAGTTCCTAGTGTGATGTTTACGTTCGCCAAACAACATAATCTACTGAGGTAAGGGTCATAGGATTAAAACTAAAATTAAGAAAGAAAGGTGACACGATGTAAAATAATAACATGATTTAATGACTAATAGTGCATAAAAAGAATATAAACAACACTAATAAAAAATATCCTCCCTGAATTTTTCCCATGACAGGAATATCTATCAATGTTGAGGAGTCAGACGGATCTCCCCCTTTATAAAAATGTGGATCCTAGTTCCACTAACTTGCATTTGGATTTTATGTACGCGTAATGACTAACTACGAGGAATGAGTACTTTGGATGACTGTTCGTTTACAGCGGGTTAACAGCCACGATGCTTACGAACAATCATCTCGTAAATCAACGTTTACGGATATGGAACATGACACTAATAAAAACCCTTAAAAATTTAATGCTGACACACACACTAAAAATCTACTATTTACAGAAATCTCCCTCGAGACCCTCCATTAGCGCGATGACGCACTTGACAAAATGAGCTGCCAATTCCGGCCAATTGCTCAATACACAAACAAGGAAAAGACAGCATCACACGTGACTTCACGGGTCACTGATATGGAATATAAACATGGACTTAAACCAACAACAACAAAAGCCTGACCGGCTGAGATTACTTTATATGAACAAAACTGCATGTTAAGCTAACGCTTCGGAGATTATCGTGATTCGTAGGCAACTCCCATTTATTTAAACAATTTTTATCATTGATCAGTTCTTAATTCTGTATTTCAAGTAATTACGGAGTCAACAAGCACTCCCCTCTAATGACCTCGCTTGCAACCTTCAGTCCGTCTTGTGAAACAGCTCCCCCTTCCTCAATACTTGTCATTAACCCAACTCCAGTGTGTAAAAATAACTGACCAGCTGTGCCGTTATCTCAAGAATCAACAGCAACAAATCTCAACCACCTCAACATATGGTCAGACATTAATCAAAATAGCCACAATTGCCCTCGCAAGGTAACAATATGGACCTGGCACCAAGCTGACAGAAATCAGTCTACGCTGAAATTCCCGCTTGTAATGACCACAAAATACACACACTCACACTTCTGGGAATGACATAACGAACTTTCACACAGGTCGGCTGAATAGATGCTCACAAACTATTTAAAAAAATATTAAAACCTACGATAGAGCTGACTGCTCTTCGTCACAAATCACATTGCTCCAAAGGCAATAATCTCACTGAATCTGATCAATAATAAACCTTAAAAAGATTAATTACCCACCAAACTACTGTATAATTATATTAATTCAGTCCTACTTCTGAAACACAACATATCTCCGAGAGACGTTTTTAACCGCATTGCGTAACATATGCAAACACGGTCGTCCACATTGCTACGTTAGTTAAAACCAAACAAAAACAAGAACCTTCTACTAATAACATTTATGCGAGCTGTTTCCATGCAAAAGGTGTGTCAGACCAAAACTAAATATACTACGTTAATCACACAAGCAAAATATTTACAAAACAAAATATGTCCCATATACCATAAGTTAATTTATCAGATAATAAGAATATTATTTTGTACTCATCCTCGGCCAGTCACCCGTCAAAGGACATCAGTTGCCATCTCCCAACTGAATGCTTCTTAGCTCATCTCAGCCATCTGGACGGCGTGTTGATAGTTCCAAACTTCTTCCAGGATAAGCGATGTCATCTCTCGTGCTGATTCAAAAAGTTAGATTATTATACACTCGATATCTGACTACTAAATTCGCCGTTTCAGGTACTACTTTCCCCGGAACAGTCTGTTGGCGAATTGTCGATGCTACTGCCCCTACAAAATATAGTACTGTGACTATCTATCACTGAATTTAACACATTTATTAATAATTTCTGTGTCCTCATGACACGCAAAAGTATAAGTGTCTACGTCCTTAGACGCGCAAAATGTAAAGTAACCTGTGTCCTCGACACACAAAATGTAATGATAAACTTGTGTCTTCGACACACCAAATATAATAAGCCTGTGTCCACTGACACACAAAATATAATAAGCTTCCGTCCTCAGACGAACAAAAGTAATAGCAATGTTTTGGCTCTTCGCGCCACTTATAAATGAATCGGCCCTAGGTATTGATAGAGGGGGAAATTATATAAAAATTTCTCAAAATAATAGTGGTACAGGAATGAAATAAATATCACTGAACTCGAAAAATTGCGCAGGTCAAGAATATGCCCATTAATCCTAGAATCGATCGTAGAGATGTTGTCTAGGCGATTTCCCGCGTTAATGCTAGCCATCGCGTGCCCAAGCTAGACTTGCCGCGCTGGTAAGCATTCTTCTCCCATTGGTTCCACATTTTCTGTAACTTGGCGGTTTTTATCAGACCTTGGCCTCGTAGGAGTGTTTAGTATTTTCATCAGCCACTCACGTTACTGCATCATATTTTTTCTAGGCGCGAATATTACAATGAACATGACATAAGCGTGTCTCACCACGCGTCCTTTCTATTTCGAGGTAGCCACCACCTGTCCTTCTGAAACATTGCTAGGGTCTATCTTTTCACAATCCTAAGTATTTAGTCTTTTGTCAAACTGCTGCAGGTATGTCCCCATTGTCTCCAACAAATGCTTGAAATTTCCTCATCTCCGTCTGGCTATTTTCATGACGCTGGTAGAAATATTTATTAATTGAAGAAATAAAACATCGAATCATTTATCCATCAGAGGGTAAAGGGTTCAGTATGAAATGCTTTATAAATAAATAATATACTCCACTGATGAAATCGTTTAGTCTAAATCATTACTTGCTAACAAGTTATATGTAAGTCATTTTATATAGAACAATGTTCGTTGGCACAAATGGCTCCGTGGTAAAGCGTTGGCCTATCACTCATATGCCTATGGTTCAAACCCCATCAGAGTTTTTTTTTGCTTGAAATTTTATATATTTATTGTTTTGTAGTGATTCAGACGTTTTAAAATTAAGCGTTATATTTTGCATATTACGGTGGAAAATATATATTTAATTAAAACATAATTCACCAGCAGATTTGCTCGAGACATCTAGCAGCCAAAAAGGTAACTGCACGCCGGCCTACTTATTAACTTCAAGATTTTATTGAAAAGTTTCTTCTTATGGCCACTAGACTGCACTCGCCCTGTTAGGGTTATATTGTTTGATACTTCTCCACTAGATGTCACGACTGGTCAACGTGGGACTCCATTGGTTAGTACCGTATACCATTGGCATTCTATGCGCATCGAACTTGAAGAATGGCAAGATGATACAACGATAAATTTTTACTTTTGATTTTAAAGGGTTTGTAACAGCCTATTGTGCGTTATTTGAAAATGTTATTTGAAGTAAAGAACAAAACGATTTCACATAGTAACTGAATTCTAGCCGTTGGTGCTAGTTCAGGTTATTAATTAATACTTTTATTTCAGGCAAATAGCAATCGAAAATATCCACTTAGTTTGTATACACACGTCTCTGTAGGGTCATGGAAAGATTTGTTAATTCAATTAGGGTTGTGAAAGCCATGCACAACCAGACGTGTAGAGACATGCCTCAACTCAATGTTGGATGTTGCCCACGGCAGGTCGATTATGTAATAATAACAATAATAATAATAATGTTATTTGTTTTACGTCCCTTTTAACTACTGCTGCTTTTAGAGACGCCGGGGTGCCGGAATTTTAGCCCGAAGGGGATCTTTAACGTACCAGTAAATCTACTGACACGACTCTCTCGCATTTGTGCACCCTCAAATGTCAGCTGACTGCGCCAGGATACGAACCTGCAACCTAGGGCCCAGTAAGCGAGAACGTTACGGCTGAGCCACGCAGCCAGTCCGGTCGATTATGTCTCCAGATCCATAACATTCTTGAGATACTTCTTATCTCTCTTTCTTCAATTATGGTAGTAGTTTTTTTCTAGGTTGTGGCGTTTGGTAGAGGTAAATAGTTTCTAAGGTCTTCAACCAAGAAATGATTCTATTATACTCTTTGATAATAACAACGAGTTATAACTATACTCATACATTTAGGAGAAAGTAGGCTATATGTTCTTTACTGAACATCTTGTTTGAGATATTGCCATTTTTCAACATTACTCGTTCTCATTTTCCGATTACAGTGCCATCTATCATGAAACGAAAATAATGTTTCATACAAAAGTTACATTTGTTTTCACGGAGAATCAAAATCTGCATTAAAAAATAGGGGTTCCTATTTATTTCACAGTCACCCCTCCTCCCGCCCCTGGAGATGGTGCAGGGTAGTCCGAACTTTATGTTATAGGATGTCTGTCTTCGAGGCGAACAACTTTTATTGCAACTTTTAAAAAATCGGATTTGTATTAATCCAAATATTCGGAAAAACAGTTTTAAGTGCCTCACCCTGTTTTTATTTTATTTTTAGCGTATGGCTTTTAGTGCCGGGAGTGTCCGAGGACAGGTTTGGCTCGCCAGAGTTTGTTGCTGCTCTACGCGGACACCCATGGGGTGAGATACAAGTACCGTCGCGTGTGGAGTGTTGTCTGGGGAGGAAAGTGAGATTGTAGGGACGAGGAATTGGAAGGTAGCGGCTGTGGCCTATAGTTAGGGACCAACCCCGCCATTTGCCTGGAAGGAAGATGGAAAACCATAGAAGACCATCTTCAAGGTTGCCGGCGGGGGGATTCACACCTCCTCGCCTCCCGGATGTGAGCGACTGCCTGCAGCACGCCGTAACGACCACGGCTAACTCACTCCTCAACCTGTTTACATCAACACACATTTTGATAACCTGTCGCAGTGGCAACGCGGCATTTTCCCATGTGCTGGGTTTGACAGCTTTCAGCGTTCTTCTTCCATAATCCAGACTGTAGAAATGAACACGTTGGATGAAGCTGTTTATATGAGCCGAATCAGATGGGGTCACCTGATGAGAATAGAGGAGGAGAGATTACCTAAAATGTTAATGAGTTATACAGGGTGAGAGAAGCAGAAGTAGACCTTGGAGGTGATGGTTAGAATCAGTGTTCAACCACTCAGAAGTTGATGCATGTAAATAATAATAATAATAATAATAATAATAATAATAATAATAATAATAATAATAATAATAGTAATAATAATAATAATAATAATAATAATAATAATAATAATAAAGATGCAATAGAAGATCGTATCTAAAAAATGGAGAGAGCATTTGGCTTGACAAAAAACATGTACAATAAAAAGTGCCTATCCTGGAATGCCAAAATAAAACACTACAACACCGTGGTGAAGACAAAATGGTTCTATGCCAGTGTATGTCTGTCTATGAACTACAAGCTGGATAAATTAGTGGTCTTGGAAAGGAGAATCCTCAGAAAAATTATGGGTGCTGTTCAAACCGAAAGTGGATGGAAACTTCGAAGTAATTAAGAAGTTTACCAGAAAGTAGAAAGAATCTCTGAGACTATGAAGAAGAAGAGGTTGAAGTTTCTCGGACATCTATACAAAATGGACCAAAATAGACTCACCAAACGGATATTTGATTACTTCTGGAGAAAGAAGACCACAACAGCATGGATTAAGGAAACAAAGGCGGATATGGAAGGATTGAACATGTCTGAAGACCAACTGTTAGACAGAAATAGATTTAGGAACATACTGAGTAATTTTGAGGGGATTCAAGCCGCAAGAAGACCTAAGAAGACCGGAAGAGCCTGGACGAACGAACAGCGTCAACAGGCCAGCGAACGCATGAAGAAGTATTGGGTGCAGAGAAAACTTCGCACCAAGAAAAAGAAATGAAGTTGCAGCGTGATCCTAAGTGGTCCAGTCGCGTGTAATAAAAATAATGTTAAAAGAAGACCCACAGATTAAACTTAAGAAAGGGCAGAGACCAAAGAGGTCAGAACCAGCTAAACAACTCCAAAGTCAGAAAATGAAGGAGATATGGACTAGGAAGAAGGCTCTTAAGAACGTAAAACCAATCCCAACTCATCAAGCTGAAAACCATTTTGGTTAACCTACGTAGTTCATAGTTGGCTCATTCCAAGAAAGAATAATAATAATAATAATAATAATAATAATAATAATAATAATAATAATCTGCATTGCAGTATGCAGAAAGTAGTTATTTTAGAGACCTGCTCCATAGTTCGTTCGTTCCTCAACCTACCAATATAGAGAACTCCACTCCATCTTGCAACAAATGCCGAAGAAATGGTGAATTGTAACCAATGACAAGGTGAACACATGAATAATATCAATAATAATAATAATAATAATAATAATAATAATACCAGTAACAGGAACAGCAGAATATTTGGGTTTGAACCCCATCTGCAGACTAATTTTCAAATCTTACTCAACAGTCATGTATATGCCCCCTTGAAATGTTGTGAACTCACAGCATAGCCGTGCGCTATTACTACACAACGGAGCTGGATGTCCGACGTTCAAATGTTTGAGTCCCGACACGTACAGGATCCATCCTGAGGGCGTTTTGTCTGTTCTTCCCCTCACTCCCTCCAAGCAAATGCCACGATGATACCTTGATTTTAAGCCCCGGGGCACCTAACCTAATTCTCGACCCTTAACCCTAAACATCTTGTTACCTACACTACCACAGACACTAGCGAAACAAATTATAAATAATTTAACTCGCACCCAAATACGCAGGGCTGATGACCAAACTGGACCAACACCTAAAATGTATTGACTACGACAACACATAAATATGGTAATATTTAGAGACGCCAACGTACCC
Organism: Meconema thalassinum; assembly: GCA_946902985.2. Lineage (NCBI taxonomy): Eukaryota > Metazoa > Arthropoda > Insecta > Orthoptera > Tettigoniidae > Meconema > Meconema thalassinum. The sequence goes on along the minus strand of OX336392.1, from coordinate 271,739,243 downwards.
GAATTTTTGTTCTGGAGGAATTCTTTATCATTCCAGAAAATCTACTAACCGACGCGACGTCCCTCGAATTTCAATAGCCATAATAATGACAAGCGACAGTGTTGGTTATCGATCACGCAACCTTACTGAGTCACACAGCTTAATTGATGATGATGATTTATTTAAGAGCTTTGCAACATGGTGTTCATTTAACTCCGTGTACTTTGGTGTGTGTGAGATTTATCTGATAACCTATCTTATTGTGATGGCTGTATACTTATGAGTATTTGTAATTCAGGTGAGAGTAGGGTAGGAGAATGTCATGGCCTTATGTTCGGCATTTGTCTGGAGTATAAGTGACAAACCACGGAAAACTACTTCAAAGATTGCTGAAATGGAAATCGAACCCACCTCTTCTCTATTTTGGCAGAGCCGGGGTGGAACCTCGACTTCCCGGTGGACAGCCAAGTATACTAGCCGCTACACCACGAAGTAATCACATATAATTGGCATTATCCTAAATTCCTAGGTGAACTAATAATACATTATGAAAATTAATAAATGTAAAACAAAAATGCTGGATTCAGCCGAAATAAATCATAAACCTCTATGGACATCAAATTGGCAGGTGAAAAGCTGAAGGAAGTAGGAGACTTCTGTTACTTAGGAAGCAAAATAACCAGTGATGGACGAAGCAAAGAGGATACAAAAAGTAGGTTGGCTCAGGCAAGGAAAGCATTTCTACAAAAAAGGAATCTGTTGACATTGAATATAGATTTAGGTATTAGGAAGTCATTTTTGAAAGCCTTTCTCTGGAGCGTGGCGCTCTATGGAAGTGAAACCTGAACTATTGGTGCAGCAGAAAGGAGGAGAATTGAAGCATTTGAAATGTGGTGTTACGGAGAATGATGAAGATCAGATGGGTTACAAACGAAGAGGTATTAAGACTAGTAGGAGAGGAGAGATGTTTCTGGCTACTGCTAATGAAGAGAAGAGATAGGTTGGTAGGACACATACTAAGACACCCAGGAATAGCAAGCTTAGTTATGGAAGGAAAGGTTGAGGACAAGAACTGTAGGGGTAGACCAAGGTTAGAATATCTTAAACAGATTGCCTCGGATGGAGGGCTGTATCAAAGCAGTCAAAAAACTAAAGACTCCAACAAAAAACTAATTATACAACGTTTTTAAGAATTGTAGGCTATGTTCTATGAAAATTCCAAAGAAACATGTACAATTCAATGTGAACATTCATATCATGCCTAAGAAATGGAAATAGCAGACCTTTATTAACATCCCCAGGATGTGGCTAGGAAATTGTCATAGCGCTCTTCAGTTTTATTGTCTTCACTTTATTACGTACAGAAGATGCCAAGGATATTGAGAGTTCTAAAGATTTATTACTGAGGGAGAGAGAGAGAGAGAGAGAGAGAGGACATAAAATTCACCGTTACTTCCAAATAAGCATCTCGCAGAGTAATCGTTCGCGTTATGTCACGTCCCACTCCTGTCAGAGGGAACTAGAAGTCTGTAGATCGAAGGATTTCGAGGATTTCGCTTGTTCTTTTCACACTCTACAGTTTGCAGGCAAATTCCACGACCACACATCATTTACACTCATGGAGAACCAACCTCTATCCTAGACCCAAATAATTACAATTTACGCACTACTAATGTACAGAAACACAGGTTATCAGACCATTTAAACACAGATCCATGTACATGGGGCTGACGGCCAAGATGTCCCAAGCCACTAAAACGGATTTAAGTTTCACCTCTATAGATTTAAGGGGCGTGGTGGCTCATCGGTGAAGCTGTCTGCCTCTCACAAAGGCGGACCGGGTACGATTCCCAGCCAATGCATGTGGGAATTTCGAAGTGAAATGCCATGTCCTGTGGTTCGTATTCCACGTAAAATGGAGGTCCTGTGGCTCATGAGTGCGAGATGAATGGTCACGTTAAACTACAAGCTTCCTTCCTTTCTATAGATTTAAATCTCACCTCTACAGATTTAAGTCTCATCTCTACATCTCTTCCTGGCTTTCTGATGATACAGCTACTCAATTGTCCTCATTGAAGCTGACTGCATTCCTTTTTAGCCCGCACGTCAGTTTCTAAAATCCCTGATGTAGCCAAAAATCGACCCCGGGGCCTCCGGGTGAGAGGAAGGCACACTACTCCCACATCATGGTGTCGACTTGACACTAGGCCTTAGCTACCCTAATTATACCGTCGCACAGTGGGTCCAAATCGAAATTTAGGAGGACAAAATTATTTATTTTCATAATTAAAAAATCAAAATTTATTAGTTTTACAACATTATCATATAATTGCCGCTCAATATTCTGGGATATAAAAGCATCTTAGTGTGAATCTGTCACCACTGTTCGAGCAGTCTGAATTGGAGGATGAATGTAAGTGGCTGTGGTTTGGTTGTCTTTGTGATTTGTGTGATGCTTTAAGATGGAACATGCAGCTGAAGGTGTGATCTTTGTAACGTGTTTCAGTTACTAATGGGCGTAATTGTTACGTAATTTTAGCTATATTTGCATTATATAATATTTAACTATTATTTTTAAAATTATATTTTCACTTAGATTTTTACTATGTCGCATCACTCTGCGTCACTTTCTACTTGGTGTTAAAATGTACATAAAGTCGCGTAGTTTACGCCTGTTATAAGATTTTTTGCATCTTTTTGAAACTTACTTAGTTATTTTACGTTTTAGATGATGCCGCGTGCCAGTTCTCACACGTTTACAACTGTTTGAAACACTGGGTTCGACGATTATGTCAAAAGTGGAACTTCATGACTTTGGTAAAAGTAAATTAGGGGTAGAAAATTGTTCTGAAGAGATAACTGAATACTCTATCCAATTGCTAGTCATAGACAATTTCTTGCATGTATAGACGTAGCTTAAAACGGTCTTAACTGATGTTTATTATGAAGTAAACAAATTATATACGTTGCTTTCACTCTAAATTCATGATTAAAACGTTAACATAATTTTGTCCCCCTAGATTTCGATTTTGACCCACTGTGCGTCGGTGAGGTCAGAGAAGAGAAGAGTTAATCAGGGGAGGTCAAAAGCTAAGATTATAGAGAGGAGTCTGGCGCAAATAAGTGAAAGATATGCCAGATTCAGCTAGGGATCCCTGGTCTCCAAACCACGTCCCACTATTTGCAAGCCTCTGAGGGTTTAATACCGCTTTGTGTTACCCACAGCGCACCGTTTGTGGTTACGTGTAGGTGTTAAACTCCCCTATAATCAACGACATTGCAATGGCCTCGAATAATTTGTCTTATGGAGTGTGAAGAAATACGCATGGCAATGAATGTCAGTGGAAGCCGACTATGGTGCAAGCATTTGTATGTATCTAAGCCAGGGCGGTGGAATATTAAAGGTTATTTCTCGGCAAGGCCACGAGAATCGCTGGACCTGAACACTTCAGATCTGCACGTGCTATGTAACTCAAATTGGTTAATTATGCAACGCCTACATTAAGATATCTAAATACAACGATTCCAGGAAGAGAGGTTTAGAAGAACTTGAGGAAGTACAGCATGGACCATATTTCTCTTTAAAAATGCAAAGTCTACTTGATGTTTTTCGCCTATTTTCATTTTATGAAAAAAAAAAAAAAAAGGCTTATTAGATCACCTTTTGTCCGAGTATCTGTGTGTGCGTGTGTGATTCGTGTGTGTGTGTGTGTCCCTAGTAACTTCTAAACGGCTGGAGCGATTTCAATGAAACTCGGTAAGATCATAGCACCATTTTGGCCGACCCCGACGGTGCCCTTCAAATTTTATTCTGTCGTACCAATCCAACATGGCGGCTGTGCGAAATATTTCACCAGAATTCAGTATCTCCTAAACTATTACCGATATCACCCTGAAATTTTGTACGGTGATAAAGGGCACTACTAGAAGTTTACCTATGAGACGTTCAAATACCTGGTAACTACAAAACCCACACGGCGGCCAAGCGAAGTTGAGACTTTTAAAGACTTTTCTCGCAATTTAACCATCCAAACGTAATGAAACTTGGTACAGCAAATGTTTATACACATTGTAATGTACTGTCGTCTAATTTAGTTCAATTGTTTACATAAAATCAAAATGGCGGATGTGCGAAATAATTCACTGGCATTCTATAACTCCGAAACTATTACATATATCACCCTGCAATTTTGTACGGTGATAAAGGGTACTGCTACAAGTTTATCTATGTAATTGTCAAAAACCTGTAGAGTACAAAACAAGCATGGCGGCCGAGCGAAGTTGAAACATTTTAATAGACTTTTCTCTTGATTTAACCATCTGAGCGCAGTGAAATGTGGTACATTAAATGATTATACATATTGTGATGCAATGGAATCTAATTTAGTTCAATTGTTTACATAACCTAAAGATGGCGGCTGTGCGAAATTTTAAAATTAAACTTTTACTTCTTGCGTCCAAATCATGCGATTGAAGTTTGAATACCACACGTTCACAATAATCTTCATGTAATAGTACTGTACATAAAATAAAATCCAACCTGGCGACCATCTGAAATATTTAGACGGTTCTCAATATCTACGAATCTATCACAACAATCAAACTGGAATTTTGTATGTTGATAGAGGCAATTAACATGAGTAGGATATATGAAAATAGGCTGTATAGTTCTTCACGGAACTACTTGTTTTTTGTCTCGTCACCTGGAGTAGAAGTGGGAAACTATGGAAAACCACTACCAAAATAGCTGAGGTGGGAATTGAGCTCTCCCCTTCTCAGTTGTTCCTCACGAGGCTGAGTGTACCCAGTTCCAGCCCTCACACTAGAATTAAAATTTCTTGCCAGAGCCAGGAATCGAACGTGGATATCTGAGGCGACAGCCAAGAATTCCAGCTGCTCACAACAAAATGTGGTCTCACCTCTCATGAAGAGAGTACAGCAAATCGTGGGCTGTTCTCTAGTCGCTCACATTTGAGAAAGAGATTATAGGTCTACTGGGATTTTAGGTCTATGGTAGCACATTGACTGGCTTTGTACACAAGCCCGAGAACTAATAATTGAGATATGATCCGTGGTAATTAACCTCTCAAAGAGAATACACTATCAACCGTGTTGCACACAAGGGCTCGGGAACTAGAGTCAAATCGAATTCAACCATTGATGTCAAAATTATTGACTAATGCTCAGATCGAGGACTTGGAACATTTGCAAGGACTGTTGGATTATTTAGCTATAATGAACCGAAGTCTTGACTTTTAACTTACAAGTCTTCGAAGCAATTCACTCCAATTACATTAAAACTTGGAATACGGGTAATTAAGATTGATATTGCATCCCTCCAGTTCGTCAACATAATAAAATTCCAATTACTGGGAAATGTGAAAAATAACCTTACACCAGTACTTCCCTGAAGAATTAAATAGCCTTCCTACTTATGTTAATTGCCTCTATCAACATATAACATTGCAGTTTGATTGCTGTAATTGATTTGTAGACATTGAGAACCGTCTAAATATTTCGGATGGTTATCATGATGGATTCTTATATATGTAGGCCATAAAGTTACGTACAATTACATGAAGATTATTGCGTAGGTGTATTATTCAAACTTTAGTCGCATGATTAGACACAAGAAATAAAAACGAGATCTTAAAATTTCGCTCAGCCGCCGTCTTGTGGTTATGAAAACAATTTAAATAAATTAGATGTCAATGGCTTAAAATTGGTACAAGCATTTATCGTACCAAGTTTCACTGCGCTCGGATGGTTAATTCGCGAGAAAGGTCTATTTAAATGTTTCTTCTTCGCTTGGCCACAATGTTCGTTTTGTAGTTAACAGGTTTTTAAAAGTCACATAGATGAACTTCTAGTAGTGCCCTTAATCATCGTACAAAATTTCAGGGTGATGTCTGTCATACCCGGTCAATGCATGTGAGATTTTCGATGTGAAATGCCATGTCCTGTGGTTGGATTCCACGTTAAAAGGAGGTCCCGTGGCTCATAATCTCAAGATTAACGGTCACGTTAAACTACAAGCTTTTTTTTTGTCTGTCATAGTTTCGGAGATATAGAATGCCGGTGAAATATTTTGCACAGACGCCATATTGCATTCGTGGGACGTAATAAAATTTCAAGGGCACGGTCGGGGTGTTAGTACTATGACCATGCCTCTCAGGAGGCCACACGATAAAAAGAACGAGTTTCATAAAAAAATCGCTTTAGCCGTTTAGATTGTATTAGGGTAACACACACACACATACAGTACACACACTCGGACAAAAGTTAATCTCATATGTCTATTTTTGTCCTAAATGAAAATAGGCTAAAAAGACTATATGTGATTGTAAAATACTTGGTCCACCTCGCAGTGTAGCAGCTAGAATTCTCGGCGGTCGCCTCCGAGGTTGAGGTTCGCTTCCCGACTCTGCCAAGAGATTTAATTCCAGTCAGGGGACTGGAACGGGGTAGACTCAGCCTTATAAGGCAAAACTGAGAAGAGATTGGTTCTATTCCCACGTCAGCTATCCTGGAAGTGGTTTTCTCTTTGTTGCCCCTCTTCTAATAATATAATAATAACCCCTGGCACTACAGCCCACAAAGGGCCTAGGCCTACCAAGCGACCGCTGCCCAACCATTTAGCCTGCAGATATTGGGGTGACGCGTGGTCAGTGCATCAGGTCTCCTCGACCAATAATCTTGGTTTTCATGACCGGGGCGCTGCCTCACTCTCAGACAGCTACTCAATTAACCTCACGAGTCTGAATGCACCCCGTTCTAGCCCTCACGTCAGTTTCTAAAATCCATCATGGAGCCGGGAATCGAACCCGGGGTCTCCGGGTAAGAGAAAGGCGCGCTGCTCCAACACCACGGGTTTCCCCTCTTCTGCTCAAGACAAATGCCGGGATGTTTCCTAAGTTAAGGCCACGACCCCATCCTTCCCAATCCTCATCTGAATTACCAACACACGCGCTAGAACAGCCCCCTTAATAATACAAATTATCAGAAAAATTATCTACACTCCCAAGTACACGGGGCTACATGACCACAATGTCTAAGCCCCTCAAATCATAAAATAAAACAACAGCAAACAATATTGGTTACGGATTGTAGAAGAGATATAATTATTTCAGGTTGTTTCATTCGCATATCCCAATAATTGTGATTATATTTTACTGACGGAATGAATCAAATGACAATAAAACAACATTGAAAATTCGCTTTAAAGCTCTCTGTAAGTGAGATTGTGTGTATCACAACAGTGAAAATAACATTAGCCTAGTTACCATCTTATGCCAACTTTTTAATGTTAAAGCTTGTAACTTTCGAGTGGGGAGGAATGATGGTGTGTTTCCTAGATGATTTGAGTGGAAACATGTACCAGTCCACGATATAGATGTGCCAAATGGAACCCGAGAATATTTCAACAAAACATCGACTTTTAGTTAGGCACGTGTGTTTGGAGTCTACCAGATAACCTGTGTTTCTGTGTATCTAATTGCAATGCAACCTAGGATAGTAGGATACGGCCATATATTCCGGTTAAATAACAACCAAGCATGAAACCAGCATAGAGGTTGAATACAACGGATAACTACATCACTAAAATGGCTGATTTGGAATTCGATCCAACGTGTTCATAGTTATCAACTAGCTGTTTTAACCCGGCATTGTCCGGATGTTGTATAAAGATGAAAGCGTATTTAATTTTAGTTTCCTCTAAATGTAGTTGTTGCGAAATAAAAAAAGACAGAAATAAAATTGAAAAACAAAACAAGAAATAATATTGATTTTAAGTACTCAAATTACTTTTCAACAACATATCAAACGAGAAAATTATTGAAAATGAACAGAAGGTTTCTCCGTCCTAATATACCCACATGGGGGGATCACAAAATACTTTGTCCCCATAAGTAATTAATGTTCGAAAACTGCACACTAAAATATATTTGTTATTGTTTCATTTGATGGGCTTGGACTTCAATGGTCATATAGCCCCGTGTATTTCGGTGTGTGTGTTTAGAATTGGTCTTTTAACCTGTGTTATTGCGGGCTCTGTAGTGTGCCCATTTGGATAGTGAAATAGGTACAGTAGAAGTGTGTGTATTTGTAAATCAGGTGATGATTGGTAAGAAGGTGGCCATGGACTTATGGTAGCAACCATCCCCGCATCCCCACATTTTCCTGGAGTTGGAGTGAAAAATCACGGAAAACCACTTTCAGTGTGGCTGTGAAGCAAGTCGAACGATCTGCTTCTCAGTTTTGCCTCACAAGGCTGAGTGTGCCCCGTTCCAGCACTCACACCAGAATTAAATTTCATGACAGAGCCGGGGATTGAACCCGGATCTCCTGGGCGACAGCCACACTGAAATATAATTGACACTATTTATAGAACACGAAGATATAGAGTAATTCTGGCTCAAGTCCCAGTGTTTGTAAACTATACATGAAGTCACTAAGTGTGGCAATATTGTAAATTCTTCATGGACCACTTCGTGGTGTAGTGGCTAGCATTCTTGGCTATCGCCCTGGAGGTTGGAGTTTGATTTCCGGCTCTCCCAACAAATTTTAACTCTCGACAGAGGGCTGGAACGGGGTACACTCAGCCTTCAAAAGCAAATCTGAGAAGAATTGGGCTCAATTCCCGCCTCAGGCATCCTGGAAGTGGTTTTCCGGAGTTTACCCCACTTCCACTCCAGGTAAAACTGAGGGTCACGACCACCTTCTTCCCAATCCAATCCTCAAATCACAACTACACACAGTAGTAGAGCCATCGCAATAACACAGAATATAACACGGGGCTATATGACCACGATGGCCACTGCCACTAAAATAAGCAGCAGTCACAATAACAAAATCTTAGGTAGTGTATATAAAAAGCTCGCTCCATTCGTTAACGGCATAGGTAATAAACGTAGACGTAATAACAGTAGAAAACAATTCGCTATATTAAAATAGCCTTGGTCCCATCTTCTCTTTGAAATAGGAACATCCTTGTCTTTTCAAGTGACCTATTGCATTGTTAAATACGTGTGTGTTCAACTCAACTCTTCGACATGCAAGCTACCCTCTGGGTGTCAATCAACAAAGCTTGCACCAGGCAACCGAGGCCATACGATTTTATCATTAACTCAACTCATAACTTACATAAGCTACTAGATGAGTAAAAAAATATAAAAAAATAAAAAAAATCGCGCGATCGTAAAAGAAAAACCCATGAAAATCCGATAGGAAACGGAAAGACGAGAGTGTCCGTCCCAAAGTCACTGAAAAAAAAAAAAAAAAAAAAGAGGACCTTGCTTAGGTAATCCTAGTGGCCCGGGAACTTCCAAGCACACCAGCCTTGACCCCTTGAGTTTGTAGCAGTATTCAGTGTGCACTATGTGTGGTAGGGCTACACACACTTTGCCTCCTTTAGAACCACTTGCAGAAGGGAGGAGGAAACATGAAAAAAAACCACTGATCTCCTCCAATTATAGGTGCATTAGGAAATAACGAAGCAAGGGCCAATAAAGGACACCCAACGCCTACGATACTATAATACCGTCGGGGTCGGAAGAGGACAAGAGTTGGCGAAGGGAGGTTGACAGGAAAGAGGAAAGAAAGGAATCTGGCACAACTAAATGGAAGCAATGCAGAACTCAGTCGGGATTCTGAGGTCACGAACACACGCATCCAACTAGTTGTGAGACCCTAGGGGCTGGGAAAATGTATTACTGAGGTTCGTAATAAATAAAATGTGATGTAGTGCTGTTGTGTTGTCGTGAACAGGTTTCGCTCCGCTTCGTAAATATATTAATACGCTGAACGCCATGATGCATAACGCAACAGGACTCATAGATATAAACGACACAAATAGAGAGATTTTGAACCAGTAAACTGAGCCAAATATTTTCCTCAATATTTTTCTTTCTTGTTTTTGCATAGTTTTAATTAGTCATCTGCCCGCAACGATCATTGTTTCAGAGGAATATGGTGTCTCGGGTTTGAATACCGTGTTGTAATGTCGTATTTTTGCTCTGGAGGAGATAGATTTCTTATATCACTTGTTCCACGTGATTCTGCTATTTAGAGATTCTCCCTTTGTGTGCATCACGATTCAGGCCTGAGGGTTGGATAATTTCTCTTAACTATTTGAAATTAGACATTAAAGTTTGATGTTTTTCAGTCGGTCAACACGATTGTACTCAATTGTGATGGGTTATTCCCTAATCCGGGAAAAAATTACATGAGATTAATAAATACATTTGGATAACTTGAATAACCCAATCACAATTGGGTACAATCGTGTTGACCGACTGAGAAACAACAAATTTCGATTACTAAGGCAACACTGAAAAATGGCTTCCAATACGATAATGAATTTAGACACTTGAGTTATTATTATTATTATTTTATTTATTTTGTTGCAGCCATCTATGGACTACAAATACACAACCATTATTCAGGTCTTCATTTTCTTCAAGGTGTTTCTTCCTTGTTGTTTAGATTCCTGCCAGAGATCTTTCATTCGTTGGCTCCTTCGCAATCGTTCTTCCACTGAAAGAGCGAGTCTTTTTTCGGGGGGATCCTTCACACTTGCAAATTTAGATCTGTATCCTGTCCTGTCCCACACTTCGACTCCCTTTTTAAGTCTTGATAGACCTCTTGAAGCCATGGGGGTTGTACCTTCCACTTCTCTTGCAGATTAAGAATTTTATTAGCCAACCTCTCGTTCCCCAATCGCTTAACGTGTCCATAGAACATCAACCGTCTTTTCATTATACTGACAGAAATCCCTTCAAACTTGTTATACAGTTCTTGGTTAGATCGCATTCTAAATTTATATTCTTCCCCAGGTAATTTTTTGGGACCTAAACTTTTTCGTAAGAATTTTCTTTCTTTTTTCTCAATTTCAGCAATGTTCATGCTTGTTAAAGTTTCTGCCGCATAGAGGCACTCTGGCTTATCAACTGTGTTACAGTGCCTATTCTTGGTCTGATACGAGAGGGACTTGGACTTATAAGTGTTGATGCAAAGTCTAAATGCCATATCCATTATTATTATTATTAATATTAGGCTATTATTTTCTATCTTGTAACAAATTGTGATTGGCAAAAGACACAATAGGTCATAGGTTATTTTAAATATTTCAAAAAAATCAAGAAGCGCCGGTCGTTGTTGTTGTTGTTGTTGTTGTTGTTGTTGTTGTTGTTGATTCTTTTAGGGGCTTTGTGACATCGTGGTAATGCAGCCCCTTGAACTTGGATGTGTGTAGAATTTGTCTGATAACCTGTGTCATTGTGATGTTTGTACTAGTGTTTGTATTAGTAATTGAGGTAAGATTTGGTTACGAAGCGGCCGTGGCCTTATTTTAGTTAGTTACCTGGAGTAGAAGTTAGAGAACCACTTTCAGAGTCGGATGACAGCAAAGAATACTAGCCACTACGCAACGAGGCGGTTAAGGTAGGTGCCCCGGGACGTGACGTAAGGTACACTCCCTGCATTTTCCTGGAGGGAGTATGCCAAAACCTGAAGAAAACCACGCATAGAACAGCCACTATCAGCATCGGGATTCGAATTGATATCTCCAGACTTGCTGCAGCTGCCCTCACGGCCTTAGTGCATGGAAGAAGTAGCGATAATTTTTGTTCCTCGTTTCTGTTAATTGAAGAGGCGTTATTATAACTTAATCTCATTAGTAATATCGATACCACCCACCCCTCGTCACCGCGAAACGTATCAGTCACTATTTAGGGCAGCGGCTTCGGTGGCGTAGTTGGTAGAATGCTGAACTGCTGTGCCCAAGATAGCGGGTTCAAACCCGGCCAAAGTCGTCGGTTTCTTTAAGAGCGTTAAAAATTCTTCAGTACGCCTTCCTTTGGAGGGGAAGTAAAGCTGGCGGTCCCATGTCATAGATTTATGGCTTGTAAAAGATCCTTACACAGACTAAACCTGAGTGAAGCTAAATGGTTAGGTTAGATTTCGCCGGAACGCTCTATCAAAGTTCCAACGTTCACCTAGGTATCATTGATATCTGGTAGCGAAAGTTGGAACTACTTGAAATTGAACGGAAATTGTAGCTCACCATAAGGGTGTCTGCTGGAAGCAGCTACAGTCTCAGACGGGCCAAATATGTCCTCGGACACTCCCGGCACTGAAAGCCATACAATAAATAAACCTGAAGTTCCGTGACGAACTAAAGAGCCTACTTTTCTTAAAATTTAAGATTCATGCCAATGATTAATCTATATGCATCTATCTAGAATAATGACGAAATTAAGTTGGAAATATCGAAATTTCTAATTAGTTCGAAATACTGTATAACTGGCATAATGTAGCCTAATAGAAAACTACAGTTGGCTGCCCTGGTGACTGAATATATTCTTAGTTCCATCTCTTAAGGTACAGAATACAAAATTTGGTTGTAGTCCAATGGCTAGCATGGACGTTACATGCAGTTAAACATTGGATCTAACAGCGCGCGTAAAATCATGTTGGCAACAATGCCATACATGTATTGGTCAGAAATAATCTGAAATAATATGATCTATTGTTGTGTCAATTTTGAATGAAATCAATTAGTTAGTATAGAAGTTACATGCATTTTAAAATTGGACCTATCAGCAGGCTTAGAATCATGTTGGCAGCACTGGCATAGGTCTATATTAGTTACTCCAAATTAATCTAGAATGCCAGGTACTATACGTGTGCAAAGTTTAGAGCTATTGGCTTCCATTCTTTCTGTTATATTGATATTAGGGTAACAAAAATAGAGACAGCATTTATTAACAGTTGGCAGCCCTGGTTACCCTTAAGAATCGCCATAGTCATATTTGTTATGGTACAAATAGCACACATGAAATTTGGTTGAAATCCAAATGATAGTATAGAAGTTACATGTATTTAAAGTTGAAACCTCTCAGCAGGCTTAGAATCATGTTGGTAGCACTGACGTATATAAGTTACTCCAAATTAATATAGAATGTCAGGTACTATACGTGTGCATACTTTTAAGCTGTCAGCTTGCATACTTTCTGATATATGGGTTTTTGGATTTTAAAAAATGAGAGCATTTATTAACAGTTGGCAGCCCTGGTGGCTCTTAAGAATACGCTCAGTCATATCTGCTTATGTACACATAGCACATACGAAATTTGGTTGAAATCGAATTGATAGTGTAGAATTTACGTGCATTTAAAATTTGGACCTAACTGCAGGCTTATAATCATTTTGGCAACACTGCCATGTATGGCCTCCTTGAAATTGAACTGCAATATTATTATCTATACGTGTGCCAATTTTGAAATAGCTCCCATTCATACCTTCCAAGATATCCAACATGGAGCTCAAATTTCAATTGCGATTTTTCAGCAGTTGGTAGTACTGACATCATTTTCAAATATGGCTGTGAGATATTCAGGTACAGATCTTTACTCCTACCAAATTTAGTTGCGATTGCTGCAGTCGTTTAGGAGTTGATAGGGACACACACACAGCCAACTAGACAGACAGACAGACATACAGAAAGACAGACAGACTGACTGACAGACAGACACACATTTGCCCGATCTCATACGTCTACTTTTTCCTCATTTTTGCAAAACGTGAAAAGTAGGCTAAAAAATAACTAATTAGGGCGTCACGTGTAACGCATTGCTTCCCAAACCCTGACGTTAGCAGTCTTTTAATATTGACTTGAAGCAACATTTGTGATTCTCTTTCTGGAAATTATAATGTATCACTCCATGACTTGTGTGTCTGTATGTTGTTATGAAATAGCTTGCTAGAATATTCTATTGCCTCCTTGTTTAACAACCAGCTACAGTATTTTCAATTCCGAACAAAGCGCGCTACGTATTTGCCTCGAGAAGGTTTGAATGCTTTATTGAACGGTCCCCTGCAGCATACAGTAGCTCACAACATTAACATTCATGCCTGGAGTCTAAGGACGTCTTCTTCTTGTTGATCTACCATAGATCTCGCCAATATATAATAAGTAGCTGTGTCTCACTTCTCGTATCTTCACTGAAAGAACGCCTTTTCCTCGGAGAACGCCAGAAGCTTCTTTTTATTTAAGTCCGCCCTTCTCCTGTATTCCAGGTCCGTTTAAAAATACAACCAACCTCTCGAGTGCGTGCTTCCGTTTCATTCCTCGCTTCTAGTCTCTTTCTGTTCGAAAGCGGCTTGTCTCTTTTAACAGAGAATGTGAGACGTCCCAAGTCGATTCCGACTGAAGTTGCATCAATCTTCTATTTAATATCCTCGAGTTCTTTCATGTTCTTCACTTCAAGAATAATACCGGAAATATGCTTTGCGAGTGTTTCTACTAAAGTCCGATTTAATATTTAGAAAATCAAACTCGTTCTTATAGGTCACTAGCAGAAGTACCCATTCTTCGAACGGTCTTCGGTATTAATAACCAGACGTTATCAATTGGGCTACTGTTGCAATGGTTAGGGGCTTGGAACCTGTTTGTAGACAAAGAAAAATGGTTAGTTAAAATGATCTCTCAAACTAAATTTACCTAACGTGTTCTTCCTGACCCGAAAATAAAATTGAAAACTTCGTAGATGAATCGCAATACACGTCACATACAAACTGACCCTCACCGTTGTATCAAGTTCCCAACCACAGGAAGACCCCTTCTAAAAATTATAAAGGCTTGTGGTGCATGAAAATTTAAGTTCTTTAGCCTCGAATGACCCAAATTCCTAAAAGCAGCAAAAATACTATTTCAAATCAGGAGTTTTTGAAAATAATGTTGCTGTTTGGGGATATAATAGACCTTCTGTACGATATATCGCACGTGTAAGTCGTGTGAAAAAAATATCGGGTACTCCTTGAACCCCTTAAGCGCATTGATGAATTTTACAGTTTTAGTTGGTTCAGTGATAACCTTCTAGCCATTTGCAAACTTTCACATATATGTAATACATGGAGTGGCATTACTTCTTGCAGAAATGGATGGAAAGTTGGATGTCACCTCTTGAGATACTGTTGTCATGGTTACTGGCTTGCATTCCTTCATTAGTTTATTAAATAAAATTAGTTTTCTGGGAATATCTAAGAAACTGTTGGTTTTAGAGCCTTAATGTAGTTTTCGAGGACCCTTTACGGCTCGTTAGGGGCCCCGAGGTTTGTTTCTGACACCAAGGGGTTGAAAATGAACTTTGTCTCGTCGTTTTACGCCATAATATAATAATAACAATAATAATAATTATTAATATTATTTTATAATAAGTTAATAATATAACAATATAGGGATAGGGATATAATAGACCTTCTGTACATACCCGCACGTGTAAATCGCGTGAAAAAATTCTAGAGTACCCCTTGACCCCCTTATGCGCATTATATGTATTGATGAATTTTACAGCTTAATTTGGATCCGTTATAACCTTATAGCCGTTTGTAAACCTTCACAGTGATGTAATAAATGGAATTGCATAGTGTCTTACAGAAAATATATGGACCTCTGAGATTGTGTTGCCATGGTAACCGGCTTGCATTCTTTCAGTAGCTTAATAAATGAAATTAGTTTTCTGGGAATATCTCAAAAAATGTTGGTTTTAGGGCCTTAAAATGTGGTGTTTAGGGTTCCTTTGGGGCCCCCGAGTTTCGTTTCTCACATTGAGGGCCTGAAAATGAGCTTTGTCTCACCATTCTACGCCTATTTCGGCATGTATTTTAAGGGGGTAGGCCCCCTTTTATGAGAGGTATGGAGAACAGTTACATCAATGATTAGTGTCGTGCCTCTGATGTATATCTGTATCAAATTTTACGTCGATCCACCCAGCTGTTCTCGAGTTATAAGGACACGAAGTTGTCCACAGACAAACAAACAGACATACAGACAGTCAGGCAGACAGACAGACAAAACAGTCTGAAACGCGCAAATATCGCAAATTTCCGTGGAAATTCAGAGAAAACAGACAAACTTTCGTTTTTATATATAGAGAGATTCCAGAAGTGGTTCTGATATTACTGATGCACGAGCGAATTGGAAAGGCGACATTTCTGAGGGGAGAAACTGTGGAATTACACAGGTGATCGAACATGTCTCATTAGCTATGTCAGCCTCCTCCCATCAGTCTCATCATTACTAATAGACGAATGGGAAGATGATAGGGCTAGAGAATCTCATCATGAGGGCCAGGACACTGATGTAGGAACTACTTGAAAGAATTCAATTTCTGCAGTCCTCACTTGAAATGCGGCTTCGGTGGCGTAGTTGGTAGCATGCTGAACTGCTGTTCCCAAGATAGTGGCCGAAGTCGTCATTTTTTTAAGAGCGTTAAAAATCCTTCAGTATGCCTCCCTTCGGAGGGGAAGTAAAGCCAGCGGTCCTATGTCATAGATTTATGGCATGTAAAAGATCCTTCCACGGACTAAACTTGTGTGAAGCTAAATTGTTAGGTTAGATTTCGTCGGAACGCTCTATCAAAGTTCCAACTTTCACCACTAGGTATCATTGATATCTGGTAGCGAAAGTTGGAACTACTTGAAATTGAACGGAACATGTAGGTGGAAGCAGCTACAGACTCTGGCGAGCCGAACATGTCCTCGGACACTCCCGGCACTAAAAGCCATACGATAAATAAATAAATTGAATTGAAAACAGATAACACACACTAATACAGTCATCACAATTAACACCGGTTATCAGACAGATTCTACACCAGGGCCATCCAGTCATTGCGCCCCGGGAGCGCAGCCGCGCTTGGGGAGCACTGGGTAGTCAGACTAAAACGCTCCTTCCCCTATCACCACTACTCTGTGGCAGCGAGGAGACGGACGATGTTCGGACCGCGCTGACTAGATACGTACGTACAGTCGTGCGGCCGACGGCTCTTGTGGGATTGTTGTCACATTAATAGGGCTGTTTTGCCTTAACAAATATACCGCATATACAAATCGAATGGTACTCCGAAGTATGGAATGTGCAGGAAACGAACACATGTGTTAAGTTCCAAACTGAAATGTGAACATATTAGAGAGGAAAATTCAACAACAAATTGTGTTCTTTTTAACACATTACATCTCTGTTGCCCTCTAAACATTTGGCAAGCCCTTTATAAGCTGTACAGAAAAATGAAATTTCCCATTCTGCTTTAAAGACTGCTGCCTCACCACTCCTTTTGTATGCTGTTCAGTCATGACCACTGCGAAACTTATTTACTTACACGCTGACAACACAGCGAATTGGATTATACTAGCGACTGATGGATCGGCTGCACACTTCAGCGTGCTCAGCCAGCCATGCTCCTTCCACCACTTCTGAAACTACCTTCCACCAAAGCGCTCGGGGCACAGGCTTAGAGCGTGACCGGAGCGCTGTCTGGATGGCCCTGTTCTACACACACCCAAAGTACACGGGGCTACATGACCCCGTTGTCGCAGCCCCTAAGCTGAAGAACCAACCAACCAACACTGAAGTAGACATGGGTAGGCCATGTAGACCTACTGAGATTGGATCACAGGAGGTGGGCCTACCAACTACAGTGTGGGAGCCCAGAGATGGAAGAAACTTAAAACACAACCGATTGAGGAATGTTCCCCAGATTCTGTCGCTCCTGGGGCGCATCAGAAGCCCAAACAGGAGGCTATTATTAAGCCATCTATTTTTGAACTTCGTACCTGTTACGCATCTTCCAGATGTGGGATGCTGTCAGTGTCGTTGGCATGCGCCTCCGTTGTAGAGCTGGTAGATTATTATTGAAGCGAGTGAATGGTTAATATCACAAGCCCAACAAACTTCGGTTTCTTTAACAATAATAATAAAATATGTTTACTGGGAGAGATCTAAGCCCTTTCCGAGGTTGAGCAACTCAGCACACCAATCGAAATGTATCATGAGCATGTACCATATTAAAATATGCGAAGAATTATTAACACTAATTGATATCTGTACGATAATTCACAAATTTCCTATTCAATGGGCCTAGCTTTCGTAACTTGAATTGGGATCGTGGTACATTATGGTCACCAGCCACGTGTATTAGATATTTGTAGGCTCACCTGGACTTACAATAAGCTGCCTATGATGACGATATTGGTGGTAATAGTTTTTTAAGACATGTCTGTTATCAACCCACAATGAACAAGTAGTTCCGTGAAGAACTATACAGCCTATTTTCATATATCCTGCTCACGTTAATTGTCTCTATCAACATACAAAATTTCAGTTTAATTGCTGTAAGAGATTCGTAGATATTGAGAACCGTCTAAATATTTCAGATGGTCGCCAGGTTGGATTTTTATTTTTGTACTATTATATTAAGATTATTGTGTACGTGTGGTATTCAAACTTCAATCGCATGATTAGAACACAAGAAGTAAAATCGAGATTTTAAAATTACGCACACCAGCCATCTTGTGATTATGCAAACAATTGAAATAAATTAGATGCCAGTGGATCAACATTTGTGTAAGCATTTAACGTGCAACGTTTCACGGCACTCGGATAGTTAATTCGTGAGAAACGTCCATTTAAATATTTATATTTCGCGTCGCCGCCATGTTGGATTGCTGCTCACCAGGTTACTGAAAGTCCTATAGGTGAACATATGTTCATAGTCTCTATGAATATACAAATTTCAGTTTGGTTGCTGTAAAAGATTCATAGATATTGAGAACCGTCTAAATATTTCGGAAGCTCGCCATTTAGGATTGTTATATGTATAGGCCATAGAGTTATGTACCATTCAAGGACACTTATTGCCTAGGTTCATTATTCAAACTTTCACTTCGATCGCATGATTACGACACAAGAAATAAAAACTTAATTTTAAAATTTCGCACAGCCGCCATCTTGAGGTTATGTAAACAATTGAATTAAATTAGATGGCAGTACATTACAATCTGCAAAATCATTTACTGTACCACATTTCACTGCGCTCAGAGAGTTAACTCACGAGAAAAGTCTATTAAAATATTTCAAATTCGCTTGGTCGCCATGTTCGTTTTGTACTTTACAGGTTTATGAGTTATACATAGGTAAACTTGTATCTGTACCCTTTATCACCGTACAAAATTGCAGGGTGATATCTGTAATAGTTTCGGAGATATAGAATGTCAGTGAAATATTTCGCACAGCCGCCATTTTGAGGTTATGTAAACAATTGAACTAAATTAGACTCCATTGCATTGCAATGTGTATAAACATTAGCTGTACCAAGTTTCATTACGTTTGGATAGTTAAATCGCGAGAAAAGTCTATTTAAAAGTCTCAACTTCGCTTGGCCGCCATGTTGGTTTTGTAGTCACCAGGTTTTTGAAAGTCTCATAGGTGAACATCTAGTAGTGCCCTTTATCACCGTACACAATTTCAGGGAGATATCGGTAATAGTTTCGGAGATATTGAATGCTAGTGAAATATTTCGCACAGCCGCCATGTTGGATTGGTGAGATGTCACAAAATTTGAAGGGCACGGTCGAGGTCGCCGGGAATAGTGCTATGAACTTACCGAGTTTCACTGAAATCGCTCCAGCCGTTTAGATTTTATTAGGGACACACACACACACACCTCACACACACACACTCACACGGACAAAAGGTGATCTCATAAGCCTATTTTTTCAAAATTGAAAATAAGCTAAAAACTTCAGAAAAAAAGTGAATATGAAAATAAAACAAGTACCGGTAGTTCCGTGACGAACCAAAGAGCCTTCTTTTTTTTACAATTTAAAATTCATGCCAATGAATATTCAATATGTCAGAAATGAATTAATATTACATTGGATATATTAGCAAGCATAAAATAATGCTGGCAACAATGTCATATGTGTTGCTCAGAATTAATCTGAATTGAAATATTATGATCTATTATTCTGCCAATGTTAGATGAAATCCATTTGTTAGTATAGATGTTACCAGTATTTAAAAATTGGACCTATCAGCGAGCTTAGAATCATGTTGGCAGCACTGACATGTATCAGTTATTCCAAATTAATCTAGAATGTCAGGTACTATACGTGTGCAAAGTTTAGAGCTGTTGGATTGCATACTTTCTGATATATTGGAATTAGGATTTAAAAAATAGAGAGAGGATAAAAAATAGAGAGAAAGCACTTATGAACAGTTGGCAGCCCTGATGGCTCTTAAGAATACGCATAGTCATACCTGTTATGGTACACAAACCACATACGAAATCTGGTTGAAATCTATTTGTTAGTATAGAAGTTACATGCACTTAAAATTGGACCTATCAGCAGGCTTAGAATCATGTTGGCAGCATCAGTCAATACAAATTAATCTAGAATGTCAGAAAATATAGGCTTACGTGTGCTAAGATTAGAGCTGTAGGCTGCATACTTCCTGATTTATTGGTATTAGGATGAAAAGAAGTAGTTCCGTGAAGAACTATACAGCCTATTTTCATATATCCTACTCATTGCCTCTATCAACATACAAAATTTCAGTTTGATTGCTATGTTAGATTCGTAGATACTGAGAACCGGCTAAATATTGCAGATGGTAGCCAGGTTGGATTTTTATTTATGTACTATTACATGAAGATTATTGGGTACGTGTGGTTTTCAGACCTCAATCGCATGATTAGGACACAAGAAGTAAAAACGAGATATTAAAATTTCGCACAGCTGCCATCTTGTGGTTATGAAAACAATTAAAATAAATTAGATGCCAGTGGATTAACATTTGTATAAGCATTAACGTGCAAAGTATCACTGCACTCAGATGGTTAAATCGCGAGAGACGTCCATTTAAATATTTATACTTCGCGTCACCGCCATGTTCGATTTGTGCTAGCCAGGTTACTGAAAGTCATATAGGTGAACTTATGTTCATAGCCTCTATGAACATTTAAAAAAATCAGTTTGATTGCTGGAAACGATTCTTAGATATTGAGAACCGTCAAAATATTTCGGATGCTCACCATTTTGGATTGTTATATGTATAGGCCATAGAGTTATGTACCATTAAAGGAAAATTATTGCGTAGCTTCATTATTCAAACTTTCACTTCTTCACTTCGATCGCATGATTACGACACAAGAATAAAACTTAATTTTAAAATTTCGCACAGCCGCCTTCTTCAGTTTATATAAGCAATTGAACTAAATTAGATGCCAGTGAATGACAATATGTATAATCATTTACTGTACCACATTTCAATGCGCTCATATGATTAAATCACGAGAAAAATGTATTAGAATGTTTCAACTTCGCTTGGCCGTCATGTTCGTTTCGTAGTTTACAAGTTTTTGAAAGTTACATAGATTAACTTGCAGCAGTGCTCTTTATCACCGTACAATCTTTCAGGTCGATATCATAAATAGTTTCGGAGATATTGAATGCCTGTGAAATATTTCGCACAGCCGCCATTTTGAGGTTATGTAAACAATTGAACGAAATTAGATGTCGGTGCATTACAATGTATACAAACATATACTGTGCCAAGTTTCATTGCGTTTGGTTGGTTAAATCGCGAGAAACGTTCATTTAAAAGTCGCAACTTCGTTTGGCCGCCATGTTGGTTTTGTATTTACCAGGTTTTCAAAAGTCATATAGGTGAACTTCTAGTAGTTTCCTTTATCACCGTATAATATTCCAGGGTGATATCGGTAATAGTTTCGGAGATATTGAATGCTGGTGAAATATTTCGCACAGCCGCCATGTTGGATTGGTAAGACGTAACAAAATTTGAAGGGCACGGTCGGGGTCGCCCGGAATAGGGCTATGAACTTACCGAGTTTCATTGAAATCTCTCCAGGTGTTTAGATTTTATTAGGGGGGGGGGGGGGCGGGACACACACACGAATCACACACACTCGCACACACGGACAAAAGGTGATCTCATAAGCCTATTTTTTCAAAATTGAAAATAGGCTAAAAATAGAGAGTGCATTTAATAACAGCTGGCTCTCAAGAATACGCGTAGTCATATCTGTCATAGTACACAAAGCACATACGGAATTTGGTTGAAGTCGAATTGATAGTATAGAAGTTACAAGCTTTTAAATATCGGACCTATCAGTATGCTTAGTATCATGTTGGGAACGCTGTCATATAAGGGCTCCTGAAAATTCATCTGGAATGATATTATGTCTGTGTGTGCCAGTTTTGGAACAGTTTGAATATATAACTTCTGAGATATCCAACATAGAGCTCAAATTTCAATTGTGATTCTTAGCAGTTGGTAGTACTGATATCATTTTGAAATAAGGCTGTAAGATGTTCAGGTATAGAACTTTACTCATACCAAATTTGGTGTTGGTAGTTGCAGCCGTTTAGGAGTTGATAGGGGGTGGGACGCACACAAAGACAGCAGACAGACAGACAGACAGACAGACAGACAGAAGGACAGACACACATTTGCCCGGATTGATCTCATAAGTCTACTTTATCCTCATTTTTGCAAAATGTGAAAAGTAGGCTAACAAACAACTACTACTTACTACTCGCTTACATTTAACTAACATATCAGAAGAAGTAATTGATAAAAGAGGAATGCGGGAAATAAAAGACCGAGATTAGAAATGCACTCTTCCCTCTAAGCAAGAGAATTGAGGGACTTGAAAGGAAATAAAGCCGCGAAAGGCAGATAGGAAAGGGAAAGAAGAATGGGTTCGGCCCAGTATCACTGGAAGAAGAGGAAAAGCCAGACCTAGCTCAAGAATCCCTCTGGGTCACCAACTCCCAGACTCGCCAGCCGAGAGCCCTTGAGGGAGTAGCACTACCCAGGGTGCTCCGTAAGCGGTGGAGCTACATACAAACTGACTCTTTGAGGGCCTTGAACAGAAGGCAGGAGATATGAGAAGAAAAAGAAGAGGCCTGACCCTTCGAAGAATGAGAATATGGTATGACGAAAGATGAGACAAGGGCTAATTCAGGCGGGAAAGTGAAAAGACACCCTAGGCCTCGGATACCCTAATACCACCGGGGTCGGAAGAGAACAAGAGCTGACTAAGAGAGGTCAAGAGAAAAGATGGTGAGGAGCCCGGCAAAACTTAGTGGGAGCAATGCTTAGCTCAGCCGGGGTCCCATGGTTGCCAACCGATTCCCACAAGTCTTATGTCCCTGGCGGGTAAAAGTAGGTGCCATCCCGACATTTTCCTGAAGGGAGTGTGGGAAGGAAACGAGGTAAATCACATTGAAGTTATCGGCTGCATGCAGCAAGATTGGAATTGCAGGATGCGAATCAAACATAGACTAAAGTAGCCCCACAATGCAGTAGTGTGCAAGGTGATTTAGCTCGTGTTACTCCATCATTTCGGGCCCAACATTGGAAGGCATCATGTCCGTGCGGGCAGCTGTAGCAAGTCCACAGATTGTAGATTCAAATGCTGGCCTGACTCTGGCTACCCTGAGTGTGGTTTTCAACGGATTATTCAACACTTTCTCCAGGAAAATGCCGGGGTAGTACCTTATGTCATGTACTGGGGCACGTACACCATTCCCGACCGCAATACTGTAATTACAGTTACACACACTACCACAGCCACCACAGAAACACAGATTATTAGACTAATTCTACACACACCCAGGTAAACTGGGCTAATGACCATGATATGCCGAACCTCTGAAATGAATTAAGGAGAATCGGAAAGCAAAAAAATTAAAAAATACTTTTTTTTATAAATTGTGTGTCATAAAATTATTAGAGCTCTGAACAAAATTATCTATAATTTATTATCATGTGGTACGTGCCTAATTTTAAGTACTGAATGGTAAATATGTGAGTGAACATAGTGTCGTACAACTAGTTTTCCGAAAATTGACTTGTTTTAACATCCTTAACCCATTATCTAAGAGCTATACCAGATAAACAGTTCATGTTATGCAGAGCGAAAGTTTAGTTAGTTATTGTTGTTTTAAGGGGCGGAACTACGAGGTCGCCCCTGAGCAATAGTTTGTGCCATGAGTGAGCCACTAAAAGAGAAAATGACAGGGCTTTCCGACTCCCTAGAAAGAAGTATCTCTTGTTTAGTTTCTCATGTAAGGATAATTCTTAATTGAATTTTGTGCTGAACTATAGAATAATAATAATGTTATTTCTTCTACGCCCTTTTTAATTATTGCGGCTTTTAGAGACGCCAGGATGCCAGAAATTTACTCCAAATGGGATCTTTAACGTGCCAGTAAATCTACTAAAACAGCTCCCTTGCATTTGCACACCTTCAAATGCCAGCTGACTGCACCAGAATTCGATTCTGCAAACATGGGAACATCAGGAGAGAACATTATTGCTGACCCACACAGGCAGCCACTAAAATACAGAACATGTGAAAAAAAAAGTTACAATCAGTTTCTCAAATCACATCATTCTACGTAGTTCACTACTTATGGGAAGATAGTAATTAACAGTGTTAAATATTTCAAAACTCTAACCTTTGTAATTCCCACGAAATTGGGGTAACTTGTATGTCAAATTCAAGTTGTCATGATAGGGCTTTCCGACTCCCGTTAAGAACAACATCACTCCAACCCAAACCTCGTATAAATAAGAGTGATGTGTAGATTTATTTATTGATTTATTTAATAAGTAAGTACCGTAAATAAGTAAAGAAGTCCATACATACAGTACATTCATTCATTCATTCATTCAGTTACTTATTTTGCCAAGTAAAGCTAGCAAAATAAATTAAGAGGTTAAGGGGAAACCCAGAGAATGAGTAAGCACACATGTATCGCATCAGCAGGGCAGATCAGGTTAGAAAAACAAACACATAGGCCTATACGCAGTGTGTGTTCTGCGTCTGTTCACTAAGCATCGCACGTGTGCTCTCAGAGTAAACAACAAGCGCCCGCCATAGACTTTCCCCTCAACAGACCTTTGCCCTCAGGGCAGGATCAAATACACTAGGCTATTATTAAATGATTCATTCTTTTGATGAAATGATAGAAATTAATATCCTTCTGCAATAAATGCTTTCTTTATTGATACATCCTCAGTGTTCGGCTGAAGACAGGCCGAGATTTTGGGAATAAAATCAAAGAACTGACGCTGATATGTGGTCAGAGATAAAACCACGGCACTTGACTAAGACAACATGTTTAAAGATAAATATCTATACATAAAGACCACCTCGTGGTGTAGCGGCTAGCATTGGTGGCTGTCGCCTCGAAGCTTCGGCTTCGATTCCTGGCTCTACCAATAAATTCGAATTCTAGTCTGAGGGCTGGAGCGGGGTACATTGAACCTCGTGAGGTAACACTGAGAATAGGAAGGTTCGATTCCCATCTCAGCCTTCCTGGAAGTGGTTTTACGTGGTTTCCCCTATTCTACTCCAGGCAAAATCAGGGTGGTTTCTATCTTGAGGTCACGGCGGCCTCCTTTTCGATCCTGGCCGCAATTACAAATACACACATTAATACAGCCATCACAATAACACAGGTTTTCAGACAAATTCTACACACACCCAAGTACACGGGGCTACTTGACCACGATGTCTCAAAGACCCTTAAACAACAGCAAAAACAAAAATAACAAGTAGTTCCGTGAAGAACAATACAGCCTATTTTCATATATCCTACTCATGTTAATTGCCTCTATCAACATACAAAATTTCAGTTTGAAGGTTGTGATAGATTCGTAGATATTGGGAACCGTCTAAATTTTTCAGATGGACGCCAGGTTGGATTTTTATTTTTGTACTATTACATTACGACTATTGTGTACGTGTGGTATTCAAACTTCAATCGCATGATTAGAACACAAGAAGTAAAATCGAGTTTTTAAAATTTCGCACAGCTGCCATCTTGTGATTATGCAAACAATTGAAATAAATTAGATGCCAGGGGATTAACATTTGTATAAGCATTTAACGTGCAACGTTTCACTGCACTCGGATAGTTAATTCGCGAGAAACGTCCATTAAAATATTTATATTTCGCGTCGCCGCCATGTTGGATTTGTGCTCACCAGGTTGCTGAAAGTCCTATAGGTGAACATATGTTCATAGCCTCTATGAACATAAAAAGTTCAGTCTGATTGCTGTAAAAGATTCATAGATATTAAGAACCGTCTAAATATTTCGGATGCTCGCCATTTTGGATTTTTATATGTATAGGCCCATAGAGTTATGTACCATTCAAGGACAATTATTGCCTAGGTTCATTATTCAATCTTTCACTACGATCGCATGATTAACCACAAGAAATAAAAACTTAGTTTTAAAATTTTGCACAGCCGCCATCTTGAGGTTATGTGAACAATTGAACTAAATTAGATGTCAGTGCATTACAATATGTAAAGTCATTTACTGTACCACATTTCACTGCGCTCAGAGAGTTAAATCACGAGAAAAGTTTATTAAAATGTTTCAAATTCACTTGGCAGCCATGTTCGTTTTGTACTTGACAGGTTTATGAACGTTACATAGATAAACTTGAATCAGTACCCTTTATCACCGTACAAAATTTCAGGGTGATATCCGCAATAGTTTCGGAGATATAGAAAGTCAGTGCGATATTTCGCACAACAGCCATTTTGAGGTTATGTAAACAATTGAACTTAATTAGAATCACGTGCATTACAATGTATATAGACATTCGCTGTACCAAGTTTCATTACTTTTGGATAGTTAAATCGCGAGAAAAGTCTATTTAAAAGTCTCAACTTCGCTTGTCCGCCATGTTGATTTTGTAGTCACCAGGTCTTTGAAAGTCTCATAGGTGAACTTCTAGTAGTGCCCTTTATCATCGTACACAATTTCAGGGCGATATAGGCAATAGTTTCGGAGATACTGAATGCTGGTGAAATATTTCACACAGCCGCCATGTTGGATTAGTGAGACACAATAAAATTTGAAGGGCACGGTTTGGGTCGCCCAGAATAGTGCTATGATCTCACAGAGTTTCTTTGTAATCGCTCCAGCCGTTTAGAAGTTATTAGGGGGATACCCACACCTCACTCACACACACACACACAAACACACACACGGACAAAAGGTGATCTCATAAGCCTATAAAATGAAAATAGGCTAAAAATAATCTATAGATCAAGTAAGCTATCCGTCTTAAGATTTTAAATATTAGGCTAAAACTTCATATTCATTCCTGACGAGGTTTACAAAGACACTATAAAAACCGGCCCCATGGTGCTTGGGTAGGGCGCCTGCCTCGCATTCGGAGGCCCCGGGTTCGATTTCCGGCTCCGTCAGGGATGGCACGGGGTGCACTCAGCCTCGTGAGCACTATTGTGTACCTGTGTGACAGTAAGGCAGCGCTCCAGTGACGGAGACCAAGATTAACAACCGAGGGAACCCGACACGCTGACCACGCGTCACACCATTTTCTGCAGCCCAAATGGCTTGGCAGACTTAGGCCCTTCACAGGATGTGGCGTCACAGGGTTTCTTTGTTTGTTTTATACATTGTGCTAACTTGTGCCTCACTCGCATCGGGAGAGCTTGGTTTGAATCCCACCTCGGCCCTCCTGAAAATGGTTTACATGGTTTCCCATTTTGTGCATTGCGGAATATATTTTATATTGTAAGTTATCGGTATCTATACTACTACAGTATATTATTATCATCATAATCACTATATTAAAGATCCTTTAACATAATGTTTAGTCTATTAAGTTTTTTTTAGCGGAATTTCCTGTCGTCACCTACAGTTTCTAGCGAGTTAGAAGAAAGAACAGGCGAAGACAATATCGACAGGTGTCGCGTCTAAAATAAGATAAAATACACGCAAGAAACAAAGGAGAGGCCGGAGTTGGCTCCAGCTACTTGCTGCTGTGAAGTAACCTGCAGAGAAAGAAAGACACAGCTGACGACGACAAGGCAGCGCGCAGTTCATCGCCCCATGAGTCGTGACTTCAACACAATTATTTACCTCCACTTTAAATTACGCGCTCGGTATGGGCGGTGATCGAACCCGGACTGCTTAGTTCCAGCACAATTGTCATGCTAAACACACCTTGTACAGTAGTTTATATCCTCCAAATAATCAGAATGCCCAACAAACAGGCATCGATAAACGAGTTGGGAAAGAGTAGACGTTTGTAACATTCATTGAAATTCATTGGGTGGTAAAGTTGCCAGCTTCTCACCAAAGAGAACCGGGTTCGAATCCCGGAAAATGCAATTCAGATTTTGGTGGTGAAATGTCACGTCCGGTGGTTTAGATTCAACGGAAAGTAAAGAAGCCCTGTGGCTTATGGCAGTGCGATTAACGGACACTTAAAGCAACAACCACCCTTTCATTTCTTATTTTTAATCCACTCAAGTAATACATTCAAATTCAAAATTAAAATCCCACTGGCCATGATAGTTGTTACTAATTGTTCCGATGGTGCTGGTGATGTTATTGTAAGCTATCGATTTCGTAGTAGCATTTTTGGTCGTCCCCCGTAATAGGCCAGGCGACAGGACGGAAAAGAGCCTCAATAAGGAAATAATTAGTGGAAAGCTGGAAATTGATTTAATCGCTTTACTTGGACCCAGATACTACTCTTCCAAGTTTTCCCCCTAGAGTGAAGTCGGCGTTGGCCCTTCTGGCCCAAAGAATGTTTACATTGAAAATCTGTTATACTTGTAACAAGTTAACAGCTTGTGCACCTGGAATGCTGACAAATATTTACTGTATAACATGTAGAAACTTTGATATGGCATATCATTTCCATAGATTTTCCGCAAGAATCAAAAAGGGCTCCACTTTGAATGGTCGTAGTATAGTAACGGTTCACATTAGAGACAAAAGGTACAGAACATTGTTGTAGGAAATTTACTCTAGATTATTTTTTTATAAAGTTGATGTTTGGGAGATATTTGCAAAAAAAAAAACGAAAAATGGTACCAGAAGGGCCAACGCCGACTTCGCTCGAGGGGGAAAACTTGAAAGAACAATATCTGGATCCAAATAAAGCGATTAAATCAATTTCCAGCTTTCCACTAATTATTTCCTTATTGAACTTCCTGTCACCTGGCCTATAAATCCGGGTTCAATTTCCGGTTCTGCCAAGAAATGTAATTCTGGTCTGAGGGCTGGATAGGGGTACACTCAGCCTCGTGAGAAAAAAAAAATACAAGAGGTGGGTTCGATTGCCAACTCAGCCATGCCTGAAGAAGGTTTCTGTGGTTTCGCCACTTCTACTCCAGGCAAATGCCAGGATGGCTCGTAACATAACGCCACAGACGCTTCCTTCGCGATATTAATCTGAATTAGACTACAAAGTGTATACATACAGTACACTACACTAAAATAAATATCATAATAGCACAGGTTATCAGATTTTTAAATGTTTTTATATAGGTATACAATATATATAGGCTACATACATTTATATACACCCCCCCCCCCCCAAGTACACGGGGATAAATGACCACGATCTCCAAACTCCTAAAATGAAGTTATTCTAAGGGGCATAGCTGTTGGTTATGGGAGTCCGTGCTCTTTCAGCAATCGAACCGACATTATCCCCTCACTCACAACTAATAATTGTTGTTTCATGTAAGGGCTTAGGCATCGTGGTCTTTAGCCCCGTGTACTTGGTGTTTATAGACTGTCTGAAAACCTGTGTTCTTCTGGTATCTGTAGTGATATGTCCATTTCTATTGGAGACCGTAGCATGAAGTTATTAACCATCCCGTCATCCTGTGCCAGGAGTAGAACTGGGAAACCAGGGTCAAACATTCGGAAGGAAGGGAGTAAGGAAGGAAGAAAGGAAGAAAGGTAGGAAGGAAGGCAGGAAAGAAGACAGGAAGGAAGCAAAGAAGGAAGAAAGAAAGGAAGGAAGAATGGAAGGAAGGAAGAATGGAAGAACGAAAGGAAGAAAGGAAGCAAGGGAGGAAGAAAGGAAGAAAGGAAAGAAGAAAGGCAGGAAAAAAGAAAGGAAGCAAGGAAGAAAGAAAGGAAGAATGGAAGGAAGAAAGGAAGCAAAGAAGGAAGGAAGAAAGAAAGGAAGGAAGAATGGAAGGAAGAAAGAAAGAAAGAAAGGAAGAAAGGAAGGAAGAAAGAAAGCAAAGAAGGAAGGAAGAAAGAAAGGAAGGAAGAAAGGAAGCAAAGAAGGAAGGAAGAAAGAAAGAAAGAAAGGAAGGAAGAATGGAAGGAAGAAAGGAAGCAAGGAAGGAAGAAAGGACGCAAGGAAGGAAGGAAGAATGGAAGGAAGAAAGGAAGGAAGGAAAAAAGGAAGCAAGGAAGGAAGGAAGAAAGAAAGGAAGGAAGAAAGGAAAGAAGAAAGGAAGGAAGAAAGAAAGGAAGCAAGGAATAAAGAAAGGAAGGAAGAGAGGAAGAAAGGAAAGAAGAATGGAAGGAAGAAAGAAAGGAAGCAAGGAAGAAAGAAAGGAAGAAAGGAAGCAAAGAAGAAAGGAAGGAAGGAAGAAAGGAAGCAAAGAAGGAAGGAAGGAAGAAAGGAAGGAAGAATGGAAGGAAGAAAGAAGAAAGGAAGGAAGGAAGAAAGGAAGCAAGGAAGAAAGGAAGGTAGAAAGGAAAGAAGAAAGGAAGAAAGAAAGGAAGAATGGAAGGAAGAAAGGAAGGAAGAAAGGAAGGAAGAAAGAAAGGAAGAATGGAAGGAAGAAAGGAAGAAAGAAAGGAAGGAAGAAAGGAAGCAAGGAAGGAAGAAAGAAAGAAAGGAAGGAAGAAAGGAAAGAAGAAAGGAAGGAAGAAAGAAAGGAAGGAGGAAGGGAAGAAAGGAAGAACAAGGGAGGAAGGAAGAAGGAAAGGAAGGAAGAAAGGAAGAAAGGAAGGAGGAAAGGAAGAAAAGAAGGAGGAAAGGAAGAAAGGAAGGAAGAAAGGAAGGAAGGAAGAAAGGAAGAACGGAAGGAAGAATGGAAGAACGGAAGGAGGAAAGCTTTTGGATTTACATGATCGTTAATTTCGTGACCATAATCAACGGGACCTCATTTCTAGTGGAATTCAGATCCACCGAACGTGATATTTCACATTGTAAATTCCACATGAATTAAGCGCTCATAAGGTGACTGAGGTGGTAATTGAACCGAGCTCCTCACTGCGGGAAGCCCATTCCAACTATCAGGCCAGTATTAAGTGTCTTCACAGAGCAGGGATTCGAACCCGAACCGCAAGGGTAACAGCCAAGAAGCTAGCCAAAACACCACGAGATGGTCCTTGTCGACGTAAGACCAGTCAAGACACCCATCACCGTCCATTTTACCGTCGGAACACTTCCTTCATTCTCATCTACAGTAGATTTACTTCCGCGCTGAAACCACCTTTCACAGCATCCTAGATAGTTTCTTCCGGTACAATTTCACCTGTTACAACTTCCCAGTCCGCAATGATGAAATCTTAATTTGCAACGCAACTGTTATTGACACGTTCAAACAGTCCCATGACTTGTTCACTGTCCGCTTCCTCAAAGACAACCATATCGTCAATGTTACCAACAGTTTCCGCTTCGAAATCACTAACTCCTGCAAAAGTGATGCTTAAAGAACGCTAATTAACATTCCCAAAATTAAAAGATATCTTAAATTATAATAAGAGAGTTGTTCAAAGATTTGATTATTGTTGTTGTTCTTGATTCAATTAGAAGTTTTGCGACATCGTGGTCATGTAGCCCGGCGTCCTTAGAAGTGTGAATGAAAACTGTTTGATAACCTATGCCATTGTAATGGCTGTAATTGTGTGTGTATGATGGAAACACTTGTTTACGAGTGCGGAGTGAGATGGAGAACGGAGGAAAGGGACTCCCAACACTCGGCGTTCCTTTCTTTGCCATAGCAACCTGCTTACTACTCGGAAGAATATATCGGCCCATTGCGCACTCAGAAGAATGACTAGACACTGTTTGGAAGTTTTAGCGCAATGTGTTGGACACTCAGCCAGACAACGATGCGCCACGTTATCAGTGGCTACATTCCTCTGCCTAGCATTCAAGTGAGCTCCAATCAGCATTTGTAATTGAAGCTAGGATTTGGATAGAATCGGCTGTGGCCTTAGGTATGCAACTATTTGCCCAGAGTAGAAGTGAAATATTACGGAAAATTACTTCTAGGAAGGGCTGAGTGAAAATCACACTCTTAGACTATATTTTCAGTTTTGCCTCAAGAGGCTGAATGTACGCAGTTTAACTTCTTAAAGGCCAGAATGAAATTTCTAGATAGAACTAGAAATCAAACCCAAAACTTTTGGCTACAAATACTCAATGGGCACCATGAGACCACAGAAGACGCCCATAAAGATATAAAATAGAAAATTGACGTGTCTGACGCATGCGGAATTCAAAACCACCTGTTCTATTTGCACAAAACACGACCTATTAGCGAAAACCTTCCACTTGCTATCAATATTGTAAATATCCAATTATTATGGAAACAGACTTCAATGCATGTGAACCAAGAGGTTCGCAAGTTCATTGCACACCGAATTGTCTGTAATATTTGAGTAGGCCTACACACTAAGTGGCTGCTCAATAACTACTTACATATTCTGCTTCCGTGGTTCATAACCATTCAAAACTATAGATAACTCTCAGGAAGGAACACTGTTTACTTTAGGTTCGAATCTAAATCATATGAATATGCAACAGTTAGATGTTCTAAAAGTCAAACTTACTAAAGCACACTGTATCTCATCAACTTGAGAGGAGAAGTAAGCAATACAATTAGTCTTCCTCTCCCTTACTTACTGCTCGAGTCTGAGCTGCGTGAACCTGAGAGGAATGTGTATCGCGGACTATGAGAAACGGTGTTGACGAGTGATGAGGTTTCTCGGTCCGTGCATAGTACAGAACCAAATACATTGGTCGGTGACTCACTGACTCATTCGTAACACCACACTGGTTTCAGAGAAGACCCTATGTTAGCAGTATTGGAGTAGACGAGCATGTCAAGTAACACTGCGGGCTGTAGACAGGCCCTTCTCTTCTCGCCTGACCCTTCCCTGGTCTTTCTCCTCACCCCGAAAGTTCATAGAGCTTGGACTCGCACAGTAGCTGTTGCGACTGTGTGTGTGTTAAGGTACAACCGGTGTAAAAAACATCAGTTAACTGAACACGATTGAACACGGTTCTCTTTTAGACCCACGACTACTCTTTTCTTAACATCACGGTATACGTTGTTTGTCGGAAACCTCATAAATATTAGCCTTTCAAGGTAGGCCAAGGTGGGAACTATTCTTCGTTTATTTGTGTCATAAATAATCAGAAACCTCTATGGAAATCAAATTGGTATGGGAGAAACTAAAGGAAGTAGGAGTCTTACTTAGGAAGCAAAATAACCAGTGATGGACGAAGCAAAGAGGATATAAAAAGTAGGTTGGCTCAGGCAAGGAAAGCATTTCTATAGAAAAGGAACCTGTTGACATCGAATATAGGCTAGATTTAGGTATTAGGAAGACATGTTTGAAAACCTTTGTCTGGAGCGTCGCACTCTATGGGAGTGAAACTTGGACTATTGGTGCAGCAGAAAAGAGGAGAATTGAAGCGTTTGAAATGTGGTGTTACAGGAGAATGATGAAGATCAGATGGGTAGATAGGGTTACAAACGAAGAGGTAGACGAATGGGAGAGGAGAGATGTTTCTGGCGAAAGCTAATGAAGAGAAGAGATAGGTTGGTAGGACACATACTAAGACACCCAGAAATAGCAAGCTCAGTTATGGAAGGAAGGGTCGAGGACAAGAACTGTAGGGGTAGACCAAGGTTAGAATATGTTAAACAGATTGCCTCGGATGTAGGGTGTGGTAGCTATGTAGAGATGAAACGATTAGCTCAGGACAGGGAGGCGTGGAAAGCTGCATCAAACCAGTCAAAAGACTGAAGACTCAAACAATACAACATTTGTGTCATGTTTTCATCTTGCTTGGTTGACAGGTGCAGTTGCGTGGGTAGGATATGACCCTCGTCATGTACCGTGTCATCGTTTTACTCTCCCTGGGGCATGAGCTCCTGTTAATCTCAGCTGTGCTGTAGAAACTCACCGTTCGTAATTCCCCACTATTATTAAATATTCTGTTCACAATATAACTTCTGTCTAACACAAGTAGCGCGCGCAATGCTGCTAGACTTATGTGCAGGCGGCACTCCATCCTCACTGTGTCCCCCTGCTCGTCCTGCAAGGCTCAAGCTGCTATTATCATCCATCGCTGCCACAGCCAAGTTCAGCGGCAATCGTATCTTGAGAAGCTAGTTATCTAGCGCAGACTCAACGCTCTTTATCCGTCACACGGCCCCGGAGAGGCTCCGATCTATAGAGAAGGCTCTCGCTGTACTTACATACGAATTTTCATGTGATTTGCCTCGGTAGTTTTGACGCCAATCCACAACAAATAGACAACATTCAAACAGAGGGTATATTATTTTGACCAGTGGCGTAACTATGATTTGCTTCTGGAGGGGGATGACCGGAGTCAAATCTGAAGAGCGTTTTAATAGCTCTACCATATACACTTCATAGGACAGATTGTTTCTTCAAATAATTCCTTTTGTTTTGTATTTATCCCTTTTGCTTGAGTTTAGGTTTTGTTTTGAATTGATTTTGTGGTTGTTTTTTTTTTCATTTTGTCTTTGCTTTCGTTTTCCCTTTTTTGTTACTGGTTTGTTCCTTTGTGTTATCTTTGGTTTTGCTTTTTATTTTACATTTGAAAATCCACAGCCTGATTCCAGTCTCCGACCGGGTCAGGAATGGAATGAATGAAGCCCCCCATCTAGCGGCGAGGATATGAACTGTGCCGGCTGCCGAGGCCTGACGCACTCCTCAGGGGCAATGCATAAATGAATGACAGATGAAATGAAATGATAGTGGAGAGTGTTGCTGGAATGAAATTTCGACAGCGAAAACCGGAGTACCCGGAGAAAATCCTGTCTGCCTCCGTTTTGTCCAGCACAGATCTCACATGGAGTGACCGGGATTTGAACCACGGACCCAGTGGTGAGAGGCCGGCGTGCTGCCGCCTAAGCCACGGAGGCTGCTTTATTTTACATTTATTTTATTTTATTTTATTTATTTGCTTGCTGTTTTTTGTTGTTTGTTATGCTTTGGGTTTCGTTTTTGATTTTTACTTTGTGTTTTTAGCCTACTTTCGATTTTTGCAAAAAATGAAAGTAGACTTATGAGATCTACACAGGGCCAAAAATTGTGTGTCTGTCTGTGTGTGTGTGTGTGTATGTGTGTGTGTGTGTGTGTGTGTGTGTGTGTGTGTGTGTGTGAGAGAGTGTGTGCACTCTGAATGTCTGTCCCCCCCCCTATCAATTCGAACACGGTGAAACAGAATTGAACGAAATTTGGTACAGATGTAGAACAAGCAAAGGGCACCTCAGTGTCATGTTTTATATCGCCGCCATCTTTACCAAAACTGAATGACGGCCACTCAAACGTTCAAAACGTAAAATCAAATAACGACTAACCAAATTATCCGATCTCTACCAAATTTGGTAACAACATACCTTCATATAGGACGCGGCATGTGACCAACCTACAAGGCCATCCGCCGTACCATTTCAGGATGGCGGCCGTGCGAATTATGCAAACCTTATAATAAATATCATGGGACCCACCAGTTCCGATTATCGAGCCGAGAATCGTTTTAACTGTGCTAAAGGAAGAGGCACGTTTGAAATTAAAAGTTTATTTTGTAATACTATAGTGCAGAAGTAAGCCTCCGTGGCTTAGGCGGCAGCACGCTGGCCTCTCACCGCTGGGTCCGTGGTTCAAATCCCGGTCACTCCATTTGAGATCTGTGCTGGACAAAACGGAGGCAGACAGGTTTTTCTCCGGGTACTCCGGTTTTCCCTGTCAAAATTTCATTCCAGCAACACTCTCCACTATCATTTCATTTCATCTGTCATTCATTTAATCATTGCCCCAGAGGAGTGCGTCAGGCCTCGGCAACCGGCACATTTCATATCCTCGCCGCTAGTAGGGGGCTTCATTCATTCCATTCCTGACCCGGTCGGAGACTGGAAGCAGGCTGTGGATTTTCATTTTTATAGTGCAGAAGTGATTTTAAAAAGCTGAGCCGTCTCAGTAAAAAGCCAAGATGGCAGCGGATATCTTGTGCCTGACTTATATTTCACTAATTTGAGTATTGCATGCAATATAGCGTACTGATACAAAATAAATAAACTTTGTATGAAATGCTTTATATATAAATAATATACTCCACTGATGAAATCGTTAGGTCTAAATCATTATTTGCTACAAGTTCTATGTAAGTCATTTCATATAGATCAATGTTTGTTGGCATAAATGGCTCCGTGGTAAGGCGTTGGTCTATCATTCATATGCCTATGGTTCAAACCCCATCAGTGTTAGGTTTTTTGCTTGAAATTTTACATATTTATTGCTTTGTAATGACTCAGACGTTTTAAAATTAAGCGTTATATTGTGCGTATTACGGTGGAAAATATATATTTAATTAAAACATAATTCGCCAGCAGATTTGCTCGAGACATCTAGCAGCCAAAAAGGTAACTGCACGCCGGCCTACTTATTAACTTCCAGATTTTATTGAAAAGTTTCTTCTTATGGCCGCTAGAATGCACTCGCCCTGTTAGGATTATATTGTTCGATACTTCTCCACTAGATTTCACGACTGGTCTGTATGGGACTCCATTGATAGTATACCATTGGCATTCTATGCGCATCGTATTTGAAGAATGACAAGATGATACTATGATACATTTTTACTTCTTATTTTAAAGGGTTTGTAACAGCCTATTGTGCGTTATTTGAAAATGCTATTTGAAGTAAAGAACAAAACGATTTCACATAGTAACTGAATTCTAGCCGTTGGTGCTAGTTCAGGTTATTAATACTTTTATTTCAGGCGAATAGCAATCGAAAATATCCACATAGTTTGTATACACACGTCTCTGTAGGATCATGGAAAGATTTGTTAATTCAATTAGGGTTGTGAAAGCCATGCACAGCCAGACGTGTAAAGACATGCCTCAACTCAAAGTTGGATGTTTGGGGTGCCGGAATTTTGGCACGAAGGGGATCTTTAACGTGCCAGTAAATCTACTGACACGGCTCCCTCGCATTTGTGCACCCTCAAATGTCAGCTGACTGCACCAGGATACGAACCTGCAACCTAGGGCCCAGCAAGCGAGAACGTTACCGCTGAGCCACGCAGCCAGTCCGGTCGATTATGTCTCCAGATCCATAACATTCTTGAGATACTTCTTATCTTTCTTTCTTCAATGATGGTAGCAGTTTTTTTTCTAGGTTGTGGCGTTTGGTAGAGGAAAATAGTTTCTAAGGTCTTCAACCAAGAAATTATTCTATTATACTCTTTGATAATAACAACGAGTTATAACTATACTCATACATTTAGGAGAAAGTAGCCTATATGCTCTTTACTGAACATCTTGTTTGTTTTGTGCTTGATTTTTTTTTTTTACTTTTTACGTGGGGAGGCTTGCACAAAATGGCAAAATGAGACAGGTGAAAATCGACAGTTTTTTCTTGGTTTTATTGAACATTAACACTTCATCGATTACTTATTTTATTACTTGACTCTGGGGGGGATTGATCCCCCTAATTACCCACCCGTAGTTACGCCACTGATTTTCGCACGAAACGCCTCATTCGGGATAAATAAAAAGTGTTAGTCAAGAATTCCAAACGTTCAGACATGGAGCTTAGGCTACTTCATTTGTAAATATGTTCCCTCCTATTCGACGTCTGTCCTGCAGATGACTCAAACAGTAGACTAAAGTGACAAAAGATGTAACTTTATTGCCGCTCACATGTGCTGTGTTGTGGGCTTAGAGCCATGTGGGAGTCCAAAGTGTTGTGTAATTAGATTGTTCGGCAAACATGCCGCCATTTCCTTCCTCTGACAGGGGCATGGCCACGGTAAGAAAAGTGAGCTAATATGTAAGTCCGAGTGTTGAGTGGCACTTCCAATTGAATGAAGGCTCTGTTAATTAGTGGTAGAACTGTTCACCCTAACTGTCCACTAATTGGTTTTCCATGTCACCTCCCATCATCTTCACCCTTCTCTTCTCGCCCCACCACGTGAAGTAAGGATTCTCTCGTCCTCACCAGCCATGATGGGGCAAACTTTCTGTACTATGGTGTCTGGTCTGGTGTTGCGGTGCGGTGTGGCCCCAGAACTTCCCATGCACCCTCAATTCCACCCTTATTATGAACTAGTCAGAATTCGGAGTAATTACCTTCACGGTCGACCACATGACGTAGTGACTAGAGTTCTTGGCTGTCACCACGGATTTCCGCGTTCGATTCCCGGCTTAACTAAGAAATGTAATTTTAGTGTAAAGTTTCGAATCTCAAATTATAACAGCCGCCTTGTCAAAAGCTTAAAAAACCATTGATATTTAAATTAATACGTAGGCCTACATATTTCGGTATACAATGATACCCTCGACAGCATAGATTGAAATCGTATATATATATAAAGGATGTTCCTTTGTATATATATATATATATATAAAGGCTGTTCCTTTGTTCGTCTTTTATGCGTTCATAAACCATTCATCCGATTGCGATCAAATTTTGGTGAGTTGTTGTGCACATTTCCGAAATCATTATAGGCGTAGTTAATCCAATTTACAATAGAGAGCGCGCGCGTACTTTAAACAAATGCGTGTTGGTGATGCGTTCATATACAATTCATCCGATTGCGATCAACATTTGCTGAGTTGTTGTGCACAGTCCCGGAAATGTTATAGGCGTAGTAAATCTAATTTACAATAGATGGCGCACGAGTAGCTTCAACAAAATGGCGGGCGTTTGTTTCAAGAAAGTTCCACATGCGTTCATATACCATTCATCCCATTGCGATAGCTTGCCACGGTGGGTGAGTGGTTATAGTGTCGGACTACCAACCCCAAGATTGCAGGTTCGCTCCTGGCCATGGTAAGTGATTTTTTGAAAGGCGACAAAAATCACGACGCTCATGTCATACGTTGTTGGCATGTTAAAGAACCCATTTGAATTCAGTAGGCCGTGTTCAATGGTAAAATTAATCTCGGGATTTTCCGCCAACACAAAGTTCCTCCATTCTCTACTTGACAGTGCTGTAGTGTCAAGGAGTTTAGATATCTAACCTCCTTGACTTTCATAGCGTTCCAAGGAACGACGAAATTCGTCATGCAAGCTACCCTCTGGGTGTCAATTAACAAAGCTTGCACCAGGCACCCGAGGCCATACGATATTATTATTATTATTATTATTATTATTATTATTATTATTATTATTATTATTATTATTATTATTATTATTATTATCCCATTGCGATGAAACTTGGGTGAGATGTTCTGTACACTTCCGGTAAGGTTTCTGGCTTAGTAAATCCACTTAACAACAGGTAGCGCACGAGTAGATTCAACAAATGAGCGACGACGGGCGAAGCGTTTCAACATAGTCCTGTATGCGTTCACATACCGTTCGTCCGATAGCTATGAAACTTGGGTGAGAGGTTGCGTACACTTCAGGGAAGGTTTCGGGCTTAGTAAATCCACATTACAATATGTATCGCACAAGTAGATTAAACAAATGAGCGACGACGCGCGAAGTGTTTCAAAAACGTCCCGTATGCGTTCATATACCATTCGGCCAATAACGACTCAACTTGGATGAGTTGTTGTGTACAATCCAGGGAAAGTTTCTGGCTAAGTAAATCCATTTTACAATAGGTAGCGCACAGGAAGATTCATTAAATGAGCGAAGACGCGCGAAGCGTTTAAACTAAGTCCCGTATGCGTTCATATACCATTCATCCGATTGCTATGAAACTTTGGTGAATTGTTGTGCAGACTCCAGGAAATGTTTCTGACTTACTAAATCATTTTTATAATAGGTAGCGCACGAGAAAATTCAACAAATGAGTAACGGCGCACGTATCGTTTAAATAAGTCCGTATGCGTTCATATACCATTCATGCGATTGCAATGAAATTTGGTGGAATGTTGTTTTTTCCACTCCCGCGAAGTTTTTTGATTTAGTAAATCCATTTTACAATTGGTAGCGCACGAGTAGATCCAACTAATGAGCGACAGCGTGTGAATCGTTTCAACCAAGTCCCGTATGCGTTCATATAGCCTACTACTCATCCGATAGTTATAAAACTTTGGTGAGTTGAGTACAGTCCTGCGAAGGTGTTTGAATTAGTAAATCCGTTTTTCAATGGGTGGCGCACAAGTAGATTCAACGATTGAGTGACGGCGCGCGAATCGTTTAAACAAAATCCCGTATGCGTTTATATGCCATTCATCCGATTGCGATGAAACTTTGTTGAGTTGTTGTGTACACGCCAGGGAAGGTTTCCGAATTAGTAAATCCATTTTACAATAGATAGCGTACGAGTATATTCAACAAATGGGTGACGGCGCTCGAATGGTTTCAACAAAGTCCCGTATGCGTTCATATAAGTTACCATTCTTTTCATTGCGATGAAAATTTGTTGAGTTGTTGAGCACCTTCCCATGAATGTTTCTGAGATAGTAAATCAATTTTACAATAGTTTAGAGGTGGTTAACGGAAAAAGAAAAAATATTGGGAATCCAAAATCACTTGAACAAACAAAGTTACAACGCCAACACTTTCTTTGATTGGCATTGCAACGCATGCCGGGTACAGCTAGTAATAAAATCAACTTAAAAACTATGTTAAAAAATACCAAAGTAAAAATGGATATCCTTACAGAGCACATTAAAATTTAAATAATAATGAAAGGTCACAAAAAACAAGAAAAATACATAAAAGAAACAAGACTAAAGTTCATATAAATCTACCATAATAAATTGTCTATATTATAATTCTTCATCATGGTTCATTAATTTGAGATTAATATCAGTCAACACGGATAATATTTTATACCATTCTTTATAACGGTTAATGTCTATGCATTTTGTAAAGTTTCGAATCCATTCTTTCAGTGTTGCCTATACGAACTGTCAGTTGTAACCTACATATCAGTACAAATTATTCGACTCAACACACAAATTTCTACTATTTTTCTACTGTTGCTGAAATTGGAAGGACATTGCAGATTTACTGGCACGTTGAAGATCCCCTTCCGGGTAAAATTCCAGCACCCCGGCGTCTCTAAAAGCTGCAGGAGTTAAAAGGGACGTAAACCCAATAACATTAAAACATTACAGATCTGTTCGAATAGACTCAGCACACAAATTTCAAATATATTCCAACATGGCTGTTCATGAAAGAGAATTTTCTAGTCAGATTGTTGGTATAATGCGCAATAGCAGTTCCCACTCGATTTATGGGTTCATCCAAAATGTTGGCAACTCTGCTTTGACCTTCAGCTGTTTTGATTTGAAGGGAGGGTCACTCCCTGATCTGTTACAAAGTAACAGCTTAAGACAAAAATGGAAATTTGAGGTTATGGTCATTGTTGGTGCAATATATTGCTAATTATTAAGTTTTGCTCTTTCCCGCCATTAATTTCGAAATGTTGTTATACAATATAATTAAATCGCGTTTTCCTTACATCACCTAGCGCCTGGCACAGTAAATTTGAATTATTCTTGGATAAAGGGCAAATGTAAAGACATTCCTTCACATAAAGTTGCTCTGGTGGATGAAGGAAGATTTAGTAAAAACAAGTGCTTGAGTCTAATAATTTGAACATATGTGTATTATAACAGTGATCATAACTAATACATGTATTTCTTTCCAGGAGTGTCATTTAGCCTACTTATTATTCATATATTATGTACATTGTACCCCAACCAGTCATTGGGCAAATTCGTGTTGACCGATTGAAGAGTTACTACTGTCAACTTAATTCTAGTGTAACGGCTGGAACGTGAAACTCTCAGTATCGTCAGGCAGAACTGACAAAAGGTTGACTTTCCCAGCACTGTCATGCTATTAAGTGGTTTACCATGGTTTCACTCACATCTGCGCCAAGCAAATGCCGATATGGTACCTACATTAAGGGGTGACAATATTGTTACGTGCCACCCCCTAGTGGCACTTTTGTTAACTGGATTACGGTGGGGGTACAAAGCACAACACCAATTACCGGTACTGCTTAAAGAAATAATTAACTTTATTGTGGCCAGAAAATTACACTAATCAGCAAATACAAGCAATTAGGAGCCTTACTCCAGTTTCTTCAAGTCTCTTCCTTGAGCGCTCTTGGCCCTTCCACTTGTCAACAGATCACAGAAGTTAATCCGTCCTAATGAGTACGGTGGCCTTGACAGAAACTACCTGCTCCTCTCCTTTATGTTCACCGACCACAATTACTTACGATCACTTGCTGCAGGCTATTTCGCTGTCCACAAGCTGGAGAAACAATGTCACTGGATTTCGTAACTCGCACAGCACTTCGTCACCACACTTCTGTCGCACAAGATAATCGCTCGCACTAGCTCGTAAAACACAACAACAACAACTATTAGACAGGTCGCACTTATATAGCAGGCCGGTGACTCAATAAATGCTTCTAGATCCATCCAGGGTTCACGGCTTCTCGAGGTTTCCATCGCTGGTCCAGTCACGAATATTCTGGACTACCCCTTTGTCCTAGCAGCCCTGTTGCATAAGGCACACGCAATACAGGAGGCAGGCCACAGCCCAGCCCTGGGGCAGTTGTGACTCATGCGGCGAGTGATGACACAAACTCACAGCCGTAACACCACCCCCTTCCTAAAAAGGCTGATCGTCCCGATCAATCATTGGTCCGTCTGTGTCCCTCCGTAGGCTGCCAGGCGATCTCGGTGCACGATCTTCATCTTTGCACTCGGGCTCCGCTGGATCCTGTAGACGACATCGTTGATCCGTTTCACGACTCGGTACGGGCCCTCCCAGGACTTCTGCAGTTGGGGTGACAGGCCTTTCTTCCGTAATGGGTTGAAGAGCCAGACCAGGTCGTCCTCGTAAAATCCGCCGGCATCCGTCTGCTGGTCGTATCGGGTCTTCATTCGGTCGGTCTCGATCCGTAGTTTCCTCCTCATGAACGCGTGTACGTCCTCCAGTTGGTCGACCAGTTCTTGACATTACTGGCTTACCGGGACCGGATCATTCCCAGGTCGGCCGAAGGCAAGATCGACAGGCAGGCGGAGCTCCCTCCCAAACATGGCCCGGGCTGGTGTGCACCCGGTGGCTTCGTGCACGGCGGCGCGGTAGGCCAGGAGAAATAGTGGAAGATGTTTGTCCCAATCTCTCTGGTGCTCGCTGACGACTATTCGGAGATGGTTCTCGATGGTGCGATTGAATCGCTCTACCATCCCGTCGGACTGAGGGTGTAGTGGCGTTGTCCTTGTCTTCCGGATTCCCAGCAGCTGGCATAGGTTCTGGAACACCTGCGACTCGAAGTTCCTCCCTTGGTCGGAGTGCAGCTCCAGGGGTACTCCGTACCGG
Source organism: Meconema thalassinum (assembly GCA_946902985.2). Lineage (NCBI taxonomy): Eukaryota > Metazoa > Arthropoda > Insecta > Orthoptera > Tettigoniidae > Meconema > Meconema thalassinum. Next base: position 271,696,059 of record OX336392.1, on the reverse strand, counting down.
CTGACGAATTCCTTCACCAGGGTCTCTGCAATCGTCGCGGCTTCTTGGTTAGGGAGCGCATACGCCTCCGGCCATTTGGTAAAGTAGTCGCTGACGACTAATATGTAGCGGTTCCCTGCCTCGCTTAACGGGAATGGCCCAGCAACATCGATGGCCACTCTCTCCATGGGGCCGCCCACGTTGTAGGTCTTCAGTGGACCCCGTCGTCTTCGTCCTGGGCCCTTGCTGGCTGCGCAATCGTGGCACCTCGCGCAGTAGTTCTCCACGTCTGTTCGGCATCCGATCCAGTAGAACCGCTCTCTCAGCTTCTCCAGGGTCTTCTTTATCCCTAGGTGTCCACCAGATGATCCTCCATGAACTTCCTTCAGGACTTCCTCCGTCATAGCCTTTGGAACGACGACTTGTTCCCGAGATGTCTTCCCGTCGGTGCTCTCCCAGGTACGGCAGATGAGGCCATCCCTTACAATCAGCGAGTCCCACTGTGCCCAGTAGGACTTAAACTTTGGGCTGCAGTCACTCACAATATTCCACCCGGGTCTGGGGACACAGGCCCTCTTCCATTCGGCTATCAGTCCCAGGTCATCATCTTCTGCTTGTGCCCACGTGAAAGATTCGCGGCTCCAGTTCCCTTGAAGTTCCACAGTAGTCCGTCGGCACAGTATCCCGGTGTTCTCCTCCCTTCGGGCACAGAAGGTGCAGTCTTCGGGGCACGGTCTTCGTGACAGGGCGTCGGCGTTAGAATGCAGTTGGCCTTTCCTGTGCTGAATCTCAAAGTTGTACTGTTGAAGCCTCTCTAACCACCGCGCGAGTTGACCCTCGGGCTGCTTGAAGTTCAGGAGTCACCGCAGGGATGCATGGTCGGTCCTGATGAGAAATTCTTGCTCGTACAGGTACTTGTGGAAGTGTTCAATGGTCTTCACGATGGCGAGCAGCTCCTTCCTGGTGACGCAGTAGTTACATTCTGGCTTTGACAAGGCCTTGCTGAAGTAGGCCACTACTCTCTCCTCGCCGTCCACTACCTGCGACAGGATTCCCCCTATGCCAAAGTCGCTGGCATCGGTATCGACGATGAACCTTGTTCCAGGTCTGGAGTAGGCCAGGATAGGCGCGGTGCACAGAGCCTGCTTGAGTTGTTCGAAGGCACTGTGGCATTCTGCTGTCCACGTGAAGAGTTGGTCCTTCTCAGTCAGTCGATGTAAAGGTTTGGCGATGTCGGCGAATCCCCTCACGAAGCGACGGTAATAAGTGCAGAGTCCCAGGAAGCTTCGTAGTTGGGACTTGTCCTTCGGGACTGGCCACTCCCTCACAGCTGCGGTCTTCTCTGGGTCGGTGCGCACCCCTTCCTCGGAGACGATATGCCCAAGGTACTGGACCCGCTTCTGGAAGAGCTGACACTTCTTGGGGCTCAACTTCAGCTGGGCAGCCCGTAGCTTCAACAAGATCTCCTTCAGGTTGCTGTAGTGCTCCTCGAAGCTCCTCCCCAGAACGATGACGTCGTCTAGGTAGACCAGGCAGGTCTTCCAGTGTAGTCCCCTCAGAATGGACTCCATTAGCCTTTCGAAGGTCGCAGGGGCGTTGCACAGACCGAATGGCATGACGGTGAACTGCCAGAGCCCGCTGCCCACAGAGAACGCCGTTTTCTCGCGGTCCTTAGGGTGGACCTCCACCTGCCAGTAGCCACTCTTCAAATCCAAGGTGGAGAACCATCTTGACCCTGATATGGTGTCCAGCGTGTCGTCGATCCGGGGTAGAGGGTAGCTGTCCTTCTTTGTGACGTCGTTCACCCGCCTGTAGTCCACGCAGAACCTGGTGGAACCGTCCTTCTTCTTCACAAGCACGACCGGAGAACTCCAAAGACTATGTGATGGCTCGATCACCCCTTGCTCCTTCATCTCTTCTACCATCCGGTCGACTTCGGCTTGCTTGGCGAGCGGGACACGTCGGAATGGGGCCCTAATCGGTGCGCTGTCCCCAACGTCGATTCTGTGCTGGACCAAGCTTGTCCTGCCGAAGTCTTTGCTCCCCACGGAGAAGACATCCTGGAATTCGCGTAGCAGGTCCTGAAGTTGGCGTGATTGCTCTTCGTCTAAATGGTCCTGGGATCCTTGGTACAGCTTCTGTAGTCCTTCTGGCAGCGCGCGTCTTCTTCGGTTGTCCGTCTCCAGGTGTCCGTCCGTCGTTTCTGGGATGCGGGCAATCCAGGTAACGGGCTCGCAGACTCCTAGGTTGGTGTCCCGGTGAACCGTAATATCGTAGTCGTTCAGGTTGGACAGGCGGACGTACGGCAGAGGCGTCGTGTTGATGAGGGTCTTGGCAACTAGCAATCCATTTGCCTGGATGTCCTCATATTTTGGCTCGATGACAGCCGCCACTCCCTCAGCAGTTCCGTCGACAATTACGGCGGCGCTGACCTCCGTCCTGGCAGGAACGATGACGTCCTCTCTCAGCCTTACTCTTCGTGCGGTGACGGCCTCGTGTGCTGGTTGCAAAGCAAGTTCCTCACCTCCGAAGTGCAGAGTGTTGGTACTCAAGTCCAAGATGATGTTGTTCTGGTCCAGGAAGTCCAGTCCGATTATCACTTCGTTTGATACGTCAGCCACAAGCACTGGATGCTTCACCACCCGTCGACCAATGACGATCTCCAGTGATGCTTCGCCATGTACCGGTGCGGTCTCTCCGGTCGCGGTTATTAGCTGGAGGTTCCTTTGTGTGGGTTGCACTCTCCACTTCGGGATCACGGTGGGATTGACGATGGTCCTCGACGCTCCCGTGTCGATCAGCATGGGCCAGCTCACTCCGTTGACGACTCCGTCGACCATCAGGCTGCTATTGTCCCTCCGTAACTTCGTCACACGCACTTGGACTGCTGGGGCTTGACGACTGTCACAAGCCAACCTTTGCCCCCCAAGGCTGGCTAATACTCGTTTCCCTGGGCCGCGCGGTTTTCAGACGACTGATTTCCCGTCGGATACCCTCGGCGGCGGCGATCACTGCAGTCCTTGCTCAAGTGGCCTTTCTTACCGCAGGCCCAGCAAGTCGGTAGTCCTCTTCCGGGTCGCCTCTCCGGTTGTCTTCCGGCTGTGTCGTTGCTGGTGGTGCCGCGACTATCGAAGAAACGGCTTAGCGCCTCCATTAATTCGTCGGCCAGGGGCTTGGTCTCGTTGGATTTTACTGGTTCGTCGACTTCCACTTGACGCACCCGCGCGTGCATTCTGGATCCCTGTTTTGCCGTCTCGAACTCAAGTGCGTGGCTCAGCGCATCTGCCAGAGTCTTATTGCGCGCGAGACGCAGCGCCTGTTGAGTGTCAGAGTCCCGTAGCCCGTCGGTGAAAGTGTGCGTCGCTATCTGCTCCAGAAAGTCGGCCGGCGCTGTTGGGTAGGCGAGCCTTACGAGGCGTGCGATGTCCATCTCGAACTTCTGCAGGGTTTCCGCGTTCTTCTGTACCCGGGTCCGGAGCTGCATCTGATAGGCCTGCTGAAGATGGCTATCTCCATATCGGGACTCCATATGGGCGATCAGGGAAGCGTAGTCCTGGGATCCAGTCGGGATGGCCTGAAGGACGTTAAGGGCGTCGCCTCTCAGCGCTACAATGAGAGCTGTAGCCTTTTCTGTGTTGTTCCAGTTATTTATGGAACAGGCCGCCTCGAACTGACGTAAGTAGGTGTTCCACGGGACCTTTCCGTCGAAGGTTGGGGGCGTCACTGTGCTATGTCCCGTTCCCGATATTACCGGTGTAACGGTGGGCGGGAGTTGGCGCAGCTCGGCAACTTCCTCTCGTAGAGCGTTGAATTTCTCCTCCACCCCCGTCAGTGGGCGTTGGCGCAGCTCGGCAACTTCCTTTTGTTAGGCGTTGAATTTCTCCTCCACCCCCATCAGCGGGCGTTGGCACAGCTCGGCAACTTCCACTTGTAAGGCGTTGAATTTCTCCTCCACCCCCATCAGCGGTCGTTGGCACAGCTCGGCAACTTCCACTTGCAAGGCGTTGAATTTCTCCTCCACTGCCGTGACTTCCTCACGCAGACCCAGTTCTAATTTCTTCAGGTCCTGTGTCAACTTATTCTGACCGTCTTCCATCTTCTTCTGGCCGTCCTCTATCCTCTTCAGGTCCTCCGCTAGCTTATTTTGGCCGTCTTCCATCTTCTTCTGGCCGTCTTCTAGTTTGGCAGTTAGGTCCTCGGCTAACTTCTTCTGGCCGTCTTCTAGTTTGGCAGTTAGGTCCTCGGCTAACTTCTTCTGGCCGTCTTCTAGTTTGGCAGTTAGGTCCTCGGCTAACTTCTTCTGGCCGTCCTCCATCTTCTTCTGGCCGTCCCCCATCTTGGTTTCCATGCCATTTAACTTTTCTAGCAAAGCTGCCAATTTCTCCTCCATTTTAGTTGTTTGTCTTGTAAAGGGCATGCACTCACAGGAAAATTAGAGAAAATGACCTGCTCGGGTTTTGAAACCAGGACCGTCAGGTGTTGTGCTTGAGTTCGTAATCCGGCTTCTGACACCAGTTGTTACGTGCCACCCCCTAGTGGCACTTTTGTTAACTGGATTACGGTGGGGGTACAAAGCACAACACCAATTACTGCTTAAAGAAATAATTAACTTTATTGTGGCCAGAAAATTACACTAATCAGCAAATACAAGCAATTAGGAGCCTTACTCCAGTTTCCTCAAGTCTCTTCCTTGAGCGCTCTTGGCCCTTCCACTTGTCAACAGATCACAGAAGTTAATCCGTCCTAATGAGTACGGTGGCCTTGACAGAAACTACCTGCTCCTCTCCTTTATGTTCACCGACCACAATTACTTACGATCACTTGCTGCAGGCTATTTCGCTGTCCACAAGCTGGAGAAACAATGTCACTGGATTTCGTAACTCGCACAGCACTTCGTCACCACACTTCTGTCGCACAAGATAATCGCTCGCACTAGCTCGTAAAACACAACAACAACAACTGCTAGACAGGTCGCACTTATATAGCAGGCCGGTGACTCAATAAATGCTTCTAGATCCATCCAGGGTTCACGGCTTCTCGAGGTTTCCATCGCTGGTCCAGTCACGAATATTCTGGACTACCCCTTTGTCCTAGCAGCCCTGTTGCATAAGGCACACGCAATACAGGAGGCAGGCCACAGCCCAGCCCTGGGGCAGTTGTGACTCATGCGGCGAGTGATGACACAAACTCACAGCCGTAACAATATATTGTCTGCACGCTAGGAAAAGTCAACTGGGGTTTGAACTGTAAATGTCTTCCAGGGCACCACGTATCGCTCATTCCAAAAATACCAAGTCGATAACTACCTGCTCCAGTCACTCACTCACTCAATTAATTCTTTCTTTCTTCTTTCTTTATATCTTTCTTTGTACTCGTGCTCTGTTAATTAAAAAACACGAAGTCTTGTGAGAATGTCGACAGTATGTTACAAATTCAGAAATCGTGACTGGAACTATTTAAATGTGAACTTGTGCAATTGCGATTCCGGCCCCGTGGTGTTGGGGAAGCGCGCTTGCCTTTCACCCGGAGGCCCCAGATTCGATTCCTGGCTCCGTCAGGGATTTTAGAGACTGATTAAGCCTCCGTGGCTAAGGCGGCAGCACGCCGGCCTCTCACCGCTGGGTCCTGTTTTTTCTCCGGGTACTCCGGTTTTCCCTGTCAAAATTTCATTCCAGCTACACTCTCCACTATCATTTCATTTCATCTGTTATTCATTTAATCATTGCTCCAGAGGAGTGCGACAGGCTTCGGCAGCCGGCACAGTTCATGTCCTCGCCGCTAGATGGGGGCTTCATTCATTCCATTCCTGACCCGGTCGGAGACTGGAAGCAGGCTGTGGATTTTCATTTTCACGCGTGAGCTCGAACGGGGTGCACTCAGGCTTGTGAGGACAATTGAGTAGTTGCCTGACAGTGAGGCAGCGCCCCGATCACGAAAACCAAGAATAACGGCCGAGGAGACCCGATGCGCTGATCACGCGTCACCCCAATATCTGCAGGCCAAATGGCTTGGCAGCGGTTGCTTGGTAGGCCTAGGCCCTTTACGAGCTGTAGAGCCAAGGGTTATTTTTATACACACATCAAAAAAAGTTTTGCATCACCTCGGTTCCAAGAGTTCCGGAACCTTTAAATACAAAGGGAATAGAGATCAACACAAACAAAATTTCAGCTCGTTTTATTGCTCATGAGACCCACACATTGCATGTTGTACCAGCATACAGCTAGACTTGCAGCATTTGTGGTCCAGATTGCAGTACACACCACTACCTCTAATACTCAGTAGCACGTCCTCTTGCATTGATGCATGCCTGTATTCGTCGTGGCATACTATCCACAAGTTCATCAAGACACTGTTGGTCCAAATTGTCCCACTCCTCAACGACAATTCGGCGTAAATCTCTCAGAGTGGTTGGTGGGTCAAGACGTCCATAAACAGCCCTTTTCAACATATCCCAGGCATGTTCGATAGGGTTCATGTCTGGCGAACATGCTGGCCACTGTAGTCGAGCTATGTCGTTATCTTGAAGGAACGCATTCACAAGATGTGCACGATGAGGTCGAGAATTGTCGTCCATGAAGACAAATGCCTCTCCAATATTCTGCCGATATGGTTGCACTATGGGTCGGAGGATGTCATTCAGGTATCGTAAAGCCGTTTCGGAGCCTTCCATGACCACCAGTGGCGTACGTCGGCCCCACATAATGCCACCCCAAAACATCAGGGAACCACCACCTTGCTGCACTCGCTGGACAGTGTGTCTAAGACGTTCAGCCTGACCAGGGTGCCTCCAAACACGTCTCCGACGATTGTCTGGTTGAAGGCATATGCGACACTCATCGGTGAAGAGAACGTGATGCCAATTCTGTGGGGTCCATTCAGCATGTTGTTGGGCCCATCTGTACCGCGCTGCATGGTGTCGGGGTTGCAAAGCTGGACCTCGCCATGGACGTCGGGAGTGAAGTTGCGCATCATGCAGCCTATTGCGCACAGTTTGAGTTGAAACACGACGTCCTGTGGCTGAACGAAACGCATTATTCAACATGGTGGCATTGCTGTCAGGGTTCCTCCGAGCGGCAATCCGTAAGTAGCGGTCATCCACTACAGTAGTAGCCCTTGGGCGGCCTGAGCGAGGCCTGTCATCGACAGTTCCTGTATCTCTGTACCTCCTCCATGTCCGAACAACATCGCTTTGGTTCACTCTGAGACGCCTGGAAACTTCCCTTGTTGAGAGCCCTTCTTGACACAAAGTAACAATGCGGACGCGATCGAACTGCGGTATTGACCTTCTAGGCATGGTAGAACTACAGACAACATGAGCAGCGTACCTTCGTCCTGGTGGAATGACTGGAACTGATCGGCTGTCGTACCCCCTCCGTCTAATAGGCCCTGCTCATGCATGGTTGTTTACATCTTTGAGCAGTTTTAGTGACATCTATGAACAGTCAAAGGGACTGTATCTTTGATACAATATACACAGTCAACGTCTATATGCCGGAGATCTGGGAACCGAGGTGATGCAAAACTTTTTTTGATGTGTGTATATGTTTTTATATATTTGTGCAATTACGATGAGTTGTTGGTAGGAGACGTAGTGGTGGCATTCCTGAGAAGATCCATAGATGTACTATGGAGAAGGTATTATAATAGATGCGAAACAGACTTTAAATAAATAACGTGCAAGATGGCTGCTATGACTGAGGGATCTGATGTGGTGGTGAAACGCAGAACTAAAGAAACTTTACTAAGTCGTGCAAGATGGCTGCTGTTGCTTTGGAACTTTTGTAGTGGTGATTTGGTGAACTAAAGAACTAGATCGTCATGAGAAGCAAAGAGCCTAATTTAATTGTTTATTCGGGGGGAAGAGATATAATATTAATTCCGTGATGGAATTCAGATTTGGACTCTTGCGACAGTCAAAGAAAACTAATGTGTATGAAGAGATAGGAATAGAGTTGCTAGAAATTATGTAAGGAGCAGGATCAAAATAGGAATGCTAAATGCAGAAACGATTAGAATCATGAAAAGAATGTGCATTGTGAGGTATCAACCAGAGCCATTTTCCCAGGGAGTGATTGTTTGCTGATATCAATAAAATTGAAAGTGTTATATCATTCATGTCAGAGCCACAGTCAGCTTTTCTATCAAGGATCCCAAACCACCATTTGTTGTATGTATTCACCACATGTGTAAGTTGAAGTAAAATATATTGCAGTATAATTATAGTATCTTACCTCTCGTCTAATGATTCTGGTTGGTGGTTATGTCACACCATGCTTCGAGAAGGGAGAGTTCTGCTGTGCTCTACCAAAACAAGCCCTAACCTTGCGCCCACATATAAATATCATATATATATTAATATTCAGGCATAGGGAACGATTCAATTTTATTACAAGTAGGAAGGAAACAGCACATATATAAAGCTGGATAAACAACCAGCACACTGCTGGAGGTAGCAGCAACTGACTGCTGATATATTTACGCCAGTAATAGACGGTCTGCACATGCGTACAGCCGAAATACCTGCACCCCACCGCAGCGTGTCAAACTGACTTCTCCTGGTGCGCAGACAATATTTAGCACCAACGAGATGTTTTGCATGGTTAAGAATTTAGTCTTGAGCCACTCCTGGTCTGGATACAAACTCATGATCATTGCGAGAAGATTCTTGTTGTTTTAGGAACTTGTCAAGATCGTGATCATGTAGCCCCGTGTATTTTGGTGTGTGGTGAATCTGTTTGGTGACCTGTTAATTGTGATGGCTGTACATGTGTGTGTATTTCTAATTAAGGCTACTTCTAGGGTGACTGAGGTAGAAATCAAACCCAACTCTTCTCAGGTTTCCTCATGAGGTCGAGTGGATACCGCCCAGTTGCAATCAGAGAATTAATACAATGACGATGATGATGATAATAATAACAATGGACAATAAATGTGAGAATATGAAATGTAATTAAATTAAATAAAACCAAAAAAAAAAAAAGAATTACGAGCCATACAGTAGTTGCATATGATGTGTAACATCTGACAGAAGAAACCTCACGTGAAACTGTTGATACACCGGTATTTTATACTATTTTTGGCACAAATATTAATCTATTGTAAAATGGAGTGTTTTACAGATATTGTAGTTTATAATACGGAACTCATTTTATTAGATGACTTGTAGCTTCCACCAGCACCAGCCTAAATAAAGAATACGATATGGATCAACTAGATTAATAGACGCGACACCGCTCATAACCTTAAATTCCTTATAAACTGGTCCTCTTCATTCACAGACCAACACGTAATTTCATATGGATTCTGTTAAAATGAGTCATATTGATATGATAAATATCGTTTAAAATGATAATCTGGTAGCAAAAATATCTACCCCGTCCGGGATTCGAACCCAGGATCTCTAGTTTCACAGTTATAAGCACTAACCCCACATCTATTTACTACGCAAATAATGTGCACAAGATGGTGACTTATTTCCTCGTTCCAATAATACCGCATTACGGAATTAAGTTTCATTTATATTTTGCTTGTTTCGATAATGTTCCTGCGTGAAATTGAGTTTAAAATGCCTTATGAATAGGCCCTCTTGTGAGTAAAAAGAATGTATTGAGTAATAGTTCATGAAGGCTTGCTCAATTCTCGTATAACCACAACGATTATATTATAATGATGACTGCATTACCGTTATATGGGTTAATATTTGAATAGCCATTGTGCAGAAACATAATACCGGCAATGCCGACTACTTACAATGTTTGATATTAAGGCATTTACCATTTAAATACTGATACGAAGACTTCGAACATGTAGGGTACCATGTAATTTGTTCCAATCACTTGACACCAGAGTTCGCATGAGCTTTTTCCATTCAGTATGTCATATGTCTAATCACTGCCCGCTGGATCGATCGATCGAGCGGGCAGTGCATACTTCCGTTTTCCACCACTGCCAGCTAGTACACTTCCGTTCGATCAATCGAGCGGGCAGTGCATACTTCCGTTTTCCACCACTGCCAGCTAGTACACTTCCGTTCGATCAATCGAGCGGGCAGTGCATACTTCCGTTTTCCACCACTGCCAGCTAGTGCACTTCCGTTCGATTGATCGAGCGGGCAGTGCATACTTCCGTTTTCCACCACTGCCAGCTAGTACACTTCCGTTCGATCGTTCGAGCCGGCAGTACATACTTCCGTTCGATCCACCACTGCCAGCTCGATCGTTCCGATCCACTTCCGTCCCCAATTTTCAAAATCACTCCCACAAAACTATCCAGCAACCGAGCGGAAAGATGTTACACATCAACAATATAAAGAGAACAATATATTTTGAAATATACTAAATGAAATAAATAAAATTATCTGTAAAATATCAAGCTACTAAAAGGAGACAGCTTCGTCCACTGGGATAACAAGCAACAACGTGTGACCATAGAAAACGTAATAACATGAAGTTGAAGGTAATTTAATAAAAGACAATTTAATTTGACTTTCAAAAATAAATGACTGTCATTTGCAATTCGTAGAAGCGGGTGGAGCTCTGTAATTTGCAAAGAGACACTGTGACGAGGAAGAAGACTTAACGAGCTCATTGCTGTCGTGATTTGGGAGGCAGTCGTTGCCTGGCTTCACGAGCAGGGAATAAAATATGACAATGCAATGTCTTATTTAGAGGTTTGGGACATCGTGGTCATCAGACACATGTAATTGCGTAGTTGTAGAATCTGTCTGATAACCCATAACATTGTTGTGACTGATGTATTGTGTGTATTGTATTGCCCGGTATTCGCCTGAAGATAAGATATTTTACTATTGATGACCTCTTGTGGGATGGTTAGGAGTGGGATTCAAACCTATCACGGTTAGCCTATATGTATTACAAACAAGGTACAACACATGCCCCAAAGAATATGATGATGATACTTGTTTTAAGGAGCCTAACATATGGATTATCGGCTCCTAATGGTTTGAGTGATAATGAAAGTGAAATGGACACTATAACCAAAACCAACCACAGACTTAGACCTAGAAGAGGATATAGAAAACAAAAAGAAGAATAAGGTAAATATAAGACAGGAAGAAAGGAAATGCCCTCAACCCTCGAAGACTGGAATCAAGGGACCTGGAAGAAAGGAGAGCCATGAAAGGCGGACAGAAAGGGAAGGAGGTGAGGGTCTGCCCAAAGTCAATGGAGGAGGGGAATAATGGACCCAGCCTACGACTCACTTAAGGTCGCCAACTCCCGAGCTCACCATTTGTGAGCCCTTGAGGGTGTAGTCCAATCTAGGGTGCACCATAAAAGTGGTTAGGCTATAATTATAACACCCTGCCTCCTTTACGGCCTTGAGCAGAAAGCAGGAGATACCATGAAAGGAAAAGAAGAGGTCAGACCCCTTGAAGAATGAGGGTACTAGGAAAGATGAGACAAGGGCCAATTAAAGCGAGAAATTGATGTCTCTCTTGGCCTCTGATGCCATAATTTCGTCAGTATCGGAAGAGAAAAAGTGTTGACCAAGGGAGGCCAACAGGAAGGATGCTATGCTATGTTATTGTTGTTTAAGGGGCGGAACTACGAGGGCGTCTGCCCCTCCAGAAAGGATGAAAGAGAGGAGCCCGGCACAAGTAAGTGAAAGTAATGTCGAACTCGTGGTCGCCAACCCACGTCCCACTACTCGTGAGTCCCTGGGAGAGGAGGGTGGTGGGGGTGGGAAGGGGATAGCTTATGAGCCCGTGTTCCTGCAGATGATGTTCCGTTAACCCCAAAACATCGAAGTAGATGGCTGGCGTAGTGTCAATACAGACTGGAGAAGGTCGACAACTAGCATGGTGTCGTCTTTGGTGATTAATCGCGCTTCTGCCTTGGTCGCAATGATCGTCGCAATCATGTGAGATTACGTGCGGGGAGGGAGGCCGCACAGCCCTTATTGTCGAGAGACACACAGGACCAACCACCGGCTATTATGGTTTGAGGAGCTACTAGCTTTAATGTGAAACCACAATTAGTAATAGTTGAGGGTAATATAACTGTTCGCCAGTATGTTGACAGTACTCAATCCTGTGAATGTCGCTTTGAAGGCCAACATTCAAAACGGGATGTTCCATCAGGACAATGCTCACATTCGCATTCCACAGATCTCCAGGAAAACTCTCCACGATATCACAAGCCTACAATGGCCTACCAGATCTCTGGACCTCAGCCCTGTTGAGCATGTGTGGGAGATGATGGACCGACAACTGGCCAACTTACCCCAGCCACCCATAACTCTGTAACAACTGGCTCATGCAGTGCAGCAAACATGGATGACAATTCCTCAGGATGTGATCAAGTGCCTTATTAACTCCACGCTTCGAAGAACTCACAAGGGGAGGATACGATGCATGGGTCACCGATTCGAACCATCTTTAGTACACGCGTAGGGCATGATCAGGCGTATACCAGGTGAAAGTAGTAAGGAGCGCATCTCAACCGTTTCCGAGAAATTAATTATTCGCAATAACAGTGCGGCGTCCATGTGCGTTGTACGCTTCTAAGAATATAACGAGTGCGTGGTGCAGCGGTAAGAGCCCTGCTTCGTAAGTGCGGGATCGCTGGATCGAATCCCGGCGGTGAGCAGTTGCAGTGTGTTATGTCCACTGTTGCTCACGACCGCAGGTATTACCTATAAATTGCCCTGCACGTGTCCCCTGGGTGGTGCTAAGCGAGCAACAACGTACTGACTGCCAGACTATCTCTTGTAGATCTCCTGGCAATGCAAGACATGCATAGTTCTTATAGCTTGAAAGGCTCTTTTCAGAGCCCCATGACAAGAACAATTGGGAACAACATCAAAATCCTGCAACTAAATATTGAAGGCATTAGTCGATCAAAGAGTGATTACCTATCAAGAATTCTCCGTGAGAACAGGATAGACCTAGTCTTGATACAGGAAACTCTTACAGCCACCGAAGATGATCTCCAGAGAAGAGGGAAAATTCATGGTTACTCCGTGGTAGGTGCAACATATGATGGCGTGTATGATGTCGCGACATATGCACGAAACAACTTGGATAATGTTAGTCTCATTTCCGCTTCTACAGATGACAACATTCACCTTGTAGTTGTTAAAGTTCGAGATTTAACAGTAATCAACATCTACAAACCACCTACAATCTCCTGGCAACCTACAGTCATTCCTGTCACTGCAGACCATCCTGCCATTTACGCAGGGGACTTCAACAGCCACCATGAAAACTGGAATTATGCCCAAAACGATCCTTCTGGCATAGATCTCGTTAGCTGGGCTGAAGAACACCATTTAAACCAAATATTTGATGCCAAGGATAAAGGAACATTTAAATCAGCCGCCTGGAAACATGACTACAACCCAGACCTGTGCTTTGTGACCCAAAACAGTAATTATCAATCTCTGCCCACTAGGAGAATAATAATGGACAACTTTCCACGTAGTCAACACAGGCCAATACTGTTAGATATAGGAATTTCTGTGCCTTTGATATCTACACTGACAAGACCCCGATGGAATTTTAGCAAGGCGGATTGGGTTACATTTACAAAAGAAGTAGATCAATGTATCAGATGGATTCCAGCAAAAAGTAGCTCCTACCATAGATTTGTTGGACTGATTACCTCAATAGCCAAGAAACATATTCCACGGGGGTTTAGGAAAGAATATGTCCCAGGATGGAACGAGCAGAGCGAATATCTTTTTAATGAGTATATTGAATCAGGTGACCAAGACGTTGCTGAGGAACTTCTGCATAGCTTGGATGCTTCACGGAAGCAGAAATGGGTGGATACTGTTGAAGGGCTGAACTTCCAACACTCAAGCAGGAAAGCTTGGAATCTCCTGAGGAAACTTGGAGGGAGCTCATCTGGAGGACGAGACAAGCCTGACATTACACCTGATACAATTGCTAGTCACATTATTTCAACCTCACGAGCGACTCGAGACAAACTCCATACTAAGATGGTGAAGAAGGAACTCAGACACCTTAAAACATCATCTCCACAGACATCATCCTTTGCAGCTGCCTTCAACCGTGAAGAAATTGACGTAGCAATAAAAGACTTGAAAAGCGGAAAGGCTCCTGGCTTTGATGGCATCCATCCTGAGTTCCTAATTAACCTAGGCCACAATGCTAGGAACTGGCTCGCTAGCTTTTTCAGTGATATCTTGAAACTGGGGGCGATACCTAAAGAATTTAAGAAAAGCAAGATAATTGCCATTTTGAAACCTGGAAAACCAAAAGATCAACCCGGAAATTATAGACCAATAGCTTTACTGAGCTGCTGTTACAAACTCCTAGAACGACTGATTTACAACAGAATCTGACCTATAATCACCCAACACATTCCTATTGAACAAGCGGGCTTCAGGCCAAAACGCAGCTGCTGTGACCAAATTCTTACCCTTACCTCATATATAGAGGCTGGTTTTCAACTGCAACTGAAAACTTCTGTTGCATTTTTAGACCTCTCAGCTGCTTACGATACAGTTTGGAAAGAAGGGTTAATATACAAACTACACCGAGTGATTTCTTGTAAAACAACTGTCAAGCTCATCACGAACATGCTCAGTGACAGGATCTTCCAAGTGATCATGGGAACACAAATAAGCAAGCAAAGGAAACTGAACAACGGTCTTCCACAAGGATCGGTACTAGCTCCACTCCTCTTTAACCTATACATATCAGATCTACCGGAAACTCAGTCAAAGAAGTTCTGCTATGCTGACGATATAGCTCTTGCCACAAGGCACAGCAGCATGAGTGAAACTGAAAAAACGCTTGGAGAGGACATGGCTATCCTTGAAAGGTATTCCATCAAGTGGAGACTTAAGCCAAGCTTAACTAAAACTGAGGTATCCTGTTTTCATCTCAACAACAAAATGGCAAACAATGTAATTCAAGTACCCTTTGGAGGAACTATCCTCAGGAACAACAAATTTCCTAAGTATTTGGGCATTACCCTGGATCGCACCCTTTCTTTCAGAAAACACCTTGAGAATACAGCAGCTAAAATAAAAAGTCGCAACAACATCCTCGACAAACTTTGTGGCACATCGTGGGGAGCCTCTGCAGAAACCCTAAGGAGTTCTGCTATAAGTCTTGTCTTCTCTGTGGCTGAATATTGTGCTCCAGTATGGATAAATAGTCCTCATGTGAAACTGATTGATACCCAGCTCAACAATACCATGCGGAAGATCAGCGGAGTCATCAGACCCACTCCCTCTTATTGGCTTCCTGTCCTCAGCCACATTATGCCACTTCACCTGCGGAGAAAAGTCGCTCTTCTCAGAGAATATGACAAGATCATGGCTAATTTGGACCTTCCCATTCACGATGACATCCCAGATCTTCAGAGAGGCAGGCTGAAGTCCAGACATCCGCCAATTGTTTTTCCACAGGATCTAACTGAGAACCAGTTTAATCCATTCAACGAATGGAAAGGAGAGTGGACTCTCAATACTGACCACCTGCTTTGGCCTCTACTTTCCAAAAACAGTCCAGTTCCAGGATTTCACCTCCCAAGGAGGGCATTGACTGCTTTAAATAGGATCCGCACAAATACCGGAATCTGCGCAGAGTCCTTGTTCAGATGGGGAAAAGTTCCGTCCCCCCAGTGTGACTGCGGTGCTCCTTCCCAGTCTATACAACACATTGCATTCGAGTGCAGACTGCGGGCCTATGAAGGTGATCCACTGGACTTTATTCAGGCCACACCTTCTGTGATACTGTGGCTGGATAGTTTGGACTTAAAAATATAGATATGTTGCTGTTTCTTGTCATGTGTATTTATGTATGTATTGTATATAGTACTTTCTGTCATCTTTCAATCTTGTTTCTGCATGCAAAAGTCATACGATAAATAAATGTATATATACACATCAAAAAACGTTTTGCATCACCTCGGTTCCAAGAGTTCCGGAACCTTTAAATACAAAGGGAATAGAGATCAACACAAACAACATTTCAGCTCGTTTTATTGCTCATGAGACCCACACATTGCATGTTGTACCATCATACAGCTAGACTTTCAGCATTTGTGGTCCAGATTGCAGTACACACCACTACCTCTAATACCCAGTAGCACGTCCTCTTGCATTGATGCATGCCTGTATTCGTCGTGGCATACTATCCACAAGTTCATCAAGACACTGTTGGTCCAAATTGTCCCACTCCTCAACGACAATTCGGCGTAAATCTCTCAGAGTGGTTGGTGGGTCAAGACGTCCATAAACAGCCCTTTTCAACATATCCCAGGCATGTTCGATAGGGTTCATGTCTGGCGAACATGCTGGCCACTGTAGTCGAGCGATGTCGTTATCTTGAAGGAACGCATTCACAAGATGTGCACGATGAGGTCGAGAATTGTCGTCCATGAAGACAAATGCCTCTCCAATATTCTGCCGATATGGTTGCACTATGGGTCGGAGGATGTCATTCAGGTATCGTAAAGCCGTTTCGGAGCCTTCCATGACCACCAGTGGCGTACGTCGGCCCCACATAATGCCACCCCAAAACATCAGGGAACCACCACCTTGCTGCACTCGCTGGACAGTGTGTCTAAGACGTTCAGCCTGACCAGGGTGCCTCCAAACACGTCTCCGACGATTGTCTGGTTGAAGGCATATGCGACACTCATCGGTGAAGAGAACGTGATGCCAATTCCGTGGGGTCCATTCAGCATGTTGTTGGGCCCATCTGTACCGCGCTGCATGGTGTCGGGGTTGCAAAGCTGGACCTCGCCATGGACGTCGGGAGTGAAGTTGCGCATCATGCAGCCTATTGCGCACAGTTTGAGTTGAAACACGACGTCCTGTGGCTGAACGAAACGCATTATTCAACATGGTGGCATTGCTGTCAGGGTTCCTCCGAGCGGCAATCCGTAAGTAGCGGTCATCCACTACAGTAGTAGCCCTTGGGCGGCCTGAGCGAGGCCTGTCATCGACAGTTCCTGTATCTCTGTACCTCCTCCATGTCCGAACAACATCGCTTTGGTTCACTCTGAGACGCCTGGAAACTTCCCTTGTTGAGAGCCCTTCTTGACACAAAGTAACAATGCGGACGCGATCGAACTGCGGTATTGACCTTCTAGGCATGGTAGAACTACAGACAACATGAGCAGCGTACCTTCGTCCTGGTGGAATGACTGGAACTGATCGGCTGTCGTACCCCCTCCGTCTAATAGGCCCTGCTCATGCATGGTTGTTTACATCTTTGAGCAGTTTTAGTGACATCTATGAACAGTCAAAGGGACTGTATCTTTGATACAATATACACAGTCAACGTCTATATGCCGGAGATCTGGGAACCGAGGTGATGCAAAACTTTTTTTGATGTGTATATATATATTTTACCATTGGCAATTTCCAACCAATACGCATTACTTGCGGGGTACGGGGTGGTCTGATGCTTCACAGATATGCAATGAACGGAACAGACTTGGCCTTCAATGTATAAATGTATAAGCCTACCGGTACATATAATAGATTACACCTGACCGTTTATAATACCAATGTATTTGCAATGCCGATACTGTACATTATGTAATGTTACAAACGTTGACACACCCTTCATACGATGAGTTCAGAATCCCTTTTTCCCGCTCACATAACACTTTATTTTACAATTGACTGAAAAATAAACATTGTTCAAGACACCTACATTTGTACGAATTGCCAATGTTTACAACAAGACAAAAAGAACACACCAAACTGCAAAAGCTCACCGGTGGGATTCGATCCAGCGATCCCGCGCTTACGAAGCAGGGCTCTTACCGCTGCACCACGCGCTCGTTGGCTGCTTGCTAGCGTACAACGCACATTGACGCCGCACTGCAATTGCAATTAATTAATTTCTCGGAAACGGCTGAGAAGCGCACCTTACTACTTGCACCTGGTATACGCCTAGTCATGCCCTACACGTGTACTAAAAATGGTTCGAATCGGTGACCCATGCAACGTATCCTCCCCTTGTTAGCACTATTTATTGCATCTCGTGAGGGGTTCATCCTTTATACATTTCGGTCCACATTTGAGATCAGAGGGACCTGAAAGTTACTTCATGGTACTGCAATTTCCATTTGCATTGGTGTAGACACTTGAGGAAATTGTATTTTGTTGGATGTATTACTTACTTTACATGCCACTGTTACTGAAGTCTAGGTCTCTTTCTACAAGGCAAAAATGTATACAAAACCGCTTTACATACGGATACAAAGTGCTAATAACACTCTTGAATGAGAATAATGGCGTTCCGTAGTAAGAAACTGTGACATGTCAAATATGTGGAAGAATCCACCGTCTGGTATACGAAACTCGTAACATGTAATTGCACTGGACATCCATTATGTAGAAGCCTCAACTATGTTAATGTTGATGGTTTTACGTCCCTATTAACTACTGCGACATTTAGAGACGCCGGGATGCCGGAATTTTGCCCCGAATGGGATATTTAATGTGCCAGTAAATCTACTGACACGGCTCTCTCGCATTTACGCACCCTCAAATGACAGCTGACTGTACCAGGATTCGATCCTGCAACCTTGGGTTCAGCAAGCGAAAACGTTACCGCTGACTTTTAAAACTGTCCTAGTCTATTCGATGTTCTTTGTTCTATGTTAATAGCTGAA
Source organism: Meconema thalassinum (assembly GCA_946902985.2). Classification (NCBI taxonomy): domain Eukaryota; kingdom Metazoa; phylum Arthropoda; class Insecta; order Orthoptera; family Tettigoniidae; genus Meconema; species Meconema thalassinum. The sequence goes on along the minus strand of OX336392.1, from coordinate 271,677,451 downwards.
TAGCCTCGTTTCGTAATCCATGCAGTGAAAACGAATCGAATGGAAAGTCTACTCATCTTCGGTAAGAGTGAAAGAAACCAATTGATTAGCAAATAATTAACCATCACATCTTTAATTCAACGGAAGTAACTTATATCAATGATTCTTTCTTTCTTAGTCGTTTACCCTCCAGGTTGGTGGAACCCACGGACTCAGCGAGGGCTCACCACTACCGCCTCTATGGGCAGTGTCTTACAGCTGGGAACATCTAATCGGAGTGGATACAACTGGTGAGGTGTGATTGGCACCTCGCCCAGGCGGCCTCACCTGCAAAGCGAACAGGGGCCTCATGAGGGAAGGTAATGGATGGTCAGGATGGATAGGCAAGGAATAGGGAAGGAGGCGGCCGTGGCCTTGAAGAAGGTACTGTACCCGATATCCGGACAGTAGGCTGTCAGATATCCGCCCCCTCAATCGGATTGCCAATAATCAATCGCACCGGCACAGCTACATCAATGAAAATGGCACTGACAGATACTATCGAGATTAGAGCACAATAGTTAACAAGAAATTATTGTGGAACACACCAAAATATACGGGGGTTCATACTTACCTTTACTTACCTCTTAAATTTATCTCGGGGACTGGGTTGTCAACTGGATCACTTAAAGTATGCCCTCACAATAACCTCCACCATGATATTTAAAATGAACCATGAACGAAGACAAGAAACTTTAAACTGCACAATAATTTATTTCACATAAAGAATGATTTAACAAAAATAAACAACAAAATCCACGTGGCAATCAGAAGCCATCGTCCATATAATCATGTCCTCCTGTAGGACTTGTATACTCTACATACAATGTTTCAGCTTTCTCAAGCTCAAAATAACGTAATTATAATAATGCACTTGGAATGGAAACGGGATTTGGGACGAGACACATATATCAATTGTTTTGCGTGTTTATATACTTCACATTTTATTTATAGCCACAAGGCTATTATGGATACGTCCTTGGCCTCTGTCATACAGTTGTCCGGGCCAGCTGCAATGCACCTGCATCGTCAAAGTGGACTCCCCGTTCGTTCAACCCTAGCATAAGCGAGTTACCTCAGAGCTTGGCTCTCCTTTTCAAAACACGTAAATGTTCATCTCAACTGAAATATTATCACGCAAATGTTTTAAATGCTCCATTCAAACACCAGTGGATTACTCCAACAATCCCAAATCATGTTTAATTGTTCAAACCATTTGTTTAATTAGCGTTGTTTAGAGTATAAAAACAAAACTCTTAATGTTAATAACAAAAGTTCATTAATTATTTATAACAATAATACAATTGTTTATAACAATGTCAAATGACAATTGAAAATTTTATACACGCCTCTATTAATCACTATCATTTCAAATTATTATCAAAGATATTTACAAAATTATTTACAATATTAATATTGTTTATATTATTTATACAAAAAATACATTAAACCACACGTTTATCCGGTTGATAATTACTTAAATCGTGTTGATATAATCGACCAATGAAGGTTAGTTATATTTAAATGTCAAATTCAGGTTTAATAAGGTTTAATAATTATTATTAATATTTGTGACAGTAACCTCCATTCAAAATCTTCATCTCAAATTATTTAACACTCTTGTTAATTTTAACAGTATCTTCATATGAATAACTTTCAAAGAACCAGAACAATACATTCAGTGGGAAAATACTTCGCTCAAAACGCACAACAATTGGCCCAAAATTCATCATATATCTTCATATATATGGCATAAAAATCTTCCAAACTACATACAAAAACCTCCACTTATAAATTCATCAACTTCATTTATTACTGTGGGAACCTCCTTCATTATTCAAGGGCATTATTCATCAGCGACTTTTACATGTCCACTGAACTAACGATTATACATCCATTGTTCCTCTTTAAAAATTCTTATATTCATCAATTGTATTAATGACTGTTATTATTTAACCTTTGTGGGTTTCATTCATGAATCGATATGAAGTAAAAATTTGCCAATCACAAATAAATTTAATAGCAAATACGATTAGACACTCCTCCCTGGTCTATCAAAATTGAGATTAATATCTTCAAAGTAACGCAGTATAAAAATACTATCTTCAATCAAAGTTCATCTAAACTGCTTGAATAGTCGAATAGAATACAATTAGATTGTGGAATGCAAACATTATTGTTCCAATCTATAATTGAGAAAAACTCCTATCAAAAGTTCATTACTATAGTGTATTCAATAAATCGTAATCAAAGTTCATATTTCATAAAATTGTCTATAATGCAATGATAAATGTCTATGTTGCAATCATGTTCATAAGACGACTAGTATTTCAAAGATCGTCGATATCGTAATAGATTTTAACGCTCTAAAATCTTTTAATTATTTTTCTTTCTTGAGGATGACAGAAAATTGGTCAAAGTAATTTACTGAATAGAATTACTTTAATAAAATGACACGCTGTCTGAATTCAACTCTGCCATAGCAAATCGTTAACTTTACAGTCAAATCGTGACTACAAAAATATGCAAATTACTGAAAGAATTTAATATCAGTCTCAACTGATCCAAAATTATTTAAGTATGCCAATGACATAACAATGTCTCAACAAATCGAAGAAAAAGGCATAAATCATCGAAGTGTACTGAGTACAAAAATATCAATCAAGAAAATGGGGCAAAATAAAGGACAGAAAATATGGGAAAATGGTTGCTCAGATATCGCTACAAGACTCAAATAATACAAGAAACGTTCACGACTACCTTATCTGTTGATTGAAGTTCTAGAGGAAAGTTTTCAAAGAAAACTGCTGTTGGTTCCATTTCACCAGCGTAAAGATGTGCTCCGACCTCGAACCTGGAATCAGCGTCCTCGGAGAATCGAACTGCTTCCTCCTCCGGAAATTGCACTGCTCCGTGGATACGAAAAACATCCTTCTGGCAAAACTCTTCTTTGTGAGCCGGGTCCACCCTGGCCTCTCTTGAAATTTCCCTGAAGTTCTGGTCGCAATTCGCCATGAAGTTTATTGCAGTTATTTCCGCAGAAATATTCATAATCGTGGAGTATGAAAATATTTCCACTGTCATCTGGTATAATTCAGCGATGGATTCACGATGCATGAGTGTAGTTGGATGTTCACTACATGCTCGCTTTTGTAGAATGACGATTAACGAAGTTCCATGCTGTTATTTCACTCAATCGATATATGTCCCAATTGCATTAAAGCCTTAGCCTTCCATCTCAACTTCCGTTATAATCATCGAAAGCACTGCAAGATTATAATGTTCCATAGTAGACTGTATCGTTGTATTACCAAACGTATTCTCCAATATCACTGTTGCAATCCACGTGTCAGCCGTAGTGTATAATGTGGAATTTTAAAAATGTTTCTCATGTGGCGAGAAAATCACTTTTGTCGGCAGCCTTAAAGTGCCAATATCTTTCGAAGTATAACTGTGAAATTGTTCAAATCTTCTACACACCTCAATGTTGTACTGCCCAATTGAATTATAATAAAGACTGAAGTTAACTCTTGATATCTTATCTGGTGGAAACGTTAATGTGAGCGTTTCAACTTCACCTAGTTTCGAGCAGCGTAAAATGGAACTGCTCCGCGTTCGTTCGATGCGCCGGGCTTTAACCACACGCTAAAGACAACTTGCTTCACTTATTCACTCGAAAATGACTCTATGACATCTGAAATATATATGCGGTATCAGCGGTATGATCCGTATGTGTTCTGAGATTATGAGTTCTGAGAGCTCCTCTCTTCTGTGCACGACCTTTTATCAACTTCTTAAGGGGCGTATCCATCCCTTCCATAGCCTGTTGCTCCGTCATTGCTAGAAGTTTTAACTTTGGCTATACTTGACGGATTTTCAAATTTCAAAAACTCAAAATTAATTTCTTCAAAATTCCAAATCAGTGCCATAACTGAAAATAGTTTTCCACAATTCTGCATGCCAAAAGTAATCAAATATCGTAGTTTCAGTAATCTCCGTCTTCCTTCCAAACTATCGTTCATTGGTTCGAGTCTCTCCTCCAATAGCGTAACTTCTTCCTCAGCACAATACCTTGTTTCCTGCGACTGCGTCGTAAATCTAAGATCTTTCTCGAACAAACTCATGACGTCACCAAGAATCTCAGCTCCATCAGCCTACTTGCATGAAGTCTGCGTCATCCGTGCCTACGTCATGAATATCCACGTCACAACTATGACAGCCATAACTTTATTCATATTTGCCAATACAGCCATCGTGGTCTCAATATAATTCAATTTACGGGGGCAGTACCATCCCGGCATTTGCCCGAAGACGAAGTGGGAAACCACGGAAAACCACTTCGAGGATGGCTGAGGTGGGAATCGAACCCCTTCTACTCATTTGGAACACTCGAGGCTGAGTAGACCCCGTTCCAGTCCTCATACCACTTTTCAAATTTCGTGGCAGAGCCGGGAATCGAACCCAGAACCTCCGGGGCGGCTGCTAACCATGCTGACCGCTACGCTACGGAGGCGACTATATCAATGATACTACGTAAATACAAGTGTCCTAGCCCCTTGATGAAATACTGTAAGGGCTTTTCGTTTACTTATTTGGGCGTATACGTGTTTCAAAAATGTACAAATCACATAAAATCTCTACTTAGTATAAAACAAAGTCCCCGATTCTTGGATGATACGGGTAGACTCGAGAACCACTGGATGGATTTTGATACGGTTTTCACAATTCTGTAACGTATATCTCGAGGTTGATTTCTGTAGAAAATAATTTATTTATGATCAAAGGAAGCCGAGCAGTAACGATTTCAGTGGGAAAGTCGAAAAAAAAACCTGGCATCCGAGCGCTTTGTTAGCTTACGCTGGGCACACCGTTAAAATATCTAGATACTATGAGTGTAAGAATTGTTCAGCATGAAAAGTTCTACAAAAAAGTCCGCGAGAGCATATGTCTATCCTCAATACATCGCCCACCATAAGTGCTTTTACATTTTAAGTTCTTCCAAAAATCTCCATTCAGTTACTGAGGCGACAGTTTTCGAGCTAGCTAGGGGCGAGTCTATCACCCCAGTTACAGCTGAGCTAGCGGACGAGCTTATTGCCCCAGATACAGCCAGCAGCAAACTGTCGACTCGTGTTGAGTTAAAAACTTTAGAGAAGAGTGGTTGTGTTTGGAGTTTCCCTGGAAGTGCAACTCGGCTTTTCTTCATTTCGCCTGTGAACGTTTTGTTCCGCAAAATTCACAGTCAAGTTAAGATTGGACGGAAGGAGGATTGTGTTTCATGCACTTCGCCATTCTTAAATTACGTCCGACAAGAATTTGCTGCACATGCATGTATATGATAATATAATTAATAATCCAGTCAGTGATTTTAACCCATCATGCCGAGACGGAAAATGGATAGTGGTCGTTGTTCATTGACATTGAAAAAAAAAGCGCTTATCCCATGATGCATTCGTAACTGTTCCCGGGCGAAGCCGGGTCGGGTTGCTAGTAAACAATAAACTTAAATAACTTCATCACGAAGATTTATATTTAGTTTGGAATTCATTCAATCAAGATTTCAATTAAAAGCCAGTGGATTTAATTTACTCGTTAGAAATAAATTGCTTTATATATTATACGTTAGGGTGAAGCTTAAGCTGAAGACTTTCAAGGAAGAGACTTAATCAACAGGCGCACGACAATAGCACACATTTGCATGTCATTATAAAAAGTCTTGTCTTCTCCCAATACAGGCTGGCAACCCTCCCACTAATATTCCTCCATTAATTACCTTAATTGCTTAACACTTGGAGCGGCACTCTTTGTAATTAAAGCAGAGCCAGTTTATAGGAGTTATAAATTGTGTATAACCTATTTTATACTGTCATCAGCAGTTTGGCCAACTTCAGCACAGACTTAATTAGGATAGATTTTGGCGCTATTTAGAGTAAATAGCGCTTTAAACTTGGCTCATTAAAGTATTGAAGTTTAAATACGGATTCCTCTTCGAAACAAGTCCGAGAGAATTCTCCTTTTCAGCCAATTGACTAGCATCAATACTAATGAAAGTACAGTGAAGGTAACGTATTACCTGTTTAACCCTCTTAGTGCCACGCGCCGATCAGATCGGCTCTCGCTGCTCGTGCCAAAAGTGTCAAAACCGATTGACTCGGCGCACTGTTTATCTTACAGTATATTAATTTGTAGATTTATGTAGGCATATGTCCGTGATTATTTCATACTGTTGAAAAGGTGAGGTTCCAAGCTTACCTGTCTGGTGTCTACTTTTTCCCTTCGAAGTCCGTTACGCGATAGGTTTGAGTTTATATTCACGCCTTGCCTTAGCGCTGCCCCAATCACGCGCGTTCCCGCCAAAATTGCAGTGCAGTTGTTTTCTTATTGTTGAAGTTTTCTGCCTACACATGTATATAATAACTTTATACAGCTGTGATACTGATTTTGGGATTGTTAATTGGCTTCCAACAGATAGAACTCTTTAAATCCAGGACCACCTCATGGCGTATGGCTTACATTGTTGGCTGACACCCCAGAGGTCCCGGGTTCGATTCCCGGCTCTGCTAAGAGATTAAGTCATGGTATGGTCTGGTACGGGGTCTCCGGATACTCGTGATTACAAATGGTAACCTGTTGGATGATGTGAATGAGGAGGAGTAGATAATAATAATGTTATTGGTTTTACGTCCCTTTTGAACTACTCTGGCTTTTGGAGACGCTGGGGAGCCGGAATTTTCCCCCTAAAGGGATCTTTAACGTGCCAGTAAATCTACTGACACGGCTCTCTCGCATTTGTGCACCCTCAAATGCCAGCTTATACGAACCTTCAACCTTGGGCCCAGCAAGCGAGAACGTTACCGTTGAGCCACGCAGTTAGACAGACACGTCTTACTCCTGCTCATGACAACTGCTTAGTGATCCCTTGACACAGCCAGTGACTCTAATCTGGTATTCTTGCGCATATGACAGTGTTCGATCTTTTTGAATGAAATCAGACCGCTCGATGGGATGTACGAATGAATATTGTGTGTGGCCAGCAGTAAACTTGACCTGCTGCAGGGTCGAAGTGTCTGCGATGGGTTGAGTCTGGTTAGTCAACAATTACCGTGCTATAATTACAGGTGAGCATGTGATGAGCCCACTCGTTAAGTAAGACGCCATGTCTCGCATACTAATGGCAGGGGAGTCTCCAGACAGTTGCATCGTTCAGGATACACACGCAAACAGCTCACCAGCTCCATCTGCAAACATTTTTAGATACAGAGTTCCAAAAATAATGTTCGAGCTTATAAAATGAGTGGTATGATTGATTTACTGATTCATTCATTCATTCATTTGTTGTCGATGATTCAATTGATGGGCTTGGACATCGTAAGCATTTAACCCCGTGTACTTAGGAGTGTGTAGTATTTGTCTGATGAATGAAATGAAAATTAAAAGCCTGCTTCCAGTCGACAGACTGGATAAGGTATTGGAATGAATGAAGCTCCCATCTAGTGGCAAGGATATGAACTGTGCCGGCTGCCGAAGCCTGTCGCACTCCCCTAGGACAATGATTTAATGAATGACAGATGAAAAGAAATGATAGTGGAGAGTGTTGCTGGAATAAAATTGTGACAGGGAAAACCGGAGTACCCGGAGAAAAACCTGTCTGCCTCCGGTTTGTCCAGCACAAATCTCACATGGAGTGACCGGGATTTGAACCACGGACCCAGCGGTGAGAGGCCGGCGTGCTGCCACCTAAGCAATGGAGGCTCCAGTATTTGTCTGATATCCTGTGAAATTGTGGTTTCTGTAGTAGTGGGTGTAGGCTAATTGTAGGTTAGGTGAGGATTGGGAAAGAGGAGGCCATCCCGGCATTTGCTCGGAGTAGAAGTAGGAAACCATGGAAAACCACTTCCAGAGTGGCTATGGTTTGAATCGAATCCCATCTCATCTCAATTTTGCCTCACGAGGCTGAGCGTACCCCGTTCCAGCCCTCAGACCACAAATAAATTACTTGGCAGAGCCGATAATTGAACGCGAACCTCTGGGGTTGTCAAGAATGCTAGCTGCTACACCAGGAAGTGGACCATTTATTTAGGAGTTCTGAGACATCGTGGTCCCGTATACTTGGGTGTGCGTGGAATTTATCTGATACAGTAACTTGAGCTATTGTGACGGCTCTATTAGTGTATGCACTTGTAATTCAGATAAGAATTGGGAAGGGGACGGCTGTGGCCTTAAGTTAGGAATCATCCTGGCATTTGCATGGAGTAGAAGCGGGAAACCACGGAAAACTATTTCCAAGATGACTAAAATGGGAATCGAACCCTCCTCTTCTCGGTTTTGCCTCACAAGGTTCAGTGTAGCCCATTTGAGCCCTCAATCAGAAAAAATGTCTTTGCAAAACCGGGAATTAAACACATACCTCCAGGTCGACAGTCAAGTATGCTAGCTGCTACACCAAGCAATATCGTTTATGTGATACTGTGTGGGCAGACTCGTCAGAATCTTCAGTAGTTAATGGCAGACACCAAGAAGAAAAATCTCGCTGTTTTTAGTTTTAGTAAGCAGCATTGTCCTCCACGCCCCTAGAGGGAAGTCATAAAGCTTCAGTAACAAACAACTCACGCAATATTTAGTTAGAGAGAAGAGTCGGCGATGTTTTATGCACTGTCACAGCATGTGTCTCTTAAAACTCACAGGCCCGGTGAAATTGAGCGGGAGTTAATGCATCCGGACATACGCGAGTTTGTCTTAAGTACAAGATTTTCTCACGCTTCATATTATAAAATTGCCCCATGAATATTACTTTGTACGGTGCCTATCCTTTTTTATTGGTTATTTTTGCTTCGATTAATGTAGTGTCAGCCAGAAACTTAGCTCACGTGAAGAATCCTTTCTCGTGTACACTGAGTGACCAACAGTCTAAAGCAAGGGGAAGCTTGTAGGTTTTCGTGACCATTAATCGTGCTCTCATTAGCCACGGGACCTCATTTTTAGGTGGAATCCGAACTACGGGACATGGCATTCCACTTTGAACATGACCAAATGTCACGGGAAGGGTAGTCCCATGAGAAAATGTGCCGTGTATGACACCTGAGCGTTGCGGCGGTGCAGAGCAGTGTAGTGAATATGGCAACATGTCGCGAGTTAACAGACTTTGAAAGCGGGATGATCATCGACGCACGGTGCATGGGCCGTAGCATTTCGGAGATTACAGGCGAATTCGGGCTTCCGAGGTCAATAGTATCGAGAGTGGATCTTCAATATCGCAGAGATATTGTTACCATCCGCGTAAACCGCCATACGGAACGACTACAGGTGTTTAACGAACGGATATCACGTCACCTCAGCAGAACCATACGGAACGATCGAAGGGCTACTGTGAGTCAGATCATCGCCCAGTTGAATGTTGAGAGTCAGGAACCCATTTCTACCAGCACTGTATGCAGGCACCTGCACCGCATAAACTTCACTAGCCGACATTTTCTCATGGGACTATCCTTTCCGTGCTTTTGGCCACTCAGTGTACAAATGTCTTCCAGATAGCCACACTTCCCCCCACTCGCCTATATTTACAACTAGCAGTAGTGCCCGGCTTCGCCCGGTGGATTTATTCGTTTTATGGATAATAATGAATACTACTACGGAACTGGAGCGCTAGAGGATAAGGATCGGAAAGCACCAACGCTTATTGCAGCTGGTAACCTCAATGTACTGCACAAACACCATCGCCCTTATACAGAGGAATACTATTGTCATGATTCTAACTGCTTTAAGGGGCCCAAGAAATCTTTTTGCACTAATTACTCCCCGTGACTGCAATTTATAAGCAGCTCGCAATTCTGCACCAGAAAACTGTTAGGAGCGACGTGATGCAATCCGCATTGCCAGGCAACAATAGACTTACTTCTTCCAACTTACTGAACAAAATCAATCTTTAAGGCTACCTGAGAGGTGTAGCTTAATGCTACATAGCCTAAACTATTCCTCTTGAATCTGACTATCATATAAAAAAAGAATTATTCGAATCCGACCGGTAGTTCTAGAGATTAGCCCAATAAAATATTAATAAAATAATACAAAATAATAATAAGTAGGGTGAACCCGTTGAACTTCAACGGAATACTAAGTCCCAGGGACAGTAAAGTACATTTTTCTGGCACTTAGTTGATGAATTGCCAAGACGCAATTGGTTAGCTTCGGAAAATTCTAAAACATATAACTGCCCATAAGAAAGGTTTTTATCATTGTGAGGGCATGAAGATTAAATATAATGATGTACTACTCCTTGAATTTTAAAACAATAAGGTCCATGACCCGAAGGTAGTTTTATATTTGCTCCAAATGAGACTAAGGACTCTGCGTTGTTATACTGACGAATGTTATCCCTGAAATGATTCGACGGTTCGTTATTCCCTGTGATTAAATCTTTTAAGTCATCAGGCATACGACTCTCAGGCAATTTCACTTTTTATTTGAACAGCATAGACCGAAATAGCCAGACGAAGTTCTTTCAGCTGAGAAATACAGTGCGGAGCTGTAGCTGCATTTATTACTGCTTAAATACCCCACATTGAAGCAATTTATCTCGGTTGTTGTATTTGAAAAAGTACATTTATACCGAATTTGAAAATGCTGTCGAATTTGGCAATGTATACGCCTAACTTTCCTTTCCCTCCACACTGTCAAGGACTTTGTTCCCTTTTTCCGTCTTTCATAATCACCCTCTACTGCATCAGACCTGTGCATAGTTTGGGATGTCTCACGTAAACGGGAGAATTCTGTCGCCTATTGAATGCTGAACGTCGCACTGCACTTTCCCTACAGCCAGTCAGTGTCTTTCTCCTCTTACGTGTTTTTTGAACAGTATCACTCGCTACGATTGGTGGCGAACGTTGTAAAATATTGGAATGTAACTCCAAAACACTGTACTGGCCAGCATCCACACTACTAAAAAGAAGAAGGTTGCAAATATTGTTTCCAGTAACATAGTCGAAACTTACGTTACTATCAAATCTGTGAACCCTGATTAAACCAATACAATGTAATTCAACATGGCCAGCATATTCCCCGTCCATAGATAATACATTTTCGTAGTCAGTTGAATTACTAACGGCCAGTCTGTAGGATGGGTTACCTACAACAAAATCTTTATAATATTTCCATGCAGTTTTAATCGTCTGAACAACCTGTAAACGAATTTCACAATGCCGTTCCTGAGGATTGTACAAACAGTGTGATACAGACCAAAATAAACAGTTTCCATCAGCGACTATTGGGACAATTCGACGTTCCGTGGTTATAACACGACGATGAACTGAAAATAAAACCTTTTTATGACCATATACAGAATGATGTAATATGGAGAAATATTCACAACGAAGTGGGATTGAAGAATAATAGCGACAATGAGTAATTGGTACTAATCCATTGCGAGGTCAGAGATCAGCAGTGGAAATATTTCTCTACACAGCAACACTGAAACCGGCCGTGGAAAGAACACGCACTACTTTCTAAAATATAAAGCCTGGAGATAAGGTTTCATATTTTCACCAATATCTCTCATCACATGTTGGCAGATGACCTCGTAGTTCGCCCCTTAAAACAACAATAACTAACATGTTGGAATGCAATGGAACTGTCACCTGTTGTCAGTTACTGGAACTGATTACTGGTATTGAAACTTCTCTTGTGGGGTCAACAGGACGCTTTCTTGATCACATGCTGGAATGCCATGGTTCTGTCATCTGATGTCAGTTACTGGAACTGGTTGTAGGTATTGGAAGTGCTTTGTGGGGCCAAGAGGAAGCTTTCTTAATCACATGCTGGAATGCCATGGTGCTGTCATCTGATGTCAGTTACTGAAACTGGTTGTAGGTATTGGAAGTGCTTTGTGGGGCCAAGGGGAAGCTTTTCCCGAATAATGACAAACACCTTGAAACTGGTGTCTATAAACGGTAAAGAACGTAATGATGCGGAATGCAGAAATATGTATCTTCAATGTAAAACTAACAGCATGAAAATCGGCCTGGTAGAATTCGCTGGCAGATTGTATATAGAAAGCATAATTTAATGTCGTATATGGGCAAATAGAATTATTAGCAAGTTAATTTCATGAAATAAAATTCGGTACTAATAATAGTTGAAACAAAGAAAACAATAGTATTGGCACTTTTCATCTAAATCATATTTCATAAAAAACGGTCTAGTGGGCAGTTGTTAGCGAATTGAAAAGAAAACGCCTTGTGTTTCGAATAGGCTATATAGATGGCAACGTAAATTGTGGAGAATTCGTTACTTTACGGGAATGATAAAAGTAAGGTATGTTTTGACAATGTAACACCGATAGCAAGAAAGAATACAGAAATAAAAAATAAAAAACATTTCGGAGGTTGGATTTGAACTCTATCGACGATGCATAATGTAATTCCAAGCCTGAGACGCTATCACCTGGCCCACTGAACTATTGCAAATAAAACGCAATATTAAGCTTCATAAACAAAGTGCATATTCAACTGCCAGTTAAAGATCTTCAACATTTCCCTTCTTTTATAATTCTATTCCAGTATATATATCGTAGAAACATCATAGAAAAAATTCCCTTAATTTAAAACGCAGTGGATTTCTATTCGCCATGTCAGTCATAAGCCAAGGAGATTGGGCGGATGCGCCAGGGCAAATAATTATACATTATTTTAAATTAATTTAAAAACATATGGTAACATATTTTTTCTTTTAAAGACACTCTGAAAATCTATTGACCAAGAGCTTTTGGCAGAGTGCTTTACGAAGTCAATCGGTTCAGCGTTCTCTCAATCTCGTGGTAACAAGAATCATTTTAGTGTTATAAATATATTGAAGATTCTAATAAAGGACTCCTCAAAGAACTGGAGAATAAATAGCCAAAATCGTTAGAGGTACAATGGGATAAAATTACAAGAATGGCGTCCATTATAAAAAAATTCATCAAAGAAGTCTACAGTGAAATGGAGAAAATCACAGAAACGATCCGTAAGAGGCAGGTGCGGTATTACGGTCACCTCAAACGAATGGACGGAAACAGGCTGACTGAACAGATTTTAATTTTTATTTTACTCCAAACCCAAAACCACAATGCCCTGGTTAATAAATACCAGAGACGACCTCAAAATGCTGCATCTAGAACCCGATGACGCCTTCGATAGAGATCTCTTCCGCAAAAACATACTGACGAATGGGTTAACACGAGATGAGACACCGAATCCGAAATAAGACAAGGTACCACCAGGAGCGCAATGAGCCCCACTCACAGAGAATGAGGGAATTCTGGGCTCAGATGAAAGTGAATCAAATTGCCAAGTGTAACAAGACTTAACGTGGTACTAGATAGCCTCAACGAATGATATATAACCTATTTATAATAATAATAATGAAAATGAAAATCCACAGCCTGCTTCCAGTCTCCGACCGGGTCAGGAATGGAATGAATGAAGCCCCCATCTAGCGGCGAGAATATGAATTGTGCCGGCTGCCGAGGCCTGACGCACTCCTCTGGGGCAATGATTAAATGAATGACAGATGAAATGAAATGATAGTGGAGAGTGTTGCTGGAATGAAATATTGACAGGGAAAACCGGAGTACCCGGAGAAAAACCTGTCTGCCTCCGTTTTGTCCAGCACAGATCTCACATGGAGTGACCGGGATTTGAACCACGGACCCAGCGGTGAGAGGCCGGCGTGCTGCCGCCTAAGCCACGGAGGCTTACATAATAATAATAATAATAATAATAATAATAATAATAATAATAATAATAATAATGATGATGATGATGATGGTAATAATAATAATAATACAGCCTCGTCAATATATTTGGTAACACCTCGCCTACTAAAGCATACTTGAGACGTGCTAGTTAGTACGACCACCTCCTAAGATGCAGCAATAACGTGCCGTTTAGAAGCCGAACAGATGGAGCTTCTAGACATCTCCTGGCGAGTGCGTGATTTATGTATCTTGTTAACACAGAAATAGCGCCCAAGTTAGATCAGGAACCCCACAGATTGGACACAACACACAGGTGGGGTCAATGACTGATGCATCGTCAGGCCAGACAATTCATACAGACTAGAATGGAACCACAGTGCATTCTCAGAGACGCATTAGATGTTGGTTCATTTATTGGATTTGCGACATTGTGATCATGTGGCCCTATGCACTTGGGCGAGTGTTCAATCTGACTGATAGCCCATGTCATTATGTTGGCTGTAAAAATGCTTGTATTTATAAATGAGGCTAGATTTGGGTAGGAGATGTGCGTAGCCTTGAGTTACGAACCATCTCGGCATTTTCCAGGAGTAGAAGTGAGAATCCACAGAAAACCACTGCCAGGATGGCCGACGTTGAAATCGAACTCACCAGCTCTCTGAACAGAATTACATTTAATGTATTGGCATAGCTGGAAACCGAATCCGTAACTCCTCGTTGACAGCCAAGAATGCTAGCGACTATGTCAAAATATGGCGTTTTAGAAAGTACCGTCATGACATTTATAATTCCTACCTAAAGTAGGACTGGATGGGTTTCATACTAATAGGACCCGTAGTTGTATAAGGAAAGTAATCTTCAAAAGGAGCCACGAAGAAAATATTAGCACCGTTAGAGAGCCGTAGCTTAATATGACATAAACATTACTTCTGTTACTTAGGAAGCAAAATAACCAGTGATGGACGAAGCAAAGAGGATATAAAAAGTAGGTTAGCTCAGGCAAGGAAAGCATTCCTACAGAAAAGGAATCTGTTCACATCGAATATAGATTTAGGTGTTAGGAAGTCATTTTTGAAGGCCTTTGTCTGGAGCGTGGCGCTCTATGGAAGTGAAACTTGGACTATTGGTGCAGCAGAAAAGAGGAGAATTGAAGCGTTTGAAATGTGGTGTTACAGGAGAATAATGAAGATCAGATGGGTAGATAGGGTTACAAACGAAGAGGTATTAAGACTAGTGGGAGAGAAGAGATGTTTCTGGCGACTGCTAGTGAAGAGAAGATATAGGTTGGTAGGACACATACTAAGACACCCGGGAATAGCAAGCTTAGTTATGGAAGGAAGGGTTGAGGACAAGAACTGTAGGGGTAGGCCAAAGTTAGAATATGTTAAACAGATTGCCTCGGACGTAGGGTGTGGTAGCTATGTAGAGATGAAACGATTACCTCAGGACAGGGTGGCATGGAGGGTTGCATCAAACCAGTCAAAAGACTGAAGACTCAAACAACAACAACAACAATTTCAGCATTCCGGAGCTCCTTAATTCAAATCCAAAATTCATTACAGTAACCTACCTTCAACGGAGTCTTGATTAAACGGAAACCTGTCTAATATTTGATTGCCCCGTGAAGTTACGGGTGAAATATATATTACATTCCCTTCACTAAACGGAAACTGCGTTACGCGGACAATGGAAATCAAAATATGCATTTCAACGGAAAATTTCCTAGTTCCAAAATGCAGTGTTTAGAAAATTTTCAGGCTCCCTGTGAGAATCTACCTTGTCTGCTGTAACAGTTGATTCTGTATCTAAGGAAGGTGCGAATAGGTCTCCCTCCTTTTGTTCTCCAACTTAAATGTAAAAGTGTACGATTATTTGCCTGTTTCCTGTCGCCCAATGTTTCCCAATGCCGGATTAATGAGCATTCACTCAACGAACTCTTTATGATCACTGGAAGTTTTCCCTGTATTAATTCGTAGCAGAAATATTTAAACACAACACTTTAAAAAAATCGTGTGGCTTCCTGAGAGGCCGAGTGCAGGTCTTTCCAATCGACGCCCGTAGGCGACCTGCGCGTCGGGATGAGAGATGGATTGGGTGAAGATGAACGAAACTGGGCAAGGATGTTGAAGGAAGTGGCCGTGGCCTGTCAGAAGGTACCGTCCCTGCATTTGCCTGGTGTTGAAAATGGGAAACCGCGGAAAACCATTTCAAGGACGGCCGACGGTGGGGCTAGAACCCACGCGTCTACCGAGTCAGCAGAGAGCTTGGCCCCAAGACCTAACGCTGCGCTTTAGTCAGCGTAGCCACTGCTGTCGGTAATACAACACTGAAAAAGTATGTACACCATTTTATTTCTTTCGGTATGTCCTTTATATGCATGTTCAATAGTTTCGTTTATGGAAATATTTATTTAAGTCTAAATGCTGTTAAAGACATTCATATCATGAAATAAATATTGACTAAACGGGTTTATTTTAATATTTATAACTGCTCATTATTCATCCTAACTATGCCTGGATTATGCAATTGCAAATGGAGACTTTCTGCTTTCATTCTTTAGCTTCCATCTAAATGGCTTGTATTAGGCTATGTACAATGCAGCTGAAATCCTTTGTATATCTGTAATGTGGCTCTGGAACTCCAAAATTCATGTAATTACAAAAGTTTTAATAACATACGGTATGCCATTAAAAATTAGCCTGTGCATACAATATTCAACTGTGCGGTAGCAATGGTTACAAGCATACGTCCAGTGAACCATGGACGACAGGGTGAAAACCGGGTGAGTTAGCCGTGGTGGTTGCGGCATGACTGATGGCAGTCGCTCACATCCGGGAGGCGAGGAGGTTCGAATCCCCCCGCCGGCAACCTTGAAGATGGTCTTCTGTGGTTTCCCATCTTCCTTCCAGGCAAATGCCGGGGTTGGTCCCTAACTATAGGCCACAGCCGCTACCTTGCAACTCCTCGTCCTTACATTCCAACTTCCCTCCTTCCCTCCCCAACGGTACTTGTAGCTCACCCATTGGGTGTCCGTCTCGAAGCAGCTACAAAACTGGCGAGCCGAACATGTCCTCGGACACTCCCGGCACTAAAAGCCATACGCTAAAAAAAAACAGGGTGAAAGGCCACTAGAGAAGTCACCATTCCATCAAGAGAGCTTTGCTAAGTAGACTCGTGTTACATTATACAAGTGTTCTCGAAAGCCTCTTAGAAGTGTTCATAATGGACCGCTACTTACCAGATACAACACTGCCTTGGAGACTTGTATGTAAGAAGACTTCTTACCTGAAACAAAATAATATAATATTTATAGGCTAAGTAAAGTGAATATATTCAACGTTGCAGAAGTACAGTGCAGCAAATACATTTCCTACGTCTGATTTTCCATCAGCAAAAGTTATAATTAACTGTCGAGTAAAATTTGAAAATTTGACCACCACCCGTAAGGATTTAGAGCCAAATCTCCTGTTTTATTGACAAGCGTAAGAAATTTGGGTTCGAATCCCCCCTCCCCTTTCATTTTCAACTCTTCCTCGACACTAGTTTTGATCGTAACAAGAATTTCCTCTCCCAACCCCTTTTGGACATCCTCATTTTTCCAGAGTCTCATTTCCATAGTCTATATTTGTTAAAATTATATCTTTCCATTACTACACATTCCTCTAACCTAATTAAAAATGGCACGTTGTCAACATGCGTTCATACAGCAGTTTCAGTCAACGTCTGGTGACGAGCAGAGGAACTTTCCTGATGGTTTTGAAACCTCATTAACACATATTTTTGGCCACATTCATTGGTCTTCCGAAAACGCAAACACGGTCCTTAGCAGAACTACTAGGCTACTCTAATCAGTATCACACGGCATAAGCCCAAAAGGATATCATGAATAGTATTTCAGGCCATGAAAGCCTTGAAAAAGTGATTGAATATTTACATAAAAATCTAAATGAAAATGAAAATAAAATAAAATAAATAAATAAATAAATATAATAACAATAAACTTTATAATAATAATAATAATAATAATAATTTAAGATAAGTAACAAGCCAGGAAGCTATTGAGAAAAAACCTTGGTTCAGTCTGCTCGGAAGGATGTCTCAGAAGCTTTATCAGCATGCTGGAAAGATCACCGACACCTTCAAGAAAATGCATTGGACCAAGAAATCATGGACTAAAGAACGGTGGAAGATTTTTCAATGCCCAGATGAGATTTTGGGAGAAGAAAGAAACATCATTAGTAAGGTCAGTTCCTGTCATGCTCCATAGATAGGCTTAACAATGTAAAATAAAAAATAGTCTAGTAATGTTTTTTAAAAATTAACAAAGAAAGAACGAAACAAACAAACAAAGGTAACAAAAACTAAATGAAAAACAATATTAAATTAAATTGGAAATAAAAACAATAATAAACAAAAAATAATAAATAAATAAATAAATAAATAAATAAATAAATACATACATTGTGGCTGCTGAAATTCCTTTGTTAATAAGAAGTGGTGTTTTCAGATATGAACTGATGCAATGCAGCTTAGGTCCTATTTATTCTTAAGTTAAAATAGTTTTAGCCGTCTTTTAGATAACAAAATTTATTGAATCCGTCAATTAAGAGTGAATATTTATGTTTAGTATTCCTAGGGACGTTTAAAGTCCGCACGTCTACCATCAAACAGAGTAAGCTGGCGAACCACATCACAGGGTGAACTGACGACAGCCTCTCCTCAGCAAGATCATTAGTTACCAAGTTTATGTATGTTTTCAAGTTTGTATGTTCTACTAATTAGTGACGACCTTCTCGCCCTTCTCTGTCTTCCGGGATCCTCAACTCCTCGAACCGTTAGCAAATGGGTTTCCTCACAAACTAGTTCCACACACTCACTCTCTGTAGCCCGTTAAGTCTTGGCTGTATAGAGTACATCGGGTGTAACACATATGGCAACTTATGGTTAATTCAGTTTAATGCATTTCTCTGATAACCTGTATTTGTGTGGCGACTGTAGTAGTATGTGTAACTCAAAGCAGAGCCGTATTAAGAGTCGATGATTTCTAGGAGAGCTGGAAGACCGGAGATCGAAGATTTTAATCCCAGCGCTGATAGAGTCTATCCTAGGTGCGGATTTCCCGTAGGATCTTCAATAGTCTCTCCAGGCAAATGCCAGGATGGTACGTTTATTCCTGAGGCACCTACCAAAATTCAAGATATTCGAAGATATGTCGAAATTTTCCGAAATTCAAAACATGGTACCCATTGCATTAGTTAGATTTCTAATGAATTCTACCTAAAAGTACATGAATTACACTTGGATGACCAGTTTTGATTGTGAAACGATCATCATCAAATTATTTACACTTAGACTGTTAAATCTTTGTCTACAAGTATGGGTGATCACATTTACAATATATACACTGATTTAATTGCAGTAGTTATTAAATTAGCCACTGGCGCAACTAGTCAGGATTTGTTAGTTATATGTGATTTATTTTGTTTATATATTGTTAGTGGTGATTGACTTTCAAATTTGCTTGTTTAATGTGATAGCTGTGATTGTTAGTAAATGCATGGTGGCCACTCAAATCGGTCAACGATTTTCCAGGAGTTTTCCAGGAATTTTCCAGGAGTAATTCTCATTTTTCCAAATTTAAAAATAAGCGTGAGTGCGGGGGGGGGGGGGGGGGAGGGAAGGCTTTATCGGTTGCCTACTTCAAGACCAAAATAAAATAGTTGTGTTTGGTTTACTTATAAAGATGTTGACAAAAGTTAGTGGTGATTGCGTTATTGATACGCAAGCCCACACACAAATGATTTAATTGTTGTTTTTAAAAACGCCTTTGTGACTCAAATATCCGCTTAAAAAAAGAGAGAAAAGAATGCCGCCTGCAATTTTATTGCGGTGAAGTTGTCTATACTCAATATGTTTTATAAAATTACTATTGCGCGTGTTCTCCCACACAGAAACAGGTAGCCTGAGGAAATTTCTTTCGTTAACGATAGAGTGCTCACCCAAAACCGCAGCAGGAGTGTGATTTAAGATGGAATGATTTTTATAATTAATTAACAGAGGCTATTTTCCAGGAGTTTTCAAATTTTTCGTCATTTTCCAAGGAGTTTTCCAGGAGTTTTCCAGACCTAATAAAATCCAGGAGTTTTTTTGGATTTCCAGGTTTTCCTGGAGTAGTGGCCACCATGTAAATGGTTAAGTTAGCGTGGATTGTGAACTTAGATGATTGTTTGAGTGATGTGTGGCCCGGGCAGCCGCTGTCCACCAATGTAATTAGGCTATTAATCTCATGTATTTCTTTTTCAAGATTAGAGAAACACCTATTAAAATTCGGTACAATAATTTGACGATTTTTAGTTTTAAAATCCCCTCTTGTAGTTCTACCAGTTCTCTGTCGCTGACTGTCTTTAGGCGATATAGATCTCCTTTCATCCATATTTCCTTACATCATTGCTGAATGAGTATTCACTGGGCTACATTCTTGTAAAAGACAAATCAGTCCCCTTATAGAGCCTTTTATCAAACACATCCAATCCACCTCAAGTTTCTTTGTGGCAGCTGCTCTTCCGCTTGCTCATCCTTAATGACGAGTCCCTCAAGCATTATTCTCCTTTCATGGAGAATAAGAACCCGAACGATCACACTATATAGACTGAAGACGCGATCAAGCCTGGAGCGATGCACATGAAGGAAGCAGTTCAAACGAAATGACACCGCTGTTCTATATGGAGAGAGAGAGAGAGAGAGAGAGAGAGAGAGATATGCTGTACATTCAAATTCAAGTCAACACACTCTAGAACCAACTGAATGTTGGCAGTGAACGTTACAGCTACTTTTAGTCAGTGCTCGATCGATGTTTATGATTATGATAATAATTGTTGTTTAAAGGGACCTTACATCTAGGTTATCGACTAAGAATGATATGAGCGATAATGAAAAATGAGGATGAAAAGAACCTAATAATAGTCTACTGCTAGAATACTTCTAACTACAATCCTGTCTTTAACTTAAATACTAGAAGGAGAAGAAGAAGAAGAAGAAGAAATGGAAAAAGAAAAAAATAAACAAAAGACAGACAGAAAATAAATATCCTAAACCCTAAAAGAATGAGGATTGAGGGAATTGGAAGAAAGGAGAGCCATGAAAAGCAGATATGAAAGGGAAAGAGGAGAGGACCCGCCCCAAAGGCAATGGAAAAAAGGAGTAAATTCGGATCCTGCTCTGAAACCCTCAGGGTCACCAATTCCGAGCTCACTAGCCGTGAGCCCTTGAGGGTGTATCACTATCCAGGGTGCACTATAAGTGGCAGGGCTACACAATCTCCGCCTCCTTTAAAGCCTTGTGCAGAAGACAGGATATATCGTGAAAAGAAGGAACAGGAGGTCTGACCCCTCGAAGAATGAAGGACCAGAGAAGATGATACAAGTGCCAATTAAGACGGAAAATTGAAAGACGACTAAGGTCTCAGATACCCTAATACGCCTACCATCGGGGTTGGAAGAGAGCAAGAGTTGACAGAGGGAGGTCGATAGGAAAGAGGACAGAGATGATACTGACACAAGTAAGTGGAAACAATCCCGGACTCAGTTGGGTCTGGTGGTCGCCAACCCACGTCCTACTAGTCGTGAGCCCCTGGGGTGATAAATGATTGTGATCCACTGATTATAGATTTGACGAAAAGCGTTTAGAATACCAATTGCTTGATTGTCTTCAGAAATAAAGGTGATTATTTTGTTGTTTTTCTTGAGGGTCTTGACATCGTAGTTGTTTATCCCCGTGTACTTTAGGCATGTGTAAAATTTGTCTGATAACTTGTGTTTTTATAGTGTCTTTAGTAGTGTGTGTATTTGTAATTCATGTGAGGATTGATAAGGAGGTGGCCGTGGCCTAGGAACTATCCCAGCATTTTCGTAGAGTAGACGTGAGAACGCGCGGAAACCACTACCAGGATGGCTAAGGTAGGAATCGAACCCACCTCTTCTCAGTTTTGCCGTACGAGACTCAGTGTACCCCATTTCATCCCTCAGACCGGAATAGGCTAATATTTTATTGCAGAGCATAAAGACGAACTGCAACCTTTGGGAGAAAGCCACTGCACCTCGAGATGGTCGACCATATTTCACAGAACAACGCATTGTCGTAAAGGTACGCGTAACATTTCTTAATATACCACGTCACTTACGCGACATTGACAGGAGAAGGTGCTCAACGTTTAAACGATGTTGTAAAACTTCTAACTTGGTCATCACTTACAAACTTCTCCTCAGGAAGCTCAATGAATGGGGCTCCAAAGATCTGAGAAGTTCCCAGTCCCATTGAAAAACTTACCGAGAGGCTTTATTCTATTGAGACGAATTTATTACTTTAAAGCTTGACCTTCTGCAAAGATTATATCCCTCCTCCATTTGTGATCCACTTCTTACGAAACTCCTGTAATTAAAACAAAGTTAGGGAACTTTGAATAGGAGAGGTCCATGGAGTAAATATTTTCCTCATTTTTTATGAAGGAGATTCTAGGGGAGTACAGGAGCTGCCTTGTACAGTCTTTTGAAAGGATTCCCTCTTTGAAGGAGAAAGAGAAGCTACTAATAAAATGCTTTAGCAATGTAATGAACAGCGGCTGCCTTTTTTGTGGTCTGTTCTGTAAAAATAACTTCACAGTGTGATTACGTGAAGTTACATCAGAGTTTCCTTTTCAAGCCGTCAAAAGAGAGATTTCCAGATGTATAGGATGTCAGACCTCCAATGAAGCTCTTTACATTAAACGCCATTGACTACTGTCAACACAAGCAACATACAAAGACTGCGGAAAATACCGTCGCAGATTGAGCTGTTGCTGTCATGGAGATGATGGTAATCATCCCGGTGTACTTCCTTTCGTATTGAAATTTTATGATAACCTATCCTAATGTGGTGTCTGTAGTAGTGTATTTGAAATTGAGGCAAGGATTGGGAAGGAGGCAGCAGCGGGCTTCCATTAGTCACCATCCCGAGATTTGCTTTCAGCAGAAGTGGAAATTAAGGCAAAACTACTTCCAGGATGGTTAATGTGAGAGTCGAACCGTTTCAACCCTCAGTCCAGAATTAAATGAACCTGATTAACGATTTCCGAGATATGTGCGATATGTTTTACTATCAGTCCAGAACACATCACGCTTAACGTATTCCTGGCCTGCAAATCACGGTACACCCACAAACAGTGCTCCTACGTCAGAGCGGTGACACTTTTCTGTTCTACATACTGGCTCCAAACGATGCGTTGGCAACTAGCGGTCATTAACGCCAATTATTATCAGCGTTTGAAGTCTAACTTCTCTCTTCTATGAGTTACGATAATGCCTAAAAGCCTTTCCTTTCCCTAGTCTTTCCCGGGTGGTTCTCTATGGTGCAGACATCAAGACCTTACTACTGCTGCCCAACGCCTTCATATACTGTAGACTTCGTGTAGTTATTTTTCCAATAGGAATTCCCACATAACCCACTCTTAGCAGAAGCTTTTCAGTTGGTCATCACGAGTGTACCCAATTAGATTGGGCGAGAAGTTAAATAATAATAATAATAATAACAAATTACGAGCCTTACAGTAGTCGCATATGATGTGTAACATCTGACATGTTATTCGAATAATTCCATATTACTTACTCGCATTTTTTTAAGAATTAACTCGTAGTGCTACCTTGTGCCAGCAAACATGAAAGGATTCTCCAATGCATCTGCAGTAGTGACATATACCTGCAACTGCATGCGGGAGCAATCCACTGCCTACTTGATGCGAGCTGCGCTTTATACCGGCCAGTTAGTGAACCCATGCCAGCGGTGTTATTGAAAATGGCCTCTTATTGCCGATATAGCACACTGCCAAGTATAGGCGCGATTAAAAATTAGGTATGCAGTAGGTATATTAAAGGAATTTCTCCCAGTGATACGTTTAGACCAACCAAATAGCTTAATATGATAATAGTGGAAACTCCCACGAAAAAACTGGCGACACCGATTATGCGTGCCATCTAGCGGTTCGCGCAGACAACTACGAACTCGATTTCAATTAGCTGGTAAGTTTATCTGCACATGTTAGAAGTGTAACTTATGGGCTATGTATGGGTGTTTTCATTACAAAATACAAAGTGATTAAGTGATTAAGCTATTTGGACCAACGAAGTTTCAATTATTGTTAGTAGTCGGTGTTAATATACTGAATTCCTACGTTGTTTGGAGTGTTGGTTGATGCGATATAGTACTCGAGGTATCGAGTGCTTACATTAAATAAGAATACAGCAAAAGTATGAAGATTTAATAAATAGTAATTGTTTTCAGCAAATATGATATAATGAATATTTTCACACTAAAGAACGACAATTTAAAGATGATTTATTGAATCAATTTCTTTAATGGGGCCTCCAAACCTTGAGGTAAACCTTATGCAATTTACATTCCACATAGTCACATGGCTTACAGTACGTCGTACCGATCCCCGCCACCGCGCGGGCTCATTGCTTCCGTCCCATGCACTTCCGTCCCATCTACTTCCGTCTCTTTTCCAAAATCACTCCCACAAAAATGTCCAGCTACCGAGTGCCCCAAATATATCCAGATACCGAGTGGAAAGATGTTACACATCAGTAATAAATAAATAAATAAATAAACAAGAAGTTCCGTGAGGAACTAAAGAGCCTACTTTTCTTAAAATTCAAGATTCATGCCATGATTAATCTATATGGATCTATCTAGAATAATGACGAAATTAAGTTGGTAATATCGACATTTCTAATTAGTTCGAAATACTGTATACCTGGCATAATGTAGCCTAATAGAGAACTACAGTTGGCAGCCCTGGTGACTAAATATATTCTTAGTTTCATATCTTAAGGTACAGAATACAAAATTTGGTTGAAGTCCAATGGATAGCATGGACGTTACATGCAGTTAAACATTGGATCTAACAGCGCTCGAAAAATCATGTTGGTAACAATGACATACCTGTATTGGTCAGAAATAAACTGAAATAATATGATCTATTGTTGTGTCAAAATTGAATGAAATCCATTAGTTAGTATAGAAGTTACATGCATTTTAAAATTGGACCTATCAGCAGGTTTAGAATCATGTTGGCAGCACTGGCGTAGGCCTATATTAGTTACTCCAAATTCATCTAGAATGCCAGGTACCATACGTGTGCAACGTTTAGAGCTATTGGCTTGCATACTTTCTGATATATTGATAACTTAGTAGGGTAACAAAAATAGAGACAGTATTTATTAACAGTTGGCAGCCCTGGTTACTTACTGTTATGGTACACATAGCACACACGAAATTTGGTTGAAATCCAAATGATAGTATAGAAGTTACATGTATATAAAGTTGGAACTCTCAGTAAGCTTACAATCATGTTGGTAGCACTGACGTATATAAGTCACTCCAAATTAATATAGAATGTCAGATACTATACGAGTGCATAGTTTAAAGCTGTCGGCTTGCATACTTTCTGATATATGGGTATTTGGATAAAAAAATATTGGGAGCATTTACTGACAGTTGGCAGCCCTGGTGGCTCTTGAGAATACGCTCAGTCATATCTGTTTATGTACACATAGCACATACGAAATTTGGTTGAAATCCAATTGATAGTGTAGATGTTATATGCATTTAAAATTTGGACCTATCAGCAGGCTTATAATCATTTTGGCAACACTGCCATGTATGGCCTCCTGGAAATTAAACTGCAATATTATTGTCTATACGTGTGCCAATTTTGAAATAGCTCCCATTCATACCTTCCGAGATATCCAACATGGAGCTCAAATTTCAATTACGATTTTTCAGCAGTTGGTAGCACTGACATCATTTTCAAATATGGCCGTGAGATATTCAGGTATAGATATT
Organism: Meconema thalassinum; assembly: GCA_946902985.2. Lineage (NCBI taxonomy): Eukaryota > Metazoa > Arthropoda > Insecta > Orthoptera > Tettigoniidae > Meconema > Meconema thalassinum. The sequence goes on along the minus strand of OX336392.1, from coordinate 271,651,827 downwards.
TACTCCTACCAATTTTTGTTTCGATTGCTGCAGCCGTTTAGGAGTTGATAGGGGGGGGGGGGGGGACACACACACACAGCCAGACAGACAGAAGGACAGACAGACAGACACACAATTGCCCGATCTCATAAGTCTACTTTTTCCTCATTTTTAGCCTACTTTTCACATTTTGCAAAAATGAGGAAAAAGTAGACTTATGAGATCGATCCGGGAAAATGTGTGTCTGTCTGTCTGTCTGTCCTTCAGTCTGTCTGGCTGTGTGTGTGTCCCCCCCCTATCAACTCCTCAACGGCTGCAGCAATCGAAACAAAATTTGGTAGGAGTAAAGATCTATACCTGAATATCTCACGGCCATATTAGAACATTATGTCAGTGCTACCAACTGCTGAAAAATCGCAATTAAATTTGAGCTCCATGTTGATATCTTGGAAGGTATGAATGGGAGAGCTATTTCAAAATTAGAACACGTATAGATAATAATATTGCAGTTTAATTTCCAGGAGGCCATACATGGCAGTGTTGCCAAAATGATTATAAGCCTGCTGATAGGTCCAAATTTTAAATGCATATAACTTCTACACTATCAATTGGATTTCAACCAAATTTCGTATGTGCTATGTGTACATAAACAGATATGACCGAGTGTATTCTTAAGAGCCATCAGGGCTGCCAACTGTTAATAAATGCTCTCAATTTTTAAAATCCAAATACCCATATATCAGAAAGTGAGCAAGCCGACAGCTTTAAACTATGCACACGTATAGTATCTGACACTCTATATTAATTTGGAGTAACTTATATACATCAGTGCTACCAACATGATTCTAAGCCTGCTGAGAGGTCCGACTTTAAATACATGTAACTTCTATACTATCAATTGGATTTCAATCAAATTTCTTACGTGCAATGTGTACCGTAAGCGATATTACTTTGCGCATTCTTAGGAGCATCCAGGGCTGCCAACTGTTAATAAATGCTGTCTCTATTCGTTTTTCTTAATATCAATATATCAGAAAGTATGCAAGCCAACAGCTCTAAACTTTGCACACGTATAGTACCTGACATTCTACATAAATTTGGAGTAACTTATAAACGTCAGTGCTGCCAACATGATTCTAAGCCTGCTGATAGGTCCAATTTTAAAATGCATGTAACTTCTATACTAACTAATGGATTTCATTCAAAATTGACACTACAATAGACCATATTATTTCAGATTATTTCTGACCAATACATGTATGTCATTGTTGCCAACATGTTTTTACGCGCGCTGTTAGATCCAATGTTTAACTGCATGTAACGTCCATGCTATCCATGGGATTCAACCAAATTTTGTATTCTGTACCTTAAGAGATGGAACTAAGAATATACTCAGTCACCAGGGCTGCCAACTGTAGTTTCTATTAGGCTACATTATGCCAGGTATACATTATTTCGAACTAATTCGAAATTTCGATATTACCAACTTAATTTCGTCATTATTCTAGATAGATCCATATAGATTAGTCATTGCCATGGACCTTTAATTTTAAGAAAAGTAGGCTCTTTAGTTCGTCACGGAACTTCTTGTTGCAAAATGTGAAAAGTAGGCTAAAATATACGAGCCTTACAGTAATCGCATATGATGTGATGATGTGTAACATGTGACATGTTATCCTACTATGTGTGTCCCGGGAGCGCTAATCCCTTGTTGACAGTGAACTCTGTTGGCCATTGAAATAACTACTTGTATAACTCCTGTGCCAAATCCTGACCGTAATGAATCATAATAGTAATTTGCCGTGGCGGATGCATTCCACTGCCTACTTGATGCGAGCTGCGCTCTTTGCCGGCCAGTTAGTGAGCCCATGCCAGCGATGTTATTGAAAATGGCCTCGTTTAGCCGATAGAGCGCACTGCCAAGTATAGGTGCGATTTCAAATTAGTTGTGCGGAAAGTATATTAAATGTGTTTCTCCCAGTGATATGTTTAGACCAACGAAGTTTCAATTATTGTTAGTAGTCGGCGTTAATATACTGCATTCCTACGTTGTTTGGAGTATTTGTTGATGCGATATAGATTCCACATAGCCACATGGCCGACAGTACATCGAGTGCTTACATTAAATAAGAATACAGTAAAAGTATGAAGATTTAATAAATCGTAATTGTTTTCAGCAAATATGATACAATGAATATTTTCACACCAAGGAACGACAACTTGAGGATGCTTGATTGTGGGAATATCTAAAATGGGGTCTCCAAACCTTGAACTAAACTGTATGCGATATACATTCCCCATAGCCACACGACCTACAGTACGTCGTTGTACCGATCTCCGCCAACACGCGCGCTTATTGTTTCCGTCCCATGCACTTTCGTCCCATCCATTTCCGTCCCACTTCAAAAATCACTCCTACAAACATGTCCAGCTACCGAGCGCCAAAAAAAAAAAAATCCAGATACCGAGTGGAAAGATGTTACACATCAATAAATAAATAAATACATAAATAAATAAATGAACAATTAATAATTAAATAATTTAATAATAAAATAAATAAATAAATGAATAAGTTGTGCAATATTAAGTGCATTAAGTTTATAATCATTAAGTTATTAAACGATTGATCGATTTTAGTATGCGTAAAAAGTGTATAATTAGTAAGTGTGAAAACAATTCATGTATTTCATTTAAAGCACTAGCAAATTAATTGTAGGTCTTAAGTCCCCGGCGGATTAATTGGCACACTCGTGTTCACCGTCTGAAAAGCTTCCACTAATAGATTACTTAGGCAACACTTGAAATATGGCTTCTAATATTTCCCTAATACCATATACGGTACTGCATTTGATTGAGGAGAGGGATTATTATTATTATAAGCGGCTTGTGCGAAGCTTTCACACTTTGCCGTAAGAACAGTAAGACCCGTGTGAGCGGAAATCTCATGCAGAAAAGTGTGAGTTGAAAATTTAAATTTAGCAAAATCCATTTATATGTATTGAGAGATATGTTTCACAGAATTTTTGTGTAGGGTAGAGTTAAGTTACTCCGTGATATCAAGCAACACCGTGATAAATCGTATTTCCTCTATCACTACGTAGGTTCAATTCCGAAAGTCCTAAGTTTTTACCAACAGATGGCAATAGAAACCAGGAATCCAGGAAGCCCTTGCGCTCTATCAATGACCCATTCAATCAAGTTTAAAAATATATATATTAACAGAGAGTTGACATTTCAACAAGTGATCCACATCCATTGAAATCTGTGGTGAAGATTTTTAGCCTACTTTTCACATTTTGCAAAAATGAGGAAAAAGTAGACTTATGAGATCGGGCAAATGTGTGTCTGTCTGTCCTTCTGTCAGTCTGTCTTTCTGTCTGTCTGTCCGGCTGTGTGTGTGTGTGTGTGTGTGTCCCCTATCAACTCCTAAACGGCTGCAGCAATCGAAACAAAATTTGGTAGGAGTGAAGATCTATACCTGAATATCTCACGGCCATATTTGAAAATGATGTCAGTGCTACCAACTGCTGAAAAATCGCAATTGAAATTTCAGCTCCATGTTGGATATCTTGGAAGGTATGAATGGGAGCTATTTCAAAATTGGCACACGTATAGATACTAATATCGCAGTTTAATTTCCAGGAGGCCATACATCGCAGTGTTGCCAAAATGATTATAAGCCTGCTGACAGGTCCAAATTTTAAATGCACATAACTTCTACACTATCAATTGGATTTCAACCAAATTTCGTATGTGCTATGTGCACATAAACAAATATGACTGAACGTATTCTTAAGATCCACCAGGGCTGCCAACTGCTAATAAATGCTCTCAATTTATTTTATCCAAATCCCAATATACCAGAAAGTATGCAAGCCGACAGCTTTAAACAATGCACACGTATAGTACCTGACATTCTAAATTAATTTGGAGTAACTTACATACGTCAGTGCTACCAACATGATTCTAAACCTGCTGAGAGGTCCAAATTTAAATACATGTAACTTCTATACTATCATTTGGATTTCAACCAAATTTCGTGTGTTCTATGTGTACCATAACAGATATGTCTATGCTGATTCTTAAGAGTAACCAGGGCTGCCAACTGTTAATAAATACTGTCTCTATTTTTGTTACCCTAATATCAATATATCAGAAAGTATGCAAGCCAATAGCTCTAAACTTTGCACACGTATAGTACCTGGCATTCTAAATTAATTTGGGGTAACTAATATACGTCAATGCTGCCAACATGATTCTAAGCCTGCTGATAGGTCCAATTTTAAAATGTATGTAACTTCTATACTAACTAATGGATTTCATTCAAAATTTATACAACAATAGATCATATTGGTATATTGGCTTTCACGGCCAGTGAATTAAAACTCAGCAATTCTTCTAGGTTTGTGCCGTGTCTTGTATGGGGTTTCTCTATTAGGCTACATTATGCCAGGTATACAGTATTTCGAACTAATTAGAAATTAACTGGCCGTGAAAGCCAATATACCATATATTTGGAAGCCTTCATAGGGAGGTTAAGGCTGCTTGAGCTTTTAGTTCTCGCAGTCAAGTGGTGCAGTTGCACCTAATATAAAGGGAGGTGGCGCGCAGTTCGTCAATCCTGTGGGGGTCCGGGCGGGGACACCAAGAGCCCGCCGATGAGCCTGCTTGGTGTCCTAGGCGAAACCCCATACAAGACACGGCAAAAACCTAGAAGAATTGCTGAGTTTTAATTCACTGGCCGTGAAAGCCAATATACCATCTTTTTGGAAGCCTTCATAGGGAGGTTAAGGCAGCTTGAGCTTTTAGTTCTCGCAGTCAAGTGGTGCAGTTGCACCTAATATAAAGGGAGGTGGCGCGCAGTTCGCCACTCCTGTGGGGGTCCGGGCGGGGACACCAAGAGTCCGCCGATGAGCCTGCTTGGTGTCCTAGGCGAAACCCCACACAAGACACGGCACAAACCTAGAAGAATTGCTGAGTTTTAATAGATCATATTATTTCAGATTATTTCTGACCAATACACGTATGTCATTGTAGCCAACATGATTTTACGCACGCTGTTAGATCCAATGTTTAACTGCATGTAACATCCATGCTATCCATTGGACTTCAACCGAATTTTGAATTCTGTACCTTAAGAGATGGAACTAAGAATATATTCAGTCACCAAGGCTGCCAACTGTAGTTCTCTATTAGGCTACATTATGCCAGGTATACAGTATTTCGAACTAATTAGAAATTTCGATATTACCAACTTAATTTCGTCATTATTCTAGATAGATCCATATAGATTAATCATTAGCATGAATCTTAAATTTTAAGAAAAGTAGGCTGTTTAGTTCGTCACGGAACTTCTTGTTTTTCTTAAAAACAGCTGTTCTATTGTATAAGTTTCATTTTAACACCAGTGAGAGGTAAGATGCAGACCATTCGTATACGAAACTTACATGCATGTAGTGTTATGCATGCAAGGTGTGTGAGCTTAGCAATAAGTACGTTTTTCTTAGGTTGGACGCTGAAATGGCGCCAAAACGGAATAAAGAGGCTCGCTCCTACACAGCTGAAACACTTAAAGAAGCACTGAGGTCGATGAAGGAAGAAGGATGGTCAGTATACAAGGCCAGTAGACGTTTTAATAACCTGTGGAGTAAACTAAAGGATTATTGCACAAAATATTCAGCTGATCCAGGAAGTGCAACCCTTGCAAAAATTGGAAAGCCACTCGTTGTGTCACCTGAATTTCAAGTGAAGATAATGTGTCAAAATAAACACAATAGATCGGTCCAGGCCTAATTCTAGACCCCAGTACAATGGCGATGATGGTTGTGGTGCGTGAGGAGGGTCCCCTGGCGGAAGCCACCAAGAGGAAGAATGGAGCCGAATGGATTGATTATCAGTTTTGTAATGTCTGATACCGATAATGTATATTTTATGTGTGATAGGGGTGAGGAATCTGATAGTGACTAAGGAGACTTAAGATATATTTATGTTCGACCCTCACTATTATGTGTTAGAAAACTGTATCATAATGATGGTCATTATAACACCGTTTTTCATTATGATACAGTTTCTCCAGCCAATCAGAGCTCGTTCATTGACCAATTAGTTAACGATACCTTCGCGCATGCACTCAAAATCCAACATGTCGGACATAAACACAACATCGAACTATAATAAATTACCGACATGGAATACGCACCGTCCATATGTTCGCGTAAATAAACTGACGAATATGAGACAAGAAATAGCACTGTACCTTAAAATCACCAACACTAATTTCTGCACAGCGTATAGTCTTCAAATGACACCGGTGACATTATTACTGAGGGACGGCAGATGTCAACATATGGCCCGATATGGCATTGCAAGCACACAGAGCGCATGCGTCGGTCGTTCAAAGATCTTGAAAGACACAGATATAACACCCAACGCTCGCTCTGCGATCACCTAATTCAAGTAGCTGACTCAACAGATATTTATGAATATTTATGTTAAAACATATAATAAAGTTATAATTATCGTCGAACATAAACAGTCGTATGCAACTCGCCTATAATGGTAATTAAGACACTCGTATGGAAATTATAAAACTCGCATACGCTCGTTTTATAAAAATACTCGTGTCTTAATTATAGCCATTATAGGCTCGTTGCATAATGTACTATTAATTGAATATTTTTAATAGAATGTGTATTTTCTATTTTAAAAAATGTGTAGTGAAATGTTGCGATATGGGCAATATGGGGTAATAAAACTTATAGTGTGCATACAATTTGAACACTTTTATTACATTAAACATTAGTTTTCACGATTAAAAAGTACACTGAATGGTGAACACCATGCTATCACGGAGTAACTTGAACACTATCACGGAGTAACTTGAATATCACGGTGTTACCTACTTCAACTACCGGATTTTGTTAGTTAATACCTTGAAATAACTTATAAATAGTTGTAAGATATATGCCAGAAATGTTCCGTAGGGTATCCATCTTAAACATGAAACGATTCGAAATAACTGAAATCTAAAATTTCTGAAATAGTAACAAAAAAAGCTTAGTATCACGGAGTTACTTAACTTTACCCTACACAATTTTGAACGTAGTAATGGGATCTGTGTTTTATTTTAGCAGCAGCTCATCTGATGGGTAAAAGTTGTTACTTATCTTAGTTAAGTCAGTTTTATTAGCCTACTTGGATTCAATACAATTGTTGAATGTTACGCAGTTTTCTTACAACGTGCAGTTCAGAGGCTCCCCTGGCGGATAAAAGTGGTAGATTGGAAACTTATCTTTACTAAGTCTGTTTTAGAGTCAGGATATATTGCATTTGTAGATTTGTCACGCACTCCATTTCCTTGCCGTCTAATGATGCTCATTCATGCCCTTCCGTGCATAGTTCCCTTCTTATGCGTTCCAAACGATCTGCAATCCTTAAAGAAAAATATGACGAGTATTATTATTATTATTAGCCTACTATTATTATTAATCGATACATTTACATAAAGTTAAGCTTTGCAGAATTTAGGAATACTAGCACTTCCAGGCTGTCCATACGAATTTCGATATTCGACATCAAAAGACGGAACAACTTAAACAATTCCCATGGGAGTTGGTTTCTTGAATTAATAGATTTGAGAACATTTTAGAATTAAATTTGCAAGAATCTGATATCCGCATTATTAATTTTACAAGGCTGGAGCAGATTTTACTTTCGGTGCTATGTTCACTTGACTAGAAGTCACAAAATGTCTAAACCTCAAACACATTCCGTTCAATTTTATGCACTTCTTTTTCTCTTTACAAAGATGGCTTTGAGTTTTATATCTGTAACATTATTTACGACCTCTCTTCTTTTTACTAGATAGCAGGACATTAAAGAATAAAGAAGAAAGTGTTAGCGAAGCACACTATCTTGTAACCAGAAGAAAAGAAAGGGGGGAGAAGAACTATGATTAATGGAGCAAATCGTGTGGACAGGCCATAACGTCTCCACACATGTTCTTACGAGCACAGGCGAGGTGAAAAGAAAGAGAGACATCTTTCCGAAAAACACCGGGAGGTTTTTAAAGCGTACTCTGGCTTCCGCTTCCGTACAGTTCGGCGCGGTGCAGTGGCGTCTGTCATGTGGCTAGACGTGCCGAGAACGAGAGGGAAAAAAATCAGTGGAAACAGAACGAGAGAGCGCGATGGCGTTGCACTGCAGTAGAGAAGGAACGACACAACCGGATGTAGACTGACATAAAGGATCTGAAAAGAGCTTTTCACTCAGTGAGACAGAGCGCAATACAATTTACTCGCTCTCCAGGTGCTCACCAACAGAGTTACTTGCCGGGCGTCGCGTCTATCTGTATGTCTGTCTGTCTGTCTGGAGCTTAATTCTAACCACAGTCTATTACTGTGACAAAATAAACCACTCAACTACTGTGACAAAGTAATTGGAGTTTAATTTGCACAATGTTAAATAAGACTAGCCTACAATTCTCATTTAGTTTACGACCATTAGTGGAGTACCGAAATAGTAACTAGCTTTATTAAAGTCCTTTTGAAAGAAGTCAGTTAAGAAATGTTCTTCGGGCACATCTACAGAATGGAATCCGGAATACTGACCAATCAAGTACCGGTAGTAAGTTTTTTTTGAGAACATGAAAACTACAGTGCACTGGCATCAGGAAGTAAAGAATTACCCGAAAGAAATGGGAGTACTAAGGACAGCAGTCAGCAACTGGGAAGCATTCAAATTAAGAATAAAGACCACCAAGAGTTCGAAGAAAAGTTAAATACCGAACCCAAGCGCCACGGATGAGAGAGAGGAGAAGATTGTAATGTGAATTAATGAATGAATAAATGAATGAATGAATGAATGAATAAACGAATGAAGCAGTACTGGGGAAACATCAGAACCCGTGAATAATCTACAGTAAGTCGAACTAATCTGGTCCATAGTCGTCCAACACGAGAGAAGCAGCAACATATAGATGTCTCTCCTGTACTAGAATGCATAGGCCTACATGACGATGCAGTGGGCAATCTGCTTGCCTCTCACAAAGGCGGACCAAGTTCGATTTCCGGTAAATGCATGTGAGATTTTCGAAGTGAAATGCCACGTCATGTGGCTTGGATTCTACGTACAAATGGAGGACCAGTAGCTCATGATCACGAGATTAACGGTCAATTAAAACTACAAGCTTCCTTCCATTTAACATGCTGACAAAATATCAGACCTAATAAAATGTAAATTTGCAACAAAAGTGATTTATTTTATTGGGGCAGGAAGCAGATATAAATTGTACTGTACATTGGAGCTTAGCTAATTCGAACATCTATAATTCGAAATCTTCTTTAATTCGAATTTTTCTCTTTGTCCCTAGCATTGTATACACAATTAACAATTGTGGTTAATTCGAATTATATTTTGGATAATTCGAAGTTTTTACTTGTAAAAATCCGATCGGAAGCCAAACAGTTGGATCAGGAATTCCCGAAAAACGACAAACCACATCATAGTAGAAATGACGTAAGTGATTCTGTTTTCCGTTCCTTAAATTTGTTAGATTCTTTTGTGAAGGCCGAGAGACTTAATTGCAGGAAACGGGTAAAAATCTCAAACATTTTTGAAAACCAGTAGATTTCTCTAAGACTTAACTACTCATAGATTACTGGATTTCCACTGTCGTTAAATAGGTGAATAGTACATTTTGATTTTATTTTATCATTTGAAACTATTAAGGTTATTCACGATACAGTCATTATACAGTCCCATCGTCTGTTGATCTGCTTTGTTGAACGTTAATCATTACGTAAACGTAATATAATATATTTTCTCTACCCTTTTCAAATAACTTTCTTAATTCGAATTTTTGGATAATTCGATTTTTTACTGGTCCCTTGAGGTTCGAATTATCCAAATTCCACTGTAATATGTAAACAATCAAAGCTATAGCACCAATTTAAGGTATACTATCTAGGTATGTGATATACGAGTCCCATCCAGAAATTAAGTTTGTTTTCTTTTTAATAAAAGTGAAGGAAAGTTGCATAAAAACTTAATTAGCCCCGGACACTGAAATGTTTGAGTTTTTTTTTCCGACATAATCACCACCTGCCATATTATGGGATCAACGTTTGTATTCCTGTGTCATACAGATCTGCGTCTAGGAATTGAGCCAGCGTGTGACATTCGTTTTCAGCTTTTTGTCAGTGCGAAAACGCAGACCGGAGGACAGGCATTTCTTGAAGAGCAAGTAAAGATGGAATCACTGAGAGGAAGATCAGAACTGTACGGCGGATAGTCAAACAACTCGCAACCGAACTCCAGCAGAACAGTTGCTGTGCGCCAAGCCGTATGTACTCGAGCATTGTCATGGATCATTTTTTCCTTGCACCTCAAGAAATTCCTATGCTACGGTCAGCATGTTCACACTGACTAGGAGCTGAAGAAGAATGTCACACGCTGGTTTTATTCCCAGCCGACAGATCTCTATGACAGTGGAATACAAAAGTTGATCTGAATTCTGGAGGTATTATTTATTATGTTCGACCTTGACTATTATATGTCAGAAAACTGTATCATAATGAGGCTTATTATAACACTATTTTAATTATGAAACAGTTTCTGCCACCAATCAGAGCTCAAGAAACAGTTGTTTGACCAATTAGATAATTAGATGCGCTGAGTTCCACGGCATTCTAATTTAAATTTCACTGTCTGGCCTAGTGCCATAGTAGGTTAATCTAGGAGGCCAAGCTCAAATACAAGGCATTCCCTGCGTCTCATGCGCTCTGTTCAGTACATACAACTGGCGAAATCTCGACAGATATTTATGAATATTTATGTTGGAACATAAAATAGTTATAATAATTATCGTCGAACATAAACAGTCGTATGCAACTCGCCTATAATGGTAATTAAGACACTCATATGGAAATTATAAAACTCGCATACGCTCGTGTCTTAATTGTTGCCATTATAGACTCGTTGCATAATGTACTATTATCGTATGGCTTTTAGTGCCGGGAGTGTCCGAGGACATGTTCGGCTCGCATGAGTCTGTAGCTGCTTCCAGCGGACACCCTTAATAGGGTGAGCTACAAGTTCCGTTCAATTTCAAGTAGTTCCAACTTTCGCCACCAGATATCAATGATACCTAGTGGTGAACGTTGGAACTTAGATAGAGCGTTCCGACGAAATTAACCTAACAATTTAGCTTTAGTTTGGTCTGTGAAAGGATCTTTTACATGCCATAAATCATGGGACCGCCGGTTTTACTTCTCCTCCGAAGGAAGGCATACTGAAGGATATTTAACGCTCTTAAAAAATCTGACGACTTCGGCCGGGTTTGAACCCTCTATCTTGGGCACAGCAGTACAGTATGCTACCAACTACGCCACCGAATCACCGAGGTGATTATATCTCAAACATCGCTGTATCTGGTCAAGGTAACTAGATTACAATCAGGTAAGCTGATATCGCAGTTCCCGCTTCAGTCGCCAGGCAGCTCACTTAACGCTGACGTCATTCCACGGACAAGACATTGTCGCCTGAAGTTGAAAACTTGCTTTGTAATGTAGTTGTATGATCCATTTCGATGTGAAATAATGCGTTTTAAAAATGGGTAGCCACAGTTACTGTGCTGCTTCTGAGTATAAAAACAATGGCCGTAGAAATACTGAAGTGATTAACCACTCTTTTCCTAACGATAAGGAAGTTCGAAAGCTGTGGATTTTAAGATGCATACGAAAGGATAGCGTCAATGCTAGAACTCCCCGAGTTTGTTCTGCATTTTTTTTACCATAGGACTAAGAATGGGACCTCCAAAATGAATTATTGGGTTGGCCTCTGAAGAAGAAATTACGCGTTGGTGTAGTTCCTTCGCAGAATATACCTAACTGGCATCAGGCGCGACGGGACTAGCTGAAGGGCCCGTGGCGGTAAAAGGACTTAGATTGGACAACTTCATTTTAATTTAATGTCAAAACAATTATGAAATATTCTGATGACACACTTCGATGTAAACAAAGGTCTGGTGACAAGGCTTCTCATGCAGCTGTGTTCTTTCAATATAAAAACCTAGCAAAACATGACTTTCGATGGAGCCAGGTATATTTATAGCTCCTTAGGACAACTGAATAATAGCTTTGAGTTCAAATTAATTAAGCGGTGAATGTCTGACTCTAGCGGAAAGAAAAATCTACAAGTGATTAATTATTATTTTTGCAGGTGAAAATCCACAGCCTGCTTCTAGTCTCCGACCGGGTCAGGAATGTAATGAATGAAGCCCCCCATCTAGCGGCGAGGATATATTTTTGCAGGTAGATATTTTGAACATGTTTATGCTTTAGGGCAAAAGTTTTATCTGTAATAAGCGTAAACGAAAATTAGGTAGTTAACATGGCAACAAGAGTTCTTCATCCAGGCCTACACATTTAGTATAGCAGAGCCATCTTTACGTTGCTGTATGAACATCTAATTAAAAGTTAGTACGATTATCGGTCACGAGATAGTAGTCAACAAAGTAGAGCCAAATGTCACTCCAGTTACTATATATGAAAATCCACAGCCTGTTTCCAGTCTCCGACCGGGTCAGGAATGGAATGAATGAAGCCCCCATCTAGCGGCGAGGATATGAACTGTGCCGGCTGCCGAGACCTGACGCACTCCTCTGGGGCAATGATTAAATGAATGACAGATGAAATGAAATGATAGTGGAGAGTGTTGCTGGAATGAAATGTTGACAGGGAAAACCGGAGTACCCGGAGAAAAACCTGTCTGCCTCCGTTTTGTCCAGCACAGATCTCACATGGAGTGACCGGGATTTGAACCACGGACCCAGCGGTGAGAGGCCGGCGTGCTGCCGCCTAAGCCACGGAGGCTACTCCAGTTACTATATCTCGTTCAAAATTTAGATTTTTTTTTCTTCGTCTCCAGGTGGTATTTAAAATCTTAAAAATCTCTGCTAACAACATAAAATTTAAGTATTAATAAAAAAACTAAATAATACTAAATTCATATTTGTTCTAAAGCGTTACGGTATTGTGCGAGTGATCTACGTGTATATGTTTACCAAGCCAACAATGCCCTTCAAATGGGCCCTTACTAAACATGTACATCCAATGTAACCTCATAATTATAATAATACTAAACTTTTGGAACAATTAAATGGTCCCCGACTGATAGGTTAGAGATACGTGGTAAAATACGAGCATTGCTGTCCTAACATCGAATACAAAACTTTAAATATTAGCATATAAAATGTTCTTATTTCTTAGTTATTGTGTTTCAAGGGGCGGAACTACGAGGTTATCTGCCCCTCTGAACACAGATCATAGTATACAAATTTGGAATGGGATTTACAATTTAGAGGTGGACACCTAAATTTCAAAAGACCGAAAATTAATAAAACAAAAAAGTAAATAAAACGAAAAATTATAATATAAACGATAATTACGGAAAAATTCAGCATTCTAAAAAGAACAAATCTTTGAGTCAATCAACACTGGATAATTTAGATTGGTGGCCCATTCCTGAGCGTAAAAATGATTTTAAAAATTATTTTGAAAGATGTATAATGATAATAATAATAATAATAATAATAATATACATTTGGAACAATTAAATAGTTCCTTACTGATATGGAAGAAATGTGTAGGAAAATACGAGCATTGTTCACCGAACATGGAATACAGTTCAAACATTAGCATCTGATGTACTCTTTCCTGAGCGTAACAGAGATAAACAAAATATTTTCAAAGACGTAGCCTATAATAATAATATTGTTATTAAAAACAATGAATACAAGTTGTACTGGGACTGAACTATTAACTGATCAATCGGTCTCATACAACAGGCCGGATCTGGCAGTTGTCAGCAAGGAAATGGAGCAAACTACCTTGATTGATGTTGCGATCCTTAACCCTGGAACCCTACACTTGATTATTAGAGACACTTATCCTACACTGGGGCACTCGGTGCCTCAAGAATAATAAGCCTGATTTTCATATTACAAACCAATATTTATTGAAAATGTGTAACAACTGGTTAGTTTGGTTTGATTATACTTTCGGAAATGTTATTTTATATTACACTTTAACATTCTATAATAAAAATGAAATAATAAAAGAAACGTACACTTTTTAGAATATTTTGCAACACCTCACATTTTAGAGTGTTTTACTGAATAACATCTCTACAATTGACACAAACAGGATATGACATTTGCATACAAACATCTTACACACCGCACACTTCATAGTGGTTTTGGTGTCCATGGTTCGCGGAGAGAACACAACAAGAAACGTAACACTAATCCTACACTGGGGTACTCACTTGTCAATGCCCCAAAACCGATCTATAGCAAAGAAGTGATGCGTTAAAACTGTGACTAACATGGCAACTGAAAGCCTGTCAAGGAGAAAGGAAAGTCACGGCGGCTGCAGGCTGTAAGGTTTGCCATCACAAACCCAGAGCAAAACGTAAATTCTCTAGGGCACCCAGTGCCCCAGTGTAGGGTTCCAGGATTAAAAACAAGAATCTCCAATCAAAACACACAGAAAAAGATCATCAAATATAGCGAGTTGGTTGGCCCTATCAAAACCGCAATGGCATGTAAAACGGTAAAGACCATACCTATCGTTGTCTCGAGTACGGGCGTGATCCCAAGTACCTTGTTCCAAGGCCTTAAAGAACTGGATCTGGATACTCAACGGTACAAACGAATGCAGGATACAGTAGTTCTCGCAACAACCTGAATCGTTCGGAAGTTCATGGGTAGTGATTTCGACTTTCCAGCTTAGAAGTTGCTGTTTCAGTAACTATATTTTGATTCCTTGAAGCACGTATAATTAAAAAGATGGTATGTTAGCTTTTACGGCCAAGGAATTCAAATGAGCAATATTTCTAGGTTTATTGCCGTATCTTGTGCGGGGTTTCGCCTAGGTGCACCAAAGCAATATTTCTAGGTTTATTGCCGTATCTTGTGCGGGGTTTCGCCTAGGTGCACCAAGATAGGCTCATCAGCGGGCACTTTTTGTCCGTGCTCGGAAGCCCACCCTCCCAAGAGTAGCGAACTGTGCACTACCTCCCTTCTTATGAAGTGCACCTGAGATTCTTTACTTCGAGAGCTAAAAGCTCAAGTAGTATAGTTATGTTGTGATGTACCAGCAATGTGATATGTGTACAGTATAAAATAATAATAATAATAATAATAATAATAATAATATCCATAACCATACGTAAGAGAAGGATAGTTTTCTATGGCCACATTGCTCGTATGAGTTCTACAAGATTGAGCAATAGGATCTTCAGTTTTCTTCTGAACAAGAAAATCAAGGCGGCGTGATTCACCGGGGTATCAAAAGACCTGCGTGAAGTGGGAATAACCCAGGAGGATATCCAGAAACGTGTTCCACTAAAGTCGAAACTCCAAGAACCATGGATTCCAAGAAAAGTCAAAACTAAAAACTGGCAAGAAATGGACTGAAGCGAGAAAGGAACAACATAGGAAACGAATGTGGAAATACTGGGCGAACGTTAAGGCCTAGGTGCGAAAACATGGAAAATGGCAGTTGAAATAGCGTGGTCCATATATGGCCGAAACGACAGCAAGAAGAATAATATCCATAATTCGATGTTTCTTAGTTTAGCGGTAGAATTCTTTTTCTTAGGTGGAATCAGATATTCGCCTCCGAAATTATTTGAAAAATTGTTAATAACGTAACACTAAAAAATTACATCGAAGCTTTCCATATCCCTCTTGGTTTAGAACTTCGAGATTTCACTCCTGAATAGGCTATCCTAAAGCCACATCAACCGATCAGGAGTGGCATGATGAAAACTTAAAAGAAATGAGCTGCATGACCAAACGCTGTGTTACTGCAGGTTAAGATCCATGTAGCGTGAGTATCCATTTAATTACAGCAAAAACAACTGCTGCGATTGATGGGTTCTCACAGCCGACATGCACTTTTGTATGATACACCTATCAATTTGCATCAATTAGCTATGCCAATCTGGAGTAAGATGATAGACTCCACCATCAGGAAGTATTCAAATGAATCTCATTCCAGATTAATTGAGATGTATCGAACTTGATTACCGATGGAATATTAGTATTCACTAATCTTGAGATTACAGGTTCAATCATGGATTGCTTCTGTCTGGGATATATTTACTCTCATCATGTAGGGTACACGGTGCACCGAAAGTATTAACAACCAGTTGGGGGATCTACAGAGTAGTAGCCAGCAGGATATTTGTATCAGGCTATTAGAAAATTACTGTAACTAATAATAATCACTAAGGTTCGGATGCTTAAGACCTAAAGAAACGAGAAATAATCAGGCAATGCAAATGTGCCCTAAATATACTGAAATGATCAAAAAAGGGCACATGCTTTCTAAAATCAATGAAGTGCAATATTATTTTTATTATTAATTCTACATTCAAACCTTAAAAAAATTGATGGCGTCGGTGAGTGAAGTGCGTGTGTTCCGGTCTCCTGTTTTGTGCTGTTTTATTATGTTATTCTTTCACGTAACTAGTTCTTTTCTTGTGAGTGGTAGTGATGTGAGGCTGTCCATGATTTGTGAAAAGAATTTTGAAGCTTCAGTAAACTGGAAGTGCTCCAATCGGAGTTATAATTTTTGTTGTTTCTCTGCTGCTGGATTGTCGCCTGCCATGCTGCTAAAAGGAGCCAGCCCTTTAACTAGGAGAGGTACGGTCACATCAACATCAACGGTGACCACAGTCTTCATGCTTCTTCTACTGTCAGGTGATGTAGAAATTAATCCTGGCCCGTGTTCGAACAGTTCTATGTCCATATACTTTCAGAACACTCAGAGCGTGGCCAACAAGCTGGACAAAATAGATTTGAGCATCAGTGATTTTAATAACATGTCAATAATAGCCTTAAATGAGTCTTGGCTTTTTGACAGTTTTCTTGACTCAGAACTCGCCTTTTCTAGGACTCATGACATATTTAGGAGAGACAGGGCTGGGCGTGGGGGTGGTGTTGTCATTGCTACGCAGTCTCAGTTGCGTGCTAGGAGAAGAGCGGACTTAGAAAGTGAATGCGAGATTGTTTGGTTAGAAATCCAAGGAAGGTCTAGTGTGTTCGTGGGCTGTGTGTACCTACCCCCGCCTGCCTCTTTAAATCACTTAGAGGAGCTACATACCTCTCTCAGCAGGGTGCACGCCCAGTTGAAGGACAAGGATACCGTTATATTGTGTGGGGATTTCAACGTGCCAGACATCTCATGGGGACAGCAGGACGGGCCTTCTCTCGTACCTTCAAAACTAACTGAAAGTGCAGTGAACTCTACCTTCTGCGAGATAATTGAGGAATTCTCTCTGCATCAATTGAATCCACATCTCACCCGTGGACAAAACTACCTCGATTTACTGTTTACTAATAGTCCTAAAATCTCTCAGTCTGTAGAGTTAGAAAAACCGGGGTGGATTCCATCCGACCATAGTGCTCTAATATGGAACATAGATTTTCATGACACTAGTTTATTTCATAAACCACCTCGCAGGGAAATTTTTAACTGGAAGAAGGCAGACTTGAACCACCTGAAATTTTTGCTGGATTATTGCCCCTGGTCCCTCCTTGATATCAAGAACGACATTAATGAGAATTGTGAGATATTTTATGATCTCTTGATGTCCGCAGTTCGGGAAGCAGTTCCTCGTGTGAAGGTTAATCCCTACCGTTATCCACCTTGGTTTGATGCAGATGTAATCAGCGCACTACACTCGAAAAATAGGGCTCATCGTCAATGGAAACGCTCTTCTTTGGAATGCCATAGAATTGAATTTGTGGTCAGGAGGACCGAATTCAAAGAATTTCAGCACCGAAAGTATGACGCCTACCTGGAAGACATAGACTCCAGTGTGAAATCTAATCCGAACAGACTCTGGTCCTTCATTAAGCAGAGATCTAGGAACACCAGATTACCGGTCTCGCTCGAGTACGACGGACGTACCAGTACTGATGCAAACTCGGCCTGTGAGCTGTTTTCTGAATATTTCGAAACCTTATTCCTTCCTGTAAATTCTATACCGCCACCTCTACCTGATCTGCCACCCTCCAGTAACGACAGCATTTCTTACTTCCATATTTCCGAAGACTGCATCAAGAATAAATTACATAATCTAACCTCTGGCAAGTCTCCCGGTCCTGATGCCATTCCTATAGAAATAATTAAATCTTTGTGCCACCAGCTATCTCGTCCACTTTATATCCTTTTCAACCAAGCCATCAGTGAAGGAGTGTTTCCGGATTACTGGAAATCAGTCCATATCACCCCAGTGTTAAAGAAAGGCTCCAGGCAGAAAGTAGTTAATTACAGACCAGTATCACTAATGTCTATTTTCGCACGAGTCTTTGAATCAATTGTTCGGGACGAAGTGTACGCCCACGTGTCACCATTCATCACTGAATTTCAGCACGGCTTCCTTCCTAGGCGATCCACTGCTACCAACCTAGCAGTCTTCACTCATGATGTATCCACCTTTATGAATAACCGTGTTAGTGCTGATGTTATCTATACTGATTTCTCTAGGGCTTTCGACAGCGTACATCACAACCTACTGCTTCATAAAATTTCAAATTTTGGTATAACTGGTAATCTTTTACGTTTCTTCAAAAGTTACCTCTCAAATAGAACCCAATCTGTTATAATTAATAATAATAAGTCTAAATCCGTAAACGTTACTTCCGGTGTCCCTCTGGGTTCTGTATTGGGCCCTCTGCTCTTTATACTTTTTGTGAATGATATCCCTCGTATAATACATAATTCTAGGTGCCTGATGTACGCTGACGACCTTAAACTGTATATGCCCATCAGTACTATAAATGACTGTGAGTTGTTGCAAGAAGACCTACACCAAATCAGTGAATGGTGTGAAACATGGAAATTGAAACTGAATACTGAAAAGTGTAAAGTTTTGTCAGTTTCATTGAAACGTAACCTCCTACCCAGGTTTAATTATTGTATTAAAAATGAAACGCTAGGTAGAGTGTCAACCATTAAGGATCTAGGGGTGACAATCACTAATAATTTCTCGTTCGATGAGCATATTTCAAAAATATGTCGTGAAAGTTTCCGGATCCTGGGATTTTTAAAAATAAATTGTTTAAATTATTTTTCGGACATAACTCTATCCAAATTATTTAAGTCACTCATTCGGCCTAAATTGGAGTACTGTAGTGTGATCTGGAATCCTTTTCACAGTAATAAAATTAACGCCATCGAACGTGTGCAAAAGAGATTTGTCAAATGGCTCTGTTACAGGGGTGGACGATCGTACCATAGAGCTGAGTATGAGAGTTATTGCAGCGTGTACGGTCTTCCTCCACTGAGCAGTCGGCGCACAGTGGGAGACGTGAGATTCCTGTGGAAACTGGTAAATGGTGGAATTGACTCGATTCAGTTGCTAGCTGACTTGGGTTTTCACGTCCCGCAGAGAACCACCAGACGGAAGCACACGTTCGATGGGGGCAGATCGAGAATTAATGTACATAAAAATTCATGTCTGATCCGGTTGCAGTCAACATACAGCTTGATGGAGAGTAAAAGTGCTACTGATATTCACTTCGACTCTCTATCAACTGTTATGAGAAACATCTCGAGTGGGCTGTAAAATAGTGTGTGCATATTGTGTTTTTTTTTCTATTTGCGTTTATTGATTGATTGATTGAACATGTGGTTGAATGAATGGTTGATTGAATGTACGAGCGACTGAAGTAATTTTTTTTTTTTTTTAGATCCTCGAATGTCACTCTTATATTACTTTTTTCCCAGTTTTCGATTTTTCTTCTATCTTTCATTTTATGTTTTTGCCTTTTTCCGTTTACTGTAGATAGTTTTGTTTTTTCTGTAATTATTTCAATGTTTCTTGTACATAGGGATTGTATGAATGAATGCTTGAGATCGGATGTTTGAGTGCGTGTCTGTATGGTTGTGGTTGTTGATTTATAATAGACTAGTGTATTTCTATTTTTTTGTTCTTGTTTGCTGTTATTGTTTTGTTTATACTTGTACATTTTATTGTTAATTATTATATTGTCACTAGTGGATTCTATCTGTCTGACAATAAAGAATACATACATACATACATACATACATACATACACACCATTTTCATGAATAGGCCTACGATAAAAATGTTTTCCTCTAATTTGTATCGCAGAATGTTTCAAGAGACTCGTGGAAAGCAGCATATTCTTCACCTTTCCTCGCGTTAAAAACTGCGACACAAATCACATTTCCTCTAAAAGAGAAGGAAAATGCCCGAAGTTAAAAATACTACCAAATTTTCTGATAGTATGCAACAATTGGCATGTTTATACATTTTAGCGCCGCTAACGCACAGAAACCTTGCAGCGGCCATATTTGAAGTCCCCTAAAATATTACCAAACTATGACCTTAAAACATTATTATTATTGATGAAATATGACTATAACTGTGAAAATATCCCAAATATGCTCTATAAAATCCACCTAAAAAGAATCAGGAACACTGAACTCCCACTTATTTACAGTTCTTAATTAAAATGTAGTCAAGGAAAAATATATGACATTTCCTAAACATCCGAATCTTATTTAATCACATGTATCAGGTGATGGTTTTAATAAACAATACCCTCGTCCCAATCTGTGGCTATCGGAGATTCGGAACAAATGGTGTTCTATTCTATGGAGTAGTAACACTTGTGTTTATGTTTTTTTTAAATTGTCGATGTTGTTTTGGAAGTTGTAATCTTCAGTCAGTCAGTCAGTCAGTCAGTACGATTTATTGCTATTTTTAGCCTACTTTTCACATTTTGCAAAAATGAGGAAAAATTATTATTATTATTATTATTATTATTATTAGACTTATGAGATCGATCCGGGAAAATGTGCGTCTGTCTGTCTGTCTGTCTGTCTGTCTGTCTGTCTGTCTGTCTGTCTGTCTGTCTGTCTGTCCGTCCGTCTGTCTGTCTGTCTGTCTGTCTGTCCTTCTGTCTGTCTGTCTGGCTGTGTGTGTGTCCCCCCCTATCAACTCCTAAACGGCTGCAGCAATCAAAACCAAATTTAGTATGAGTAAAGATGTGCACCGGAATATCTCACGTCCATATTTGAAAATGATGTCAGTGCTACCAACTGCTGAAAATACGCACTAGAAATTTGAGCACCATGTTGGATATCTTTCAAGGTATGCATGGGAGCTATTCCAAAATTGGCACACATGTAGATAAGGCTATTTCAGTTTAATTCCCAGGAGGCCAACTATGACAGTGTTGCCAAAATAATGTTAAGCCTTCTGATAGGTTCAATGTTTAAATGCATATAACTTCTACACTATCAATTGGATTTCAACCAAATTTTGTATGTAATATCTGTACATAAACAGATATGACTGAGCGTATTCTTAAGGCCACCAGGGCTGCCAACTGTTAATAATTGCTCTCTCTATTTTTTTCATCCAAATACCTATATATCAGAAAGTATGCAAGCCAACAGCTTTAAACTATGCACACGTATATTCTTACATTTTAGATTAATTTGGAGTAACTTATATACGTCAGTTCTACCAACATGATTATAAACCTGCTGATAGTACCAATTTTCAAATACATGTAACTTCTATACTATCAGTTGGATTTCAACCAAATTTCGTATGTGCAATTTGAACCATAACAGATATTACTATTAGTATTGTTAAGAGCAATCAGGGCTGCCAACTGTTAATAAATGCTGTATATATTTTTTTACCCTAATATCAATATATCAGAAAGTATGCAAGCCAACAGCTCTATACTTTGCACACGTATAGCACCTGACATTCTAGATTAATTTGGAGTAATTAATACAAGACAGTGCTGCCAACATGATTCTATGCCTGCTGATATGTCCAATTTTAAAATACATGTAACTTCTATACTAACAAATGTATTTCATCCAAAATTGGCACAACAATATATCATAATATTTCAGATTATTTCTGACCAGCACACGCATGACATTGTTGCCAACATGCTTTTACGCGTGCTGATAGATCCAATGTCTAACTGCATGTAACGTCCATTGGACTTCAACCAAATTTTGTATTCTGTACCTTAAGAGATATATAAGATATATATATATATATATATATATTCAGTCACCAGGGCTGCCAACTGTAGTGCTCTATTAGGCTACATTAAACCAGGTATATTTTGAACTAATTAGATATTTCGATATTACCAACTTAATTTCGTCATTATTCTAGATAGGTTCATATTCTGTAGAATAATCATTGGCATGAAAAGTAGGCTGTATAGTTCTTCACGGAACTTCTTGTTCACTTCTATTTTTAGTTTGCAATTTTGGTCCTAAAGGTTTTCTGCCTATTGATTGCTTGACTTTTAACAGTGTTGTGTTAGTTGTTTGAGATCGACTAAGATTGAACGGGTACAAGAATTTACTAAGTAGCCTACAGTACAGTTGGCGATTTAATTCCTGTTTCTTAACATAGGCGAATTTTATTTGTTGATATTTTATTATATATGAATTGCAGCCAATGGCCATAGCAGGGTATTTTAATTGAAAGCCTGTGAGCTCCCAGAAAGTTCAATTTCAAGTAGTTCCAACTTTGGTTACCAGATGCCACTGTCACTGACACCTAGCGGCAAACGTTGGAACTTTTACTTTATATCATATTCCCGTGTCCGGGAGACACACTCAATTCTTCCTCGAGAACTCTGCAGAACGTTTAATCCTCGGTCTGTGGCAACATAAGGTCTTCTTGGCTGCAGGTGTTGTGTAAGTCTGGATTTCTCCACAGTCACATCTTGAATCTTCTGCATAACCCCACTTCACAAGGTTACTACGACACTTAGGCACTTCTGTTCTCATCCGGTTTAAGGACCACCAGGTGGTATAAGGTAAATGACTACCACCGCTGAGTTCTTCTTTACGGGTAAACCCCTCTGGTACTATTTGTTTCCCGAGTGACACACGCTGGACGCCTGGTTTGGTATGGAGGGGTACTGTTCTCTTAATAAAACTCTTCCTGGATCTTAGGCGAGGAGTGATCACCTTGTGGTTGCACATTGAATGTCTGGGAACTGTCTAAAGCTTATTTCTCTCTCTCTCTCTCTTTCTCTCTCTCTCTCTCTCTCCCTCTGGTGCCACCACGCGTCGAATAGCTGGAGGCACAATGCCAGCGAGAGTAGATCTTCTGCACTGGAGTAGGTCTCAGACATCCAGTGAAAATACGGGTGGACCCGTTAAGAGCGGTGTCTATTTACGTTGGAACTAGATAGAGCGCTTTTAACCAACCTAATATAATCTACAAATTTGGCTACACACTAACAATTTTAGTGGTAGGTTCTTTTACATACCATACATCCATAACATGGGCCCCAGGGCATTACGTCCCCTCCGAAGGAAGGCATACTGAAGGATTTAACGTTCTTAAAAAGTCCGACGACTTCGGCCAGGTTTGAACCAGCGATTTAGGGTACAGCAATTCAGCGTGCTACCGACTACGACACGGAAGCCGCTATTTGTTGTTATTTTGTTCGAAACTCGCTTGATTATTAGATAATATCCCCGGTGGAGTTTTCGTCTTATCCTTAATGGGTTCGTAAATAAGTGTTAATTATGGATCTAATCATTTTTTTTGTTGAAAAGAAATGTTTGGTCTAAATGCATGAATTCATTCCGTGTGACTTGAATAATTTGACTTCGCGATTGTCTGACTGACAGTTTAAATATAACGTTTTGAAGCATGTTTTTCAGTGTTACCCATACAAACTGTTAGTTGTAAATCTTCAGTCGGTCAACACGAATTGCTGTTTTAGTTAATCCACAGGGGCTCGGCGATAGGGTTGTCATTTTGTCCCATGTACTTGGGTGTATGCATGGAATTTGGTAAGCTGTGTCAGTGTCATGGATGTTCTTGCACGTGTATTTGTGACTTAGGCCACGATTTGGGAAGATAGTGGCCGTTGCCATAAGTTAGGAACCATCCAAGCATTTGCTTGGAGCAGAAATGAGAAAAACAAGGAATAAATCACACTCTCAATAGCCGCTGTCAGTGCCAGGATTCAAACCTCCGATTTTCGGACTTGCTGCAGCTCCCCATTGTAATCGTAGTGAGCGATTTATCACTCACAGCAACGCCGCGGGGTTGTCTTGATGGAGAACTACTCTACTTACCGCGATACCATGGCACGGCGGAAGCAATCTTGTCATTCAATCGAACGACAGCTTCTTCCTCCATTGGGATCACTGACCGTGATTTTTGTCGTTTGAAGAGTAAACTATGAGGCAGTAACTGGTTTGAACCTCTGCTTCCCTGCACTGTTAACTAAACATACACACACGACTACTGACAACACACGTGTAATTGTGGATCTAATGATGTGTCACTAGCCTATATAGCGTGCTATAGGACTCCCAATATGAATAACTAGGGGACCCGTGCGAGAAATCTCTCATGTTCATAAACCACACTTTCCCCAGTAGGATTGGCGACTTCGGTGGCGTAGTCGGTAGCATGCTGAGCTTCTATGTCCAAGATAGCGGGTTCAAACCCGGCCGAAGACGTCGGATTTTTTAAGAGCGTTAACAATCCCTCAGTATGCCTTCCTTCAGAGGGGAAGTACAGCCGGCGGTCCCATGTCATTGATTTATGGCATGTTAAAGAACCTTCCACTAATTGCACCTGTGCAATGCTAAATTGGATAGGTTAAGAATGTAAACAACGTTCTTAGGTTTCTACGTTCGATGCCAAGAGCCGACTGCGGTGGTGTCTAGTAGCTAAGTTCTGAACTTGGCCTAGTACTCGTTGACGGTGGCGCTTGGCGGCAAAAGTAGGAAATATTTGAAAAATTCTAAGTTGCAGTCTGTACTTAAATTAAAAAACAGATAACACACACTAATACAGCCATCACAATTAACACCGGTTATCAGACAGATTCTACACACACCCAAAGTACACGGGGCTATATGACCAGTTGTCGCAGCCCCTAAACTTAAGAACCAACCAACCATCCAACCCCTGTAGGATTATAATGAGAAACTAAGGAGAAAGGTTGTTATGTTTTCATTTCAACCAAATGATTATGGTACACTATTTACATTTCAGTTGGAATTCCAAGTTCTACGTTCCCTAACTTAAGAAGTTAATCACTGAAAAATGGATCATCATAACACTCACCGGGTTTCGATATTTATGAAATTATACGATTTGAGTACTTATTCCTTTGATTTACTGTTTCTGAAATCCATGCGAAATGATA
This sequence comes from Meconema thalassinum, assembly GCA_946902985.2. NCBI lineage: Eukaryota > Metazoa > Arthropoda > Insecta > Orthoptera > Tettigoniidae > Meconema > Meconema thalassinum. The sequence continues at coordinate 271,626,578 of OX336392.1, read as the reverse complement.
AAGGAAAGACCTGAGAATGTTAAAATGACATGAAACAGGCGTCACAGCGGCCAAACTGTGAAGTGGACAGCAATTATGGAGCGTATTTTCCTACAGCAACAGTATCTGCAAATCGCACACTTCGTACATTTTTTTAAAGTAATTTTTTAAAGAAATTATAGATATTTATGAAATTAGAGTGTGATTAGTCACTTCTAATGTATATTCTCTTCCATTTGAATGCTTATTTGTCACGATCGCTCGCTTGTGGGCGCCGCAGGAAGGATCTATATTACTGAAATAATGTATATGGTCCAGTATAATCTTAGAATATCATCACCTGTTGTCGTTAATACATACACGAAAATCCACGTTTTATTATTTTTCCTCTTAAGTCTCGCAGTTGATCCCTGAGCATTGGAAAATCTCGGGTAACTAGACCTGCAGGACAATACATATAAGTCTGTATTCAAAGCAGTAAAGGTATGGTCCAGTACGTAAATTTGTGATAACTCGTGGCATGGAAACCATAAACGCAAGTAATCACTGGATAATGTATGTATGGCCGTTATATTCGTAAGAAACTTCCTTTGAATGTGAGCTAAATGGTCCTCCCTTGAAAATCAAATAGTTGTCAAAAAATAATAAATTTAGCTAAAGACCGTCGTAGCTATTTTGAGCGTCACTGCGCTCTTAATCTGCGACCTGATCAAATTAGTGGTAGTTCTCATCTCCTCATGAAAGACATGCTTAACACATTATGCTAACATTATACACTTGCAAAATGGTTGGATATTATACATTTAAATATCCTTAAAATACTTGGCTGAATGTCCTCGTAATGAGTTTATAGGCAATTTAGGCAGTTCATAACTTACAGTAAGTAGAATTGCCAATTTTATCTACAAAATTATGTACTTTCTCGTAAGAACAAGTCCAAGACAAGCAGTTTATGTTCAACAAGATGGGTGACGGGTCCCGAGAAATCTCTGTTTTATAAACGACATCTCTTGATCATATATTTAACTATTTTGTACTAGCACTTTGAATGGAACATTTTGTGGATGCATATCTGTCACTTCCTCTTGATTCACGGCCTTCTTTTATTCTCTGATTTAGTTTAAGAAAATTTACTTTCTTTTCAGTCAATGAAAAAATTGAGGGCATGCATAATAAGACGATGAGTTTTTAGAAAAGAATGTCGTTCATATCCACCACGTTATAGTTAATTAGTGGAAACTGGATGTAAGAACAAAATTCTGGTCCCTAGTCGCCGTAAAGTATTCAATGTGCATACCGTAAGTTGCTTGTTGTCCAGTCTAACCTCTAATATTATGTTGCAGCTGCTCTTCTGTAAGGCGCAACTACACAAAGGTTTACGGGTTCAAATATATCAACACACTCGAGCACTAGTGTATACTCAACCCAACTTTAAAGATAAAATCTGGGCTATTTACAGTTTTTTAATAATATTTTGCACTCAAGTATTCTCAACAGAAAAATGCCCGGTCTACAGAGGATGAGACATGTCCATACATCTGGTCATCAATGTGTTAGTAGATGCTTTTGGCAATTCGATATAATGTACATTCTCGTAAAATCATATCCAATACATGAAGTTCCTGTTCAATAGCATAACTGTTTGTATTGATAGGCCGGCCCCGTGGTGTTGGGGTAGCGCGCCTGCCTCTCACCTGGAGGCCCCGGGTTCAATTCCTGGCTCCGTCAGGGATTTTAGAAACTGACGTGAGGCTCAGCCTCGTGAGGACAATTGAGTAGCTATCTGACAGTGAGGTAGCGCCCCGGTCTCGAAAACCAAGATAAAAGGCCGTAGGGACCCGACGCGCTGATCACGCGTCACCCCAATATCTGCAGGCCAAAAGGCTGGGCAGCGGTCGCTTGGTATGCCTAGGCCCTTCATAGGCTGTAGTGCCAGGGGTTATTATTATTGATAGGGCGTGCCATTTTTATCACCTCCAGAATGAGGCTTTAACCAATATTGAAAGCCAGTACTGATCCCATCAGAAAGAAAACCTGGTTCATATTGAAATGATAGAAGCCATTTTGCATTGTTGCCTAGTTCTACTCAAGAAAGCTTTTTAGTCGGTCAACATTAAATTTTGTACCCAAATAATTTAGGCGAGAAAACAAGTATTTATATGCCCTAACATGAAAAACACTTAAGTCCCGAGTGAGTAGTGAACTGGAGCTTGCCTATAGTGTAGTGAGTCGGTTCTCGTTTTCAATTGGTGTCTCTTAGGTCACCTTCCGTTTGTTTACTCTATAGACTAATGTGTCAATGTGCTACAGTATATGAGTGTGTGTACTGTACTGTATAGTACTGTATTACGTTGTGAAAATGGCTTCAACGTGTGACAAAAAAGAAAAACGAAATCGCAATATTTTATCCATTGAGAAGAAGGTGGAGATCATTAATAAACTGGATAAAGGTGAGAGAGTGCAGTGTCTAATGAAAACCTATTGTTAGAAAATCCACAATTTTTGATTTGAAGAAAGGAAAGTTGAAATTCTGAATTATGCATCGAAGTTACAGTAGATAGGGAACAAGGGTCTAAAACGAGTAGAACCATGATATCAACAAGGGATAAACATTGGAATAAGCGGTGTACTTATGGTTTATTCAGACAAGAAGTAACGGAGATCCCATTTCTGGACCTTTGTTCTGTGGGAAAACGTTGCAGCTAAATGAGAAGCTTGGTGGTTATTATCATAATGTACTGTGCACGTTTTTCCTATGAAATAAACGCATGTTTGATTATCCGGAAAAATCGTTATCCGGAGCACTTTCGGTCCCAATTAGTCCGGATAAACGACGCTCTACTGTAACATATTTCCATTTTAGTGCTGTGCATAATTTGTGCATTACAACCACACACAATAGGCCACCAACTTACATAGGAACGGTTGATTTAGAACATACAGGTAAGTAACAAAATAGTGTAGACATCATTTCTGAATCTGGTCACTTTAACAACTCAATGACACCATTAAACAGCAATTATTATCTTCATCACATTTATTTGTGGCGTCTTCGGTAGCGTAGTTGCTAGCATGCTGAGCCGACTGCGGTGGCGTCTAGTATCCAAGCTCTGAACTAGTAGTCGTTGACGATGGCGTTTGGCGGCAAAAGTAGGAACTACTTGAACAATTCAATGTCTACAGTCCTTACTTGAATTAAAAACAGATAACACACACTAATACGGCCATCACAATCAACACCAGTTATCAGACAGATTCATTACACACCCTAAGTACACAGGGCTACATGACCGCGTTGTCACAGCCCCTAAACAGAGGAACCAACCAACCATATTTATTTATTTTTGATTAAGTAATAATAAGTATTACGATACTTTAAACTTGTTACATTGTTTTTAAGTTTCATGTTATAATGAAATAGGAAAATATTACCTTAAGTCAATAATTTTTAATTCTTGAGTAAAGTTTACCGGTCTCTGTTACATTATAACAGGGGCGGCCACACCTTATGTGCTGAAGTGCTGCAGCACATTCTTTTATTTGAAAATAAATTATTTTAATAAATTATTTACAATCAAATACAGCGCACTATGAAAAGACTTCAGCCAAGGAATAGGAAATATTTCAACTCCCTACACAACGAGGTATCTAGGTATCGGTTTTATTAACTCTTTTACTCACAAATCCAACGCTCAGGTACTAATTTTATTCTTCCGAGTGGACCATTACTATGCTCGAGCATACATTTTCCCAGGAAGCAGGTTAGGTGATATTGTTTTAAAAGATGGGAATTTTTGGCGTCATCCATCGTCACGTGCACTGTTTTTCTTTCAACATCCTTAAGAAAACAAAGTAAAACACCCCCATCCCCAGCTTGAGGGTGAAGGGCAGCGGAGGAAGAGGAAAAAAAATTAAAAGCAAATAAAGGAAAAGTGTGGAGGGTTGCAAGAGGAGGAGGGAGGATGCCTTATTTGTCTTGAAGTCAGACGTGGAGCTAGAGTGATTGATTCGCGTGCAGAATGTTTTCACTGTGTGTGTTTTACAACATCTCAGTATCTTCAGCGGATCTGTGAGGGTGAATGGTAATTGCGTATGACACATGGAAGGCGTGGAAAAACTGGACGGATCAATACTTGAGTGAAAGAGAGTTATAATTAGAAAACCAAACCCTGAGATACCACTATTTTGAGTAAGGAAACCACAGAAATACTACTAAAACTAACTACAGACTTACATACTAGAAGAACAAATGGATAGCAAATGAAGAATAAGATAAATTAAAGACAGGGGGAAAATAAATGCCCCCAACCTTCGAATATTGAGAATTGAGGTACTTAGAAGAAACAAGAGCCATGAAAGACAAATTGGAACGGGTCCTCGCCAGAGTTACAGGAAAAAGTGAAACAACCAAGCCCTCTCGGGGTTGTCAAATCCCAAACTCACCAGCCGTGCGCTCTTGAGATGGTAGAAATAGAGATATCATGAAAATAATAATTTAAAAAGAATAGGTCTGAGCAAAGAATGAGGGATCAGGAAATATGAGATAAGTGCCAATTAAGACCGGAAAATGAAAGACTCTCTTGGCCGTGGATACCCTAATCCGTAGGGGTTGGAAGAGAACATGAGTTGACCAAGGATGGTCTAAAAGGTAGATGAATGAGAGGAACCCGGCAAAGCCGGACTCAGTTGGGGTCCCATTGTCATCAGCCCACGTCCCACAAGTTGTGAGCTCCTGGGGAGGGGGACAAATAAATAAGTAGGTCTAATCGTAAAATAAATGAATAAGATAGTGAAAATAAGCTGAACCCTAAAGTAAAGAAGAAATATACAGAAATCTTATAAAACAACTTTAAAAATCTATTTACAATAAAAACTAGAAACAAGGGAAAAAAAAGAAGCCGAATGTGAAAAAAAAATGTAAGAAGTATTTAAACGTAAATAAATTACAATCAAGAATCTCAAATAAAAAAATCTAAAAGCTTTGGTATCACTTACTTACTTCACTTAATTCCTGCCGCTCCTTCCGGAGCATAGGGCCTTGGCGAAATTTCTCCACGCAGTACGGTTCCTGGCCATTCTCTTCACTTGACTCCAGTTCTTGTCCACCTCTGCAATTTCATTTTCGATCGTCCTCTTCCAGGTCTTCTTAGGTCGACCTCGCTTCCTGGCGCCTTGTGGATTCCAGTCTAGCGCCACCCTCTCAATAGCTCCGTCCGGCTTCCTTAGTGTGTGACCAATCCAGCGCCATTTCCTCTCCTTGATCTGGATGCTAATCGGTTGTTGATTGGTGATGGTCCAAAGATCTTCATTTGAGATTATATCCGGCCACCTCACATTCATGATGCGACGCAGACATCTGTTAATGAACACCTATAGCTGGTTGTTGATCGGTTTTGTGACTTTCCATGTTTCACAGCCGTAGAGAAGAATCGACTTTACGTTGCTATTGAAAAGGCGGAGTGGTCTTCCTGGAAATGTTTCTATTTCTCCAGATGGGGTAGAGCTGGACAAAGGCACCATTTGCCTTCCTGATACGGCTTCGAACATCTTCCTCTGCTCCCCCATCATTTGTGACTATACTTCCAAGGTAGAGGAAGGACTCAACTCGCTCAATGTCCTTTCCGTTGACTGTCAAACTAGTCGTGATGTCAGAATTTATCCTCATCTCTTTGGTCTTTTTGGTGTTGATCGTCAGTCCTGCACGTTCTGCTTCTCTCTGCAACCTCCCCAGCTATGTCTCGGTACCGTTGTGCCATAAGACAAATGTCGTCTGCGAAATCCAGATCTTCGAGCCTGTCATTTATACCCCATTGAATACCCCTCTTCCGTCCTCCCATTACCTTCTTCATCACACTATCCAGGACCAACAGGAACAGAGTGGGGGAAAGGACACACCCCTGTCTCACTCCGGAACTGACCTTTATCTTTTCTGTTAATTTGCCTTCGTGAAGAACCTGGCACTCATACCCTTCGTACATCTCTTCCATGATTCTGATGATCTTTGTTGGAATTTTATATTCCTCGAGGGTCTTCCACATGATTCTTTGATTTACGGAGTCGAAGGCTTTCTCGAAGTCAACAAATGTGAGGTAAAGGGTATTCCGCCACTCCACACTCTGCTCCAGGATGATTCGGAGGGTGTTGATGAGATCTACACAAAAGCTTTGGTATGCATTTGTAAAATTAAACAAGATGATCAATAAAGAACATATAGCCTACTTCTCCTGAATGCATGGGTGTAGTCATAAATCATTGTCCCTTTCAAGGAGTATACCGGTACTTCAATAGTGGTTTTAGTAGCTTGTTGATTTACAACGTGCTATAGTATATATTGAATGAATCTTCACCTAAAATATGGACTAGCGAGCGAACAATAGCCTCCATTTTGACCCAAAGGAACGGCACGGCCCGGCACGGCACGGTCGGCCTGAACTGTTAGTCACTGCTATGGTATAATATTCTATTATAGGATGTTAATATCCTACGGGTCACCTCCTTGAGAACAGTTTAAAACACCCTCTGTACGATAAACGGATTTGGTGAGGCTGGGCCTTGTTGAATCGTAAGTAACGGTTAGGCTATAATACTTGCATGATTCTTACTTTCGACATCTTGAAACTAGTTGGTTGATGACCTTGTATATTAGGAAAAAGACATTTCCCACACTAAGGTACATTTTTGTGAACATTTGGTAGAGATCGGATGAACAGCGAAACATGCTTCCAACATGAAGGTATGTTAAACAAGACGTTCAGTAAAGAACATATAGCATACTTTCTCCTAAATGCATGGGTATTGTTATAACTCTTTGTCCTTTTCAAGGAGTACCTAGGTATAATTGAATGTTGGTTGTAGTAGCTTGTTGAAATACAACGTGATATACGGATATTAAACATGATGAGGTGCCCTTTGCTAGTACTACCTCTGTAAAAAAAAAAAAAAAAAGAAAAAAAAAAAAAAAAAAATGTCATTCAATTCGGTTTCACCTTGTTTGAATTGATATGGGGAATCGATTTGCACACATACATGGCAACTATCTGCAAACTGTTGGGCTGATGACCTTGTAGTTCAGTCAAAAGATGCACCCACAAAAAGGTATGCTGTTGCAAAATTTGGTAGAGATGAAATGATTAGGTTGGTCGTAATTTGATTTAAGCTTTTAACGTTTGGGTGGCCGCCATTCCGTTTCCGTCAAGATAGCGGCGATATGAAACATGACACTGAGGTGCCCTTTGCTAGTGCTACCTCTGTACCAAATTTTGCTTAGTTTGGTGTTACCGCGTTTGAATTGATAGGGGGGATCGATTTGCACACATACATGGTTGCCATATGCAAACTATTGGACAGATGACCTTGTAGCTTGCTCAAAGAGCGCTTCTCACATAAAAGTATGTTGATGCAAAATTTGGTAGAGATCAGATGATTAGGTTGGTCGTAATTTGATTTAAGCTTTTTACATTTGGGTGGCCACCATTACGTTTCCGTTAAGATGACGGCGATATAAAACGTGACAGTGAGGGGCCCTTTGCTTGTGCTACCTCTGTACCAAATTTCCTTCAATTCGGTTTCACCGAGTTGGAAAAGATAGGTTGCACGCATACATGGCCACAATCCGCAAATTATTTGGCTGATGACCTTGTAGTTTGGTCAAAAGTTTATTTATACATAAAGGTATAACGTTCAAAAATTTGGTAGATATCAGAAGATTAGGTTCGTCGTAATTTGATCCAAGCTTTTAACATTTCGGTGGCCGCCATTACGTTTCGGTCAAGATGGCGGTAATATAAAACATGACACTGAGGTGCCCTTTGCTAGTGCTAGGTCTGTACCAAATTTTGATCAATACGGTTAAACTGTGTTTGAATAGATAGGGGGAATCGATTTGCACACATACATGGCCGCCAACCGCAAAGTATAGAGCCGATGACCTTGTAGTTTGGTCAAAAGATTTTTTCATACATAAAGGTATAACGTTGCAAAATTTGGTAGAGATCAGACGATTAGGTTGGTCGTTATTTTATTCAAGCTTTTAACATTTCGGTGGCCGCCATTACGTTTCTGTCAAGATGGCGGCGATATAAAACATGACACTGAGGTGTCCTTTGCTAGTTCTACCTCTGTACCAAATTCCGTTCAATTCGGTCTCACCGTGTTCGAATTATTAAGAGAGGGGGGGGGGGGGGACATTCTGAGTACACACACTCACACACACTCACACACAGACACACACACAGACACACACTTTTTGGCCCTGTGTAGATCTCATAAGACTACTTTCATTTTTTGCAATAATCGAAAGTAGGCTAAAAATTTGGTGGTAGACAAAATGGCGGCAATATAAAACATGCCATCGAGGTGTCCATTGCTAGTGCTACCTCTGTACCCAATGTCGTTCATTTCGGTTTCGTTGTCTACGGATTGATTAGGGGCCACAGTTATGCACACTCACACACGCGATTTTAATGAACATTGCATTGTTGTTGCTTTACTATTTTTAGCCTATTTTCAATTTTGAAAAAATAGGCTTATGAGATCACCTTTTGTCCGTGTGTGTGTGAGGAGTGTGTGTGTGCCCCTAATAAATTCTAAACGGCTGGATCGATTTTAATGAAACTCGGTAAGTTGACAGCACTATTCCGGGCGACCCCGACCGTGCCCTTCAAATTTTGTTACGTCTCACCAATCCAACATGGCGGCTGTGCGAAATATTTCACCAGCATTGAATATCTCCGAAACTATTCCTGATATCACCCTGGAATTTATTGCGGTGATGAAGGGAACTACTAGAAGTTCACCTATGTGACTTTTGAAAAACTGATAACTACAAAACCAACATGGCGGCCACGCGAATTCGCGACTTTTAAATAGACGTTTCTCGCGATTTAGCCAACCAAACGCAATTAAACTTGGTACAGTATATGTTTATACACATTGTAATGCACCGACATCTAACTTGGTTCAATTGTTTACATAACCACAAGATGGCGGATGTGCGAAATATTTCACCGGCATTCCATATCTCTCAAGCTATTAGCGATATCACCCTGAAATTTTGTACGGATATAAAGGGCACTACTGGAAGTTCATCTATAAGACTTTCAAAAACCGGTTAACTACAAAACAAACTAATTTGAAAATTTTAAATAGATCTTTCTCGCGATTTAATGTTCCAAACGCAATGAAATCTGGTACAGGAAATGTTTATAAACATTGTAATACACTGGTATCTAATTTAGTTCAATTGTTTACATAACCTCAATATGGCGGCTTTGCGAATTTTAAAATTAAGTTTTTATTTCTTGTGTCGTAATCATGCGATCAATGTGAAAGTTTGGATAATGAACCTACGCAATAATTTTCCTTTAATGGTACATGACTCTATGGCCTATACATTTAACAATCCAACATGGCGACCATCCGAAACATTTAGACGGCTCTGAATATCTACGAATCTATTATAGCAATGAAACCGATTTTTTTATGTTCATAGGGGCTATGATCATAAGTTCACCCATAGGACTTTAAATTACCTGGTGATCACAAATCCAACTTGGCGGCGACGCGAAGTATAAATATTCACATGGACGTTTCTCGCAATTTAACCATCCGAGTGCAGTGAAACTTGGTACAGTGAATCCTTATACGAATGTTAATCCACTGGCATCTAATTTATTTCAATTGTTTCCATAACCACAAGATGGCAGCTGTGCGAAATTTTAAAATCCCCTTGTTACTTCTTGTGTCCTAATTATGCGATTGAAGTTTGAATGCTACACAATAATCTTCATGTAACAGTACATAACTCTAGGACCTACATATATAAAATCCAACATGGCGACCAACCAAATATTTAGTCGTTTCTCAATATCTACGAATCTATTACAGCAATCAAACTGAAATTTTGTATGTAGATAGAGGCAATTAACATAAGTAGGATATATGAAAATAGGCTGTATAGTTCTTCACGGAACTACTTGTTAGACTTGCTATATACCGTCGGAATTATTTCACTTCAACCCTTTAATATCACGTTATATATTCTTTGAAGGAATATTGTCGGCTGTTTATGAGCTCCCAAAATAGAAAGTTAGTTTCCTGCCGTCGTAAAATCAACCTGGAATAACAAAACCGGGAACGATGTGTTGTTGTTCATGGGTGCGTTTAGAATCCGTGCGATAACCTGTATTATAGTTGTGTCTGTAGTAGTGTGTGTATCGTTACAGTTACCACCGCAAGTTAAGTGGTAAAATTCAATTATATTGAAAGTTCTGTGCCGTACTTCCTCTCCTGGGGGAATTTTAAAAGATAAAGTTCGTGCTGAAACTCGGAATGCTTGAAGGAATCATTAAATTGAATAGTGAAAGAATACTTTGATTGCAGTGAAAAGGAAGCTGTGAAAGGGCGGGGGACCGTCCCTCGAGGAGATGCGGGTTCACCCTCTTTTTGGCGCCCTCTCTGGGAATTATATCAATAATAATGTGGAAGGCCCATAATATCGATTCACTTCTGGAATGGAATCTAACGAAGCGTTATGATTATTTTACATAAATGTGTCTGTGTTAAATATTAACCCTTTACTGGGCAGAATATTCTTTGAAACGTATTTTCATATTTCCGTTACTCGTATTGTTTGTCCAGTAAACCTATCTTCTTGGAGATTAAGAAATATATCAGAAACATTTCTCTCTACTCGAAGCAACTAAAATAAATACAGAAATTTTACACTTAAAAAGTGTTTATATTTATATTTTTGTTTTACAACTAAATAATAATAATAATAATAATAATTATTATTATTATTATTATTATTATTATTATTTTAAAATCTCCTCCTTCGAGGGACGACTTCTCTACCATCCACAGTCTTCTTTTCACTGCAAACAAAGCCATCCATCGTCACGTGCATTGTTTTTCTTACATTACCTTTTTCAAAATGTACAATTTTTTACAAATACTTTTTAGATTATTGATTTGAGAAGCATAATAGAAACTTACTTACGTTTAATTCATTTGAGGGGCTTGGGACATCTTGGTCACCTGCCCCATGTAGATGGGTGTGTTTGAATTGGTCTGATGACCTGTAGGCCTATTTATATGATGACTAATAGTATGTAGCTGTATTAGGGACAGGGATGACGTAGGTGGCCTGGGAACTGAAGTAAGGTACTATCCCGGCATTTGCCTGGAGGAAGTGTGCAAAAACCCGGGGAAATCCACACTTAGGATAGCCGATGTCAGGACCGGGATTGAAATCTACGATCTACGGATTTGCTGCAGCTGCCTGCATGGTCAAGGTGCAAGATTTCACGAGCGGAACAAACAATCAAGGTATTCTTTCACTATTCAATTTGATGTTCATCCAAAGTAAGCGATACTGGAGGGGAGGCTTTTATGAAATCAAACTTAAAATCACAGATTATGAAGTTTAATATTTAGATGAGAACTTGTAAATTTACTATTGCCCTTGATACACAACTCAGGAGCCATTTCTTCGGTGTTTCTTATTACATAATGTGTTAAGTATTGTATTTCAGTCGATATACAAGTAGATGGTTGGCCAGCAATATATACAGGAATGTTACACTAACACAGTATACACTTTACTAGCCAGACAGATTTAAGCCTTTGCGGTCGACGGAAGAAAGGAAAAGGAAGCTTGTAGTTTAACGTGACCGTTGATCGTGTGATTATGAGTCACGGGACCTCCTTTCTACGTGAAATCTGAACCACAGAAAATCACATTTAACGTCGAAAATCTCACATGCATTGACAGGGAATCGAACCCAGCCCACCTTGGTGAGAGGCCAACCGCTTGACCGCTGCGCCACCACGCCCCCTATTACGAAAGAATCCTCAGAGCAGGTCTCTGGTTTTTTTTTCTGTGATTCACGTAGTCTGAAGTTTTACCAAGAAGTGCGGGTATCAGTTTCAAAGATTTTTGATTAGAACATTTTTTTCAAAACGCCAGCAGAAGATTCTGGTGAAACTTCAGACATGATGATGGACAGAGCGCGACCTAACAACCAGAAAATGAAAATGTATCCTCATCCTCTTCCTCCTTACCTTCCATCTTCTTCTCAACTTCACAATAATTATTATCTATGTATTATTATGTATAATAAGAGTAGAATTTGAGTACTTATTTCATACGATTTAGATCCATAATATTAATAATCCAGGATGATTGAGCACTTGTCTACGAGTTGATGGATTGAAAATCGATACTTTACAGAGAAACATTGCCTTTCATCTTATGAGTACAATTTAACCATAAGCATAAACACGAGTCTAAGACGTGTGGAGAAACGTACAGGATTCTCTATGAGAGCAAACCCGCAATCCAGATAGATGAGGTAATATAAACTAACAAGTATAAATTTACCAAAATAAATTTTGGACAAGTTGTCCGAGCATACTGAATATGGCTAAAATAGTCATTTACGATTACCGTTTGATTTCGCTGAAAGACTCTTCTCAAATAATTCTAATAATCAAAATATTAAATTCTTCAAAATAGAGTTGGTTGGTTCCTTAGTTTAGGGGCTGCGGCAACGCGGTCATGTAGCCCCGTGTACTTTGGGTGTGTGTAGAATCTGTCTGATAACCGGCGTTAATTGTGATGACTGTATTAGTGTGTGTTATCTGTTGTTAATGCAAGGAAGGACTGCAGACGATAATTTCAAGTAGTTCCTACTTTCGCTACCAAATGCTACCGTCCACGACACCTAGCTGTGAACGTCACTACTTCTAGATGCCATCGCAACCAGCGCGCGGTGACAAACGTTGGAACTTAAGAGCATTAATCAAACCTAACCTACAAATTTTGGCTTAACACAAGTGTAGTTAGTGGAAGGTTGTTTTTCATGCAATAAATCTACGACATAAGACCGCTGGCTTTACTTCCCCTGTGTAGGAAAGGCATACTGAGGGATTTTCAACGCTCTGAAAAAAATCTGACGACTTCGGCCGGGTTTGAACCTGCGACCTTGGGCATAGAAGTTCAGCATACTACCAACTACGCCACCAAAGCCGCCTAAAATAGATTAAAAGGAGCCTGTTTTATAGGCACCAGACTCTTATCCCCCAACGGTTAAGCAGATGTTTCCAATGCCAGAGAATAAAATAGTGCACGACAAGTATTGAGGTACTGAATAACAAAGCCAAAGGTTGAGAGATCGATTTCCTGGTCATGAATATGTAACTCTTTGTCTTAGATCTGTGTATGTTCAGTAGTTATTGTGCACAAGATAAACTTTTAAATTGAAAGCCTCTTTGGACAGAAGTATTTGTTCCTCTCTTTCTCAGTGGTCCACGAGACGGTGAACACGTTAAGCTTGTACAAACAATCACGGAGGTTAGAACAAGGTTAATGAGCATGTCTTATTCTTTAAACAGATCGTTAAATCACCAGTCTTGGTGGGAGGAGCAGACAGTGAATTGATTTATAGCGTATCTACTAACACTATACAATAGCCTAAAAACTCTTAATGCTTCGTTGGCTTAAATGCTTTCAAGGGCTTTAACGCTGGATTTGTGCAGTTTCTGTGCGAGATTGGAGATCTAGCTTCTTGTTTTTATGACTTGAATTGCTTGCTATTCAACCAGACGAGCCCTTCTTAGAAAAATAACAGGTTTTAATACACATTTTCATTTAACATTACTAGTCGAATTTTAAAATAATTGAAGATTTGCCTCTACTTCTCTACCTTCTATAGACAAACTCATTAACCTTTTAGATAATCTCTCCTCCCCCATTCTCATCACAAGACACCACCATCTAAGTCGTCTCATACGAACAGCCTCATCTAACTTTCATTTTTAACTTAGCCTTTAGCCTTTCATACCCTCTGGCCATTGCTCCCGTCTATTGTCCCTGCAATCTTTCGTACTACCCTCAGAGACTATCGGTTACCTCTAGTTTATGTATGGGATACCCTAAATCTACACAGCTCTTACTTCCATACAACAAAGTTGGTATAAATACTGAACAACCAAACGACCGCCGCCCAGCCATTTGGCCTGCAGATATTGGGGTGACTCGTGATCAGTGCATCGGGTCCCCTCGGCCGTTAATCTTGCTTTGCGTGATCGGGGCGCTGCCCCACTGTCAGACAGCTACTCACTAGTCCTCACGAGGCTGAGTGCACCCCGTTCCAGCCCTCACGTCAGTTTCTAAAATCCCTGACGGTGTCGGGAATCTAACCCGTGGCCTCCGGGTGTGAGGCAGCCGCGCTACCCCAAAACCACGGGGCAAACTGTATAAATACTGAGCGATGTCACTTTTAATTTAACAGAATCTTTGTTGATTTCAACATAAATATTTGTTTAGGCCTTCATGTTTACTTACGTTTGTTATAAAGCTATAAATAATACGCTATTTGCGCAATCCCTTCCGGTGGCTGTCAGTTCCAAGACTTCACAACATCTTCTTTGGCTCCATTCGTGCGAAAATAGCAGCGCTTTGGGGCAAACCTCACGAGAATTCACGAGAATTCACGTTAATTCCAACCATTGCATGCCAACACGCATTTTGCCGGTGTTACAAAGCATACAACAAACGTTCGTGGAACACGTTCTTTTTAATTTCAAGGGAGAAAAATAAATAAATAATGCGAGTTGATATAAAGAAGAAAGAAAACGTAATTAACAAGAAGTCTGGTCCATGTTCATGACCTTATGTTTTTAAATGATAAAGTCTGTTTGAAAATGATCTGGTTTAGATACTAGAACATGAGTAATTATTTTGCACTCTCTTTAATATTGTTTACAAAATATTTTGTTGTTTTGGTTTCACTTAACAGAATAGCCATAATATTCATCAGCCTTATGTACATAGGCACAGATATGATGGCGCAATTGTCAAGTCGATTAACGGTAAAACCTTCTTACCTACCTACTTTGTACTTGGATCGATGTATATAAAGAAACAAATAAATATATAATCTGATAGCCTGTGTCCGAAGCCTCCGTGGCTTAGGCGGCAGCATGCCGGCCTCTCACCGTTGGGTCCGTGGTCCAAATCCCGGTCACTCAATGTGAGATCTGTGCTGGACAAAACGGAGGCAGACAGGTTTTTCCCCGGGTACTCCGGTTTTCCCTGTCAACATTTCATTCCAGCAACACTTTCCACTATCATTTCATTTCATCTGTAATTCATTTAATCATTGCCCCAGAGGAGTGCGTCAGGCCTCGGCAGCCGGCACAGTCCATATCCTCGCCGCTAGATGGGGGCTCCATTCATTCCATTCCTGACCCGGTCAGAGACTGGAAGCAGGCTGTGGATTTTCATTTTCATAACCTGTGTCCATGGTAGACCCATATGGTCTTCATTCGTTTTTGTTGTTTTTTTAATTTGTAAATGGCAAAGTTAGGGCGCATAGCCCTCTCTTAGAATTAACCACGTGATATGGTACTTATAAAGGGAATGAAAGAAGCTCTTAGTTATACATGACGGTAAATGTATGGGCGATGAGTCACGGGACGTCCATTTTTATGTGGAATCCAAACCACATAACGTGGTATTTTCCTTCCAAAATCTTACGTGTATTGATCGGAAATCGAACCCAGTCAGACTTGGTTAGAGGCAAGCAGCATGACCAGTGCACAACGACGCCCCATGGTACATATGATGATGATGGTTTTTTTTTTCATGTTTTCTCCTCAGAGACCGAGTGCAGGTCTTTCTATTCACGCCCGTAGGCGACCTGCACGTCGGGATGAGAGATGGAATTGATGAAGGTGAATGAAATTGGAGAAGGATGTGGAAGGAATCAGCCGTGGCCTGTCAGAAGGTACCGTCCCAGCATTTGCCTGGTGTTGAAAAAGGGAAACCACGGAAAACCATTTCAAGGACGACCGACGGTGGGGCTCGAACCCACGCGTCTACCGAGTCAGCAGAGAGCTTGGCCCCATTACCTAACGCTGCGCTTTAGCCAGCGTAGCCACTGCTGTCGGTATGATGATGATGATGATGATGATGATATGTTACAAAATTTCTCAAATATCCTAAATATAATCCTGGTGCAATCGTGCGTCCTACAATCTATCATTGGTCACACAAGAAGGCAGTCATTGTACTCACGTCAGTGCGTGATATAGACATACAGCCTTTACATTTCTTAAAGTTTCAGCGTTTTATCTCTTAATTAAGTAAGAAAGAATACCGAAATTATGGTCAACTGAATTTCTGTCTACCTGTGGCGACATCATGGGACAACGACTGCAAATGAAATGAAACTCAGTATTTATGACAGTTCAGTGAATGACACTGTTAATAGCCACTTTAAACATTTAAAAAAAAAAAAAATGATAAGCAGACTTAAATACGTCTAAGACACCCAACTGCGTTTGACATTTCTTTCACACATAAATTGCTATTGAGTTTTAAGTTCAAATGTCTTGCACGCATTAACAGGGAGTTGACAGCCCCAGTGACTTTCAGAGTATGCATTGTTATATCTTTAAAGCCACACACTGCAGTATCAAGTGAGATTTGTTAAATTTTAATTACCAACGTACCCCTGCGATTTTATAGACTCCGTGTTTTAACAATACTAAGGTGATTTCTATAAACTTTATTATACACAATGCAGGCTTAAAGAGATGTTTTCGTGGGCGCAACCATCTTCTAACTGATATTGTAAGGATCTGACACCAACACATGAACCATATAGTGACTACTAGATGTATACGTCGTCTCCTGTTGGAATATTTGCACACGAGGAGGGAAATATGTGACCCGGGAGAGCTATTATCTTATTGTTTCAGACTACCCAATTGATAATAATTGAAATGAAATTTAGCGCGTGATTGAACTCCACCGACCTGCTACCAGAATTCTTTGGAAAGTAGTACGATTTATGCTGAGTGCATTCAATTTTGCTGTGCATCAATGAGCAGTAAGAATACACACATTTCATACGTTGTTAATTAAATCATTTCATATGGCTTGTTCTGTTGTATTTCATCTTCCTGCATTTCGGAATTTCCATCTGTTAATGGATTATCTAGAAAATTATTTCACCCGCTCCCGTTTGCTGTGCAGAAGACAATGTTGAGTGATTCACTGTATTTACTTTGAAACTCTCCGGCAGACAATAGGAGGCTTGTAGCGTGTCTGCTCTGTTGTGGAATAAGCTAGGAGAATCTCTGCTCTGCTCTCTCACGCATGCACAATCAGAGATGGGTGTTATCCTGATAACACACAGTGGAAGCATGTTGTCTGCAAAAGGTAGATCAAATAAAACTCCGTAAATTAAGAGTGACACGACGTTACATTCAGGAGAGATCCTGAACCCTTATTACTGAACAACATAATCACCGTCTGTCTATCCGTCACTCCAGGTTTTCGTTGCCTCCATTGTTTTGTTACATTTGTTAAGATCCTTCCGAAATCTTTGTTACCCGCAATTGTAATTTATTTGCAGATGCTCCGTACGCTACTTGTCAATAAATAATCTATTTTGTTCTTCTCTCATTGTTCAGGGGTTTCATGCATCTTGGTCATCAGCCTCTTGAACTTTGGTGTGTATTGAATTTGTACTTCTTTTTTTTTTTTTTGTAACTGTGGTGACAATAATTAGCAGGGTCCAGCATTTGAGTAGGTGCCCCGGAACTTGAAGTAGGGTATCATTCTGGCATTGAGTAACTGCATGGCTCAGCGGTATCGATCTCGCCTGCTGTCCCCAAGGTTGCAGGATCGAATCCTGGCGCAGTCGGCTGGCATTTGAGAGTGCGCAAAGTTGATTTACTGGCCCGTTAAAGATCCTTTTCGGGGCAAAATTCCGGTACCCCGGTATCTTTAAGGGGCACAGTAGTGAAAAGGGACGTAACATCAATAAGAATATTATTATCTAGTTAGACTCGAGGCAAAGTGACTAGCATTCTTGGCTGTCACCGCCAAGGCCCGAGTTCGATTCCAACTTCAGCGATCTAACAAAGGAAGTATCAGGTAAGACAGGTCGAAACCAATCTTGAAACTTTGTGGACGCAATCGTTGTAATATAAGAGGACAACGTGTGGAAAATCAGCCGCCAGGTTGAACTGTAAGGCTCGGAAATCGTACCTGACATCCTGGTACGCAGGCATGACGGCTGGCACTTGGAGTAGTAGCGAGGTGGGGCGTATAATATGCTGACTGGAGTGTGAGGCTGCTTCCCACCGGCCTTGAGTGTTTGGGCGGTCAGGGCTGTCCGTTCCAACATGTACGGTACTCGCTACTTCCCATAGATTAATATGAGAGATTTGCCACATTATTTCGGAGCCTTGTAGTTCAATCTGGCGGCCGATTTTCCGCACATCGTCCCTTTATAGTTCAACGATTGCGTCCACAAAGTTTCAAGATAGGTTTCGACCTGTCTTACCTGACACTTCCCTTGTAAGAAGTGTTTTTCGTAGTTTTCCCACTTCTACTCTCAGATGGTTCCTAAATTAAGGCCATGGCTGCCTCTTTCCTCAATCCTGGTCTCCATTACAAATATACAAACCAATATAGTCATAAGCCATAACAATAACGAATGAGCACACACTTTTTGTGCTTGTACTTTCTTTCTTTCCTTCCTTTTTTCCTTCCTTCTTTCCTTACTTCTTTCCTTCCTTCTTTCCTCCCTTCCTTCCTTCTTTCCTTCCTTCCTGCTTCCTTCTTTCCTCCCTTCCTTCTTTCCTTCCTTCCTTCTTTCCTTCCTTCCTTCTTTCCTTCCTTCCTCCCTTCTTTCCTTCCTCCTTCCTTCTTTCCTTCCTTCCTTCCTTCTTTCCTTCCTTCTTTCCTTCCTTCCTTCCTTCTTCCTTCTTTCCTTCCTTCCTCCCTTCCTTCCTTCTTTCCTTCCTTCTTTCCTTCTTTCCTTCCTTTCTTCCTTCCTCCTTCCTTCTTTCCTTCCTTTCTTCCTTCCTTCCTTATTTCCTTCTTTCCTTCCTTTCTTCCTTCCTTCCTTCCTTCCTTCCTTTCTTCCTTCCTTCCTTATTTCCTTCCTTCTTTCCTTTCTTCCTTCCTTCCTCCCTGCCTTCCTTCTTTCCTTCCTTCCTTCTTTCCTTCCTCCTTCCTTCTTTCCTTCCTTCCTCCTTCCTTCCTTCCCTTCTTCCTTCCTTCTTTCCTTCATTCCTTCTTTCCTTTCTTTCTTCCTTCCTTCTTTCCTTCATTCCTTCTTTCCTTTCTTCCTTCCTTCTTTCTTTCTTTCCTTCCTCCTTCCTTCCCTCCTTCTTTCCTTTCTTCCTACTTTCCTTTCTTCCTCCCTTCCTCCCTTCCTTCCTTCTTTCCTTCCTCCTTCCTTCCTTCTTTCCTTCTCCTTTCTCCTTCCTTCCTCCCTTCCTCCTTCCTTCTTTCCTTCCTTCTTTCCTTCCTTCCTTCCTTCTTTCCTTCCTCCTTCCTTCCTTCTTTCCTTTCTTCCTTCTTTCCTTTCTCCCTTCCTTCCTCCCTTCCTTCCTTCTTTCCTTCCTCCTTCCTTCTTTCCTTCCTTCCTTCTTTCCTTCCTTCCTTCCTCCTTCCTTCTTTCCTTCCTTCCTCCCTTCCTTCCTTCTTTCCTACCTTCCTCCTTTCCTTCCTTCCTCCTTCCTTCCTGGGGGGGGGGGGGGGGGCCTGGTGGCTCAGCGGTCTAGCTGAATGCCTCTCAAAAAGGCGGTCCGGGTTCGATTCCCGGTCAATGCATGTGAGATTTTCGAAGTGAAATGCCATGTCCTGTGGTTCGGATTCCACGTAAAAAGGAGGTCCCGTGGCTCATGATCTCAAGATTAACGGTCACGTTAAACTACAAGCTTCCTTCCTTCTTTCCTTCCTTATTTCCTTCTTTCCTTCCTTCGTTCTTTCCTGTCTTTCTTTCTTTCTTTCTTTCTTTCTTTCTTTCTTTCTTTCTTGTATAGGTCTCGAGCGTGGGGAAAGAACAGAATGAATAATCTTAGCATAAGCTTTCGCAAGTATACATATAATTACTGACTCCACTGTAAAGGATCTGATATAAAACAATATTTATTTTTTGTTTCTGAAAAAAAAAAAAAAAAAGGCCAAATATTTTTACAAGAGCTCGTCACATTCAAAGAATTAATTTTCAGACTAATATTTTGGAAGTGTTTCTACGAGAGTAAAGTGGTTGTCTCAGTAGCCTGTAGACATTCAAAAAATTCAGATAAGTCTCCACGTCACATTTTAAACACAAGAATAACTAGTAGACAAAGAGTATTTGTATGTTGTAGTTCTAGGTTTTTACCTTCATCACAGCAATAGCAGCTACACCATTAAAGATTAGTTGGTGGAGGACGAGTGCTTTTGTTGATAGGAACGTCATTTCGCTGTCTTGTAATATTAAAATAAATAACTCTTTCTTTCCGGGTGCTTAATGCTCTAAACTTAATATTTACCTATAATAATTGCCACACTTTCTAAGTCTTCTGAATGGTTTTATTTTTGGAGGGCCAAGACAGTTTGTGGGTGTCATTGTAGGTTTGATAGTGCTTTGCAGGGCTACAGTGTGTCCGCAAAGTCTCACCGCAGCCGCGAGCTACTCTAGTCTCGCCTTGCGGGACGTGTTAGGTTGGCAGCTCACTCACGTCTCTGTACACGCAAAGTCTCACCGCAGATGTTCGCGTAAGCATGCACTTGTTCCGTGTTGAACTTCTATTGGAGTGACAGGTTGGGGAATACCGGTTCATTATTGCCGTGTGTTTTTTTTTTAGTGGAAGAGGTTTTCTGTGCTGGTGAAAACTTTTCGGGTAGTGATAGTGGCAAGTACCGATATATAACTGCATTACTTAATTTAATGTAATTGTTTTCCTTGTAACTACATAACATGAATGTACTGCCAATCCAACATGTCCCGCAAGGCAAGACACGCAATGCGGAGAGACTTTGCAGACACCTGTATTTTGTCCTGTCTCGTCTTTACTTGTCTTGTCTACTGTAGTCTTGTCTGATGAGGCTCGGTTGACTAGCGAAATATGTAATTCCCGAGTTTTCTCCTTCTCCTATTGTCCATAACAAATACATATCATATCTTAATGATATGTAATTTTTTTACGGATTACTTTTTCGAAAATTCCAATATTTGACCGACTGAAAGTTACAATATTAAATGATATAAAACTGACAAAATAGTTAATGGGAGTGCAACGTTTCTTTGTTTGAACTACTGTGCGTTTTGACAATGGCTACTGGGATGGGAGCATCGCCAAGGACTTCAATTGTTGCCCACAACATCCTTCATTACAATACAAAATACCAATTACTGGAATTGAAAACTAGACGAATTTCCTTCAGGTGTATAACCTTGTGTGCAATAGCATATATTGCACCCGACACACCGGAATTCAACAGATACGGGTTCGTTCCCCAAGGTTGGTCTCCTTTTCCATCCTCGCTTTAAGAAAAAGCTATTCTCCGAAGACTTTCCCATGCATCATCAGCGTATTTGACGTTACAGGATACTCCCTTACCTCTCGCAACAAGAAGCTGTTCTTGAGATGGAAGTGACAAATAAACACAACTATAAATAAGGTGGCAATGCTACTACTACTAGTGTTCTTGCAAGCTTTATTACTTCCTTTGATTGAATTCTTGGAACTTGGATGACATTTCACCATTTTATAAGAAAACACAAGGGTTTGTCAAACAAAACTGGCAGTAATCTTACTCTCTTACTCTATTTATCAACTTGACGAATACACCATAAGGCATCCGTGTCTTTGATTTGGGCAAGTGTTTAATTGATTTCAGTTCATTGCGTATGATAAATAAGGCTAAAAATCGATGTTAATGCATATGTTGTTGTTTGAGTCTTCAGTCTTTTGACTGGAGTGATGCAGCAATCCGTGCCTCCCTGTCCTGAGCTAATCTTTCATCTCTACATAGCTACCACACCCTACGTCCGAGGCAATCTGAACATATTCTAACCTTGGTCTACCCCTACAGTTCTTGTCCTCGACGCTTCCTTCCATAACTAAGCTTGCTATTCCTGGGTGTCTTAGTATGTGTCCTACCAACCTATCTCTTCTCTTCATTAGCAGTCGTCAGAAATATCTCTCCTCTCCCACTAGTCTTAATACCTCTTCGTTTGTAACCCTATCTACCCATCTGATCTTCATCATTCTCCTGTAACACCACATTTCAAAGAGCATCACGCTCCAGACAAAGGCCTTCAGAAATGACTTCATAACACCTAAATCTATATTAGAAAAGCTTTCCTTGCCTGAGCTAACCTACTTTGTATATCCTCTTTGCTTCATCCCTCACTGTTTATTTTGCTTCCTAGGTAATGAATATAGTCTATGGTATTTAATATTTGAGTAAAATACATTCGCCCATACCAATAGTAATAATAATCATAATAACAACTAGGGGACCTGCGTGAGATATATCTCATGTCCATAAACCACTAGCATGGACTTAGGCCTACTGCTATGGGGGGTTCTTGGTCATTTGTTTTAACTAGCGCTTTAGGTGGCGGATGGCTGAAACTCTGCACAGCTACCAATCGTATATATTCGAATTACCCCACAGTTTCTATATAACAGACGAAACTCCAGTAATATCGACCTTGTAGCCTTAGTTTCTGATTACCCCTCGTACAACATTTCAATGGATGTTTCATAATTTGCATTGGTTGGCGTAATATTTTAAGTAATTATCAATTAATCAATAATAGACTTCCTAGCATGGTCAAAGTTATTGCTTTTTGTGAAATACTACCATAAAAATTTGATAATAGAACTATTTATTTTCATCATATTACCAGCGGCTTCGGTGGCGTAGTTGGTAACATGCTGAACTGCTGTGCCCAAGATGGCGGGTTCAAACCCGGCCGAAGTCGTCGGATTATTTTTAAGAGCGTTAAAAATCCTTCAGTATGCCTTCCTTTGGAGGGGAAGTAAAGCCGGCGGTCCCATGTCATAGATTTATGGCTTGTAAAAGATCCTTCCACAGACTAAACGTGTGTGAAGCTAAATTGTTAGGTTAGATTTTTTCGGAACGCTATATCAAAGTTCCAACGTTCACCACTAGGTATCATTGATATCTGGTAGCGAAAGTTTGAACTACTAGAAATTGAACGGAACTTGTAACTCACCCTAAGGGTGTCCGCTGGAAGCAGCTATAGACTGAGGCGAGCCGAACATGTCCTCGGACACTTCCGGCACCAAAAGCCATACGATAAATAAAAATCTTATTACCAAAAATAATGAAATGTTTAGACTTCAGATGCAAATAGAAGGTTTTCTGCTTTGGTTTACAAAATTTCATGCAATTGAATCGAAAAACAATCGCGGTAGAGAGTTTTGAATTATAACCCTGTGGAGAAGGCTATGGTCGAATAATTTAAAACTAATCGAAAACGATTAACCCTTGGGTGCATAAGCCTTTTTTTTGGTACGGATTAACAAAAGCCGGGCTTGCAAGGCCTGGGTATGGACTAAAGAGGAAATATTGGTATGAGGTCAATATTAATAATACGAATGAAATGTGAATATTTCACTACGTTCTTTTAGGTTCTCTAAAATGGAAATTAAACATCGAAATGAGGAAATAATTGAATCCAATGTTAAAATATAATACAACGGTGTGATTTTAAAACACAATCATACAGCATGACACCATGACTTCCTCACATTATATTATTTAATTAGTTTACCGTATTTTATTTTACTTTATTTTATTTTGTTTAATTTTGTTTTGTTTAATGTATTTTTTTGTTTTGTTTTATATATATTTTGTTTTGTTTTTATTTCAATTTAGTTTTATTTTGTTTTATTTTTTGGTTTATTTTGTTTTATTTTGTTTTGTTTTGTTTTGTTTTGTTTAATTTTGATTTTTTTGTTTATTTTGTTTTGTTTTATTTTGATTTTCCAGAAAACAAACATAAAACCGAAAACAAAAAATACGAAGCAAAAAGAAAAAAGAAAAAGCAAAAGCAGAAAACAAAAAACAAGAAACACAAAGCAAAATGCAAAATTAAAAAACAAAAGCAAAAGCAGAAAACAAACACAAAACCAAAACCAAGAAAGAAAAGCATAAAGTAAAATTCAACAGCAAAAGCACAAAGCAAACACAAATCCAAAAATCAAAAACCAAAAACACAAAGCAAATATAAAAAAGTAGAAAACAACAAACACAAAAGATACGTGAGGCAAAGTCCAGAGAAACGTTCCTCATGAAAATAATTCTTATTCACAAGTGGATTAAACGAGTTTTGTAACTGGACGACTCAATTGTTATCTGTAAAAATGAATCGATTATTCTGCTCGACTAAACGATAATTTGATAACTAAAATAAATCGATTAAAATTACTCACCCTAGTATTAAGCCCCTTAAGGTAACGCGGAATATAGCAACAGTTCTTGCACAGACATAAATATTGAGCCTGTGGCTATTTGAGAGTAAGTGGGGAAAGAGACGCCATCACATGAGCAATAGGTTGAAGTCAATGAGATAGCGTCATAATGATTACCGAGAATAGCCGTTACGCGGCTGCAGTGTCTGAGGTTCTACCTGCCCGGCCTTGAAGGAGAAGGCTCTGGCTCTTGCTAGCTGGCTCAATGGAATGTGTTGAAGACAGGGCTTTGAACGAGAAAGAACACCACAGCACACAGCACACAAGCCACAGCGATGCGTCTCGTCTCTTCTCGTCGTGCCGTACATATTCAATCTTCCCCTGGACACTCCTCATACCGTCACACATTCTCACACGTCACTTTCACTACTTTACGTACTGCAGCTTTGAAAGGCTTACTCTCCCAATGTTGCCAACTACGGTTTCGTGAAAGTAACCAAGCAGTAGTAATAAGTCGCTCGAGATCTATGTAATAACCAGACAATTTATTTATTTTATTGATATTTTTGCCGTTGACTGGAGAATGATAATTCACCAATTCTCTAATTAAACAATATTAAATTTGAAATATTTCGTCGTCAAAATATTCGGAAAAGTCACGTACCTACGTTGTCAACACTGGTCTTCACATACTACAGCGGTAACGTTCTTGCCTGTTGTCCACTAAGCTGCAGGATCGATCCTGGCGCAGCCAATTGGATTTTGAAGGTGCACAAATGCGAGGGAGCCGTGTCAGTAAATTTACTAGCACATTAAAGATCACCTTCGGGGCAAAATTCCGGCACCCCAGCGTTTCTAAAAGCCGCAATATTTAAAGGGATGCAAAACCAATAACACTATTATTATTTTCGTTTCGGTCGTCTAGGAACCACGAGCCAATTTCAATGCTTTGTCCTTTGGTGTTCCTTCTTCTTCCTCCAGTATTCCTTCATCATCTCACTATGTTTCCTCTTCCTTTCCTCGGACCATTTCGAGCCGGTTTTATTTCCCTTCCACCCTTGGAATCTTTCCATTTTTAGCACTTTTTGCCTAAAAATATCTCTCTGTGGTGTATATTCTTTTCTGATATTATTTCTATCCAACCCCTTTGTGATTCCTTGTACTCAGGTTGTTGTTGACTTCTTGTTCCACAGGAATATGAAGATCTGCTTGGTTAACCTACTGTCATCTATCCTGTACAAATGTCCAAAAAAATAGCAATCTCCTCTTCTGTATTGCTCCTGATATGTTTTCTATTTTTGTATATGAACATTATTATTATCAGTATTATTGTTATTATAATTACCAGTTATCACATCCTACACTTCTTGCCATCCAAATCTGTGTAGCTCATTTGGAGTTTCGAATCCCGGTACTGAGAGAGCCCATGCTTTAATCATTTTTTTCAGTTTTTTCTACTCTCACCTAAGGCAAATGCGAAGATGGTCATATATTTCAAATGCCAGAACACCTAACCCCAATCCTAGAAAATAGAGACGTTAATGTTGTTACGCCTAATTCTATTTAGAGACTCTGTACATCTTACGTCATCACTCATCAGCCATCAGTATTGGGATGTATGTTCAATTTGTCCGATAACCTGTTTTTCTGTGGTAACTAATATTGTGCATGCATGTCTACCCCTTATTATTCCAGTTCTCAGCGGGGTTGGGGATGAGATGCGATTAAAGTCTATGTGGCGGGTGTTTTTTTTTACGGCCGAATGCCCTTTTTGGAACCAACATCATAACGGGAGTTAATGAGAGATGAAATGAATGAAACTGGGCAATAATATGTCAGAAGGTACAATCCCAGCATTTGCCTGAAGTAGAAAATGGGGAAACCATGGAAAACCATTTCAAGAACGGCCGACGGTGGGGCTCAAACCCACGTCTACCGACCTCGCAGATAGCTTAGTCCCATAGCCAAACACTGTCGGTGACTAACAGTGTGTGTAGCGTCGGGACTGGGAATGGTTCCACCGGATTGGAAATACAGAACTATCCCACAAAAGCGTGGAGGGAGTGTGGAAAATAGGGGAAAACCACAATGAGGATAAATACTGACTGCGCCGGGATTTGAACCATCAATATCCGGACTTTCTGCAGCTTCCCATCGTGGTCATGGTAAAAGATTTTACGTGCATGGCTTTGCCGCGGAGTTAGACCAAACTAACCGCAGTCACTAAACACAGATCACCAGAAAACTAGCTTGCCACGGTGGGTGAGTGGTCAACGTGTCGGTCTACCAACCCCCCAAGCTTGCAGGTTCGCTCCTGGCCATGGTAAGTGATTTTTTTTTGAAAGGCGGCAAAGATTACGACACCATGTCATACGATGTTGGCATGTCAAAGAACCCATTTGAATTCAGTAGACCGTGTTCATAATGGCAAAATTAATCTCGGGAGTTCCTCATTTCTCTATTAGAAATCGCTATAGTGTTCAAGGAGCTTAGATATCTAATCTCCTTGACTTTCATAGTGCTTCAAGGAACAACGAAATTCGACATGCAAGCTACCCTTTCGGTGTCAAATTACAAAGCTTGCACCAGGCACCCGTGGCCATACGAAATCATTATTATTACCAGAAACCGACAGTAGTGGCTACGTGGGCTAAAGCGCTGCGTTAGGTCAAGGGGCCAAGCTCTCTGCTGACTCGGTAGACACGTGGGTTCGAGCCCCACCGTCGGCTGTCCTTGAAATGGTTTTCCGTGGTTTCCCATTTTCAACACCAGGCAAATGCCGGGACAGTACCTTCTGACAGGCCACGGCCGCTTCCTTCCACATCCTTGTCCAGTTTCATTCATCCATTCCATCTCTCATCCCAACGCGCAGGTCGCCCACGGGCGTCGACTAGAAAGACCTGCACTCGGCCTCTCAGGAGGCTACACGACAAAAAAAATACCAGAAAACTCCTGCCAAGCCTATTTTACGGACATCATTGGTCAGCGTAACTTCGTGATTGGTTTCATAAACAATTTAGCATATCAAATACACGATAAGATCTTTATGTTTGGCCAAGACTTGCTTAAGCGTGGAAGGGAAGAGTGTTTTATTAAATGTCTTATCAACTTAATTGCTTTCTAAATTGGCTGCAATTATTCGTGACTGGCGTGCACCAACAGCAACAGGTGGCACAGCCGGAATTCCTTCATCTATAGTGCTCAGACATTTCGTCTGTAACTTACGTTCCTTCACACAGATGGTTATGACAGGTAGATAATATACAGACAAGTATCATATAAAGGGTGAATTGCGTATTAATCAGTTGGGCAATCAGGTGGTGGTGATCGTGTGTGGCCTCCTGAGAGGCCGAGTGCAGGTATTTCTAGTTCACGCCCGTGGGCGACCTGCGCGTCGTAATGAGGATGAAATGATGATGAAGACGGCACATACACCCAGTCCCCGAGCCACGGGAATTAACCCCGAGGAGATTAAAATCCCTGATGGGCCAGCCGGGAATCGAGCCCGGGACACGTCGGGCCAAAGCCTAGAGCGCTAACCATTTAGCCACGAAGCCGGACGACATCCAGGCAATGCATTAGGTTGCAAAAGGTACCATTCCAGAACAACTCCTTCATGATTCTTTTCTTTAGTTGGTTTACCCTCCAGGTTGGCTTTACCCTCGGACGCAGCGAGGGATCCCACCATTATCGCCGCCAGGGCAGTGTCCTGGAGATTGAAACACCTAGTCGGGGATACAACTGGGAAGGTGGGACCAGCATCTCGCCCAGGCGGCCTCACCTGCAAAGCGAACAGGGGCCTCTGGAGAGATGGGAAGGGAAGGAGAGATTGCAAGGGATATGCAAGGAAGAGAGAAAGAGGCGGCCGTGGCCTTACGGTAGGTACTACCCCGGTATTTGCCCGGATACGAAGTGGAAACCACGAAAAACCACTTCGAGAATGGCTTAGGCAGGAATGGAACACCTCTCTACTCATGTGGACCACCCGAGGCTGAGTAGACCCCGTTCCAGTCCTCATACCACTTTTCAAATTTCGTGGCAGAGCCGGGAATCGAACCTTGAACCTCCGGGGTGACAGATAAGCACGCTAACCACTACACCACGGAGGCGACTCCTTCATAAATACAATCTCAAGTATTTCATCATTCTCCTACAATACCAACATAACATTAATCCTTATAAGTGCTGAATGAGCGAGTGAGAGAAAAACGAGATATATACAGTTAAAGAGAGAGGGAATGAGGTGAGAAAATACGTAGAATTAAATTTACGGCACCTCAATGTCCCCTTTCAGCTTATGCTGCATGCAACGTGTGGATGATTTAATTGGTTCTAATTCTAATTATGTAGGGGTTCTGGTTTTACGATTCTTGGCTGGAAAGCTAACAAACCGGAAGGCCCGAGTGTGAACTACCCTCAAGCCGCCAGTAATCTCAAGTGGGGGGAATGGAGTCGCCCGAGGTAAATAAAATAATGAGATTATCCCCTCCACTTCACCCTTACGAGGTTGAAAAGCTCCGGATCAAGGCCTGTACATTCCACAAGGCTGCTATGGTCTTAAACGGCCGCGTGGTTTTTACTATATTCACGCAATACACCTTCAGGTTAATTAGCGCATAAATGTTATTAAGAATATTAGTTCACGATAATCGACCGTAGTAACTGAGCACGCTGAAGTGCAGACAGTAAGCCAGGCGTTCTCAGTTTTTGAAACTGTGACTACCACCTATAAGCCATACCAAGTACCCGAGCATCATTACATCGAATATAATAATAATAATCATTATAATAACATTGTTGTAACAGCCATGTATCTCTCTTTCATTTTTCTGCAGAATTGCTATGCCCAAGGTCGCGGGTTGAAACCTGGCCGAAGTCGTCGGATTTTTAAGAGCCTTATAATTCATCAGTAGTGTATGCCTTCCTTTAGAGGGGAAGTAAAGCCGGCAGGCCCATATCATAGATTTATATCATGTAAAATAACCTACCACTACAATTGGCAGTGTATAGCCAAAATTCGTAGGTTATCTGGTTTGAAACGCTCTATCAAGTTCCAATGTTCGCCGCTGGATGTCAGTGATATTGGCATCTGATAGAGAAAGTTGGAACTACAATTGGCAACAATTCAAATATAATAAAAAGTACTGTTTTACAAAATTATAAAATTTCTGACTGTCCAAACTTACATGAAAACACTATTATTGTGGTTCGAGCAACAAAATTTGAATTCAAGAAAGGATCTCAGGGTAGATTGTGCTCGCGAGCATATTATGACAAGAGCACCAAATTTCATTTAAAGAGCACCAGGTTTAGACGCCTCTGTAGACAGTTCATGAAATGGTTTTCCGTGTTCATATTTTTTAATGATATTTCAACTTCACACAAATGCCGGGATGGTACCCTCTAATAGGCCACTCCCGCTTCCTTCCAGATCCTTTTATCGTTTCATTAATCTTCACTAATGTCATCTCTGATGATGCTGGTATCAGGAAAAGCTGTAAACACTCTCCATGTGGAAATTCATCTCGTCTCATCACCAACCCACTAGAATGCTTATTATCATTTTAAAGGTTTATCAAAGAAAAAGAGAAACATCCAAAGAAAATGGTAACACCGAATTCCTAAATTACTGTACATCAGTTTTAATACTCGTAAAAGGAATCTCAAGACACCGTGCTTTGTCACTTGTCCCCACTCAAAAACGTAATCTAAGCAAAACTGGTCCCTTCAAACAATGTACCTGACAGCTAATTTAATCAGGCTACAATTTGAAATGTTTTTATAGGTATATCTTTACAAGAGTTTAAAACATACTAAGTCAATTCATAACTGAATAACACAATTACATCTCGGCAAACAATTCACCACCTCCTAAACAAAAATCTAAAACATTTTGCCATACGGTTTATTGTCTAGCAAGATGTCGAAATGTATACACAGGGTGTACCCGTGGTGATGTTGCAAATGTTCGGGGATGGTGGAGGAAGGCAAATGGATCCATTTGAGACAAGTCTTGTGTATGAGACACCTATCGAGACGGAAGAGATCTCCTAGCAAGAATTCTAGTTGCCTGCGACGCTGATCAAACGACATCGGGGATATTCAAACGGGTACGACTGAACTTTGTTCGACTATGCTGTGCCTGCATTGAAACAGGGAGACGCCATTTTGAACAGTTGTTGTAAATGTATCAGCTTGTGAAACGTGTGAAGGTAAACGATATTAAATGAGTAGGGTTTTGTGTTTATAACATGTGACTCCATCGTTTCAGAACTGTGGTTCTTTATCTCGCATTGATCCATTAGCCTTCCTCCACCATCCCTGAACGTTTGTAACATGATCACGGATACACCCTGTATGTGTAGTATTTACCGTGATAGCTTGTCACATCTACACAATCTACACAACTGTGAACATCAAGTGGAAATTCACCTTATAGGCCTATTATTTTATGAAATTAATTTCCCAATGAATTTAACTTAGGTTCAGATTAATTTATATTAACCAAATATTGGTGAAGTTGATGTTTTTAGCCTATTTTCATTTTATGAAAAAAATAGGCTTATGAGATCACCTTTTGTCCGTGTGTGTGTATGTGTGTCCCCCAATAACTTATAAACGGCTGGAGCGATTTCAATGAAACTTGGTAAGATCATAGCACCATTCTGGCCGACCCCGACCGTGCCCTTCACATTTTATTGTGTCTCCCCAATCCAACATGGCGGCTGTGCGAAATATTTCACCAGCATTCAGTATCTACGAAACTACTACCGATATCACCCTGAAATTGTGTACGGTAATAAAGGGTTCTACAAGAAGTTTACCTATGAGACTTTCAAACACCTGGTAACTACAGAACCAACATGGCGGCCAAGCGAAGTTGAGACTTTTAAATAGACTTTTCTCGCGATTTAACAATCCAAACGCAATGAAACTTTGTACATCAGATGAATATACACACTGTAATGCACTGGCATCTAATTTAGTTCAATTGTTTACATAACCTCAAAATGGCGGCTGTGCGAAATATTTCACCGGCATTCTATATCTCTTAAACTATTACAGATGTCACCCTAAAATTTTGTACGGTGATAAAGAACACTGCAACAAGTTTATCTATCTAACATACATAAACCTGTAAAGTACAAAACGAACATGGCGGCCAAGCAAAATTGAAATATTTTAATAGACTTTTCTCGTGATTTAACTCTCTGAGCGCAGTGAAATGTGGTACAGTAAATGATTATACATATTGTAATGCACTGGCATCTAATTCAGTTTAATTGTTTACATAACCTCAAGATGGCGGCTGTGCGAAATTTTAAAATTAAGTTTTTATTTCTTGTGTCGTAATCATGCGATCGAAGTGAAAGTTTGAATAATGAACCTACGCAATAATTTTCTTTTAATGGTACATAACTCTTTGGTATATACATATACATGTAACAATCCAAAATGCCGAGCATCCGAAATATTTAGACGGTTCTTAATATCTACGAATCTTTTACAGCAATCAACTGGTTTTTCTTATGTTCATAGAGGCTATGCACATAAGTTCACCTATAGGACTTTCAGTAACCTGGTGAGCAGAAATCCAACATGGCGGCGACGCGAAGTATACATATTTATATGAAGGATTCTCGCAATTTAACCATCCGAGTGCAGTGAAACATTGCACGTTAAATACTTATACAAATGTTAATCCACTGGCATCTAATTTATTTCAATTGTTTTCATAACCACAAGATGGCAGCTGTGCGAAATTTTAAAATCTCGTTTTTACTTCTTGTGTTCTAATGATGCGATTGATGTTTGAATACCACACGTACACAATAATCTTAAGGTAATGGTACAAAATCCAACCTGGCGTCCATCTAAAATATTTAGATGGTTCTCAATATCTACGAATCTATCACAACCTTCAAACTGAAATTTTGTATGTTGATAGAAGCAATAAACACAAGTAGGATATATGAAAATAGGCTGTATAATTCTTCACGGAACTACTTGTTTAAATGTAATGTTAGTTTACATTATCCAGTTATTTGCTTGAATATTGGCGAGAGATATAAAATCGACCAGGAGATCTTTTTGATTATCTGGTCGCCAGCATTTCGTTGCTCGTTTAGCACCACCTAGGGAATTCTTGCAGGTCGGTGCTTAATCTAATGAGAACCAATGCTTGCCGATGTGCCCATTCTCTGTACAAATGGGAGAGAGTACCTTCTGTGAGTTGTGATAGTGGCGTTGAAATACAGACTGCTCGCCAGATAGTTCAGGAGTGTCCTCTAAGAGCTTTTTCTGGGGAACCAACGGAGTTCCTGGTGATGACAGAGATATATAGACTACACTCGTAACCTGGATATTGGTTTGTAATTTGTAATTAGTGACGTAGCCATACGCTAAATAAATAAATACTGGAAAATTGTATGTGTATTATGTATTACGAGGGGTGATCAGAAATTAAGGTGACAAACACTGCAGTGAAACGTGTACATTCTATTTGATAAAACCAATAGTACATACATTATGTTATTTTTCGGCATAGTCTCCATATCAGTTTAGGCACTTGTCGCCCCGTGGAACGAGTTTGAATATTCCCTCGTTGTAAAAATCCCGTCCTTGCGTGTTCAGGCACATTATCGCGAAGTGTTTCACCTCCTCGTCTGAAGTGAATTGTCGATCTCTCAGGTGCTCCTCCAAGTGAGGAAAACAAGTGAAAGACATTGGGAGCCAGGTCCGGGTTGTAGGGAGGGTAGTCGATGATGTCTCAAAAATCGCTTCAGCATGGTGGTGGTCTTCAGTGCTGTAAAAGGTCGCGCGTTGTCATGAAGGAAAATGACGCCCTCTGTGAGAAGTCCTGGTGGCTGTTACATCTTTCGCCCACAGAAATCCAATAACTCAGTGGATCTCTTCGCAGACCAGTTCTCCTTCAGAGGGAAAGTAACGCCGGCGGTCCCATGCCATGAGAAAGAACCTTCCACTAACTACACTTCTGTGAAGGCAAGATTTGTAGGTTAGGCTTGATTAATTCTCTTAAGTTCCAACGTCCATCACCGGGCGCTGGTTGCGATGGCATCTAGTAGTAGCGAAGTTCACAGCTAGGTGTCGTGGACGGTAGCATTTGGAAGCGAAAGTAGGAACTACTTGAAATTATTGTATGCAGTCCTTAGTTGAATTAAGAACAGATAACACACACTAATACAGTCATCACAATTAACACCGGTTATCAGACAGATTCTACACACACCCAAAGTACACGGGGCTACATGACCGCGCTGTTGCAGCCCCTAAACTAAGGAACCAACCAACCAGACCAGTTTTCCTAACGAGTCACCATTAGTTGTTTATCGCGCTACCTCGTGCCTCGCTGGCATGGGGAGAGAGTGGGTTCGAATCCCACCTCGGCCGTCCTGAAAATGGTTTTCGTGTTTTCCCATTTTCACCACCAGGCAAATGCCGGAACGGTTCCTCTCAATAGGTCCACTGCCGATTTCCTTCCAATATCCCTTCCCTGACCCGTCCTGAAAAGAAAAGTACATGTCCATTGGCTGCATTAATAAAATTATTATTATTTGCTTATCTACAACTAGCGCTGTAGGTGGCAGGTTGCTGAGACTCAGCACAGTTACCAATTACATACCACACTATTAATTTTCCTATAACAGACGAAACTCCAGGATAATTGGCCTTGTAACCTTTGTTTCTGATAACCCCTCGTATTATTATTATTATTATTATTATTATTATTATTATTATTATTATTATTATTATTATTATTGTATGTAGTATTAAATGCGTAATTATGATTAAGCTGTGTAATATGGGTCAGTTTCCAAAATAAATTCTTTTAAAGGCAATTGAATTACATCAATAAATTTAATTTAATTAATTAAATAATAATTGAAACCCGAGTATAAATATGGCAGCATGCTGAACGAAACATGTCATTCCCCAAATTATCTACTATACAATTATAAGTCTTTCACTGGCGTATTTATTTCAGTTATCGTATAGACTGTTTCTGAGTAGATTATGTTAATCCACCAAAGAAATTGCCTTCCCATCCACGTGTTGACGGACTGAATAGCAATCTTGACATATAGCGTAGAAGAGTGGTAACACTTTGTGGTATTATTTGTCCAGCAACACCCTCAACCCACATGTTGAAGGGATGTAATTAAGGAATTAGAATGACCGTTTACAACATCTCGTTTGCATATTAATGCTTATGACACACGGTACATTTCGCAGTAGATGTGGATATTTTATG
This sequence comes from Meconema thalassinum, assembly GCA_946902985.2. Lineage (NCBI taxonomy): Eukaryota > Metazoa > Arthropoda > Insecta > Orthoptera > Tettigoniidae > Meconema > Meconema thalassinum. The sequence goes on along the minus strand of OX336392.1, from coordinate 271,592,080 downwards.
AGCTACATTCCATGTTACAATATTGCAGACCGAGGGTCTCATATCTGTTTGTGAAGTGAGGAGATGTTTTCTGAGCCTCTGGACGAGTTAAAAGCACTCAAGTGGAGGATTTACTCGCCTGAAGGTAAATATAGTGATGAGATTAAGTTTTGTCCTGTATTCCCCTAGTTTGTTTCAACACTCCAAGGGTGGGGTCGATGTTTGAGTTGCTCAAGAACATGGGGCACTTCCTCTTCTCTGCAAACATATAAGGCTTTTCTCGAAATCCGGAAGGCCAATCACGCAATCCTGCACAAATCCTCGGGCTGACCGCTCTGACAGACAGAGAGAGGGGAAGCAGTTGAGCAGTAGAGACCATGGCATAACACAGAAGGGGGCAAAGGAATCCATTTCAGAAAACGTTGCCCTAATACTTCAAGAGACAAAATCTTGACATAATTTACCGTAAACGCGATCTTTGTGGAATAATTATGTTATATAGTGAAACTATATTATCGAAGGCTTAGTGAACACATGTTATATGTGAAATTGCCTACGAATTAAATGTACAAAACCAGATGTTCATTATGTCGTTTGAAGACATTTTTCAGTGTTGCCTTAGTAAACAAAACTTTTGTTACAAGATGTTCAGTAAAGAACTTAGGCCTATATCCTACTTTATCCTAAATGTATGGGTAGAGGTATAAATCATTGGCCTTAGCAGGTAGTATAATTGAATCTTCGTTGTAGCAGCTTTTCGAAATACAACGTGGTGTAATATACTGTAACTTATACTTCCGATCATTACGGTATTTACTGGGCCTATAATCTACTGCGTAACTCAATGCAGCACTTTGGTCGAATAATCTAGATCTTGGCTCTCAACAGGGTAGCCGGGATTCGAATCATGTAAACGTTGCATTTTGTGTTGTATTGTAGTAGTTTACGTATACAAGTACATATAGTGGGTATTTTAAATTAGGAAGTAAATACGAATTACACGGCAAGTTTTATTGCAATCTTTCACGACAGAGAGGCTAGTTCATTGGCTAAGGATTCCTACACCCACCCCTTGGCCAATTTTCAGGTCAACGACCAAAATTCATTGTTATTAATATGAAGAATAATATTTGTTTTACGTTTCAGAAGCTATGTATGCTGTAGTAGACTCCTGCGCGGATCAAAGATGGCAAAGGAAACGCTGTGGGAGCGTGTTGAAATAAAATGGTGGTTACGTAAATATAATATTTTCATTTCAAAATCTACACTATCATGCTCAATATAATTACGTCTGAGTAATTATAAAGCAATATATCAAGAAATGAAGCAAGAAACCAACCTTACCTGGTTTCAAACCCTAGACGAACGGGTGTAGCCCACAACTCTAACCACGCGGCTAAACCAACCATTGTTAAGTGTCTGTTATCAACGGGGTTAAATAAAACTCTTTAGCAAATAATGACTTGGAATATGATGATGATGATAATTGTCGTTTTAAGGGGCCTAACATCTAGGTTATCTGTCCCTAATGGTGTGGGTGATCGTGAAGATGATAATGAAATGTGAACTACAACTAAAACTTACTACTAACTTATATAGAATACTAGAAAAAGAAATGGACAATAAGGCAAATAACGGACAGGAGGAAAAGAAATGCCCTCAACCCTCGAAGAATGCGGATTGAGGGACCCGGAAGGAAGGAGAGCCACGAAAGGCAGATAGGAAAGTGAAAGTGGAAAGGGTCCGCCCCAGAGGTAATGGATAAAAGGGGAAAAACCGGACCCAGCTCAGGAATCCCTCGGGGTCACCAACTCTCGAACTCACCAGCCATGAGCCCCTGAGGGTGTAGCAATATCAAGGGTGCACCAGAAGTGGTGGGGCTACATACACCCTTCCTCCTTGAGGGCCTTAAGCAGAAGGCAGGAGATAACAGGAAAATAAAAAGAAGGCTGACCCCTCACGGAGGGAGGGTATCAGAAAAGATGAGACAAGGGCCAATTAAGCCGGGAAAGGAAGAGACTCCCTAGGCCTCGGATACCCTAATACCGACGGGGTCGGAAGAGAACAAGAGTTGACCAAGTGAGGTCGACAGGAAAGAAGACGGAGAGGAGCCCGTCACAAGTAAGTGGAAGCAATGCCGGACTCAGCTGGCTCCCCGTGGTCACCAACCCACGTCCCACTAGATGTGAGCCCCTGGGGGGAGACTTGGAATAAACGACTTCTTAATCGTAGTATACCTTCCATATAAACAATTCCATACTAAATTTATATTGTTTCTATCAATATTTTCATGCAACATCCTCAATCTACTGAAATATGGGCCAGGCACCAGGCGTCAATCATCATCTTGTCGTTTTACCGATTATGGTTCAGTACAGTATAATATAAAACCAAATAATAATATCCAACAGGTCACGTTCTTGAGGAAAGCTTAAACCACCCTCTGTTCGCGATTTCACAGACCTTATAATGAGTAACAACGGCGGTATCAGATAATCAAAGATGAAGCAAAACATATTCCACTATAACGTTGATTTGTCCTTGAGCGTGGTTGGACAATGACTTACTATGCAGCGGTATAGCGTTGTTTAAGATCAACAGCATTGGCTAGACCAGTTTCAATTAGTCTGCGAGGTATGAAAGACCACCCATACCAACGAAAGATTAAATACTGGAGCAAGAGGTCATATTCGAAACATCAGCAATTGGGTCCAAAGCCACACAAATTGGTTGTGAGTTTCGACTGTCCTTTTTAGGAATTGATGAACGTCCACGGGAGTAAATGATCAAAGTACAAATGAGATTGGTACGCGATACTCTTGACAAATCTACACAAATCACCAAGATCCCATTCTGTCATTGACAGACTGAGCACACTGCCATTCATGTGTTCGCGAGTCAATTACCTCGAATAATGAATTCCAAAGTTCAATGTATCAAAACGGTTGCCGTGAGCTGGCAGGAGTCTGTACAGTCAATACGCTGATTGGATATTGGCTATTCACTCACCTTCACTGTGGTCTGTTTAACATAGTGAACGGCAGATTGTCAAACTCAATAACCTCCATATCTCATACCGTTCCACCAGTCAGCAAAATATTGCCAGTATAATGCATTTATCAGATGCTGTATTACTTCGTAATTTAAGTCTTTGTCAAATCAAACATGTTTTATCTCAGATTCAGCTGAATAACCAGCAATTAGTTCCATCAATAGGTGATCATTAGAATTTATATCCTCTCCGTGATTTCCCACTTCAACTCTCAGTGCATGTCCGGAACGTATTAAGTTCAATATCAATGTAATTCAAAACATTTCTATTCATCCAATCTACATTCACATTTATAAGTCAGAACCGGGTGAATATTACAAAATGTATCTGTCGAGTAAAATTTAAAATTGTGATTACAGTTATGATCCAAGCCTGAGTCTCATGCTGTCCGGGCAGGTGCACTAAGGCCCTAACACCAATGTGGGCCACGTCACATTTTCAAGATGGAGAGATCCTGTTGCTGCGGCTTATGAGATGATTTCAAGATGTCCGTGATGTCCCAGACGACTCACTAGAGTCACCTGTGTGCCTACGTCCGAATCTCATATCCCTAAATCCATTTGAATCCATTTTAATCATACGAAAATAGTACATTATGCAACGAGCCTATAATGGCAATAATTAAGACACGAGTATGTTTATAAAAGGAGCGTAGGGAGTTTTATAATTTCCATACGATTGCCTTAATTACCATTAAAGGCGAGTTGCAGACGACTGTTTATGTTCGACGATAATTATAACTATTTTATGTTCGAACATAAATATACATAAATATCTGTCGAGATTTCACCAGTTTTATGTACTGAACAGAGCGCATGCCACGCAGAGAATACCTTGCATTTGACCATGGCTTCCTGGAATACCTCAGTATGACACTCGCCACGCAGTGAAAGACTTTGAACCAATCACCAAAACTTAAAATAGGGGGCCATGTAAGAGAGAGCAGGTGCGATGCTACCCTCACCTAATTGGTCACATAACTGTTTCTTGAGCTCTGATTAGTGGGAGAAACTGTACCACAATGAAAACTTGTACTATAATGAGCCTCATTATAATACAGTTTTCTGACATATAACATTTACATTTCGCCAGGGTCGAACATAAATAGGTTTAGGATATTTAGTCTGTGCACGCGCTTGATCGTGCGCGTGTGTGTATCCGTCCCTCAAATACCTTGTGATCGACAAAGCCGATGTTTTTGTAATTTAGTAGTGAAATAGCTCTCCAATCGTGGCTTAAAAATTTCTATGCAACATGGCGGCCGCGCGTATTATTTCGCCAGTGCTGAATATCGCAGAAACTAACGCAGCAATGAACCTTACATTTCGTTAAGTGATGGACGACTATTTTAATAAGGGTGGAAGGTAAAGTTGAAGTTTGTACTTCCATAATGTTATTTAAATTTACCCTTCCGGTCATCCTAACTTAGATTTGTTTTCCTTACATATTCTGTTTCTGTTATCTTTAGCCTTTCTAGATAATTGCTTACACTGTACAGGGTCATCGAAAAATGAAACATAGATTTTAAATAATTGCTATAAATGAACTATTAAAGGTAATATAATGGTTTTATCCGTAAAATATGTGGAAAAATAGCATTTTTTCATACCTGAGTAAGTTTCAATGTGAGCTCCATTTGTTTCTCTAAAGACGTCTAATCTATGTCAATGTGTGGTGCGGGTTACTTCAAGACCAAGTTATTGCACCTTTCTTTTTCGCTGAAAAAACAATTAGGCCTACAAGCGTAATTTACCTCAATTGGTTGATTGCTTCCTCAGTTTAGGGGCTACGACAACGCGGTCATGTAGTCCTGTGTACTCTGTGTGTGTATAGACTTTGTCTGATAACCTATGTTAATCGTGATGGCTGTGTGTGTTATCTGTGCAGCGGGTAGAAGGACTGCAGACTATCAATTTTTCAAGCAGTTCGTGCGATTTCTTCCAAATGCTACCGTCCACGACACCTAGCTATGGACTTGGCTAATAGACGTCATCGCAGCTAGCACCTGGCGGTGAACGTTGGAACTAATATAGCGTTATCAAGCTAACCTACAAATTTTAGCTTCACACAAATGTAGTGAGTGGAAGGTTATTTTTAATGCCATAAATCGATGACATGGGACCGCCGGCTTCACTTCCCCTCCGAAGGAAGGCATACTGAGGATTTTTAACGCTCTTAAAAATCCGACGACTTCGGCCGGGATTGAACCCACGATCTTGAGCATAGAATAACTTACCTCGACTTGCTTGAACATTATGTGTCCGCTCAAATAGAAACTTTATCAGACAACAGACTAAATTATTTTTATGCAAGGCTTCACTAACTTCGCACGGCACGCGAGGCACTCGACGCACGTCTGCATTGAAACTTACCGTTCTACTAGGTTATGATTTTTTTTTTATCCTTTCCACGCATTTTTAGGCTAAAACCATTAGATTACCTCTAATAGTTTCTTTATAGCAATTATTTCAAATCTAGGCATTAATCTTCGATGACACTGTATTTAGTTCTCTACCCGCTCTCCAAATCCCTTTCTTGTATATGACTAAGTGTTTGTTTTTCTTATCGTAAACCCGTTTCCCATAATGATGTTGAGAGGTGAAACCAGTCGAGGATTTTCAAATAATAATAACAATAATATCAATAATAATAATAATAATAATAATAATAATAATAATAATAATAATAATAATAATAATGATAATAATTATTAACGTTACCCATTATCAGCATTCGGAGAATATCTCGGACACAATCAGGAAAGAGGCGGCTTCGGTGGCGTAGTCGGTAGCATGCTGAGCTTCTATGCCCAAGATAGCGGGTTCAAACCCGGCCGAAAAAGTCGGATTTTTAAGAGCGTTAAAAATTCCTCAGTATGCCTTCCTTCGGAGGTGAAGTAAAGCCGGCGGTCCCATTTCATAGATTTATGGCATGTTAAAGAACCTTCAACTAATTGCACCTGTGTGAAGCTAAATTGGATAGGTTAAGAATGTAAACAACGCTCTTAGGTTCGTTGCCAAGAGCCGACTGCGGTGGCGTCTAGTAGCTAAGTTCTAAACTTGGCCTAGTAGTCGTTGACGGTGTCGCTTGGCGGCAAAAGTAGGAACTATTTGAAAAATTCTAAGTTGCAGTACTAAAATTAAAAAGCAGATAATACACACTAATACAGTCATCACAATTAACACCGGTTATCAGACAGATTCTACACACACCCAAAGTACACGGGGCTACATGACCGCGTTGTCGCAGCCCCTGAACTTATGAACCAACCAACCAACCAACCAATCAGGAAAAGACGTTTGATATTAAGTGGGCATATTCTCAGAATGAGTGATCACAGTCTAACTACACTAATTCTAAATTGTACTCTTTCAATCAAAGTTAAGGACAACTGGCTGCCATAAGTTGAAAATGACCTTCAGGAAATAGACATCTGGTTCTGGAGAGGTATAAATTCAGAGAACTAGTTGACAATAAACAATTTACAGACCAACCAAACATTGCATCCATAGGAAACTGAACATAGGAGCGCAGAATGAGCGATAGTGTGGAGATGAGAATTCGGGAGGACAAGAAAGCAAGATCAGCTAGATAAATTAAAACGCGCTCCTGAGACGACGGATATTATGATGTAAAAAAATATAAAAATAGTAATAATAATAATAATAATAATAATAATAATAATAATACCACGAACCTACTACGCTGTCGTAGCAGGCGGAGAGGTGATACTCCGACGTGGCGCGTCCCAGGTGGCGGATAGGGGGGTCCTCACCGGCTTGCCGGCGGACTTGAGCGAAATAAAATAGCTCTCGCGGACCAAACACACTTAAGCCAGAGAACACCTAGGGGCACCTCTCGATCTCAACAATCGAGTAGTAATTTCGTGATCTTATCTTAAGATCACCACTAGTTGCATATTCAACTTGTAACTAAGGCATGATGGAACACACACTACTAACGCAACTACCCCAGGCCCCGGACACACGTCCGGTCTTTCCCGATCATCGGATTCTGGGAGATCGGGAACGAAATCATGCTTCAGAGAAGGATCAGAGCTTCTCAAAATCTCTTCGCCCCAAGAAAAAGAACTTCTTGGGTACTATTAATATCAATACCCTGTTGAAAACAGGAAAGCTCAAACAACTGACTGACGTCCTGGACAAATTTGATATTCAAATCCTAGCAATTCAGGAAACACGATTCCAAGATGAGAACCATTTCGACTCTGAAAACTTCAGGATATTTAAGGGTAAACCAGCCATCAATATCACAGGCAATTTATTAATGTTTGGGACGGCTTTTGCAGTGATGAAAACTATCTTAGATTCAGTTATCGACTTCACATCGCCATGCGAAAGAATTTCAGTGCTTACAGTAAAATCAAGCAACAAGGCATATGCCTTGATAAATGCCCATGCTCCCACTAACATAGACAATAAGAGAAATCCACAGAATGTAGAAGACTTTTGGGAATTACTAGAGGAAACTACAAGTAAAATCCCCAAACATCACGTGAAAATCTTATTAGGGGATTTCAATGCACAGGTTGGCAGAGAGAAGATATACAGATCAATAGTAGGACTCCATCCCGCACATCAGCGGACTAATAAGAATGGAGAGCGTCTAATAAACTTTTGTACATTATTCATGCTGAGACTCATGTCGACGCACTTTATGAGACCATTACACAAAAAGAAAACCTGGAGATCACCTAACCCGTTATTAGGGGAATTTCAGATAGATCATGTGGCTATTTCCGCAAAGAATATGCTGGAGATTCAGAATGTTAAGGTACGGAAGGTAGTGGTAGATTCGGATCACTACCTCACGCAAATCAAGGTTCGGTTTCAACCAAACAGATCCAAACCTAAAGGCAACCGGTTTCCAAGATTTGATCCGGACTGCTTGAGGAAGAACGCCGAGGTTTTCGTACGAGATTTACAGGAAGAAAATCCTAGGGAGTGGCCAGACCTTCGCAAAACATTACAGTCATCAGCCATGAAATTAGGACAACCACCTAGGAAAAGAAAGCACAGATGGTGGAACACAACGTGCGATGAAGCCGTCAATGACCGAGTCAAAGCATGGCATCAGTGGAATGGACATCGAACAGTGGAAAGATGGGAGAACTTCCTAAAAACTCAAAAACTGACCTCTAAAACAATCCGGCGCGAAAAACGTGCCTACAACAAAATCAGACTCGAAGGGTTAGAACAGGATTTCCAGAAAAACAACACTCGAAATTTTTACAAGACATTCCGTGAGGACTTGGCAGGGTACAAACCACCAATATTAAGTTTCCGTCGACGTAATGGACGACTAGAAACAAACAGTAAGGATAGGCTTGCCATACGTCCCGGTTTGACCGGGACAGTCCCGGTATTTTGCTCTTGTCCCGCCCGGTTTTATCAATGTCCCGGAAAACGGCTGTAAGATGAAAAAAGTACATTCAAGTCAAAAATAAGGGGTTTGAAAACAATGATTATTGTTAACTCATTAATTAATTGTTTTTTTTTATTTTGACAAAAACAAGTTTTTTAAAATGGTTTTTGTAGTTAGACAAAAAGTTGTAATTTTTCAAAAAAATAAGATTTAGTAAGTTAATTGTTCAATTAAACTTTTTTATGAAGTATTTTAAATTGTATTTTATTAACACTTCTTTCTAGGTGGTAGACCAGAAAGAATTATCATTGAAAAGGAAAAATTGTATACTTTTATGTAGCAAAAATTCCTTTTTTTATTTTTAAAGGTGTATGGAACTAACAATTTAGGATGCCAGATTCCCCACTCCCGTCACTTGTGAGGCTTACTGTAAAAAAGGCTTAAAACTCACCATTTTGCTTCTAATTTTTAAAAAATTCCATACCCCCAGACCTCCCGGTAAGGCCATTCCATATTAATGTGTCCCGGTTTCACTCACCAAAATTATGGCAAGCATAAGTAAGGAGAACTGCAAGATACTGGCTGATTATTTCCAAACTCTACTGAACTGTGATCCTCCAGTGGAAAGACTGCAGTTTGAAAAACCTGTACCAAACCCAGACTCACTTCCCCCAACAACTCAAGAAATAAAAGAGATAATCCAATCGCTCAAAAATAACAAAGCCCCTGGGAACGATGGAATAACTGCTGAGATGTTGAAAATAGGGGGAGATGACCTCATAAGGAGAATTCATACACTCCTAACAGAAATATGGGAGAGCGAAATAATTCCGAAGGACTGGAAGAATGCCATTATCCATCCGTTGCATAAAAAGGGCGACCGAGCGGACCCCAACAACTACAGAGGTATATCACTTTTACCAATTATATACAAGGTATTATCTAAAGCACTCTTATACAGAGTAGAACAACAAACTGATCATTTTATTGGTGAATACCAGACAGGCTTTAGGAAAGGTAGATCGTGTTCGGAGCAGATTTGGAGCCTAAAGACGATATTAAGGATACGCCGCAGTACCAACACATTTGTCACCTTCGTGGATTTTAAGAAGGCGTATGATTCTATTGACAGAAAAACTGTTCTGAACACCCTAGAAGAGCTCAGAGTTGACAGGAAAACCAGGGACTTAGTCCGCCAGACTCTCACTGACACAACATCTCAAGTGAAGTTTCTAGGTGAACTATCAGAGCCTTTCGAAGTACATACCGGAGTTCGACAAGGTGACGGCCTCTCCCCACTGCTTTTTAACTTAGTGTTAGACAAAGTCATCAGGGAGTGGGAAAACAACATCAAAGGCATAATCATTGGTACTCTGGAACAGAAAATAAAAGTAAAATGCCTAGCTTTTGCTGATGATCTAGCTATCTTTACCAAGACTAGTGAAGAAACCAAGTATGCCATAGAGAAGTTACATGAGTTAGCATTAAAGACAGGATTCCCAATATCGTATGAGGAGACGCATTTCATAGTAAATGGAGACCAGAATATCCCGAGATCTCCACTACAGACCAACTATGGAATAATTAGACACGTACCTTCCTTCAAATATTTAGGAGAAATTATTGTACCGTCTGGATTGGACAGAAAAGCTAATTTAGAAAGAGCTACCAAACTTCAGAAAGCATACCGAATAACATGGAATCACTATAATAAAAGAGTGATGTCACGAAATGCAAAACTACGGCACTACCAGACAGTTGTTCTTCCGGAAGCATTGTACGCCTCCGAAACTGTATCTCTAGGAGGCCACTCCCAAATTGGTGAAATCGAAATCCAGGAACGTAAAATTCTCAGGAAAATATATGGCCCCGTTTATGTTAATGGTATATGGATTATAAGGAAAACCACAGACTTGTACACAGTAATCAATAAGTTCACTGATACCGTGCGTAAGAGACGATTGAAATCTTATGGTCACATCTGCCGAATGGACAACACCAGATATGCAAAAAAACTGCTTGATATAATTAATTCAAAGAAGGTCAAAATCAGTTGGTTAGAAGAAATCAAACATGACTTAAAGGAAATAAACATTACAGAAGATAGCATCATGAATCGCAAGACTTTTGGAACCCGAGTTACAAATCACACTTTCGCCGAAAAAGCTAAAAAGACCACTGGAAAAAAATGGACGGAGGAACGTAAGAAGGGGCATAGCGAGTTCATGAGGAGATTTTGGGAGGAGAAGAAGAGGAAAGCTCCATCAACCCGAGTCAACAAGTTCAAGCGCGCTCCCTAAGTGGGCAAAACGAAGAAAGAATAATAATAATAATAATAATAATAATAATAATAATAATAATAATAATAATAATAATAATAATAAGGGATGCTCACCGAAGAAGAATGCGCGAACACTGGGCCAATGTGAAAGAACGAGGGAAAAGGCAGTTGAAATAACGTGGTCCATAGACGACAGAAACGATAAAAAAATAATAAAAAAATAATAATATTGAAGTATAATAATTAAATATTTTAATATATGATTTCAGTAGGTACCATCGGTCTTAACTATTAGGAATAACTGAATAATTTCTGAAGTTTATTCATATCAGAAAGTAACATTTACACACATCAAAAAAAGTTTTGCATCACCTCGGTTCCCAGATCTCCGGCATATAGACGTTGACTGTGTATATTGTATCCAAGATACAGCCCCTTTGACTGTTCATAGATGTCACTAAAACTGCTCAAAGATGTAAACAACCATGCATGAGCAGGGCCTATTAGACGGAGGGGGTACGACAGCCGATCAGTTCCAGTCATTCCACCAGGACGAAGGTACGCTGCTCATGTTGTCTGTAGTTCTACCATGCCTAGAAGGTCAATACCGCAGTTCGATCGCGTCCGCATTGTTACTTTGTGTCAAGAAGGGCTCTCAACAAGGGAAGTTTCCAGGCGTCTCAGAGTGAACCAAAGCGATGTTGTTCGGACATGGAGGAGGTACAGAGATACAGGAACTGTCGATGACAGGCCTCGCTCAGGCCGCCCAAGGGCTACTACTGTAGTGGATGACCGCTACTTACGGATTGCCGCTCGGAGGAACCCTGACAGCAATGTCACCATGTTGAATAATGCGTTTCGTTCAGCCACAGGACGTCGTGTTTCAACTCAAACTGTGCGCAATAGGCTGCATGATGCGCAACTTCACTCCCGACGTCCATGGCGAGGTCCAGCTTTGCAACCCCGACACCATGCAGCGCGGTACAGATGGGCCCAACAACATGCTGAATGGACCCCACGGAATTGGCATCACGTTCTCTTCACCGATGAGTGTCGCATATGCCTTCAACCAGACAATCGTCGGAGACGTGTTTGGAGGCACCCTGGTCAGGCTGAACGTCTTAGACACACTGTCCAGCGAGTGCAGCAAGGTGGTGGTTCCCTGATGTTTTGGGGTGGCATTATGTGGGGCCGACGTACGCCACTGGTGGTCATGGAAGGCTCCGAAACGGCTTTACGATTCCTGAATGACATCCTCCGACCCATAGTGCAACCATATCGGCAGAATATTGGAGAGGCATTTGTCTTCATGGACGACAATTCTCGACCTCATCGTGCACATCTTGTGAATGCGTTCCTTCAAGATAACGACATCGCTCGACTACAGTGGCCAGCATGTTCGCCAGACATGAACCCTATCGAACATGCCTGGGATATGTTGAAAAGGGCTGTTTATGGACGTCTTGACCCACCAACCACTCTGAGAGATTTACGCCGAATTGTCGTTGAGGAGTGGGACAATTTGGACCAACAGTGTCTTGATGAACTTGTGGATAGTATGCCACGGCGAATACAGGCATGCATCAATGCAAGAGGACGTGCTACTGGGTATTAGAGGTAGTGGTGTGTACTGCAATCTGGACCACAAATGCTGAAAGTCTAGCTGTATGATGGTACAACATGCAATGTGTGGGTCTCATGAGCAATAAAACGAGCTGAAATGTTGTTTGTGTTGATCTCTATTCCCTTTGTATTTAACGGTTCCGGAACTCTTGGAACCGAGGTGATGCAAAACTTTTTTTGATGTGTGTATATTAAAAGTTACCCAATATTAGCCTACTTTCGATTTTTGCAAAAAATGAAAGTAGACTTATGAGATCAACACAGGGCGAAAAATTGTGTGTCTGTCTGTGTGTGTGTATGTGTGTGTGTGAGTCTGTGTGTGTGTGTGGGTGTGTGTACTCTGAATGTCTGTCCCCCCCCCCCTATCAATTCGAACACGGTGAAACCGAATTGAACAAAATTTGGTACAGAGGTAGCTCTAGCATAGGGCACCTCAGTGTCATACTTTATATCGCCGCCATCTTTACCAAAACTGAATGGCGGCCACTCAAACGTTCAAAACGTAAACTCAAATTACGGCTAAACTAATCATCCGATCTCTACCAAATTTGGTGACAACATACCTTTATATAGGACGCGTCTTTCACCCAAACTTCAAGGTCATCGGCCTTGCCATTTCAGGATGGCGGCCGTTTGAATTATGCAACCATTATAATCAATAGCTTAATTAAGACCCACCAATTCAGATTATCAAGCCTAGGGTGGTTTAAGCTATCCTGAAGGTCGTGATCCGTTATTTATTATAATTTAATATTATAATATTATTCTGTATGAGTGGCTTAAAAGAGCTGAGCCGTATCTGCCACACGACAAGATGGCAGCTGTCCTCATGAGCCTGTCTTATATTTCAGTAGTTTTAGTATGTTGTATGTGATATACCCTACTGATACAATAATATAAACTTTGTATGAAATGATCTAAAATGAAGATGTACTGCAGTGAAGAAACAGTTTATTTCAAGTCATTATTTGCCAACAGGTTGTATCTAATATATCAGTTAAAATCGCCATGATGTTAAGGATATGGTTAGCTCTGGGCTAGCGTGTTAGTCTGTCACGTAGTTGACTGGGATCGAATACTGCTACAGATAACTTTTTTTTTCTTGAATTCTTTTACAAATGATGTGCACAAGATCTTTCCACAGATACTGAATAAAATGTCATCTAGCTCAAAGGGGAGGCTAATGTATACACTCGTTTATTAATAAAATCACAGTCCCAGCATTGCACATAAACAGAAGACATTAGGAAAAGGAGAATAGAAGAACTAGATGCACGTTGTTATCAACCACAGCCTTCTTAATGTCTCTGTACGGTGCTATCCTCTTGTGGGTTATGTGGGTAATATTGTTCCAAACATACCGCTGTGTAAATACCTGGCCTCCTGAAGTATGGCAATTTTGTAATACTGGTAGTTCAACTATTAGCCACGATCGCGCTCCGATTACCTTTAAACTCTGCCAGCTGGATCGCCTCCCTCCTGGCTACTTTAAACTGCCTGCTCGTTGAACACACAGAGGCGTACAAGATAAATATTAATTCACTGCTAGGTCGCAACACCAACCTACTGTGATCGGCGCGGATTTTTTAAGGGGAAGGTACCCAAAACGAAAGATTCTTAACTTTGCAGGCTGGCTTAATATAGAGATTAACGGACGTGAAAGCATTACAATAAGTTCGTAGTTTTGTTATTCAATCATCATAAAGTATATAATATTGATTTTGACACTTACTGGCTAATTATCAATATAAAAGAAAACAAACACTGAATGGTGGTAGAGGTGGTTTTAGGGATGAGGACAAAGAGTTATAAATATACCCATACATTTAGGAGAAATTAGGCTATATGTTCTTTGCTGAACATCTTGTTTTAAAGTTTAAAATTGGTCATCAAGTCTGGTCATGCCATCTCTACGTCCGGGATTAGTTTCCATTATGACAGCTGGAGTCAGTGTTTACGTACACTGGTTTTACAATACTGCCTTTCCACGCTCTATTTAAAAGGTTAGGCCTTTAAGTGAGAGCATGCAGCTTAAGGAGCTATACGATAACTAATATTATAACCGTGCCTGTCATAGATATTGCAGAGAAATTATATATATTTCCAAGGAAATGCACAGATCTTGCTATTAGAAGCAAAGTTTTAATTTTCAAAATTCAAATCGTACCGGTAACTATTTTTATTTTCAAAATTTGGTTTCTGCTTTGTGCTGATCTTCAACGTTTCCCTCATATCTCCAAATTGTTTTTTTGAGGAATTTTTGGTCTTTTTTTCTTTCAAGTGATTGTTAAAACTTCAGCTACCAAATGAATCTTATCCAAACATTTCTGGCTTTAATTCCTGTTTCTATAAAACGTTAAACATATTTTGTAGAGTTTGCTCAGAGAAAAAAGAAATAATGGCCCTTAATTAGTAACATAAGAATGTGCAAGTTTCATTCAGTAGCTGAAGATTCAACGACCACTTTTAAGAAAAAGTCCAACAATCCCTATAAAAATGAGGGATATGAGGGAAACGGTGAAGATCAGCACAAAGCAAGAACAAAAGTTTGAACAAGTAGTTTCGTGAAGAACTAAACATCCTATTTTCATATATCGTACTAATATTAATTGGCCCTATCAACATACTTCAGTTTGATTGCTGTAATAGATTCGTAAATATTGAGGGCCGTCTAAATATGTTGGATGGTCAGCATGTTGGATTTTGTATTATAGGCCTTAGATTTAAGTACTATTACATGGAGATTATTGTGTAGGTGTTTTATTCAAACTTCAATCGCATGATTAAGACACAAGAAATAGAAGCGGGATTTTAAAATTTCGCTCAGCCGCCATCTTGTGGTTATGCAATAAATTTAAATGAATTAGATGCCAGTCGATTATAATTTGTATAAACATATACCGTATCACGTTTCACTGCACTCGGATGGTTAGAACGCAAGAAACGTCCATTTGAATATTTAAATTTCGCGTAGCCGCCATGTTGGATTTGTGCTCGCCAGGTTATTGAACGTCCCATGGGTGAACTTATGCTTATAGCCTCTATACACTTACAAAATTTCAGTTTGACTGCTGTAGTAGATTAATAGATATTGAGACCCGTCTAAATATTTCGGATGATCGCCATGTTGGATTTTAATATATGTAGGCCATAGAGTTATGTACTATTAGATGATGATTATTGCGTACGTTCATTATGCAAATGTTGATTTCGATCCCATGATTAGAACACAAGAAATAAAAACTTAATTTTCGAAATTCGCACACCCGCCATTTCGAGGTTACGTAAACAATTGAACTAAATTAGATACCAGTGCATTGCAATGTGTATAAACATTTCCTGTACGAAGTTTCATTGCGTTTGAATCATTAAATCGCGAGAAAAGTCTATTTAAAACTTTCAACGTCGCTTGGCCACCATGTTCGTATTGTAGCTAACCGGTTTTTGAATGCCTCATAGATTAACTTCCAGTAGTGCCCTTTATCTCCGTACACAATTTTATGGTGATACCGGTAATAGTTTCAGAGATATAGATGCCGCTGAAATATTTCGCACAGCCGCCATCTTGAGGTTATGTAAACAGTTGAACGAAGTTAGATATCGGTGCATTACAATTTGTATAAACATATACTGTACCAAGTTTCATTGCGATTGGTTGGTTAAATCGCGAGAAACGTCTATTTAAACGTCGCAAATTCGCTTTGCCGCCATGTTGGTTTTGTAGTTACCAGATTTTAAAAAGTCACATAAGTGAACTTCTAGTAGTTCCCTTTATCACCGTAAAAAATCCAGGGTGATATCGGTAATAGTTTCGGAGATATTGAATGCTGGTGAAATATTTCGCACAGCCATCATGTTGGATTGGCGAGACGTAACAAAATTTGAAGGGCATGGTCGGGGTCGTCCGGAATAGTGCTATGAACTTACCGAGTTTCATTGAAATTGCTCCAGCCGTTTAGATTTTATTAGGGACACACACACACACACGAATCACACACACACATACGCACACACACGGACAAAAGATGATCTCATAAGACTATTTTTTCAGAATTGAAAATAGGCTAAAAAAAGGATAAAAGAAAAGTTACGATTTGAATTTTTAAATTTTAAAACTTTGCTTCTAAAAGAAAGATGTGTGTGGGGCACATGGCCTCGCTGTTCAACCCCTTTAAACTACTATAACTACAGTAACTGAAGATGTGTTCCTTGGAAATGTATATAATTGTTGTACAAGGTCTATGACTAACATGGTTATAATATTAAAATAATTAAATGATTTGACTCCTTAAGCTGAATGTTCCCCCTTAATACATTTCTAAAGGCTATTTCTGATGTTATAGCCGACTAACATTAATTATTCTTGCGGAAATCTAATAATTTTGAATAACTCCCAAGTTATGTTTTATTTTGCATTTTTGATTTGTTTAAACGTGAGATTCCCAAACAGGTTCAACTAACACCATGGTGGGGAAGCGTGAGTTGCAAGGGGACTAAAGACAACATGGAAAGAAAGAGAAGCCTGTAACCTGATATTAGAGATATTAGCAATGTAACATCACGTTAATGATTACGGGAGTCCTCAAGAAAAATCCCTATAATCTCGGATAAATAGAGAAATATACAGGGTTATTAAAAAAAGGTACAATATATTTCAAATATAAATACGTACAATACAATTGCAAGCTAGAGGAAGGTTGACAGTTGTAGAGGATGCATGCAAGAAGCCAAGAAACCTGCACGGCATGTGGATACAGCGAAGTACGTTTCCGTATACCTTATGTTAATTTTTGGGCGCTAAACAAAGCGATATGGCCCCGAACTGAGCATCGAGTGGAACTCGAAGAAATCTTTCAAAACACTTTTAAGTAATATTATTTTCTAATATTTCATTTTACATTCTTGTCTATAGTTAGTCTACATTATATTTGGTGATAATGCAAGTGCTTTATTAACTAGTTTGGTAAATGGCTGTCGGGTGCATTCAGGATAATATCTGAACAGCTTCTTTGCAGTTATTAGCCTACTTTTCACATTTTGCAAAAATGAGGAAAAAGTAGACTTATGAGATCGATCCGGGAAAATGTGTGTGTGTGTCTGTCTGTCTGTCTGTCCTTCTGTCTGTCTGTCCTTCTGTCTGTCTGGCTGTGTGTGTGTGTCCCCCCCCCCCTATCAACTCTTAAACGGCTGCAGCAATCAAAACCAAATTTAGTATGAGTAAAGATGTGCACCGGAATAGCTCACGTCCATATTTGAAAATGATGTCAGTGCTACCAACTGCTGAAAAAACGCACTAGAAATTTGAGCTCCATGTTGGATATCTTGCAAGGTATGCATGGGAGCTATTCCAAAATTGGCACACATGTAGATAATACTATTTCAGTTAAATTTCCAGGAGGCCAACCATGACAGTGTTGCCAAAATAATTTTAAGCCTTCTGATAGGTCCAATTTTTAAATACATGTAACTTCTATACTATCAGTTGGATTTCAACCAAATTTCGTATGTGATATGTGTACCATAACAACAATGACTATAAGTATTGTTAAGAGCAATCAGGACTGCCAACAGTTAATAAATGCTGTCTACATTCTTTTTACCCTAATATCAGTATATCAGAAAGTATGCAAGCCAACAGCTCTATACTTTGCACACGTATAGCACCTGACATTCTACATTAATTTGGAGTAATTAATACAAGGCAGTGCTGCCAAAATGATTCTATGCCTGCTGATATGTCCAATTTTAAAATACATGTAACTTCTATACTAACAAACGGATTTCAACCAAAATTGGCACAACAAGATATCATAATAATTCAGATTATTTCTGACCAGCACACGCATGGTATTGTTGGCAACATGCTTTTACGCGTGCTGATAGATCCAGTGTCTAACTGCATGTAACGTCCATTGGACTTCAACCAAATTTTGTATTCTGTACCTTAAGAGGTGGAACTAAGAATATATTCAGTCACCAGGGCTGCCAACTGTAGTGCTCTATTAGGCTACATTATACCAGGTATATTTTGAACTAATTAGATATTTCGATATTACCAACTTAATTTCGTCATTATTCTAGATAGGTTCATATACTGTAAAATAATCATTGGCATTAAAAGTAGGCTGTATAGTTCTTCACGGAACTTCTTGTTTTTTTTATTAAGTTACCACTGCAATATTTTGAGTTTTGAAACCCTTTCATTTGTTCTACAATCTACAACATCATTCACAAATATAAGTGTTTCTGAAAAGAATATGTTAAATAACTATAAGGGGGCATGGACTTTGTAGGCCTAACAAAAATAAAGGAGTGTGTTTGGGGAGGGGGGGGGGGGAGGCGTTGGTTGGAAACTTTTAGGAACCTCAGATTTAATCACTAAGCCTATCAAAGAAGCAATTATTTCCGATTTTCTATCCAGTCATATTAAATAATTTCACGACTAACGAATTCTCATGTTGGCAACCTTTCGCAAATAGTTTCTGACGTGTAGGCATATTCTGTGTTAAGTGTTTATTTTTACCAATAAGTTTTCAATCATTATTTCAAGAACAGGGAATGCATCTAGTAGTCCTTATTATACTGTATGAACCGGTCAACGATGGGTACTCCAGGCTTAATATTGGGTAATGCTTTTAAGAAAGGGAATGGGAAAAATATTTATTTACATTTGGTATTCTTCTAAAGGAGAACATCTTGGCGAAATCTATATGGACATATATTAGTTTTAGCAGCTAGGTCCGATGATTTGATTTTTAGCCTACTTTCGATTTTTGCAAAAAATTAAAGTAGACTTATGAGATCAACACAGGGCGAAAAATTGTGTGTCTGTCTGTGTGCGTGTATGTGTGTGTGTGTGAGAGTCTGTGTGTGTGTGTGTGTGTGTGTACTCTGAATGTCTGTCCCCCCCTATCAATTCGAACACGGTGAAACCGAATTGAACGAAATTTGGTACAGAGGTAGCACTAGCAACGGGCACCTCAGTGTTATACTTTATATCGCCGCCGTCTTTACCAAAACAGAATGGCGGCCACTCAAACGTTCAAAACGTAAAATCAAATTACGGCTAAACTAATCATCCGATCTCTACCAAATTTGGTGACAACGCACCTTTTTATAGGACGCGTCTTTCATCCAAAATTCAAGGTCATCGGCCTTGCCGGTCCAGGATGGCGGCCGTGTGAATTATGCAACCATTTTAATCAATAGCTTATGACCCACCAATTCCGATTATCGAGCCTAGGGTGGTTTAAGCTATCCTGAAGGTCGTGATCCGTTATTTATTATAATTTAATATTATAATATTATACTGTATGAGTGGCTTAAAAGAGCTGAGCCGTCTGTGTCACACGACAAGGTGGCAGCTGTCCTCATGTGCCTGTCTTATATTTCAATAGTTTTAGTATGTTGTATGTGATATACCCTACTGATACAATAATATAAAATTTGTATGAAATTATCTTTAATGAAGATGTACAGCAGTGAAGAAATCGTTTATTTAAAGTCATTATTTGCCAACAGGTTGTATCTAATATGTCAGTTAAGAACACCACGACGTAAAGGATGGGATTAGCTATGGGCTAGCGTGTTAGTCTGTCACGCAGTTGACTGGCGATCGAATACTGCTACAGTTAACTTTCTTTTTCTTGAATTCTTTTACAAATGATGTGCACGAGCTCTTTCCACAGATACTGAATAAGATGTCATTTAGCTCAAAGGAGAGGCTAATGTATACACTCGTTTATTAATAAAATCACAGTCCCAGCATCGCACATAAACAGAAGACATTAGGAAAAGGAGAATAGAAGAACTAGATACACGTTGTCATTAACCACAGCCTTCTTAATGCCTCTGTACGGTGCTATCCTCTTGTGGGTTATGTGGGTAATATTGTTCCAAACATACCGCTGTGTAAATACCTGGCCTCCTGAAGTATGGCAATTTTGTAATACTGGTAGTTAAACTATTAGCCACGATCGCGCTCCGATTACCTTTAAACACTGCCAGCTAGATCGCCTCCCTCTTGGCTACTTTAAACTGTCTACTCATTCAACACCCATAGGCCACTGCCATCGTAGTACATTACGATGGCAGTGCATAGGCGTACAACATAAAGATTAATTCACTGATAGGTCGTAGCACCAACCTACTGTGATCGGCGCGGATTTTTAAAGGGGAAGATACCCAAAACGAAAGATTCTTAACTTAGCAGGCTGGCTTAATATAGAGATTAACGGACGTGAATGCATTACAATAAGTTAGTAGTTTTGTTATTCAATCATCATAAAGTATATAATATTGATTTTGACACTTACTGGCTAATTATCAATATAAAAGAAAACAAACACTACATGGTGGTAGAGGTGATTGTGTTAGGGATGAGGACAAAGAGTCATAAATATACCCATACATTTAGGAGAAAGTAGGCTATATGTTCTTTGCTGAACATCTTGTTTGTAATAAAACTACCACATACGTCTTCCAAGTTCAAATCCACAGGCAGTCGAACGAAATTCGAGCAATGTGATTTTTAGGAAATCTATCATTGAAATCTGTATTGCCTCGTGAGGAATGTTTCACATTTATTTTCTTACTTTGATTGTGAGATTTCTCATTCCAATTTTGATTTTGAGACAGTCACCATTTAATATTTTTATCCTACTTTTCACATTTTGCAAAAATGAGGAAAAAGTAGACTTATGAGATCGGGCAAATGTGTGTCTGTCTGTCTGTCTGTCTGTCCTTCAGTCTGTCTGGCTGTGTATGTGTTTCCCCCTATCAACTCCTAAACGGCTGCAGCAATCGAAACAAAATTTGGTAGGAGTAAAGATCTATACCTGAATATCTCACGGCCATATTTGAAAATGATTTCAGTGCTACCAACTGCTGAAAAATCACAATTGAAATTTGAGCTCCATGTTGGATATCTTGGAAGGTATGAATGGGAGCTATTTCAAAATTGGTACACGTATAGATAATAATATTGCAGTTTAATTTTCAGGAGGCCATTCACGGCAGTGTTGCCAAAATGATTATAAGCCTGCTGATAGGTCCAATTTTTAAATGCATATAACTTCTACACTATCAATTGGATTCCAACCAAATTTCGTATGTGCTTTGTGTACATAAACAGATATGACTGAGCGTATTCGTGAAAGCCACCAGGGCTGCCAACTGTTAATAAATGCTCTCATTTTTTAAATCCAAATACCCATATATCAGAAAGTATGCAAGCCGACAGCTTTAAATTATGCACACGTATAGTACCCGACATTCTATATTAATTTGGAGTAACTTATATACGTCAGTGCTACCAACATGATTCTAAGCCTGCTCAGAGGTCCAACTCTAAATACATGTAACTTCTATACTATCATTTGGATTTCAACCAAATTTCGTGTGTGCTATGTGTACTATAACAGATATGACTATGCCGATTCTTAAGAGTAACAAGGGCTACCAACTATTAATAAATACTGCCTCTAATTTTGTTACCCTACTATCAATATATCAGAAAGTATGCAAGCCAATAGCTCTAAACTTTGCACACGTATAGTACCTGGCATTCTAGAGTAATTTGGAGTAACTAATATAGGCCTACGCCAGTGCTACCAACATGATTCGAAGCCTGCTGATAGGTCCAATTTTAGAATGCATGGAACTTCTATATTAACTAATTTATTTCATTAAAAATTAACGCAACAATATATTATATTATTTCAGATTTTTCAGACCAATACATGTATGTCATTGTTGCCAACATGATTTTACGCGCGCTGTTAGATCCAATGTTTAACTGCATGTAACGTCCATGCTATCCATTGGACTTCAACCAAATTTTGTATTCTGTATCTTAAGAGATGGAACTAAGAATATATTCAGTCACCAGGGCTGCCAACTGTAGTTCTCTATTAGGCTACATTATGCCAGTATACAATTTCGATATTACCAAATTAATTTCGACATTATTCTATATATATCCGTATAGATTAAACATTGGAATGATTCTTAAATTTTAAGAAAAGTAGGCTCTTTATTTCGTCACGGAACTTCTTGTTCTTTCTTACTTTTCTTTTCCTTTTAGCATCAACACTGATTAAGCAATGAAAGAAATGACTGGTTAAGAGGCAACAGAAAGAAAAGTAAGGCACTAATGGTGATAGTGGGTTAGAGTCATGGGATGAGCTCTGGAGTTCAAAGTGCATCTGGCATGGGTTTATGAGTGTGTGTGTGTGTCGCGACAATCAATAGCACGGTCCTGTCTCGCAACAGGCCTCCAACCTTAACGGGCCAGATACAGCACTAGTGGGGTATTAATAGCCACTCCAGCTCCCCTACATGAACTGGGGATCACAGTTCGAGCTCACTTCGAGGGAACCAACTTAAGATCTAACATTATTGATTACTGTGGCTTCCTGCGTCTTTGCTCTCACAAATGTTCGACTCTTGGAGGAGTTCCTTTCAAAATTCGTTCTTGTTAGGGCAAAACGAAATAATTCAAAGCATACCAAGACTGAGATCATGCACTACTCCAGGAAGTATAGTTCTAACTTTGGCTGACAGATTCCACTGTCACTGACACCTAGCGGTGAACGTTGGAACTTGATAGAGCGCTTCTAACCAACCAAATATAACCTACACATATGGGTACACACAACCAATTGTACTGGTAGATTCATTTACATGCCATAAATCTATGACATGGGCCCGCTGGCTTTACTTTCCCTCCGAAGGAAGGCATACTGAAGGATTTTAACGCTATTAAAAATCCGACGACTTCAGCCGGGTTTGAACCCGCAATCTTGGGTACAGCAGTTCAGCATGTACCCATAGTTTGTCAGTATATTTAAATACCAGTGCGGAAGTGGAGAAAGGAACTATTGAGTTGTTTCATTTGTGGAGCTTGGACATCATGGTCATTCAGTTCGGTGTACTTCGGTGTGTGTGGATTGTATCTGATATCCTGTGTCACTGTGATTGCGGTATTTCTGTGTGTATTCTTAATTCAGGTGATAATAGGGAAAGGAGGCAGCCGTGGCCTTCAGTTAGGAACCATCTCAGAATTTGCTTGGATTAGAAGTGGGGAAGCCATGGAAAACCACTTCTAGGATGGCAAATGTGGGAATAGAACCTACCTCTTCTCAGTCTTATATCACGAGGCTGAGTGAACCCCACTCCAGCCCTCAGACCAGAATTAAAGTTCTTATCAGAGCCAGAAATCGAACCCGGTCCTCTAGAGTGACAGTCAAGAATGCTAGCTGCCTCACCACCAGGAGGTGGTCAAGGTGGTTATAAACTTGTCTGATGACCTATATTTATATGATGACTGCAGTAGTGTGTGTAGCTGTATTAGCGAAAGGGATGGAGAAGGTGTCCCTTGACTTGAAGTAAGGTACTTTGGTGAACCCACAACACTTCTCCGTTCAGGACTTCAGAGCGCAGCACCTCCTATGGGGCAGCCGATCTGCAATCAGCTGTAATCCCACATATTTAACCTCTAGTATGCTAGGGAGGTAGTATCGAGAAGGCCATGAGATAAGAGAAAGAGTTTTATCATTTCAAACGATTTTGTCGACGTCATCGTTATGCCTCACGGTAACGGCGAGTATGACGTCATGTTGTTCAGTGCATATGCACCGAGTCTGAGTTTACTCCTGGGGTTATGCGAACGGAGACGGCGAGTGCGTGACGTCATGCAGCCCCCGCGCGGGATGCTTAAGTTAAAGGGCAATGAAGTCTGTTGAGTCTGAGTTTACTCCTGGGGTCTGGCGTTATGCGATACGGAGACGGCGAGTGCGTGACGTCATGCAGCAGAGTGCAAAGAGTCCTGGGGCTTCGAGCGAAGCGAGAAGCCCTCCTGAACCTTTCTAACATGAGTAGCATTTGTAGCATGCGTCCTTTTAAATGATATAAAGTCTAGTCTCTCAGACTGACTGTATCTTTTTATCTTTGGGTATCCAGGGAGATGATAGAGATGATCAAGACTCTCAATTGTTAATGGTATAAAACTGTATGTTACATTACAATAGGCAGAACCAATTGGTTGGTTGGCTTTTTAGTTTAGGGGCTACGACAACGCGGTCATGTTGCCCATGTACTTTGGGTGTGTGTAGAATGTGTCTGATAAACAATGTTGTGATGACTGTATTAGTGTGTGTTATCTGTTTTTAATTCAGGTAAAGACTCCAGACGATAATTTCAAGTAGTTCCTACTTTCGCTACCAAATGCTACCGCCCACGACACCTAGCTGTGAACTTGGCTACTACTAGATGTCATCGTAACCAGCGCCTGGTGACGAACGTTGGAACTCAATAGCATTAACCATACCTAACCTACAAAGTTTGTTTCACACAAGTTTAGTTAGTGGAAGGTTCTTTTACATGTCATAAATCTATTACATGGTACCGCCAGCTTTACGTCCCCTCCGAAGGAAGACATACTGAGGGATTTTAATGCTCTTAAAAAATCTAATGACTTCGGCCGGGTTTGAACCCGCGACCATGGGCTAGTATTACACTAATTATTTGCGTTGAATATCTTGTACTAAGATACGTAGTGGCATATACAGTATTCATACATTGGGATATATTCCTACAATACTATCCCGACATTTGACTGGAAGGATTGTGGAAATTTCCAGAGAATAGCCACACGCTGATTAGTCCTTGTTAGCGCAGCGATTCGAACCTGAGATCTCTGGACTTGCTGCAGCAGCCCTCGCAACCATGGTTCAGGAATTATCGAGCAGGCCTACGCCGCGGCGTCTTTGAGATGGAAGTATAGTATAAATACCACCTTCTATGCTGCTGATGGCGGTAGCTCTTGTATGGAGAAAGAGAGTGTTTGTGTTTGTGTGTATGAGAGAAAGAGGGAGGGATGACTTACGGCATTACTCTGTACCACAAACCGAGGCAGCAAATAAAACCAACTCCATGGAATCGAGTGAGCTAAAATGTGTGAATTAAAGATTCATTACCGCAGAAAAACATCAAATGTAGAACCACGGAATAATATATAATGTTCTGTAAATAACACTCCACTTAGTTTTCACAAACTGAGTAATGTTAACAGAATTGTGAAACTGAATGAAAAACACTCGTGTGTGTACATTTTAATTTGGGAATACAAAGAGAGTTTTTACAATGGTATAATGAACAATAGTAAGTTACTAAATAAATTCATTACATTAATATTCAAATATAAACTGTGTTGTGCTGTATTTTGGAGTTATTATAAAAACATACTTATTGTTTTTGGGGTTGGTCAGCACTGGGTATAGACGGTCGGAAAATTACTGGTTCTGCATGCAAACTTAATGCATACTACCCAAGACTGGCTGCGAGGCTCAGCGGTAACGTTCTCGCCTGCTGTTCCCAAGGTTGCAGGATTGAATCCTAGCGCAGTCAGTTGGCATTTTGAGGGTGCGCAAATGCGAGGGAGCCATGCCAGTAGATTTACTGCCATGTAAAAGATCCCCTTAGAGACAAAATTCCAGCACCCCGGCGTCTCTAAAAGTCACAATAGTTAAAAGGCACATACATATCAATGACATTATTACTAGGGCCCCACGCGGACAAACAAAACATTATCTGCATCCTCACGACAGTAATCCGCATTCACCCTGCATCTGCAAGACTGTTATCTGCATTCGCCCCGCATTCGCAAGACTGTTATCCGCATTCGCCCCACATCCACAAGACTGTTATCTGCATTCGCCCCACATCCGCCCGACTGTTATCCGCATCCGCACGAATGTTATCTGAATCATTCATTCATTCATTCATTTATTTGCAATGGGGGGAGTGTCCCCCGGTGGCAAATTGGATATACATAACAAATAAATAATTATACATAACAATTCAATAACAATTATACAACAATTAAACTGGAGTATTTACACAAATAGTCAGTCTTTTCTTAAACACACCTATATGTTTGGGAAAAGGCTCTAAGACTGCGGCAGGTAGAGAGTTCCAGTTATCAATGGCACGGTTTACAAAAGAATATTTACCATAATTTGTTCGCTGTGGTCGGCCCTTAACTTTGAAAGGATGATCGCTCCTACCCATGTAAGTG
This sequence comes from Meconema thalassinum, assembly GCA_946902985.2. Lineage (NCBI taxonomy): Eukaryota > Metazoa > Arthropoda > Insecta > Orthoptera > Tettigoniidae > Meconema > Meconema thalassinum. The sequence continues at coordinate 271,565,683 of OX336392.1, read as the reverse complement.
GGCTTTCCCAATCGTTTGCTAAGCTCACCCCATGCTGGTTGATTTGTATACGTGTTGTACATAGCGCAGAGTCTAGATTTCATCCTCCTAGCCTCCAGTGATTCCCACCCAAGTGATTCCCAACAATCCGCTGACATTACAATAATATTTCTAATTTATAAGCTAAAGCAACACATTTAGACATTTCAGAAGAAATTCGTTCCCCTAGGCTATGAATCGCAAGACGATGTTGACTGAATTTGGAGTAATTTTGGCTAATACTGTCGGATATATCCACGCAGGAACGCGGAGGTATAAAGGACTAATTTTTGGCGTATTAAGTCAACTGTACAGTGATTGAGAGTATTTCCATGATTGGTTCCTCTCACTTATCTGTTATTCTCATACAATCCAAGCGAAAGCAAATAGGGAAATAACAATAAACTTTGAGGACGCAGATCTTAGCAAAAACTAAAATTATTTTCAAAAGAATCAATCCAGTTCAACATTGTTTTCTAAAAACTATCCGCAAATTAACACTACACATTATCCGCAGCTTAACCGCTATCCGCACAGTCATGTAAACTATATCCACATAGCGAAATATTTTGCGGACATCCGCATCAGCGCAGGGCTTAAATTATTACATACTAACCCGCGGCTAAGCCGTGTGCATTAAGTCACTCATCACGACTGTGACGGAGATCTAAAACAAGTCCAGAGATTGGAGGTTCAAATCCCGTCGCTGACATGGCTAACTTCAGTGTGGCTCTTCCCCGGATTTCTCCACTCCCCCCCCCCCCCCAGGTAATTACTGCTATAGTACCTTATTTAATAACCTGGAGTACCTACACATTTTCCGAATCTAATACAGTCTAATACAGTAGCACAGAAATACTAGTTATTGGAAAAATTGAACTCACACCCAAGTTCACGGGAGTGAAGACCAAGAATTCACAAGTGCCTGATAACGAATTAACTACAACCAAAAATTATTAGCCTACTTTCGATTTTTACAAAAAATGAAAGTAGACTTATGAGATCTACACAGGGCCAAAAATTGTGTGTCTGTCTGTATGTGTGTGAGTGTATGTAGGCTACTATGAATGTCTGTCCGCCCCCCGCCTATCAATTCGAACACGGTGAAACTGAATTGAACGAAATTTGGTACAGAGGCAGCACTAGCAAAGGACTACCCAGTGTCATATTTTATATCGCCGCCATCTTGACGAAAACTTAATGGCGGCCACCCAAATGTTCAAAGCTTAAATCAAATTACGACTAACCTAATAATTCGATATATACCAAATTTTGCAAGGTTATACCTATCTGTATGTGAAATCGTTTTAGAAAACTACAAGGTCATCAGCCCAACTCTTTGTGGATGGTGGCCCTGTATGTGTGCAAATTGATTCCCTCTATCTATTCAAACACGGTGAAACCGAATTGAACAAAATTTGGTACAGATGTAGCACTAGCAATGGGCACTTCAGTGTCATGTTTTATATTGCCGCCATCTTGACAGAAACGTAATGGCGGCCACTCAAATGTAAAAAACTTAAATCAAATTACGACTAACCTAATCATCTGATCTCTATTAAATTATGCAACAACATACCTTTATGTCGGAAGCACATTTTGACCAAACTACAAGATCATCAGCCCAATAGTTTGCAGATGGCGGCCATGCATGTGTGCAAATCGATTCCCCCTATCAATTCAAACACGGTGAAACTGAATTGAACGAAATTTGGTACAGAGGTAGCACTAGCAAAGAGCACCTCAGTGTCATGTTTTATATTGCCGCCATCTTGACGGAAACGTAATGGTTGCCACCCAAATGTTCAAAGCTTAAATCAAATTACGACTAACCTAATCATACGATCTCTACCAAATTTTGCAACAACATATATTCATAGGGAGAGCGTCTTTTGACTAAACGACAAGGTCATCAGCCCAATATTTCGCAGATGGCGGCCATGTATGTGTGCAAATCGATTCCCCATATCAATTCAAACACGGTGAAACCGACTTGAATGAATTTTTTTTTACAGAGGTAGCACTAGCAAAGGGCACCTCATATTCACGTTTAATATCCTTATAGCACGTTGTATTTCAACGAGCTACTACAACCAACATTCAATTATACTCCTTGAACAGGACACAGAGTTATAACAATACCCATGCATTTAGAAGAAAGTAGGCTATGTGTTCTTTACTGAACATCTTGTTATAAATTATTAAATTACTGCAATACCGACAACGCGGGAGCTCCACTTTCAGCTATCTGCAGAGTCGGTAGACGTGCGTTCGAGCCCCATTGTCGGCCGTCCTTGAAATGTTTTCCCATGGTTTCCCATTTACAAGTCCAGGCAAATGTTGGGACGCCCATGGCCGCTTCCTTACAAACTCCTTGTCGAGTTCATTCATCTTCATTCATTTCATCTCACATTTACTCCTCTCATGTGGTTCATTTCAGGAAGGGCATTCGGCCATAAGATTTATCTGCCACAAAATATTTCATTGCATATCATCCCCGACCCCATTGAATAAACGGGAATAATAAGGGCTTGACATCAATACATTAACTTACTGAAATCGAATAACTTTGAAGCTGAAACTTATATGAGACTCCCTTCCTGTATTGCACGAGCTACAAGCTTAAGAGTTAGGATGTTTCATTAGAGGTTTGTTTTAATTATTAGCATCCTCCTCGTTGCGTAGTGGCTAGCATTCTTGGCTGTCACCATGGTGTCCCGGGATGAGTTTCCGGTTTGGTATTCAATTCTGTTCTGAGGGTTGAGACGGGGTACACTCAGTCTCGTGAGGCAAAACTGAGATGAGGAGGATTCGAATCTTACCTCAGCCATCCTGTAAGTGTCCTTCCGTGGTTTCCCCCCACTTTCCTTCAAGGGAAATGCTGGGATTTTAACTAATTTAAGACTACGTTCGCTTCCTACCCAAATCCGACCCCAATTACAAATACACACACTTGTACAGACATCGACAGTGACACAGTTTGTCAAATTCTACATACAACCAAGTAAATGGGGAAATATTACCTCGACGACGTAAAGCCACTAAAGAATCAACAACATCAATAGGCCTACTGTAGTTTTGATAGCTTCATCTGATATTTAGCCTACTTTCGATTTTTGCAACAACAAAAAAAAGTAGACTTATGAGACCTACTCAGGGCCAAAAAATTGCGTGCGTGTGTGTGTGTGTGTGTGTGCGTATGTCCCCCCCCCTATCAATTGAAACACAATGACACGGAATTGAACGAAATTTGGTACAGAGGTAACACTAGCAAAGGGCACTTCAGTGTCATGTTTTATATTGCCGCCATCTTTGCCAAAACTTAATGGCGGCCCCTCAAATGGTCAAAAATTAAAATTAAATTACGACCAAACTAATCATCGGATCTTTACGAAATTTGCTAAAACCTTACCTTCCTATGAGACGCATGCTCTGCTCAAACTACAAGGTCATCATCCGTACCATTTACAGATGGCGGCCGTTTGAATTATCCAAACATGATAATCAATAGCTTAGGACCCAACAATTCCGAATATCAAGCTGAGGGTGGTTTAAGCTATTCTAAGGGACGTGTGCCGTTATTTATATATAAAAAATATTGTATTATTACACTTTATCATTGACTTAAAAGAGCTGAGCCGTTTCTGTCACATGACAAGATGGCAGCTGACCTTTTGTGCCTGTCCTATATTTCAGTAGTTTGAGTGTGATGCATGCGATATAGCCTACTGATAGAAATAATATAAACTTTGTATGAAATGATTTATAATGATGAAGTACGGTACTGCAGTGAAGAAATCGTTTATTTCAAAAACATATTTGCTAACAAGTTTGGGGGGCGTGGTAGCGCAGCGGTCAAGCTGCAGGCCTCTCACCAAGGCAGACCGGGTTCGATTCACGGTCAATACATGTGAGATTTTCGAAGTGAAATGCCATGTCCTGTGGTTCGGACTCCACGTAAAAAGGAGGTCCCGTGGCTCATGATCGCGAGATTAACGGTCACTTAAACTACAAGCTTCCTTTTTGCTAACAAGTTTTATCTAAGTCGGTTAATAACTCTCAAGTGTTACGGGCATGGTTGGCTCTGGGCTAGAGCGTTAGTCTCTCACGCGGTTGGCTGGTAATCGAATGCTACTAGAGTTAACATTTTTTTAACTTGAATTCTTATACAAATGTGCACGAGCTCTTTACACAGATACTAATGAAATGCTATTTAGCTCAAAGGAAAGGCTAATGTATACACTCGTTTATTAATAATCACAGCCCCAGCATAGCATATAAACAGAATACATAAAACGAAAGGAGAATCGAAGAAAACGATACAAGTTGTCATCAACCACAGCCTTCTCAATGTCTCTGTACGGAGCTCTCCTCTTGCGGGTTACGTGGAAAATTGTTCCAAACATTCCGCTTTGTGAATCTCTGGCCTCCTGGAGTATTGCAGTTTTGTATTAGTTCAACTTCTAGCCATGACCGCGCTCCGATTACATTTAAGCACTGCCAGCTGGATCGCCTCCCTCCTGGTAGCTTTAAACTGTCTGCCCTTTCAACACTCAGAGGCGTACAAGATATATATTAAATCACTGCTAGATTGCACCACCAACCTACTCTGATTGCGGTTAATTTTTAAAGGGGAAGGTACCTGAAACGAAAGATTCAAAAGTTTGGAGGTTTAATATCGAGATAAACGGACGTGAATACATTACAAAAAGTTAGTAGTTTAGATATTCAATCATCATAAAGTATATAATATTGATTTAGACACATACTTACTGTCTAATTATCAATATAAAAGAAAACAAAAAGCAATACATGTTGGTGGAAGTGATTCTTTTTGGGGTGAGAACAAAGAGTTATAAGTGTACTCAGACATTTAGCAGAAAGTAGGCTATATTATGTTCTTTGCTGAACATCTTGTTATTTATTACTGTTGAAACGGTCGCTGTATTAAGGCGTCATCAGCTCGTGGTTCTCAGATTGACTGGAGTTTAGGTCAATAGACTATCTCGTGGTAACTGGCTGCGTGGCTCAGCGGTAACGTTCTTGCCTGCTGTTCCCAAGATCATAGGATTGAATTCTGGCACAGCCAGTTGGCATTTGACGGTGTGCAAAGGTGAGAGAGCCGTGTGAGTAGATTTACTGGCACGTTGAAGGTCCCCTTCGGGGCAAAATTCCAGCATCCCGGCGTCTCTAAAGCCGCAGTAGTTAAAAGGGTCGTAGGACCAATAACATTATTAACATCTCGTGGCGTAGTGGCTAGCATTCTTGACTGTCACCCCTGAGGTCCGAGTTCGATTCCTGCCTCTGCCAATACATTCAAGTACTTAGTCTGAGGGTTGGAATGGGTACATACTGTACTCTCAGCCTCGTGAGGCAAAACTGGAAAGGACCTCTCCTTCACACCCATTCTACAAGAAGTTTTCCGTGGTATCTCACTTCTACTCTCAGAAAATGATGAGATGGACCTCAACTTAAGACCGTAATTAATTGTCCCCATCCCAGCCTCAAATCCAAATATTGTCATTATAATAACGCAGGTCATCATATACATTCTACACACACCCAGAGGTAGATGACCTCGGAGTTCCGCCCCTTAATAGTACATTATGCAACGAGCCTATAATGGCTATAATTAAGACACGAGTATTTTTTATAAAACGAGCGTATGCGAGTTTTATAATTTCCATACGAGTGTCTTAATTACCATTATAGGCGAGTTGCATACGACTGTTTATGTTCGACGATAATTATAACTTTATTATATGTTTTAACATAAATATTCATAAATATCTGTTGAGAGTCAGCTACTGGAATTTTGTGATCGCAGAGCGAGCGTTGGGTGTTATATCTTTGTCTTTCAAGAGCTTTGAACGACCGACGCATGCGCTCTGTGGGCTTGCAATGCCATATGCAGCCATATGTTTACATTAGCCGTCCCTCAGTAATATTGTCACCGCAGTCATTTGAAGACAATGCGCTGTGTAGAAATTAGTGTTGGTGATTTTAAGGTACAGTGCTATTTCTTGTCTCATATTCGCCAGTTTATTTACGCGAACATATGGACGGTGGGTATTCCATGTCGGTAATTTATTATAGTTCGATGTTGTGTTTATGTCCGACATGTTGGATTTTGAGCGCATGCGCGAAGTTATCGTTACCTAATTGGTCAATGAACGAGCTCTGATTGGCTGGAGAAACTGTATCATAATGGAAAACAGTGTTATAATGACCATCATTATGATACAGTTATCTGACACATAATAGTGAGGGTCGAACATAAAACAACAATAACTAACAAACTACACACACCCAAGAACATGGGACTGTATGACTAAGACGTCTAAACCAGTAAATTGAAACAATACAGTTTAGGGCAGTGCTCGGCCATACGAAACCTATTTCAGTAAGTATTGCACCACCTTCGAAGGAGCGCACCCGTATATGAATATGTGCAGCGGATCAGCATCTCCCATATTTACAGGAGTTACATCCTAGACATGAGCAACGCGCGAAGATACATTATTTCAATTTATCTGTGCGACCTGTTAAACATTAGGCATGAGAAGATATCTGGACTACCGTTGAGCAATTATTATATATTCTTGTTGTTTTTGTTGATTACATTCGTTTTAGGGGCATGAAACATCTTGGTCATCAGCTCCGTGTACTTGGGTGTGGGTTGAATTTGTCAAACAACCTGTGTTTATGTTGAAGTCTTCTTTTTAAATTCAATTTATATCGAAACATTTCATCTAAACGCCAAATTATACTCAAGCATGCTTCCGACTATTTAATTAAAATCTACAAATTACTGTATTATATGGACGAGGCTGAAATTCTTCATTCTTTTCATGAACTCGTTAATTACGTATATTAAGGCCAGTTTATTTCCCTCCATTACACGTGCATGTATACTGTTCATTTAAAAAATATCGCCTTTTCCACATAGCGGCGGTCGATAAAGCTTTTGTATAGGCCTACTCCAGTAAAACGTCCACACTATTAATTTATACACCCTAATTATCTGCAAATATATCTTGGTCCCGATCCATTAAAAACAATAAACATATAATCAAAATATGAACGTGGTTATACACACAGAATCCAAGCTTCATAATGTAATTTTCTTTTTAAAGTACGCAGTTAAGAGAGGATATTAAAATCTCTACATAATATAAAACTAAGTCTTGGATGTAACGGGTAATCTCCAGAACCAATGGATGGATTTGGATGCGGTTTTCACCATTCTGTAAATGATTTATCGGGAAAGGTTTTAGTAGACAATCATTCATTTATGACTAAAGGAACCCGAGAAGTAACCATTTCAGTGAATCTAGTCGAAGAAAAGACTGCTATCCGTGCTTACGCTGGGTAAGCCGTTAAAAGTATCTATATACTGTACTATGAGTGTAAAAATAGTTCAGCATGAAAAGTTCTACAAAGAAGTCCGCGACAGCATATCTCTATCTTTAATACATCGCTCACTATAAGTGCCTTTATATTTTCATTTCTTCCAACAATCTCCATTTAGTGGAAATTTAAATTACTAACTTCAGAGTGAGTTAAAGAACTAGCGAGCGAGCCCATCATCCCAGCTTCGGCCAACATCAAACTGTCGAGTCGTGCCCAGTTAAGACTTCAGAGAAGAGTATATATGATTGGAATTTCGCTGTGCACCTCGGCTTTTCTGAATTGCGTCTGGGACCTACCGTCCGTGCGCCTGTTAAGCTTACGCTGGGTAAACCGTTAAAGATGCCGGGCGAAGCCAGGGTGGGTTGCTAGTCCTAAATAAATTAAAATATGTTGTTCTAAAAGATTGCATTCATGAAATTCTATTCCCTTAAGGAAAGCTGCTCAATAATATGCCTACTAAATCGCAGCATTAAATCTTACTGTTCAACTACAGTATTTCCAATTCTTGTTGTTGATTAATTTGTGTGTGAAATCTGTATAAGATGGATGTCAAGTTGTGTGTATTTTTTATAGAGGATAGGATTGGGGAAGATGGCGGTCGAGACCGTAAGCCCGGACCAACCCGGTAAGTTATTTGTCTTGTGTTGATGTGGTAAAACCACAGAAAATCACGTCTAGGAGATCTGAGGTCAGAGTCGAACCCACTTCTCCTCAGTCTTGCCTCACAAGGTTAGGTGTACCCCATACCAACCAGAAAGGAATTTTACCACCTCGTGGTGTAGCGTCTAGCATTCTTGGCTGTCACCCCGGAGGTCCGACTTCGGATCTCGGCTCTGCAAAGATATTTAATTCTGATCTGAGGGCTGGAACGGGTACAGTCAGTCTCTTGGGGTAAAACTAAGAGGAAGTGGTTTTGAATTCCATTTTAGCCAACCAGGAAGTGATTTTCTATGGGTCCCTACTGCTACTGCAGGAAAATGCTGGGATGGTTCCTAACTAAGGGCCACTGCCACGTCCTTCCCAATCCTCTCCCGAATTACAAATATTCATATTACAGTACTACAGGCACCACAAAAACAGTGATACCCAGTACACGGGGATAAATAACCACGATGTCCAAGTCCCTCCAATGATACAACAATAAGAATTGAATCCACGACTTCTGGTACGGAGTCTCAATACGTATCTCAGGAGCACAGAGGACTGCGCATCCAATCAGTCTCGCTCTTCTTATGGGTTAATTATATCGTGAACTGACATGTTTGTGTGAAATCTGTCCGATAATCCGTATTACAGTGAACCTAGAGTGAGTACATATATATTCGCTAAAATACTCTATGACCAGCTATTATACCACATAACGTACACTATTATGTTATCTCATCGTACGATTACGAGAACAGGTAAGTGCATTAAGAAATAGAATTGCTATAATTAGCCGCTACTGTGAATGATAAAGCACTAGCTTAGAGAGCTCGAGTTGTGCAAAGTGAATGTCTTAATCACAACATCATCCAATGGTTAAATTAACATGAAACAGTCCATGATAACATATTACATCCTTACGAGTCATCAGAGTCGCTGCTAAGTAAGCTGCTATCTACAGACAAAGTGCGTGGTCAGTGCAATTATTCCTTGAGCCAATCATTATCGGACATAGATTAGCGGGCAATGACTCATCAACTCCACCACTTGCCAATTTTGAATCATTACCCGGCACCATCAGATCAAAGAAACTGCAATATTATTCTTGGACAGTAGCGGTGAACACAAATTATCGCACAATGTTTGCTAAATTTCAATTTTATGTCATTGAAATGTTACATAGATCATTAATAACATTTTAACAAAATTTGGAGCAAATATCATATCCTTGTCATTGTATTAATTAATACACAATGAATTTATTTGCACGAACAGGGGTGCTCCTAGGGTGGTGCGAACGGTGCACCGGGCGCTGTGATATTGGAGGGGGGGGGGGCGCAGAAAATGATTGTTGTTTTAATGGGCCTAACATCTAGGTTATCGGCCAATCGCAGAAAATGCAACGATAGTTTGCGCAAAATATAAAACCCCATCACCTTATTAGCTTACTACTTAACCCTACCCGTCAATATTCATACATTATATGTGAGCAGGGGTGCATGTATTTCAAAGGTATAGTCATATAAACGTGAAATTTGCACTTAACGTTGTATACATACTAACGAGTTGAAACCAATATCTATACATCTAGAGTTCGGTCCGCCACCTGTTTTCTTGGCGTTCGATCGCGAGCGGGTGCATGTAGATTGTGACTTGTGTCTGTATTGCAAGCTACGAGTGAAATTGAAACTTCACTTACTGTTAGAATGTTACTACTATACTAAGTGTAGTTATGTAATGCAAGATATTAGTAACTTATTAGATATAATTATGTCTTTTTGTGTAGATGGTCTAAGCGTCACTATAAGCGAACAATATCATTTAATATTAAATAATATTTTAGGAGCGTTCTAGGAATATTTTAGCCTATTTTCATTTATGAAAAATAGGCTTATGAGATCACCTTTTGTCCGTGTGTCTGTCTGTGTGTGCGTGTGATGATGATGATGATGATGATGATGATGATGATGATGTGTGTCCCCCCTAATAACTTCTAATCGGCTCGAGCAATTTCAATGAAACGAGGTAATTTCATAGCAGTATTACGGAAGACTCCGACCGTGCCCTTCAAATTTTGTTATGTCTCACCAATCCAACATGGCGGCTGTGCGAAATATTTCACCAGCATTCAATATCCCCGAAACTATTATCGATATCACCCTGGAATATTTTACGCTAATAAAGGGAACTACTAGAAGTTCACCTATGTTAGTTTTGAAAAACCTGGTAACTACAAAGCCAACATGGCGGCCAAGCGAATTTGCGACTTTTAAATATACGTTTCTCGCGATTTAACCAACCAAACGCAATAAAACTTGGTAGAGTATATGTTTATATACATTGTAATGCACCGACGTCTAACTTCGTTCAATTGTTTACATAACCTCAAGATGGCGGCTGTGCGATATATTTCACTGGCATTCTATATCTCTGAAACTATTAGCGGTATCACCCTGACATTTTGTACGGAGATAAAGGGAACTACTGGAAGATCATCTATAAGACTTTCAAAAACTGGATAACTACAAAACGAATATGGCGACCAAGCGAAGTTGAAAATTTTAAATAGACCTTTCTTGCGATTTAATGATCCAAACGCAATTAAACTTGGTACAGGGAATTTTTATATACATTGTAATGCACTGGTATCTAATTTAGTTGAATTGTTTACATAACGTCAAGATGGCGGCTGTGCGAATTTTAAAATTAAGTTTTTATTTCTTGTGTCGTAATCATACCATCGAAGTGAAAGTTTGAATAATGAACCTATGCAAAAATTTTCCTTTAATGTTACATGACTCTATGGGGCTATACATATAACAATCCAACATGGCGACCATACGCAATATTTAGTCGGTTCTCAATATCTACGAATCTATCACAGCGATCTGACTGAAATTGTGTATGTTGATAGAGGCAATTAACATAAGTATGATACATGAAAATAGGCTGTATAGTTCTTCACGAAATACTTGTTAATATTAAAATAATAGTTTTTAATAATGTAAACAAATGTTTGCTATATTTAGTCTCTACAGGGGAGCGGGCACCGCAATGAGATCTCGCCCCACCTGAAAATATTGCTAAAGCAGCCTCTGTGCACGAATATATTTCCAAAGACAATATGCATGTTTTGGTACAGTCTTGAGTCTCTACATGGATATGATTATGGTGATTATTATGACGTATTATGTTCAATAAATATTGTAGTTTTCAGTTGGCCAATACAAAACAATTCCATTTACTGGAATATGTGAAAAAATAACCTGAAATGAATTACATATGATTTACATGATTTACTTTCGATGTTTTCAAAAATAAAAGTAGACTTATGAGATCTACACAGGGCCAAAAAATGTGTGTCTGTGTGTGTGTACTCTGGATGTCTGCCCCCCCCCCCCTATCAATTCGAACACGGTAAAATGGAATTGAACGAAATTTGGTACAGAGGTAGCACTAGCAAAGGGCACCTCAGTGTCATGTTTTATATCGCCGCCATCTTGACGGAAACGGAATGGCGGCCACACAAATGTTAAAAGCTTAAATCAAATTACCACCAACCTAATCATTTGATCTCTACTAACTTTTGCAACAACATACCTTTTTGTGGGAAGCATCTTTTGACTGAACTACAAGGTCATCAGGCCAATATTTTGCAGATAGCGGCCATGTATGTGTGCAAATCGATTCCCCATATCAATCCAAACACAGTGAAACCGAATTGAATGACATTTTTTTTTACAGAGGTAGCACTAGCAAAGGGCGCCTCACATTCATGTTTAATATCCGTATAACACGTTGTATTTTCACAAGCTACTACAACCAACATTCAATTATACTCCTTCAAAAGGACGAAGCGTTAGAGCAATACCCATGCATTTAGGAGAAAGTAGGCTATATGTTCTTTACTGAACATCTTGTTCCATATTGTTACGGACTATTGAAGAAGAAAAGAACACTAAGGGATGGCATGTTTCGCTCGTCAAGCGAGCATCATCAGATCCAAATATGCAAGACAAATAGCTCTCCGAAATACTACCAAGCCTACAATGACATTCACGGCAGTCTCTACCCTACGAAAACAAAATACAAAATAAAGTCAAAACTAGTAACGGTGGATTTATTACTGTATTAAATAACTATTTATTTTAATGTTGCAAAAACTTAGAAATGACTGTCTCATCAACTAGAACAGTCCTCCTGTTTTTGGAGGACAGAGACTGTCCGTGAGTGTCATTGTAGGTTTGGTGGTGTTTTGTAGAGCTATTTGTCTTGCATATTTGGATTTGATGATGCTCTCTTGATGAGCGAAACATGTCATCCCTTAGTTATCTACTTCTTTAATAGTCCATAACAATATGTATAAAACATAAAATCACATGTAAATTATTTTAGGTTATTTTTTCACATATTCCAGTAATTGGAGTTGTTTTGTGTCAGCCGACTGAAATCTACAGCATAAATAATTGAAAGTTTGATGCTTTTCAGTCGGTAAACACGATTGTACCCAAATTTACATGAAATTAATACATACACTTGGATCCAAGTGTGTTTATTAATCTCTTGTAAATATTTTCAGGGTTAGGGAATAACCCATCTCATTTGAGTACAATCGTGTTCACTGAGTGAAAAGCGTCAAACTTTCGTTTACTAAGGCAACACTAAAAATGACTTCCAAAACCATAATTAATCATTTTTAATATGGCAACACTGAAAAATGTCTTCAAAGCTATCTTTATTACTTTTAATCCTTAGTGGTTGTCATTACTTCTAAATCTAGAATAAGAAGAGAGCAAAGAAATGACGACAACATTCTATGGTTACGGGACTCACTAGAAGGATCAACGAAAGTCAGACGGGAAAGATTTAGCCCAGCTAAGAAGTCCCTCTGGGTTTTGCAGGAGTACAATTTTTATATTTGGTGGTGGTCTACATTCCCTTTGACCTTTTAGGCACCTCATGACGAACAAGAGAATACAACTTATGTATTCGGTCTCCTACCCATAAGAAATTACAGAAAAACTAAGAGATTTGATCCCACGAAAATGAAGGCAACTATTCGTAATAAAAGAAAAGGGCGTATTAAGATATGGTTTCCATAAGTTTTGCGGTAACATGATGGACGTTTGATAAATATTTTTCCAGAAAACTTGACACAAATCCAAATTTTGGGTAAATATGATTATTATTAGAAATAATAATAATAATAATAATAATAATAAAAATAATAATAATAATAATAATAATAACAAAAGAAAACTCCTTGACATTACAGAGAAAATTACACAAGATTGACTCAAGTTTAAAACAATCAACAACCATCATTTTACAGACAAACAAGTAGTTCCATGAAGAACTATACAGCCTATTTTCATATATCCTGCTCATGTTAATTGCCTCTATCAACATACAAAATTTCAGTTTAATTGCTGTAACAGATTCGTAGATATTGAGAACTGTCTAATTATTTCAGATGGTCGCCAGGTTGGATTTTTATTTTTGTACTAGTACATTAATATTATTATGTACGTGTGGTATTCAAACTTCAATCGCATGATTAGAACACAAGAAGTAAAAACGAGATTTTAAAATTACGCACAGCAGCCATCCTGTGATTATGCAAACAATTGAAATAAATTAGATGCCAGTGGATCAACATTTGTATAAGCATTTAACGTGCAACGTTTCACGGCACTCGGATAGTTAATCCGCGAGAAACGTCCATTTAAATATTTATACTTCGCGTCGCCGCCATGTTGGATTTGTGCTCACCAGGCTACTGAAAGTCTTTTAGGTGAACATATGTTCATAGTCTCTATGAACATAAAAAATTCAGTTTGGTTGCTGTAAAAGATTCATAGATATTGAGAACTGTCTAAATATTTCGGAAGCTCGCCATTTAGGATTGTTATATGTATAGGCCATAGAATTATGTACCATTCAAGGGCAATTATTGCCTAGGTTCATTATTCAAACTTTCACCTCGATCGCATGATTACGACACAAGAAATAAAAACTTAATTTTAAAATTTCGCACAGCCGCCATCTTGAGGTTATGTAAAAAATTGAATTAAATTTGATGGCAGTGCATTACAATCTGCAAAAACATTTATTGTACCTCATTTCACTGCGCTCAGAGAGTTATATCACGAGAAAAGTCTATTAAAACATTTCAAATTCGCTTGGTCGCCATGTTCGTTTTGCACTTTACAGGTTTATGAGTTATACATAGGTAAACGTGTATCAGTACCCTTTATAACCGTACAAAATTGCAGGGTGATATCTGTAATAGTTTCGGAGATATAGAATGTCAGTGAAATATTTCGCACAGCCGCCATTTTGAGGTTATGTAAACAATTGAACTAAATTAGACTCCAGTGCATTGCAATGTGTATAAACATTTGCTGTACCAAGTTTCATTACGTTTGGATAGTTAAATCGCGAGAAAAGTCTATTTAAAAGTCTCAACTTCGCTTGACCGCCATGTTGGTTTTGTAGTCACCAGGTTTTTGAAAGTCTCATAGGTGAACTTCTAATAGTGCCCTTTATCACCGTACACAATTACATGGCAATATCAGTAATAGCTTCGGAGATATTGAATGCTAGTGAAATATTTCGCACAGCCGCCATGTTGGATTGGTGAGACGTATCAAAATTTGAAGGGCGCGATCGAGGTCGCCGGGAATAGTGCTATGAACTTACTGAGTTTCATTGAAATCACTCCAGCCGTTTAGATTTTATTAGGGACACACACACACACACACACACCTCACACACACACACACACACACGCGCGCGCGCGCACACACACACGGACAAAAGGTGATCTCATAAGCCTATTTTTTTAAATTGAAAATAGGCTAAAAATACTACCATGACCAAGAAATCATGGACGAAGGAACGGAGATTTTTGGTGCCCAGATGAGGAGATTTTGTGAGAAGAAAATAATATTATTAGCTAAATAATATCTATCGCGCTCTACATATGGGCATAACGATGTAAAAATTGTAGTAATATTATTAATAATAATAATATTGGTGTTACATTGCAAAACCTCACATTACCAAAATATACAATAACGTCAGTATCTTGCACCTTGATTTGGAAACTGAAAGATACAAAGAATTCCTAGTGCCTTTTCCTCTCCCTACATCCAACTGGTAACAACTAAACAAAACAAAACAAGTCAGAGAAACTTATCATTGTATGCTCTATGTTCTTTGGGAGTGACTACATAATGACGTTTCAAATCAAAGATCATACAAAGACTAATTCTATAATTTTAAATCACTAAGCACAGCATAATGTTGCTCCAAATTATGTTTCCACACCAAAAGATAGAAGTAGCGACATTCAGGTGCTGGAAGAAAACAAGTATTGAACTTAGGAGGTCGAGAGGAAGGCTGAAGAGAGTAACTTGACACAGGTGGGAGGTTGCAACGGCAGGTTCAGTTAGAACCCCTTGAATGCAATTACACTTCGCACTGGTATTGAAGTACAGTAGTCGTTGTTGATTCTTTAGGGGCTTTGTGACATTGTGGTCATGTAGTCCCGTGAATTTGTGTGCGTATGGAATCTTTCTGATAACCTGGGTTATTGTGACGGCTGTAGGCCTATTAAATTAGTGTGTGTATTTGTAATTCAATTATGGATTGGTAAGGAGACGGCCGTGGTCTTAAGTTAGGAATCGTCTCGGTATTTGTCGAGAGTAGAAGTGGGTAATCACTTCCAAAATGCCTGAAGTAGAAATATCATGAAACTTAGTGTACCTCGTTCCAGTCCTCAGACCAGAATTACATTTCTTGGCAGAGCCGGGAATCAAATTTGGGCCTCAGCTGTGACAGCCGAAAGTGCTAGCCAGTGCGGAACGTGGCGGACACTGATATTGACGTATTAGAAGCTATTTTTCAGTGTTGCCTAGTTCTATTATAGAACGCCTTCCTGTCGGTAAACACTATTATTAGTAGTATTTATTTATTTATTAATTAATTGATTGTTCCCCTTTAGGAGAGCGATTGAACTTGAATTCATGATTTCATCTTCGGGCATATTCATACTCTTTTTCCCAAAATCTCTTTATCCTCTCGGATTGCTCCTCCTACCGCTCAACTGTCCATTTTTTACAGGTTGCCGTGATGTTCTTTGCTCAAACATAACATTTTGTTATTTTATTCCGGCACTCATTGCGGTCCTCGAGATTTTCTATGTTGATCTGTTGTAGGTCCCTCTGGACCTGTCAGCCATTCCGTGCCGCATTTACTCTTTGCTATGATTATAATAAAATTTATACAACCATAAGTCAATAATAGATTGTACTTTAATATCGTACAGGTTTCAGTCATATTGTGACCTTCCTTGGCGTAATTTAGGACATGAAAAGGTGCAAGAACATATACTTAATATAAATTTGCCATAACAAAGGATATTATCAAATATTCTAAAAATACTCTTCGTCCAAAAGCTCACACATTAAAATTAAAAAAAAAAAACAGATCTGTTACAAAATGTGTTAAGTACTTAAGAAAAACATGAAAAATATAAGTCTTGATAAAAACAGCATGGAATGGAAGAGATGTAGATGTGAAACTATATAAGTGTAAATAGCTAGGTTAGAACTGATAGTTTGTTATGATGTTGAGTACATTCTTTGCCGTTCTGGAGTTTTACAACCTGTAGATATGTGTGTAAAACTTTGCTCGGCGTTTTCTGATTTCTTCTGTTATTGTGTTGGTCTTTTGATGCAGTTCGTTCTGAGGTCTCTTCATCCAAATGCCGTTTTTATTGACTGCCCCGTAAATCTTCCTGAGAATTTTTCGTTCCTGCTTTTCTATGTCCTTAATTATTATGATTATTATTACGTTCTGAGGTCTCTTCATCCAAATGCCGTTTTTATTGACTGCCCCGTAAATTTTCCTGATAATTTTTCGTTCCTGCTTTTCTATGTCCTTAATTATTATGATTATTATTATTAGTTACTTTATATTAACTTCGCACTAGTTGTAAAGACACGTCTTATACTTTTCATATCTTCGGTACACGTATACAACGATTTTTTTTTCAGAAATCCATATGAAAAGTAACTTTGGGGCAGACATTTTATAGCCTTGAGAAGTATCATAAACCCGCAAGTAAGAGTTAGTGGTCAACAAACTACTCATGAATGCTACAGCGTGACATAAAATCATCGAACATACAGAGTTGAAGCTACTCGTGTGTGTTATGAGTGGGCGGTGACCGTCCAAAGGAGAACCTAAACCTGTGGCATACCAGTGTGCTGCTCGACCGTTACAGCTGCAACGTTAACTGTCTCCCACCGAGTAAATTATTACGAGGGAATTATCTTAAACTGTTCACAGTTGTCCAAGCTCACCAAATGCACTCGTACAGTTAGCATTAACATGATGGTATGTGAGGATTTTTTCAGTGTTGCCTTAGTAATACAATTTAATGATCTTCAGTCGGTCAACATGATATTTCCTTCATACGAAAGAAAACCTTAACTACTGAAATTAGCCAAAATATATTTTGTAATGATGAAAATGGTACGGAAATGATATAGGACTAGTAATATATTTTTACTCCTCCGCTGACTACTACCCACCCGCCGTCCCCGTTTTATACCACGACTTGTATAGTTAAAGTCTAGCTGAGTCCAACATTACACGCGTGAATTTTGTTACGTATTGTGACTCTGCTTTTAAAGGTCGTAAGTTCGATTCTTCGTTCTGTAAGGAAAATGAATTTTGGTTTGAGGGTTTCAAAGAATACACTGTTTTCTAGTTTTCAGTTTACTCACTCCTATTCCAGGCAAATGCAGGGTTGGTTCCTAACTTAAGGCCACAGCGTCCTGCTTTCCATTCCTAGTCACGATTACAAACACACTACAAAATACACCACTGATTATGAGACGAATTCTACTCGCACACACAAATACATAAATTACCACATCTATGCCACTTCATTTCCAGATATTTTTCATTATTACAAAAGGTATTTTGGCTAATTTCAGTAGTTTAGGAGTTCAATGTTGAAACGTAAAGTTAAGCTTTTTTGGAAATTGTGCCAAAAGTTGAAAAGCTAGAAGACCCGAAAAAGTGTCAAAATGCCTGTTTAGAAATTTTGGGAATTACTTCCGGCTTAAATGATATTTGGAAAAAAGAAACATGCTAAGAGATCCTTGCTTTCAAAATTTAACTTGTTCTACAGATTTAAATGAAATTTATGTTTGACTGTTTCAATATATTCTTTGATTCTGTATCTTCAATTTGCGGGAAGAAGATTTTTGAATTTCTCAAAATGGAAGTAGATTTTGAAAGTAGTAAGATTCAGTGACGAACTTGTCGAGTCGGCAGCAAAATGAACACGTTGTAACCATTGATCGATCAACAACTACAAATGAAATTACTTCAAAGAAACGCAAACCTTTTCAATATAAGACGAAGACAGACGATACTCGTGTGGTTTGGTTTAGACAATACATGGAACATGAAACATTCAAATTCAGTCTAAAATACATCAGGTAGACTTGGCAAATAATCGAACATTCTGCATTTGATTCCCCTGCAGAATTAGGATTAAATTTTATTTATATTAATGAGAAAACACTCGCAGTGGGAGCACTCGTTGCTAATTAAATTAAAATGGATTAATACATATTTTTCTAGATTAAACTATCCATTACGATAAATTAATTAATTGAGTTTCATTCATGAACCTTAAGTTAATAAATGTTTGGAGTTACAGTCACTAAATTTGTCGGGAGGGACATAGATCGCGTTACTATACACTAAAAAATCCTCCAAGACGTCATGGTAGTCACTAAAGTGTAAAGCGACGCATATATGTTAAATTAAAAGAGTTACAAAGGATTTTCATACAAGCACAAAGCTAACGGACCCTCTTGCTTGTATTGCAGGAATTTATTTTCGTCCAGACAGTCGTCAAACATAGAAGCGGCCAAAGGTTTTGCCCAGACCGTCATCTAACCAAGTAGCGACCAATGGCTTTATCTCACCAACTTTTCAATTAAATTGAACAACTAAAAGTAATTTATGAATGTTCCTACTTCACCACCAAACCTTGCACATGAATATATATGACTATGCGCATGTAACGACGCATTGTTTGAATCCCAATACAGCTGAGTAATATGCAGGCAATTCAAGCCACAACATCATACAAACTAATATCAACGTCCGCACGCCATCCATGAAGTCATCGATTACACTAACAACTTACTCTAGACACGTACGTATCGCGGTATATGCATGAACCAAGAAATTATTTCTATAAGTTACTGTATACTAAATTAATAGAGTTATTTTATATATGGATTCAGATGGTACAATACCACCAAAAATAAAACTTGAACTTTGAGAAATAATATGCTGAAAGTATGAAGGTAGATATGACCAAAACGTAATAGAATAATAATTCAATTAATGCAGCCAATGGCCATGTACATTTTCTTTTCAGGACGGGTCAGGGAAGGGATATTGGAAGGAAATTTGCCGTGGACCTGGAGGTGAAATGGGAAACCACGAAAACCATTTTCAGGACGGCCGAGGTGGGATTTGAACCCAATCACTCCCGATGTCAGCGAGGCTCGAGGTAGCGCGTAAGCGCTCTCGGCCACTGCGGCCGGTAAACGTAATACAGTGATATCCTTCTCTATGGAACGGAGCTTCGCTTGCGCCGTGTGACGGCCGAAGCGCGTTGAGTCAGTGCCAGTTGAGAAATATATACTGATACACCACAGTACGTTGGAAAGCCCCGCATGCGTTCATAGAGAGTTAAGACTTGTGAAGTACTGTATCTCATGAACATGGCTAGGAATTTAAAAAAACATCCAATTTTCCTAGTGAAAACTTTCTTCTCAAGAAGAAGTCTTCCAGAAAGTTTATTCGTATGTTTCAGCGCCGGGCGATTTTTACTTGTGGGGCAACCTCAAATAAAAGGTATACAGAAACAAACCGCGTACTTTGAAGGCTCTCGAGAACGAAATAACTGCATTGATACGAATTTTCAGTGAGGATGAATTACAGCGAGTAGAACAAAACTTCTTACGTCGGTGCAATATGTGTTTAGATATTGAAGGACAGCATTTCCAGCAACTACTCGGGAATTCATGTAAGTAATGATGATTATTAAATACGGTAAACACGTAAATGCATTAAACTAGTTGGGCGCTACGCTGCTTCTAGCGCCAGTGCCTTGCACGACACGTGTCTAGCCACAGTTCCCCAACCACCACACGGCCACTGCGAGTCTCCGTTCTATAGAGTTGGTCCTCACTGTAATAAAACATGCAGGATGCCCGCTTCATATATTGGCCGTTTTGACCCTCATTCGTATCTGAAACTGCAGCAGTTCTAAGTGACGTTAGTCCGACATTGTAATAATTGGGGCGCGGATGTTGATGACATGTCATCTTTTTACTGAGATGTGTAAAACAATGCTGAAGTACATAGAAACTTCGGACGGGCCACCCGTCTTCTAATATGTCAGTTTTATTTTGCATCTTTTTGCATTTTTTGCTGTTTTTCCATTTTAAGAGCATTTTTTAAGTTTGGTAGATTTTCTTGGTCATATTTTAAAGAAATCGGCCTTTTAAGGTAATTTTATTCCAGTTTAGTAATGTCTCAGCTTTAAATGAGGGAGTTACGTCTCTCAGAGTTGGCAATATACGACCTTCCTCACTTCTAGTACGCTCCAATCACATCAGTTGATGTTGAACGCAGATTTCGAGATATAAAAACTTGTTGGCTGATAACCGCAAATCATTTACATTTGACATCAGAATGGCATTCGTAGTGCAGTGAAAATGAGACTAAACTGAACATAAACCTTTTGTTAAGTGCTAGAAATCTATTTTGATTGACTTCAGTTTGAGCTTAAGTTGTCATTTTTGAATTATTGGTGAGTTTATTATTATAAGATCATTTTCTCCATTTTATAGTGCAATTTTCAAATTTTTGAAATATTGGTGAGTTTATTATTATTGTCATTTTAGAATTATTGGTGAGTTTATTATTATAAGATCGTTTCTCCATTTTATAGTGAAAAGAAATGAAAATCCACAGCCTGCTTCCAGTCTCCGACCGGAATGAATGAAGCCCCCATCTAGTGAGGATATGAAGTGTGCCTGTCGCACTCCTCTGGAGCAATGATTTCATCTGTCATCCATTTTATAGTGCATTTTTCGAAATTTTAGGTCATTTATTACAGTCATTTTTGAAAATTTTAAGTGAATTTTTTAAACTTTTCTACAGCATCAACATCCGTGCCCTAGTAATAATTATTCTGTACAGTTATTGGAATGATACTGCCCGCAACACCTGATTATTGAGCCCACATATTCTGAGAGTAAGGGTTCCCGTTCACATTCGTTTTAAGCCAGTATCACCTTTATGTTAGACTTCGAAATTAACACCATCTCAGCGATACTGTCCCAGTATTTCAAACAAGAATTATATTTCTTAGCAGAGCCTGGAGTTGAACCTCTCGGTTGGGTGAAACTACACTAGCAACTATACTACGAGGGGTACATCCCCTTCAGGTTATGTATGGATCGACCAGAACATGGTGCTAACTGTTACAATTTTCTTGGAATGGACATTTCATTTCAAGGGAATATGAAGCGAAATTTTTATTAATATTTTATTTTATCGTTGTCTATTCCAGAAGTACAATGAATGAACATACAATTCGAGAATGAGAGCAGTACGAAGTCAAAGATCAGAAGGACCAAAGGCACACATAAAATATCAACAGAGCTTAGGTGACCAGAGCTATTTAGTTAAAACCGAGTGAGTTAGCCGTGGTCGTTACGGCATGACTGCTGGCAGTCGCTCACATCCGGTAGGTGAGGAGGTTCGAATCCCCCCGCCGGCAACCATGAAGATGGTCTTCTGTGGTTTCCCATCTTCCTTTCAGGCAAATGCCGGGATTGGTCCCTAACTATAGGCCACAGCCGCTACCTAACCAACTACTTGTCCTTACATTCAAACTTTCCTCCCCAGACAACACTCCACACGTGACGGTACTTGTAGCTCACCCATTGGGTGTCCGCCTTGAAGCAGCTACAAAAACTGGCGAGCCGAACATGTCTTCGGACACTCCCGGCAGTAAAAGCCATACGCTAAGAAAAATTAGTTAAAGAAGTCATAAAATATTTTATGTTATATGATTTACCGCAAAATTTATGAAGACAGCGTTTAGAAAATGCCATATTTTTCAGTTTAACTTTGGTGGAGTTTCAATTGTATCTAGTATAATATGGTATCAAAATTGAAACAATTAATTATTCAAAAACTTCAACCTACTCCTCTCAGAATTAAACTAATATTAAACAGATACCAGTAAATGTAGATATCGGATCATTCTAGAATAGCTGGATGAAATCAGACTTCACCTACAGTAAAAAAAAATGAAGCTAGGGCATAAACACTGATATTGGGAGACAAAAGGCAATTTCTGACCCCCTTACATTACAAAGCAATGCATGTTTGGTTGAGTTTATCATTTCTAAATATCGTCGATCTCTTTGACAGATTAATACGGTCGAAGTGTCGTACATTGACAAGAATGACATGAGGTGCAACACATTTACCGAAAATCAATGAGGTAAGGTACAACAGACCCCCGTGATGGTTCCTTTAAATTTTAAATTATTCGGATGCAAACCGGAATAGGCAGCCAGTCAGACGTTCCATCCTGAAGTGGGATGACTTGAGGCATGATAACAAACCTCAATCTGAACACCGTAGCATCAAAATACGAAAGTAAATTTTTATTTAATAATTAATTTCTGAGAGCTCAGTATACTTATATTTTAATTGTACAGATTTATCATTGTTGAAAGAAGAAACTTTTAAATCATTTTAATTGGAGGGGTCATCAGTGTATTACCAGCATACTAAATACGAAAGCAAGGGGAATTTCAAATATCTTAATTTTAAGATAAATTATCTCCAACACTATTTTAATATTCAGAAGTAATTAGGATTTTTGTAGTTATCTGTAGAAGAGGTAGACCAATGATAGAATAATATGTTTAACAGTTTTCCTCGGATGTAAGGTTGCTAGCTAAGTAGAAATGAAAAGATTAGCTCAAGACAGGGAGGCATGGAGTGCTGCATCAAACCAGTCAAAAGACTGAAGACTCAAACACTTCTATAGAAGTGGCCGATTAGGGTTTGAAACTTGTAGGGTACTAAACTAGATTATTTATTTAAAAATTAATTGTGCTGACTAGTTCGAAAGCCTCCTTATTATATTATTCTGTGTGGATAGATCGAATATGCAGCCACTTTAATTACTAATAACTATAGGCATCCGTAGAGTTCTAACATAATTAATTCCTTGCAACAGTAGTAAAAAAGAATTAATATCACATTTTGATGCATACGCCCGCCCCCCAGCACCACCGGAATATTTGAAGGTATTTGGCGCCTCTAAGCGATA
Source organism: Meconema thalassinum (assembly GCA_946902985.2). Taxonomy (NCBI): domain Eukaryota; kingdom Metazoa; phylum Arthropoda; class Insecta; order Orthoptera; family Tettigoniidae; genus Meconema; species Meconema thalassinum. The sequence continues at coordinate 271,542,141 of OX336392.1, read as the reverse complement.
CCCTCGTAATTAACATTTTGGGCAAGTACCCAACTTCATCAATTCATATTCTGGGTTCGAACACCATTCTTTTCAAAGTTCTCTCCTCCTTCCAACCATCCATCATTCTCTGAGTGAATGTGAAAGAACGCCAAGGTAAGACCGGATTCAAATCCTAACGGATACTTCGTCCTTGGTATAGCAATAAATTGTTATCCACTTGCAGTTGTTTCGGCCGAGACGTGTAATAAAAAATGGAGTGACATACCTGCATGTTGCGCGTGTCGTGACGAAGGCTTTGCGGCGTGCTTGCACACGATAAACACTGACACGGCGCGACCCGTATCGTCACAGAACACGGCTTATAGACACATCAGCTCCATTCTCAGAGCAAGACTACCCGGCTGGAGCGTGGAACACATCGCTGTGCTGGAGAATCAGCCAGGCACGTGGTCCGCGGCGCGTCAGAGCACTCTGGTGGTCACTTCTGGAGGCTCCATCGGCCGGCGCGGCACGGCGCGAAACACATGATCTACAGTCCAGGAGAATGAAGGTCGATCTAACTCACCAGCTGAGGTGCAATAAGATGAGACGAGACCACGCGACCCGATAATCTCGACAAGTGCTGAATAGGAAATCAATTTTTTGTCGTTTCACTAACGATATGAATCTTAAAATCTGCCACTTTAATAACGACCTAAGAGTAAAATCTTTCATTTAAAATAGGCTACAACAATTGGTGATTTTACTAGCGTATCTATTACCAGCAATTATTATTTTGGAAATCGTTGTGTTGCTGCTGATACAAATTGTATCCAAATGGCAAGCGCCGTACGGGTAGGCAACCATTACGACACTCGTGGCTTGCGGCACATCAGTGAGGTGCGATGAACAGGAAAGTGCTATAATACGTGTTCATCAATTGGTCGACTAATAAGCGTGCTAACGCGCTTTTGCATGAGGCAGAACTACATCCAGACTCAGGAGACGAAGCAGTTTTGAACATTACAGTCGGTCGTCCTTGAAATGATTTAGCGTCGTTTCCCACTTTCATTCAAGGCAAATAAGTACTGCACATTCTAATTTATAGGTCACGGTCATGACGAAAATTGACCAGACTTCCTTAGAACTGTCCATTATTTACGTGATACTTGTGATCAGCCATGTAGCCAGTGATCACATCCTCACCCCATTGAACACCCCGTGTAGTTGGGTGTGTGTTGATGATGTCTGACAACTTGTATTTATATAACAACTATATTAGCGGCAGGCGCCCCGGGATTTGAAGTAAAGTACTATCCCGGCATTTGCCTGGAGGGAGTGTGGAAAAACCGGGGAAGAACCACATTCAGGGTAGCGCCAAGATTCAAACGCATGGTCTTTCTTTCTTTCTTTCTTTCTTTCTTTCTTTCTTTCATTCATTCTTAACCATCAAAACTATTTCCTAAAAGTGTGTCGCGTAAAGAACGAATGCGAAGACTGTACAGTAGTAGCTGTATCGGTAGGAGATCCGTAATTCGAGTCTCGGCCCTACACTAACAGCGGTGACTTTGAGTGTGATAATTTCCAGACAATTTATCCTACTCACTTGAGAAAAATACGGAGATTATACCTTATTCCAAGATCAAGGTCCATTGAGCTCCTAAATAAATCAAAACAACTACAATTTGAATAACCTCTCGCGGGACAACGGTTCATGGGTGATGGGCCCCTAGAAATTTCTTAGTACGCTCTCTGAGGTAGGTGATGGATTCCGAGAACTCTCTGATTTGTTAATTAAATTATGTTCGGTATTCTTGTGGCATTTATTGACCATACATTGAGCTAATTTGGACTAGTGTATTGAGTAGAATAATTGTAGATTTCTATCTGCCACTTAGCTTTTATTCACGGCCTCCTTTCATTATTTCTTTCTTTCATTCATTCATTCATTCATTCATTCATTCATTCATTCTTTCTTTCTTTCTTTCTTTCTTTCTTTCTTTCTTTTTTTCTTTCGTTAATTTTATTTTAAAATATCAGTTTCCTTTATTGCTACATCAGTCAACCACAAGATAGAGCGCTAAAGAAATGAGGTGCTGACGTAATTTTGGAAAAAGTAGATGGTGATCGTTCAAATAGACCGAGTATCAGCAAACTAGTGGAAACTGAATATGAGACTGATATTTAGGCGCCATAATTTCCCCATGTGCGTATCGTATTTTTCAAGTACCTGATGATAAGAAACTATGTAAGCATTGGCAATGAAGTTGGATTTATATGCTCAGATCCACTGAGGTAACTAGAACAGTCGGAAGGCAGACAAGGACTAATGGTTATACAAAGTGAATTTCATGACCGATTTTCTTTACTAACGATCAGCCTAACGCCTAATGTGCTGCTTCTGCTATATATGTAGGATACCGCGCGACAAATGGTCATGATTCCAATTATATCAAACACTTAAGCATTACTAGGGGCATTAGCAGGGGTGGATCTATGGGAGGGCGAGGAGGGCGGCCGCCCAGGGCCCCACGGTCCAGGGGGCCCCGCGCCTTGGATTATTTTAAATTTAATTAATTAATTAATTATACTTTTCAAACTAATTTATAATTTATATTCCTTTTTTAGTGCAGATATGACCTCCCGTGACCGTTTAGCAAGTTTAGATTTCAATGAAATAATAGAAGACTTCAGCCGGGAAAAAAGTCGCAAAGTAATATTTTAATATTTCTTAGTTTACATAATCTTCTTCAAGGGGACTCAAAGGTTTCTTTCATATTGTTAAAAAAATGTACTGTAGTGTATTCACAATATTGTAACTATTCTTCATTTTATTATTATTGCCAAACTATTTTCCATTTGATTTGATATTTTTCTATTTCCTATTGTTGTGGGCCCCACCTTACATACCGCGCAGGACCCCGCAAGGCCTGGATCCGCCACTGTGCATTAGTGAGAACTCATAGTAACTTGAAAGGTAAAATACTGGTGATCTCGGTAGTTGGCGGCCCCAAGCGATTCTTGAGCTGGGTCTATTTTCTCCGTTTTCCTTTGTCTTTGGGGTGGACCCTCTCCTGTTTGCCGTTCCCATCAGCCGTTTGAGACCCACAGTCTTCACTCTTGTCTGTCTTTTATGTTTTTTCTTCCTCTTTATTGTCAATTCCTCTTCTAGTACGTAAGTTAGTTGTAAGTCTATAACTTGGTTAATTTTTGATCTAGATTTCATCATCTTTCAGTTTAATTCAATTTTTCAGGGGCCCTTTAAATCAACAATATTCTTCGTCATTATCAAAATCTAGACTAGTTCAACATTAGTGTATGTTTTTACATCTATCGCACTCGAGAATTCTCAGCAAAAAAATAAATATGGCCGGTCCGCACAAGATATGACATGTACAGACAAGTATGACTTGAGCACTCTGTGCGCAGCTCCATCTCATGGATTCTGAGTACAGCCCTGCTCCTGATCTGACTAGCAGGGGCAATAATTTGTTGCTCGTTTTGGACTGTCTTACAGACAAACGATACAGAAAAGGAGAGAGTCGGGAATGTCGTTGGACTGGTCGGCAGGAGGAAGTAGCTGTCGTCTGGCTGTGTATTACCACATTTCCAAAAACACTGCCGTTACCTTGTATAAATCGATTGCCAGTTTTTGACCGCTACATATCTGGGCAATCTAGTCGATGGTCTTATTTCAACCCCTACAACACTCGGAGGGTGGTAGGTAGGAAGTTTGTGTTTGTTTGAGGAGGAGGCGTCTTTAAGATAGTAATGTTGTTGTTGTTGTTTCACTTGAGGGGCTTGGACATCGTGGTCGTTGAGCTCCGTGTACTAGGGTGAATGTGGAATATTTGTCTGATAAACTGTGTTACTGTGATGGCGAATTTGTAACTCAGATGAGGATTGAGAAGGATTTGACCGTGACCTTAAGTTAGGAGCAATCCCGGCATTTGGCTGGAGTAGAAGTGGGAAACTACGGAAAACCCCTTCCAGGCTGGCTGAGATGGGAATCGAACCCTCCAATTCCCAGTTTTTCCCACGAGGGTGAGTGGACCCCGTTTCAGCCATAAGCCCAGAATTATAATTGTCGAAGGCGAATGATGAGTGTCAGCTGTAGAAGAGTTTAAGAATGCCAGATAACGAAATACGGTAATTTTTGGGGTGGATATAACAATAATAAATAAATCCCCGAAGTTCAATGACCTCCTGCCTAGGCAAGGATTTCGCTCTGTTATACTCATTAGGTGAGCAGTCCAAAAGAGTAGTGAGGCACAAAGTGGTGCACATTTCTTGGCCTTTTAGTAATCTCTGTTATTATAACTATTGCTATATCTATTCCTAACCCACTTACAGTAGCCTACATTTCATGTAATGTACTCTTGTTCCTATATCTAAACATTTACAGAATTTTTCACTTTCTATCACTCGTGCCCTATATTTTAGGAGAGTTTTCTCTGTTCTTCTTCTTTTTGCCTGTCCTTGATCTATTATCACTTTTATTTATATTTAAGAATTTCCTAGATTGCATTGTGCTGGCTTCGTATCCTCATACGCACTATGTGGATATGTCGCTCTTTAATTACAACGCCATATCTCTAATATCAGCATGTTTTAGCTAAGGATGATTGTAGTTTAACGTGACCGTTAATCTCGCGATCATGATCCATGGGACCTCCTTTTTTAGGTGGAATCCGAACCACAGGTCATGGCATTTCACTTCGAAAAGCGCACATGTATTGACCGGGAATCGAAATCTATCAGCATATTTTACCTATGTATATACACCAATGTGTTTTATGCACTTTTTACAGTATGAATGTCACCTATATTCATTTGTTGACAAAATATGTCCTGCACATTTAAACATCATTTCTTACTGGTTTGATACTGATATAAAACATTTAATGTCCTGCGATACGGTGTCGTTTTTTAATTAGTCGTTGTTGTATTTAATGAGCGATGAGTGAAGAGGAAGCCTCCGTGGCTTAGGTGACAGCACGCCGGCCTCTCACCGCTGGGTCCGTGGTTCAGATCCCGGTCACTCCATGTGAGATCTGTGCTGGACAAAACGGAGGCAGACAGGTTTTTTCCGGGTACTCCGGTTTTCCCTGTCAATTTCATTCCAGCAACACTCTCCACTATCATTTCATTTCATCTGTCATTCATTTAATCATTGCCCCAGAGGAGTGCGTCAGGCCTCGGCAGCCGGCACAGTTCATATCCTCGCCGCTAGATGGGGGCTTCATTCATTCCATTCATGACCCGGTCGGAGACTGGAAGCAGGCTGTGGATTTTCATTTTTCAAGTGAAGAGGATGCCAAGTATTGACAAGTGTGTACAATCTGGGAGTGTTCGAGCACATGAACCACTTCTCGGACAAACTGTCCATGTAGCTTGCTATAGGCTTCTGTTTAAAATTTTGACCAATACCTTTCCAACTATACATGATGATTAAACTTGGATACACTGGGGATACAAGTTTTCTATTAAAAGAATTGGTTTTCAGTCTGTCAACTGCCGCGAGTTTTGTTAGTGGAGTCAGTCACTTTGACCGAAGGTACCCCAATGCTTTTGATCAGTGCAAGAGCTAGGGGAGGCATGATGGCGCGGGGCAATCAAAGACAAGCAAGCTCTGCAGGCTATCTGTTTCTTTGTTCAGGAATACATTTTACTGAGAGAAATGCAGTGATCCTTTCCGTTAAAGGGGAAAGTCATTATTGTAATAGCTTAATGCATATATTGCATTGTGGCCAAAGATTTATTTAAGTCTTACAATTTAGAGGAACACATACCTTGCTTAGAAGGCTCAGATAGGGTTCTCTTTTCAACAAGTTCATGAATTTCTCTGTCAATATCCTTAGCCGTCATTAATGGAACAACATTATACAATTGTTTAGTCAAGAGTCTGCTCACAAGAATACGGAGCGAAGTACGGTAAACATTTTAACGATGTGTCAGTGCTGCTGCGTCGAACCACAGAGTGCACTTTTTTATATTTCTTCATTTAATGCATTTCAAGAGCCTACGCTCTTTACTGCAACAATCGAAGACATCTCACCGTTCCTATCACTAGCGAATATCTACGATCTGCCTGTGAGGAACTTCGGCTACCTTCGGTAGCGGCTCCCAGGAGAATCTCAACTCTGACGGATGGAGACTCAAAGAGAGAATGAGCCTCAAATTACTATCCCCGCTCTAGATCATGGATGGCAGCTACCTTGAAAAATGACATGTTACATAGTGATTTTTGCTCCTGTGTCCCCCAGGGGCTCACATCTAGTGGGACGTGGGTTGGTGACCACGGGACCCCAGCTCAGTCCGGCATTGCCGGGCTCCTCTCTGTCTTCTTTCCTGTCGAACTCACTTGGTCAACTCTTGTTCTCTTCCGGCCCCGACGGTATTAGGGTATCCGAGGCCTTAGGGAGTCTCTTTCTTTTCCCGCCTTAATTGGCCCTTGTCTCATCTTTTCTGATACCCTTCTTCTGCGAGGGGTCAGTCTTCTTTTTCTTTTCATTTTCTCTCCTGCCTTCTGCTCAAGGCCCTCAAGGAGGCAGGGTATATGTAGCCCACCACTTCTGGTGCACCCTGGATATTGCTACACCCTCAGGAGCTCACGGCTGGTGAGTTCGGGAGTTGGCGACCCCGAGAGATTCCTGAGCTGGGTCCGGTTTCCCCCTTTTTTCCCTTATCTGTGGACGGACCCTCTCCTCTTTCACCTTCCTATCTGCCTTTCATGGCTCTCCTTCCTTCCAAGTCCCTCAATCCGCATTCTTCGAGGGTTGTAGGCATTTCTTTTCCTCCTGTCCTTTATTTGCCTTATTCTCCTTTTGTTTTCCATTTCTTCTTCTAGTATATAAGTTATTAGTTAGATTTTAGTTATAGTTTGCATTTCATTATCATCTTCACGATCACCCAACGCATTAGGGGCCGATAACCTAGATGTTAGGCCCCTTAAAACAACAATATCATCATCATCATCATCATTGCCCCTGCATTCATTTTCTAGCAACTGCGGCTTTTCTATGAATTGGATCATCACAGTAATAATACCATATTTAAAAATGTGCGTTGGCTTTATTCAATGTCCGCGATAAAATGATTGTAATGGATTAAGGTCACAGGAGAGTTAATACAATTAATTTGGTGGCAGGTAATATATTTAGTAATTAAATTAATGGTGTGGTTATTCCAGGCGCATTAATACATTATCCCTTCTGCGTAATTCATGTCATTTGACTGTCACATAACAACAGCTTTAAATATGAGTTAGGTTCAAATGAAACTCATATTGAAGCAAGGTAGCTAACTATCAATGGGGTCTTCATATGAACCATTGAAATGAAAACTTCTAAGTGTTGACTAAACTGAAACTAATATCCCCGTAGCAATGCGCGTTTAATCACGTTAAGTTGTACACCGCGTCTACAATGGGCAGCATCAGCATGTCCGAAGATTGGAGGGACGAATCCCAGCACGGATAGCGGATAATGTACGTGTGGATTTCCTGGGATTTTCCACACTCCTTGCAGGCAAATACCGGTGTAGTACCTTACTTGAATTCCCAGGGCGCCTAACCCTAATACAGCTACACAAGCCACTACAGTCATCACAGACACACAAGTCATTAGGTATGTTTCACACTCATTCAACAAGTACACAGGGCTGATGATCAAGAAGTCGCAAGCCACTAAAATGAAGTAACAAACCCAATACAATGTGAATATAAGTTGAACGTTAGTCAGGTAATTATCAATGGACCCAAACACTTTAATTTTCTTTTAACAAACGTACGATTTTACAGCAATATGTATTTTAATCATTTAAAAGCTGATATTAGCTACAGCATATTTCTTTAATTCAAAATGTTTTAGAGGTTGTTATTTTTTAAGACTTATAGTCTACCTGCATGCCGCCAAAATTTCACGTTTCTATCTGCACTGAACGTACCCTTTTAGTATAATAATTTAAAAATATTACTTGTGCTACTAATTATCATGAATGTTTGTTTATAATAGAGAGTATATTGGCTTTCACGGCCAGTGAATTAAAACTCAGCAATTTTTCTAGGTTTGTGCCTTGTCTTGTGTGGGGTTTCACCTAGGACACCAAGCTGGCTCATCAGCGGGCTCTTGGTATCCCCGCCCGGATCCCCACACGAGTAGCGAACTGCCCGCTGATGAGCCAGCTTGGCGTCCCAGGCGAAACCCCCACTCAAAACATGGCACAGACCTAGAAAAATTGCTGAGTTATAATATAGAGTGTTTATTAGCCTATTTTCAATTTTGAAAAAAATAGGCTTATGAGATCACCTTTTGTCCGTGTGTGTGTGCGTGTGTGTGTGTGTGTGTGTGTGATTCGTGTGTGTGTCCCCCCCTAATAAAATCTAAACGGCAGGAGCGATTTCAATGAAACTCGGAAAGTTCATAGCACTATTCCCGGCGACCTTGACCGTGCCCTTCAAATTTTGTTACGACTCACCAATCCATCATGGCGGCTGTGCGAAATATTTCACCAGCATTCAATATCTCCGAAACTATTACCGATATTACCCTGACATTTTCTAATATGATAGAGGGAACTACTATAAGTTCACTTATGTGACATTTGAAAACATGGTAACTACAAAACCAACATGGCGGCCAAGCGAATTTGCGACTTTTAAATAGACGTTTCTCGCGATTTGACCAACCAAAAGCAATGAAACTTGGTACAGTATATGTTTGTATACATTGTAATGCACCGACATCTAACTTCGTTCAATTGTTTACATAATCACAAGATGGCGGATGTGCGAAATATTTCACCGGCATTCTATATCTCTGAAACTATTAGCGGTATCTCCCTAAAATTTTGTACGGAGATAAAGAGCACTACTGGAATTCCATCTATAAGATTTTCAAAAACCGGTTAACTACAAAACGAACATGGCGGCCAAGCGAATTTGAACATTTTAAATAGACCTTTCTCGCGATTTAATGTTCCAAGCGCACTGAAATCTGGTACAGGAAATATTTATACACATTGTAATCCACTGGTATCTAATTTAGTTCAATTTTTTACATAACCTCAAGATGGCGGCAGTGCGAATTTTAAAATTAAGTTTTTATTTCTTGTGATGTAGTCATGCGATCGAAGTGAAAGTTTGAATAATGAACCTACGCAATAATTTTCCTTTAATGGTACATGACTCTATGGCCTATACATTTAACAATCCAACATGGCGACCATCCGAAATATTTAGACGATACTGAATATCTACGAATCTATTTTAGCAATCAAACTGCATTTTTTAATGTTCATAGGGGCTATGAACTTAAGTTCACCTATAGGACTTCAAATAACCTGGTGATCACAAATCCAACATGGCGGTGACGCGAATTATAAATATTCACATGGACGTTTCTCGCAATTTAACCATCCGCGTGCAGTGAAACTTGGTACAGTAAAACTTTATCCGAATGTTAATCCACTGGCATCTAATTTATTTCAATTGTTTCCATAACCTCAAGATGGTAGCTGTGAAATTTTTTTAAATCTCCTTGTTTTTTCTTGTGTCTTAATTATGCGATTGAAGTTTGAATACTACACGTTCACAATAATCTGCATGTAACAGTAAACTCTAGGACCTACATATATAAAATCCAACATGGCGACCATCCGAAATATTTTGTCGGTTCTCAATATCTGCGAATCTATTACAGCAATCAAACTGAAATTGTGTATGTTGATAGTGGCAATTAACATAAGTAGGATTTATGAAAATAGGCTGTATAGTTCTTCACGGAACTACTTGTTTTTTCATCCTTATGCCCGTCTAAGGAGCGTTATGGAATTTATCTGGCTAATATTCCTTTCTTGTCTTCGCAAAATCTATCTATATATGCTTTCCTTGTCTGAGACAACCTGCTTTCTATAACCTCTTTGCTTTCTCCTAAGTAACAGAAGTCTCCTACTTCCTTTAGCATTTCATCTGCCAATTTGAAGTCCATAGACGTTTCTGATTTATTTCGGCTGCATTCCTATATTAACCCGGCCAGAGTCATCGGATTTTTAAGAGCGTCAAAAATCCCTCAGTATGCCTTCCTTCGGAGGGGAAGTAAAGCCGGCGGTCCCATGTCATAGATTTATGGCATGTTAAAGAAACATCCACTAATTACACCTGGGTTAAGCTAAATTAGGTTAATAATGTAAACAACTCTCAGGTTCCTACGTTCGTCGCCAGGAGCCGAATGCGGTGGCGTCTAGTAGCCAAGGTCTGAACTAGTAGTCGTTGACGGTGGCGTTTGGCGGCACACGTAGGAACTACTTGAAAAATTTAAAGTCTGCAGTCCCTACTTGAATTATGAAACAGATAACACACACTAATACAGTCATCACAATTAACACAGGTTATCAGACAGATTCTACACACACCCAAAGTATACGGGGCTACATGACCACGTTGTCGCAGCCCCTAAACTGAGGAACCAACCATTCCTATATTAAGAATGATTTTCTTTTACTAAGCAGTTGCATTTATGGCTAATCTTCACTACGGGGTTCACTTAAAAAAATGGAATGAATCTATCCGGGACACCATCTCCTAGTAGGCTACTGGCACTCCCAGTGTGATTGTATATTATTACAAGCACACTGCTGTCGAAATGATCCAATCATAACTAATTAAGATCCAAGCGCCAATACCCTACCGTTAACCTTCATGTGAAGCTAATATGTACAAGGACAAAACTTTCACCTAACTTCTCTCGGGGTCAGTCTATGTACAGTGTTCTCGAATGATGGTAACTGGTAAACAGATTGATTCTCGTTAGTGATTGGCTTGGAGGGCAATCAAGCATCATTACCAAGGATCCACACACTAAACCTTAGTCACTAATTATAATACAGAGGTTTACAGAATCTAGAGTTGCCTCGTTGCGAAGTGGCTAGCATTCTCGTCACCGTGGAGGCCCGAGTTCGATTCCCGACTGTGCCAAGAAATTTAATTCGGGTCTGAGGGAACAGGATACACTCAACTTAGACACGAGGCAAGACTGAGAAGAGAGGATTTTGATTTTTTCCTCGCCCATCCTGGAAGTGATTTTCCGTGGTTTCCCACTTCTAAGACAGGCAAATGCCGGGTTGGTAGCTAACATACGGCCACGGACGCCTCCTACTCAATTTGCCTCAATTACAATTACACACACTAATAAAAACATAAGAGTGGCACAGGTTATCAGACAAATTTTACACACACCTAAGTACACGGGGCTACATGACAAACATGTCGCAAAGAACTTAAAAAACGACAACAACAGAATATAGAACGTTTCCAAAAATAACCTATGACTGATATAATCAAAAGCTAAAGATAATTACTGTTGTTGTTTCAATTAGGGGCTTAAACATCACGTACTTTGGGTGCGTGTAAAATTAGTGAGATACCCTGTGATATTTTGCCGTCTCTACTAGTATGAGTATTTGTAACTGAGGTAAAGATTGGAATGAAGGCGGCCATGGCCTTAAATTAGGGCCCATCCTGGTATTTGAAAAATCACGGAACAATAACTTCTAGGTTGACCAGGGTGGAAATCGAACCCGCTTATTCTCAGTTTTGCCTTACGAGGCTGAGTATTCCGAATTCTAGCTCCCAGACCAGAATTAAATTTCTTGGTAGAGCCAAGAATCGAACTGGGAACTCCAGGATAACAGCCAGGAATTATAGTGTCTACACTACGTGGTGGTCTGATAACCTGTGTCATTCTGTTGGCTGTACTAGTGTTTTCATTTGTAATCGTGGTTAGGATTTGGGTAGGAGGTAGCTCTGGCTTCAATTTTGTTATCATATCGGAATCTGCCGGTGGGGAACCAGAGAACACCACTTCAAAGATGGCTGAGGTGGGAATCGAACTCACCTCTTCTCAGTTCTGTCTCACAAGGCTGAGTGAATCCTATTCCATCCGTCAGACCAGGCGTATTCCATGTCTTTCAAATTGACACCCGTGGACAGCTCAGCATAATAGTGAGGATGAAATAAACAATCAAGAAGTCACACATACCGAGTTTCCTAGCCAAAGGAATAAACAATGAGCAGATAAAATTAGTGGTATAGTCAGTAATCGATCCCGGACCACCGCGGTGATCGCCAAGAATTCTAGCCACTACGCTACTAGGTGGATGGAGGACTAAGTCATAAGTCAAGTCCTCAGTCATTTCGACCACACTTCGTTCAAAACAACGTTATAAGGTTAAGATGCAACTATGAATGTTAATACTAGTAATATGTAAACTGCACCTTGATGCGTTCCTCCATCAGCTGTCACCATCCTTACATTACGCGCGTACTCACCTGGAACAAGAAAAGAAACCAATCTCATCATTTTATGTTCAATTAAACAATGAGAACAACATTATTAAAGAATTCAATTGGAGTAACATAAAATATAGCTTGTAGTTAAAAGGGACGTAAAACTAATAACAGTATTAAAATATAGCGTGTTACATTTATTGTATTAATTGTGTTATTGTTGATGATGTTAATTCGTATGAGGTAATAATAATAATAATAATAATAATAAAAACAAGAAGTTCCGTGAAGAACTATACAGCCTACTTTTCATGCCAATGATTATTCTACAGTATATGAACCTATCTAGAATAATGACAAAATTAAGTTGGTAATATCGAAATATCTAATTAGTTCAAAATATACCTGGTATAATGTAGCCTAATAGAGCACTACAGTTGGCAGCCCTGGTGACTGAATATATTCTTAGTTCCATCTCTTAAGGTACAGAATACAAAATTTGGTTGAAGTCCAATGGACGTTACATGCAGTTAGACACTGGATGTATCAGCATGCGTAAAAGCATGTTGCCATCAATGTCATGCGTGTGCTGGTCAGAAATAATCTGAAATATTATATCTTGTTGTGCCAATTTTGGATGGAATCCATTTGTTAGTATAGAAGTTACATGTAGTTTAAAATTGGACATATCAGCAGGTATAGAATCATGTTGGCAGCACTGTCTTGTATTAATTATTCCAAATTAATCTAGAATATCAGGTGCTATACGTGTGCAAAGTATAGAGCTGTTGGCTTGCATACTTTCTGATATATTGATATTAGGGTAAAAAATATATAGACAGCATTTATTAACAGTTGGCAGCCCTGATTGCTCTTAACAATACTTATAGTAATATCTGTTATGGTACACATAGCACATACGAAATTTGGTTGAAATCCAACTGATAGTATAGAAGTTACATGTATTTAAAAATTGGTACTATCAGCAGGCTTATAATCATGTTGGCAGAACTGACGTATATAAGTTACTCCAAATTAATCTAAAATGTCAGAATATACGTGTGCATAGTTTAAAGCTGTTGGCTTGCATACTTTCTGATATATTGGTATTTGGATTTAAAAAAAATAGAGAGAGCAATTATTAACAGTTGGCAGCCCTGGTGGCTCTTAAGAATACGCTCAGTCATATCTGTTTATGTACAGATATTACATACAAAATTTGGTTGAAATCCAATTGATAGTGTAGAAGTTATATGCATTTAAACATTGGACCTATCAGAAGGCTTAAAATTATTTTGGCAACACTGTCATGACTGGCCTCCTGGAAATTAAACTGAAATAGTCTTATCTACATGTGTGCCAATTTTGGAATAGCTCCCATGTATACCTTACAAGATATCCAACATGGAGCTCAAATTTCTAGTGCGTTTTTCCAGCAGTTGGTAGCACTGACATCATTTTCAAATATGGACGTGAGATATTCCGGTGCACATCTTTACTCATACTAAATTTGGTTTTGATTGCTGCAGCCGTTTAGAAGTTGATAGGGACACACACACACACACACACACACACACACACACACACACACACACACAGCCAGACAGACAGAAGGACAGACAGACAGACACACATTTTCCCGGATCGATCTCATAAGTCTACTTTTTCCTCATTTTTGCAAAATGTGAAAAGTAGGCTAATAATAAGTTGGGACAGATTTAAAAGTCGGTGACCTCGGACACTTGCCATACAGAGCGACGAATCTTAAGTGAAGAATGAATTCTAAAAGTGTTTGACTAGTCCGTATTTTCAGTCAATATACCATTAAGAAATGAAGAATTAATGAATCTGTAAAATAATAATAATAATAATAATAATAATAATAATAATAATAATAATAATAATAATAATAATAATAATAATAATAATAATAATAATAATAACGTCCTATTAAACTAACTCGGCTTTTAGAGACGCTGGAATTTTGCCTGATGGGGATCTTGAACCTGCCAGTAAATCAACTGACACGCTTCCATCCCATTTACATACCTTCAAAATTTGAAGGCATTTAATGCCAACTGACTGTGCCAGGATTCGATCCTACAACCTTGGACACAGCAGAATTCGTATTAGGGGCACATACATGTACATGGGTGAATGTAGAATAAGTCTGATAACCTGTGTTTCTCTGGTGACTATAGTAGCAACCGTAGTTATTGTGTTCAGGAAGATAGGCACATATTCAAAATAGAATTATTAGAATTGTTTGAATAATTTCGAATTTTAATATTCGAACTATTCAAATTTCCAACCTTTTCGAGCATTCTAATATTTTGAAATTCGTATAATTCAAATAACCCAATTATTCGGTCAATAATCGAAGGATTTAAATGATCGGGTATTAATAATAAACATAGAATCAAAGAGGATAGAAACAATGAAAAATGGGAGAAAGAAATAAAGAGAACAAGTGATGCTTATTTTGAATTATATTTATTTATAAGGATCTATCAGGCTGAATGGGGAAGGCATTAACCTCAATCCCATCCCTTGGATTCGCCACTGCTTTAAACAACTCGTCCACTGGACACATTCTTTTAATACAAAGTGCTGCAATTGTCAGGCACTTACAGTAACATCTTCAAATAATCAATATTTATTTATTTATTTATTTATTTATTTATTTATTTATTTATTTATTTATTTATTTATTTATTTATTTATTTAATAGTGGCGACGTTAAGGCTCTCTTTCAGGCCTACGTAACCAGGCAGTATGGTATCAGTACATATGAAATAATTTGTGAAACACAATAAATAACTACGGTACGTGTTGTTGTTGTTGTTGTTGTTGTTGTTGTTGTTGTTTTCTTTTTTTTTTCTTTTATTAGTGCCGGGAGTGTCCGAGGATATGATCGGCTCGCCAGAGTTTGTAGCTGCTTCTATGCGGACACCCATGGGGTGATATACAAGTACTGTCACGTGTGGAGTGAGTTCTCTGGGGAGGAAAGTGTGAATGTGAGGACGAGGAATTGGAAGATAGCGGGGCTGTGGCCTATAGTTTGGGACCAACCCCGGCATTTGCCTGGAAGAAAGATGGGAAACCACAGGAGACCTTCATCAAGTTTGCCGGTCGGGAGTTTGAACCTCCTCGCCCCCCGGATGTGAGCGACTACCTGCAGCCACGCCGTAATAACCACGGTTAACTCACCCGGTGATACCTACGATGATAAATAATGAGTAAATTAATTACGTTAATATTAATATTAATGAAAATGGCATAATAATAATAATAATAATAATAATAATAATAATAATAATCACAATGTTGCAGATCTTTCTATAATATCCTAAATATAATCCTAGCTCAGTCATACGTCCTACCACGAATCACCATTCACACGGGTCAATCAGCAGTATTCAACAAGTCATCTCAGCATCATCATCATCATATTCTAAAGTCTAATGCCTTGTCGATGCAACCACACTCTTCTGTCGATAGCGGTTCGTTTCAGTTCCATGTAATTGTCACATCCCATTCTATTCTTGATGTCTTCCAAATACTTCCTCCTAGACCGTCTTTCCCAGCTATTTCCCTTCAAGAATGTTAACGATGAAAACATTGTGTCTCATGACATGTCCAATTCATTTTATTTTTAGCCTATTTTCAATTTTGTAAAAATAGGCTTATGAGATCACCTTTTGTCCGTGTGTGTGTGTGTGTGTGTGTGTGCGTGTGTGTGTGTGCGCGCGTGTGTGTGTGAGGTGTGTGTGTGTGTGTCCCTAATAAATTCTAAACGGCTGGAGAGATTTCATTGAAACTCGATAAGTTCATAGGACTATTCCGGGCGACCCCAACCGTGTCCTTCAAATTTTGTTATGTCTCACCAATCCAACATGGCGGCTGTGCGAAATATTACACCAGCATTCAATATCTCCGAAACTATTACCGATATCACCCTGGATTTTTTACGGTGATAAAGGGAACTACTAGAAGTTCACCTATGTGACTTTTGAAATACTGGTAACAACAAAACCAACATGGCGGCCAAGCAAAGTTGCGACGTTTAAATAGACGTTTCTCGCGATTTAACCAACCAAACACAATAAAACTTGGTAAAGTATATGTTTATACACATTGTAATGCACAGACATCTACCTTCGTTCAATTGTTTACATAACCACAAGATGGTGGCTGTGCGAAATATTTCACCGGCATTCTATATCTCTGAAACTATTAGCGGAATCACCCTGAAATTTTGTACGGAGATAAAGGGCACTACTGGAAGTTCATTTATAAGGTTTTCAAAAACCGGTCAACTACAAAACGAACATGGCGGCCAAGCGAATTTGAAAATTTTAAATAGACTTTCTCGCGATTTAATGTTTCAAACGCAATGAAACTTGGTACAGGAAATGTTTCTACACATTGTAATGCACTGTTATCTAATTTATTTCAATTGTTTACATAACCTCAGGATGGCGGCTGTGCGAATTTTTAAATTAAGTTTTTATTTCTTGTGTCGTAATCATGCGATCGAAGTGAAAGTTTGAATAATGAACCTACGCAATAATTTTCCTTTAATGGTACATGACTCTATGGCCTATACATTTAACAATCCAACATGGCGACCATCCGAAATATTTAGACGGCTCTGAATATTTACGAATCTATTATATCAATCAAACTGAATATTTTTATGTTCATAGGGGCTATGAACATAAGTTCACCTATAGGACTTTCAATAACCTGGTGATCACAAACCAACATGGCGGTGACGCGAAATATAAATATTCACATGGATGTTTCTCGCAATTTAACCATCCGAGTGCAGTGAAACTTGGTACAGTAAATCCTTTTACGAATGTTAATCCACTGGCATCTAATTTATTTCAATTGTTTCCATAACCACAAGATGGCAGCTGTGCGAATTTTTAAAATCTCGTTGTTCCTTCTTGTGTCCTAATCATGCGATTGAAGTTTGAATGCTACACGTACACAATAATCTTCATGTAACAGTACATAACTCTAGGACCTACATAATTATATAAAGTCCAGCATGGCGACCATCCAAAATATTTAGTAGGTTCTCAATATCTACGAATCTATTACAGCAATCATTTGAATGGCAATTAACATACAATAAGTGGGAAATATGAAAATAGGCTGTATAGTTCTTCACGGAACTACTTGTTCTCTTTCCCATTTCCTTCTTTGACTTCCCTTAAGACTTCTAGGTTGGTATTTCTTTCCATCCAGCTCGTCCTTGTCACTTTCCGCCATATCCCCATTTCAGCAGCTTCAAGTCGATTATTTTCCAACTTACCCCGAGTCCATCTTTCTCTTTCATAGAGCAGTGTACTCCATACATGCGGCCTTAAATGACTTTTTTGTTATAATTTTGATTTCGACAGCTACAGCAAATGAGCGGTTGACCATAGATGAGTGATGATGGGGATGTCGCGGGAAGAGCCACATCGAGTGTTTCGGTTATGATATGAGGACAAGTAACCAAATGTTGATGATATGTACAGTACGTAGGGTTGTTTTCATTCAGAAATCGATCAATAAGTGAAATTTACGGCGATCACTTTAACTTTTCAATTTATTTTAATAATCGACTATTCGAAATAAGGAAGGAAGATTCTAGTTTTACGTGACCGTTAATCTTGCGATCATGTATTTGAAATAAGGGAGTACTTTGAATGTTAAAATAATTCGAATAACTGAAGTATTCGGACATCTGCATTGTTCGAACAATCGACTGTATGAATACTTTGAACATTCGAATTGGCGTTCTTTCTCGAATTAATCGAATATTAGAATGATACGTACAGTGCTAGTAGGTACCGTGGGACGTAGTTTCAGGCACCATGTCAGAATTTTCCTGGAGGGAGTGTGGGAGAAACGCATAGGAAAGTCACAATAATTATGGCGGATGTCACCTCCGAGAAACAAAACACTGATCTTCAGATTTCCTGCAGGTCGCCCGTCGCAGTGAGCGATTAAAGGCGCACGGCTACGCTGACATAATTATGTATATACTAGTGTGTACTCGTATGAAATGGACCACCTAGAGCAGGGGTTCTCAACAATTTAGACACTGCGACCCTCTTTTCAGGCAGAGTATTTTGGCGAACCCCAAGTTTTAACGTTAAAACAATGATTTAACAATACAATAATTGTTAAGTTTTATTCATAAAAAGCACTTGTAACTAAACATTAATTCAAATACTGGTTAATTCCAAACAAGCTCAAGTTTCGCATTAATAGAATAAAAAGAAAATAAAAGTTTAATACAATGTGAGTGTATTCTTCTTTTAATACCCCCCCCCCCCCAAGGGCTTACATCTAATGGGACGTGGGTTGGCGACCACGGGGCCCCGGCTTAGTCCGGCATTGCTTGCACTTACTTGTGCCGGGCTCCTCTCCGTCTTCTTTCCTGTCGACCTCACTTGGTCAACTCTTGTTCTCTTCCGACCCCGACGGTATTAGAGTATCCGAAGCCTAGGGAGTCTCTTCCTTTCCCACCTTAATTGGCCCTTGTCTCATCTTTTCTGATACCCTCCTTCTGCAAGTGGTCAGCCTTCTATTTCTTTTGATGTTATCAACTGCCTTCTGCTCAAGGCCCTCCAGGAGGCAGGGTGTATGTAGTCCCACCACTTCTGGTGCACCCTCTGATATTGCTACACCCTCAGAAGCTCACGTCTGGTGAGTTCGGGAGTTGGCGACTCCGATGGATTCCTGAGCCGGGTTCGGTTTTTCCCCCTTTTACCCCTTAACTTTGGGGAGGACCCTCTCGTCTTTCACTTTCCTATCTGCCTTTCATGGCTCTCCTTCCTTCCAAGTCCCTCAATCCGCATTCGTCAAGGGTTGAGGGCATTTCTTTTTCTCCTGTCTTTTATTTGCCTTATTCTCCTTTTGTTTTCCATTTCTTCTTCTAGTATATAAGTTAGTAGTTAGTTTTAGTTGTCGTTCACATTTCATTATTATCTTCACGATCACCCAAACCAATAGGGGCCGATAACCTAGATGTTAGGCCCCTTAAAACAACAATTGTCATCATCATCACTTTTTTATAAAAAGCTACAGCAATAAGTCATTATTTTAACTTTTTCTCAGTATCTCGCGACCTTCCAAGACACACCCTGCGACCCCTCAGGGGTTCGCGACCCACCGGTTGAGAATCCCTGGCCTAGACAATCAAACTTGACAAGAAATGAGCTTGATAACCTGGATAGATATTAAACTAAGATTACACCTATTGAGAGCAATCCATTTGTAATAAAAAATTAATGGTATAGATTTTACGTCCATTTTTATTTCCTACGTCTTTTAGAGAAGCCGCACCGGGGTGCTTAACGCTGAGCCAGCCAAGTAATCGATTGAATTGGACTTTAAATACTGAACCCTTTAGTATTGCAGTGTTTATATGCAAGACATCTTAATCAAGGGGTAGCGCTCAGTTCATAGTGTGATGTTTACGTTCGCCAAACAACATGCTCTACTGAGGTAAGGGTCATAGGATTAAAACTATAATTAAGAAAGAAGTGACAAGACGTATAATAATAACATAATTTAATGACTATTTGTGCAAAATGAAACGAATATAAACAATAACAATAATAAAATTCCTCCCTGAATCTTCCCATGACAAAAATATCTATCAAAAGTTGAGGAGTCAGACGGATCTCCCCCTCATAAAAATGTGGATCCAAGTTCCACTAACTTGCATTGGGATTTCATGTACGCGTAATGACTAACTACGAGGAATGAGTACTTTGGATGACTGTTCGTTTACATCGGGTAACAGCCACGATGCTTACGATCAATCATCTCGTAAATCAACGTTTACGGATATGGGACACAACACTAATAAAAACCCTTAAAAATTAATGCTGACACACAATCTAAAATCTACTAATTACAGGAATCTCCCTCGAGACCCTTCTTCACTGCGGTGACGCATCTGATAAATGAGCTGCCAACCCGGCCAATTGCTCAATACACAAACAAGGAAAGACAGCATCGCACGTGACTACACGGGCCACAAATATGAAACATACACATGGAATTAAACCAACAACAACAAAAGCCTCAACGGCTGAGATTACCTTATATGAACAAACATGCACGTTAAGCTAACGCTTCGGAGATTATAGTGATTCGTAGGCAACTCCCATTTATTTAAACAAAATTTACCATTGATCAGTTCTTATTCTGTATTTCAAGTAACCTTACGGAGCTAAGAAGCGCTCACTAATGACCTTGCTGCAATCCTTTCAGCCCGCCTTGTGAAACAGCTTCCCCCTACCACAACACCTGTCATCGTCCAGCCCAGTGTGTAAAAATAACCAGACCAACTGTCCCGTTATCTCGTAGAATCAACAGCAACAAATCTCAACCACATAAACATATGGTAAGACATTAATCGAAATAGCCACATATGTCCTCGCAAGGTAACGATATGGGCTTGGCATCAAGCTGACAGAAATCAGTCTACGCTGAAATTCCCGCTTGTAATGACCAATACAATACACACACACACACACAGCTGGGAATGACATACCACTTTTCACACAGGTCGGTTGAATAAGATGCTCAGAAACTATTAAAAAATATTAAAACCTACGAGAGAGCTGACTGCTGCTCGCCACAAATTACATTGCTCCAACGGCAATAACTTCACTGAATCTGATCAATAATAAACATTACAAGGATTAATTTACCCTCCAATCTACTACATGATTATACTAATTCAGTCCTACTTCTGAAACACAACATATCTCCGAGAGACGTTTCTTAAATGCATTACGTAAACATATGCGAACACGGTCGTCCACATAGTCACGTTAGTTAATAAAAAAAAAAACAAGAAACTCTAACTAAACAAAATTGTGCGAGCTGTTTCCATGCAAAAGGTGTGTCAGTCCAAAACTAAATACACTACGTTAATCAACACAAGCAAGATATTTACAAAAACTATTTGTCCCATATACCATAAGTTAATTCATCAGATAATAAGAATATTATTCAGTACTCATCCTCAGCCAATCACCGTCAACGGACATCTGCAGCCATTTCCCAACTTAATGCTGCTTAGCTCGTCTCAAACATTTCGACGGAGAGTTGTTGGTTCCAAACTTCTTCCATGGTCAGTGATGTCATCTCTCGTGCTGATGTAAAAAGGTTATAGATTATTATACACTCGATATCTGACTACTAAATTCGCCGTTCTAGGTACTTAGTTCCCCAGAAACAGTCTGTTGGCGAATTGTCGAAGATACTGTCCCTAAAAAATAGTACAGTGACCATCTATCACACTGATTTTAACACACTTTAGTATTAATAAAAATCTGTGTCCTCATGACACGCAAAGTACAAGTGCCTACGTCCTTGGACGCGCAGAATGTAGTATAACCTGTGTCTTCCGACACACAATGTATATTCAGCAGAGGTTACCTACGTTCTTAGACGCACAAAATATAGTCAGTAGTAGTAATAACCTGTGTCTTCCGACACACACAATGTATAAGAGCCTACGTCCTTGGACGCGCAAAATATAGTCAGTCTTCTTGGCTCTTCACGCCACTTATAAATGAACTGGCCCTAGGTATCGATGGGGGGGGGGATTATATAAAAATTTCTCAAAATAATAGTGGTACAGGAATGAAACAAATATCACTGAACTCGTAAAATTGCGCAGGTCAAGAATATGCCCATTAATTCAAGAATCGATCGTAGAGATCTTGTCTAGCCGATCTCCCGCGTTAATGCTAGATATCGCGTGCCCAAGCTAGACTTGGCGCGCTCGTAAGCATTCATCTCTCATTGGTTCCACATTTTCTGTTAACTTCGCGGTTTTATCAGACATCGGCCTCGTAGGAGTGTCCAGTGGTACAATCAACCACTCACGTTACTGCATTATATTTTTTCTAGGCGCGAATAGTACAATGCACATGCCATAAGCGTGTCTCACCACGCGTCCCTTCTATATTGAGGTAGCCACCACCTGTCCTTCTGAATCATTGCTATGCTATTTCTTTTCACAATCCTTAAGTATCTAGCCTTTTGTCAAACTGCTGCAGGTATGTCCCAACTGTCCCCAACAAATGCTTGAAATTTCCTCATCTTCGTCTGGCTATTTTATGACGCTGGTGGAAATATTAATTAATTGAAGAAATAAAACATCGAATCATTTATCCATCAGAGGATAAAGGGTTCACAACTCCTCCACTCACAAAATTTCGAACTTAGGATAAAGTCGACAATTTTTAAAAGACTTCCGTAGGCCAATTTGTTTTATTTCAGAATCACCCCTTTCTATTACTTGGTCTAGCCGCTCCTGTCTCGAATGGCATTTACTCGTTTTATTTCCTGCTTGGACCTCCCCTCTCAGTCTGCTTGCGTGACGCGCTAATGCCTGAGGCAACACTCTACCCGTCTCGTTAATGATTGTCAACACCAACTCCACTTCCTTCTTCACGTGCCGTACTCAACTGCCCCCCGTACACTTGGTTGATATAGGACGTCCATATATTTAAACTGCATCATTATTTCGGCGCTCCCAAGGTTCGCTTCGATAAGTTTTTAAGTTGGCTGCATTGTAGACCGACATTGTTCCTGTGCTTAACTGTTTCACTCTGTATGCATTATTTCCTAGGTTTCTTACAATAGAATAGGGTCCTATGAACTTTTCACAGAATTTGCTGAAGATTTTCTTCTCTGGACCAGATGTAGCGGGTTGTTTCACCAAAACTAGCTGGTTGATTTCTAGATCACGGTGAAATCTATTATTTCTCAATCGCCGTAATCTGCGATCTGCTTGTTTTCTCATGTAGGCTCTCGTTCCCTCAATTCGCAGGTCAGGTGCTATCATGGGATCTTGTGGGCAGTTAATGATGCTTTTCCACGTTCTCACTGGATACTCGTTTTTGTGTAGGACCATAGGGATCTGTCCTGTTGGCTCGTGCCTGGTAGAATTCATGCATGTCTCTACATCCTTAATTTTATCCACCCACTTGTGATGTACTTTGGGAATGAAGAATCTCAAGTATGATGTTACACATTTTATTGCTCTTTCACTTGGATTAGCTTAGGCATGTCGTATACTGCTTAAAACGTGTTTTATACCCATGTCCTCCATACCTTTCTTGAATTCGGCGCTTGTAAAATAGCTGCCATGATCTGACAATATAAATTCTGGTTTCCCAAGGATTGGAATAACTCTATTTCGAATACGACTGAGTACTTGCTTCGATGTAGTTTTCTGAATGGGGCATAATACGACAAACTTAGAAAACACATCAATGCACACTAGCAAGTGACGGCAACCTCGTCTACCTTTCGGGATTGGACCTAAACAGTCTAGGGCCAGTAGCTCGCAGAGTTTCTGAGGTAGCAATGGTCTAGGATACTGCCTCATTAAATAGTTATTGGGCTTTGTCCTCTGACAAGGATCACAAGTCGTAATGACGTCACATATAGTTGTTCTCATACGTGGCCATGTAAATGTCTCTCCTATTGTCACTTCGCACTTGTCTACGCCGACGTGTCCGTAACTTTCGTGAGTATGCCATGTCAATCCTCGCTGTAAAGATGCAGGTACTAATATGCGTAACTTGGTGTGGTCATTATCTATCCATTTATGCAGCAAATTGTTGACATAAACATATCTTCCTTCTTTTGCTTTCGCTTCTCGAAATGCTGGTGTTCCTGTAGGTAGCTGCTTTCTGAAGTATTGAATTAATAGCATCATCCATGGTTCCGCTTCCTGTTCTCGCTGTATCTCACGTAACTCCTCCAAGAATTCCCGGTCCTTCGGTGTTAACTCCAAGTGTTGTACCATCGCTGTTTCTTCAACATCAGGCTCTGGGTTCCTGCTGAGTGCATCCGGAATCACGTTCATCTTCCATGGACAATGTTCAATCTCAATGCTAAACTGCTGAATATATATAGACCAACGTGTCACACGTTCGCTTGCCATCGACGTCTTAAACAAGAATGTTAGTGCTTTGTGATCAGTCCTGACAACAATGGGGTAACCATAAATTATTCGTTTCCATTGTTGGAGCGCATGAAGAATGGCCAAGAGCTCTAGTTCCGTTACAGTATAATTGCGCTCGTGCTTACGCAATTTTCGGCTGACAAATGCCAAATATGTTTTACGTTGCAGGTTAGCTGGATCTTCTTGGTAGAGCATGGCACCTATACCAATTAGTGAAGCATCCGCTTGGATTATAAATTTGTGCTTGAAATCTGGATATCCTAACTTAATGCAGTTTTCCAGTAGCTGTTTTGTTGCATGGAACGCCTTCTCGCATTCCGCATTCCAAAACCATTTATTATTCTTTTTTAGCATTTCCTGCATTGGAGCTACAGTCTCCGTGTGACCTGGACAGTTTTCCTTAAAGAATCCCGTTACGCCTAAGAAAGCCCGAATGTGCTTGACTCTCGTTGGTGTAGGGAAATTCTTTATCGCTTCGATCTTAGCTGGGTTTGGCTTCACTCCCTCCTTGTCAATGATGTGACCCAAATATAAGATCTCGCTCTTGAAGAAATGCGATTTCTTCAGGTTTACTTTGAAATTTGATGCATTAAGGTTGCCTAATACTTTATCTAAATTTTTCATGCGAATTTCAATATTGTCGGATGCCAGCAGAATGTCATCAATGTAGCGCACCGTCATCTCCTTAACTTCCTCGGTTAGATTTCGATCCAGGGCTCGGATTAAAGCACAGCCCGCTGTTTTGACTCCGAAGGGCATTCGGACGAAACAAAACGTTTGGTTATCGAATAAGAAGCCAGTTAGAAGCTGTGACTTTTCATCCAATTCAATATGGTGGAAACTGGACGTCAAATCAACTGATGAATAAATTCTCTTGTCCTTAAAGCCTTTTAGTACGTCTCTAATAATTGGTGCTCTGTCATACTCAGGAAAAATGAGTCTCATGTTGAGATTTCTGGCATCGAAACAAAGTCTATTAGATCCATTTGGTTTTGTGACTGCCAAAATCGCATTTAGATAAGGTGTAGGTGTCTTCCTTATTACTCCAGCTTGTAACATCTCATCTATAATGACCTTGACTTGACTACGATATTTTTCTGGAATTGGGTACAACCTACTTTTGAAAGGAGACCAATCCTCGACTTGCATTGAATATTTGAAATTTAATATTTTCCCAGGTACTTTATCAAATACTGCTTTGTGCTTCCTTAATATCTCTTCCAATTGTTTTCTATGTTCACCCCCAAGTTGAATGTCATTGAGCCGCTCCTGTAGTAACTCTTCAAATTGTGCATCACTGTTATCTCCTTCTGTTAATAAAGACCATATCTCCTGGGATTCACTCTCCTCATCTAGTTCCACAACAGCTCCTTCTATGATGTTATCTTCTGCCTTTCGTATCTCCTCTTCCGTCTCTTCTGATATTGCTTCCAATGCCCAAGAATTTACATCTCTTCCGGTAGTGATTTCATCCATATGCAATCCCACGTTTTTCAGCTGATCATACTCTCTAAAACTGACTGTATTCTTGTGCAAATATATCACTGCTTGATAGTCACAAATGAAATTTGCACCAAGAATTATATTAAAATTCATCTTTGCCATGATAATGAATGTTTGCCCAAAAGTGTGTTCCAATATGTTCAGTTCTAAGTATGCCTGACGTTTACAAGTGACGGTGCGTTCAGGAATAACACCCCTCACTTTGAGTTGTGGTACGGGAATCACAGGAATATTCTGACTCCGTCCCAACTCTCGAACCAAGGCCTCCGATACCAGACTGATCTGCGACCCCGTATCCAATAAACATCTTATATTAATTCCACCAATCCTCGCGTAAATAATGGGTAACTGCCTAATTTCATCGTTCCGTGGTTTCACCGTCTCCTCCAGGCAATCTTCTGGCAAAGCAATCCATTCTTGTATGTTCGCTACTATCCATCCATCTTCAACTTCCGACTGTTGCGTTTGTAGACTATCTCCTTTATCCAAATTTAGCATTTTTTTTAGCTCCGTTGCGACTCCCATCGTCATTTTGTCGCCCACGCCCTTGACATTCCTCTTGTCTCAGTAGACTTCCAGCTTCCTCAGTATGTGTGTCTGGATTCTTCATGTTCCCAATGGCCTTCTCCCATCGCCCGTGCTGTCCACCTTGACTAGCGTGTAATTCCTCTAGGTAATTTTGCGATTGAGCGTGCCTATCATCCCAGTCATTTCGATAATTACGTGCCTCTTCTTGATTTTGATCTCTCCTTCCTTTCCATCTTTGATTCCCATTGTAATTACTGTATCTTCCATAAGGCCTCTCATTTCTTCGATTTTCACGCCATTGTTGATATCCTCTCTGTTGATATCTATTGTTGCCTTGATATGACCTATTGTTGTAATTATTTTTGTTACGCTGGTACGGTCTGTTTTCTACCTCTTCCGGGTTTCGCCTAGGTGTGGATGTGCTTGTATTTTTACCCTGCGTTTTGGTGTTCGCCTGTTTTGGTTTTATGACCTCTGTCGTATTTACTAACTCCAGTTGTCTTCCTCCTCTATAATGATTATGAGATGTAGTCTCATCTATCTGGCGTAATATATGCTCTGCATGTAAGGCCGTACTAACGTTCGCTGCGACTAGAACTTGTTGCACGTTGACTGGTAATTGCCGCGCTATAGTCATCACCAGATCCGCTTCATTTAAAGGGTAATCAAGGTCGCGAAATTTTAGCATTTGCATGTTAAAGAAATCTGAGTATTTCGTTTGCTGGGTAGTTTGATATTTCCTAGAGTAAAGCTCCATTCTTAGACTCTGTTGTAATGCCAGCGACCAGTACGTGCGCAGAAACGCGATTTTGAAATCCGTCATAGTTCCAAAGGTATATTTGAAGCTTAAAAACCATGTAAGGACATTTCCTGACAAAAACCTCTCCATCATTCTCAACCTACGTGCTTCAGGTACCCCAGTGTCATTATAATGGTCTTCAATTTCTTTAATAAAGGCTTTAGGTGTCACCCCTGAATTCTCCGTGTACTTCTGCGTTTTATAATCGTTCGAGCGAATTACTTGGATAAGTTGTGGGGGCTGATGACCGTCCTGTGGCGTGGAACTCCTTTCAATATTCTTGCGAAACCCCTCCGTGTTTGTCAATAATGGGCTCTCCGTCTGAGTTGGACTCCCTGCTGTGCACGTCCCGTCTTGGCTATTTGCGTCGTCCTGCTTGTCTTTCATGGTTCCCGTTTTAAATATCGAGACTGTTCTATTGACCTGAGTTCAGCTTTAAAGATCCTGTCTGTTTGTTCTTTAAGTTTATTCTTAATTTCTTGTTCCAATGCTTGAATACGAGTATGATTTTCGCCTACTGTCTTAAGGATGGTTGATCTTTCCTCTTTAGAATCGATATTCATTTTTCGCCAATCTTTTCTTATTTGCTCCTTAATCGTGCTTACTTTTTCTTCAATCTGGCTTTTAGCGTCATCCTGATTGCTTTCTATCTGGCTCAGCCTTTCGTCGATGGTACTCTTTAATTGCTCCTGATCCGCTTCTAGGCTTTTCCATTGCTCCGCTGATTTTATTTCGAGACGGTCCATATCTTTAATTATGCCGGATATATTTTCATCTACCGCTGATAATTGTTGCTGAATGACCTTGCCGCTTTTTTCCATTTCCTTAAATCGTCCTTCCAACTTATCCTGAGCTATCTTGACCTCGCTCGTACTCATGGTGCATGCTAGTTCAATTTGCTCTAATTTAGCTAACACCGTTTCATCCAGAATGCTAAGTTTTTGATCAAAACTAATTTCCATTTTCTTAATCTGATCTAATTGTTTTTCATTGTTTTTACTAACATCTAGGGCCAGCAATACCATCTGTTGATTAGTGTGATCCTTCATTTCTGCGGTTAATGCCTCTAATTGGTTCGTGTTTTTAACATTCTGCGCCTCTAACTGCGAATTTATAGTGTCATTGATTTCACTTTTTAATAATCTAGCTTGTTCCGCCTGATATTCATTTTGTTCAATCCTACTGTTGTTTAATTGTGTCCGCAATGATTCACTTTGTTCAGATAGTTTTGTGTTTAGTGATTCACTTTGTTCAGATAGTTTAGTGTTTAATGATTCACTTTGTTCTAACATAGTATTGTTTAATGATTCACTTTGTTCGGATAGTTTAGTGTTTATTTTTTCAGATAATTTACCGTTTCATGATTCACTCTGTTCAGCCAATTTAGTGTCCAACAATTCCTGTGTCCTCCTAGTCGCGTTTTCAATGATTTCTTGAATCTGTTCTACTGTTGCCATGTTATACACTTTTTATGAGACATTATGGAAATGGCATAAAGCAATGCCCCCTGACACATACATACAATCCCCATGCACATTTAATTTATTTACCCTACTCAGTTCATTAATAATTTACATTTAATCACACTAGTCGATTGCATCTCTGAGTGGTTCTAATTTTACTCAATTTAATTTAAACCCAAGCAAATATTCAGTCATTAAATTGTTATCCTGATCTGATATTAACACTGACTAATTAACAAAGTATGAATTGTCATTTAAGGCTACCAGCCTACTAACATTTTCATGAGTTTGACTTTCTAAAGAAATCTAGTTTTAACTTTAATCATTGGGCGCCCGATATCACGTATATTACCTTTTACTTTAATTCAATAGACAAAAACGTGAACCGTATTTTACATTGCAAACTCCTGATTTTAATTTATCTTTCACACATTTGGCGGTATCCTCTTCGCCTCAATTACTTTTAATAAAATATCACTTTCCGGTGATTAAAATACTGTCATATCTGCCTGCACTTGCGGCATGTCAGTTTTACTCAAATACGCCAACTAAATGTGTTCCAGCAGCGAACCAGCAACAAAAATACACCTTCATTGTTGCGTCAGTTTGTAATCCCAACTACGCTTACATTGAAATGTGCAATTTCTCTGCCGTTACACCGCCGTGAACCGCCCCACGCTTGGCAGCGCCAGTTTACCTCCTATGAACCCTTTAGTATTGCAGTGTTTATATGTAAGAAATCTTAATCAAGGGGTCGCGCTCAGTTCATAGTGTGATGTTTACGTTCGCCAAACAACATGCTCTACTGAGGTAAGGGTCATAGGATTAAAACTATAATTAAGAAAGAAGTGACAAGACGTATAATAATAACATAATTTAATGACTATTTGTGCAAAATGAAATGAATATAAAGAATAACAATAATAAAATTCCTCCCTGAATCTTCCCATGACAAAAATATCTATCAAAAGTTGAGGAGTCAGACGGATCTCCCCCTCATAAAAATGTGGATCCAAGTTCCACTAACTTGCATTGGGATTTCATGTACGCGTAATGACTAACTACGAGGAATGAGTACTTTGGATGACTGTTCGTTTACATCGGGTAACAGCCACGATGCTTACGATCAATCATCTCGTAAATCAACGTTTACGGATATGGGACACAACACTAATAAAAACCCTTAAAAATTAATGCTGACACACAATCTAAAATCTACTAATTACAGGAATCTCCCTCGAGACCCTTCTTCACTGCGGTGACGCATCTGATAAATGAGCTGCCAACCCGGCCAATTGCTCAATACACAAACAAGGAAAGACAGCATCGCACGTGACTACACGGGTCACAAATATGAAACATACACATGGAATTAAACCAACAACAACAAAAGCCTCAACGGCTGAGATTTCCTTATATGAACAAACATGCACGTTAAGCTAACGCTTCGGAGATTATAGTGATTCGTAGGCAACTCCCATTTATTTAAACAAAATTTACCATTGATCAGTTCTTATTCTGTATTTCAAGTAACTTTACGGAGCCAACAAGCGCTCACTAATGACCTTGCTGCAATCCTTTCAGCCCGCCTTGTGAAACCAGCTACCCCCTACCACAACACCTGTCATCGTCCAGCCCAGTGTGTAAAAATAACCAGACCAACTGTCCCGTTATCTCGTAGAATCAACAGCAACAAATCTCAACCACATAAACATATGGTAAGACATTAATCGAAATAGCCACATATGTCCTCGCAAGGTAACGATATGGGCTTGGCATCAAGCTGACAGAAATCAGTCTACGCTGAAATTCCCGCTTGTAATGACCAATACAATACACACACACACACACACACAGCTGGGAATGACATACCACTTTTCACACAGGTCGGTTGAATAAGATGCTCAGAAACTATTAAAAAATATTAAAACCTACGAGAGAGCTGACTGCTGCTCGCCACAAATTACATTGCTCCAACGGCAATAACTTCACTGAATCTGATCAATAATAAACATTACAAGGATTAATTTACCCTCCAATCTACTACATGATTATACTAATTCAGTCCTACTTCTGAAACACAACATATCTCCGAGAGACGTTTCTTAAATGCATTACGTAAACATATGCGAACACGGTCGTCCACATAGTCACGTTAGTTAATTTAAAAAAACAACAAGAAACTCTAACTAAACAAAATTGTGCGAGCTGTTTCCATGCAAAAGGTGTGTCAGTCCAAAACTAAATACACTACGTTAATCAACACAAGCAAGATATTTACAAAAACTATTTGTCCCATATACCATAAGTTAATTCATCAGATAATAAGAATATTATTCAGTACTCATCCTCAGCCAATCACCGTCAACGGACATCTGCAGCCATTTCCCAACTTAATGCTGCTTAGCTCGTCTCAAACATTTCGACGGAGAGTTGTTGGTTCCAAACTTCTTCCATGGTCAGTGATGTCATCTCTCGTGCTGATGTAAAAAGGTTATAGATTATTATACACTCGATATCTGACTACTAAATTCGCCGTTCTAGGTACTTAGTTCCCCAGAAACAGTCTGTTGCGAATTGTCGAAGATACTGTCCCTACAAAAATAGTACAGTGACCATCTATCACACTGATTTTAACACACTTTAGTATTAATAAAAATCTGTGTCCTCATGACACGCAATGTACAAGTGCCTACGTCCTTGGACGCGCAGAATGTAGTATAACCTGTGTCTTCCGACACACAATGTATATTCAGCAGAGGTTAACTACGTCCTTAGACTCACAAAATATAGTCAGTAGTAGTAATAACCTGTGTCTTCCGACACACACAATGTATAAGAGCCTACGTCCTTGGACGCGCAAAATATAGTCAGTCTTCTTGGCTCTTCACGCCACTTATAAATGAACTGGCCCTAGGTATCGATGGGGGGGGGGTATTATATAAAAATTTCTCAAAATAATAGTGGTACAGGAATGAAACAAATATCACTGAACTCGTAAAATTGCGCAGGTCAAGAATATGCCCATTAATTCAAGAATCGATCATAGAGATCTTGTCTAGCCGATCTCCCGCGTTAATGCTAGATATCGCGTGCCCAAGCTAGACTTGGCGTGCTCGTAAGCATTCATCTCTCATTGGTTCCACATTTTCTGTTAACTTCGCGGTTTTATCAGACATCGGCCTCGTAGGAGTGTCCAGTGGTACCATCAACCACTCACGTTACTGCATTATATTTTTTCTAGGCGCGAATAGTACAATGCACATGCCATAAGCGTGTCTCACCACGCGTCCCTTCTATATTGAGGTAGCCACCACCTGTCCATCTGAATCATTGCTATGCTATTTCTTTTCACAATCCTTAAGTATCTAGCCTTTTGTCAAACTGCTGCAGGTATGTCCCAACTGTCTCCAACAAATTCTTGAAATTTCCTCATCTTCGTCTGGCTATTTATGACACTGGTGGAAATATTAATTAATTGAAGAAATAAAACATCGAATCATTTATCCATCAGAGGATAAAGGGTTCAATACGAAGATATCAAATTTAATCTTTGATGGGAAACTTAGTGCCCCGGTAATGTGAAAAGTGTGTCTGGAAATAATTGTCAATGTTTATAAGTTGTTAATTTTGTGCAATTAACCCGCGAGGACTGGCACATGGGTATTTTTGATCGGAGTGTTAACAAATCCCTCCCTATATTATTCTGCTAAGGTCCCATTCCAGTTCTGCACCGAAAATAAGGTCCCATTAACACCAACCTACACATATGGGGTACCTACAGGTTCAGCATAACCCAATGCGTAAGCGAAACGCACTCTCTTACTCGTAAATGCCTCACAATTAAATAAATACCTTAAAACATGTATATTTACAATGAAATAATGAAAGAATGCAACACGGTAACCATGGTAACAGAATCTCACAGGTCCATCTATTTCTGTAAGACGCAATGCAATTCCAATTATAAATTACTGTAAAAGTTTCCAGACGGTTATAAGGTTATCACTGAACCAAATTAAGCTGTAAAATTCATCAATACATACAGTATAATGCGCTTAAGGGGGTCAAGGGGAGCTCTAGAATTTTTTCACGCAATTTTCACGTGTGAGTGTGGCACGAAAGGTCTATTTCACCCGACTATAAAGGGTCTCCGAAAACCACCTTTAAAGGCCCTTAAATTAACATTGTCTGTGATGTTCCCAGAAAACTATCTTCGCTCTGATATCCCTTTGAAGGAATGACAAACTCCTAACCACTGCACTAGCTGAATTGATAAAGTCTGATTATTCATACTGAACCCATGTACCACTGTTTCAAGGGGTCTAATCCATGTATTATGGTGAAAGAAGGAAGGAAATATACAGTCTTCAGTGGAACATAGAAAGATTTTATGCAGGAGGACTGGTATAACGTTGTGTAAGAATTAGGGTCCAGGTGGCCAGGAAATGATATCATGCTGGACGCACAGATAAGGAGCCGGTCACGAATATTAATAGAACGAGTGGAACTTTCCACGCGAGTGACTGAGAGCATGTTTCGGAAATTGCTCTTACGTTGCAGGAAAATGGCATCGTTGCAGTTGTGCAAGAAGAAGAATAATTAGATTTAAGCCATTTGCAAGAATAAAATTAATAAAAGAAATACATCATTGTGAATAATTTCGGAATAGAGATTTTTGTGTGGAGAAAAAGGTTTTAATAATTGCCTAGGAAAGAAGTGCAAACGTGGCCATACGTCATTAAAAAATCCCCGAGACCCGAGGAGGTGGGGATTAAAAATCAACTGTAACACCCACATATCTGAAGACCAAATTTTATTTAATATCTCAGAATTGCACGATCGATTTTCTTGTGCAAAGAAGTCAGTTTACGTTTAGAAAACAAGCTTTCCAGAGATATAATTTTTAAAAGTGTGCGACCATTGCTTCAAAAGTTGGTTATGAAAAAGACGTAGAATTTATCTTTTTGTCGCCGATTTGTATAAAAGTCCTGGCCGTGCCAGGCTAATCATGCAGTACTTACTAGACCTCGAGAGGTCGTGATACTCTGTATCACCAGCGTGCACCCGAAGGGAGTGGCCGAGAAGTTTCATCAAAGTATTGCCGTGTGAAGACTTAGGAAAATCCTAATACAGAATTTAGTTCCGCCAGTATCTGTCTTATTGTGAAAAGTTCAGTATTACAGTCAAAGTAGGCTGCGAACTTAAAGAACAGGCGATAGGTCTTCAAATAACAGTTTAGTAAAACGACTGAAAGTATCGTAACGTTTTGAAGTACCATAATAGCGAAACAAACATTCTATCAATGTTAAAGAACCCGATCAGGGTCGTACAATATAAGGGCCGCATAGTATTCTGAAAAGATAGGAATTAGAGAACAGAATAATCAGAAGTGAGAATTTATTTCGAGATGTTGTTTCAAGGAAAACAAACGAACTATAAAAAGCACTAAGTTACGTAGTGAAGGAGGAGCATTAGATGCTAGAAAATAGTAGGTCACCGATAGAGTATTTGGGAGACCGTGAACAAGACAGACTTTCGCTAAACACACTAATAGTGTCTAGAAAGAAACAATTTCGAGCTAATAATAATAATAGCCGATCGCCAGGAAACCGGATTTGAAGAAGTACCATTCCAGGGAGGGGTAGAGTGTTCGAGACTTTCATATTCTGATCAGACAGGGAGCCGACATCTACTAGTTTCATCCTTGGAGACGGGGAAGAGAGAAATCACGTGTGAAAGGCTAAAATCAAAGCCTCAGTGATAAAAGCAGTGTATTGTAAACATAGGAAATTTGTGTTAGTGTAATAATTTTTCAGTGAATTCATTTGTGTATTATAAAAGAATACGGAATCGTATTCAAAATGTTACCAGTGTATAAGGTATATAAGTTATATGTGTGTCAAGAAATGTCAGTGTATGAAATGGAATTAGGGAAGATGGCTTAAACACATTCAAGTGGGCGAAATGAAACATCGTTGGAAAATACGGTCGAGGACCGTCTTATCATGTGAGTAACCATTTCATTATGTCATGTGTTGGGAGATGTTTGCGTGCAATCCACCTGAGAATGAGATAATAGGGATGTTTTTGTATAATAAATAACAGAATAATAGCGCGATCTGAACAACTAAAATTGAGAAAATATAAAATGACTAGCTGAAGTACCCGTGCTTCGCTACGCGTCATAAATAAATTAAAATGTGAAGGTGACAGTTAAAACAGGGGATAGGCGAGGTGCTGCGCAGAGGGAGATTAAGGATGGAACATTTTGTCCAACTACACCGCTCGGCGTTGACCGTGTTTTATAGCACAAATTTAGGTTTTACTCGCTAACAGTTGCAGATACCTTTCGGATAGGAAATGTAGTTTTAAACCTCGCATATGTCATCAAAAGTTTGCTATTTCTTAGCGTTCTCTTTTTATTTGAAATGGAAATATGAAAGTTTGATACCAAAGGGTGTAGTGACGTCACTAAAATGGTCGCCATTTTAAATAGTGCAAAGTATTGAAATCAAAAGTAACCTATATGTTAACCAGGAAAATCAGCTACTTCCATGTAAAATTCACGTAAATCGGACCAGTGGTACTTGCGAGATTGAGTAATACACAGACACACACCATCTCAATTTTAACCTCGCTTCGCTCATGTCATAGTCGTGTCATATTGTTATTCAATGAAATGCAGGTTTAACCCCGTTAACACCCCTTTAGAACCTGAATACCCAAAAATCCCTCCTTAGTAGACGTTTTCGACACACGACAAACATATCCCCAAAATATCATTCTTCTAACTTTAATAGTTTTGGTTGGTCGATGAGAGCAAACATCCAAAAATCCTTCCTTAGTGGACGTTTGTCTTCCAGAAGTTCATCCTTCCCCATATGCCCCTTAAATTGCATTTATGAAAACACGGTCGAACACCTATTTATTTTATTTATTTATTCATTTATTTATTTATTTATTTTTAAGCTGATAGATTTCCTCCGAATTTCAGACTCCTCCCTATGTCGTTTAAGATATACACGCTCAGTTAGGAATCTTTCAACCCCCACTTTTCATCCCTTTCACCTCATAATATACACTACATCGAAAAACCATTAGACATGTGTCAGCTTATTTTTAATGATTAGTATATGTGCCAAGTATCACATCCCCAAATGAAACCACTCGTGAGATATTGTTATTCAATGGAAAGCACGTTTACCCCCTTAACACCTCTTTAGAACCTGAATATCCAAAACTCTTTCCTTAGTGGACGTTTTCGACATACAACAAACATATCCCCAAAATTTCATGTTTCTAACTTCAATAATTTTGGCTGGGCGATGATGAGTGAGTGAGTCAGTCAGGACATTTTCTTTCATTTATTTTTGATAATTTCACCCGTCCCCATGAACCCCTTAAATTGGATTTATGAAACAAACGGTCAAACACCTATTTACTTATTTAAATCTGTTTTCCCCCTGAGTTTGATGAGTGAGTAAGTGAGTCAATCAGTTAGGACACTTTCTTTCCTGTTTTTTCCCCATAATTTCACCCCTCTCCAAGGGCCCCTTAAATTGGATTTATGAAAAAACGTTCGAACACCTATTTACTTGTATTTTAAGCTGTTTTTCTCCCACCGAATTTCAAACTTCACTACTAAGTCGTTTCAGAGATACACGCTCCGTCAAGAATCCCTCAACCCCCAATTTTCACCCCTTTTACCTCATAATATACACCATATCGATAAACCCTTAGACATATGTCTGATTATTTTTAATGATTAGTTTATATACCGAATATCACATCCCCAAACAAACAACTCATGAGATATCGTTATTCAATGAAATGCAAGTTTACCCCCTTGACACGTCTCTAAAACCCGAATAAACAAAAATCATTCCTTAGTTAACGTTTTCGACATACAGCGAACATATTCCCAAAATTTCATGTTTCCAACTTTAATAGTTTTCGCTGGGCGTGATGAGTGAGTGAGTCAGACAGGACATTTTCTTTCATTTATTTTACCAGAATTTCACCCCTCCCCATGGGCCCCTTAAATTGGATTGATTAAAAATCGCTTGAACACCTCTTAACTTATTTCTTAAGCTGTCTTTTTCCCCTGAGTCAGTCGGTTAGGACACTTTCTCTCCTCTTTATCCCCAGAATTTCTCCCCACCCCATTGGCCCCTTAAATTAATTTATGAAAAAACAGTCGAAAACCGATTTACTTACTTTTTAAGCTGATTTTTTTTCGCTGAGTTTCAAATTTCTCGCCTATGTCGTTTAAGAGATATGCCTACACGCTCCATTAGGAATCCTTCAACCCCCACTTTTCAGCCCTTTCACCTCATAATAATACACCACATCGAAAAACGCTTAGACACATGTCTGCGTATTTTTAATGATTAGTTTATATGCCGAGTATCACATCCACAAATGAAACCACTCGTGAGATATTGATATTCAATGAAATGCAGGTTTAACCCCCTTAAGACCCCTTTAGAACCCGAATATCCAAAAACCTCCCTTAGTGTACGGTTTTGACATACAACGAACATATCCCCGAAATGTCAAGTTTCCAACTTCAATATTTATGGCTGGGCGATGATGAGTGAGTGAATGAGTCAGGACATTTCCTTTCAATTTTTTTTTCTTCAGAATTTCACCCCTCCCGATGAACCCCTTCAATTTGATTGAAAAACAAACTGTCGAAAAGCTATTTACTTACTTTAAAGCAGTTTTCCCCCCTGAGTTTGATGAGTGAGTCGGTCAGTCAATCAGTTAGGACACTCTCATTTCTTCCCCCCCCCCCCTCCCAGAATTTTACCCCTCCCCATGGGCCCCTTAAATTGAATTTATGGAAAAGCGGTCAAACACATATTTACTTACTTTTATGCTGATTTTTTTTCCGCTGAGTTTCAAACTCCTCGCCTATGTCGTTTAATCTATGTCTTTCAATCCCCACTTTTCACCCCTTTAACCTCATAAACACATCGAAAAACCCTCAGACACGTGTCTTACTTTTTAATGATAAGTTTATATGCCGTGTATCACATCCCCCAATGAAACCAATCGGGAGATATTGTTATTCAATGAAATGCAGGTTTAACCCCCTTAAGACCCCTTTAGAACCTGAATATCCGAAAATACTCCCTTAGTAGACGGTTTTGACATACAATGAACATATCCCCAAACTGTCATGTTTCTAACTTCAATAATTTTGGCTAGGCGATGATGAGTGAGTGAGTAAGTGAGTGAGTCTGGACATTTTCTTTCAATTTTCTTTTTTCAGAATTTCACCCCTCCCCATGAACTCCTTAAATTTGATTTATGAAAAAAAAATGTCGAACAGCTATTTACTTAATATAAAGCAGTTTTTTCCAGTCAGTCAATCAGTTAGGACACTTTCTTTCCTGATCCCCCCCTCCCCCCCCAGAATTTCATCTCTCCCCATGGGCCCCTTAAATTGGATTTATGAAAAAACTGTCAAACACATATTTACTTCTTTTTTTATGTTGATTTTTTTTCGCTGTGTTTCAAACTCCTCGCCTATGTCGTTTAAGAGACACACGCTCCGTTAAGAATCTTTTAATCCCCACTTTTCACCCCTTTCACCTCATAATATACACCACATCGAAAAACCCTCAAACACATGTCTTCTTATTTTTAATGATGAGTTTATATGCCGAGTATCACATCCCCCCATGAAACCAATCGGGAGATATTGCTATTCAATTAAATGCAGGTCTACCCCCTTAACACCCCTTTAGAACCTGAATAGCCAAAATTTCTCTCTTAGGGGGCATTTGCGGCCCTTGAGGAAGCTGCATACAGATTTCATTCCAATTCGTTCGGTCGTTTCTGAGATTTCGTGATGAATAAATGAATGAGTGAGTGAGTGAGTGAGTGGTATTTGGCAAATATATAGTAGAAAGAAGATAGTGTCAAGTCTTTGTTATGCTAAACTCGGTTGACAGTGCTGTGTGAGCAATTGAGTAACTAACGGGATTTCAAGTAAAGATCCTCATTTTCTATACCGGTAGTGCTGAGCGCAATTGGCATCAAGTCGGCCGTGTCTCGACTTGAGCTATGTTGCCATGGAAACTATCTGCCTTGCCATTCCTTCTTGAGTATATTTTATGATTTGATTAGTCTGTTTTTGAGTGAAAAAGGGCCGAAATCAGAAGAATGAGAAAGACTATCGAAAATTCATGTAGCCAGCGGTTCCTTCTGGGTCCTAAACTATGTGTATGCAAAATATGGTTGAGATTGGTGGAACGGTGTAGATTTGTATACGGAACCAACATATATACATACATACATACATTCATACATACATACATACAGACTTTCACTTTTATATATTAGATTCTGTGAAATGAATAAATCCCTTATAGGAAATGTATGAAATAAAATATCAGTGTATTTGATAAATGATTTAATTATATGAAAGCAAGCGTAATAATAATAATAATAATCACAATTAGATAAATGAAGATTATGATGAATTATATGAAAGTAGTAACTTTTGAGCTCCTTTAAAGGAATAAATACATGTTGTGAACACATGTTCTTAAGGTAAAGCGATTATTGTACGGGAGAGGATTAATATAAAATTGAGATAGAGATCAAATATGATTTTGAATTTATCAGTTCTTTGAAGGCAATTTGGAAATAAAGGATAAGCGTAATGTATCGCATTGAAGTAAATTTGTCACGCTAGGAAGGCGTTGAACCTAAATATACTTGGTAAATTTAATTGTGAGGGGCAGTTGGTCGTGGTAATTGAGCTATAGTAAGTCCTCTATATAGTGATGTGGATCACGAGGCCATGTGTGTTGTTGTGTTATAATAGGGTGCGAATTTATTGTATTATGAGCGCAGGTTATTAGGCCGAGGCCGCCCTAAGTCGCATTTATATAAGTCCTCCAGTATGGGATTGGTTCCCGAGGCAGTTGAGAGAGTCGAACCCAGACTCGTCTAGTTGTTGAAGCCCCTAAATATTCGTTGTTGTATGTGAATTACTCTTACCCACCAATGAGGATACTTCATAATGAATAAATGCCAAGGCTACGAGAATGGTCTAATGAAAATAATAATGTTGTAAAGTAAGTGAATGAGAAGCCAGGCTTGTTCAAAGAACTGCATTTAAGAAACAGCTGTGTTGAAACTAGGAGTAGCTCGTCCCGTGGGGGCGATGGCCGTGAAGTCTCCCTCCCTACAATAACTCACGCTAAGTGTCCAGACTAGACCCCTTGTCATTGATGTTGCGGTCGGTCGGGGATCCGTCTGTTTTGAAGTTATAGTACGCTAGCTTGTTTAGAGTTTGTTTAACGACCCGGACTTCGAACCGAGGTTCTTGTAGATGAAGATTACCGCTTGAAAGTTCAGATCGTTACTTTCTTACGAGATAATGGTCTTTTAAGACAGATAATAATAAATCCCTAATGTAATGTTATAAGTATGAGGTAATGATTCACGAGTTCAGTGAAGACAATTAATCTTAATTTTTGGACTAGTTCAAGTAGTCTTCAGAAACTCGGGAGTGCGCAAATGTTTTCCCAATCACAGTAGTGAATTGTTGATTTGAGAGAGATGGTAACTGAGAACATTGTGAAAGCCCAAAGTTTAAGCAAAGTAGTAAAAGTACTTTAATAAGAATTATATATTGTTTTAATTATAAAATACTCATATCTCTCGGGGAAACCTGTAACCTCTAGAGAGCGCGTCCCCAGGTGGCGGATAGGGGGCCCCTACAGTTTGTAGGGTTGGTTCAAATACCCCCAATAGAACCCGCGGACCAACAGGTAGCCCAACTCCTGGGGGCTTTATAATGCTGGGACACCCTCTCTCCAGGGGTTACAAATATGGAGGGCCCAAGCTCAGTGTTAGTAGTGAAGACCTCAACGGCGAATACGGTGGAGAAGATGGACTTCAGTACAGCGTATGAGGCGGAGGAGGCACCCCAGTGCTCGGGGTTGATAAGAGTAAAAGGTATATGGATGTCCATATATCCAACTCACTAGTGTCTGTTCTGGCATCCAGCGGCTAGTGAGCAGCGTCTGTTCACCTAGTTGGTGCGGCTGTTCGAAGTACGGCTTAATCTCAACAATTAAGTCTTAAAATCTTGTGATCTCCATCGGAGATCACCACAAACAATCTTCAACTTGAAGCAACCATGGCAGAACGACAGGAAAAGATTCCACTACCCCAGGCCCCAGATTGGATCCCTGTTCTGGTCATAGGATTCTGGGGGACCAGACATGTCATGTAGAGAAGGATCGGAGCTTCTCAAAACCTCTTCGACCTAAACGAAAGTGTTTCATAGGTACACTTAATGTGAACACTTTGCTTAAGCCTGGGAAACTCAAACATCTAACGAACACGCTTGATAAATTCAGCATCAAAATTTTGGCATTGCAGGAAACACGATTTACAGATGAAAATCACTTTGATTCTGAGAATTACAGGCTCTATAAAGGAAAACCTGCAGTGCAGATCAACACAGGACCAAGACAATTTGGCACAGGTTTTGCGGTTAGCAAGTCCGTCACAGATTCAGTAATTGATTTTACTTCACCATCAGAAAGACTCTCAACACTCCCAATAAAATCGGGAAACAAGGTATACACACTGATTAACGTGCATGCACCAACGAATGACTACAACAGGAAAGACCCTCAGGTAATAGAAGACTTCTGGGAACTTCTGGAGGAAATCGCGAACAAAATTCCCAAACATCATGTCAAGATTCTACTGGGGGATTTTAATGGTCAGTTAGGAAAAGAAAAGAAATATAGGAGAATTACAGGACCATACACTGCTCATAGCAGAACCAATAAAAATGGTGAACACCTTATAAGCTTCTGTCAAAATTTCAATCTCCAAATTATGTCAACACAATTCCAGAAGCCTACGCGTAAATTAACAACATGGATATCCCCCAATGAAACACTTGGAGAATTCCAGATTGACCACGTTGCTATCTCTAGAAGGAACGCTAAAGAAGTCCTTAATGTGAAAACCAGGAGAGGATTCTTTGACTCAGATCATCATTTACTACAAATCAAGGTAAAATTTCAACCCAACAGACAAAGGATAAGGGGAACCCAGCTTTTCCGAACTGATCCAGAATACCTTGAATTCAACAAGATGAACATCATTGAAGAAATCCGTCAAATGGTTACCACGAGCTGGTCTGAACTTGCTGAGAAAATGAAACAAGCAATAAAATTCGGTCAACCTCCGAGAAAGAGAAAACATA
The DNA here is from genome assembly GCA_946902985.2 of Meconema thalassinum. Lineage (NCBI taxonomy): Eukaryota > Metazoa > Arthropoda > Insecta > Orthoptera > Tettigoniidae > Meconema > Meconema thalassinum. The sequence goes on along the minus strand of OX336392.1, from coordinate 271,500,342 downwards.
GGTGGTGGAACAACACATGCGATCATGCTATTGAATATAGGTTTAAAGCATGGAATAATTTCAATAGCCATAAAACAACAGAAAAATTGCAAGAATTTGTGCAGGTTCGGAAAAACACTTCTAAAATTATTCGCCGAGAAAAGCGCAATTATGATAATAATAGGCTAAATGAAATAGAACAGGACTTCACTAAGAACAACACCAGAAATTTTTACAAGACCTTTAGAGAAAATATAGCAGGCTTTCAACCCCCTAGTTTATGATTCCAACGACCTGATGGATCTCTGGAAACAAATACGAGCAATAATTGTGAAATTCTAGCTAAATATTTCAGTACACTCCTTAATTGCGAAGCACCTTCTGAACAACTTCAATTTGCAAAACCAGTGCCCAACCTTGATTCACTTCCACCATCACATGAAGAAATAGTGGACATAATCAAGTCATTAAAAAACAATAGAGCCCCTGGTGAAGATGGACTTATTGCAGAAGTTTGGAAATTGGATCATGAACACATAACACCAAAAATTCACAGAATAATATCAGATGTCTGGAAAACAGAGAAAATCCCAAAAGAATGGAAGAGTGCTTTGATACACCCACTCCATAAGAAGGGAAGCAAAACTGATCCGAATAATTATAGAGGAATTTCGCTTCTTCCAGTCGCTTATAAAATTCTCTCTAAAGCTTTGCTGAATCGACTCGATCCACAGGTAGACCACCATATTGGAGAATATCAGGCAGGTTTCAGGAAGGGAAGGTCCTGTATTGAGCAGATCTGGAACCTCAAGACCATACTGCACATCCGACGATGCAGGAACACTACAGTCACATTTGTGGATTTCAAAAAGGCTTACGATTCGGTTGACAGACAAACCTTGTTTAACAGACTAGAAGAATTAGGAGTTGACAGGAAGACGAGGGCCATCATCCAGGAAACATTATTGGGAACTACCTCAAAGGTGAAATTCATGGGAGAAATCTCTAACTCTTTTGCAATACATACTGGAGTTCGACAAGGGGATGGTTTATCACCACTCTTGTTCAACATCGTACTGGACAAAATCATCACAGAATGGGAAAAGCATGTGAAAGGTATCCAAATTGGAAAGGAGAAAGGGAAAAGAGTCACTGTGAAATGCTTGGCCTTTGCAGATGATCTGGCCATCTTAACAAACAACAAGGATGAAGCCATATTAGCGCTAGAGAAACTACATGAAATCTCCAGTAAAACGGGACTTGATATTTCCTATGAAAAAACACAGTATATGGATACCAAATCAACAGGAAACATCACCTTGCGAACGCAATATGGAAAAATCTCGCAGGTCACTCACTTCAAATATTTAGGAGAAGCCATCCAACCCACAGGATTGAACACAATTTCTAATGCAGATAGAATAGTAAAATTGCAGAAGGCGTACAAGCTGACATGGAATCATTATAACAAAAGAGCAGTATCTCGCAATGCAAAATTGCGCCATTATAACACAGTTGTCTTGCCTGAAGCCTTGTACGCGGCAGAAACAACCGTCATTAGAGGAATGACAAGAATTCATGATATTGAGAAACAGGAACGAAAAATTCTTAGGAAAATCCATGGCGCTGTTTTCCGTAATGGAATTTGGGTCAGGAGACCAACAAAGGAACTTTATGAAAATACAGACACCATTGTAGATAAATTTAGGAAGAGACGTCTGCAGTTCTATGGACACATATATAGGATGGATGAGAACAGACTCACTAAGAAGATTTTCAATATCGTGAATGCAAGTAAATTAAAGACCAGTTGGATTAAAGAAGTACATGAAGACATGGAATTACCTAAAATCTCTGAAGACGACATTAAGGACAGAGAACAATTTAGAAATAAAATCAGAAACACGAAAATTGTACAAGTTTCAAGGAAAGATACATCAGGGAAAAAATGGACAGAGGAAAGGAAGAAAAAGCACTGTGAACTAATGAAGAGGTTTTGGGAAGAAAAGAAGAGAGGAAAAGGAAGTGAAGCTGTGATTGGCTCAAGTTCTCACGCTCTCCTGAAGGGGAATAATCGGAAATAATAATAAATAAAATACTCATATAAAAGGAAGTGATATGCAGTAAAAGTAATAACACAGTTTATATTGGAAAGTATAGAGCCTATTGGAGCTCTGAATTGTATGGAAATTTAAAAAGGACACTATATGGAAGTGAAAATAGAGATATATTTGTTGGTTTAAGAGAAACCATTTATTTATGATGTAACATTTGTTTTTATTTTGTATTCCTTGTTTACTTTGAACAAGTTAGAATGGGTCAGTATTTTATTTGTTTAATTTGTTGTAGCGCCATAAAATTGTGGAATTAAATGTTTTATAGTAGGAGTTGATTTTGTTTTTATTTTGGAAGTGTATCCTCTATTTAATCCAAAATATGTAAGTCACAGAGTGGGAGAACATACCATAACCCCGAAAATCCCGATTTGAGCATTGCTGGCATACTGTGATTTGCATATTTCATGTTAAATGGGCACAATACCAAGGATAAATCAGTCATAGCATTCATGATTGAGATTTTGCTAAGTGTACTCTTTACAACTAGAATATTCGCGGGCGAATCCGCGACGGGTAATGCTAGTGCTCTATATTTTAGTTTTGGTCAGCCCTTATTTCCAGTCGCTCATTGTACTTTCCTTCCTAGCCTGGAACTTCGCCCTGAAAAAGAAACATGTCCATAGCTTTTTGAACACTCAAGTTATTTCTATATTATTTACGGTCGGGTCAGATTTATCCATGGAGCCAGTCCTCGCGTGACATATTTTCGGCTTAAAATAGTCGGGACAATCTGTAAACAAGATGTTCAGTAAAGAACATATAGCCTACTTTCTCCTAAATGCATGGGTATTGTTATAACTCTTTGTCCTTTTCAAGGAGTATGATTGAATGTTGGTTGTAGTAGCTTGTTGAAATACAACGTGCTATAGGGATATTAAACATGAATATGAGGTGCCCTTTGCTAGTGCTACCTCTGTACCAAATTTCGTTCAATTCGGTTTCACCGTGTTTGAATTGATAGGGGGAATCGATTTGCACACATACTTGGCCACCATCTGCAAACTATTGGGCTGATGTTCTAGCAGTTTGGTCAGAATATGTTTCCCACATAAAGATATGGTGTTGCAAAATTTGGTAGAGACTAGATTATTAGGTTGGTCGTAATGACATTTTAGCGTTTAACAGTTGGGTGACCGCGATTACGTTTCCGTCAAGATGGCGGCGATATAAAACATGACACTGAGGTGCCTTTTGTTAGTACTACCTCTGTACCAAATTTCGTTCCATTCGGTTGCACCGTGTTCGAATTAATAGGGGAATCGATTTTCACACAAAGATGGCCGCCATCCGCAAACTATTACGCTGATGACCAATTAGTTTGGTCAAAGGATGCTCCCCCATAAAGATATACTGTTGCAAAATTTGGTAGAGATCGGATGAATATATTAGTCGTAATTTGATTTAAGCTTTGAACATTTGTGTGGCCGCCATTACGTTTCCGTCAAGATGGCGGCGATATAAAACATGACACTGAGGTGCCTTTTGTTAGTACTACCTCTGTACCAAATTTCGTTCCATTCGGTTGCACTGTGTTCGAATTAATAGGGGGAATCGATTTTCACACAAAGATGGCCGCCATCCGCAAACTATTACGCTGATGGCCTATTGGTTTGGTCAAAGGATGCTCTCCCCATAAAGGTATGTTGTTGCAAAATTTAGTAGAGATCGGATGATTAGGTTAGTCGTAATATGATTTAAGCTTTGAACATTTGTGTGGCCGCCATTACGCTTCCGTCAAGATGGCGGCGATATAAAACATGACACTGAGGTGCCTTTTGTCAGTACTACCTCTGTACCAAATTTCGTTCCATTCGGTTGCACCGTGTTCGAATTAATAGGGGGAATCGATTTTCACACAAAGATGGCCTCCATCCGCAAACTATTACGCTGATGGCCTATTGGTTTGGTCAAAGGATGCTCTCCCCATAAAGGTATGTTGTTGCAAAATTTGGTAGAGATCGGATGATTAGGTTAGTCGTAATTTGATTTAAGCTTTGAACATTTGTGTGGCCGCCATTACGTTTCCGTCAAGATGGCGGCGATATAAAACATGACACTGAGGTGTCCTTTGCTAGTGCTACCTTTGTACCAAATTTCGTTCAATTCGCATTCACCGTGTTCGAATTGATAGGGGGGGACAGACATTCAGAGTACACACACTCACACACACACACACACACAGACACACACACACACACACACACACAGACTCACACACACACATACACACACACACACAGACTCACACACACACATACACACACAGACAGACACACTTTTTTCGACCTGTGTTGATCTCATAAGTCTACTTTCATTTTTTGCAAAAATCGAAAGTAGGCTAAAAACAAGATGTTCGGGAAAGAACATATAGCCTACTTTCTCCGAAATGTATGGGTATAGTTATAACTCTCTGTCCTTATCATCTCCTAATTTCTTCCTATTTGAAGTGCAAATTGGCACACAGGATTTGAACAGTGGCGTTCAAACCATAGTTTATAATTTACCCCAGCATTTTGCAATTTCATCAGCAAACACTCCAAACACCGACTACTTACAATAATTGAAACTTCGTTGCTCTAATAAGGCCCATCTACAATGCGCAGTCGGCAGTCCGTAGTTGGTAGTCCTCGGTCGGCAGTCGCGATCGACTCCGTGCATACTATAGGCACCATACACAACATGAAGTTGCAGTTGGTAGCTGGCAGTTGGCAGTCGAGAATTTTATCCTTGACTGCCAACTACCCGACTGCAGCAATGTAATAGCCAATCAGAGCAGATCAGAAACTGACGTCACGTTGTTGTTCTGTGTCGTGTACGAATGATATAGAACTAAGTGAAGTAACTTCGCAACCCGTTAATTTATAGGCTAATCTTAAATACACGGTATAACAAAATAATCCATCTCCAAATCATCCATATTGCAAGTTTTGAGATTATCAACAACGCCTCTGTGCACAAGGAATAAACGAATGTTACTGTCTTATTACTCCTAGCAGTCGTTAAGACTGGGATCTCTAACTGGCCGGTATAGAGCGCTGCTCGAATCTATAGTTTCTGCATAGTACAACTGAAGGCTGGAAGATGTCACTCCAGTAGAGAATGTCGTTTTTTTAATATATAATTTCCATTGCAAAAAGCACCATATAAAGCTTTATTTTATAACGTCTCAGTACTCAAGAAACAATAAATATAAAAACTAGTCGTGATATCTAGTTGTGAAATATCGAACAATATAATCCTAACAGAGCGAGTGCATTCTAGCGGCCAGAAGAAGAAACTTTTCAATAAAATCTGTTACCTTTTTGTCAGCTAGATGTCTCGATTAAATCTGCTGGCGAATTATGTTTTAATTAAGTATATGTTTTGCACCGTAATATGCACAATATAACGCTTAATTTTAAAACGTCTGAGTCATTACAAAGCAACAAATATGTAAAATGTCAAGCAAAAAACTAACTCTGATGGGGTTTGAACCATAGGCATATGAATGACAGACTAACGCTTTACCACTGAGCTAATTGTGTCAACGAATATCGTTCTATATAAAATGACTTACATAGAACTTGTTAGCAAATAATGATTTATACTAAACGATTTCATCACTGAAATATATTATTTATATATAAAGCATTTCATACAAAGTTTATTTATTTTGTTTCAGTACGCTATATTGCATGCAATACTCAAATTAGTGAAATATAAGTCAGGCACAAGATATCCGCTGCCATCTTGTCTTATTAATGAATCAGCTGAGCTTTTTAAAATCACGTCTGCACTATAGTATTACAAAATAAACTTTTAATTTCGTACGTGCCTCTTCCTTTAGAACAGTTAAAACGATTCTCGGCTCGATAATCGGAACTGGTGGGTCCCATGATATGGATTATAAAGTTTGCATAATTCGCACGGCCGCCATCCTGAAATGGTATGGCCGACGACCTTGTAGTTTGGTCACAAGACGCATCCTATACGAAGGTATGTTGTTACCAAATTTGGTAGAGATTGGATGATTTGGTTAGTCGTTATTTGATTTTACGTTTTGAACGTTTGAGTGGCCGCCATTCAGTTTTAGTAAAGATGGCGGCGATATAAAACATGACACTGAGGTGTCCTTTGCTAGTGCTACCTTTGTACCAAATTTCGTTCAATTCGCATTCACCGTGTTCGAATTGATAGGGGGGGACAGACATTCAGAGTACACACACTCACACACACACACACAGACTCACACACACACATACACACACACAGACTCACACACACACATACACACACACAGACAGACACACTTTTTTCGACCTGTGTTGATCTCATAAGTCTACTTTCATTTTTTGCAAAAATCGAAAGTAGGCTAAAAACAAGATGTTCAGTAAAGAACATATAGCCTACTTTCTCCTAAATGTATGAGTATAGTTATAACTCGTTGTTATTTTCAAAGAGTATAATAGAACTATTCTTTGTTGAAGACCTTAGAAACGATTTACCTCTACCAAACGCCACGACCTAGATAAAAACTGCTACCATCATTGAAGAAAGAAAGAAAGATAAGAAGTATATCAAGAATGTTATGGATCTGGAGACATAATCGACCGGACTGGCGGCGTGGCTCAGCGGTAACGTTCTCGCTTGCTGGGCCCTAGGTTGCAGGTTCGTATCCTGGCGCAGTCAGCTGGCATTTGAGGGTGCACAAATGCGAGGGAGCCGTGTCAGTACATTTACTGGCACGTTAATGATCCCCTTCGGGCCAAAATTCCGGCACCCCGGTGTCTCTAAAAGCAGCAGTAGTTATAAGGGATGTAAAACCAATAACATTATTATTATTATTATTACGACCTGCCGTGGGCAACATCCAACTTTGAGTTGAGGCATGTCTTTACACGTCTGGTTGTGCATGGCTCTCACAACCCTAATTGAATTAACAAATCTTTCCATGACCCTACAGAGACGTGTGTATACAAACTATGTGGATATTTTCGATAATATAATCCTAACAGAGCGAGTGCATTCTAGCGGCCAGAATAAGAAACTTTTCAATAAAATCTGGAAGTTACCTTTTTGGCAGCTAGATGTCTCGAGTAAATCTGCTGGCGAATTATGTTTTAATTAAATATATATTTTACACCATAATGTGTACAATATAACGCTTAATAACATTTTCAAGTAACGCAAAATAGGCTGTTACAAACCCTTTAAAATAAAAAGTTAAAATGTATCGTAGTATCAACTTGTCATTCTTCAAATTCGATGCGCATAGAATGATAATGGTATAGTAATCAATGGATCCCCACGTAGACTAGTCGGGACATCTAGTGGTGAAATATCGAACAATATAATCCTAACAGAGCGAGTGCATTCTAGCGGCCAGAAGAAGAAACTTTTCAATAAAATCTGGAAGTTACCTTTTTGGCAGCTAGATGTCTCGAGTAAATCTGCTGGCGAATTATGTTTTAATTAAATATATATTTTACACCATAATTTGCACAATATAACGCTTAATTTTAAAACATCTGAGTCATTACAAAACAATAAACATATAACATTTCAAGCAAAAAAAAATCTAGCTCTGATCGGGTTTGAACCATAGGAATCTGAGCGACAGGCTATCGCTCTACCACTGAGCTAATTTTGTCAACGAATATCGTTCTATTTAAAATGACTTACATAGAACTTGTTAGCAAATAATGATTTATACTAAACGATTTCATCACTGGAGTATATTATTTATATATAAAGCATTTCATACAAAGTTTATTTATTTTTTATCAGTACGCTATATTGCATTCAATACTCAAATTAGTGAAATATAAGTCAGGCACAAGATATCCGCTGCCATCTTGTCTTATTAATGAATCAGCTGAGCTTTTTAAAATCACGTCTGCACTATAGTATTACAAAATAAACTTTTAATTTCGTACGTGCCTCTTCCTTTAGAACAGTTAAAACGATTCTCGGCTCGATAATCGGAACTGGTGGGTCCCATGATATGGATTATAAAGTTTGCATAATTCGCACGTCCGCCATCCTGAAATGGTATGGCGGACGACCTTGTAGTTTGGTCACAAGACGCATCCTATACGAAGGTATGTTGTTACCAAATTTGGTAGAGATTGGATGATTTGGTTAGTCGTTATTTGATTTTACGTTTTGAACGTTTGAGTGGCCGCCATTCAGTTTTAGTAAAGATGGCGGCGATATAAAACATGACACTGAGGTGTCCTTTGCTAGTGCTACCTTTGTACCAAATTTCGTTCAATTCGCATTCACCGTGTTCGAATTGATAGGGGGGGACAGACATTCAGAGTACACACACTCACACACACACACACAGACTCACACACACACATACACACACACAGACTCACACACACACATACACACACACAGACAGACACACTTTTTTCGCCCTGTGTTGATCTCATAAGTCTACTTTCATTTTTTGCAAAAATCGAAAGTAGGCTAATAAGGGGGAAAATCCACCTATTTTGGTGCAGCACAACCATATAGCTCACGTTCTCGTTCATCCATGTTTAGGGTCTAAGGATACCTTGGTTATCAAATCCTTTATAAAAAAAAATCAAGATGACTGTTCTACCGCCACTACAGTACAAGGCAAATCATACTGTTACGAAATTTATTTTCATGTTTCTGCATGTTAAACTTGAAATGAAAAATATAGTAAACCTAATTTTATATTGGGAATGGTTCATAGGAAGACATCAGGTGTAAGATTACTTCATTAAAAAGATACAGTCAGTCTGAGAGACTAGACTTTATATCATTTCAAATGACGCATGTTACAAATGCTACACATGTTAAAAACGCTCAGGAGGACTTCTCGCTTCGCTCGAAGCCCCAGGACTCTTTCAACAGACTCCATTACCCATTAACTAAGGCTTCCCGCACGGGGAACGGAGAGAGGGAGGTGCACTCCGCTGCATGACGTCATTACCCTTTAACTAAGGCTTCCCGCGTGGGAAACGGAGAGCGGGAGGTGCACTTTGCTGCATGACGTCACGCCTCACCGTCTCCGCATCGCATAACGCCAGACCCCAGGAGTAAACTCAGACTCGGTGCATATGCACTGAACAACGTGATAACGCCATACACGCCGTAACCGTAACGCATAACGGTAGACCAAAGCATAACGATGAAGCCGACAAGATCATTTGAAATGATCAAATACGTACGACTACGACAAAGAGGGAGTGACACACGATGGGTCAAAATGACCCGACGCCAGTCCTCGTGATATATACAGGATTTTCTTGCCTGTTCTCAAGGGTTAGAATCTCAAACTTGATCTGTAGATATGTGATTACAACATGCTGTTGTTGCTTTCTTTAGGGGCTTAGACATAGTGGTCATGGATCCCCGTGTATTTGGGTGTGTGTGTAACTTATATTGGCTGTACTATTGTGTATATTTGTAAACTGGGGATAGGATTGGGAAGGAAGTGGCCGTGGCCTTAAGTTAGGAACCATACCAGCATTTGCCTGGAGAAGTGGGGAACCACGGAAAACCACTTCCAGGATGGCTGAGGTGAAATTCAAACCCTCCTTTTCTCAGATTTTCCTCAAGAGGGGCAGAGTGTACCTCGTCCCAGCCATCATACCAGAATTAAAATTTCTTAGCAGAACCGGGAATCGAATCTGGGCCTCCAGGGCGACGGCCAAGAAACCTAGCCGCTACACCACGATGTGGTCCGCCTGGAAACAAGTTTACGATTTCAGTGTTAATTGTTTTCCTGCGTATCATATTATTAGGCTATTAGCGGTTAAAATATCAAACATTGATCTCTAGATACGTGATTTAACTAACTACAGACTTACAACTAACTTATGCACTAGAAGTAGAAACGGGAATGAAGAGAACCAACAACAATTTAGGTCCTAATTATTTAAGATATTTAATAACCATCATCAACTTCCAATGGTCCGCAACCATTGTTCTCTGTCTTCAGCACCTCGTTTCATTTCACAGTAGTAACCATAATGAAGAGTTAGTGCGATGTCTTGTTGGAAATATTTTCTCGGTCGTCCTTGTGAATTTTCCTTCCAGGAGATTAGGTAGAAAAGCGTTATGTCGCAAGATGTGGCCTGTGAATTTAGCTTTTCTTTTATGGATCGTTCGTCTCCCGTGAATCTCTTGCAGGATATTCTTTAATTTTATGATGGGATTTATTATTATTATTATTATTATTATTATTATTATTATTATTATTATTATTATTATTATTATTATTATTATTATTATTATTATTATTTATTACCATTTGTCAAGCCAACATCATCAGATCCGAATTTGAGTACTAGGCTATTTAGTCTATTGTCTTAATCGCATTTAAGTCGGTCAACACGAGTGTGGTCAATTAGGTTAGGTGGGGAATTACAATTAATTTCCGAGTGCCGGAGATAAGTTAAATGGATTATTTATACACATAATTTAGGTTCAGTGGATTAAGCCTAAATTAACCAGATCTGATGATGTTCGCTTGACAAACGAAACTAGTCATTGCTGTTTGAATAGTGTTTTATTAATGGGAAGGGCATACAGATAGAAGCCAAAACAATAACTCCTTCAATAGTATAACTGTACCCGTCATAAACCTTCTACTACAATTATATACATTTCCTAGGAAGCACTCACATCTTGCTATTAGAAGAAAAGTTTTAATTTTCAAAATTCTAATCGTAACTATTTTATACTTATTTCAAAATTTGTTTTTTGCTTTGTGCTGATCGTCACCGTTTCCCTCAGATCTCCCATGTTTATAGGAATTTTCGGACTTTTATTATCCTAAGGTGGATGTTAAACCTTCAGCTACAAAATGAATCTCACTCGTTTAGGCATTATTAATTAATTAAGCGATATTATTTAAGTTTTAGCCTATTTTCATTTATAAAAAATAGGCTGATGAGATCACCTTTTCCCGTGTGTCTGTCTGTGTGTGTGTGTGTGTGTGTCGTGTATGCCCCCCCCCCCTAATAAAATCTAAACGGCAGGAGCGATTTCAATGAAACTCAGTACATTCATAACACTATTCTGAATGACACCAATCTTGTTACGTCTCACCAATCCAACATGGCGGCTGTACGAAATATGTCACCAGCATTCAAGATCTCCGAAAGCATTACCGATATTACCTTGCAATTTTGTACGGAGATAAAGGGTACTGATACAAGTTTACCTATGTATATTTCATAAACCTGTAAAGTACAAAACGAACATGGCGACCAAGCGAATTTGAAATTAAACTTGATACAGTATATTTTTATACACATTGTAATGCACCGACATCTAACTTCGTTCAATTGTTTACATAACTTCAAGATGGCGGCTGTGAAAAATATTTCACCGGCATTCTATATCTCCGAAACTATTACCGGTATCACCCTTAAATTTTGTACGGAGATAAGGGGCACTACTGGAAGTTCATCTATGAGACTTTCAAAAACCGGTTAACTACAAAACAAACATGGTGGCCAAGCGAATTTGAAAGTTTTAAATAGATTTTTCTCGCGATTTAATGATCCAAACTCAATGAAACTTGGTACAGTAATTGTTTATACACATTGTAATGCACTGGTACCTAATTTAGTTCAATTGTTTACAGAACCTCAAGATGGCAGCTGTGCGAATTTTAAAATTAAGTTTTTAGCCTATTTTCAATTTTGAAAAAATAGGCTTATGAGATCACCTTTTGTCCGTGTGTGTGTGCGTGTGTGTGTGTGTGTGAGAGAGAGGTGTGTGTATGTGTGTCCCTAATAAAATCTAAACGGCTGGAGCGATTTCAATGAAACTCGGTAAGTTCACAGCGCTATTCCCGGCGACCTCGACCGTGCCCTTCAAATTTTGATATGTCTCACCGATCCAACATGGCGGCTGTGCGAAATATTTCACTAGCATTCAATATCTCCGAAACTATTACCGATATCGCCCTGAAATTGTGTACGGTGATAAAGGGCACTACTAGAAGTTCACCTATGAGACTTTCAAAAACCTGGTGACTACAAAACCAACATGGCAGCCAAGCGAAGTTGAGACTTTTAAATAGACTTTTCTCGCGATTTAACTATCCAAACGTAATGAAACTTGGTACAGCTATTGTGTATACACATTGTAATGCACTGGAGTCTAATTTAGTCCAATTGTTTACATAACCTAAAAATGGCGGTTGTGCGAAATATTTCACTGACATTCTATATCTCCGAAACTATTACAGATATCACCCTGCAATTTTGTACGGTGATAAAGGGTACTGATACAAGTTTACCTATGTATATTTCATAAACCTGTAAAGTACAAAACGAACATGGCGACCAAGTGAATTTGAAATATTTTAATAGACTTTTCTCGTGATTTAACTCTCTGAGCGCAGTGAAATGTGGTACAGTAAATGATTTTGCAGATTGTAATGCACTGCCATCAAATTTAATTCAATTGTTTACATAACCTCAAGATGGCGGCTGTGCGAAAGTTTAAAATTAAGTTTTTATTTCTTGTGTCGTAATCATGCGATCGAAGTGAAAGTTTGAATAATGAACCTAGGCAATAATTGTCCTTGAATGGTACATAACTCTATGTCCTATACATATAACAATCCTAAAAGACGAGCTTCCGATATATTTAGACGGTTCTCAGTATCTATGAACCATTTTCAGCAACCAAACTGAATTTTTTTATGTTCATAGAGACTATGAACATATGTTCACCTATAGGAGTTTCAGTAACCGGTGAGCACAAATCCAACATGGCGGCGACGCGAAATATAAATATTTTAATGGACGTTTCTCGCGAATTAACTATCCGAGACTCGTGAAACGTTGCACATTAAATGCTTATACAAATGTCGATCCACTGGCATCTAATTTATTCCAATTGTTTGCATAATCACAAGATGGCTGCTGTGCGTAATTTTAAAATCTCGTTTTTACTTCTTGTGTTCTAATCATGCGATTGCAGTTTGAATACCACACGTACACAATAATCTTAATGTAATAGTACAAAAATAAAAATCCAACCTGGCGACCATCTGAAATATTTAGACGGTTCTCAATATCTACGAATCTGTTACAGCAAATAAACTGATTTTTTTAATGTTGATAGAGGCAATTAACATGAGCAGGATATATGAAAATATGCTGTATAGTTCTTCACGGAACTACTTGTTATTTCTTGTGTCGTAATCATGCGATCGAAGTGAAAGTTTGAATAATGAACCTATACAATAATTTTCATATAATGGAACATGACTCTATGGCATATACATATAACAATCCAACATGGCGACCATCCGAAGTATTTAGACGGTTCTAAATATCTACGAATCTATTTCGGCAATCAAACTGAATTTTTATGTTCATAGGGGCTATGAACATAAGTTCACTATAACCAGGACCTTCAATAACCTGGTAATCACAAATCCAACATGGCGGCGACGCGAAGTATAAATATTCACATCGATCTTTCTCGCAATTTAACCAACCGAATGCAGTGAAACATGGTACAGTAAATCCGTATACAAATGAATCCACTGGCATCTAATTTTTTTCCAATTGTTTCCATAACCACAAGATAGCAGCTGTGCGAAATGTTAAAATCTTGTTTTTACTTCTTGTGTCCTAATCATGCGATTGAAGTTTGAATACTACACGTACACAATAATCTTCATGTAACAGTACATACCTCTATGACCTACATATATAAAAATCCAACATGGCGAACATCCGCAATATTTAGTCGGTTCTCAATATCTATGAATCTATTACAGCAATCAAACTGAAATTTTGTATGTTGATAGTGGCAATTAACATAAGTAGGATATATGAAAATAGGCTTTAGTTCTTCACGGAACTACTTGTTATTCTTGGTAAACTCAGGAAAAATTTGTATCGTTACTTACAAAACTATGTATTGCCACAAAGAGTTAATTGAGATTCATTTAGTAGCTGAAGGTTTATCACCCACGTTAATAAAAGGAAGTCCAAAAATTCTTATAAACTTGGGCGATTTGAGGGAAATGGTGAAGGTCAATACAAAGCGAGAACCAAAGTTTGAAAATGGGTAAAGAATAGTTACGATTCGGATTTTAAAAATGTAAAGCTTTTCATCTAATAGCAAGATGTGTGTGCATCCTTGGAAATGTATTTATAATTGTGTACAAGGTTTATGGCAGGCACAGTTCCATAATATTAAAATCGTTATTTTTGTTGGCTCGTTGAGCTATATGTTTCCCCTTAAGTGTATTCATGTGATGTATTTCAGGCAGTCCCCGCCTAATCTAATTGGGCAGACACCTGTTCACCGACTGAAGAGCTTCCATTTTTAGATTACTGAGGAACTCTGAAAAATGGCTTCGAATATTTGAATAAAACTTGTCTATTGGGGAATTACTATAATTAATTAAAACTTTCTTCGGCTTTTTCCAATTAATTCGGGTCGCCGGAGCCAACCAGGATCATCTTGAGTTTGTCTAGGGATTGAAGGCCAGATGCCCTTCCTGGCGCCACGCGGTTTTTCAAGTGAAAATTCTACCCCGCTGTCATCGGGATTTGAACCCCGGCCGTCCGAGTGACAGACGAGTAGCTAAGCCTCTGCGCCATCACGCTCCTCAATTACTATAATTAATAATAACATGTATCAAATGATGGGTGTAAAAGACAATACTCTCGCCCCAATCTCTGGCTATCCGAGATTGGGAACAGTGGGTATTCTAATGGTAATTCGAATCAACGGCAACAGCATCTATTCCCAACAGAGGTTCATTTTTAACGCATGACAAGAACTACTAAAGAAGGGTATCGATTGCGACCTTAAATATGTTTTGTGACCCGATCTACACTCTAAACAGTTGAACCGCCATCAATCACGATTCGAGAGGGGAGTTGAATGCAATTTTCAACGGCCGTTTTGCGCGTAATGATGGTGCGGTGTGTGAACTCTTATTGAGTTCTGCGGTTTGGAAGTAAAGCGCACTGTCACGCAGTGGGGTGAAGAGGGTTGCATACTTCTTGTTGCGTTGGGGAGAGAAGAAACCTGGAATCGACCGAGCGAGCCACCAACAGCGGCCGAACCCATCGGAGAAAGAGACTTGAAATTCTGGCGACAGACACTTGAGTCAAATTGGTTTACGACCCCCCACTCTCTTTCCCCTTCTGTGCTCTTGAAATGGCACTGGAATAATAATGTGCTCCATCCACAGAGATGGAAACATCGATCGCAACATAAGGGGAGACGTAAGCTGATGTATGGCGAGGAGAAATTACTCTCACGACTACCTGAAATGACATGCATCCCGTCAGATGGTGTGAGTGCTAGTGTGTATCTTCTGCCCTCTAGCGTGCTCTCGCAATTTGTCAGCAGCCCGTTGTCAGCTTGGGTCATTACTCTCTAAAGGAGACCTGGCCATCTGAAGAGATCACCGTCACAACGACAAACCCTCAGCACTTGTTGACACCATACACGTTATTGTTCCAGATTCATTTTAGGATCTTCATTGGCCGTGGTGGCTGAGAGAGCTGACGCACAACCTCGTGACTCGGTGGCATCTGAAGAGCGAGGGTTCGAACCCCACCTCGGCCATCCTGAGAATGGTTTTTATGGTTTACCATTCTCACCACCAGGCAAATTCTGGGACAGTTCCTTCCAAAATCGCTTACCTGACCCGTCTTGAATTGAATGGCCATTGGCTGCATTAATCAAATTCCGGTGTGAGACAAAACAGAGAAGAGGAGGTTTGCATTCTTACCTCAGCCATGCTGGAAGTGATTATCCATGGTTTCCCACTTTCACTCTAGGCAAATTTATTTATTTATTTGTTTATTTATTTATTTATTTATTTATTTATTTATTTATTTATTTGCGCACAACAGGATTTTCATCCCAATTACAGTGGCATTAAGATTACACAGTATGTTGTTTTAAAACTTATACTACTATAAACTAAACAGTAATAATAATAATAAAACACTAATTAAAATTACACAGTGTGTTATCTTAAGATGTATACTAACTTAAACGAAAAGTAACTAAATAAAACTAATTAAAATAACTTGGTGTACAATTAAAACAGTATAGTACAAATAATACATGTGTAATACAAGGTTGGCTATGTAGAATGACTCAGTGGTAAGAATTCATGATTTACAATTTGCAAGGTTTGTGACATTATTTCTGGAGTGTGGTTAGGAATTCCATCAAAAATACTGTCAAGGAAGTACTAAAATATATGGCATTGAGCAACATTGTTGAAAATATTACATAGTCTGTTCAGCGGTGAATTTTTGTGGGCAGATGTCCTGGTTCTTTTAATTTCAAATGTGATATTGTTCCTAGAATTGATGCGTGATACATGGAAATATAAGAGAGAAAGGAATTCGAAATCATCAATTGAATTGTTTATAATTTTGAAAAGGAATTTCATAGCATCAATTTTTCTTCGTATTTCTAAACTGTCTACATAAATATTTATTCGCAGTTCCTGGTATGGTATCAAGTGAGGATAGTTGGCTGTTCTTTTAAAATGTAGATATTTTAGGAATTTATTTTGTGTGTTTTCAACCATTGAGGTATATAAGGCCAAGGCCACCCCCTTCCCAATCCTATCCGAAATTTACACATATTATGTATGAATTTTAGCCAATGGCCATAGCAGGGCATTTTAATATTGATAACCCGTGGGCTCCCAACAAGTTCAATTTCAAGTAGACAACTGTAGTTCTAACTTTGACTAGCAGATGTCATTGTCACTGACACTCAGCCGTGAACGTTGGAACTTGATATAGCATTTCTAACCAACAAAATATATCCTAGAGATTTGGCTACACACCGCCAATATTGTAGTGGTAGGTTCTTTTGCATGCCATAAATCTATAACATGGGCCCGCTGGCTTAACTTCCCCTCCGAATGAAGCCATACTGAAGGATTTTAACGCTTCAAAAATCCGACGACTTCGACTGGGTTTGAACCCACAATCATGGGCATAGCAATTTAGCATTCGGCGATTTACAAATATACTCACTAGTATAACCATCACAATAACACAGGTTATCACAACAATCACACACACCCAAGTGGTCATGTAGCCCCGTGTACTTGCTGTAAGTGCGTGTGGATTTTTTTCTGACAACGTTTGTCATTGTGAGGGCTGTAGTAGTTTGTGTATTTGTAACGAGCTAGATGATGATGATGGTGATTATTATAATTGATATATTAAGGGGCCTAGCATCTAGGTTATCGGCCCCATAGTGGTTGAGTGATCTTTAAAATTAAGAAATGATTAACTACAGCGAAAACTAACAATTAACTTACAACTAACTTACGAACAAGAAGAGAAAAAGGACAACAAAAACAAAGAAGGAATAACAGAAATAAACGACAAGCAAAAGATAATGATAATATTAATGTTATTGGTTTTACGTCTTTTTTAACTACTACGGCTTTTAGAGACGCTGGGGTACCAAAAAGTGCAGATACGGTTCAATCGTATTTGCGCACTTTCAAATGCCAACTAACTGCGCCAGAAATTGATCTTGCAAACATTGAAAATTGTTCCCCTTAACTGTCGAAGAATGAGGACTGAGGGACTTGCTATGAAGTATGGCCATGAACGGCAGATAGAAAAGGGAAAATAAAAAAGAGTGTCCTCCCCAAATTCAACGGACGAAGGGGAAAACCAGCTCACCAGCCGAGGACCCTTTAAAGTATAGCTCTATCAATGGTGCACCTTTAGGGCTTTGAGCAGAAGGCATCATGAAATAATAGGTTTGCACCCCCGAAGAATGATGGTATCATGGAAGATTAGACAAGGGTCAATTAACTCAGAAAATTGGAAGATTCCCTAGGCCTAGAACACCGTAACACCGTCGGGGTCGGAAGAGAACAAGAGTTGACCAAGGAGGTCAGAAGGTCTAGCCTTAAATTAATATTTTTATTATGTGAATCTATGAGAAAATACAAATGGATAAAAGAAAAATATAATGTTGCAGAAACATAACATAGAATCAAGGATATGGTTTATTCGTCTATTTGTATTATACGTATCGTACATACTATAACGAGCAGGAACTAAGTGCACGTGCGGTAGTTGCCATGGTAACTAAGTGTCGGAAAAGTGTCGCCCTAACATGCTTGAACGAGGGGGGACCTAAGTGCGCTTGCCGTAGTTGCCATGATAACCAAGTGTCGGAAATGTGTTGCCCTAACATGCTTCAACGGGGGGACCTAAGTGCGCTTGCGGTAGTTGCCATGATAACCAAGTGTCGGAAATGTGTTGCCCTAACATGCTTCAACGGGGGGACCTAAGTGCGCTTGCGGTAGTTGCCATGATAACTAAGTGTCGGAAATGTGTTGCCCTAACATGCTTCAACGAGGGGGACCTAAGTGCGCTTGCCGTAGTTGCCATGATAACCAAGTGTCGGAAATGTGTTGCCCTAACATGCTTCAACGAGGGGGACCTAAGTGCGCTTGCCGTAGTTGCCATGATAACCAAGTGTCGGAAATGTGTTGCCCTAACATGCTTCAACGGGGGGACCTAAGTGCGCTTGCGGTAGTTGCCATGATAACTAAGTGTCGGAAATGTGTTGCCCTAACATGCTTCAACAAGGGGGACCTAAGTGCGCTTGCGGTAGTTGCCATGATAACTAAGTGTCGGCCTAACATGCTCCAACGAGGGGACCTAAGTGCACTTGCGGTAGTTGCCATGATAACCAAGTGTCGGCCTAACATGCTCCAACGAGGGGACCTAAGTGCACTTGCGGTAGTTGCCATGATAACTAAGTGTCGGAAATGTGTCGCCCTAACAAGCTTCAACGAGGGGGACCTAAGTGCGCTTGCCGTAGTTGCCATGATAACTAAGGGTCGGAAATGTGTTCCCCTAACATGCTTCAACGAGGGGGGCCTAAGTGCGCTTGCCGTAGTTGCCATGATAACCAAGTGTCGGAAATGTGTTGCCCTAACATGCTTCAACGGGGGGACCTAAGTGCACTTGCGGTAGTTGCCATGATAACTAAGTGTCGGAAATGTGTTGCCCTAACATGCTTCAACGAGGGGGACCTAAGTGCGCTTGCCGTAGTTGCCATGATAACCAAGTGTCGGAAATGTGTTGCCCTAACATGCTTCAACGAGGGGGACCTAAGTGCGCTTGCCGTAGTTGCCATGATAACCAAGTGTCGGCCTAACATGCTCCAACGAGGGGACCTAAGTGCACTTGCGGTAGTTGCCATGATAACTAAGTGTCGGAAAAGTGTCGCCCTAACAAGCTTCAACGAGGGGGACCTAAGTGCGCTTGCCGTAGTTGCCATGATAACTAAGGGTCGGAAATATGTCGCCCTAACATGCTTCAACGAGGGGGACCTAAGTGCGCTTGCCGTAGTTGCCATGATAACTAAGTGTCGGAAAAGTGTCGCCCTAACAAGCTTCAACAAGGGGGACCTAAGTACGCTTGCGGTAGTTGCCATGATAACTAAGTGTCGGAAATGTGTCGCCCTAACATGCTTCAACGAGGGGGACCTAAGTGCGCTTGCCGTAGTTGCCATGATAACTAAGTGTCGGAAATGTGTCGCCCTAACATGCTTCAACGAGGGGGACCTAAGTGCGCTTGCCGTAGTTGCCATGATAACTAAGTGTCGGAAATGTGTCGCCCTAACATGCTTCAACGAGGGGGACCTAAGTGCGCTTGCCGTAGTTGCCATGATAACTAAGTGTCGGAAATGTGTCGCCCTAACATGCTCCAACGAGGGGACCTAAGTGCACTTGCGGTAGTTGCCATGATAACTAAGTGTCGGAAATGTGTCGCCCTAACAAGCTTCAACGAGGGGGACCTAAGTGCGCTTGCCGTAGTTGCCATGATAACTAAGGGTCGGAAATGTGTCGCCCTAACATGCTTCAACGAGGGGACCTAAGTGCACTTGCGGTAGTTGCCATGATAACTAAGTGTCGGAAAAGTGTCGCCCTAACAAGCTTCAACGAGGGGGACCTAAGTGCGCTTGCGGTAGTTGCCATGATAACTAAGTGTCCAAAAAGTGTCGCCCAAACATGCTTCAACGAGGGGGACCTAAGTGCACTTGCGGTAGTTGCCATGATAACTAAGGGTCGGAAATGTGTCGCCCTAACATGCTTCAACAAGGGGGACCTAAGTACGCTTGCGGTAGTTGCCATGATAACTAAGTGTCGGAAATGTGTCGCCCTAACATGCTTCAACGAGGGGGACCTAAGTACGCTTGCGGTAGTTGCCATGATAACTAAGTGTCCAAAAAGTGACGCCCAAACATGCTTCAACGAGGGGGACCTAAGTGCACTTGCGGTAGTTGCCATGATAACTAAGTGTCGGAAATGTGTCGCCCTAACATGCTTCAACGAGGGGGACCTAAGTACGCTTGCGGTAGTTGCCATGATAACTAAGGGTCGGAAATGTGTCGCCCTAACATGCTTCAACGAGGGGGACCTAAGTGCGCTTGCCGTAGTTGCCATGATAACTAAGTGTCGGAAATGTGTCGCGCTAACAAGCTTCAACGAGGGGGACCTAAGTACGCTTGCGGTAGTTGCCATGATAACTAAGTGTCCAAAATGTGTCGCCCAAACATGCTTCAACGAGGGGGACCTAAGTGCGCTTGCCGTAGTTGCCATGATAACTAAGTGTCGGAAATGTGTCGCGCTAACATGCTTCAACAAGGGGGACCTAAGTACGCTTGCGGTAGTTGCCATGATAACTAAGTGTCCAAAAAGTGTCGCCCAAACATGCTTCAACGAGGGGGACCTAAGTGCGCTTGCCGTAGTTGCCATGATAACTAAGTGTCGGAAATGTGTCGCGCTAACAAGCTTCAACGAGGGGGACCTAAGTACGCTTGCGGTAGTTGCCATGATAACTAAGTGTCCAAAATGTGTCGCCCAAACATGATTCAACGAGGGGGGCCTAAGTGCGCTTGCGGTAGTTGCCATGATAACTAAGTGTCGGAAATGTGTCGCCCAAACATGATTCAACGAGGGGGACCTAAGTACGCTTGCGGTAGTTGCCATGATAACTAAGTGTCGGAAATGTGTCGCCCAAACATGCTTCAACGAGGGGGGCCTAAGTACGCTTGCGGTAGTTGCCATGATAACTAAGTGTCGGAAATGTGTCACCCTAACACACTTCAACGAGGGGGACCTAAGTGCGCTTGCACTGGTTGTTATGGTAACTGTGTTACGGATATTTATCGCCCTAACACACTTCAACGAGAGGGACCGAAGTGCGCTTGCACTGGTTGTCATGGTAACTATGTGTCGGATATTTGTCGCCCTAACACACTTCAACGAGAGGGACCTAAGTGCACTTGTACTGGTTGTCATGGTAACTATGTGTCGGATATTTGTCGCCCTAACATAATTCAACTAGGGGGACCTATGAGCGCTTGTACTAGTTGTCATGGTAACTAGGATGGATTGTTTTTTTAGTTTGGCACCTTAGTTATAACTGGATTAATAACTCACTTAGATGGTCCCAAGTTTCACAGGCCCTCAATGTAGTCCCCGCCGTTGCGTACAACGTGTTCCCAGCGATGCGGAAGCCGTTGGATCCCGTTGGCACTGCCCAATTTATTGATGGTACGAAGAGAGCGCTCGGCAGCCTGCTTAACGTCTTCAATGGTACGTAAGCGCTCCCCGCGCATTGTCATCTTCATCTTCGGGATGAGATCATAGTCGCAGGGACTGATGTCGGGAGAATATGGGGGGTGATAGAGGACCTCCCAGCCCCAGCGATCCAACAATGCCGACACAACGCCTGCTGTGTGTGCCCTAGCACTGCCATGCAGAACGATGGGCGGTGTAACCATGTGGTGGCGCCGTTTCCTTTTCAGAGCTCCTCGGAGATGGTCTTGCAGAAACGAACAATAATTCGCCGCATTAACGGTTTTCCCTCGGGGAACAGTATGGTGAATGATCACACCATCCCAATCATAGGCAAGAATCAACATTGGTTAACATTGGTCGAACTGTTTGTTTCCGTGGTGATCCGTGCCGCCACTCGTTCGATTGGCGTTTCAACGGTGGCTCATAAGATCTGGCCCACGTCTCGTCAATGGTTATGATACGCCTTAAGAAGGCCTCTCTTTCGCGCTCATAACGCTGCAAGTGCATACGACAAGCGTCATATCGCAGCCATTTGTGCATGTCGGTTATGTCATGCGGAACCCATTTGGACGCAATCTTCCTCATTTTCAATAAGTCCTTCAGGATGTGGAGGACAGTTGAATGCGCCAGTCCGGTATCTTGCTCTAATTGACGAATCGTTACGTTCCGATCCACCTCTACTAACGCGGACACCATCTGTACATTGCCATCACTTACTGGTGGGTGACCAGATCGAGGCATGTGCTCCACGCGTTCGCACCCATCTCGAAAAGCTGCAACCCATCTTGCTACCGTTCTGAACGGTAACGCAGCTGCACCGCACGCTTCCTGCAATCCACGGTGACACTGTTTAGCACTGCGACCCCTAGCACACTGAATTTTTATCCACGTTCTCTCCTCCTGCTTGGAAAACATTGCGACTGTCATTCGCGAGCGCTGGTCTCACACTACTCATCTAACAGGCGCGACTGCGCACGAGCGGTGGTGAGGACGGGCGAGGTCATGTGCTCTGAGGGAGGGGATGCAGGGCAGCAACCGTCGGTAAAAGTGGCAGCGCCCAACATTGTTGCAACTTGGCACTGAAGCATTGGTGCCAAAACTAAAAAACCAACCCATGTATGTGTCGGATATTTGTATCCCTAACACGCTTCAACGAGAGGGACCTAAGTGCGCTTGCACTGGTTGTCATGGTAACTATGTGTCGGATATTTGTCGCCCTAACACGCTTCAACGAGAGGGACCTAAGTGCGCTTGCACTGGTTGTCATGGTAACTATGTGTCGGATATTTGTCGCCCTAACACACTTCAACGAGGGGGACCGAAGTGCGCTTGCACTGGTTGTCATGGTAACTATGTGTCGGATATTTGTCGCCCTAACACACTTCAACGAGGGGGACCTAAGTGCGCTTGTACTGGTTGTCATGGTAACTATGTGTCGGATATATTTCCACGCTAAACTGTCCAGGCTAATTCTAGATAGACCTCCAGCCCAAATACATATCCTTGTTAAAAGTTTACAATTTATTACTTTATCTTTGTTAAGAGAGGCAGTTGACCTCACTGTTCCACCCCTTAAAACAACAATAACTCCTACTAAAACATGCCGCTTGTTGGATAACTTTGACTCACAGTTTTAAAACCATATTTTGTTCATTTCGTATTGTTTATGATTAATATCATTGTTATATTAGTTTATGTTGCTTTGACTGGACAAACTTATTGAATTTGGGGGTCATTGTTAATTTTATTCATAAAATAGCAATAAATTTAAATGTATTTAAATGAGTCAAATTACCTCCAATTTATTGGAATTTTTAAGGGAGACGAAAAAAATTACGGTTCTATCATAAATGATCAAAATTATCCTCTTTTATCTTAACTTGATCTCCTTCAGTTACATCATAAGTTACATTAAATTGACATTCGTATTCGAGTCATTGATTTAAATAAAAATAATAGACATAATCAACTTGTTTGCGATTCTAATGAGACATTGCAGTTTAATTTGACTTGCTATACGCTATGTTGATTGGCGTACCTTTTGTTGGTTCAGTAAGGCTTTAATGTGATTTGAAACAGACAAGCCACAATCTGCAACACGAGATGGACCGTGCTAATGCAATGAGTAATTTTCATGTCCAGTGCACAAGAACAAGCAAACACAAGTTTGTCTGTTAGTACACGGTGGATGTGTTTATTGACCAAATAGCAGACCACAGGCAGGTAGTGACAGTAGCTAAATGAGGGAGCTATGAGCCATTATTCGTAACAAACTAACCTTGAAACTTGCCATGTGGGAGAACTGGGCTTTGCCACTACAAAACCACAGACTTACTCTCGCAGTCACTATGTACAGTTGCTTTAAATTATACTGATATGATGATGATGATAATGATGATGATGATGATCTTGATGATTGTTGTTTTAAGGGGCTTAATGGTTTGGATGATAAGTGAAAATGAAAGATGACATGAAACCTACAACTAAAACTAACTACAAACTTAACAACTAACATACTAGAAGGATAAATAAAATAAAAAAGAGAAATAATGGACAGGAGGAAAAGAAATGCCCTCAACCTTCGAAGAATGAGGATTGAGGGACCTGGAAGAAAGGAGAGCCATAAAAGATAGATATAAAAGCGAAAGAGGAGAGGGTTCACCCCAGAGGCACTGGAAAAAAAGAGGGGGGAATCGGATCCAGCTCAGGAATCCCTCAGGGTCACTAACTCCCGAAATCACCAGCCGTGAGTTCTCGAGGGTGTAGCACTATTCAGGGGGCACCATAAGTGGTGGGGTTACACACACCCTGCCTTTATTAGGGCCTTGAGCAGAAGGCAGGAGATATCAAAAAGAAAGAAGAAGAGGTCTAACCCCTCGAAGAATGAGGATTTAAGAGAGAAACGGTAAGGACCTATTAATGCGGGAAGTGAAAAACACCCCTAGGCCTCGGATACCCTAATAGTCGGGGATTGGAAAAGGACAAGAATTGACCAAGGTAGGTCGGAAAGGAAAGATGGCAGAGAGGATCACGGCACAAGTAAGTGGAAGCAATCCTGGACTCAGTAGGGGCCCCGTGGTCACCAACCCAAGTCCCACTAGTTGTGAGCCCGTGAGGTGTATATTGAAATGAGAATATATCCTACGCCCATATACGAACACTGCATTTCTTGCCAGCCTAGGTGTGACACCCGGTTTCCCTTAATATCTCTGTTAAGTATTCATAGTTTGAGCGAAAGCACATTCAGTATGATGCTGTTCACGTTCTATTGGATTTATGTACAACTATCTTGTGGATGTTATACATATTACAAGCAAGGCAGTGAGTGGTTCATATATTACTGGAGAAGCGGAATTCATTTACAGAGCTGGAGTTGCAACATTACTTTTCTTATCTGCTCATTTCCCAAGTGACAGAATAGCAAATGGCAAGAAGAGTGAACTGAAGACAGTGAGTGTGACTTCATTTGCCTCAGAATTAAAATGTCCGTCGCCCCACCCCACGAGGTTTGTGTTCATCAGGGCGCTGCGCACTGACTGAGTTTGCATGTCGCCAAATACGAATTATTTATATCATTTTGGAGTACCTCTTACAGAGTCAGAGTTGCTATAATTTTTCCTGACGGAATAATAATGATAGTAATTTCAGAAGACTCAATGGTAGAAGTGAGGTACAAGCTACGAGGGCGGATTGAAAATTCTTTGCCCCTACTTTC
The DNA here is from genome assembly GCA_946902985.2 of Meconema thalassinum. NCBI lineage: Eukaryota > Metazoa > Arthropoda > Insecta > Orthoptera > Tettigoniidae > Meconema > Meconema thalassinum. Next base: position 271,474,922 of record OX336392.1, on the reverse strand, counting down.
TTTTAGCCTCTCCCCCACACACACACACACAAAACCATAACGGTGATTACAAATATACGTACTGCTATACGTACTTTACACCATTTTCCTAGCTGGCGGCGTGGCTCAGCGGTAACTTTCTCGCCTCCTGTTCCCAAGGTTGCAGCATCGAAACCTGGTGCAGTCAGCTGGCATTTGAGGGTAGATTTACTGCCACGTTAAAGATCCCCTTAGGGGCGAAATTCCGGCACCCCAGCGTCTCTAAAAGCCACAGTAGTTAAAAGGGACGTATAACCAATAACATTATTACTACAATATTATTCTACATAGTCTCCTCATTTTTTCAGATATTTGTCCTATCGCAGCACTAATTTTAATATGCCCCTGTGATAGAATTTAGCTGGCTGACTGTGGAACCATCGTCGGACTGCTGGCTTGGTGCCTTCGTTGTACGTGAAGCGCTGTCCTGTCAGGAACTTCTTCAGCGGACCAAAGACGTGGAAATCAATAGGGGTAAGGTCCAGACTGCATGGTGGGTGGTCCAAACTGTCCAAGTGAAATGACAGGAGCCTGTTGGCGGTTCTGGTTGCCACATGTGGTCTCGCATTGTTATACAGATTAAACGCAATTTTGAAGGGAATAATATATTTGTTGTTCTTGACTTTTTTGGGCTTAGCAACATCGTGGTCATGTAGTCCCGTGCACTTAGGTGTGTGTGGAATTTGTCTGAATACCTCTGTTATGGTGATGGCTGTATTAGTGTGTGTATTTGTAAGACAGATGAGGATTGGTAAAGAGGTGGCCATGGGCATAATTTAGGAACCATCCTGGCATTCGCCTTGAGTAGAGGTGGAAAACCACGGTAAGCCACTTCCATGATGGCTTCTATGGGAATAGAATCCGCCTCTCCTCAGTTTTTCCTCATGAAGGTGATTGTACCACGTTCCAGCCCTCAGAGCAGAATTTAATTTCTTGGCAGGGCCGGGAATCCAACCCGGACTTCCACGGTGCTAGCCACTGCACGAACAATGTTTTCAAGCTTGAACTAATGGTCTATATGGAAGAACGCTGGGATATGTGTCCCGTTATATTTGACGTACTTTATTTTTTATGTGTTTAATTTCTATGTTAAACGATGGTCTCGATGCATCTTCTTCTACGATAAATCGTAGTTCTTTTACTAATTTGCACTTAAACGATGGTCTCGATGCATCTCCTTCTAGGATAAATCTTAGTTCTTTTACTAATATGCACTTAAACGATGGTCTCGATGCATCTTCTTCTAAGATAAATCGTAGTTCTTTTACTAATTTGCACTTAAACGATGGTCTCGATGCATCTCCTTCTAAGATAAATCTTAGTTCTTTTACTAACTTGCACTTAAACGATGGTCTCGATGCATCTTCTTCTAAGATAAATCGTAGTTCTTTTACTAATTTGCACTTAAACGATGGTCTCGATGCATCTCCTTCTAGGATAAATCTTAGTTCTTTTACTAATATGCACTTAAACGATGGTCTCGATGCATCTCCTTCTAGGATAAATCTTAGTTCTTTTACTAATATGCACTTAAACGATGGTCTCGATGCATCTCCTTCTAAGATAAATCTTAGTTCTTTTACTAACTTGCACTTAAACGATGGTCTCGATGCATCTTCTTCTAAGATAAATCGTAGTTCTTTTACTAATTTGCACTTAAACGATGGTCTCGATGCATCTCCTTCTAGGATAAATCTTAGTTCTTTTACTAATATGCACTTAAACGATGGTCTCGATGCATCTTCTTCTAAGATAAATCGTAGTTCTTTTACTAATTTGCACTTAAACGATGGTCTCGATGCATCTCCTTCTAGGATAAATCTTAGTTCTTTTACTAATATGCACTTAAACGATGGTCTCGATGCATCTCCTTCTAGGATAAATCTTAGTTCTTTTACTAATATGCACTTAAACGATGGTCTCGATGCATCTTCTTCTAAGATAAATCGTAGTTCTTTTACTAATTTGCACTTAAACGATGGTCTCGATGCATCTCCTTCTAGGATAAATCTTAGTTCTTTTACTAATATGCACTTAAACGATGGTCTCGATGCATCTCCTTCTAGGATAAATCTTAGTTCTTTTACTAATATGCACTTAAACGATGGTCTCAATGCATCTCCTTCTAAGATAAATCTTAGTTCTTTTACTAACTTGCACTTAAACGATGGTCTCGATGCATCTCCTTCTAAGATAAATCGTAGTTCTTTTACTAATTTGCACTTAAACGATGGTCTCGATGCATCTCCTTCTAGGATAAATCTTAGTTCTTTTACTAATATGCACTTAAACGATGGTCTCGATGCATCTCCTTCTAAGATAAATCTTAGTTCTTTTACTAATTTGCACTTAAACGATGGTCTCGATGCATCTTCTTCTAAGATAAATCGTAGTTCTTTTACTAATTTGCACTTAAACGATGGTCTCGATGCATCTCCTTCTAGGATAAATCTTAGTTCTTTTACTAATATGCACTTAAACGATGGTCTCGATGCATCTCCTTCTACGATAAATCGTAGTTCTTTACTAATTTGCACTTAAACGATGGTCTCGATGCATCTCCTTCTAAGATAAATCTTAGTTCTTTTACTAACTTGCACTTAAACAATGGTCTCGATGCTTCTCCTTCTAAGATAAATCTTAGTTCTTTTACTAATATGCACTTAAACGATGGTCTCGATGCATCTCCTTCTAAGATAAATCTTAGTTCTTTTACTAACTTGCACTTAAACGATGGTCTCGATGCATCTCCTTCTAAGATAAATCTTAGTTCTTTTACTAACTTGCACTTAAACGATGGTCTCGATGCATCTCCTTCTAAGATAAATCTTAGTTCTTTTACTAACTTGCACTTAAACGATGGTCTCGATGCATCTCCTTCTAAGATAAATCTTAGTTCTTTTACTAACTTGCACTCAAAAACTTTACACATTTTAACTTTCAATTTTTAAAATTTTATCAACCCACTCTTCTATATAAAGATTATTTTTGGTGTTATTGCCGCATATAAATTAACACAGTGAATACACTTTATTTCAGTTACTGCAAACCCTCAAATTCGTGAAATAAATGCTGCTTGTGAATGAATTTGCTATTTTTAATCTCCAAGTTCTCTGATTAGAGATGCATACATAGGTTTCTGTCCCCCTGTTTCATGACATCATTCAAGTAGTGATAACTTATTTCCTAATCACTGTGGTCAACACAGCACATTCCCCTTGGTATTATTCATTCTGTGGAAACAAGACGAGGGTTGACCGTATAGTCGGCACATAAACCACGACCACCCCTGTTAGCTGTCAAGGGAATGCACAATCCCACCCAAATGGTGGCATCTGAAGCAATAAAACGATTTTCACCAACAAACATAGGTAAATAAAAAAATTAGAATTACGCACAAACAACAAACATGTTACGAAATGTGAGGCATTCCCCTCAATCGCAATATATCACTCTTTCCCCCAGAATTGTTTACTTTACTTAACATTACTTTACTTTGTTTTTTACTGTACTTCTTTTTACTTTAATTTAATTTAATATAATCTATTTTAATTATTTTAATAATCATTTAAAAATTTCTAATTTAATTTCAATACATTTCATTTATTTATTTATTTATTTATTTATTTATTTATTTAAGTGTACAAACTCTTCGACCGATTACACTTAAGATTGTGCAAAGGGAATGACCGAATTAACGAGGGAAATGTGATGAAAATATTGTTTTGATTCCGGTTTTCTATGTATGGTCCTGATAAACGATTGACTGGCTGCATGGCTCGGCGGTAAAATTCTTCCCTGCTGTACCCAAGGCTGCAGGATCAAATCCTGGCTCAGTCAGCTCGCAAATGCGAGGGAGTTGTGTCAATAGATTTACTGGAACGTTAAGGATCCCTTTCGGGGCAACATTCCAGCACCATGGCGTCTCTATAAGTCGCAGTAGTTAAAAGGGACGTAAAACTAATAACACTATTATTATTATTATTATTATTAAATAGGGGGTTGGTTAAATTAGCCTTATTTTACAGCATAATAATTCTGAATAGTAAGTACGGAAGACGTTCACCACCATTCATTGAAAAATAGTGGTTTGTTCAGTCAATTTATATTAAACCTTGTGCTTTTATAGTTTTTTAAGAAATGCTTAATGAAATGATTATCATATCAAAACTTCTGGGATGTTCGGTATGTCAGTTATAAGATAAATAGGCAACAAGTTACCTCTATTTTTTTGCCTTAACGATCTTGCCTATACCTCAATATAGTGCTGAACTACGACTCTTGGTATTGTGCCCTTATAATCCTTCCCGCGGTATTTTTGAGGGTACAGCCAGTCTACAGGTTTCTAAATCAACAGACTGTACAGTAGCCAACGTGGGGTTATAACAACATTATACAAGCCTTGACTGAGGCAGATTTACAATATCATCTCTAACACATCCTAAAGGACTACCTAAAATAAAAACGTGTTAATAGCCCGGTAATAGATCTTGAGAGGTGCCGACTGGTTACATATACGAGGTAGTAGTTTTACGAGTAAAATAAGATAGATAAGTTTAATACTTTATCGGGCGGCGTGAAGTAATTAAAATTCTTGTCAAATTATGATCTTATACAGGCAGTAAAATAATACAGAGTAATTACATGATAGACTATATCACGTTTGCTACTTGCATATCAAATAGAATGTAGTCGATGACTCTCAAATAGTAGTATGCGCCCCACTGTTTGTCAAGCCCAAACATAGTTTGCCATAAAGCTAACTTTTGCGGTTTTCTTCTTTGGGCTATTAACTCAAGTAAGTACGACGTTTCTCCCCCTTTCTGTGGAAGATATTTTCAAGGTATATAACTTAATACAGTTTACATATTGTAAAAACCACGGATGATTCGGAGAGACTAACTATGAAAAAATTAATGTCTACACCACTTCCACAACATAAAGAGCAATCACATACAACGTCCACGCCAATACCTCCATGCCTGAAGATCCTGTATCCATAATGTCAAATCCAAAATGTCCTGTATACAAAAATGTTCAAACGAAAATGTCCATTAGAACAAATTCATCATTCATATTTAATTGTCGGAACTCGTTCACCTCGTTGCGTAGTGCCTAGCATTCTTGGCTGTCACCGCGCAGGCCCGGGATCAATCCCCGGCTCAATTAAGAAATGTAATTCAGCCTCGTGAGGCAATACTAAGAAGAGGTGGGTTTGATTCCTACCTCAACCATCCTAGAAGTGGCTTTCAGTGATTTCCTATTTCCCTCCTGTGTCATAGTGATGGCCATACTAGTGTGTGCATTTGTAATTGAGGCTCGAATTCGGTACGAGGTGGCCGTGGCCTCCTATTTGGCACTATCCTGGCAATCGCCTGAAATAGAAGTGGTAAAGGACTGAAAACCGCTTCTAGAATGGCTTAATTGGGGATCCGTTCTGCCCGTCCATATCCCCTCATTAGAACTAAACATAATCTAATCAAGAATGCAAGCCACCCCGCTACGGGGTGGATCTGGTACCAGGTTAGTTCATGTTGGATTTCCGTGGTGAAATGTCACGTCCTGTGGTTCGGACTTCAAGTAACAAGGAGTTTCGTCGCTTATGATTACTATATTAATGGTCACGTAAGATTACAACTTTATGCGGATGTTTAATAAATATCATGACAAATTAATCGGGATTAGATTATGTTCCGCAATTTAATGGTCCCATTTTTTTACTTCGATGAAATGTACATAAATATTACAGCAACAGTGGATAATGTTATTTTAAGTAATGAAATAAGCAGCAGAATAAAATTTATCATTGGAACTTTTTAAACAATGGAAATTACTCTTTTCGGGATAGAATGTGAATTATCTCCTTCTTGCGTCAAAGGCTTCAATTAGCAACAGCGTCGAGAGTCATCTATTGTTTCATTTACATCTGTATGACAGAGTTGAATGATATCAGTTGTAGCCAATATAGATGTAAATATTTTCATCTAGGACCAGCACTGTAATAGCGACTCGACGCGCTGGGACGCTGCTGTGGGAAGAGAGGGTCAGACAGCTGGCGCCGGTGGAGGGCGACACGTGCCCTACACAGAAATGTCACTTCCTCTTGGAGCCTGCACTTCATTGCCACTCCTTCAGTCATTATCTCTACTACACTTATCAAAATACATATTATTTGCACTCACTGATTTTTAGCCTATTTTCAATTTTGAAAAAATAGGCTTATGAGATCACCTTTTGTCCGTGTGTGTGTGCGTGTGTGTGTGTGATTCGTGTGTGTGTCTCCCCCCTAATAAAATCTAAACGGCTGGAGCGATTTCAATGAAACTCGGGAAGTTCATAGCACTATTCCCGGCGACCTCGACCGTGCCCTTCAAATTTTGTTACGACTCACCAATCCAACATGGCGGCTGTGCGAAATATTTCACCAGCATTCAATATCTCCGAAACTATTACCGATATTACCCTGACATTTTCTATGGTGATAGAGGGAACTACTATAAGTTCACTTATATGACCTTTGAAAACCTGGTAACTACAAAACCAACATGGCGGCCAAGCGAATTTGCGACTTTTAAATAGACGTTTCTCGCGATTTGACCAACCAAACGCAATGAAACTTGGTACAGTATATGTTTTTATACATTGTAATGCACCGACATCTAACTTCGTTCAATTGTTTACATAATCACAAGATGGCGGATGTGCGAAATATTTCACCGGCATTCTATATCTCTGAAACTATTAGCGGTAAAACCCTGAAATTTTGTACGGAGATAAAGGGCACTACTGGAAGTCCATCTATAAGACTTTCAAAAACCGGTTAACTACAAAACGAACATGGCGGCCAAGCGAATTTGAAAATTTTAAATAGACCTTTCTCGCCATTTAATGTTCCAAGCGCACTGAAACCTGGCACAGGAAATATTTATACACATTGTAATCCACTGGTATCTAATTTAGTTCAATTGTTTACATAACCTCAAGATGGCGCAGTGCGAATTTTAAAATTAAGATTTTATTTATTGTGATGTAGTCATGCGATCGAAGTGAAAGTTTGAATAATGAACCTACGCAATAATTTTCCTTTAATGGTACATGACTCTATGGCCTATACATTTAACAATCCAACATGGCGACCATCCAAAATATTTAGACGATACTGAATATCTACGAATCTATTTTAGCAAACAAACTGCATTTTTTAACGTTCATAGGGGCTATGAACTTAAGTACACCTATAGGACTTTAAATAACCTGGTGATCACAAATCCAACATGGCGGTGACGCGAATTATAAATATTCACATGGACGTTTCTCGCAATTTAACCATCCGCGTGCAGTGAAACTTGGTACAGTAAATCCTTATACGAATGTTAATCCACTGGCATCTAATTTATTTCAATTTTTTCCATAACCTCAAGATGGCAGCTGTGAAAAAATTTAAAATCTCCTTGCTTTTTCTTGTGTCCTAATTATGCGATTGAAGTTTGAATACTACACGTTCACAATAATCTGCATGTAACAGTACATAACTCTAGGACCTACATATATAAAATCCAACATGGCGACCATCCGAAATATTTAGTCGGTTCTCAATATCTACGAATCTATTACAGCAATCAAACTGAAATTGTGTATGTTGATAGTGGCAGTTAACATAAGTTGGATATATGAAAATAGGCTGTATAGTTCTTCACGGAACTACTTGTTACTAGGCAGTTATGATAATTAAGGTTCGGAAGTTTAAGACCTAAAGAAGTACAAAATATGCAAGCAAATATGCCCTAAAAACTAGCTAAATATGACCTAAAAACTATAAAATATGACCTAAAAACTATAAAATATGACCTAAAAACTATGAAATTTGACATGAATTTTTGGGATAGGTGAAGTATTACTAACATACAGTAAACGTCTTAAGTGCCAAAACGTTATCAGCGATAATACACGAGACACATATAAACATACAAACTGACAGAGAGCTACAGTACATTAAAATGTTCAACATTCATTCAGTATTATATCCTTGAGATGCAGTTCTTGCTCTGTTTTCCTAAAAGACATAACATGGCATTTCCTTGTTTGCTAATTGCTTCTGAGCTAAATATATATATATTGGACATCCTATTGAAAGGCGGAAGCACACTATCGTCATGTTCCGTGACCTCATGCGTTCAGTGTTGCAATCTAACTTGACCAGAAAGATGTGCTAAAAGACGTCCGTATAGGAGCGCCTTCTGGGAATCAGGTCTTCTAAACCTGCTATCTGCCTGTACTGGGAAAATAAAGATAAATATTTTGTATCTACTACACTGTTCGGAAATCCTGTGTTTGAAACTCGACGCAGATAACACGTACCTTGTTAACGACGCCTCAATTTAAACAAAAATGCTGAAATTATAATTAAATATGACCTTATATCACTAAAATATGACAAAATATGACCAAAACAATAAAAATGGCCGAAATATGCATTTATAGGCAACATCAAATTGCTTTAAACGTGGACAGAGACCCGTCTTTTAAACTTATTTTTCAGATTTCGGGTAAAATGAGCTCAGGAAAAAAATATGACTTTTCCTTAACATCCGAACCTTAATGATAATACTAATCCAAGTCCCAATAATAAATAATGTTCTGCTGCCTATGTTTCTTTTTTTAAAATTCTTAGCCTCTGTTACAGAAATTGGCCTGTTTGCCATCTATTGATGAATGCAGTACATTTGCATCTGTCTTTTGGCACAGGCTAGAGTAAAATTTGGCTTTTCACCGATGTCTCAGTCTCACTCATGGCTGTGATTATATGGAAGCTACTGAGGTATGGGTGGTGCTTAGTAATTCAGGGCACAGTCAGTGCCTGTGTGTACTGTGAAAGGTTCCACTCATAGGGTTAGTACTGTTGTACTGACTCAGTGAGTAAAGCAATGACAAACTACCTCACTCCTCTTTTTGCCTAGTACGCCTCAATATAGCGCTGTCTTGGGTTATTGTGGGTAGGCTATCTACCCACATAACCTAACGGTGGTGCTTTCTGAGGATCCAACCAGCCTTCGGACTGACTACCTTACAGACAGGTTACAGAAATATACCAGGTGAAACAGTTGCCTTTATAATACTGTTTTTGCATCCCAACTATCGTGTGTTGTCGGGAAGGTTGATATTTCTCTGTGTGCATCCCGTATGGTAGGCTACTACAGTAATGTCCAGCAAGCATATCCTCCAAACGATACTGAACACTATTATCTTTCCATCGATGTGACTACAGACAAATACGAGGGAAAAATAATAGTGTTCGGTATCGTTGGCGAGATATGCTTGCAGTGCATAAGTACTACCCTGCCAGGGAATTGTTACCGCTAGACATGGAGCGGTGCTGTTGTGTATACATTACATCATCTCGCCTCGTTATGGCTGCAGCGAGTGGTTGTGGCGCAAGAGTGGGAAACGCATGTACAGTCATACAATGAGAACACACCGCGCGGCGCACGACCCAGCACGAATCATGCACACAAATGAAATGCGATGAGGTTTCGCTGGCAACGACTGAACGTCTATCGCAGGCGTGTGGCAGGGCGGAGCGCATTAGTTCCGATTTCCGCCACCGGTAACAATTCGCTGGTAGGGTAGTAACTTACGGGATGCAAGCAGAGAAATATCGACGTTCCTGATAATAATGCTAGTTGGACTGCATAAAACAATATTATTACGGGCAGCTGATTCACCTGTTATCATACTAATATATAACAAGAAGTTCCGTGAAGAACTATACAGCCTACTTTTCATGCCAATGATTATTCTACAGTATATGAACCTATCTAGAATAATGACGAAATTAAGTTGGTAATATCGAAATATCTTATTAGTTCAAAATATACCTGGTATAATGTAGCCTAATAGAGCACTACAGTTGGCAGCCCTGGTGACTGAATATATTCTTAGTTCCACCTCTTAAGCTACAGAATACAAAATTTGGTTTAAGTCCAATGGACGTTACATGCAGTTAGACACTGGATCTATCAGCACGCGTAAAAGCATGTTGCCAACAATACCATGCTTGAGCTGGTCAGAAATAATCTGAATTATTATGATATCTTGTTGTGCCAATTTTGGATTAAATCCATTTGTCAGTATAGAAGTTACATGTATTTTAAAATTGGACATATCAGCAGGCATAGAATCATGTTGGCAGCACTGCCTTGTATTAATTACTCCAAATTAATCTAGAATGTCAGGTGCTATACGTGTGCAAAGTATAGAGCTGTTGGCTTGCATACTTTCTGATATATTGATATTAGGGTAAAAAGAATATAGACAGCATTCATTAACAGTTGGCAGCCCTGATTGCTCTTAGCAATACTTATAGTCATATCTGTTATGGTACACATAGCACATACGAAATTTGGTTGAAATCCAACTGATAGTATAGAAGTTACATGTATTTAAAAATTGGTACTATCAGCAGGCTTATAATCATATTGGTAGAACTGACGTATATAAGTTACTCCAAATTAATCTAAAATGTCAGAATATACGTGTGCATAGTTTAAAGCTGTTGGCTTGCATACTTTCTGATATATTGGTATTTGGATTTTAAAAAAATAGAGAGAGAGCAATTATTAACAGTTGGCAGCCCTAGTGGCTCTCAAGAATACGCTCAGTCATATCTGTTTATTTACAGATATTACATACAAAATTTGGTTGAAATCCAATTGATAGTGTAGAAGTTATATGCATTTAAACATTGGACCTATCAGAAGGCTTATAATTATTTTGGCAACACTGTCATGGATGGCCTCCTGGAAATTAAACTGAAATAGTATTATCTACATGTGTGCTAATTTTGGAATAGCTCCCATGCATACCTTGCAAGATATCCAACATGGAGTTCAAATTTCTAGTGCGTTTTTTCAGCAGTTGGTAGCACTGACATCATTTTCAAATATGGACGTGAGCTATTCCGGTGCACATCTTTACTCATACTAAATTTGGTTTTGATTGCTGCAGCCGTTTAGGAGTTGATAGGGGGACACACACACACAGACAGACAGACAGACACACATTTTCCCGGATCGATCTCATAAGTCTACTTTTTCCTCATTTTTGCAAAATGTGAAAAGTGGGCTAAAAATGAGATGGTGTGTGTATTTCTGTCTGTGTGTTACTCAATAACACAATAACCACTGGTTCGATTTAAATGAAATTTTGCATGGACGTAGCTGATTTACCAGGCTTACATATAGGCTACTTTTGATTTCGATGTTTTGCACTATTTAAAATGGCGACTATTTTCATACTTCTATTTCAAATAAAAAGAGAACGCTAAGATATAGCAAACTTTTGATGGCACTACGAGCTTTAGAATTTAATTTTCTATCCGAAAGGACCTTATCAATTTTCGTGTATCTCCAACGGTTAGCGAGTAAAACCTAAATAGCCTATCTCTTATAAAACACGGTCAACGCCGAGCGATGTTAGTCTATGTTGGACTCTACATGAACTGTTTTATTTGTAGAGGTAGTTTGTTGGGTCCGAAACTAGACGTGATTTTGAGTCTAATTTTATACTCTTTGTGCCGGTTATTGTATGTGAGTATTTGGATCTTTACGCTGTTTCACAATGTTATAGTGCTTTCTACTTTGCACGGTATGCTTTCATCCTTTTTATAGAATTGTTTTTCCTTAAATGAATATTTCAGTGGGCCAATATTTATCTGCTATTTGTCGTTTTTTACCATGATCAGTAACCCAAATTCACAGACGAATGTGTCGAAGACTATCTACTGTCACATTAGTTTATTTAGTGTTCATATTAATCTTACTGCAGAACTGGGCAAATTTATTTCAATAAAGTAGGTATTTTGACTTTCGCTGCCAATTAAAAAACCCGCTCGAAGGACGGCGTAAACCTAGAAAAGTTGCTGAGTTTTAATTGCTTGGCCCTGAAATTGAATATACAATCATTTTGGAAGCCTTTATAGGGAGGTGAAAGTCTGTTTTAACCTTTAGCACTCGCAGTAAAGTGGCTGAGGTGTTCTAAATAAGAATTGAGGTATCGCACAGTTTGCTACTCCTTTGGCAGTCCGCAAATAGACCAGAAGGCCCGCTGATGAACCATCTCCGAGTTACTAGGCGTAATCCCGCACAAGTCACGGCATAAACTTAGAAAAATTTTCTGTGATTAATTTGTTTTTGTTATTATTACTTGGGATGATTGAAGTTCGTTCCGTTACTGTTACTCTTTATCATGACATGGTACGTACTTTCCGCGATATTACTTATTGCGGATATGATAATTGCTATCAAGTTTGATGTATTTTTAGCATAATGTTTATATGTTTAAATATAGTATGAAGACGTTAAACGATAGGTGTTCAATATTTAAGACAGGTTATTTAACTTTTACTACATAGAGGCTGATATTTATTTCCAATATTTAAATGCACTTTCTCACCTACAAAGCGGATGCAAGAGGCTTTTCTCCGGGTACTCCGGTTTTCCCTGTCACAATTTCATTCCAGCAACAATCTCCACTATCATTTCATTTCAAGCATCATTCATTTAATCATTGTCCCAGGGGAGTGCGACAGGCTTCGGCAGCCGGCACAGTTCATATGCTCGCTGTTAGATTGGGATTTCATTCATTCCATTCCCTGACCCGAACGGTCGACTGAAAGCAGGCTAAGGATTTTCACTTTCCTACCTCTGATTAAAAATTTGGTGAGTGAAAATGCATGTAGTCTACACATGTAGTTGGTAACATGGAAATAACATAACTACATTAGGAATGTGTGATTATATATATTAATGATTTAGGCCAGCAAGTTCTAAAAGCCGTTCGAAGAACGGGTACTTCAGCTAGTATGATATATGTTCAACCTCCGTGGCTTAGGCGGCAGCACGCCAGCCTCTCACCGCTGGGTCCGTGGTTCAAATCCCTGTCACTCCATGTGAGATTTGTGCTGGACAAAGCGGAGGCAGATAGGTTTTTCTCCGGGTACTCCAGTTTTCCCTGTCACAATTTCATTCCAGGAACACTCTCCACTAGCATTTCATTTGTCATTCATTTAATCATTGCCCCAGGGAGTGCGACAGGCTTCAGCAGCCGGCACAGTTCATATCCTCGCCGGTAGATGGGGGGCTTAATTCATTTCATTCCCTGATCCGGTCGATCGACTGGAAACAGGCTGTGGATTTTCATTTTCATTATATGTTTTCAATCTTAAGATCTCTCCGATAGTAATATATGCCTGACGCTAATCCATCATCAACTCCAGGAGAAAGACATCCAAGAAATTGAGAAGCAGAAAGCTAGATTTTTGAAAAAGGCTTCTGGAGTTTCTAAGTTCACTCCATCACGCTTGGTGTTGGTATACCTACTCGCCAGAGAATCCTTTTATATTGAAGATATGAGACTTGAATTACTGTTGCCCACATCAAGAGGATTCCAAAGTTTAATATAGGAACTTCCGGACAAAAGGGAGGGAAAAGGCTAGAATTCTTCTCCACAGATGCGATGATCAACAGAGAATGGGTAACGGCTAACTATGAACTGAGGCACATCATGACTTCGCCGTTCATGGGTTCTATTATAAATTCTGCAAAAGAGACACCTACCATCAACCAGGTGAACTGTGCATATGCTAACTCTGTGACGACCACTGTGATAGATACCACGTGATGAAATGCAAAAACAGACAAACCTCGCTAATGAAATTCGGTGATAGTTAAGTACTACCGTATATATAAACTCTAGCTTTGTTTATGGTATTTGATTGTATTTGGCTACATCAAATAATATTATAATACTACAGTATTTCGTATCAGGTATACATTAAACAGTAAACCTCTAAAGAAACTCGACAAAAGAAACTAAAAGGATTGCTGAAGTATAATGATGACAACAGATGAATCTCAGAAATTAAGAAAAGAATAGTGTTGGCGAAGAAAGCCTTTCAAAATAAGGAGAATTTGCTGCTCAATGAGCACCTCAACTTGAAGATAAGGAAATCATTTGTCGAGACCTTTCTTTGGAGTGTGTTGACCTATACTTATGAAACATGGACACTTGGGAAAAGAGAAGAACAAAACTTGAGGCAGCTGAAATGTTGTTTTAGAGACAATAAGACCCAACAAATCTGGATGGAAAGAAAGACAAATGAGCTTGTTCTGAACCAAATTCAGGAGAATCGATGCCTGTTGAACACCATTAAGAAAAGGAAAGCAAAATTCATGGGACACATACTCAGACATGACAATATCCTCCAGGTAATTTTTGAAGGAAAACTTTTGGGGAAAAAACAAGAGGACGACCAAGACAAACGTACCTCAAGAACATTGTCAAGGAGATGGAATGTGACTCGTATGCCAATATGAAGAGAACTGCTGAAAACCGTATCCTTTAGAAGATGATGATGATTATGATGATGATGATGAAGTATAATATAATTAATGGCAGTGAGAACCATTATGTCATGTTATTTGAAGGGAGAGATGCCCTCGCTGCTCCGCATCTTAAAGCAACAATAACTAACATATTTTTGAAAACCTCTACAGGGAGGAAAAAGGCTGTGGAAATTCTTGGTCACCAGGGCTGACAACGGCTACCCTGAGTGTGGTTTTACCCGGGGTTTTCCACAATTCATCCAGGCAAACGCCGGGATAGTACCTTACTTCATGTCCCAGGACACCTACCCCACTTCTGCCCCTAATACAGTTACCCACACTACTGAAGTCGTCACATAAATACAGGTTATCAGACAATTTTAGCACACCCCCAACTACACGAGGCTGATGACCAAGATGTACCAAGCTCCTAAAACAACAGCAACAACTACAACAACATTTGAGGACATTAAAAGGTTATACATTATAACAGGTTTATAATGAAGATAACTTGAACAATGATCATGGCTATGACATAGAAGGTAACTTACCTCTTCACAGTATGTTATAAAGAACAAGGTCTTGAAGGTATCATCCAAGGGACGTCCGTCCTCTCAGGTTTATCTGCGTGGGTAAGCCGGCCAGATCGTCTTTGAAGTCATTTGTTTTGTTTATATCTTGGCAAGCAGCAAGTCGAGTTCTCTTATCAAGATGTCCCGCAAGAGCCGAGTTTTACTTTCAATTACAGGACTGGGAGCAGATAAGAGCGGAGCAGACCGCTTAATTGAAGCGTCGTTGCACGTCGCGGTCAGACCAGCAGCGTTCATTATGTACATGTGACTGTCTGTCTGCACCTATATTACGCGCTATCTTTATCATACTGTATTGCCTGCATTTGCTAGTTGCTCTCAAAGATATAAAGTTTATTTTCCATTTATTTATTTATTTATTTATTTATTTCGTATGACTTTTAGTGGTGGGAGTGTCTGAGGATATGTTTGGCTCGCCAGAGGCTGTAACTGCTTCAAGCGGACACCCACAGGGTGAGCTACAAGTTCCGTTCAATTTCAAGAATTTCCAACTTTCGCTACCAGATGTCAATGCTACCTAGTGGTGAACGTTGGAACTTTGATAGAGCGTTTCAACGAAATCTAACCTAGAAATTTAGCTTCACACAAGTTTATTCTGTGGAAGATCTTTAACATGCCATAAATCTATGACATGGGACCGCCGGCTTTACTTCCCCGCCGAAGGAAGGGAAACTGAAGGATTTTAACGCTCTTAAAAATCCGACGACTTTGGCCGGGTTTGAACTCGCTATCTTGGGCACAGCAGTACAACATGCTACCAACTACGCCACTGAAGCCGCTTATTTTCCATGAACACTACAATCACAAGATCGACGGCTTATGCGTATCATTACAGTACAACTAACATTATCTCTTATTTAAAAGAATGTGTCTGGACTGACTGAATCACTCACTCATCATCGCCCAGCCAAACTTATTGATGTTAGAATCATGAAATTTTGGGGATATGTTCGTTCTATATCGAAAACGTCCACAAATGAAGGAGTTTTGCATATTCAGGCTCTAAAGGGGTGTTATGGGGGTTAAACCTGCATTTCATTGAATACAAATACTGTATATCACGAGTTGTTTCATTGCAATTTACTTGTGATTTGTTTTAAAGAAGAACCACTGTACAGGGGATCGCACTGCATCTGAAATACATTTCTTCTAATCATAAGTTTTGTCCACTGTTCCAAAGTCAAAGAAAATCTCGATAAGCCCCTATTCATTTGGACTTGTTAGGCCCCTTAAAACAACAATTATCATCATCATAATCATCATTTGGACTTACGAGTACATCTAGCCTTTCAAATTATTTGCTATTCGGTGAGAAATTCTATGGAAAACACATACGGTATTCTACATGTTCAATGGTTGGAGGTGCAGTTCATATATTACGCGCCGAATCCATCTGACACCAGTCAAATTACTGCCACATTTTCAAGAGTGATAATATTTGACGACCAATGATACACAACAGAGCTATCAAAAATTTCTTTGATATACTTGGAAACCAAATTATTATTTCTTATTCAAAATTAAATGGCAAATAATTCATAGCATTCATGATTGAGACGTTGCTAATTGCACTCTTTACAACTACAATATTCGTGGGCGAAGCTACGACGGGTAATGCTAGTATCATATAACGAAGAAGCTGTACCTATATCCTATCAATATAGACCCAAGGTTATCTATTGGTCTCCTACATCAAACGATATTCATGCTTCATTTGACCACACAAGACCTTACCACTCGTTAACTTCTGAAATATTAACAGCTTTCGCTATCTATGCTTCTTCTTCTTGTTTCGAATAGGCCATCTATGGACCACGACGTTCAACTGTTATATTTGGAATGGGCTTTGATGTTTGCCCAGTAGTTACGCATCCTCTGGCTGTGTTGTTCCCTCCTCTCCTGGGTCCAGAGGGCACCTGTTTTCTTTCTTGGCGGTTTGTCCTGGAACCTCAATTGCTGCTGCTATCTATGCTCATATAATAAAGCTGAAGAGTTTATTTGATTGTGTGTTTAAACCCGCTAATCTCTGGAACTACCAGTCGGATTCAAAATATTCTTTTTGTATATGATAGCCAAATTCAAGAGGAATATTTTAGACTATGTAGCATTAGGCTACATCTCTCAGGTAACCTTAAATATTGATTTTTGTTCAGTAAGTTGGAAGAACAAGCGCTCCCGAACAGCTTCAATAATAGGTCTACCTAAGTCTATAGTTGCCTGGCAATGCGGGCTTCATCACGTCGCCCCTACCAGTGTTCTGGTGCAGAATTGCGAGCTACTTATAAATTGCAGTTACGGGGAGTAATTAGTGCAAAAAGATTTCTTAGGCCCCTTAAAACAGTTATCATTATGACAATAGTATGCCTTTGTATAAGGGCGATGGTGTTGGTGCAGTATACTAAGGTTACCAGCTGCAATAAGCATTGGTGCTTTCCGATCCTTATCCTTGAGCGCTCCACTTCTGTAGTAGTATTCATTATCATCCAAAAAACAAATAAATCCACCGGGCGAAGCCGGGTACTGCTGCTTGTTCATAATAATTGTCGTCATATTTCGGAATATTTCTAATATGGAATACATCATATAATAACAATAATAATTACTGATAGACATCGCATGTCCCAACACATATAACATACAAACAACAGCTACAACTAAAATATCTAAGTTCACAGAGCCAAGGGCATAGAGAGCGGCCACGGGCCCTAGGTTGAGGGATTCTGGGCCCCTTACTTTTTTCTACCTGATCAATTATTTAGGAATTTGAATTTGTTTAACCCATAAATAACTCCGTGGAATTTTGCCTGTCCATATTGAATATCAGTTTATTTCATTTTCAGTTCCTCAGCCACTCATCTTTTGGTCTCTCATTGCTTGCTGTTTTACTTCAAGATTTTGATCACTGTGCATTTAAAATGCCACTTTTGTTGTATCTGACCGCGTTCGGGCTCCACAAAAATAAGCTGTGCTCCTTTGAATATATATGAAGTACTTTTGCAGAGTTTGAATTAGGAACTTTCCGCCCTATAAAGGTATCTTCAACGTCCGTATGTTATAACTTAAATGGACTACTCTCACAACTTTGCTATTTCCCCGGCTGAGAAGGTAATGAAACAATGGATATATATAAAATTCATTATAGATCTTGTAATGTTTTGTATACTATTCATTGGTAGTATTTATATTGAACATATTCTATTCTTATGAAAGAAAAATGGTTTAGTAATGAATTTGAGTGAAGTTCTCAACTGAAAGCCACCACTGGCCCCTTAAGCGAGTCTAGGCCCTGGGGTTCCAGCCCCGCTTTCCCTTCCCTCTCGTGAGGCCTGCAGAGAGCTGGCAATTGAGATAAAGCAGATGTGGAAACTTGAGTCAGTGACTACACTCCCAATAATAACATGTACTGGTGTTGTACCCAAAACTCTCCACAGTAGTCTATTGGTATTGAATCTGCATCCACAGATATATATTGAACTAGAAAAGGAAATTATGTTGAACACCCGTCATATTTGCAGGAAGTTCCTTGGTGAAAATGCTCCAGTCTATCACTTAGTAAGACTCGAAGATGATTCAGATGGAAATTTAGCTCGTCCTACAAATGAAGGAGACTCGTGAAGAATGCGGGCACGAAATAATGTTATGTGAGTTTCCTGTGCAGTGTAATTTGCATACATTTTATTTCAGTACAGATGGTACCTTCCTAAGGTCGAACCAGGCTGTAACATAAATTGTAACCGGGACGTAATTAATACTTACATATGTATGGTTCTGAAGTAGGACTACCCAATCATTCGTCTGCATTTCAGGGTGTCCTGTAAATCGCGCCCAGCATGGTCTCTACCTAGAGTATTTGTGACTGCTACGGAACTGCTCCGGTGCTCGAAGAAATTTTAAAGGGTCTAGACATTCCTTCTTACGCCTTTTATATGCCGGATGTGCCAATGGCCAAAACACATGTACTAAAAATGTTTCCAGATTTAGCCTAGGTTTATGATTCCAAATACCCACGTTGCTGCAAACCTGCGTTCTCAGTGAATTGCTTTTATAAAGTTGTATTAAAATATAATCAACAGAAAACAGGGGGTCCAATGTTGCTCACGTCCGTAGGTTTAACCTGAAAAGTACCCTACACGTGACCCCTGGGTGGTGCTAAGCGAGCAACAGTGAACAGGCGACCGGACATATCTCTCCCCGGTCAAGATACAATAATGAACATGGTTACATCATCTAAAGGTCCTTTTCAGGACCAACCTACTAGAAGTCTAGGACCTTCTGTCCGTATCTGTCAACTGAATATAGAAGGCATTAGCCGATCCAAGAGTGAAGCGCTGTCTAAACTGCTACTTTCATATGAAGTTGACTTAGTAGTTATACAAGAAACTCATGCTGCAGATGAACAGCAGTTGAAGGTTAGAGGAAAGATTCCAGGATACGATCTTCTGGGAGCTACCTACCATCATACGTATGGAAATGCTACCTACGTACGCTCCACCATAGAAAATGCTTACCTTGTCACCTCTAGCATAAACGAGGAAATTCATACAGTTGTTACTAGAATAGGCGACACTGTTATCTCAAATATTTATAAACCTCCAAGTGTTAAGTGGCCAAATCAAGTCATAGACGTGCATCCACACCCAGCCGTCTATGTAGGAGACTTCAACAGTCATCATCAGGAGTGGAACTATAGATGCAATGATGAGAACGGAGAGGCACTAATGAATTGGATAGAAAGTAATGATCTATTCCATGTGTTCGATGCTAAAGATCGAGGTACTTTTAGATCTGCTGCATGGAGGCTAGATTATTGTCCTGACCTATGTTTTGTGTCCAGAAACCAAGATGATAAACCCTTATCAATCATCCGAAAAGTGCTCGCCGATTTTCCTCACAGCCAGCATCGGCCGGTCCTTTACGAGCTTGGAATTCAAATTCCCTTGGTTTCATCTACCCCACGATCACGCTGGAATCTCAGTAAAGCTAACTGGTCTGCCTTTACAGAGGACCTTGATAAATATGTACGAAGGATACCACCAACAAGAAAAGCATATGAGAGATTTGTGGGAGCTGTGATATCTACAGCGAAAAAACACATCCCTAGGGGCTTCCGTAGAGAGTACATTCCTGGATGGAGTGACGAAACTGATAATCTTTACCAACAATACATTGACAGTGGTGATCACGAAATTGCAGATCAACTTTTACATAGCCTGGATGCTGCAAGAAAACAAAAGTGGATTATGAAAGTGGAATCTCTTGACTTTACAAAATCTAGTCGTGAAGCCTGGCTGCTTCTCAGGAAACTGGGAGATGGTAAACCTATTACACGAAGGAGTCCAGATATTCACCCAAACAAGATCGCTTCTCACATAGTCACGACTTCTAAAAGTAGCAGGGATAAAATCTTCACAAAACGCATAAAGAAGGAATTAAAAATTTTAAAAGAGAATGCCACAGATATCTTGGAATACTCCAGACCTTTTACTAAGGATGAGATAACTACTGCAATTAAAGACATTAAGCCAGGCAAAGCACCAGGTTTGGATGGCATCCACCCGGAATTTATTACTCATTGTGGAGACAGAGCTAAAGTATGGTTGTCTAACTTCTTCACGAATATATTACAGAGTGGGCAATTGCCAAAGTTATTCAAACAAACGAAGATCATAGCCATCTTGAAGAAAGGCAAAGCAAGTGATACACCAGAGAGCTATCGCCCCATTGCCCTGCTTAGTGTGACATATAAATTACTAGAAAGGCTCCTTCTCAATAGAATTGGCCCAGAGATAATCAAGAAAATCCCAGTGGAGCAGGCAGGGTTCAGACCGCACAGAAGCACTACAGATCAAGTACTGTCCCTTACAACTTTCATAGAAGCAGGCTACCAGAAAAAACTTAAGACATCGGTGGCTTTTATCGATCTGACAGCAGCATACGACACAGTCTGGAAGGATGGCCTACTCTTCAAGTTCCTGAAAGTGATACCATGTAAGACGACTGCCCGACTCCTGAATAATATGCTAAGTCAGAGACTTTTCCAAGTACATATGGGGAATAATGTGAGCACCAAAAGATCACTAAATAATGGACTTCCTCAGGGCTCTGTTCTTGCTCCAATCTTATTTAGCCTATATATTGCAGATATGCCTGCCACAACTTCAAGAAAATTTGGTTATGCAGATGATTGGGCACTTGCTACTAGAGATACTACTTTTGAGAAAACAGAGATGAACCTAACAGACGATCTTGAAGAACTGACTCAATACTTTAAGATGTGGAGACTTACACTTAATACTAACAAGACAGAAGTGTGCTGCTTTCATTTGAACAACAAGATGGCTAATAAAGAATTGCAGGTGTATATTGGAAATCAATTATTGAGACATAATAGATTCCCTAAATACCTGGGGGTCACAATGGATAGAACACTCTCCTTCAAACAACACCTCCGCAATACTCAATCCAAATTGAGAACCCGTAACAATATAGTCCAAAAATTATGTGGCACAACTTGGGGTTCATCGGCAACTTCACTTCGATGTACAGCTTTGGGACTTGTGTTTTCAGCTGCAGAGTATTGTGCCCCGGTGTGGTTGAATAGTCCTCACACTAACCTCATAGATACCCAGCTCAACACCACCATGCGCCTAATCACTGGCACAATAAGGTCTACACCCACACATTGTCTACCTATCCTCAGCCACATCCCTCCACCAGATCTTCGACGTAAAAACGCTCTCCTCAAGGAGTTCAAGAAAATAATGGATAACCCACAGCTACCAATACACTGTGACATTGCTGACATTTGCCTGAATCGCCTACGATCCCGAAATCCACCAACAAGGACTGCAATAGACTTGGAGAATACCAACTACAACATCACTAAAGAATGGCAGGGAAGACAAGATA
This sequence comes from Meconema thalassinum, assembly GCA_946902985.2. Classification (NCBI taxonomy): domain Eukaryota; kingdom Metazoa; phylum Arthropoda; class Insecta; order Orthoptera; family Tettigoniidae; genus Meconema; species Meconema thalassinum. Next base: position 271,453,024 of record OX336392.1, on the reverse strand, counting down.
ATAGGCCTGGATCAACCTTACCACGCATTGGATCATCGTTGCCACCTGGATTTGAGCTTCCTCGGAAAACATGGTCAACTCTCAACAGGATTCGTACGGGTCACGGTAACTGTGCAGACTTCCACTACAAATGGAAAATAATGTCTTCACCTAACTGTGATTGTGGTGCCCCCAAGCAGACCATCCAGCATATCATCACCGAATGTCCTAAACGAAAGTACAGTGGCAACGTGACTGATTTCGCTCATGGATCATCAGAGACAATTAACTATATAAACAATTTAGACATGAACATATAGTTTGTCTTCATAAACTAATTATCTTTTATGTGCATATTGTATCTGTAAAGCCATACGCTAAATAAATAATAAAACAGAAAACAGCAATCCCTAGAAATGCCTTCTATTAAATTTACAGTAAAAAATATACATTAGGAACGGGATATCATTTATATAGACGTTAAATAAATTAACTGATTCCCATCACACTTTCTCCAGGCTTTGGACTGGCTAAATATCAAAATTAAAGGCAGAATTTCCAATCAATTGTTCAGAGGTCATACACCGGGGTAGGCTGCGATCCAAGGGACAAACATCCGGCCCCAAGTACATCATCATCACCATCACCGTTTCCAGCCACTGGCCGGGTCTGTTTGGAACACAAGCCTCTCCAACGTCTTCTGTCTTCCCACCATCTCTCAGCCTCCACCCTTGTCCAGTCTTCTCCTCTCTTCTTCACGCTTTCTTCCATCCCCTTCAGCCACCTGTCTCTTAGTCTTCCTCTCGATCTCTTTCCTTTCCACTTCGTCTCGTGTATCCTCCTGGGTATCCACTTCTCCTCCATTCGTTTTACATGTCCATACCATCTATGTCTAGACTTCTCTATACAATCATGTAATGGTTCCTCCTTCATTAATTCTCTGGTCCTCTCATTTCTTATTCTGTCCATCTTTCTAGCCCCAATACGGCTTCCAAAGAACCTCATCTCACTGGCCTGTATTTTGCTCTTCTCCCTTCCTTTCATAATCCAGGTCTCCGAGGCATACGTCAGGATATGGACATAGTGCGCCCGATATATGACCCTTTTGCAGTTCTGAGGGACATCCTTGCTCCATATCATGCTTCCCACACTCCTCCGGAATGATTCTGCTTGTCTCCCCCACTCATTTATTTCTCTATAGTTTCTTCCGGCTCCAAGTACATTGAATGCAAAACTACGCCTCAACTGGTTCAGTTGTGACTCATTGGGGTCGGTAGTCACTAGGACAAATTCTAGACTGGGCGCGATTTACGAACATTTCTCAATGGTCACTATTTTCCCTGGGCACGATTTTCGTACAATCGTATTTCAGTAGGAAACGAATGGGAAAACAATTCTAGGATGTCTGGGAGTAGGATCCAAATGAGGCTGAGCAAACGCGCTTCAAACCTCATACAAGGATTAAAATTCTCCATGGCAGAGCGCTCTGGACTAGGTGCTTCTGTGAAGACCGCTAGATAACGAACATTACAAAGTTCAACTGAATGTTCAAACCGCTATTTATTTTCTGTACAATTAACTTAACATACGGCTGACACATATCCCAAGGTGAACAATTGGATCTTGTTTACGATTGGTAACGAATAACAGAGAATCTAAATTGATTTACTAGCGCAGCCAGGAAGTCTGATCGAGATTGAATCAGGTCTAACTCCCGCATGTGGTCAAATTGCATGAAATCAGAACAGAAATACGCTTCGTCGGATACATAAAAGACTAGAAAAACGAGATAAAGAAGAAGAACCAGAGAAGCGTACTCTGTATCAAGATTGGACGGACTCAATATCAAGCTGCGACAAGTCGGCCATACGATTAAATGGGCTTCTAAAGGTTCTCGATAAACTTTCCCGGCTGAGAACGTAATAATAAACTCAGGAAAGAGAAGGAAGAAAGCAATTGAAAAGAGTGAAATAAACAAGTCAACTGAGTAGCCTTTTATCAACATCTCGTTTCTTCTTTGATCTTACAAATACTCATACAATGGGTCTTTGATTTCATTTCTTAGAGCTCCTTACTCGCATTACTCTGAGGTCATTTCTATAGACAAGAAACCGGCCCGATAGATAAGAGTCTCAGTAGCTACTTGTCTTTGATACTAGAAGTCTAGTAGTTAATTAATTAACTTATTTCCCTCTTTCTTTCTTTCTTTTTTTTTTTGGGGGGGGGCGGGCAGATGACCTCGTAGTTCCACCCCTTAAAACAACAATAACTATCTAATAAATAACTCTTTCTTTCTTTCTTTCTTTCTTGGTCCGCCTCGTTGCGTACTAGCTAGCATTCTTAGCTGTCACCGCGGAGGTCCGGGTTCAATTCCGGGCTCAGTCAAGAAATGTAATTCTGGTCTGAGGGCTGGAAGGGGTACACTCAGCCTCGTGAGGCAATATGAGAAAAGGTGGGTTCGATAGCCCCTCCCGCCATCCTGGAGGTGGTTTTCCGTGGTTTCCAACTTCCATTCCAGGCAAATAATGCGATGGTACCTAACTTAAGGCCACGGCCGCTTCCTACCTAAATCCACCTCAATTTCAAATACACACACTAGTACATACTGTATATAACAGTGACACAGGTTATCAGACAAATTATAAAAAAAAAAAAAGTACCCCGGGCTACAAGACCACGATATCGAAAAGCCCCTAAACTAATCAACAACAACAACTCTTTGTTTGTTTATTTGTTCGTTTATTTATTTATTCATTTATGTATTTATGTATTTATTTATGTATTTATGTATTTATTCATTTATTTATTTATTTATTTATTTATTTATTGAATAGTAAATATTGGCAGGCGGATACTATTATAATTTACGTATCTTTAATTTGTCAGTCGAGTACAGTATAGTCGTTCATTTTAGCTGATGATTTGAAAATTGAATAAAAGCTTGCCACTGCAAAATACCCCTTTTCTTTTACCATGACCAAGGTTTTATAAATGATTACTGTCTGTTGCTTCTAAGACAAGTATAACATAAACGAAGCATTAAGAAATATTCCTAGTCCCTAGCTTTCAGCCAAGTGTATGAATCATCACGGCACTTGGACACCAATTATTGCCAGGGGTCTGGAGCAACGCGTTACTCGTCCTGCGACTTCATGGGCATCAGTCCGGATATTTGAATGTGTGTGTGTGAGGGAGGGGGGAGGGAGGATCTATTTGATAACCTGTGCTATTGTATTGACCGTACCAATGCATGTAACAATGGGGCCTATGTTTGGAGGGCGGCTACCGCAATCTTAATTTACTTTGGGAATCCATGGAAAACCTCGTCTGTGATGGTAGACAGTGGGATACGAATCCAATGCACACCACTCTTCATAGCTCTCCTCTAGAAGATATTACTGTAATCATTTATTCACTGTAACTCGCAATTAATTGCGAACTGACTCCAATTTAAGGATTCACTTACACACAAGGTGATATATTTTTATATGTCTTTCTATTTTCGGAACAACAAATTCCATATTGTTGAACTCCTGTCCTTTTTGATCGTCGTTCGTCAGTCATTTCCTTATTCCTTGCTCCATTCATACGTCACAATGGGGCCACTAAAAAGTTAAGCAACATCATATTACTATTAAAAACCATGGTAAAGCCGGGATTCGAACAATGATCATCTATGTGGAAATCTGTTAGCCATTACCATTACATTCAGGTTTTCTATTCTACTGGAATCTACTATTCATTTAAAATAAAGCAAACTGTAGTATTCTCTTTAGGAGTCTACAATTCAAATTAAAACCACTTCCTGGTGTAGGGGCTAGCATACTTGGCTGACGCTCCGAAGCTCCGGGTGTGATTCCCGCAAGTCGCTACAACAGGAGGTGGTCTATAAGGAAAGGAAAAACAAGGCCCTATTAAGACGGGAAAATTAAAAAAATCCTACAATTCGGATAATCCAATACCGTCGTTGGGGTCAGGAAAGAACAAGAGTTGACCAAGGAAGGTTGATAGGAAAGATGAACGATAGAACTGGGGTCCAGTGTCCTACTAAATGCTAGTGAAGGGTTCATTCCTAGAACCTGAAAAGTCGAAAAGTTAAAATGTTCTGAAACAAACAAAAGAAACCAGTATAGCTTTCATTTGTTCTGAATTAAAAGAAAATTATTTTGAATCTACTATTGCCCCACTAACAAATATATTTTTATGAGAATAGTTCAGAAAACCTAAAATAAACTATGGACTAGTCTGGTTTTTGCCGAAATCTTAATTGAATACAAAAAAATGAAAAATATTTTAATTCTCAAATACGATTATTTATTATGCAAATCCTAACAAAGTGGGAATGAAGATTCAAGGAGAAATAATTTCAACTCTGAGATTTGCCGATGACATCGTCATCATGGCCGACACGCTTGAGGATTTGAATTTGTTATTGAATGGTATGGACTCCGTCTTACGAAAAGACTTCATTATGAAAATTAATAAATGTAAAACAAAAATATTGGAATACAGCCGAAATAAATCAGAAACCTCTATGGAATTCAAATTGGCAGGTGAAAAACTAAAGGAAGTAGGAGACTTCAGTTACTTAGGAAGCAAAATAACCAGTGATGGACGAAGCAAAGAGGATATAGAAAGTAGGTTATCTCAGGCAAGGAAAGCATTTCTACAGAAAAGGAAACTGTTGACATCGAATATAGATTTAGGTATTAGGAAGTCATTTTTGAAGGCCTTTGTCTGGAGCGTAGCACTCTATGGAAATGAAACTTGGATTATTGGTGCAGCAGAAAAGAGGAGAATTGAAGCGTTTGAAATGTGGTGTTACAGTAGAATTATGAAGATCAGATGAGTGGATAGGGTTACAAACGAAGAGGTTTAAGTCTAGTGGGAGAAGAAAGATGTTTCTGGCGACTGCTAATGAAGAGAAGAGATAGGTTGGTAGGACACATATTAGGACACCCAGGAATAGCAAGCTTAGTTACGGAAGGAAGGGTCGAGGACAAGAATTGTAGGGGTAGACCAAGGTTAGAATATGTTAAACAGATTGCCTCGGATGTAGGGTGTGTAGGATGTAGAGATGAAACGATTAGCTCAGGACAGGGAGGCATGGAAAGCTGCATCATACCAGTCAAAAGACTGAAGATTCAAACAACAACAACAACAACAACAACAACAACAACAACAAAGTACAAATCATTATTGAATGCCAAACATTTCAGGCAATTAATTATCTTGAATAAGCATTGGATAAGCATTGGACATATCATATTTTTGTAGAATCCCCAATATTTCACGCTCGTATATAACCCGACCTGTTTGCTTTTAGGAGTCAACAATAATATCTATACGTAGAGCTGACCTTGAAGAGAAGGAAGATGTATTTATCTCAAAAAGTCAATTTCTGAACTTGTCTGGGTTTTAGAATGAAGCCTTCATGTATGTTATTAAAGCATTTCTCCTTCAAATTATTACTTTTAATAAGAGTTGTTGAGGAAATATATTTCTTAACACTGTGAACTCATAAATAAAGATGTGCATAGCAGTTGCATGCCTCATGCAGTTGTATTCACAATAACACTGTCATTTATTTCAGTCATGGGCGCACGCACAATGGGTATTCAAATGGCTGACTTCATGCCACCACAACAACAAAGAAGAGAAACACAGAACATTGTTTGTGTGAGTGGCAAGCAGTGTGGAAAGGCAGTGACAAAAAAAAAAAAGAATATTAGAACAGATCGTAATAAGTGACTTGGAATAAAACTGAAAATGGGTGCAGTCAAAAATACAAAAGAATAGCGCAAGGCAGAATGTCTGATGCACATAAAAAAGGAGAAAAACAATTTGTTTTACTTGTGAAGGATTGTTCCGGGATGCTAATAAACTTTTCTCGTTTCAGAAATCCTGCATAATTCCCTAACGTAGAAAAAAAAAGCCTGTGATGAATATTATATAGAACACAGTATTTACATGGAGAATAATCACGCACATTTCCATTCATGGGCTGGAAGTAACAAGACGTCGCTGGCCAGGTGCGATGAATTGCCGGAGCCCGGGCTGCCAGAGTGTTGTAATTAAGGGGCTACTCCATCAAGCTCTGCACCAGACTGTGAGAACGGCTCATGGTTCTCCACCAAGCTATAAGCTACTAGGATACAGTGGCAGAGCTGGATAGTCGGTAGCATGCTAAACTTCTGTGCCCAAGATAGCGGGTTCAAACCCCGGCCAAAGTCGTCGGATTTTTAAGAGCGTTAAAAATCCTTCAGTATGCCTTCATTTGGAGGGGAAGTAAAGCCGGCAGTCTCATGTTACAGATTTATGGCATGTAAAAGATCCTTCCACAGACTAAAGCTAAATTGTCAGGTTAGATTTCGTCGGAACGTTCACCACTAGGTATCATTGCTATCTGGTAGCGAAAGTTGGAACTACTTGAAATTGAACAGAACTTGTAGCTCAACCTAAGGGTGTCCACTGGAAGCAGATACAGACTCAGGCAAGCCGAACAAGCCCTCGGACACTCCCGGCAATAAAAGCTATACGATAACTAAATAAATAATACACATAAACAGACGATCTCGTGGTGTAACGGCTAGCAGGCTTAGCTGTCACCCGGAGGTTCGAGTTACATTCCCGACTCTGCCAAGAAACTTAATACTGGTCTAAGACCTCGAACGGGGTACACTCAGCCTCGTGAGGTAAAACTGAAAAGAGGAAATGGTTTTCTATGTTTTCCCACTTCTACACTTGGAAAATGCCAGAATGGTTCCTACCTTAAGGAAACGGCTGTCTCCTTCCTAATCTTCACTTGATTTAAAAATACACACACTAATACAGCCATCACAACAAGACAGGTTATCAAATTCCACACACACACACACATACATTGGGGTTTCATGACCACGTTGCCGCAAACCCCCTAAATAAATCAACATCAACTCTCCACTTACATTGTTTGAAATAATGTCTTATTGATGGAGCAATTAGCGAGGAATCTGCTCAGTTGTGACTCAGCTAATGACGCGCCTGACCCAGTTGCATTAAATGAGTTAGCCTATGGCTTTGCTATGATCACTATGAAGCTGAAGCTGAAGGTTTATCAGATTGACTGATGGAACGTAGACAGTGGCTTTGGTCTTTGATTCCAACTGTAAAATCTATTTGCCCAGGCATCCATATTTTTCATCACATTACTGGCTATAAATGCTGCTAGGAATTAGGCATAGCTTGCCATCTGTTCACCAGTAAGTTCTGTTTATGGAAACCGCAGTCGATACCTCAGTGTAGATGTATGCGGGACAAGGTATAAAGTCATAAATCAATATCTTCCCGTAACGGGTTGATTATTATAGGCAGATCCTCTGACCTCCGAGGCGGTCTGTATAGAGACCGGGAGATGTTAACTCCAAGTTGCCTTCCTTACTGGGGAATACATGGCAGTGGGGATCATTACGCGAAGGGGATTGGCTGATAAGGTGGTCGACATATTCGCATCTCATTACGATATACAACAGCCCGGTCAAGTTGGTCAGCTTTCACTGGTGTACCATACAGCGGAATTAACATAATACCTGTACATTATATTAATGTTGAGCTTTTACTATGTTGAATTAAACCAAACCTTTACGTTTCGCCGAGACCCTCACGCAGCTCTGTCAATAGTTCACAGTTGAATGAGCTAATCTAATCATGTGTACAGTAGGTACCGAAGATAGGCCTATTATAAGATAATATAAGCACCTTCGTTCGTCACTAGTTGGCTGACAGCTGTATGAATGTGGCAGACAATGCGCCTTTTTTTAGCATGGGGTTAGAATGTGCAGTATAAGTTTGTGACATATTTTAAAGGATCTAACAACACGTAACTAAGAGCTTACGTTCTTATAACAACGTATAAGTGACTCTAATGACCTACAGTAATAATAATAATATCGTATGGCCTCGGGTGCCGGGTGCAAGCTTTGTAATTTGACACCCAGAGGGTAGCTTGCATGTCGAATTTCGCTGTTCCTTGAATCACTATGAAAGTCAAGGAGATTAGATATCTAAGCTCCTTGAACACTATAGCGCTTTCTAGTAGAGAAATGAGGAACGTTGTGTTGGCGGAAACTCTCGAGATTAATTTTGACATTATGAACACGGCCTACTGAATTCAAATGGGTTCTTTGACATGCCAATATCGTATGATATGCGTGTCGTATTTTTGCCGCCTTTCAAAAATCACTTACCACGGCCAGCAGCGAATCTGCAATCATGGGGTTAGTAGACCGACACGCTATCCACTCACCCACCGTGGCAAGCTACCTACAGTAATAGGCATTGATAAACAAACAACCCGTAATTACAAGAGCTTACGTTCTTATAACAACGTATAAGTGACGCAACTGACCTACAGTAGTAGGCATTGATAAACAAACAACCCGTAATTACAAGAGCTTGCGTTCTTATAACAACGCATAGGTGACGCTACTCACCTAGTTCGTAACTCCCGACTTCATTTACTGGTATCATAGCAACGAATTTCTCTAGTATGAAAATCTTATCAACATAAATGGTAAATACGATTTAATGTACAGTATATGAAAAGACTACATTAAAACATGACATACGCATTTTTTACAAATACCTTATTTCATTTTAAATTTATCAGAAATACACAACCTACATTATGTTTATCAACAACATTACTTGCAGCCCTCACGTTTAAGGTAGGCCTACCACATTTTTAGCCTACTTTCGATTTTTGCAAAAAATGAAAGTAGACTTATGAGATCACTACAGGGCGAAAAAAAAGTGTGTCTGTCTGTGTGTGTGTATGTGTGTGAGTCTGTGTGTGTGTGTGTGTGTGTGTGAGTGTGTGTACTCTGAATGTCTGTCCCCCCCTATCAATTCGAACACGGTTAAACCGAATTGAACGAAATTTGGTACAGAGGTAGCACTGGCAAAGGGCACCTCAGTGTCATGTTTTATATTGCCGCCATCTTTACCAAAAGGTAATGGCGGCCAATCGAATGGTCAAAACTTAATAATGCATTACGACCAAACTAATCATCGGATCTTTACCAAATTTGGTAACAACCTACCTTCATATGGGACGCGTCTTGTGCCCAAACTACAAGGTCATCAAACGTACCATTTCAGGATGGCGGCCGTGTGAATTATGCAAAATTTATAATCCATAACATGGGACCCACCAGTTCCGATTATCGAACCAAGAATCGTTTAATCTGTTCTAAGCGACGTGGTTCGTTCGAAATTAAAAGTTTATATTGTAATATTATAATCTAGAAGTGACTTTAAAAATCTGAATCGTCTCGGCTATTTGACAAGATGGCAGCTGATCTCTCGTTCTGACCTATATTTTACTAATTTCAGTATGTTGCATGCAATATAACCTACTGATAAAAATTATATGAACTTAATATGAAATGAACTCGGTTTGAAATATACTCCAGTGAAGAAATCTTCAGTCCAAGTGATTATTTGCTAATACAGTACGTTATATGTATTTAATCGATAACACGTGAGTTATGAGTGTACGATTGGCTGTGTGGTTAGAGCTCCCGTCTCTCATGTGGCTGGCCGGGGTTCAAATCCTATCAGAGTAGAACTTTTTTGCTTGATTTTTTATATTTATTGTTTCTTGAGTACTGAGACGTTATAAAATAAAGCGTTATATGGTGCGTTTTGCAATGGAAATTATATATTAAAAAAAACGACATTCTCCACCGGAGTGACATCTACCAGCCTTCAGTTGTACTATGCAGAAACTATAGATTCGAGCAGCGCTCTATACCGGCCAGTTAGTGAACCCAGTCTTAACGACTGCTATTGTCCGTCCAGAGTTAAGAGTGTACTACGGGCTCTTATGGCACAAGCGCTGCCACGTCTAGCGAGTGTATAAGGGCAGCTATAGTACAGCAATCCACACGAGTAGTACAGCCCGCTGCCGGACTGAGTATCAGTAAGCTCCTCATACCGTCGGAATTTCAATCCTTCGCGCCATTATAATCTGCAACCTTTTACTATAATTCCCGTAAGAATAACAGAATTTGGATGATCAGTTTTCAATAAAGATAAAGACTGAGTTATTCCCTTAAGGAGTGGGGGAGCCGAGGATAGTAATTGATTTACATAACAATGCTTAGAACGGATTATAAATACTGCGGCAATATACTATTTATTTACATTGGAATTTTAGTTACGTACGGTATGGCTATGACAAAACAATTGAAATGACATGAAAGCTAACCTGAGTCATCCGTTAGATACGGATCAAGTTTAATATGTAATATGGCAATATATTCTCCAAGGTCAGCCTAGGTCAGTGACAGGATACAAATCATCTGTCGCAACGAAACCTACACGGATCCCAGTGAGACACTTTCATCTGCAGAGGCGAAGACAGTACCCGGAAATAACAAGTAATTTTGTTCTTATCATATGATTCTTCACATATTATTACACGCGTAGATGAAAGATTTTCTTTAAAAGTTGCTATACTTCGCACCGACACAGTTAGGTCTTATGTTGACGATGGGACAGGAAAGGGCTAGGGGTGGGAAGGAAGTGGCCGTGACCGTAATTAAGGTACAGCCCCAGCATTTGCCTGGTGTGAAAAATGGGAAACCACGGAAAACCATCTTTACGGCTGCCGACAGTGGGGTTCGAACCCACTATCTCCCGAATACTGGATACTGGCGACTGCAGCTATCGAGCTCGGTATAGATAGATGAAAGAAAGTAAACAAAAAATTCAGTGGCACAACGTACATTGGACAATGAATGGCAAATACTACAGACTGATGTGGGAAATTTGCGACAATCTGTTCTTTAAAATATTTCTCAAAACAATCATTATCCATTTCATAATGTGCCTTTGCGGTTTATTTTACATACAAGCTCCTCATTCGGCACAAATCGCGTAATTTGTCTGTTAGGTAGTCAGCCCAAAACTGCATGAAAGTTCTGTTACGCACATTATTGCAGGTGAGTAGTTAATAATAATAATAATAATATAATATCATCACGGGTTTTTCAAAAACGTACAGCAGCACTTTTCTCCTGATTCTTGGTCTTTATATAATTGTAGACGTTACAAACTAGCTGTCGTTCTCTGCGCCTTAAAATTTCCCCGGGTTTACGTTTCGCAAACAGAACATCACCCATATATTTAATGCCACTTATACCTAAATCACAATTATTTTTATATTACACAAAACGATCCTTACACTCCAACACTGTTTCAAATATCTTGGAGAGATCTGGACTCGTGCGTTCAGTGGAGAGCTAATAAGGCACGTATAACAGCGTGCGCGCTGTTCCATCCAGCGCGCTGACACTGCTGTCACATACATTACAAAATCATGTTGCATATCAAGAATGTAAGAATTACATATCATTAAATGAATGCAGCGGATCATGTACTCTCCACCCATGATCATTAACCTATTAAATAACATAGCTAAAATCCAGTTTTAAAGACTTCGAAGTCATCAATTCTGGGGGAGTCCGCTAAATGTAAAAGCCCATAAGAGCCCGTAGTACACTCTTAACACTGGACGGACAATAGGAGTAATAATACAGTAACATTCGTTTATTCCTTGTGCACATCGAACCAAGAATCGTTTAATCTGTTCTAAGCGACGTGGTTCGTTCGAAATTAAAAGTTTATATTGTAATATTATAATCTAGAAGTGACTTTAAAAATCTGAATCGTCTCGGCTATTTGACAAGATGGCAGCTGATCTCTCGTTCTGACCTATATTTTACTAATTTCAGTATGTTGCATGCAATATAACCTACTGATAAAAATTATATGAACTTAATATGAAATGAACTCGGTTTGAAATACACTCCAGTGAAGAAATCTTCAGTCCAAGTGATTATTTGCTAATACAGTACGTTATATGTATTTAATCGATAACGCGTGAGTTATGAGTATACGATTGGCTGTGTGGTTAGAGCTCCCGTCTCTCATGTGGCTGGCCGGGGTTCAATTCCTATCAGAGTAGAACTTTTTTGCTTGATTTGTTTTTATATTCATTGTTTCTTGAGTACTGAGACGTTATAAAATAAAGCGTTATATGGTGCTTTTTGCAATGGAAATTATATATTAAAAACAAGTAGTTCCGTGAAGAACTATACAGCCTATTTTCATATATCCTGCTTATATTAATTGCCTCTATCAACATACACAATTTCAGTTTGATTGCTGTAATAGATTCGTAGATATTGAGAACCGACTAAATATTTCGGATGGTCGCCATGTTGGATTTTATATATGTAGGTCTTAGAGTTATGTACTGTTACATGCAGATTATTGTGAACGTGTAGTATTCAAACTTCAATCGCATAATTAGGACACAAGAAAAAACAAGGAGATTTAAAAATCTTTCACAGCTACCATATTGAGGTTATGGAAACAATTGAAATAAATTTGATGCCAGTGGATTAACATTCGGATAACGATTTACTGTACCAAGTTTCACTTCACGCGGATGGTTAAATTGCGAGAAATGTCCATGTGAATATTTATAATTCGCGTCACCGCCATGTTGGATTTGTGATCACCAGGTTATTTAAAGTCCTATAGGTGAACTTAAGTTCATAGCCCCTATGAACATTAAAAAAAAGCAGTTTGATTGCTAAAATAGATTCGTAGATATTCAGTATCGTCTAAATATTTCGGATGGTCGCCATGTTGGATTGTTAAATGTATAGGCCCTAGAGTCATGTACCATTAAAGGAAAATTATTGCGTAGGTTCATTATTCAAACTTTCACTCCGATCGCATGACTACATCACAAGAAATAAAAACTTTATTTTAAAATTCGCACTGCCGCCATCTTGAGGTTATGTAAACAATTGAACTAAATTAGATACCAGTGGATTACAATGTGTATAAATATTTCCTGTACCAGGTTTCAGTGCGCTTGGAAGATTAAATCGCGAGTAAGGTATATTTAAAATGTTCAAATTCGCTTGGCCGCCATGTTCGTTTTGTAGTTAACCTGTTTTTGAAAATCTTATAGATGGACTTCCAGTAGTGCCCTTTATCTCCGTACAAAATTTTAGGGAGATACCGCTAATAGTTTCAGAGATATAGAATGCCGGTGAAATATTTTGCACATCCGCCATCTTTTGATTATGTAAACAATTGAACGAAGTTAGATGTCGGTGCATTACAATGTATATAAATATATACTGTACCAAGTTTCATTGCGTTTGGTTGGTCAAATCGCGAGAAACGTCTATTTAAAAGTCGCAAATTCGCTTGGCCGCCATGTTGGTTTTGTAGTTACCAGGTTTTCAAAAGTCACATAAGTGAACTTATAGTAGTTCCCTCTATCACCATAGAAAATGTCAGGGTAATATCGGTAATAGTTTCGGAGATATTGAATGCTGGTAAAATATTTCGCACAGCCGCCATGTTGGATTGGTGAGTCGTAACAAAATTTGAAGGGCACGGTCGAGGTCGCCGGGAATAGTGCTATGAACTTTCCGAGTTTCATTGAAATCGCTCCTGCCGTTTAGATTTTATTAGGGGGGGACACACACACGAATCACACACACACACACACGCACACACACACGGACAAAAGGTGATCTCATAAGCCTATTTTTTCAAAATTGAAAATAGGCTAAAAAACGACATTCTCCACCGGAGTGACATCTACCAGCCTTCAGTTGTACTATGCAGAAACTATAGATTCGAGCAGCACTCTATACCGGCCAGTTAGTGAACCCAGTCTTAACGACTGCTAGGAGTAATAATACAGTAACATTCGTTTATTCCTTGTGCACAGAGGCGTTGTTGATAACCTCAAAACTTGCAATATGGATGATTTGGAGATGGATTATTTTGTTATACCGTGTATTTAAGATTAGCCTATAAATTAACGGGTTGCGAAGTTACTTCACTTAGTCCTATATCATTCGTATACGACACAGAACAACAACGTGACGTCAGTTTCTGATCTGCTCTGATTGGCTATTACCAGGGGGTACCGTTACGGGCTTTGCGGGAGTAATGGTAGCCATTGGTCTAGCAGTATGTGACGTCACCTCGCGGACATAGGCGAGTCCCACAGCACTGCAGCACCTGCATATATTTTGTTTGAGGCACGTTTTCTTAATATATACGAGTTAATAGCTACGTAATTGCAAACACCTTTCGATCTACTAATGTTAGAATATTTCTGAATGATGTTGGAAATAATAAACAAAGTTTTTATGGTTCCGCCTAGTCAATACTTGTTTTATTAGATATTTTATCGTGAATAATCACTTGTCTTTACGTATGTTGGGACATGTTTCGGTGTCTAGTAACATTGACACCTTCATCAGCCTACGGTTATTGGCAACACTCAATGACATTAAAATAATTATTAAAACAACACACAGATGACTAAAATAACACTTTAAAAAGTTTTTTAAAACACTGTCATAATGAAAGTTCAATTAAAAGTCTTAGAAAAAGGCTTGGTGCACTGTTTTGGTTTCCATTGTCCTGCTTCCGATAATATATAATTATTATTTTTATTTCATCAACGAAGCATGAGACGCCCATCTCGATTTATTTATATACTGTGCGTGTAAGGACATTATATAATGTTATGGTCTACGGTTTCAAAGAATGGATTGTGGTAGGAATTCAGAAGAAAGCGGTCATGATCTGAGAGGTAGGTACCATTATTGGCATTTACCTGGAGTTGAAATGGAAAACCACTTCAAGTCCGGCAAACGATGGAATGCAAATCCACATGTCCCCGATAATCACGGTTGAGGCGTTGGCAAGGAGACACCATACACTGAACGGAAAGAGCGGCTGCAGTCTTGATAACTTGGGAGGTGCTGCACTAACGTACTCACTTTAGGCTGTATGTTGTTGTTGATTTATTTAGGGCCTTTGAGACATCGTGGTCGTGTAGCCCCGTGTGTTTGGGTATGTGTGTGGAATTTGTCTGATAGCGTGTATTATTGTGATGGCTGTATTAGTGTGTGTATTTCTAATTCAGATGAGGATTGGGAAGGAGGTGGCCGTGGCCATAATTTAGGGGCCATCCCGGTATTCGCTTGAAGTAGAAGTGGGAAACCACGGAAATCCACTTCCAGGATGACTGAGGTGGGAATCGAACTCGCCTCTTTTCAGTTATGCCTCACGAGGCTGAGTGTACCCTGTTCCAGCCCTCAGACCAGAATAGTATATCTTGGCAGAGCCGGGAATCGTACCCGGGCCTCCGCGGTGACGGCCAAGAGTGATAACCACTACTCAGCAAGGCGGATTTTCAGGCTGTATGCGCGGGTTTAAAAGTAGGTATTTTGTCATCATTATTTGATCATTAGCTTTTCCTAACGCGTCGTTGACGGACTTGCGTTGTAAGGGTAACAAAACATTGCCTTCGGGAGACTGGTGACATTACTAGCTTAGCTGGGTATGACGACTGTTGGACCTCGTATTATTATTCCCGTTTTATAACGGTGATGAGATGCGGTGAAAGTCGTTGCGGCGGATTGCTTTTACGGACAGATGCCCTTCCTGACTCCAACCTCATGAGAGGAGCTAATGAGAGATGAAATTAATTACGGTGAATGAAACTCGGCAAGGATGTTGAAGGAAGCGGCCGTGGCCTGTCAGAAGGTACCGTCTTAGCATTTTTCTGAAGTAAATAATAATAATAATAATAATAATAATAATATCGTATGGCCTCGGGTGCCGGGTGCAAGCTTTGTTATTTGACACCCAAAGGGTAGCTTACATGTCGAATTTAGTTGTTCCTTGAAGCACTATGAAAGTCAAGGAGGTTAGATATCTAAGCTCCTTGACACTATAGCGCTTTCTAGTAGAGAAATGAGGAACTTTGTGCTGGTGGAAACTCCCGAGATTAATTTTGCCATTATGAACACGGCCTACTGAATTCAAATGGGTTCTTTGAC
Organism: Meconema thalassinum; assembly: GCA_946902985.2. Classification (NCBI taxonomy): domain Eukaryota; kingdom Metazoa; phylum Arthropoda; class Insecta; order Orthoptera; family Tettigoniidae; genus Meconema; species Meconema thalassinum. Next base: position 271,437,110 of record OX336392.1, on the reverse strand, counting down.
TTGCCAGCATCGTATGACATGCGAGTCGTAATGTTTACCGCCTTCCAAAAATCACTTACCACGGCCAGGAGCGAACCTGCAATCTTGGTGGGTTAGTAGTCCGACACGATAACCACTCACCCACCGTGGCAAGCTTCCTGAAGTTGAACATGGGGAAACCACCAAAAACATATCAGGACGGCCGACGGTGGGGCTCGAACGCACGTATACTGAGTCCGCAGAGAGCTTGGCCCCATGTCTAGTGCTGCGCATTAGCGAGCGTAGCTACCGCTGTCGGTCTATTCGTAGCAGATATATTTCTCAATATTAAAAAAAACAGTAGTATTTTTAACATATCTGTTGCTCAGTAGCACAATGTCCCAATGCCAGCCAGGGCCGTAGAGAGCGATCACGGGCCCTAAGATAACCCAAAGAAAAAGCTCTTCGCTATTCTGCCCCATAAAACTTCAATCATCATTATCATCCGTGGAATTTAGCTTGCCCAAATGATTATTAATCTATTTTGGTTTTAGTTATTCAGCCACTCGCCTTTATTTTATATCATTGGTTGTTCTTTTACTTTAAGATTTTGATCACTGTGCTTTAAAAAATCAGTTTTCTGTGTATCGGAACGTGTTCAGGCTCTACAAGGATAACCCACACTTCTTTCAGAAATTCACCGTATGAAGTAAAGAATCATTTTTTTCTGAGATTGAATTAGAAACGTTAAGGACTCTTGAACTCTAACACGTTATAAAATGGATGACTCTGGCAACTTAACCATTTCCCCGGAAAACGAAAAACAGAATGGTTATTTATAAAATTAATTACCGGTATATTAATTAATACTTATTGTAATGTCTTGTATACTGCTCACTGCCTGTGTTTATATCAAAGTGTGTCATCAGAAAATGTCATAATAGTTTTGACCTTAAATTAAATAAAGTTGTCCATCCTAAGTCCTTTTACCGCCTCGGCTCCCTCAGCTAAACTAAGCCCTGGGGCTACAGCCCCGCTTGCCCCTCCCTCTCGTCGGGCCTGGTGCCAGTTAGGTATATTCTTCGAAGGAACTACACCAAAGCGTGATTTCTTCTTCAGAGGCAAACCCAATAATTTATTTTTGAGCTCCAGTTCGCAGTCCTATGGTAAGAAAATGTGCAGAACAACGTCAAGCAGTTCTAACATTGACGCTATCCTTTCGCCTGCATCTTAAAATCCACAGCTTTCGAACTTCCTTATCGTTAGAAGAAGAGTGGTAAATCACTTCAGAATTTCTGCGGCCATCATTTTGTACTCAGAAACGGCACAGTTACTGTGGCTACCCATTTTAAAAGCTCATTATTTCGTATCGAAATGGATCATACAACTACATTACAAAGCACGTTTCCTACTTCAGGCGACACTGGCTTGTCCGCGAGATGACGTCAGCGGAAAGGGAGCCGCCTGGCGACTGAAGCGGGAACTGCGATATCGGCCTACCTGATAGTATTCTAGTTACCTTGGGCTATTACATTGCTGCAGTCGGGTAGTTGGCAGTCAAGGATAAAATTCGCGACTGCCAACTGCCAGCTACCAACTGCAACTTCATGTTGTGTATGGTGCCTATAGTATACACGGAGTCGATCGCGACTGCCGACCGAGGACTACCAACTACGGACTGCCGACTGCGCATTGTAGATGGGCCTTATTAGAGCAACGAAGTTTCAATTATTGTAAGTAGTCGGTGTTTGGAGTGTTTGCTGATGAAATTTGCAAAATGCTGGGGTAAATAATAAACTATGGTTTGAACGCCACTGTTCAAATCCTGTGTGCCAATTTGCACTTCAAATAGGAAGAAATTAGGAGATGATAAGGACAGAGAGTTATAACTATACCCATACATTTAGGAGAAAGTAGGATATATGTTCTTTCCCGAACATCTTGTTAACCGATTCCTTTGAAACATTTACCACATCACACAAGAATCCCAATCATCAATTGTTTGTAGCAGCAACTTTGTCTCCTTTTTTCATTTCTCCGAATGTTTGAAAAAAACAGAATAAAAAATTACATTTTCTCAAAATGCCCTAAAATCACTAAATAATATTCATCATCAAATTTCTTTTATTCAGTTCTTCTATTTAACGTATATAAAGTTCTGAACTAGAACCATGCAGTTATCTGCAACAGACAGAGTCTAGTTTTTTAATATTTTTCAGAAATGAAATGCAATTTTAACATTGCTTAAAATAAACAAGGTGGCTTACGCTTTAAAAGTATCCAAAAATCCCTAGTTACAGAATTTCTACAATCATTAGCTTTAATTTGATGTATCAATAATATTTCTATGTCAATTCCTGATGTTGAATTTATTAACTTGAATTGCATAAAATGTTAAAGATTTTAATTCTGAGAATAACGAAAATGAATAATAATAATAATAATGTTATTGGTTTTACATTTGTAATGTGACCAAATAAACTAACAGAAATACCAATAAGTATTTAATAATTAAATTACACCTTATGTCAATAAAATTGAATTAAGCACATTAATTAATGATACTAGTTTCGACCACCCTCCTAAATAATTGTTTTATTTTTATTTTTAGGAATAAACCATTATAATTGAAGTATAATTGATTAGTATTCTTGGATATTTACCTTTGAGAAATTAATTTAAAATATATCAAAATATTGCAGGATGGAACCGCGTCAAATATGGTTCAAACTTAGCATCATTTAGCGCGCGACTGCCAGGGGCGCGGACCAATCAGGGAGCAGCGTGACGGCAATACAGGGCAAGCAAGCACCTCTGGCTGACAATACCGTCAGTTTGAGAACGGACACCAACTCGTACCTACCCATGATTACGTCTGCTACAATGACAGCCGAAACGTCGGGAAACAATCACCGACGCGGCTCCATCATGTAAGCCTAGATGATAAGCTACACACCGGCCGCGAAAACCTACGATCTAAATATATCAAAATAGTTTAAAAATCAGATATGTAACAATTATGGGCCTTACATTGATAATTTAGTGAAAAAGACATATCTGAACAGTTGGCGATTGTATATACAGTCATACAAAACAATAATCGATAAATAGTTCAGATCACTCACGGCTAAGTTGCCCCGAGCAGGCAGTTTGTTGAATTCTAATCTAAAGGATACAACTTGAGTTGAATGTTGGTTTGTTCGATCACTTCCTAGACTGACTTACAAACTGTGCCACTAGTTAGGCGTCAGGTGCTTTCTATGTTCCATGGAACTATTTGATTTTTGATGATTTAATTTCATGACGGAAACAGCTATTGGAATTCTCCAGCTTTTGTATCTCGTCCGCTTGAGACCATTCAAGTTCCTCTGAATAGAAACGGCTGATCGGAATTCCAATCGAGTTTGGCAAAGCGCTTGGCTTCTATCGGACAAGCGAACACTGCCGGAGTATTTCAGGAGTTACTTAAAGATATTGCTTATTATAATATGTGGAACCTCGCCACCAACTTTGCCCATAAATATGAGTGGAAGAAGCCTTCTCTCCTTACTGCTCTTTATTAAGGAAGATCGGGCTCTGCATTCTAAGTGTTTTCTCTCACCACCATCGCCTCCTCGGCTGCGATATTCACTCGGAATGTTTTATTGCACATTAATATGGGCACGAAGCTCAGGACACACCTTATTTTGATATAATGAAAAGTGCAAGAGGAAGAGCCAACTTTCATGAATCAGTTGGTTGAAGCGTGCAACTTAGCTTGTGATATAGATTGAACCACAAAGGAAGAGGTTTGGCTACGCACGCGTTATAACACCTATTTGCCACCTGCCTCGCTGCGTAGTGGCTAGCACTCTTGGTCGTCACCGCGGGGGTCAGGGTTTGATTCTGGCAAGATAATAATAATAATAATAATAATAATAATAATAATAATAATAATAATAATAATAATAATAATAATAATGAAAATCCACAGCCTGCTTCCTGTCTCCGACCGGGTCAGGAATGGAATGAATGAAGCCCCCATCTACCGGCGAGGATATGAACTGTGCCAGCTGCCGAGGCCTGACGCACTCCTCTGGGGCAATGAATAAATGAATGACAGATGAAATGAAATGAAATTGGAGAGTGTTGCTGGAATGAAAGTTTTGACAGGGGAAACCGGAGTACCCGGAGAAAAACCTGTCTGCCTCCGTTTTGTCCAGCACAGATCTCAAATGGAGTGACCGGGATTTGAACCGCGGACCCAGCGGTGAGAGATGATGATGATGATAATTGTTGTTTTAAGGGGCCTAACATCTAGGTTATCGGCCCCTCCAGCGGTGAGAGAAGGGCGTGCTGCCGCCTAAGCCACGGAGGCTCTTATTTATAATAATAATAATAATAATAATAATAATAATAATAATAATTTTATTGGTTTTGTGCCTCTTTTTTATCTAGCGGCTTTTAGAGACCCCGGGGTGCCGAAAATTTGCCCCTAAGGGGATATTAATCGTGCCACGGCTCCTTCGCATTTGCGCACCCTCAAATGCCAGCTGGCTGCTCCAGAATTCGATCTTGCAACCTTGGGCACGCTCTGCCATGAAATTTAATTCTGGTCTGAGGGCTGGAACAGGGTACACAGCCACGTGAGGCAAAACTAATAAGAAGCGGGTTCGATTCCTACCTCAGCCACCCTGGAAATGGTTTTCCGTGGTTTCCCAATTCTACTCCAGGCAAATGCCAGGATGGTTCCTAAATTAAGACCACGGCCGCCTCCCTCCCAATCCTCATCTGAATTACAACTACACACATTAGTACAGCCATCAGATTAACACAGGATTTCAGACAAATTTCAAACACACCCAAGTACCCGGGGCTGCATGACCACGATGTCGCATAGCTCCTCAATGAATCAACAAAACACAACAACTATTCGGAATGAATTTCTCCCTTCACTGATCAGACCATCCCCAGGTACACACCAATAGTTTTTGTATCCGCCTGCTTTTGTTACGTATGGCTGGTCAGTTGTCCCTGTGCTTACGACTGCTAGTAAGGGTTAACGCAATTATTGTATTAATATAACAATTAATTTAAACACCTAGTGCCTGAAATAAAACATTGAATTATGTATCCACATAAAATACTTCTCACACACTTTGGGGGGGAGGGGGGAGGAGAAGGTGACATAAATAATCCTTGTATTTTTTTCAGGCACAATGTGATCCTATTACTCCCCGACCGATATAATTGGATGCATTCGTGTTGACCGACTGAAAAGCTTCTAATAATAAGATCTGAGGATGTTCGCCTGATGAAAGAAACATGTCATCCTATTAACATCCCTCGACACCCCCCCCCCCCCCCCCCCAACCCCCAATTTTTTTCAGAAGTACAAATACGTGTATTATTATTTCGTGTTATTTTTCAGGTTACTAGTAGATACAGTAAGTGTTAATCCCCGCCAAGTGTATTTGGGCACAAACGTGTTGAACAACTAAATAATACATATTAAAAACGGCCACGTTAACTCGTGCCTCTCTGGCATCAGGAGAGCAAGGGTTCGTATCCCACCTCAGCCGTCCTAAAAATTGTTTTCGTGGTTTCCCATTTTCATCACCAAACAACTGCTCGTTGAGTTGTTGTTGATTCTTTTATGTTTTTTGCGACATCGTAACCATGTATCCCCGTGTATTTGGTAGTGTGTAGAATTTGTCTGATAACATGGGTCTGTAATGAAAAAATTGTTTGAAATTTTTATAGCGATTCTTATAGTATTTTTTGTGTTGAATACAGAAAACATAGTGAAGAGATTCCATCACCCTTTGTTTAGCCACAAATGACACAATGAATCATTTGTTTTAAGTTTTTTTAACATACATACAAATTATACCGAAGATATCAAAGAATGCTGGGACGTTAACATGATGGCTGACTAATGTTGAATGTTAAAAAAAAAAAAATCCTCAACTCCACAGCAGGAAAAATACAAATAGAAGTTTTGAAAGAAAAAGAAAACGTTACTACAAAGACGTTTAATAATGTTGTAATAAAGCCTTATCAACTTTTCTTACTCTATGTTTAAGATTAACATACGTTTAATGTGGTTTAACAACATCGTACATAAATAATACTTATATTAGAATGGCCTTCTTAGGATTTACCTAAAAGTTTTACCTCACTTCGCAGAAAAACCTTACGTGATAGAAAAAAAAAACCAATATCTTTTCTGAAATCAGCGCCAAAAACTACATACAAAATCAGCGATCAAAACTAAAACAATTTTCAAAAATATATTTTTTGCAGACCTGTGTAGCCTGGGTCACTGTTATGCTTTTACTAGTGTGTGTATTTGTAATCGGGGTAGGATTTGGGTAGGAGGAGGCCATGGCCTTACGGCAGGTACCATCCGGGCATTTGCCTGGAGTACAAGTGGGAAAACTATGGCAAATAATATTCAGTCGGTCCAATTACTGAATTTTTTTAAAAAAAAGTAAGCTGAAATAAATTACAATTGATTTTGACTTTGTTACGGACTATTGAAGAAGAAGAAGTAGTAGTATAAGAAGAAGAAGTATAAGAAAAATATATACGAGCCTTACAGTAGTCGCATATGTTGTGTAACATGTGACATGTTACCCTACTTTGTGTGTCCCGGGAGCGCAAATCCCTTGTTGACAGTGAACTCTGTTGGTCATTGAAATAACTACTTGTATAACTCCAGTGCCAAATCCTGACCGTAATGAATCATAATTGTTATTTGCCGTGGTGGAAGCAATCCACTGCCTACTTGATGCGAGCTGCGCTCTGTACTGGCCAGTTAGTGAACCCATGCAAGCGATGTTATTGAAAATTGCCTCGTTTAGCCGATAGAGCCAAGTAAGTATAGGCGCGATTAAAAAAGAGGTGTGCGGAAGGTAGCCTATATTAAATGTGTTTCTCCCACTGATATGTTTAGACCAACGAAGTTTCAATTATTGTTAGTAGTCGGCTTTAATATACTGAATTCCTACGTTGTTTGGAGTGTTTGTTGATGCGATATAGATTCCACATAGCCACATGGCCGACAGTACATCGAGTGCTTACATTAAATAAGAATAAAGCAAAAGTATGAAGAGTTAATAAATCATAATTGTTTTCAGCACATATGATATAATGAATATTTTCACACCAAAGAACGTCAACTTGAAGATGATTTATTGTGGGAATATCTTAAATGGGGTCTCCAAACCTTGAACTAAACTGTAAACGATATACATTCCCCATAGCCTCACGACCTACAGTACGTCGTTGTACCGATCTCCGCCACCACGCGCGCTTATTGTTTCCGTCCCATGCACTTCCGTCCCATCCATTTCCGTCCCTTTTCCAAAATCACTCCCACAAACATGTCCAACTACCGAGTGCCACAAAAATATCCAGATACCGAGTGGAAAGATGTTACGCATCAAAAAGAAGAAAACTGTGAGCTATTTGTCTTGTGTATTAGGATTTATTGGTGCTCGCTTGGCGAGCGAAAGGTGTCAATCCCTTAGTTTTCTTCTTATTCAATATTCCGTAACAATATAAATAAATCTTAATCACATGTAATTTATTTTAGGTTATTTTTCACATACTCCACTAATTGGATTGGCTTTTGAGATGACCGACTCAAAGCTAAAATATTAATTGACACGGAGATAGGACGGATTGAAAGGGTAAAAAAGTTCAAGTACCTAGGAGAGACTATACAGGAGAATGGGTTAGAAAAAGCAGCTGTTGGAGATCGAATTATAAAAATGGAAAGAGCGTATGGATTAACAAAAAATATCTACAACAAAAAGTGCATCTCCTGGAATGCCAAAATAAGGCATTATAACACTGTCGTAAAAACAGAGTGCCTCTTTGCCAGTGAATGCCTCTCGATGAACTATAGCCTCGAAAAGCTAGAAGTCATGGAAAGGAGAATTCTTAGAAAAATCAAGGGTGCAGTTCAGACTGAAGATGGATGGAGACTGAGAAGCAACGGAGAAGTCTACCAGAACGTGGAAAGAATCTCCGCGTCTATGCGGAAGAGAAGGCTGACATTCCTCGGACATCTCTATAGAATGAACGACCATAGATTAACTAAACAAATATTCGACTATCTCTGGAAGAAAAAGACCACCACAACATGGATTAAGGAAGTTAGGAAAGATTTAGAAAAGTTAAACATCACAAAATCTCAAATGCTAGAAAGAAATGTATTTAAGAGCAAAGTGAACAATCTGGAAGGATTTCAAGATGAAGGAAGACCTAAGAGAAGTGGACGAACTTGGACAGAAGACCAAAGAAAAAATGCCAGTGAACGCATGAAGGAATATTGGAGACAGAGGAAACTCCAGGCAAAGAATAAGAAAAAGAAATAAAGTTGTTGCGTGATCCTAAGTGGTCAATTCGCTTGAAAAAAAAAGGCAACACTGAAAAATGGCTTATCTTTAAACTATTGCACACCATTTCCAGGATGGCTGAGGTAGGGATCGAACCCGCCTCTTGTCAGTATGCCTCACGGGGCTGAGCGTACCCCATTCCAGCCCTCAGACCAGAATTAAATTTCCTGACAGAGCCGGTAATCGAAACCGGTTCTCCTTGGTGACAGCCGTGAATCTAGCCACTACGCAACAAGGTGGACCCAGGTAAATGGTGGGATGGTTCCATTCACTAATTCTACGGGTGATTTCATTCCAAAATCAATTCTTTAACCCGTCCTGAAATGAAAATAAATGGCCATTGGCTGTACCTTTACATAGTATAAAAAAAAATCCCCGGTTCTTGGATGTAACGGGTAATCTCGAGAACCTATGGATGGATTTCGATGCGGTTTTCACCATTCAGTAAAGGATTTCTAGAGGAAGGTTTCCGTAGAAAAACATTCATGTATGACCAAAAAAGCCGGGCAGTAACGATTTCATTGATTCTAGAGAAAGAAAAACATGGCTTCCGTGTACCTTAAGCTTATGCTCGGTAAACCGTTAAGATATCTACTGTATATACTATGAGCGTAAGAATTGTTCAGTATGAAAAATTCTACAAAGAAGTCCGCGACAGCATATCTTTATTTTAAATTCACCGCCCACTATAATAGCCTTTACATTTTCACTTCTTCCAACAATCTCCGTTCAGTGGAAATGTCAATTACTAGCTTCGGAGCGAGTTTACTAGCTAGTGAGTGAGCCTACCACCCCAGCTTCTGCCAGCTTCAAACTGTCGAGTAGCGTCAAGTTAAGAATTCAGTGAAGACTAGACTACTGTATTAAGCCTCCGTGGCTTAGGCGGCAGCACGCCGGCCTCTCACCGCTGGATCCGTGGTTCAAATCCCGGTCACTCCATGTGAGATCTGTGCTGGACAAAACGGAGGCAGACAGGTTTTTCTCCGGGTACTCCGGCTTTCCCTGTCAAAATTTAATTCCAGCAACACTCTCCACTATCATTTCATTTCATCTGTCATTCATTTAATCATTGCCCCAGAGGAGTGCGTCAGGCCTCGGCAGCCGGCACAGTTAATATCCTCGCCGCTAGATGGGGGCTTCATTCCTTCCATTCCTGACCCGGTCGGAAACTGGAAGCAGGCTGTGGATTTTCATTTTCTAGACTACTGTATTTGCGTTTGGAGTCTCGCTGTTTTCCTCGCCTGTCCTGAATGGCGTCTGGGAGCAGCCGTCCGTGCACCTTTAAAGCTTACGCTGGGTAAGCCCTTCAAGATACCGGGCGAAGCTGGGGAGGGTTGATAATTTAAAAAAACACATTTTACTAAAATGTTTCAACCACCATCGCCGCCACCATCATAAAAATACTTAGGTAGGCCTGTAGTAATTTAGGCAGTAACACGTACTGTAGCTCTTAGGATGAGTTTCATGGACTTGATCATTTTGCTACCGAGGCGAGAGTACGACCATCAGTGGTTTCCTCTGCCACTCCAGGCAATTTCCGGAATAGTCCTAATTGAGATCTCCACAGCCCTTAGCCTTGCAGCTGATCCATACCGAGATAGATTATATTATTATGCATAGCACTAGAGGTCTCCCTAGGGGATACGAACATCTAACTGCATTAAACTAATCAAGCAATTATTCAATGAGGGTCCATCATCTTGATGCTGCAGTATACTGATGGCCCACAGCATAGTTTAGTTCCTTGGCGTAACTCAAGTAGTTTTGTATTTAAGAGGATCATCCTAAGTTCATTGCTCTATTGCTTCTTTTTCTAACGGGGTACACTCAGCCTCGTAAGGCAAAAATGATAAGAGGCAGGTTCGATTCCCACGTCAGATATACAGGAAGTTGTTTTCCGTGGTTTCTCACTTCTACTCCAGGCAAATTCCACTATGGTTCCTAACGTAAGGCCACGGCCACCTTCTTTCCAATCTCCACCCAAATTACAAATACACATACTAATACATATAGATCAATATCGCAGGTTATCAGACAATTTCTCTCTCTCTCTCTCTTGTAAAAGTTAGCTAAATGTTTTCTTTTCTAAGCCCTAATAGTATTGTATATAGGGCGCTACTGTAAAAGAGCTCTTAAGCTCTAAGTGTAGCCATAGAATTAATTAAATAAATAAATAAATAAATAAATCTCTCTATATATGAGGGCGTATCAAAAGGATTTTGCGCCTATTTCTTTCGCCAAAACAATACATGCAGGTACAGTGAATCCTCTATTAAAATACCACTGACGGTTCCATGGAAAACTGGTCTTTTAGAGGGGGGTTTCTTAACAGGGGTAGGCATTAAAATAATTGTATACGGTATTATTAATAAAGTACAGTTGAAACACATACTTGATTACAATTTATCTGCATTGGTTCACATTTAGTACAAATTAATTACAACTAGGCTTTTCTGAGCATTGTCATTTGAAAGAGTCACGAATTAATCGCTGTTTTAGATTAGCACATCGCTTTTTTAAACAATTTTACTTTCTAGAATATCTCTGAGTGAGTTCCAAAGTCCATTAATTGGTTCTGGGTTCGAACAATCTTCTAGGGAAACCGCTTTTTTTGTAGTCGGTATACGTTACATAACTCTTCTTCTAATGGCATTGTATGCTGATGCAGTTCTGTGCCAACCGAACCATTGTTCACATCATCACCCACATCATCATCTCCAATGGGAAGGCAATCAGATTTATCTACAGGGATTGGAGGAAAAAACATTTAGAACTTATGCACTGTACTGTAAATTAATCTTGCATGCCTCTTTTATTCCACATTTTACACGAGAAGTGGTCTTTTGGAAGAGGTCAGACTGAGAGAATGCCTGGTCTTTGGTCGGGGAGAGGAGCGGTCTTTAAATAGAGGTAACAAATACGGGTTGTATGGAACTGCGCCCAAGCTTCACTGGTCATTAGCATCAACACTCGAAATGTGGCCGTGGAACTGCGCCCATTGAGAGCGGTCAGGTAGGTTCCCTCCCTCCACCCCTCTACCGAATTATGTTGTGTCGAGTGGTGTGAATTGAAGTGACTCATTTCAAATCGCTTGTGTCTTGATTGCGAACAAGTCAAAAACAGTCCAGATTGGGAACAACTAAATATACCCTGTCCAGATTGCGGACAAAGAATTAGTGTTGGCCTGGGATACATACAACAGGTACAGTTTTCAAAACGGACTAATATTTAATTTTGTTCTAGCAATATTAGCATTAACTGGTACATTGGGATTTTTCGACAACCTAACCATATTTCAACAATAGTTTTGTTATTGCAAATGTTTAATAATCTAGTTTGAGGTAATCTTACCATTTAGAAGATTATTATATTTTTTATTGTATAACAAAACTAGAGGGGTAGTTATTTATGGTGGATTAGAGAGAGTTGTATTATTATTATTATTATTATTATTATTATTATTAGTGTAGCCTCCGTGGCTTAGGAAGCAGTGCGCCGGCCTCTCACCGCTGGGTTCCATGCTTCAAATCCTTGTCACTCCATGCGAGATTTGTGCTGGGCAAAGCGGAGGCGGGACAGGTTTTTTTTCGGGTACTCCGGTTTTCCCTGTCATATTTCATTCCATCAACACTCTCCAACATCATTTCATTTCATCTGTCATTCATTAATCATTGTCCCAGAGGAGTGCGACAGGCTTCGGAAGCCGGCACAATGCCTATCCTCGCCGCTAGATGGGGGCTTCATTCATTCCAACACTGAACCGGTCCAATGACTGAAAAAAGGCTGTGGATTTTCATCATTATTATTATTATTATCATTATTATTATTACTATTATTATTCGCCTCTGTGGTGTAGTGGTTAGTGTGATTAGTGGCCACCACCGGAGGCCTGTAGTACAGCTGCTTATCGGGACGGGGGACTACCTCTCATTCTCAGCAGTGCAGAAGCTAGTGGTGGGAGACAGTCCGTCACTTCCCCTTAAACCGACCTTGGGCTAACAGCCGACTTGTCTATGGGCGCAGTTCAATCGCCCTAATTAAAATTGTCCGGAAATACCACTGATTATGGGCGCAGTTCCATACCTCCCACAAATACATTGACCTTATGAGGTTTTAAATCGGTTCCAGGAAAAATCGGTCTTTAATAGGGGTGGTCTTTTAGAGAGGTTTCACTGTATTTACAAATATACGTACTATTCTACGTACTTTACACTGTTTTCCCACATAGTCTCCTAATTTGTACAGAGAAATTTGTCCCGTCGCAGCAGTATATTTGAAATGCTCATGTGGTAGAATTCAGTCGGCTGTCTGTGGAATCATCGTCGGACTGCTGTCTTGACGTCATCGTTGCACGTGAATCGCTGTCCTGCCAAGAACCGGGTTCGATTCCTGGTCAATGCATGTGAGATTTCCCAAGTGGTTCGCATTTTACTTGAAATGGAGGTCCCGTGGCTCATGATCGTGAGATTTACGGTCACGTTAAAATACAAACTTATTTTGAATCTGGCATTGCTCTCGCCTACTTGTATCTGGCTCCTCTCATTCATCCTTCCTGACGATCTCACTTGGTCAACTCTTGTTCTCTTTGAACCACGATAGGGGCAGATGACTTCGTAGTTCCTCCCCTTAAAACAAAAATCACTAACTAACCCCGATAGAATGATGGAACCCGAAGCTTAGGGTGTCTAGTTAGTTAGTTATTGTTGTTTTAAGGGGCGGAACTACGAGGTCATCTGCCCCTCTAGAGGGTGTCCAGATCAAAACAAGTACAACAATACACACTTCTACAGTGTCAGCTGTAACTCTTTAGTCGGTCAACGTGAATTTATTCAATGTCTGGGCAGGGTACAATGCATTTGACATATGAATATTAAGTAAATAACAATCCCAGAAAAATATTAAATGTATTTGTTATGCTCGATTTTAATTGGTATTCTGCCCGAAGGCAGGTCCGAGCCTCCGAAAAGGCTACCCCCAGCCGGAGTTTACTTGCGGTAGGGTAGCCAGGACCTTTCCGCTCCTCCTTATGTTGGCCAACAGCGCGCAGTACCTAGAACTGGCATACCATCCAGATTCTGACTGCGCCCAATGTTGCTTAACTGCGGAGTTCTCATGGAATCCAGTGTTTCAACACGGCTAGGCCGTTGGCCTTATGCTCGATATTACATTTTATTATTATTATTGTTATTATGTGAAATAACAAGTACTTCCGTGAAGAACTATACAGCCTATTTTCATATATCCTACTTATGTTAATTGCCACTATCAACATAGACAATTTCTGTTTGATTGCTGTAATAGATTCGTAGATATTAAGAACCGACTAAATATTTCGGATGGTCGCCTTGTTGGATTTTATATATGTACTGTTACATGCAGATTATTGTGAACGTGTAGTATTCAAACTTCAATCGCATAATTAAGACACAAGAAAAACCAAGGAGATTTTAAAATTTTTCACAGCTGCCATCTTGAGGTTATGGAAACAATTGAAATAAATTAGATGCCAGTGGATTAACATTCGTATAAGGATTTACTGTACCAAGTTTCACTGCACTCGGATGGTTAAATTGCGAGAAACGTCCATGTGAATATTTATAATTCGCGTCACCGCCATGTTGGATTTGTGATCACCAGGTTTTTCAAAGTCCTATAGGTGAACTTAAGTTCATAGCCCCTATGAACATAAAAAATGCAGTTTGATTGCTAAAATAGATTCGTAGATATTCAGTATCGCCTAAATATTTCGGATGGTCGCCATGTTGGATTGTTAAATGTATAGGCCATAGTGTCATGTACCATTAAAGGAAAACTATTGCGTAGGTTCATTATTCAAACTTTCACTTCGATCGCATGACTACATCACAAGAAATAAAAACTTAATTTTATAATTCGCACTGCCGCCATCTTGAGGTTATGTAAACAATTGAACTAAATTAGATACCAGTGTATTACAACGTGTATAAATATTTCCTGTACCAGGTTTCAGTGTGCTTGGAACATTAAATCGCGAGAAAGGTCTATTTAAAATTTTCAAATTCGCTTGGCCGCCATGTTCGTTTTGTAGTTAAGCGGTTTTTTAAAGTCTTATAGATGGACTTCCAGTAGTGCCCTTTATCTCCGTACAAAATTTTAGGGAGATACCGCTAATAGTTTCAGAGATATAGAATACCGGTGAAATATTTCGCACATCCGCCATCATGTGATTATGTAAACAATTGAACGAAGTTAGATGTCGGTACATTACAATGTATATAAACATACACTGTACCAAGTTTCATTGCGTTTGGTTGGTCAAATCACGAGAAACGTCTATTTAAAAGTCGCAAATTCGCTTGGCCTCCATGTTGGTTTTGTAGTTACCAGGTTCTCAAAAGTCACATAAGTGAACTTATAGTAGTTCTCTCTATCACCATAGAAAATGTCAGGGTAATATCGGTAATAGTTTCGGAGATATTGAATGCTGGTGAAATATTTCGCACAGCCGCCATGTTGGATTGGTGAGTCGTAACAAAATTTGAAGGGCACGGTCGAGGTCGCCAGGAATAGTGCTATGAACTTTCCGAGTTTCATTGAAATCGCTCCTGCCGTTTAGATTTTATTAGGGGGGGGGGACACACACACGAATCACACACACACACACACACGCACACACACACGGACAAAAGGTGATCTCATAAGCCTATTTTTTCAAAATTGAAAATAGGCTAAAAATGTGTGTAATATCCCCATAAAGAAAAGAGAAGAAATAGCAACATATGATTTCTTATATTTGTTACTATTACTAATGTTGTGGGCTTCATTGGCTATATTTCATTAGTGTCCTGAAGAAGGGATTAGTTTCTCAAGAAGACCACGGTAACTTCATTTGGAGGGTGATAGAAAACTTGCTTTAATTTGCTGGTGGAAGGAAAAGAGACGTCCCCTTCTGGCCTCACGGTAAATAGAAAAGTTTCCTCTGCCTTCAGCTTAGCAGGAATTACAAACTTGTGGGATGGAACAAGAGTAGCTAGATTATCTCTGCTAGGCCCGACTGGCAAGTTCCTTACATATACATTGATTCTACCAGACATGATGTTGTGGATTCATTTTACAGGAGTGGAAGATTTTGGCAATGCGCCTCAGGTGTTTGTTTGAATTATTCTGATAACCTGTGCTTGTGTCGTGCCCACACCATGCAATTAAAAACAATAAACATTCAGTTATATGCAAAAGAGGTATGGCACCGACCATCGTTACACTAACATGGAAACAGACTTGAAAATTCTGCACCACGAAGCAAAGGGCAGAGCTATCGACATTAAAGAATCCATAGAAATATATCTAGCCAAGAAAGAAAATACAGTGAACCAGAAAAAAACATATGTTTTAGAAAGTTTATTTCGAGCTGCTGAATAAAGTAACAAAATTGAGGCAAGAATGCATAGGGGAATGAATATTTCTGAAAATATGTTGTAGGAGGAGAATGAACCATGTGCTATTTGTCAACAAACCAAGCCTTCAAAGTAGCGAGCATTTTAGGGTGCTCTTCCATCTTACAGACCGGTTGCAAGCATATATGGATTTTATCTACGCTGTGGCAGTTGGTTTAAATTGCCTGCAATAGTAATGAGAATCGTTCCAGAATCCATATCATACACCACTTTTATAAGTCATTCCAGCCTCCGTTATTTACAACTTCCGCTAACAGATGCTGAATAAAACGATATTCAGACTGATACGCTCAGCAGAAATTCAGACGGGAATAGACACGTGATAGCGTAACACGTGTAGAACCAATGGTTCATTTCAGATAAGTAACCAAATACATAATGCAATTCAAGTGCATGCTTAAATTTTGTTTTTAATTTATTATATTGTGTTGTTCTTACTGAGGACACGTGCAAAATACTAATACGTAAGTCACAAACCCTCATAAAACAGACTAACCTGATATAACGAGATTCAAACTGCGCATCGTAATATAAACACTAATTAAACGCACTAGAGTTATTGCAGCTATATAATATTTGTATATATATTTCAACCCCAACCCAGTGATCACCATCTGATGACCGCTTGAAGGTAGATAGTAGTAATCATGAAATTGCCCCATTATAATAACTAATACAGTGTTCTAATCACCTTTCAGTATTTTCCTACAAAGCCACCATCGTGGTTCAAGCACTTCTCCTATTGCAGTACTAGATTATTGATCAACTATTAGAATTTGGTCGGTTGAGTGTGTAACCATCATGTTTACGAGCTCCCAACAGGAAATTATAACAATAATTATAACCCCGCCTGCAGTACCTACTGGGTGGATTGAGTAGCTCAATGGTTGCTGTGTCCGTTCCCAAACCCGGAGAAAAGAGGAGGATGATGTGTGAAATCTTGGGAAATTGCTATCCTGAAGAAATTAGAAAATGTATCAAGATACTGTATATCATTGAAACCATACTGTGCATCTTTAAGCAATTTCAGGACTTTGATGGACAGGAAAAAATATCACATGGTCCGTAGTGTTGCTTTGAAAACGTCGTCTTGTTTTGGTTCGACATATCTTTGTGAGGTCACTTTTTCATTGTGATTATCATCACTATATATATAAAATGAAAATGTGTCTGTTATTTCTGAATTTCTACGGAAATTTAAGTTATTGACGCGTTTCAAACTGTTTTATGATGGATGCGCGTGAAAATAAATGTTTTGTCTGTCTGTCTGTTTGTCTGAGGACAACTTAGTTCCCTTATAACTCGAGAACGTTTGGATGGATCAACGTAAAATTTGATAGAAATATACATCAGAGGCACGACACCAATCATTGATGTAACAGTTCTCCGCACCTCTCATAAAAGGGGGCCTACCCCCTTAAAATACATGCTGAAATAGGCATAAAAAGGCGAGACAATGCTCATTTTCAGCCCCTGAATGTGAGACATTAGGGCCCCCGAAAACCAGCTTTCAAGGTCATAAACTAACAGATTTTAGATATTCCAAGAAAACTAATTTCATTTAATAAACTAGTGAAAGAATGCAAGCCGGTAACAATGGCAAAAGAAATTCAGAGGAATGTCTGTAAGACGAAACGCAATTCCATTTATTACATTACCTGCAGACGACATCTTGCTGCTTGCCAGATCACACAGAGACCTACAACTAATACTGATAGAGTTAAACACAGCCAGTAAATCAGTAGGTCTCACAATGAACTAACATACAGTAAAACAATGAACTAACCTACAGTAAAACAAAGCTAATGTCCAACAGACTCCCAAACCCATTCTTAATAGATGGAATCACACTGCAATACACTGATGATTACATTTACCTTACATCGCCTTAACACAAAGAATGGATAAAGAAATCAAAAGATGAATAACTCAAGCTTGGAAGGCCTTCTGGGGATTGACGTTCATTCTGCTCGATAAAGCATTAAACAGTAAACTCAGACTAGAGGCCCTCCACACATGCATCATTCCAGTTTTAACTTACGCCTGCCAGACTAGGTACTTAACGGCCGATTACTTTTTCTTTCCCCCCGCAGTGATTCTATAGAACTTGACTCAAACTTTTCATACACACATCAAAAAAAGTTTTGCATCACCTCGGTTCCAAGAGTTCCGGAAACTTTAAATACAAAGGGAATAGAGATCAACACAAACAACATTTCAGCTCGTTTTATTGCTCATGAGACCCACACATTGCATGTTGTACCATCATACAGCTAGACTTTCAGCATTTGTGGTCCAGATTGCAGTACACACCACTACCTCTAATACCCAGTAGCACGTCCTCTTGCATTGATGCATGCCTGTATTCGCCGTGGCATACTATCCACAAGTTCATCAAGACACTGTTGGTCCAAATTGTCCCACTCCTCAACGACAATTCGGCGTAAATCTCTCAGAGTGGTTGGTGGGTCAAGACGTCCATAAACAGCCCTTTTCAACATATCCCAGGCATGTTCGATAGGGTTCATGTCTGGCGAACATGCTGGCCACTGTAGTCGAGCGATGTCGTTATCTTGAAGGAACGCATTCACAAGATGTGCACGATGAGGTCGAGAATTGTCGTCCATGAAGACAAATGCCTCTCCAATATTCTGCCGATATGGGTGCACTATGGGTCGGAGGACGTCATTCAGGTATCGTAAAGCCGTTTCGGAGCCTTCCATGACCACCAGTGGCGTACGTCGGCCCCACATAATGCCACCCCAAAACATCAGGGAACCACCACCTTGCTGCACTCGCTGGACAGTGTGTCTAAGACGTTCAGCCTGACCAGGGTGCCTCCAAACACGTCTCCGACGATTGTCTGGTTGAAGGCATATGCGACACTCATCGGTGAAGAGAACGTGATGCCAATTCTGTGGGGTCCATTCAGCATGTTGTTGGGCCCATCTGTACCGCGCTGCATGGTGTCGGGGTTGCAAAGCTGGACCTCGCCATGGACGTCGGGAGTGAAGTTGCGCATCATGCAGCCTATTGCGCACAGTTTGAGTTGAAACACGACGTCCTGTGGCTGAACGAAACGCATTATTCAACATGGTGGCATTGCTGTCAGGGTTCCTCCGAGCGGCAATCCGTAAGTAGCGGTCATCCACTACAGTAGTAGCCCTTGGGCGGCCTGAGCGAGGCCTGTCATCGACAGTTCCTGTATCTCTGTACCTCCTCCATGTCCGAACAACATCGCTTTGGTTCACTCTGAGACGCCTGGAAACTTCCCTTGTTGAGAGCCCTTCTTGACACAAAGTAACAATGCGGACGCGATCGAACTGCGGTATTGACCTTCTAGGCATGGTAGAACTACAGACAACATGAGCAGCGTACCTTCGTCCTGGTGGAATGACTGGAACTGATCGGCTGTCGTACCCCCTCCGTCTAATAGGCCCTGCTCATGCATGGTTGTTTACATCTTTGAGCAGTTTTAGTGACATCTATGAACAGTCAAAGGACTGTATCTTTGATACAATATACACAGTCAACGTCTATATGCCGGAGATCTGGGAACCGAGGTGATGCAAAACTTTTTTTGATGTGTGTACTAATCCGTAACATGGACTTGGTTTATTCACGCCTCACTCCACTTCGGATGAGGCAGTAAAGGCTAAATATAACGTTGTATCTAATAATTCATAGCTCGTTGCCAATATATGTAAATGTCAAAAGTCGAAGTTTTAAAAAGTTATTTTAAAGACTTAGAGGCTAACTCGTTTTCAGACAATAAATTCAGCTTTTCGTCAAGTCTCGTTAAATGTCAGCAATAAGTGATGCAAGAACGAACTCATACCATACTTGAAACTCCAAACTCAAAAAGTTTTCAATTGGAAGCAGGTGTTAAGTTTGATAACTACCCTTTATGGCTGACAATGTCATCAGAGCTCCATTGAGTTGATGCTTTCGTATGATTTTACTTGACGAATAACTTTGACTGAATGTCAAAACAACTCTTCTAATTAGCGTAGAAAGAACTGTGATACATTTTTGTAGTCGTAAATAGCCTACATAAAAGCCAACAGGTGTAACTCAGGAATAAGGCGTTGGTCTTGTAACTGAGCTCAAGTTAGGCTGGTGGTTCGTATCCAGACACGTATGTGTATGCCGTCTTTAGTTGCAAGACCCTTTCAGTTCTGAGCCAAAATAACAACCTACCGACCATCTCACTTTATCACAACAAATGACATGGCATAAATAAGTAAATAAATAAATAAATAAATAAATAAATAAATAAATAAATAAATAAATAAATAAATAAATTGATCGATAAACAAACAAATAGAAAGAGAAAGAAAGAAAGAAAAAAAGAAAGAAAGAAAGAAAAAAACACATTATATACGGTACTTATAATATAATAAGAAGATTGAAACCTAAGTCAATATATGCCGTACTTTTAATGTTATACTGCTTTCAGTCATATTGTGACCTTCCTCAGCGCAAATTATAATAAGAGAAGGTGCAAGAACTTACATTTGACAAATTTACCACAACAGAATTTATTAGAAAGAAAATGAAGGGATTCTGCCTTTTCAATACTTATATTGAACTTACTCACAGGTACATGTTTCGAAGGAAAAACTCCTTCTTCCTCAGCCTGCACATAAAAATAACAAAGATAAATTACCTTTATAAGAACATACGTTACATGAATAAAGGCTGAGGAAGAAGGAGTTTTACCTTCGAAACATGTACCTGTGAGTAGGTTCAATATAAGTATTGAAAAGGCAGAATCCTTTCATTTTCTTTCTAATATATAGTTAGTCAATACGGACCTCAATTACTGACATTATGGACAACAGAATTTGTTATCAAAAATAATTCTAAAAATATTAATCGTCTAAAAGTTAAAAACAACACATTAAAACAAAAAAAAACAGATCTGTTACAAAAATATATTAAATAAGGAAGATGTAAGTCTTGATACAAAACCAGCTTGAAGAAGGTGAGATGTGGATTTAATACTGTATATGTGGAATACACGTGACCGAAATCGGTACAACATTAAAAGTACATCATATATTGACTTAAGGTTTCAATCTTCTTATTATACTTTCTCAATAACGAACAGGGCAAATATGGTAATTTTCCTGTCCTTTCTTACATACTTTTAATCAAACAGTCAGGATGAGTAACAGTCTATTAATGAAGTCTTGAAGCCAATTTTCAGTGTCACCAATACAAAAGGTTATTTGTAGCTCTTCATTTGGTCAGCACGAATATTGCCTAAAGACTGAACGTGGTACAATGTATGTAAGTACAACAAGAAGTTCCATGACGAACTAAAGAGCCTACTTTTCTTAAAATTTAAAATTCATGCCAATGCTTAATCTATAAGGGTCTATCTAGAATAATGACGAAATTAAGTTGGTAATATCGAAATTTCTAATTAGTTTGAAATACTGTATACCTGGCATACTGTAGCCTAATAGAGAACTACAGTTGGCAGCCCTGGTGACTGAATATATTCTTAGTTCCATCTCTTAAGGTACAGAATACAAAATTTGGTTGAAGTCCAATGGATAGCATGGACTTTACATGCAGTTAAACATTGGATTTAACAGCGCGCGTAAAATAATGTTGGCAACAATGTCATGCATGGATTGGTCAGAAATAATCTGAACTAATATGATCTATTAATGTGCCAATTTTTAATGAAATCCATTAGTTAGTATAAAAGTTACATGCATTTTAAAATTGGACCTATCAGTAGGCTTAGAATCATGTTGGCAGCACCGACGTATAATCAGTTACTCTAAATCAGGAGTCTCCAAACTACGGCCCGGGGGCCACATCCGGCCCGCGGACAGATTTTGTCCGGCCCGCGGAGAGCTAGCATACTTGAAAACTCCTTTTAGAGAACATATTTTTTTATAGCAAATTAAATTTAGTTTACTGAAGTATTCTAATTTTATGTTGAATAATTATTAATATGACATCTACATTGATATGGTCATGGGCTAACTACTCATAACATTGTTGTAGGCTTATTGTTATTGTTTTGTGATAAGTTGGAAAAGAAACACAGAATTGTAATGAGTAAAGACATGTATAACATGCAGACATATGAATTACTAATGAGATTTATGTAATTGAGATTTTCCACTGACAATAGTTTGTAGTTGTGGACTAATTTTACTTGTACCAATTATTAAAAGAGATTTAAGATGCTCATCAGTTAATTTAGATCTGTAAACATTTTTTGTGTACTTCATTTTGGAGAAGGTCTTCTCACACAAATAAGTAGTACCAAAAACAGAAAACAGCCCACGAGCAAAGTTATGCAAATTATCAAATTGTGTCAGTGGAAGACTCTTATAAAATTCCAACAAAGATGAGTTTTGATATTTGTTCTTAATTATATCACTGCACTGTAGTTCAATCATTTCCATTTGAAGTTCCGGGGCTAGGGTTTCAATGTCAGTATCAAAAGGATCCTGAAAAATCTTAATTTGATTCGCAAAGGCATCGAAGTCCGAGAAACGAGTATCAAAATTTATTTTCAAAGCACTCAAAGTTTCGATTGCAAAATCGATAGGAAACTCAGTCTCAGTGGTGTGGCTGAATATTTCACATGTTTTAAAATGTGAAAAACATTTACTTCGTAGTTGTGATTGAAACAGTATCAATTTCTTCCGGAATGATTTGATATTAGTGTATAAATCAGGAAGATGCTGGTTTTCTCCTTGCAATCTCGAATTCAGATCGTTCACATGTTTTGTCAAATCAACATAGAATGCTAACTTCCACAGCCATGCGTTGTTTTGTAATTCAGTAAGAGGGCGATGCTTTTCATTCAAAAAAATTTCGATCACTGCTCGAAGTTCAAAAAAGCGCTGAAGGACTTTCCCACAACTAAGCCTACGTACGGCAGTATGATAAGGTAAGTCATTTTCTCCAATCTCTTCAATAAATTGTCGGAATTGTCGGTGATTCAGCCCAAAAGATCTCATAAAATTAACAGTTGATATGACTGGTTTCAGAACTTCAGACATATCCAAACATTTTCCGCACAAAGACTGTTGATGAATGATACAATGTAAGACTAATGGTTTTGAGCCACCGTCATTTTCTACAGCCTTTGACACAAGAGCGACCACTCCTTTATCTTTCCCACTCATGTTTTTGCCTCCATCAGTTGTAATACATTTCAAGTTTTTCCATCGAAGGTTCTTTTGATTAATGGCCATTTAAACTCCTTTAAAAATATCTGTACCAGTAGTTGTGCCATGAATACTATACATATCAAGAAGTTCTTCATGCACTTCATAGCTTTTATCTACTCCTCGAATATAAATCAACACCTGAGCAGTATCTGACACATCCGTTGACTCATCCAAGGCCAAAGAAAACCACTCCACATCTCCATTTTTGTCGAACAGTTGAGAGGATATATTTTCAGCGATGTTTTCTACCCTTCGAGCCACAGTGTTTGCTGACATACTGACAGTTTTTAATAAATTTACCTTTTCAGGGCACATTTCTTCGGCTGCTGCAATTATGCATTCTTTGATCATTTCTCCATCGGTGAATGGTTTTCCACGTTTTGCAATTTCAAGAGCCACACGAAAGCTGGCACGAGTTGCAGCCTCTTGTTCGGTTTTGAGTTTTGTAAATGAAGATTGCTGCGATTTCAATCCGCGCTTCATAGCTTCGAATTTTTCTGTCCGCAAACTTCCTGTATATTTTGAGTAATTTTGAAAATGTTTTGTTTCATAATGACGTTTAATGTTATATTCCTTGAGAACGGCTATGCTTTCATTGCAAATCAAACATAGCGCCTTGTTACTGGACTCAATTACGAAATACTGAATGTTCCACTCATCTTTGAATTTTCTGCATTCACTATCAATTTTTCGCTTCTTTTCCATACTACTAAATCACACACAAAAGCAACAATTCAAATCAAAATACTGTTACAAAGATGTCTTAAACTTAAACACGCACAAACACGTTTTAAGGAGGTACGCACTATTTTATTTCACAGCAGTGTCATAGGAACTGACTTGTGGTTGCGCAACTAGCCTTCTTATATATTCCAATTACTGCCATCTAGAAGTGAGTGGAAGACACCAGAACTCTCTCGAACCAACGAGATTACTCTGTACGTGCTATTAGCGCCATCTGTTAGCGATAGAAGGTACTACCTATTTCTGCTTGTGTCCACCAGATGTCATGTCACGTTACTCCTCATGGCTCGTACTCTACGACTAATCTAGAAATTACAGATAATGACAGGAAAATTAATAATATGCAGTGTTGCCGTTTTGCGGACTTTAGTCCGATTTGCAGCCTTTTTTCAACGTTGCGTACTTTTTCGGACTTTTTTTCATCAGTGGACTATTTCACTTTTTACCCGGCAACAATGATAATATGGTTTTGGCCCTCGGAACTTACTGGAGTAATCAGTATGGCCCTAAGGCTGGAAAGTTTGGAGACCCCTGCTCTAAATTAATCTAGAATGCCAGGTACTATACGTGTGCAATGTTTAGAGCTATTGGCTTGCATACTTTCTGATATATTGATATTAGGGTAACAAAAATAGAGACAGCATTTATTAGAAGTTGGCAGCCCTGGTTACTCTTAAGAATACGCATAGTCATATCTGTTATGGTACACATAGCACATACGAAATTTGGTTGAAATCCAAATGACAGTATAGAAGTTACATGTACGCCTATTTAAAGTTGGACCTCTCAGCAGGCTTAGAATCATGTTGGTAGCAGTGACGTATATAAGTTACTCCAAATTAATATAGAATGTCAGGTACTATACGTGTGCGATTTTTCAGCAGTTGGTAGCACTGCCATCATTTTCAAATATGGCATTGAGTTATTCAAGTATAGATCTTTACTCCTACCAAATTTTGTTTCGATTGCTTCAGCCGTTTAGGAGTTGATAGGGGGGGGGACACACACACAGACAGACAGACAGAAGGAAGGACAGACAGACAGACAGACACACATTTGCCAGGATCGATCTCATAAGTCTACTTTTTCCTCATTTTTGCAAAATGTGAAAAGTAGGCTAAAAATAAAAAACACTCCAGTAGAAAATTACAGACTAATACGTGGGAAAAATAAGAGTGTTCAGTATCGTTGGTAGGATATGCTTTCAGTGTCATACGGGATGCAGGGAGAGAAATATCGACCTTCCTGCCAAAACGCTATAGTTGGGTTGCAACACAATATATTGTAAGAGGCTGCTGAATCACCCGGTATGTTTAGTAGACTTGACAATGAAACAACCGTAGAGGCTGAAATCTGAATCACCTGCATTCCACGCCTGCACGTAATCCGTCTGTACATGGGCACTACCAACAATCACAGCCCCTCCACGATGTATTACAAAGTGCTAGATAAATATGAGTACAGCACTGGGAAATGTCATCAATGAGACATCCGTGACTTCAACAGGTGGCATCGTACAATAGTAATAATAATACTATGCTCACCTCTTCAGATTACCAGTTGAATGAATTTCTAAACGTCTGTTTTCCTCCTTAAGAAGTCTTAAAACAATTCCTCCTTGGCTGGTGGAGAACGAAAAAGACCTTTTTAAGTATATAATTTCAGCAACAGACATTCAACTCAGAACATCATTCAAACAAATGACCAGCTCTGTGGCTAAATAGTTAGCGTGCTAGGCTTTGGCCAGAAGTGCCTCGGGTTCGATTCCCGGCCGAGCGATCAGAGATTTTAATCTCCTGGGGTTAATTCCCGTGGCTCGGGGACTGGGTGTATGTGACGTCATCATCCTCATTACGACGCGCAGGTCGCCCACGGGCGTCAACTAGAAAGACCTGCACTCTGCCTCTCCGGAGGCCACACGATCATTCACATTCAAACAAATACTTAATCAGGCTCATCAAGAAGAAGTCATAAATCGTCCGAAACATGCTCATTTTGATGCATGGAAGAAAGCAGAGTCCCAAAAGTTGAAAACCTGGTGGGCACTCAAGAAGGCAGACAGTTGAGATATCGTTGTCACTAGCGACGCTAATTATTATTATTGTTATAATTATTATTATTATTATTATTATTATTATTATTATTATTATTATTATTTGATGGATGACTTCTTTTAAAGCAGTTGTATCTGTTGAGTAAGGCTTGAAATTAAAACCGCCGTAGTGGTTCAAACCCTTATTTTCTGCATTTCTATCATGCACCTTTAGCCATCTACATCACCAACAATATCCACTCCGTTATTATTATTATTATTATTATTAATATTATTTATTTATTTATTTATTTAGTATGTTTTGACCCGTACAGGATCACATAAAGCAAGTTATGATCTGTTGCTGTTTTTTTTTCTTGTTCTTCCAGAATTCTTTCATCATGTCGCTATGTTTAGCTCGACGTTCGTCAGTCCATTTTCCCCTAGGTCTGCTGGGCTTGTCTTCTGATGCAGCTTCCCAAGTGTAGATCTTATGTCTGAAAGTTTTGCGGTCTTCGATATCTGTGGGTGAGATGTTGGCGTTATTGAGATCAGTTTGGACTTGTTTAATCCAAATCGTTGTCGTCTTTAATTTTTGTGAGTTCATCAATATTTTCTTTGTTAATCGGTTGTCATCTAGCCTCATAATGTGTCCATAAAATTTCAAGCGTCGTTTACGGAAATCGGTTTCAATATTTGAATATTTTTCTGTGATCTTGTGCGATTGAAAACGATATCCTTCATCTGTAAGTCTTGGGCCAAGAATTTTTCGGATGATTTTCCTTTCAGCTTTCTTGATGTTCCGATTGTGGACGGGTGGATTGGGTACCACCTGGGGTAGAGTTGTGATTGCTTGCACAGTTCATGTTTGCTTGTACTTGATTTGTTTGGCCTGGACCAGAGGTTGTTGAGGCCTTTGGAACATCGTGTTTCCAGCCGAGCTCACTGAGCTAACAGACGCTGACCATTAGCTGCTGGATACCAGTACAGACACTACTGGATTTAAGTTGCATCAAAGATAGTTCTTCCACCTTCTTCGCCGTTGGGAATTATTTTCCTGTTCCGCCGTTGTAGCAGTTGACCATCTTTGCATTTCCCCCAACACTGATCGGCTCGCCGACCTAGTTTCCCGCTGGAATTGGTTACCCAACCTTCCACTAGGTTGCTCGGCTAAACAGTGGCACCTCGGGTAGGTTACATGTTGGAGTTGGAGTGACAGAGGCTAGTTGGATTCACTTGGTGAATCCAATGTATTGCGCATATCACTCCCATTATTATTATTATTATTATTATTATTATTATTATTACACGAAATTTACATAAAAGTCAAGGGCGGCTGGTGATATTGTTGCAGCGTTGCACAACTCCCAATAATTTTACAACTAATTCGTCGTTTTTTTTCTTTAATGTTTTAGTTTTATAGATCTAATGCACTCAAAAATGTGTTTAAATCATCGATATTTCGTTATTACTTATCGTAATGCTTCACACTGTACCTATAAAAGCTGCCGCCTTCAAATCAAACTCCAGGGGGTTAGCTCTCTTGTTGCGACTACCAAGTAGACAGCGCGGCCGGCAGGGACGAGGCCAAGCTTGTACATGCTTGCTGGCCAGCATGGGTTGTAGGGAGTTGCAGACGAGCTGCCAGCCCCCTGGCAATACTCAGTTCCAAATGGCCCCGTTAGATTGCACCACTCATTGGAAATAACAACACCCTCGAATTCTCTTATCCCGCGAAGGGTAGTTTAGTTAGTTACTGTTGTTTTAAGGGGCGGAACTACGAGGTCATCCACCCCTGAAGGGTAGTTTCTTTCCCACACCACTAGGGAATGCTACACCACCCGCAACAGTACAAATATCGGAATTTCATAGGGAGACATTAGTTGGTTCACACCCAATTATTTTTAGATGTTTTCTCATCATAACTTCATTTAATATGTTTGTCAATTGTTCTGTGAAGCGAGCCTAAGAACGCCACCATTGCTATAAGTACAGTAGATAATTGGCTGAACTATTTTGCGACGTATTGTTGGTGTACTGTAGCGGTTTATGTTTGCTTTTACCACTCTTGTTCTTGCGGGATTTGGGTTGCGATTAGTTCTGTATTTAGTTGATTGAGTATTTTGGTTCCAGGCAGATACATACCCGTGCATTATTATTATTATTGTTTGGTTGATTCACTACTATGCATTCACTACGAAATTTCAGGCTAGAAAAATTCAGTGTTTTGTTAGTTTGCCTTTCGCGCCACTTTCCGATATAGCACCCAGATGTATCATCTGTGCATCTTGTAAGTTAGTATTTTATTTAAACGGAATGTTTAGTTTGAAACATTAATTTGTGGAGTGTAAGTGAAAATTAATAGAGCAAGTAATTTACTAGTTAGACAGCTTTCCCAGCTCCCTGATGACGATAAACTCACAGTAAAAACACTCGGTTGACCATTACCAGATAAGTATTGTCCAAAATATAAGTATAGGCTACGAGGGCGTTTAAAGGATATATTTAAGGCAATAATAATGAGAGGAGGAGGAACCACAGCGAAAGGATGAAGAAATTTTGGGAGAAGAAAAAAAGACTAACCAACAAATCAGTTGTTTTCCGTGGTCCACAGTAGGCCAAAATCGAAGGAAGAAGAAGAATTGGTTATGTGAATGCGACATTAAAAAAAACTTTATTCTGTTTTCCATGTTTGTTGGTGGAGAATCCGCGTGTACCAAAATAGGAGTTACGGAAATTAATCCCTAAAATAAAGAAACATGAATCTTCAGCTGAGTGGCTTTGGTGCCGTGGTTGGTAGCATGCTGAGCCTCTATGTCCAAGATCGCGGGTTCAAACCCGGCCGAAGTCGTCGGATTTTTAAGAGCGTTAAAAATCCCTCAGTATGCATTCCTTCGGAGGGGAAGTAAAGCCGGCGGTCCCATGTCATAGATTTATGGCATGTTAAAGAATCTTCCACTAATTACACCTGTGTGAAGCTAAATTATAGGTTAAAATTTGAACAACGCTCTTAGGTTCCAACGTTCGTCGCCAGGAGCCGACTGCGGTGGCGTGTAGTAACCAAGTTCTGAACTAGTAGTCGTTTACGGTGGCCTTTGGCGCCAAAAGTAGGAACTGCTTGAAATTCAATGTCTGCAGTCCTCACTTGAATTAAAAACAGATGACACTCACTAATACAGCCATCACAATTAACACCGGTTATCAGACAGATTCTCCACACACCCAAAGTACAGGATATGACCGCGTTGTCGCAGCTCCTAAACTGAGGAACCAACCAATCTTCAGCTGTTTGAAATTGACACTTTTTGGAACTGTTAACGAAGCTGCACAATTGGACAGTGTCTATAGAAGGTAAATTGCGGAATATAACGAAGAAGTTAGGCACAATAGGTATGTGTTAAATATTGTAATAAACTGTATTCGTTTCTGTGGCTCTTTCGAACTGGCCTTGCGTGATCATGATGAAAGTGTAACATCAACAAATCCAGGTGTTTTGAGAGAACTAATTAATTTTAGCGTTGAGTTGGATGCTGTGTTAAAGGTCATTTTGGTAAGGGCAACTGTTTTCAAAGGAACGTCCAAAACAATTCAAAATTAAATTTTACAGATTATGTTGGTGGTTTGCCAAGAAGAAGTATCAAAGCAAATAAAGGAATCGGAAATTTTAGCCATTATAGCAGATGAAACTTGTGATATTTCAAACATATTTCAGATGGCTGTTGTGTACCGATAAGTTACGTAGTAAGAGGCAAACAAAACATGATGCACACACATTAGCAGCGTGTTTACTGGATTAATTAAAGAAGCAGAAATTGAATGAAACTCCGCAAAAATGAATTGCGCAGACGTATGACAGAGCGCATTTCATGGCTGGTTCCTCTGATGGGGTTCAAGCTATAGTAAAAAAAAAAATCCTATCCTTATGCAGAATATGTGCCCGTCTTTGTTAGTAATATCATTTTTCGTAACGTACAAACTTTTCGGTTGCCATGTTTTTATGTTGAGAATGTTTATTATCCTGGAGATAGAGACCCAACCTTAGACAACCTGCTGTGTTTTAAATTCTTCCAATGAACTCAGGCATAGGGCGTAAATACATACATATGATTTTTTATGAATTCTTATAGGAAGAAGCCCAAAAGAGCCATTAAAATTTGTCTATTTGTCGAACGTACAGTTAGTTTGGAAAACCCATGTATTTTAGTTTTATAGAAATGTAGTTTATCTAACGTTAATTGATTTTTGTTACATGTGTAAACTTCCCATATAAAATTGCGACATCAGAAATGTTGGTGCAACACCCAGCTTTATATGCCACCGGCCGCCACTGATAAAAGTACAAAACCATCACCATCGGACTCCTTGCGAGCCAAAGACACTGATGATAGCACTGGATATCAAGATGTTCAGAGCAAGTCACTGAAGAGACAAAAGCTTACGTACTAGACTTGTTGTACCAAGGAGGGCAGCCTTTTGCTTTAACTGCATAGGGGTTCTCTTCAAGCCAAGATTCTCCTTTGCATTTTCCCAGTCATTTGTAACTAAATGGCCGTATATGTGACTGAGCTCAGCAGCAAGTGGCTGGTATTTGAACCTTTTCTTAGTCACCGTATTCCTTATGTTTTCATCGAGTGGAACAGCAACATCGACGATGGTAGCCTTGTGTGCTTCCTTATCGAATATCAAATGGTCTGGTCTGTTGGATTCTACAGAACGATCAGTTATTATAGTGGAATCCCATAAGATCATGTCCTTGTCATTGTACAGAACCTGATCAGGCTTATATTTATAACATGGGACTTCCTTCTCAACAAAACCGCATCGCCGCGCAAAAGCTTCATGGACTACTTTTGCTACGTTGTTTTGCCATTCCAAGTATTCTTTTGGAGCAAGCGTTTATTATTATTATTATTATTATTATTATTATTATTATTATTATTATTATTATTATTATTACTGACAGTGGTCGCTACGTACTCTATGTCGCGCAAGACCATGGGGTCAGGCTATCTTCTTGCTCGATATATCAGTGGTTCGAACCTTTCCATTGCAATCCATGGTTTCCCATTCTTAACCCCAGGCAAATGCTGGAATATACCTTTTAATAGGCCACGGCCACTTCTCCCAACTCCTTGCACAGTTGTATTCACCTTCATCTCTCATTAACTCCTGTCATGAGGGTGGCATCAGGAAGGAAAAAATAAACCATCAGATGTACCTTTTAAAACTATAGAATAAGAACGGGGGAAAATACTTTGCCACGTGTGATTTCAATGCGAAATATAGGATTATCGCTCTGTCATTGCCTAATAAATCTGTGAATGCAAATGTATCCAGTGACTGAGCCGTGTGTTTATCGTGCTAATGGTTATTGCGGCGCACTGTTCGAACTAAAACTCTGTCTCGCACATTATTTAATTCAATTCCCTCTAGATCCCAATTATATAGTCGGCGTCTATCCTCTTTAAGCGCCGCCACCGCCGCTTATCGATAAAGCTGAGCGTCTGATCCCGTCCCATGGCGTCAAGTGGCGACTCGTGACAGGTCGCTAACAGCTTCTTTCATGATAGTATTAACTTTAAGAGGACCTGTACAGTACGTCTCAAAAGTTACACTTTCACAAAGACCACAACTAGGTTCAAGTTTGTTTCCCGGCTCTACCCAGTAATTATATTCTGTTCTGAGAGATGGAACCGGGTACACTCCGCCTCGTGGGGAAAAATCAAGAAGTGGTAGGTTTAATTCTCACCTCAGCCATCTTAGAAGTGGTTTTCCATACTTTCTCACTTCTAGTCCAAGCAAATGCTGGGACGGTTCCTAACTGAAAGCCACGACCACCTCCTCCTGGACCTTCCCAATTCCCACTTGAATTATAAACACACACACTAATACGACCATTACAGATTATCAGACAAAATTTACACACACACACACACAAGTACACGGGTTGGAAATGAACACTATGTCTAAGCCACTAAAATTAATCAACAACAGCAAACACGTTTAAGTGACAAGGGATAATTTAGGTGGGATAAAGAGAGACTCCATAGGCCTTGGATACCCTAATACCGTGGGAGTTGGAAGAGAACAAGAGTTGACCAAGGACAGCTGTCAGGGAAGATGACAGAGAGGAGCCAGGCACAAGTAAGTGGAAGCAATGCTGGACCTAGCTGGCTGGGACCACGTAGTCACCAACCCCCGTACAATTAGTTGACAGCCCCTGTGGGTGGCAGAAAGAGCATCCGAATGTTAAACCATTTTCAAATTATAAGCATCACACCTCATCCTTGGCCCGGTAAAAATGGGATTATTTTAGTTGTGTCAGAAGTACAAAAAGAAGAAAAGACATAAACATGAAAACAAGAAACAAAAACTATAAATGTACTCAAGATCATGCAATTTTAAACAGTTCCTGCCCGAAACTTACTGTAGCTACTTGGAGAGCATTTGAATTTGCTTGAGTCAAGTCACTCATTATACAACTAGATGGGCACAACGGACGACATAAGAGATGTTGTGTTGTTTCAAATACGCCACAATCACAGAGAACCGTCTTGGACAGAAAACACCACTTACATAAGTTTTCCTTTGATCTTGCAACTCCCCCCAGGGGCTCACATCTAGTGGGACGTGGATTGGTGGCCACACGACCTCAGTTGTGTCCGGCGTTGTTTCCACTTACTTTTGTCGGGCTCCTCTCCGTCTTCTTTCCTGTCAACCTCTCTTGGTCAACACTTGTTCTCTTCGAACCCCGATGGTATTAGGGTATTCGAGGCCTAGGGAGTCTTTTCCTTTCCCGCCTTACTCGGCCCTTCTCTTTCATCTTCCCTGATTCCTTAAAACAACAATTATCATCATCAACATGATATTACTACTGACTGAATTGTTCAGCGATAACGTTCTCGCCGGCTGTTCCCACGGTTGCGGTTACGAATCCTGGTGCAGTCAGCTGGCATTTGAGGGTGCACAAATACGAGGGATCTGTGTCAGTAAATTTTCTGGCAAGTTATAGATCACCTTCGGGGCAACATTCCGGCACCCCGGACTCTTTAAAAGCCAAAGTAGTCAAAAGGGGCATATAACCAATAACATTATTAGAGTTGCAAATTCAGCTCGCAGTCTGTTCAGAGATTTCCAGATCGGCAAGTTCGCTGTGTGACCAGGAGGTATAGATTCTCTTGGTTCCAGCCATTCAGTTGTTTGAGTATTTGTTACGAAACTCTTTCTCGATTTTAATCTCCTATCAGCAGGTTGATATCCAAAGAGTCGAGGTGAAGGCATAATAGATGATTTACTCCTATCAAAATGGTAATAAAAAAGGGGTAGAAAACAACGCGTACATTTCTCTTTACTGACCATATCAATATCCCTCGTACTTGGACGTCAGTCCGGATAAGACGCTGCATTTAAGACACTGTCATTTCAATAATAAATTTAAAAATATTTAGAACAATTATCATGGTTGACGGATTATGTCCTCATTAGTTGTAGAAGCACGAACGTACACGATACATGAAGGTTCAGGTGACATACAGTCCCACGAGAATGACAACGTCCCATATAGCACCCACTCTGTCTCCCGGGAGCTCATTAACACCTGCCAGACCTGACATAGTACCATCCCTCAGGAGGTTCTGACAGGTAAACTTCCATCGGGATTACTAGCAATGAAAGATCTTCCAGCATGAACATAAGCTTCAAACGTTTTGGCAGACACGAAGAAAAAAGGGCGTCCAAGGGAGTAGGATATTCAAATGATTCTCTCTCTCACTCTCACAGCGTGACGTATGCTCGTGGAAGTTTATTTTCTATAAATATGGACCGGCATTTATCACATTTGCGATAAAACAACCTTTTATTAAATACCCCAAAAGGCTTGGCAAATTGTTTATGGAAATTATTAAATGAAAATTGAGATCAATTTGTTTCGCGAAATAAATCGAAATCAAACGATATCCCGATTTGTACATTTATTAGATTTATGCAAAGAAAATGTAAAACACACTGTTTGGTTTTTATATCTTCATTTAAAAATAATCTGCCGTCATTATCAGCATAGAAATGCTTGCATTAATTGAGTTTTCATGTAAGAAATTTTCGTGAAAGCCTTATCAAAAACATTTCGAAATTCAAAAAATCCCTAAAATGTCATATGGATATCTCTGAAAAATGTACAAACGACATGGACATCATTTAAACATAAAGAATATTAATTACACATTATCCTACAAAACAGCGTGAAACCACTTCAAAATATTTATTAAAGAAAGCTTTTCAGTCGTTCAACACAAACAAATTGTGCCCAATTACATTAGGCGGGGAAACAAGTATTTACATACCCTACAAACTAACACGATTTTATGTACAAATGACTACTTAATTGGACGAAATGTTTCGCACGTCACGCGTTCATCCTCAGATCCTGCTCACTTACGCCTAATTAATGTACAATGTTCATGAATTACACTTAAACACAATTATATATATAGGAGAGACTTTGCTAACTCGGCAGTACTTATGTCGTTTTATTTTTATTTTTATGTGTAACAACTTTCCACTCGGTTGCTGGATATTTTTGTGGGAGTGATTTTGAAAAATGAGACGGAAGTGGATCGGACGGAAGTGTGTAAGACGCACTGCCAGCTTGATCGATCCTGTTGACAGTGGTACCATGTGGAATGTATATCACATACGGATTACTTCAAGGTTTGGAGGCGCCATTACAGATATTTCTACTATAAATCATCTTCAAGTTGTCGTTCTTTGGTGTAAAAATAATCATTATATCATATTTGCTAAAAACAAATATGATTTATTAAGAGTCTATTTTTCAATATCTAGATAAAAGCGATGGGCATCCACTCCCCGAGTAACTTGTTAAAAATATCAATATACTATGAGCGTAAGAATTGGTCAGCATGAAAAGTTCTACAAAAAAAGTCTGCGAGAGCATATCTCTATCTTGCTCAACACTTTCATACTAAACGGTAAACGCTCATGCGAACTCGGGTGTCAACTGATTGAAACACAAACCACATATTAAAAGTCTTCGTATCAATATTTAAATCATGATATCCTTTAATATGAAATATTGTAACTATTCGGCAAAGCCGGTATTATGTTTCTGCACAATGGCTATTCAGATATTAACCCACATTGCGGCAATGCAGTGATCAATCCCTATATCCCTATATATATTATAATTGTGAAAATCTGTGTGTCCGTGTGTTAGTTTGTTACCTCTTGACACTAAAACGGCTGGACGGATTTGGATGAAATTTGAAATGGAGACAGCTTATACCCTGGGATAACATATAGGCATCCTTTCATCCGGAAATAAATCATTGTTCCCGTGGAACAGGCAACATAACTGAAAAGTCACCAAAAATACTCAACCGGGACAAAATATCGAAGTTGTCGCAAAAAGACCGGACAAAGCTCATTTTACGCCCCTCGATGCAAGGAACAATACTCGGTAGGTCCCTACGGGACACCGAAAACCACATTTTAAGGCCCTAAAACCAACCGTTTCAAAGATATTCGCAGAAAACTATCTTTACTCTGATAAACTGATGAAATGAAATAATGGCAAGTCCGTTTCCATGGCAACTGAACCTCACGGTAAGACATCTGATTTTATATATATCCCTGTAGGAGGCATGCCAATCAATTTGTTATCTTTTTCAAGATATATATGAACACAATAAGAACAGGGTAGCGCACCTGCCTTTCATCCGGAGGCCCCGGGTTCGATTCCCGGCTCCATCAGAGACTTTAGACACTGACGTGAGGGCTGCAACGGAGTAGAAATTCTTTTCAGTAAAATAGATTGGTTCACAATTTTGTAAGTTCACATTGAGGAATGTGACAGTGGGATGCATTAAGTGTTACGTAAACGGCAATAGCCGCCACAGAGCTTCGTTACTACTGAAATAACGACCACACTGATATTTGTAATTAACTATACGGGATTTGTGATTTGTGAGCCCAGTGTTTATGAAATTGAACGTAGCTATATCGCTACCTGTATTTAGGAGCCGCTAATGTAGTGTTTAAAATTTAAAAGCGGGAGCGAAGATTTTCTATATATCCCTGTAGGAGGCAATGCAAATCCATTTATTATCTTTTTCAAGATATATATAAACACAATAAGAACAGGGTAGTGCGCCTGCCTCTCATCTGGAGGCCCCGGGTTCGATTCTTGGCTCCATCAGAGATTTTAGACACTGACGTGAGGGCTGCAACGGAGTGCACTCAGCTTCGTGAGGACAATTGAGTAGCTGTCTGATAGCGAGGCAGCGCCCTGGTCACGAAGAATGGCCGAGGGGACACGGTACACTGACCACGCGTCACCACAATATCTGCAGGCCAAATGGCTGGGAAGCGGTCGCATGATAGGCCTAGGCCCTTCATGGTCTGTAGTGCCAGGGGTAAAAAAAATAGGGAAAGCGCCTTCTAATACCACCTTTAATTTGTAAACACTACAGTACCGGCTTCTAGGGGAGTGTGATGGAGCAGTGGCTTAGCTTCTCGCCTTTCACCGGGACGGCCGGGGTTCGAATCCCGGTGACAGCGGGGTGGACTTTTCACCTGGAAAATCACGTGGCGTCAGGAAGGGCATCCGGCCTTAAATCCCCGGCCAAAACCAAAATGAGCCTGGCTGGCTACGGCGACCCCTATTAATTGGGAATAGCTGAAGAAAGTTTTACAGTAGCAGCTACTAAAT
Organism: Meconema thalassinum; assembly: GCA_946902985.2. Classification (NCBI taxonomy): domain Eukaryota; kingdom Metazoa; phylum Arthropoda; class Insecta; order Orthoptera; family Tettigoniidae; genus Meconema; species Meconema thalassinum. Next base: position 271,400,622 of record OX336392.1, on the reverse strand, counting down.
AAAGGTAGCGATATAGCTACGTTCAATTTCATAAACACTGGGCTCACAAATCCCGTATAGTTATGTAAAAATAACAGTCTGGTCATTATTTCAGTAGCAACGAAGCTCTGTGGTGGCTATTGCCGTTTCCGTAACACTTAAGGCATCCCGCCGTCACATACCTCAATGTGCACTTACAAAATTGTGAACCAGTCTATTTTACTGAAAAGAATTTCTACGAGCGAGTATCCACTCCGGCAAAAACCACACTCACTACCTTTTCCAAAATTTACACAAGACATGATTTTTAAAGCACTCTTCTGTATGTTGAGGTACAGAGATATACCACATGGAAAGATACAATAATATGTTGGCAAATCTGAGTTCAAGGAACTGCTGTTCAGAATAGACTTTCGGTGCAGGTTATGCGGCCCATGTTCGTAACATGGAATGTTTTCTTTTGACAATGCATCTACACCATGTGCGAGGGCAACGCATTTCAAAGATCTCTAAAAACACAATAAACAGGAAGTTGGAGAAAATTTTTAAGTGGGAGCGAAGATTCAAGGAGAAATAATTTCATCTTTGAGATTTGCTGATGACATCGTCATCTTGACCGATACGCCAGAGGAATTGAATGAGTTTTTGAATGGTATGGACTCCGTCTTGAGGAAATAATTCATGATGGAAATCAATAAATGTAAAACAAAATTATTGGAATGCAGCCAAAATAAATCAGAAACCTCTATGCACATCAAATTGGCAGGTGAAACGCTACGGGAAGTAGGAGACTTCTGTTAGTTAGGAAGAAAAATAGCCAGTGATGGACGAAGCAAAGAGGTTGGCTCAGGCAAGGACATCATTTCTACAGAAAAAGAATCTGTTGACATCGAATATACATTTAGATATTAGGAAGTAATTTTTGAAAGCTTTTGTCTGGAGCGTGACACTATAAGGAAGTGAAACTTGGACTAATGGTGCAGCAGAAAAGAGGAGAATTGAAGCGTTTGAAATGTGGTGTTACAGGAGAATGATGATGATCAGATGGGTAGATGGGGTAACAAAGAGCTATTAAAACGAGTGGGAGTGGAGAGATGTTTCTGGCGACTGCTATTGAAGAGAAGAAATAGGTTGGTACGACACATATTAAGACAACCAGGAATAGCAAGCTTAGTTATGGATGGGAGGGTTAAGGACAAGAACTGTAGGGTAGACCAGGGTAAAACAGATTGCCTCGGATGTAGGGTGAGGTAGCGATATAGAGATGAAACGATTAGCTCAGGAGAGGGGGTCATGGAAAGCTGCATCAGTCCAGTCAAGAAACTGAAGACTCAAACAACAACAGTTGGGAATTTTAATTACTTAGAGAGGCATGTAAGGCAAAAGGGTTGTTGGAGAATTTCAATCCCTGGGATGTAACACTGGAAGAGAGTGCATATTGTACATACGGCCATGGTCCGAGATATTTTACTATAGGTAAGGAAAAATACTTTTGATTCCCCATATTCCGATAGATTTGCCATTCCAGTGTGCAAGAGTGCAGTTCCCTCTTCAAACAATATTCGCAATTTCTATTAACAAAGCGCAATCGCACACACTTAACAGCAGGTGTACAATTGCATCGTCCCCATTGACTTGATCGCGAGCGAAGCCGCGGGTACCTGCTAGTGTAATATATATCGATGTTTTTATATGGGAACTGGGCTAGCCTTTCACGGACCACTATAGGAATTCCCTTTACTGTTAAGTAGGCGTATTCATAACTAATTTAAAACTCAATTCCACGCAGGAACATTATCGAAAAATAAAGCAAAATATTAATGGAGCATAAAAATACTTCCATATTATTACCGGCACGTGAAAATGAGTAACTTTCTCGTACTCTAAATTTATGTGGTTGTAATGGCTGCGTGGATAGCGTCTTGGTCTCAGGTTCGAACCCCAGTCCTGGCAATGATTTCTGCAACCGGATTATAGATTTAAACTATATATCTATCATAACATTATACGTCAGTTTAACAGAATCTACATGGCATTAAGATTTATTTAATTTTAATTGCAATAGTTTCACCAAGCAGGAGTTGGGAAATTTGATTGTACTGAACATTATTTGTAGTAGTCTACAGATAGTCTAGAGACTCTGGTGTCATTCCTCCTCTTAATTTACAATGTGCTGTTTGTACAAGCAAGCGTGACAGTAGCATATCTCCAATTCAATCTATACATTCATCATAGTACCAGCATAGCGTTTAGAAGAGAAAGTGACGCGACTTGTGGGTTTGTATGGTCCAGCCGCTAGGTGGCTCTAGCGTCGGCTAGCGCTGAGTGAGGACGGTATCAATACAAGCAGTTGAATGTTACTTTTCAGTACTTGAATGTTATCAGCTTACACTACGTTGTATTAGACATGATGATCCAAATATAAAATTGTCCGCACTGAGTATATAAAACGCTGACGTCCGTTGTGTTGATTATGAAACATCAGATTGCGTCATAGGTTCATATAATAAGGAAATAAAACATTCTGACGGGGGTCAAAATGTAACTGAATGTGTGAAAATCGTAAAGCTACAGACAATTCACTACTGCACAAATAAAGTAAATATAATATAATACAGTATAATGACAAACTCACCCATATAACTTATAGCTCTCAGTTGTCCGAAGCTTTGGACAGCTTACGCGATGATTTTCCAGACTTAGAAGTTGACTGCTCTTTCCTAATTTCTTTCGTACGAAAGAAAAAGCGCACTTCATGAAATGAAAAACGAGTTTTCCAATAAGGTCCAGTTTATGTTCCATACACCATCAAAAAATCACGGCCCTAAAACAATCTCATCAATGCTGTCCTAACACTCATAAAATATATCAACCCACAAATTTGAAAGGGAAGATAATTCCATTTCAACGACTACTTCGACCTGTAAAAGAATGTTGAAGACACTGTCAGACGGTTGAGTTAGGTAACTAAGGGCATTTATTGTGCCAAAGTCCTTTATATTAGTGAAAGTTGCAGCTGTTGTGTCCGACGGCCTTTTCACTTTGAAGGGTTGTTTCACACTTCACACAGCTGATCCCTTTCCTTAGTTGCTTGACAATATACCCGGCTAGATAGTGTGGGACTGCACCAGGCTTCAAACTCCATCTCATTCTCGCCATTTCGACTGTCTTTCCTTCCATAATGAAAGTGTCCGTTTTTATAAGGACATTATCGGAGCAAAGTTTGTCACATAGCCTGCATATGACTTACTTGACAATTTAATGTCTTTCCTCGGAATGGCCTTAGCCCATTTAAATAAATAATCTTCGGCTTTTGGAGGTCTAAAAAAGTGCCTACCTGTTGCAGATGACTTGTCGTAACCAGATCGGCACCCGGGAACAAAACAACTCGGCATATTCACTTACACAGTTTTGTTTGACGAATCTTACCAGGTTATAATTCACTCGACAGCACAAACGTAAAGAAATAAGTGTAAAGGCTTACAAATACTAAACACACCAGTGTCATAACGTATGTATTATTTCACTATCGCTTCTTGATCGCATACACTTTTCAACACCAAGAAATAAGGACTAAACACGGCAGCATTTCCATGTTTTCAAACTCGCGAGCGCTTAGAAAGTGTCTCCAGCCAGCCACAACCAACCGCTGCGCAGTCTACCGGCGGGCGCAGCAACTACCCATACTAAAGCACGGCCGACTGAATAAGAGCTGCGCTCTATACCGGCCTTGACATTCCCAGTCAGAACCCATGTATAACATGTAATTGGAAAGTTTCAACTCGTTGCCGGTAGAGCGCACTCCCCTCCCATTATAGGCGCGATAAGGAATAAGCTGAACAGTACGTATATTAAATGTGTAATCTCAAGAACCACTGGATGGATTTTGATGCTGCTTTCACCATTCTGTAAAGGTGATCTCGAGGAAGATTTGTGTAGAAAATAATTTATTTATGACCAAAGGGAGCCAAGCAGTAACGATTTCAGTGAAAAGGTCGAAAAAATAGCCTGGCGTCCATGCGCTTTTTAAGCTTACGCTGGGCGAACCGTTAAAAATATCATTATATTATGAGTGTAAGAATTGTTCGGCGTGAGAAATTCTACAAAGAAGTCAGCGAGAGCATATCTCTATCTTCGATACATCGCCCACTATAAGTGTTTTTAGTTTGGACGGGAGGGGCATTTGGCTTGCACCTCGCCATTCTTAAATTACGTCTGACAGGAATTCCTTGCACATTCATAACTGTTCCCGGGCGAAGCCGGGGCGGGTTGCTAGTGACACTATATAATTATTATCATTATAATTTACGCATTATCAAAATTAAAATTATATCACAAAATAAAATAGCGTGCTAATAAATCTAAGAGAAATTAGACATACCTTGCACCTTCTTCGGGTACAAGGACACTACTCCAACACCGTCTCATTAAAAGGAAAGAGAGGATCAAAATTACAGCCGGGAACAAGTAGCAGCTAATCGTGTGTTGTGTTTTGTGCTAAGAGATCTTTCGACAAATTATCAGATACCGTGTGCCTTCTTTTTCACGAAGCAGCTGTCAGGACGGGACTTAACATAAACTCCTGCTGGACGTTATTCTCGAGGTTGAACAATGCGGTTTCATAATTATAATAACTGTCTCTGATAATCACAAAACTTACACTACAATGATGAGGCATTTAGGGGGAGGGAATTTGCAACCAAAGGTCAATCACCCATACGACGAGTCTAGGAATGTATTCCCTAGTTTTGATCATTGTCACATTCTAAAAAGAAACATTAGAACGCAGTTTCTGTAACGAGAGATGACTGATGGTACTGGAATAATTTCAGGGAAATACTTGTCATTACTATACACAATGCAAAAGGGTGAGATCGTCAAACCGGTCAGACACCTCACTAAAAACACATCGAACCCACTAAATTTGAAAAAATGAATGTTCGGCGTGCCAAGGAAGTGTTCTCGTCAGAAGTTATTGGTGCCATTAGTACACTAAAAGAAAATATAGGCATGCACCCGGAAGCGTACACATTCATGGACGCAGAAGCAACCATTTTTTTTGAAAAACGTTAATAAATGGTTCGCTATGCATGACGTAAGCATCACATATTATCATATTCAGTCTAGAAATCCAGATAAAGGGCATTTTTCTCATTAAATGTCAGTCGCCTAAACTGGCTAGAGGAATATTTTCTTTCTTACCTTGAAACTTTGAAAGCTGCTAGTAACGCTGCTAGAAAGGACTTCCTGAGTTCTGAGACTTACGAAGCTACCTATACAATTAATCACGGATTCAGCTGTCCAGTGCATAAGGTATCTTCTAAAAATGGGTAGAGGAAAGTCGCCAAATATGGGGAGTTTTTTTATAGGGCTCACATTAGACATAAGAAGGAACGGAATAATTTTGGTTTTCTCACCAATGTAAACCTCAGGCGATATACTATGTATATTACAAATATGGGCACGTTTGGTGTTGTAATACCCTCTGATATTATTGTTAACTTTAAAAGTGCACTTTCCTCGTATTAGGCAACCGGGTTTCGTAATATGGGGAGGTGAGAAACCTCACCGTTTTTATTTATAATAGGTACACTGAATAGTATACCCTACTAATTAAAGCATTAATTCTGACATTTTTTTTCGTGTGGCCTCCTGAGAGGCCGAGTGCAGGTCTTTCTAGTCGACGCCCGTGGGCGACCTGCGCGTCAGGATGAGAGATGGAATGGATGAAGATGAATGAAACTGGGCAAGGATGTGGAAGGAAGCGGCCGTGGCCTGTTAGAAGGTACCGTCCCAGCATTTGCCTGGTGTTGAAAAATGGGAAACCACGAAAAATCATTTCAAGGACGGCCGACGGTGGGGCTCGAACACGCGCGTACCGAGTCAGCAGAGAGCTTGGCCCCATGGCCTAACGCTGCGCTTTAGCCAGCGTAGCTACTACTGTCGGTAATTCTGACAATGTAATGAAATCATGAACACAAATAGTACAAAAATACAAAAATGAATATTTTAAGTAAATAACAGTCCTAGTTTCCTGTTGCCGAACTTCCAAACCGTTCAGCAGAAAAATGCATAAACTTTAATGAAAACCGAGTGATTCTGATCGAATTCAACTGTAACGAGGTGCAAGGTATGTCTAATTTCTCTTAGATTTTTTAGCACGCTATTTTATTTTGTGATATAATTTGCATTTTGATATTGTGTGAATTATAATGATAATATAATAGTGTCACTAGCAACCCGCCCCCGCTTCGCCCGGGAACAGTTATGAATGTGCAAGGAATTCCTGTCAGACGTAATTTAAGAATGGCGAGGTGCAAGCCAAATGCCCCTCCCGTCCAAACTAAAAACACTTATAGTGGGCGATGTATCGAAGATAGAGATATGCTCACGCGGACTTTTTTGTACAATTTTTCATGCTGAACAATTCTTACACTCATAGTATATTGATATTTTTAACGGTTTGTCCAGCGTAAGCTTAAAAAGCGCACGGACGTCAAGTTCTTTCTTCGACCTATACACTGAAATCTAAAATCGTTACTGCTTGGCTCCCTTTGATCATAAATAAATTATTTTCTACAGAAATCTTCCTCGATATTACCTGTACAGAATGGTGAAAGCCGCATCAAAATCCATCTAGTGGTTCTCGAGATTACCCGTGATATCCAAGAATCGGGGACTTTGTTTTACACTAAGTAGAGATAAGTCTTAGTCGTGCAATGCTTGTTAAACAGCGCTGTGTGAGCAGTTGAGTAACTAACAAGATTTCATGAAAAAGGTCTCATTGTCTAGGCCGGTATGAGCGCATTCAGTCGGCCGTGACTAAAGATACGGCAAACTCGGGAGTCGGCACACTTTCTCTTCTAAATGCTATGGTACCAGTATGAAATCGGAGCGTAAATTAACATTTTAAGAATGTCCAAGCTGTGTAGCATACGAGTAGGATAACATGTGAGATGACTTCACATACATTTCACCTCAATTTCATAGTAGGATAACATGTCAGATATTACACTTCATATGCGACTACTGTAAGGCTCGTATCTGTTTTCACCGCAGCGCAAGAGACCAATTCAGACAACCCATGTCAGAAGAAATTATACTGTAAGAACTAAATTTATGTCTCAAATATATAGGGTATTTTCATTTCTCTATTATTCTTTGGAACCTTTCCCTTAATACTGTAAATCATGTTTACAATAAATCCCTTATTATTGCGGATTTAGCGGAGTCTCCCCTACATATAGGCTACAATTTTTATATTACATAAGTTTGTAAAAACGTGTGCAATGCGTCAACTATTTACAGACAGTAACTTATAGTACACTCCTATGGTTGTTGCGTTCTTCTTCTTATTAATAATGTGGATTAAGTCTGTAGCCTATTAAGTCTGTAGACTATTAGGTCTGTAGTCTATTAAGTCTGTAGACTATTAAGTCTGTAGACTATTAAGCCTGTAGTCTATTGAATTGTAATTATGAATAATTTCAGTAATGTTGTCTGCACTATTTTATCATTTTAAATGATCTAGTCGACTTCGTCGTTACGTTACGGCAACGTCACGAAATGTACCGAGAATGCACTGAGGTGTGTGACGTCATAGTACAGCTTGGTGCATGTATACTGAGTTCACTGGAGAGCTCTGGCGTTACGAGACGGCAACGACACGGCGAGCGTGACATCATCCAGCCAGCTCCCTCCTTTCACCGCGATGACTACATTCTATCGTTCTGATTGTTTCTTGATCATCTAACATGTCAAGAGTCTTTGGCTTCGACGGATAAGCCTCCAGCCTTTCTAGCATTTTTCAGCATTTAAAATGATATAAGTCCAGTCTTTCAGACTGACTGTCCCTTTTGTTATCTGAGGATGAACGCGTGACGTGCGAAACATGTCATCCAATTAAGTAGGTATTTGTACATAAGAGCGTGTTAGTTTGTAGGGTATGTAAATACTTGTTTCCCGCCTAATGTAGTTGGGCACAATTTGTGTTGACCGATTTAAAAGCTTTCATTAATAGAATTAGGTAACACTGAAATATGGCTTCTATCACGACAACTTAAAAATATAGCAAAAAATGTAAAATACGAGCGAAATCTTTAAAAGTAATTCAATGTGTTTAACAATAGCGCAATGACCTCAGTCTTTGCAAATTGGCGCGAATGATTTTAAACAATAACACGATATGAAAACAGCATAAAATAATTAAAAGATAACGAGATAATATACCGGTACGTTAAAAACAGCACTAAATTTTAAAAAATTGGGATGAAATCTTAAACAAATAGCGTTTATTCTTTAACAAAAATGTGATATCATTACAAGAATAGTTTCAATTTTTGTTAAATAACGTGAAAGCTTTAATGAACAGCGCGAAATATTTAGAAATTAACATGATATCCTTTAGAAAGAACGCTAAATTCTTAAAATATATTACCAAATTTCACCGAAAATAAAACAATAAACTCAAGTCCATAACTATAATTAGTTAAATTTCTTCTAAACATAATTACATGTCTAGTATTTTCTGTGTGAACCGCTAAGAACGTCAACCTAAATTATTTCCTGACGCTACCAGTATCCCCATGCATTGCAATAAAGGGTGCTTGTTACATGTGCTTGGTTGGACTTACATTTAAATTCGTCACATTAACCACAGAGATTACGATACTAGGTTCTTTTAATGGGGATGTACAGATTCCATTTACCGGCTACATAGGTTTGCAGGAGTTTTCTCTAAAACTGTAACAAGTAATGGCATTGAGATTTTCACCATCATAAGTGCATGTTTGAAACAATAATGTGCAGCAGTTAGTAAATTGTTCATTCTACCTTGGTGTGGTTTCCCGTCAGCACTCTTACTACACTGCCGTGAAGCAACACCCAAACTCACCTGAAATAGAGAAGACAAACAGCATAAGCATCTCAGCGCCCAATGAAATATTGTACACAACTCTTTCAGAACAATGATCAGAACAACACAATCCTCCCGCAATTTCGCACACTGGTTCTACTCCTGAAAAACAAATCATTACCTGCAACGTATAACTCGGAATATGGGATATGGCCACAATAATGTTCAACGACAGCTTAGCTGGTCATATATTAGCACTGTACGATACGCACTAAGTAATAACTGGTAAGTTCAAAATGAAGTACCATGGATTTGTAGTTGAACAACGTAATGCCATATGGTATGTTAAGCATTGATATGAAATTGTCAAGCCACCGGATCACCTCGTGGAGTAGCGGCTAGCATTCTTAGCTGTTACCCAGGAAGTTCCCGGTTTGATTCCTGGTTCTGCCAAGAAATGCAATTCTGGTCCGAGGGCTGAAACGGTGTGTACTCAGACACGTGAGGCAAAACTGAGAAGAGGTGGGTTTGATTCTCACCTCAACCATCCCAGAAGTGGTTTTCAGTGGTTTCCCACTTCTACTCCTGGTAAATGCTACTATGGGTCCTAACTTAAGGCCTCAGCCGCCTCCCTTCAAATTCTCACCTGAATTACAAATATATACACTAATACACCCATCACAAAAACACAGGTTATTAGACAAATTTCCACGCCCTAGTATACGGGGCTAAATGATTACAATATCCGAACAACAACTCTCTAAAGCCCTATTTCTTTTCGGAAAATCATGAGATTTCCGACTGACCTAAGAAGTTGCCTGATCGTCATGTACTACATTCTCTTAAAATCCCTGCTCACTGACGTCTTTATTACGTCCGTTGTCTGTGATATTTTTCAAAGTATTTCCTAATAATAGACATCTTGAAACTAAGAAAAAGCGCTAAACTATTTTTGGGTGTGTAGATAACAAGAGATCCCAAGCATAAATTTGATTTTACAGACAACAACCAGAATGCAGAGTAGTAAGGAAATGATACGCATTACTAGTCGATATAGGTCGCCTTTCTTGTCCAAGCATATGTTCCAATGACATTCAATCCATCGATGCTAGCATGCAAATACAGTATCAGCGTCCAGTGTCTGAAGACACATTAACCCTTTATAGGGCAGAACTAGTAAAAAATATATTTTATTTGTATTTATATATTTATATTATCCTAATTTTAATTTATTAATTTTATTTGTATTATCATTTATTTTTATGTTTATATATCATTCAAGGGAAGATTGATGGGAAGAGATCTGTGGGAAGACGAAGAAATTCCTGGATGAAAGACTTGCGGCGGTGGTATGGACATACGTCGATAGAAATTTTCCGTGCTGCCGTTTCTCGTGTAATAATAATCAATTGGATCGCCAACCTTCGGAGGGAGACGGAGTCATAATAATAAGAAGAATATTTTTATAATTTAATTTTGTATAATTTTTAAGATATAATTTTTTATTTCCGATTTTATAAGCTCATTTATTTCAATTGTAAAAGCTTATTTAATTTCAATTGTAATTATTGAAAAATAATTCGTTTTTAATTTTTACAAGCAAATTTATTTCCATTTTAATTTTTTCATCATATTTAATTTTTAACGTTCTAATTTTAATTGTTTTTGCTAAAAGAATTAAATTGCATCAAGTATATTAGGACACGAAGATAGAAGCATGGACTATTATTTAGTTGTCTGAAATATTAAGACTTCCAAGAGAACATTCGTAGTCATAATTATGGCTGAAAGATTCGACCATCAGCATGTTTGACATAGCAGGTGGTGAATATACAGACCAGTAACCTATAAAGGGTTAAAGAAGCATCTGGGTGGTGTGTTTCAGGAACTGGTAGCATTCACTGTCGCTCCTCTGGCGAGGAAATCCACCAGAAGCACACCTTTACGATATACCAAAAGACCGTCGTCATTACTTTCTTTGCAGGGTTGACGCGGGGTGTTTCCTTGATATGGATGCCTACTTCATCTCGAGTGTCACATGATGCATCTACAATTTATCTCCTAACTAATAAAAATAATGCGATTGTTTTACGTCCCTTTTTAACTATACTGGCTTTTAGGGACGCAATTCATCTCCTAAGTAAAAATAAACTAATAATGCACTTCCACGTTTGACCATACTGGCGTGCGAGCAGCCATCTTTCATCTTTCAATATTCCAATATTGCGAAGGAGTATGATTTTTCCTCGGGTTTTATCATATTCTCTCCATACAAATGGTAGCCTACCTTATTTGCCCGAGGAAAAATCACACTCCTTCGCAATATTAAAATATTGAAGGTATAAAGATGGCTGCCAGCACGCAAATATGGCCAATATACTGTTATCATTATACATTAATTATTAACAATTTTCCAACCTATTCCCTCTCAAGACTAAAAAGTTTCCTTATCTCAAAATTTCTCAAACGGAATATAAAAACAAATATGTTTTCGACACTTCAACACATATTATAAATGTATTATACAGCGTCACTCTACATGCAAAACAGGCTTAAATACAGACAGTGTTGCCAACTCAGGTTTTCAAAAACACACCACGTAGGCAAGTAGTCAGAAGTTGTTAGATTCGTATGGTATCAACAGAGAAAATATGTATAGTTTGTCACTACCACGACCTCAGAATGTCGCTAAATCTCTATCTAAACAATGTCGCCATGTTTTCGGCAAAGTCACAAGATCTTCAACACTTCTTACACATTTCATACATACTCGTAGTTATAGTCGGTGTCATATTACTTTTCCATTAAAAAGTAAATGATTTGTATTTTTAAACAATTTCTCGTCAAATACAAGGCTGCAACATAGTGTGCCCTTGGCCTATGTCTTAGGCCATGGACACATTATGTCACTGGAGTACTTATATGGGGCAATGTCATGATGTTAATGAGAATGAAATCATCATTATGTAATGATCATAAGAAATAACTAGGATCTTTCTGCCGTAGTGAGACCACATATACTGTATATGGCTTGGCAGTTCTGACAGGGAGAAATTTATGGTTTTCACACAATGGACAGAGCAGGTGCATTCCAAGTCGCTTGCCTGCAAGTTTCAGAGCAGGAGCACCCCAGCGAATTCTGAGAATCTTGCCAAAACGCAGTAACTATCTCAAGTTAGCACGCAGTAGATGCCTGACTCCGCCCTTAAAGAGTACGCTTCAGTTAGTTACAAGAGATCAAGGCATTACAGGAATGATCTGAAACGCCCATGATGAATCTAATTATTATCAAGAATTTTGGGAATGCGGTAACGGATTAAATATCTCTGTGTTCATCGAATGAAAGTAGTCCCTGCGCAAGGAAATCTGACAACGTCGAGTGTGTGAGAGAGAGAACATAGCGTCCTTCAACAAGAAATTAGTTCTACCCAAGCGCTGATGATATAAACTTAGCCTATGATCGAGTTCCGTCGTGAATCATATGATTAGCAAGGCCATATTTTTGTGTATAAATTAAGGTACCTGATTACTGTAGCCTATGATTGTGAAGGGAGCATTTGGTGTCGTATGTGCAAAACTGTGAATTGGCAACCATTTTGTCATATATGTGGGTAAAGTCTGTGACAGGAACATTGTTCATCTTTCAGCCAACGTTAGAGGATGCGGGCGTAGGTAGCACCACGCCAGGCATTAATGTACGAGACGCATAGTCCATTGTTCGGCTGATGCGAAATAATATTAAAAATGAATACTAAGTTGTGAATGTGTATAACAGAAAGGAAAGATGTGAAATCATATATAATTCGAGTGAAAATATATAACAGAAAAATATATCCGCCATGAGTGTGTAGCCCACTAATGTGTAATCTTTTTTTTAGTGGTGCATAAATTTAATCAAATATGTGTGTGTGTGCATTTTAAAAGGGTGCTGGCTTATAGCGACCTAGTGATAATGGAGGGTTGCAGTGATATTATCGAGTGGTTCTACATCATCGTGATGGGATTCGAACCGGCCATGGAGGTCATGTGTTAAGTTATACTGTTGCGGGCCTCTGGTCCAACTCTTGCAAATGATGAAGGAAGTCTTCAATATGATAAGTACCTTTTGATTATATTTTAAAGCGTCAAATAATTCATGGATTTTATCGCCATAATGTTAGCATGTTATTTGTTTTCTTTTGATTTGTTTTATCTTGTGTGTACAATGACCGTGTCAATGGCGACCATAGTTGTGCATCTGAAGGAGCTGGGTACGCTCATAAGGATTAGGGATCAGAATAATTATTTTAATGAATTAAAAGTGCCTAACTTAACGTAAGGATGTTGCTAGGTAATCGTATCCGTACATAAAACACATGGTAGAATTCCCTATTTTATTTATAGATGTGTGTTAGAAATATCCCCTGTGTTTTCCACCCAAATAGAACGAACGAAGCATGGTATTTCGATAGGTGCCCTTTCCAGGCAAAATCTCATTATTTCGTGTAATTGACCAGAGATAGTAATTTATGTATTTACATACCGGATGAATTAATAGCCGATGATTTTTTTTGGGACGATATTTAAAGGACCATGGTGTATTGTGATGGATGATATGCAGTATTATGGTGTAGCAATGAGTAAAGTTTATAGGACAGTTTACAAAGGCGTGAATTATGTCAGATGAGAGTTAGTATGATAAGTTTACAATGATATAAGTGACGGCTGACCCAGCCTCATTAATTGTTATATCAGTTTTTATTGAACGCGTGTGATATTTAAGGCCATACAGGTAAGATGTTGTAAGGAGGAATCTACGATGAAATAAGGTAAAATAGATAATGATGCCAGGTAATAAGACCTGAGGGAAGATGACAGATGAGAGTTAGTATGATAAGTTTACAATGATAATAAGTGAATTGTATGTGTAAGGTAGTGGCCATCAAGCGCAGATAAAATAATGCTATAATTAATCTATATCCAAATGAGAGCGTCCCGCTCCACTTTTAGAATACTAAGATCCAGCCCGATCAGCTGGTGAGAATACAGTCAAATATTAGCCCGGGGGAAGGGGTGAAGACTTGCATTTCTACCTTTCACGGTCAAGGTCAGCCAGCAGGCGAGGCCAGTCCATTGTCACTTGCCACAAAGAGAAGGAGGGGTCCACTCTGGACTCGGGTGTTTGCCGCAGCGATTCATTTAAATTTTTCTTATGTTTGGTCCCAAGTTTAATATTCACGTAAGGGTATGCTAGGTCACTACCCTGATGCCTCCAATCGATAGCGTTTCTTTTACTGGTCATTTTGATATAAGGGACGGTTTTGTCTGTTGACCATACAGTCCCGGGTTCGATATCCTTTTGTTGTGCCTGGTCCAGACGCTATTTTTAAACGGGTACTAGATAGGCAATAACCTTGCGGTCCCGTGTTCGAAATCCTTTTATTCATACCTGGTCGATCAGTCTTTTTAAATGGGTACTAGCTAGACAGTGACCTTAGAGTCCTGTGTTCATGAATAATTATTTTCGGTCCTGGAAAATAATTATTATTAGTTTTTTTTATAGTTAATATTGGTTCAAAATTATCTTGAGATTTCTTTTTCTCGATAATTGTTGAACGGACCATGCTTTGTTCTATTGTAACCTCGTTCTGCGAGATAAGGCATTCAAGGTAAGAAATGTGTAGGTAGCGAATACCCCTAAATACATATTGACCCTATTGAATAATCCGCTAAGAACATGTTTGTGCCATGTCTATCTTTTTCAGGGGTCGCGGCTTCAAATACATTCACCGTTGCTTAACATAACACTGATACAAGGTATTTCTTCTGTGTCATGTCCATTTTTTCTAGGGGTCGCGGCTTCAAATACATTCACCGTTGCCTAACGTGACTCTGACACGATACGATTACTTTAATAATGTTTGGTTGGAATTATTAATTGTTTTTTCATGTTTATCCAACCCAAGTTTGAAAGGCAAATGATTAGTCATCATTTTTTTATGATGCTATTTTTGTCTGTTTTTAAGGCATTTTTCTTAGTTTGTTTATTATATATCCATGAATTATTTGACAAGGCATCGAGTGCTTGGTTCGAGAATGTATCACGTCGAACGCAAGGGCCGAAGCCAGGCTTATCATATTGCTAATATGTTAATGTAATATGTGACAACTTGTAAGGGTGTTTCAAGGCTAAGTAAATTCAATGGCTTCATTGATTCAGCTAATTTGTTTTAAAGCTAAGACGTCCAAAGTAACGTCGGGATTGAGCATTAAGATTCCGTACGGAAAGGCTTCCATGATTAATTTACAAGAGTATGTAAATAAGATGCATAAATCATATTCATGTTTGCAGATAGAAATACATAATTAATGCCATGAAGGTTAAGATTTGATATGAGGGTAAACTTTTATTTAACGGAGGGATTCTAGTAAATGTTAATTAAACGCCATTAATAATTAAATAAGCCAATGGCTAGGCTATAATGTATACTTCGGAATGGCCATGGATGTCTCTGATATTTGAACATACCATGTATCTGAAATGTAATTGGATGATATTAGACTCAATGATTATTATGTTTACTCAGATTAATGATTGATTAATTTCGTATAAATGGATTTCTTTTTCTTAATCCATACTGTTGTTACAGTTGACCGGACCCTCTTGATCCATCATCTCTTAATAACTTAACTTTCTGATGATATCTTATCATCGTAATTAATAAATTTGATTATGGCAATTAATGCTAATTGGTGTTAACCAGATTTCATTTTTGATTCATTTTCTTTTTTTTGCCATATGATTGGTTTTTATTTGTCAATAAATTTGATTGTAATCATACATCATAACTACTATGATAAGTATTAATTGATGCTGATTAGCATTTAATTGGTGGTTTTTGGACATTAATTAGTCCATTGTTTATATTTCTGATTTTGACTTAATTTTATTGATTCCGTATTTGATTTATTTTACCTTTGAGTTATTATTATTATTATTATTATTATTATTATTATTATTATTTTAAATTTCATTTCTACTATTTTTGGTTTTATTTCATTTATTTGTTTTTGCTGTACTGGTGTTGGTGCATTAAATTTGTTTATTCTCATTCAGAATCTGTGTGTGATGAATTTTATTCAGCCCTAGTGATCTTCCTATAATATCCAGAACAGTTTCATATTCAAGCTAGTGTACCGTTCATGCCCCGACGACAGAGTCCTGTTCTGAAGGCCTTGTGCAAGGGTACATGGCAAAGGATAGATTATTCTCTATTCTTCTTCGATTTTTCTATTCTGGAAGATCCTAGTGGTTAACATACACAGATGCACCCGGGTTTTGTGCTTGTTTGATTAAGTTTGGCCTGCCTACTCGTTTGGCATGTTAATTATTTTTTTTGACTTTATGCTGAGCGGGTAAACGCTGGAAGATACCCATAAGTCACTTATCAATTCAAACCCGAATCCAAACCGTATTCCATTCATTTCATACCCGTTATTTTTTCCGTGAGGATCAGCCTTGCCCTTTTTCCGCTTGCCACATTCAGTTAATACCAAACCCTGTTTTCCCCACCACCAGTGTAAAGTGCAAAATGGCGCCCAACGTGGTGACTTAAGCTTGAGACAATAGCAGCCCAACATAAGGTCGAAATGGAGCTCAATTAATTGAATGAGAGTTACTGTAATTAAATTTTCATTTATATAAATTTTTATAGTATCATACAGTAATCTCAAGGAGTCCCTTGCAATTTTTATAGCATTGAGCATCCATCAGATAGTTAATTAAGGCTCATTAGTGGCCTGATGAGAAACATTAATCACTTTAATTAATGTTTGATTAAATTAAATTAATTAATTATTTTTTCTTTTAGTGATAAGTCAAATATTTAATGACACCAATGGATTACAATCAAATTTTGAATCGTTTTACTGTTTCAATATCACTGTAGGTGATTGCAAATTCGAAGGATAGGGGAAGGAAGCCTTGAAAGCTTTGAAATACACTTGCATTGCATGGTGTGTTGATGTGTATATTTGCATGAGTTGGGACAAGCCCGCATATTCTCTTATTGATAATTATGTCATCGACAGAGGACCTGATGGTCGTATTGCAAGAATTTAAGGACAGTAGTTATAAGCAGATGCAGGAAATAAAAGACAGTAATCAGGAACTTAGAGTTAGTACTGAACAGCAATTGTCACAGATGCAGAGAAATATAGAACATGTAGGCCGCATTTGCAATCAGAGTACTGAGCAAATAGAAATTCATATGGTCACGATCGAGAACGAGATCAAGAACGTGTCTCAGAGAATGGCTAGTATGGAAATTCGAGTCCAAGCGCAGGTAGCGAAATGTGAAGTGGGAATTGCAGCAACTCAGGCAGATGTCGACAAGCTGAGAGATGAGAATAAGTCAACGCAAGCCAAAATAGGAGTGATCGAGACCGACATTTCTACATTTAAGGACGAGATTAAGGATTCATTGCAGCTCATACGAGATGATATGAATGGCCAACATGTCGAATGTAAGAAATCATGGGAAAAGGATAAGGAAGGATTGAAGAGAGATGTCGAATTAGCATACGAGGACATGGGCCAGGAGGCTAAGGAAGAAAGGATAGCTGTACTCCGTAAATTAGAAGAGAGCAAATTAAAGATGAATAAGGTCGAGATGGAGCTGTTGGCAAGGATGGAACGACAAGAAAATAAACAAGTCAAAAGCGACCTCAAGATGCTGATCCAAGAAGAGGTCATCGCCGACTTACAAAAAGGATTGGCCAAGTCCATTACAGAAACCCGTATGGAAGGGAAAGTAGGATTTCAGGAGCATACGACCATAGATGAGGGGATGGAACCTCACAGTCAGGAATTCAGGGGTCGTACTTCGACACCCGTCGAGTCTAACGCAGCTGCTCAGGTCATTCACGTTATAAAAATGAGTGATGACCGGCCGAACAAATTTTCAGGGAACAATAACTTTACTCCTAAGAGTTTCCTCAGAGAATTGATGGAATACATCAAGGAAAGCAAGATCTCAGAAGACCGACAGTTAAGGACAGTAGAGAAACTGCTGACTGGACACGCGTTACAATGGTTCCGTAGCTTCAGGTATACCTTTGACACTATGGGAGAATTCCGTGAAGCATTTCTGAAGAAGTATTGGAGCCTTGCCTCGCAACAGAACCTGAGGATGGAACTATACGCACGCCGCTATAGTACCACATCACCCACAAAATATTCAGAATATTTCATCACACAGCTACACCGAATGAAAGAGTTGGATATGCCTCCATCAGAAGAAGAGATGATCACCGCCATTGAGAAGCAACTGCCAGTCGGGGTTCAACAGATCATGGCGGCAGCGAACGTACGGACAGCGGTACATGCCGAGGAGATATTAAGAAACCTCGATGAGACGACGATCCACAGTCCGCAAAGATCAGGTCGAACGACTGAAAATGTAAACGTGGTCGGCCTAGAAGAAGCACCTAGACGACGCATGAAAGACCAAAGTACAGACGCCATGGACATGAGGCAGAACTGGGAACGTCGGGAATACCAAGATCAAGAACTGAGGCCCCCGTGGTATAGTAACCGAGGTAATAATAACTGGAGGTCGTCCCAAAGACAAAATGAACCATGGAGAGGACATCGTGGATCATACAGGCCGTATAACAAGAGAGGTGGGCGTTTTCAACGCGGAAGGCCACCGTGGGACCAAAACAGAGAGCCAGAAGTGAGATGGGACTTGCCAGATGACCACAGAGAGGAAATGGAAAGGTGGCACAGCGATTCGGAGCGGTATTTGGCAGAATTACGTGCCAAAGAATCGGCCGAACAAAGTAAGAAAGACAGATGGAACAGGGGAATGAATGATCGAAGGGATCCAGATGTCATCGAACAGGGAGCTGAGAGCCTGGAACTCCAGAATGCCCGGAGGAACAACAATCAATCATCCGGAGGTACACCAGATAGGAATGGCAACAACGAGAAAAAAAACCGCCAATTTTAGAAGATGGGAACGTCGCTAGTGCACAGAACAGTCACAATGCAAAGTATATGGTAGTAGCGCAGATCAGTGATTGGGTCATCAAAGAAGAGGACTTGACGGAGGACACAAGAGGGCCAAAGATTAATACAATTAGAGAATTACCCATAATTTACGCCCGAGTGGGAGGTCTAACGGTACGATGTATGGTAGATACGGGTGCCAGCATCAGTATAGCTTCCCAGGCATTAGTTAAAGAGTTGGAGAGATTGGGGAAGGTTCCCGTGATGCCAATTTCTAACATCACAGTCAAGGGCATTATCCCAGACAAGTCCGCAGTCTGTAAGTTCCAAGCTTTGTTGGACATTACACTGCAAGGACATAATATGCCGCATTCGTTCATCATAATGAACAAGATAAATTATAACATTATCTTGGGAGCGGACTTCATTCGAGAATATAAAGCAGTCATCAACCTATTTGAAAACACCATTTGTTTTAAAGATATTGGAGAGGACAATCATTTGGACATGCAATTAAATACGGATGTTCCAAGAGATGGCGAAGAGATATGGACATTGTGCACCACTGAAGAGATGGAAGCATATGAGATAATCGACGAAAGGTTAAGGGATATTGAGGATGATTTAATGGAACCTGAATCCTGGGTCATGGCGCTAGAAGAATTGGAAGACAGAGTTACTGACGCTTTTGAGGAGAAGGCTCGTGAAGCAAAGATAAATGAGGAGAACAGGATCAAATTGATGGACATGTTAAAGCGACACGAACCGGTTTTTAATTCTAAACCCGGTAAGATAGAACATTTCAAGTACCAAATGCAGGTCAACGATTGGTCACCGTTTAGGAAAAAGCCTTATCCGATAGCCGAAAAACATATGAATGAGGTGAAAGAAACCATCAAGCAAATGGAGGATGCTGGAGTCATAGTTAAGATGGCTACCCCATTCGTGAGTCCGTTGGTTGTAGTCAAGAAACCCAATGGCTCTGTTCGAATATGTCTGGACGCCAGGACAATTAATGAACGATTGATTCCTGAATATGACCAAGCTCCAGCGATCAAAGAGGTCATAAACAAATTCCAGAACAAGATATATTTTTCATCGATAGACTTGACTAGTAGCTATCACCATTTGGAACTGGATGACAAGTCAAGGTTATTGACTGGATTCCTATTTAATCAGCAAACTTATGCATTTCAAAGATTACCATTCGGTATCAAAACAGCAGGTTCGGCACTCATACGAGCGTTAGACCGGAACCTGACGTCGGAAGTCAAGGATGCCACTGTAAGATATGTCGATGACATACTCTTGGCGTCTGATAATTTGGATGATCACCTCACGAATTTAGAGAAATTACTAGATAATTTGGAGAAGGCCAATTTCAAAATTAACATCCAAAAATCTCATTTTTGCCAGAAGGAGGTACTCTATTTAGGCCACATCATCGAAGGTGAAGGAGTACGCCCAAATCCTGCGAAACTAGAGGCTATTCGGAACTTTCCTAAACCAAACAGGGTAAAACACGTCCGCCAATTTCTGGGCATTTGCAATTTCTTTGCAAATCATTGTCCCGGGTATACTGAGGCTGTGGCGCCACTACAGGATATGCTTCGTAAGAACAGCAAATGGGCATGGAAGGAAGAATGCGACGCGGCTTTTCGGAAAACGAAGGAATTACTAACCAATAGTATTAAATTGGGTTACCCGGATTTCTCAAGAAAATTTATAATTCAAACCGACGCCTCACGGATTGGAATTGGATGCATGCTGTACCAAGAAGATCCAAACAACCCTCGAGAACGATCTTACTTGGCATTTTCTAGCCGTAAGCTAAAGACACACGAGCGAAATTACACAGTAACGGAATTGGAACTTCTATCCATCATTTTTGCTTTACAACAATGGAGGAAGACTTTCTATGGTTTCGAGATTTTGATAAGAACCGACCACAAGAGCCTTATCTTCCTATTGAAAACTCCCATGGCTAGCGAGCGAGTGAACAGATGGTCGTTGTATGTTCAACAGTTCAATATTGACATTGAACACTGCCCAGGAAGATTCAATGTGATACCCGACGCATTAAGTCGAAACCCAGAACGAGGAGAAGGAGTAGTATCTGTACATCAAGTCGAGCTCACTCAGGCAGATCAGGAATTTTTGGTTAAACTGGGAGAAATTCAGGCTGAACAAGTTAAGGATCCGTGGATGAATATGATCATCGATTATTTAAGAGGAAGATTGCAACGAGGAACGCCCGCGTATTTGGAAGCGGAGAAAATTTCGACAAGTTATATTTGATATAATAACCTGCTGCACAAGTACGTGGATCCCGATCGCGTGAAATCAAGGATTGTGGTGCCACCTTCTTTACAGAGAGGTCTAGTCTGGCACGCACATAGCATATCTGGACATGGAGGAATCGATAAGACAAGTGCTCTTATTCAAGAAGCATTTGTATGGCCAAAATTAAGGGAAACCATTCGCAGTGTTTTGAAGACCTGTGACAAATGTCAAAGGGTTAAGCCAAACTCATTCCTCATGAAGCAATATCCCAAACCTCTACTGCCACAGAAGCCGTGCGAACTGGTCGCCATGGACGGTTATGGTCCATTACCAAAAGGCAGAAGAGGATGCAAATACATTCTCGTCAGCATCGATGTATTTACAAAATGCGTGGTGTTATGTCCAGTTCAGAAGTTAAACACTAAACAGGTACTGAACAGAATTAAGGCAAGGGTAATTCCAACGTTAGGGAAGATGGAATTCTGTCTTACGGACCACGGCAGTTATTTCACTAGTGCCGAGTTTAGGAGTGAGATGGTTAGGTTAGATGTCCGGCACGTGTTGAGTTCAGTGCGCCATCCTGAGGGAAATCCATCAGAAAGAATAATGCGGGAGATCGCAAAATATTGCCGAATTTACTGTTCTGATCAGCATTGGAAGTGGGTCGACGTATTACCCGTAATGGAATTCTGTATAAACAATACGATCCATGAAAGCACAGGACAGATCCCCACAGTCCTTCACTTAAATCGATGTCCGGATCGACCGTGGAAGAACATCTTGCCGTGTCCATTGGACGCTCGACCAAGCCATGAATTAACCATACAGGCCACGGCAACTTATTTGAAGAAACAAGCTGATCGTCGATTACGTAGAGTGCGTAATAAAAGATTTCACCGTCCTTTGGAATTGGAAGAATTGGTCTTGGTGAAACGACCAGCAGTGTCCGATCCAGCGAAGCGAATATACTCAAAATTTTGCGAGATATTCTATGGACCATACCGAGTCATAAAGGTGATTGGAAATAATGCTTATAAAGTGAAACACCTACGCACTGGAGTCGAGTCTGTCTATAACGCACAGAATCTAAAACTGTACTATCCCGCCGAAGAAGATGAGGTCCAACACCAAGTCAACGTAGTGGAGAAGAAAGAAGAAGGGGAAGATCCATTCCAAGTAGAAGAACCATCGGATGCAGAAGAAGAGAATCAGCGGACAAATAATCACGACTGTCAATGGATAACGCTGCGTGAAGAATTTGATAATGCTAAGAGAGGGTGAACTTAGGATAAATGCAGAATTTAAAGCTGAGAATAAGAGGCTGCTTGAAGAATTTCACGATCCGAATTAATTTGGAGTCCATTAGAAAGCCAATTTCGAAAGAAGGTCGATGAGGAAGACATGACATTGTTAAAATGGATTATGTTGCCGAGTATTGTTGAATTGTAAAAACTCTTCGTAACCTCAGCAGTTTTTCCAAACTAAGAAGGAGGGAGATGTGCCCTTGGCCTATGTCTTAGGCCATGGACACATTATGTCACTGGAGTACTTATATGGGGCAATGTCATGATGTTAATGAGAATGAAATCATCATTATGTAATGATCATAAGAAATAACTAGGATCTTTCTGCCGTAGTGAGACCACATATACTGTATATGGCTTGGCAGTTCTGACAGGGAGAAATTTATGGTTTTCACACAATGGACAGAGCAGGTGCATTCCAAGTCGCTTGCCTGCAAGTTTCAGAGCAGGAGCACCCCAGCGAATTCTGAGAATCTTGCCAAAACGCAGTAACTATCTCAAGTTAGCACGCAGTAGATGCCTGACTCCGCCCTTAAAGAGTACGCTTCAGTTAGTTACAAGAGATCAAGGCATTACAGGAATGATCTGAAACGCCCATGATGAATCTAATTATTATCAAGAATTTTGGGAATGCGGTAACGGATTAAATATCTCTGTGTTCATCGAATGAAAGTAGTCCCTGCGCAAGGAAATCTGACAACGTCGAGTGTGTGAGAGAGAGAACATAGCGTCCTTCAACAAGAAATTAGTTCTACCCAAGCGCTGATGATATAAACTTAGCCTATGATCGAGTTCCGTCGTGAATCATATGATTAGCAAGGCCATATTTTTGTGTATAAATTAAGGTACCTGATTACTGTAGCCTATGATTGTGAAGGGAGCATTTGGTGTCGTATGTGCAAAACTGTGAATTGGCAACCATTTTGTCATATATGTGGGTAAAGTCTGTGACAGGAACATTGTTCATCTTTCAGCCAACGTTAGAGGATGCGGGCGTAGGTAGCACCACGCCAGGCATTAATGTACGAGACGCATAGTCCATTGTTCGGCTGATGCGAAATAATATTAAAAATGAATACTAAGTTGTGAATGTGTATAACAGAAAGGAAAGATGTGAAATCATATATAATTCGAGTGAAAATATATAACAGAAAAATATATCCGCCATGAGTGTGTAGCCCACTAATGTGTAATCTTTTTTTTAGTGGTGCATAAATTTAATCAAATATGTGTGTGTGTGCATTTTAAAAGGGTGCTGGCTTATAGCGACCTAGTGATAATGGAGGGTTGCAGTGATATTATCGAGTGGTTCTACATCATCGTGATGGGATTCGAACCGGCCATGGAGGTCATGTGTTAAGTTATACTGTTGCGGGCCTCTGGTCCAACTCTTGCAAATGATGAAGGAAGTCTTCAATATGATAAGTACCTTTTGATTATATTTTAAAGCGTCAAATAATTCATGGATTTTATCGCCATAATGTTAGCATGTTATTTGTTTTCTTTTGATTTGTTTTATCTTGTGTGTACAATGACCGTGTCAATGGCGACCATAGTTGTGCATCTGAAGGAGCTGGGTACGCTCATAAGGATTAGGGATCAGAATAATTATTTTAATGAATTAAAAGTGCCTAACTTAACGTAAGGATGTTGCTAGGTAATCGTATCCGTACATAAAACACATGGTAGAATTCCCTATTTTATTTATAGATGTGTGTTAGAAATATCCCCTGTGTTTTCCACCCAAATAGAACGAACGAAGCATGGTATTTCGATAGGTGCCCTTTCCAGGCAAAATCTCATTATTTCGTGTAATTGACCAGAGATAGTAATTTATGTATTTACATACCGGATGAATTAATAGCCGATGATTTTTTTTGGGACGATATTTAAAGGACCATGGTGTATTGTGATGGATGATATGCAGTATTATGGTGTAGCAATGAGTAAAGTTTATAGGACAGTTTACAAAGGCGTGAATTATGTCAGATGAGAGTTAGTATGATAAGTTTACAATGATATAAGTGACGGCTGACCCAGCCTCATTAATTGTTATATCAGTTTTTATTGAACGCGTGTGATATTTAAGGCCATACAGGTAAGATGTTGTAAGGAGGAATCTACGATGAAATAAGGTAAAATAGATAATGATGCCAGGTAATAAGACCTGAGGGAAGATGACAGATGAGAGTTAGTATGATAAGTTTACAATGATAATAAGTGAATTGTATGTGTAAGGTAGTGGCCATCAAGCGCAGATAAAATAATGCTATAATTAATCTATATCCAAATGAGAGCGTCCCGCTCCACTTTTAGAATACTAAGATCCAGCCCGATCAGCTGGTGAGAATACAGTCAAATATTAGCCCGGGGGAAGGGGTGAAGACTTGCATTTCTACCTTTCACGGTCAAGGTCAGCCAGCAGGCGAGGCCAGTCCATTGTCACTTGCCACAAAGAGAAGGAGGGGTCCACTCTGGACTCGGGTGTTTGCCGCAGCGATTCATTTAAATTTTTCTTATGTTTGGTCCCAAGTTTAATATTCACGTAAGGGTATGCTAGGTCACTACCCTGATGCCTCCAATCGATAGCGTTTCTTTTACTGGTCATTTTGATATAAGGGACGGTTTTGTCTGTTGACCATACAGTCCCGGGTTCGATATCCTTTTGTTGTGCCTGGTCCAGACGCTATTTTTAAACGGGTACTAGATAGGCAATAACCTTGCGGTCCCGTGTTCGAAATCCTTTTATTCATACCTGGTCGATCAGTCTTTTTAAATGGGTACTAGCTAGACAGTGACCTTAGAGTCCTGTGTTCATGAATAATTATTTTCGGTCCTGGAAAATAATTATTATTAGTTTTTTTTATAGTTAATATTGGTTCAAAATTATCTTGAGATTTCTTTTTCTCGATAATTGTTGAACGGACCATGCTTTGTTCTATTGTAACCTCGTTCTGCGAGATAAGGCATTCAAGGTAAGAAATGTGTAGGTAGCGAATACCCCTAAATACATATTGACCCTATTGAATAATCCGCTAAGAACATGTTTGTGCCATGTCTATCTTTTTCAGGGGTCGCGGCTTCAAATACATTCACCGTTGCTTAACATAACACTGATACAAGGTATTTCTTCTGTGTCATGTCCATTTTTTCTAGGGGTCGCGGCTTCAAATACATTCACCGTTGCCTAACGTGACTCTGACACGATACGATTACTTTAATAATGTTTGGTTGGAATTATTAATTGTTTTTTCATGTTTATCCAACCCAAGTTTGAAAGGCAAATGATTAGTCATCATTTTTTTATGATGCTATTTTTGTCTGTTTTTAAGGCATTTTTCTTAGTTTGTTTATTATATATCCATGAATTATTTGACAAGGCATCGAGTGCTTGGTTCGAGAATGTATCACGTCGAACGCAAGGGCCGAAGCCAGGCTTATCATATTGCTAATATGTTAATGTAATATGTGACAACTTGTAAGGGTGTTTCAAGGCTAAGTAAATTCAATGGCTTCATTGATTCAGCTAATTTGTTTTAAAGCTAAGACGTCCAAAGTAACGTCGGGATTGAGCATTAAGATTCCGTACGGAAAGGCTTCCATGATTAATTTACAAGAGTATGTAAATAAGATGCATAAATCATATTCATGTTTGCAGATAGAAATACATAATTAATGCCATGAAGGTTAAGATTTGATATGAGGGTAAACTTTTATTTAACGGAGGGATTCTAGTAAATGTTAATTAAACGCCATTAATAATTAAATAAGCCAATGGCTAGGCTATAATGTATACTTCGGAATGGCCATGGATGTCTCTGATATTTGAACATACCATGTATCTGAAATGTAATTGGATGATATTAGACTCAATGATTATTATGTTTACTCAGATTAATGATTGATTAATTTCGTATAAATGGATTTCTTTTTCTTAATCCATACTGTTGTTACAGTTGACCGGACCCTCTTGATCCATCATCTCTTAATAACTTAACTTTCTGATGATATCTTATCATCGTAATTAATAAATTTGATTATGGCAATTAATGCTAATTGGTGTTAACCAGATTTCATTTTTGATTCATTTTCTTTTTTTTGCCATATGATTGGTTTTTATTTGTCAATAAATTTGATTGTAATCATACATCATAACTACTATGATAAGTATTAATTGATGCTGATTAGCATTTAATTGGTGGTTTTTGGACATTAATTAGTCCATTGTTTATATTTCTGATTTTGACTTAATTTTATTGATTCCGTATTTGATTTATTTTACCTTTGAGTTATTATTATTATTATTATTATTATTATTATTTTAAATTTCATTTCTACTATTTTTGGTTTTATTTCATTTATTTGTTTTTGCTGTACTGGTGTTGGTGCATTAAATTTGTTTATTCTCATTCAGAATCTGTGTGTGATGAATTTTATTCAGCCCTAGTGATCTTCCTATAATATCCAGAACAGTTTCATATTCAAGCTAGTGTACCGTTCATGCCCCGACGACAGAGTCCTGTTCTGAAGGCCTTGTGCAAGGGTACAATAGATGTTCATAATGGTACCATCGTTACTTCGGACTTGAAGTTTCACTGCTACGCTAGAGCTATCTAGCAGGAAGTAGTGAAATCACTCTAACCAGCTAATCACAAACAGCCATTCAATCGATTTTTCCTGATGGCTGAGGTAGGAATCGAACCCACCTCTTCTCAGTTTTGCCTCACGAGGTTGAATACACCCCGTTCCAGCCCTCAGACCAGAATTACATTTCTTGGCAGAGCCAGGCCTCCACGGTGACAGCAAATAATGATAGCCACAACGCAACGAGGTGGACTCCAACATTACGAAATTAGACTATAAATTATAATGTTTGTAGTGAAGATTACATTGTTGGTAACTTATTGAAGATGTTACGGACTATTCACGAGAATTATTGCCAATATAAGCATAGTCCCTAAATAAAACAATACACCTTCAATATGTGGAACCACCTATGGACTTCCTCTTCAAAGGGCACAGTTACCAGGAATATATTCTTCCCCTAAGCTTTTGACCGACTCCAATGCAAAATGCTGACACCGAGTTTTGAGCTTTCACAATTCCTTTCCAGCGATGGAAAATCTCTATTTTACTTAAATCGTTTCAAAATTAAAGTAGAAGACGATTACTCTTGCATCGGTGGATCATCTCAAAGCTTAAAGTCACCTCCTATTTGACTGTCCTGCCTTCGAAGGAGAGTTATATAATCTGAATCAACATTTGAATTACTGAAATAATAAACTGTCAAAACCACATTATCACAATTTTCAAAAATCTTGTTGCTACGCTCAGTTTCTAACACTCATACATCACATTTACTCTAAATTATCTTTGTTTATTGCCTTATACAGTAAGTAATTTCCTAAGCTACAACCCTAATATACTTCGGTGGAATAGGGTTCCCCTCGTAATGGATATTATTAATAAATAAATAGCCCCAAAATTAAGCAACAACAGCACCAATCCACAATCACTACTGGCCATTAGATGAGGCGTATCCCCCTCAGAACTCGGCAGCCAGGGACGCTGCCAATGCCAACAAAAGCAGTCAAAACACACACTGATTTTACCTGAGCAGTAATCTACTATGCGATGGTGAAATGTGTTACAACGCATTATAGAAGTAGCCATAGACAGCGGTCGTTGAAATTACGATGTGCTGGTAATGATGCACTTCACTGTGTAGCCGAATTAGGTGCGATTCCATTAGCTGCAAGGAACAAAGCCCTCTTGTTTGATAAGCTAAATAAATGTGCCATACAACAAGGTATTTGCGGTGCATTAGTCAGAACATGAAAAGGCAATTGGATGATAACAATATAGACCGCAAACCAAGAATGGATATCCATGCTCTATATTAGAGGCTAGGCACGCCATACCATATAATGAAACTTGTTCGAAACATGGGTGACCAGACACTGATTCTGCCGGTCCTGTGGTGTTAGGGTGGCGCACCTGCCACTCACCCGGAGGCCCCGGGTTCGATTCACGGCTCCGTCAGGGATTTTAGAAATTGACGTGAGGGCTGGAACGGGGTGCACTCAGCCTCGTGAGGACAATTGAGTAGCTGTCTGACAGTGCGACACAGCCCCGGTCATGAAAACCAAGATTAACGGCCGAGGGGAGCCGATGCACTGACCACGCGTCGCCCCAATATCTGCAGCCAAATGGCTGGGCAGTGGCCGTTTGGTAGAACTAGATCACTTATAGTGAGCGATGTATTGAAAATATTTTTGTAGATCATTTCATGCTGAACAATTCTTACACTCATAGTATGTTGATATTTTTAACAGTTTGCCCAGTGTATGCTTAAGAAGCGCACGGACGCAAGTTTTTTTTTTTCGAATTTTTCACTGAAATCGTTACTGCTTGGCTTCCTTTGATTATAAATAAATTATTCTCTACATAAACCTTCATTCAGATATCCTGTACAGAATGTTGAAAACCGCATCAAAATCCATCCAGTGGTTCTCGAGATGACCCATGACATCCAAGAATCGGGGACTTCGTTTTATACTAAGTTGAGATGAGATCATCTTTTGTTCGTGAGTGCATTCGTGTGTCTATTGGTCTGTTTGTAGATGTGTGAATGTGCGTGTTTACTGTATGTCCTATTTATAAATACACAGTCTTATAGAAATTGACGTCCTTACAAAAGATTTATGAAAATATTTAAACACATACTTGAGCTCGAATAGAGCCCTTATACAAAAATGGATCATTAGAGTTGAGCTTTAATTATTTTATTGTTTCTCATAAAAATGCCTTTTTTAAGAGATAATAATAATAATAATAATAATAATAATAATAATAATAATAATAATATCGTATGGTCTCGGATGCCGGGTGCAAGCTTTGTTATTTGCGCCTAGAGGGCAGCTTTCATGTTGAATTTTGTCGATCATTGGAACGAAATGAAAGTCAAGGAGGTTAGATATCCAACCTCCTTTGTATTGGCGGAAAATCCCGAGATTAATTTTGCCATTATGATCACAGCCTACTGAATTGAAATGGGTTCTTTAACATGTCCACATGCGTGTCGTGATTTTTGGCGCCTTTCAAAAATTACTTACCACGGCCAGGGGCGAACCTGCAAGTCTAGGGCTGGTAGTCCGACACAATAACCACTCACCCACCGTGGCAATCATATGAGAGATTAATCTCATGTAATTTTTATATTACTTTATCTCATGTCATTTTAATTTCACATGAGATGGATCTCATATTTTATTCATCATTAGGGAATAACACCCACTACAATTTGGATTCAATCGTGTTGACCCACTGAAAATTATTTACATTTTACCCTAAAACATATATGTCTCCGAGCGAGCTCGTAATACCGTAATTTTGAGTGTTTACACATCCCTCTTATTCAATTATAGGAAAAATTTGTGATATTCCATTTTTATTTTTATTTTTTCGTTTTGAAGCAAGCGCTGCCTTGGTATCTTATGTTTCTCATAACAAGCTGTGGGGCTCTTGTTATGGAAAACCTGCTAACGTGTTAGAATAAAGTATTTCTTCTAGACTTGTGTTGAGTTTAATTTAAAAATAGCAGGAAGCATTTGAAATTCTTTAAGAGACTGCTTTAAAATGCATAACGTAAATGAAAATCCCCCGGAAATTACGCTGGCTCAGCGAGTAATAAAGAAGGAGAGACTGGAGACTGGAGCCAAGCAGGCAGGCAGCGGTTTGGTAAACACAAGAGTGCTACGCCACGCAGCGCCGGGGTTATGGACTACCCGCAGCATCACATCACTGCCGCATTCGGCAGCCAGGGCTCCACATTGACTAGTGAAATAGCTTTAGACTACCCACTACGATTATGGGCGCTCGCAGGATTATTTCCAGCGCGGAGGGGGTGGGGGCAAGTAATATTTTTTAAGTTCGACGAGGCCGAAATGTAAATATTGTATGTCAGAAAACTGTATCATAATGAGTAGGGCTCGAATTTTAAGGTGCCAAAAATTGGGAAAATATTTATTTTTTTGTGTATTAAAAGTACCTGAAATACGTGACAAAAAGTAAAAATATTTAATTATAATTTAGTTTATTAATGTGAATATAAACCAAGCCTCCGTGGCTTAGGCGGCAGCACGCCGGCCTCTCACCGCTAGGTCCGTGGTTCAAATCCCGGTCACTCCATGTGAGATCTGTGCTGGACACAACGGAGGCAGACAGGTTTTTCTCCGGGTACTCCGGTTTTCCCTGTCAAAATTTCATTCCATCAACACTCTCCACTACCATTTCACTTCATCTGTCATTCATTTAATCATTGCCCCAGAGGAGTGCGTCAGGCCTCGGCAGCCGGCACAGTTCATATCCTCGCCGCTAGATGGGGGCTTCATTCATTCCATTCCTGACCCGGTCGAAGACTGGAAGCAGGCTGTGGATTTTCATTTTCAATGTGAATATAAACAATATGCAGTACTCACGAATGGAATTTATGCTATGTCTCACTGACTGCTGAAGCATTACAATACACAACGAGCTACATCTTCAGGTTGTCCATCATAAATGACCGACGATTATCGCGCAACACTTATTCTGAAGGCGCGAAACTGCGGCCATATGCTTCTTGTCCTCGAGGTGTTGTGTAAACTTGAGATCGCTGTTCAGCTTAGATTCCTCTACCACATGGTTGGCAGAACAGAACGCCCCCATCAGAAGTAAAATTATCCTTAAATCTGCAACAGACGCGAGACGATAACTTGTAGTTGCTTTTACTTTAGGCATAGTAGAACTGCGTTACACTTCAGTGCCAGAAATGATCTGCATGTGAGTAACACAGGTTCCAAGTAGCTGAGGGATGGGTGCAATATGGCTCTGGACAAGGAAATCTCCGGCTTCCACAGTGAGTGGCACGGGGCGACAAGTTAAGAATAACACCGTTGCAAGCTGACATACGCTCTGCATGAAGATTAGATAGCTCACAGGTTCCTCCCCGTTGAAGAAACACAGAACAAAAATCAATAAACTGAATGATCTAGCATACTGATTTAAAAATGTAAATATTATGTCTTTTTATGTGCTAATAAGTGAAAAGCAGGAATTTATGTATTTATAGAAAATATGCATAAAATATGTATTTACATAAATACATATTTATTTACCTAAAAATCCGAGCCCTAATAATGAGGGTCATTATAATACTTTTCTTCATTATGAAACAGTTTCTCCAGCCAATCAGAGCTCATTCATTGACCAATTAGGTAAGGATAGCTTCGCACGTGCACTCAATTTCCAACATGTCGGAAATGAATTACATGATTTGAAAGTTCATATTGGATATCGGATCATTCATTGTAGTTACAATCCCGAACACAAAGAAAAAATCAGCACGAACCTTTACGGTAACAAGAAAATACTATAGCATAGCCTATGCAAGAAATTTATGAATCTACGTCCAGAAGTTAGCAACATGAGACAAGAAATAGCACTGTACCTTAATATCCCCAACTCCAATTTCTACACAGCGCATTGCTTTCAAATGACTTCGCGGACAATATTGGTGAATGCTAGTTCTGATTGGCACTAGAAATCATGCAGGCTGTAAACAATATCATTGCCACAGGCTGTAAACAATAGCATTGCCAAGCAAAGTAAATGGTCTCTGCTATCAAAATTCATTGACCCACGCATGCGCTCTGTTCAGTCAGCAAATCACCCAGCGTGCTCTGTTCACTAACTGAAGTTACTGAATCCCACAGATACTTATGAATAGTTATGTTAAAACATATAATAAAGTTATATTATCGTCGAACATATACATTCGTATGCAACTCGCCTATAACGGTAATAAAGACACGAGTATGTTTATAAAACGAGCGTAGCGTAGCCATTATAGGCTCGTTGCATAATTTAGTATTCACTTCATTACCTATCTGACACTAGGTGATGATGAGATGTACAACCCCCCCCATAATTTTGCGTTTCATTTCTTACTTGCTTCGTGATATTCATTATCTGGCTGCTCTGAAACCGTTGGGTACATTATCCTTATGGCATGAATGGGAGGAATATTTTTTTTTACTTCAGAGTTTTTGTCCATAGAAGTTCACTTTTGTTTTTGAAGCATCGTCATATTGTTCATTTCTTAACAACAGGTAAAATGTAGTGGTACCAGGTACCACCACGTATCGACAAAAATAAAAATCAATCCGTTTATTAAAATGGTAAGGTTAGTCCAGTTCACTGATTTTCTAACTAACTGGAGATATTTTCAAATAATTCCAAATTACTAAGTTAAATAAAACTGTGGATTTATCCCTACATCTAAATCAGTTAACTATCATTAACTTCAATTTATGAAATAAACTGGTGTGACAACACTGAACAATCGAAATATTGTCGGGATTCCAGGGAGGGGTGCATGGCCCCTCCTTGCCCCCACCCCCTGCGGGCACCCATAACTACGATGCACCAAGTATGGTATATCTCCGGAGCAAGGGAGGTGTCTCAACCAGAAACGCTAGATTTGGCTCATTTTGCCAATGATATAATTATTTAAAATGCCTGTCTACTCCTAACCGCTCCCGTTTCCAACGGCGTCGGGGATTAGATGCGATGAAATTCTATACGGCGGATGGTTTACGGCCGGATGCCCTTCCTGACGCCTACCTCATGAGAGGAGTTTATGAGAGATTATATGAATGAAGATGATTGAAACTGGTTAGCTTGTGGAAGGAAGTGGTCATGGCTTGTCAGAAGGTACTGTCCCAGCATTTGCTTGGAGTTGAAAAAGGGGAACTACCGAAGACCTTTTCACGGACGGCCATTGGTGGGGCTCGAACCCACGTCTTATGGCCTAGCGCTGCGCTTTAGCGTGGGTAGTTATCGGCTAGGGCACGGATGTTGATGACGTAAAAGAGTTTAAACAAGATGTTCAGTAAAGAACATACAGCCTACTTTCTCCTCAATGTATGAGTATAGTTATAACTCGTTGTTATTATCAACGAGTATAATAGAATCATTTCTTGGTTGAAGACCTTAGAAACTGTTTACCTCTACCAAACGCCACAACCTAGATAAAACTGCTACCATCATTGAAGAAAGAAAGATAAGAAATATCTCAAGAATGTTATGGATCTGGAGATATAATCGACCGGACTGGCTGCGTGGCTCAGAGGTAACGTTCTCGCTTGCTGGGCCCTAGGTTGCAGGTTCGTATCCTGGCGCAGTCAGCTGGCATTTGAGGGTGCACAAATGCTAGGGAGCCGTGTCTGTACATTTACTGGCACGTTAAAGATCCCCTTCGGACCAAAATTCCTGCATCCCGGCGTCTCTAAAAACAGCAGTAGATAAAAGGGACGTAAAACCAATAACATTATTATTATTATTATTATTATTATTACATAATCGACCTGCCGTGGGAAACATCCAACTTTGAGTTGAGGCATGTCTTTACACGTCTGGTTGTGCATGGCTTTCAAAACCCTAATTGAATTAACAAATCTTTCCATGACCCTACAGAGACGTGTGTATACAAACTATGTGGATATTTTCGATTGCTATTTGCCTGAAATAAAAGTATTACTTAATAACCTGAACTAGCACCAACGGCTAGAATTCAGTTACTATGTGAAATCGTTTTGTTCTTTACTTCAAATAACATTTTCAAATAACGCACAATAGGCGGTTACAAACCCTTTAAAATAAAAAGTAAAAATGTATCGTAGTATCATCGCTTCGGTGGCGTAGTCGGTAGCATGCTGAACTGCTATGCCCAAGATAGCGGGTTCAAACCCGGCCGAAGTCGTCGGATTTTTTAAGAGCGTTAAAAATCCTTCAGTATGCCTTCCTTCGGAGGGGAAGTAAAGCCAGCGGTCCCATGTCATAGATTTATGGCATGTAAAAGATCCTTACACAGACTTAACTTGTGTAAAGCAAAATTTGTTAGGTTAGATTTCGTCAGAACGCTCTATCCAAGTTCCAACGTTCTCCACTAGGTATCATTGATATCTGGTGGCGAAAGTTGGAACTACTTGAAATTGAACGGAACATGTAGCTCACCCTTTAGGGTGTCCGCTGGAAGCAGCTACAGACTCAGGCGAGCCGAACATGTCCTCGGACACTTCCGGAACTAAAAGCCATACGATAAATAAAATTCT
The DNA here is from genome assembly GCA_946902985.2 of Meconema thalassinum. Classification (NCBI taxonomy): domain Eukaryota; kingdom Metazoa; phylum Arthropoda; class Insecta; order Orthoptera; family Tettigoniidae; genus Meconema; species Meconema thalassinum. Next base: position 271,366,056 of record OX336392.1, on the reverse strand, counting down.
TCAAATTCGATGCGCATAGAATGCCAATGGTATATTAATCAATGGAGTCCCACGTAGACCAGTCGTGACATCTAGTGGAGAAGTATCGAACAATATAATCCTAACAGGGCGAGTGCATTCTAGCGGCCATAAGTAGAAACTTTTCAATAAAATCTGGTCGGCGTGCAGTTACCTTTTTGGTTGCTATATGTCTCGAGCAAATCTGCTGGCGAATTATGTTTTAATTAAATATATATTTTCCACCATAATATGCACTATATAACGCTTAATTTTAAAACGTGTAAGTCATTACAAAACAATAAATATATAAAATTTCAAGCAAAACAGAAACTAACTCTGACGGGGTTTGAACCATATGCATATGAGCGATAGGCCAACGCTTTACCACTGAGCCAATTGTGCCAACGAACATCGTTCTATATAAAATGACTTACATAGAACTTGTTAGCAAATAATGATTTATACTAAACGATTTCATCAGTGGAGTATATTATTTATATATAAAGCATTTCATACAAAGTTTATTTATTTTGTATCAGTACGCTATATTGCATGAAATACTCAAATTAGTGAAATATAAGTCAGGCACAAGATATCCGCTGCCATCTTGTCAAATAACCGAGACGACTCAGCTTTTTAAAATCACGTCTGCGCTATAGTATTACAAAATAAACTTTTAATTTCGAACGTGCCTCTTCCTTTAGAACAGTTAAAACGATTCTCGGCTCGATAATCGGAACTGGTGGGTCCCATGATATGGATTATAAAGTTAGCATAATTCGCACGGCCACCATCCTGAAATGGTATGGCGGATGACCTTGTAGTTTGGTCACAAGTCGCGTCCTGTATGAAGATATGTTGTTACCAAATTTGGTAGATATCGGATGATTTGGTTAGTCGTTATTTGATTTTACGTTTGAGTGGCCGCCATTCAGTTTTGGTAAAGATGGCGGCGATATAAAACATGACACTGATGTGCCCTTTGCTTGTTCTACCTCTGTACCAAATTTCGTTCAATTCGGTTTCACCGTGTTGAATTGATAGGGGGGGGGGGGTGACAGACATTCAGATTACACACACTCCCACAAACACACACACATACACACACACACACAGACACACATTTTTTGGCTCTGTAGTGATCTCATAATTCTACTTTCATTTTTTGCAAAAATCGAAAGTAGGCTAAAAATGCACTTAAAATTTTCAAAGATGACTGTAATAAATGACCTAAAAAATTGCAAAATGTAGAAAATGATCTTATAATAATAAACTCACCAATATTTCAAAAATTCTAAAAATGCACCATAAAATGGAGAAATTGATCTTAAAATGATAAACTCACCAATATTTCTAAAATTCTAAAAATGCACCATAAAATGGAGAAAATGATCTTAAAATGATAAACTCACCAATATTTCTAAAATTCGAAAAATGCACCATAAAAGGGAGAAATTGATCTTAAAATGATAAACTCACCAATATTTCTAAAATTCGAAAAATGCACTATAAAATGTAGAAAATGATCTTATAATAATAAACTCACCAATATTTCAAAAATTCTAAAAATGCACTATAAAATGTAGAAAATTATCTTATAATAATAAACTCACCAATAATTCAAAAATGGCATCTTATGCTCAAACTGAAAAGTCAATCAAAATAGATTTATAGCACTTAACAAAGGTTTATGTTAACTTCAGTCTCAGTTGCACTGCACTACAAATGTCATTCTGATGTTGTCAAATGCGTTCAACATCAACTGATGTGATCGGAGCGTACTTGAAGTGAGGAAGGTGGTTTGCTGATAAATCCTCCTCAATCTCATCCATGCATTAGTTTTCACCAGAAAGAGTGTCTGAGATTTTGCATGATGTTTTACACCCGGTGTTTTTGTCCAGCAGTTTTTTCAGTTTTGATGCAATATCCGTAGCAATTTCGCCACGATTGTTGCTAAGACTAGTTTCCACCCGGTTTATTAAGGAAATGGAATCAAATAATCGTGTGCTTGATTTTAAATTATCTTGTATCAGCTTCTAGCCTCTTCTTAACACTGAGAGACCTAACTCCCTCATATAAGGCTGTGACATAACTAAATTGGAAAAAGATGACCTTAAAAGGCCGATTTCTCTAATATAAAACCAAAATAAACTACCAAATTTAAGAAAATGCTCTTAAAATGGAAAAATAGCGAAAAATGCAAAAAGATGCAAAATAAAAATGACATATTTGAAAACGGGATGGCCCGTCCGGAGTTTCTATGTACTTCAGCTTTGTTTTAGGCGGCTCAGTAAAAATATGACATGTCATCAACATCTGGGCCCTATCACTGTTGTGCGTAGTTATCACTGTCGGTGATATACAGTAAATATTTAAAATAAAATAACTTAAGACGAGAAATAATATCCCCTGATTCGCATTCGCATTATTTGGGAGTTATTGAGATTTAGAATAATATAGACTAATTGTTGATTTTTATGTTGTATTTAAGGGGCTTAGAAATCATGCTCATTTAGTCCGATGTACTTGTGTGTGAGTAGAATTTGTCTGATAACCTACGTTATTGTGCTGTTATGAAATTCCCCGGTGAGCATTGGGAATGAGACGGCCGTGGCCTTAATATAGGAACCATCCCGGCATTTACTTGGAGTAGAAGTGGGAAACCATGGAAATCCACTTCCCGGATGGCTGAGTTGGGAATCGAACCCACCTACTGTCAGTTTTGCCTCATATGGTAGAGTGTACCCTGTTCGCTCGTTTTTGTGGTTTCCCACTTCTGCTGGGATGGTGCCTAACGTAAGGCCCCGACCGCCTCCTTCCCAATCCTATCTCCAATTTAGAAAAACACACACTGGTACAGCAATCACAATAACACAGGTTATCACACAGATGCTACACACACAAGTACAAGGGTCTACCTGACCATGGTGTTGCGGTGCCTCAAATAATCAATAACAACCAATTATTTTAGGCTTAAGATTTCAAAACGACATTACCCTTGATTCTCCACTCAGGGAGTCCTTCAGGCCAGGCAGGCACGATTATCACTAGACAAAAAATGAAGGGTCGAAGGGAGGAAGGGGGAATGTCACTCAAAATGTAAAACAGAGTCATCAGCGCGATCTGGCAGGCCTCTTTGTGACGTATTGAAGGCACACTTGTGTCTGGCTAAGAACAATGAGGGTCGTGAGAAAATGACGTTTCATGTTGACGCGTATATATAAGTACAAATAAGTAATGAAACTTTAAAAATCGTTCCCTGAACATTTTACATTATTTGACAGTCCCCCTTCTTCCCCTAGACCAATGGTTCTTAACCAGTGGTCCACGAACCAAAGGTGGTCCGCAAGTGCCTCGGGAGTGGTCCACGGGAGAAAAGGGTCCACCAGCACGTATAAAAAGTGGCCAATAAATGGGGATTTCGGAAACGATGTGCGTTGAACGAGAATCGTCCGAATGTATCCGCGGCGATGACTATCAGGGTTTGAATTGAAATATCTTTAAAATAAGTGTTATTTAGGTAGGGTTACATCTGATAATGTGTATTGGGGGGAGGGGTGGTCCGTACATGATTCAATTTTAGGCTGAGTGGTCCGCAGACTTTTACGGGTTCAGAACCAAATGTTCAAATGTTAATAGTTTGCTTTTTACAAAAGCCAAAATGGTTGATATGTGGATTTGAGTGTCGTGCATTTGGAAAAAGACAGTTAAAGATCTAGATTATCTCAGGTTGGGAAGTTATTGAACTTTTATGTTCTTCACATATTGTATTATAATCATAGTAAGATAAATCAATTCCGTTATCTCGGTGAATGTGTCCACCCCAATGGTAGAGACGCTACCTCCATGTTAGAAAGACCTAACAGACTCAACACAGCCTACCAACTGTCTCGCAACCGTTACAACAGGAAGTGCATTGCGAAGAATGCCAAGATCTGTCATTACAAAACTGTTGTCAGGTCACAGTTTTTGTACGCTGCAGATACCTTCTTTATGAACATGAAAGGTACCATGGATGAAGGTCGAAAGATGTATCCTCAGAAATATGTATGTGCTAAGATTGCTCCCAGACGAAATCTACCGACTGAAAGCAAACTCCGAACTGTATCAACGGTTGGAAACGGCTAATACCAGAATGCGACGTTGGCGGCTGAAGTTCTACGGGCACCTTCTACGAATGGATAACAACAGACTTACCAAGTGGATCTTCTCCTTGATATTTACAATGATATAATATCGTATGGCCTCGGGTGCCGGGTGCAAGCTTTGTTATTTGACACCCAGAGGGCAGCTTGCATGTCGAATTTTGTTGTTCCTTGAAGCACTATGAAAGTAAAGGAGGTTAGATATATAAGCTCCTTGACACGATAGCGCTTTCTAGTAGAGAAACGAGGAACTTTGTGTTGGCGGAAAATCCCGAGATTAATTTTGCCACTATGAACACGGCCTAATGAATTCAGGTGGGTTATTTAACATGCCAACATCGTATGACATGCGTATCGTGATTTTTGCCGACTTCCAAAAATCACTTACCACGGCCAGGAGCGAACCTGCAAGCATGGGTTTGGTAGACCGACAGGATAACCACTCACTCACTGTGGCAAGCTTCTCCTTGATTAAAAGCTACAAGACTGAAAGCCTATGGTTCAATGAAATCCAAAATGACTTGGATTCCACTGGAATTTCTAATCTTGATGTCCAACATTGCTCCACATTTGCTGATATGGTTTACTGTCGGTCCCCACCTCCCAAAGTGCCTAAGTGAAGGAAACCCCTCTCACAGGAGAGAAAGAAATACTGTAGTTATTTGCCGGGCTCAAGAGATATTATGAACGGAGGAGAGCATCGAAGAAGAACTAGTCATAAGCACTCCTTAGTGGGCTTAAATCAGTAATACAAATAAATAATGGGCCAAAAATTGTTGAGGTTATTAGCGCATCTGCGGGGCACTGTAAGAGCAGTTTCGATTCCACATAGTAACTTAGAAACTCACTTCACAATACACAATAAAGCACTACGTAAGACAAGCAATCTCTGACTGTGTTAGATAGAAACACAACATTCATTGGCATTCCTGAAATAAGAAAGAACGAGAGCTAAAAACAGAAACAAGGACGTACCCAACTTCATACAGCACGAAAATGGGAGCTACAAACCGAAAACAATTGTCATTTTCGTATTCAGCGTACCAAAATCTATAAAAATTGAGAATTTTTGTTTATGTAAAAATGTCATTGTAGAACAATGTTATCTGAGTTTGGCAGACTGTTCTACAGTATCTTTATCAAACAATTTCCCGCTGTCGGTTGTGATTTGGGTCACGGAGCGCGTGGGCATCAACTAGCAAAGTCACGCATACATCGATCTTAGTCCGACAGGTCAGAGAACCTTCCTCGGAATGATCTAGACAAATAGAGTTTTAACACTTAGTTCTTTGTTGTTGATTAATCGAGGTGCTTTGCGACATCGTGATAACGCAGTCTCGTAAACAAAAGGTTGTGTGATTCTTTCTGATAACGTATATTATTATGATGGATGTATTAGTTGTTTTATTTAAAGGGCGTGGCCATTTAGCCCCGTGTATTTGGGTGTAAGTAGAATTTGTCTTATAATCTGTATAATTGTGGTGTCTCTAGTAGTGTGTGTACTTGTAATCCAGGGGAGAATTGAGAAGGAGGCGGCCGTGGCCTTAAGTTAGGGATCATCCCAGTATTTGCCTGGAGTAGTATTGGGAAACCACAAGAAACCACTTCCAGGATGGTTGAGGTGGGAATCGAACCCACCTCCTCTCAGTTTTGCCTCACAAGAGAGTGTGTTGCCCGTTCCAGACCTCAGACCAGAATTAAATGTCTTGGCGGAGCCAAGAACGTTAGCCGTTACACCAGGGGGTGGTGGCTGTATTAGTGTGTGCATTTCTAATACAGATGAGGATTGAAAAGGAGGCGGTCTAGGCCTTCATTTAACACTTGGAGTACAGACCTTAGGACAGAATCTAACCTGGACATATATTTTTTATTTCGATATTGCCTTTGTGTGTTTGTTGCTTTCTTTGAATCGTATCACTTTATGGGATGCCTCTAGAGTTGACATTTTCAATACTTACAGTATTTTAACTTTTTACATACAGTAGTTGCCTGATTTCCGTGAAATCTGGTATACTGAACCGATACCGCGAGTTGCAAATTTTTCAGTTTTAGGGGATGATACCTATAGGACTGATGAGCATTTAAATATCATTCACTTACGCAACCCCTATGGCAGGGGAAAAACTTAATAAAGTAGGAGACTTCTGCTATTTAGAAAGCAAATTAACCAGTGATGGACGAAGCAAAGAGGATAAGAAATAGGTTGGCTCAGGCAAGGAAAGCATTTCTACTGAAAGGGAATCTGTTGGCATCGAATATTGTTTTAGATACCGGAAGCCTTTGTCTGGAGCGTGGCACTTTATGGAAGTGAAACTTGGACTGTTGGTGCAACAGAAAAGAGGAGAATTGAAGTGATTGAAATCTGGTGTTACAGGGGAATGATGAAGATCAGATGGGTAGATAGGGTTACAAACGAATAGGTGTCACGACAATTGGGCGAGGAGAGATGTTTCTGGCGACTGCTAATGAAGAGAAGAGATAGGTTGATAGGACACTTACTAAGACACCCATGAATAGCAAGCTTAGTTATGGAAGGAAGGGTCGAGGACAAGAACTGTAGGGGTAGACCAGGGTTACAAAATGTTAAACAGATTGACTCGGATGTAGGGTGTGAGAGATGAAACGATAAGCTCCAGACAGGGAGGCTTTGAAAGCTGCATCTAACCAGTCAAAAGACTAACGACAAAAAAAAACACACACACATAATGCAACACTTAAAATGGTTCCATCACGAAATGATAGTGAAAAGATGGAAAGAATATTTGGAACAACTATACTGTGGAAACTGTGTTAACTTGCCCATTGAGAAAGAAGATGAAATAACAGAGGAAGACTTGGGGGCACCTATTATGGAAGAAGAGTTTGAGAAGGCGTTGCAGGACCTCAAAGGAAAGAAAGCTCTTGGAGTTGATAAAATACCAGGAGAACTATTGAAACAATCAGGTGACAAGTTAAAAAAGGAACTGTACAACTTAATATGTACTATTTACAAGACTGGAGAATTGACTGAAGACTTTGTGAAATGCATAACAGTACCTATACCTAAAAATCAAATGCAAGGTCATGTAAACAATACAGAACATTGAGTCTGGTGTGTCATGCATCAAAAATAGTCACCAGAATTATTATGAAGACAATAGAAAAACAAATCGATGAAAACCTATCTGATGATCAATTTGGTTTTAGGAAAGGAGTAGGAACAAGAGAAGCAAGTGATAGAGAAGCAGATGAAGAAAGGCAAACCTACCTTCTTAGCGTTCGTAGACCTTGAAAAGGTGTTTGACAATGTGAAACGGAATGTTCTATTCAGAATTCTTCATCAAACAGGTATCAACTTTAGAGACAGAAGACTCATCTACAATATCTATAAGCAAGAAATTGGAATAGTTTGTTGTGGTAGCAAGGAAGAAACAGCACACATCAGAAAGGGTGTACGGCAGGGTTGTTCCCTTTCCCCATACCTATTCAATATATATATACAAAAGGCGATCGACCAAGTAAGAGAAGAATTTGCCACAGGAGTGAATATTCATGGAGATAAAGTTGACATGATAAGGTTTGCTGATGACGTAGAGCTAATTGCAGAAAGTGAAGAAGACTTACAAAAGATCCTGAGCAAGATGGACAAAATAAAGGAGGAAGAATTTAATATGAGAATAAATACAAAAAATTTTGGTCTGCAGTAGAAATGGCGAAAACCAGACATCAATAGAGTTAAGAAATGAAAAGATACAAGAAGTTAATGAGTTTAATTATCTGGAAAGTAAAATAACGAATGATGGAAGAAGCAGCAGAGAGATATTAAGTAGGATTGCCCAAGCCAAGAACTCTTTCTATAAAAAGAAAAACCTATTTACCGCAAGGAACATACGTCTCGATGTGAGGAAACAAAAGTTGAAGACCTATGTATGGAGCGTCGCGCTATATGGCAACGAATCTTGGACAATAGGAGAGAGAGAGAGAGAGAGAGAGAGAGAGAGAGAGAGAGAGAGAGAGAGAGAGAGAGAGGAAAAGACTACTAGCATTTGAAACTTGGTGCTATAGAAGGATTATGAAAATCAGTTGGAAAGAAATGGTCACATATGAGGAAGTCGTTAGAAGAGTGGGAGAGAGAAGATGCTTCCTTAAATATTTAAAAAGAAGAAGGAATCACCTCGTAGGCCACATACTGCGACACAATGGACTGATTAAGCTTATAATCGAGGGAACAGTAGACGGCAAGAATTGTAGAGGAAGACTCAGACTGGAGTACATGAGTCAAATACTGCAAGATATGGGTTGTGGCTCATACTATGAACTGAATAGGAAGACGGAGAGACGGGAAGAATGGCGAGCTGCTGCCGACCAGCCTCACGGCTGTTAACCACAGAGAGAGTCACATTATGTTTTATGGGACCCAAATAATGGAAATCACGTTAAATAATGTGATATAGGATGTTTTTGGCCTAGCACAGCGCACCGACACTGACGGAGTTCCAATTATTAATTTATATTAGCTGCGCTACCTGCTAACATCCCGTTTCTTGTTTAGGACCCATCTGGATGGGAACACACAGACTAAATCTGCTCCCGATCAATGGCTCAAACAGTGCGAATCTGTATGCGTCATTACGATGGTTATTTTACAGCAAACAACGTAAAATATTCCAAACCAGAATCTTATTTGTCGTCTTGTCCTCAGACATAAATTTTTAATCTGCAAATCATAAGTGAATAGTCTTACTATTCCCGTGCATTCCTGTATCGACCTTCTGAATTTCAATCCAGCCTATTAATCCAATTCGACCAGCTCGTGGTGTAGCGGCTATCATTCTTGGCTGTCGTCCCGACTTTGACAAGAAATTTTAATTCTGGTCTGAGGGTTGGAACGAGGTACACTCAGCCTCGTGAGACAAAACTGAGAAGAGGAGGGTTCCATTCCTACCTCAGCTATACTGGAAGTGGCTTTCCACTGCTATTCCAAGTGTATGCTGGGACGGTTTCTAACTTAAGGCCACGGTCACCTCCTCCCCAATCTTCGACCGAATTACAAATACATACACTAATTCAGCCATCACCACATCACAGGTTACCAGACAAATTCCACATACACCCAAGTACATGATCACGATGTCGCAAAGTCACTAGATCAATCAACAACAACAACACATTATTCCATTTCAGTCTGTGTAATATTTTTCTCTTTAAAGTTCCTGTTGTTTTTGTTGCTACTGCTGTTGTTTTGTTTATGTAATCTATTTGATATAACCTCTGTTTTTGTGATGGCTGTAGTAGCATGCATATCTGTAACTAAGTTAGGATTCCAAAAAATGCAGCCATGGCCTTGAGTTAGGAACCATATCGGCACTTTCCTGGTGTAGAGTGGGAAACCAAGGAAAACCTTTTCTAGGATGACTGAGGTGGGAATTGAACCCACTTTTTCTCAGTTTTGCCCCACGAGGCTGAGTGTACCCCGTTTCAGCCAAGAGACCTGAATTTACTTTCTTGGCAGATCCGCAAATCGACTTCGGACCTCAGATGTGACAACGAATAATGCCAGCCGACTTCCTGCACATAAACTTCGGAATGTAAAAGATTTTGCAACAGCGAATGAGGTAAAACTAGCATTTTATAAGACATAATGAGTGGTTGGAAAATTATACTGTACTTTCAGCATTTTTTTGGTAACAGATCGCCCAAGAACATTAGTTTGAAGTTGGTTGTACAGCGGCGTTTAAATATATCCGTCGCGGCACGCCGAAAGGCAGAGGAAGATTTCACCGGGCAAAGAAAACATTTTCGAATTCAATAAATTGTTCAATTCTTGTATTCAGTGAAACCCCTGTTCGGATTTCAATTTGTTCGGATTAGCCAAAAAAAATATCCATAACATAATAAACAGCCCTCATTACGGTACATGACTGTACATTGAGCGAGGAAGAAGAAACTTCGACAGACAATGTGACTTATACTGAAGCTGCGTCTGCTCTTGACATCGCATTGCGCTTCGTAGAACAACACACAGCAGCCACGCCAAACGATGTCGTGTTCATGCGACGCTCACGCCCAATTGCCTCCGCCGGAAGGTTTTCGTCATTTGGACAATATTGTTGATAGCTGATTTCAAGTGAAAGATTAGGTGATATTTTGTGTGTTTCTATGGTTATTTCGTTGTTTTTGCAAAGTGATTAACCTAAGGAATTACAATAAGCAACTTTTCCGTTGTTCAATCCTGGAAGAGATAAGTAAGGAGGCACATTTACACTTTGCCAACTGTACTTCTTTGTTAATTTTTCGATTAATTATGTAAAATAAAGTTATAATGTAGAATGTATCAATGTTTTATGACTGAATAAATAAGCTTCTCTTTTCTTTGCACGTGTTTTTCATACTTATAACTGTCGGAAAGAACTCGTTCGGATTACCCGGGATTTCGGATTTCCGGGATTCGGATTTGAGGGGTTTCACTGTACATACAAAAGATACACATGCTTAGCATATTTAGATATTTTGTTCATCCCTTGGCGTAAGGGTGGGTCATATAAAAATTCCTTCAGAGTAACGTTTTAGGTAAGTTTAGAGGGCTATTGATCATTTTGAATGGTTTTGATATTGATATTAAAGGAGGTACGATATTTTCCTTACAAAAACTCCATTTTCCTCACCCCTTTTGTCAATGGTTGGTGCTCTCAAAAATCTTAACTGAGATAAGTTTTTGGTCCTTATCCGAAGAATAGTACGCACTTTGAATGGATTTGATTTCTCACATATATTTATAGCGATATTCCCCTTTTTCGACCCAAAAAAAGGCCCTCCATATCCACCCCCTTGGTCCGATTTTGCCCATTAACAAACTCGACCGAGATTTTATAAATTAACATTTTAAATTTTATGTATGAATTTAAAAGTGATTGGTGATGAATGCCGGTAGTTTTCGTTTCCACAAGAAAGTGATGTAATGTATAATTATATTTAAACATTTGAACTGACGGAGGTTTTGGGATCTGGGGGATGTGACACACGAATGATGTGTCGAATTCTTCCGGAAGTCGGAACATGGTACCCTTTGAAATAGGTGGCTTTCGAATGAAATATACCTAATGTTCATGGTATAAGAGCCTACCATACGCCAAGTACTCAAAGGTTTGGATCTAACTATGTATATGCCCATGCAATATATCCCCGTCACCCTTATGTCGAAGTATCCCCTACAACATTAAGCTGAGAGGCGGGTCAGTATACATAGTCTATCATCAAGAGTTTGTTATGGGTAGTGTTGTCACGAAAGCTTCCGGGACATAAAATTACACAAGTTAAAAAGTACTCATTTCATGCAGGAGTTGATTCTTTTTCGTGATTCCAAGAAAGAAGGGATCCAGAAATAAAATAATGTGTCCGTCACACGAGACCAATCGCTCACTCAGGAGTCGTAAATCTTGTGGTGGTTCGGACAGGGTGAGGGTGTGGTGACACGAGAAGAGGCCATTAGAGGGATCTCTTCAGTGCCAGATATTCAATTACCACTTCTGAATACCAATTTAATTAACGGATTGAGGTCTCGTAATCCTCTTAATATAAGTAATTTACACTGACCTGTTCGATAGTCTATAGATTCTCTGCTGCTATCATTGAACGGTTGGTAACTCAATAAAAAAAATCACGAGCCTTACAGTAGTCGCATATGATGTGTAACATCTGACATAGAAGAAACCTCACGTGAAATTGTTGATACACCGGTATTTTATACTATTATTGGCACAAATATTAATCTATTCTAAAAGGCAGTGTTTTACAGATATTGTAGTTTATAATACGGAACTCATTTTATTAGATGATTTGTAGCTTCCACCAGCACTAGCCTAAATAAAGAATACGATATGGATCAACTAGATTAATAGACGCGACACCGCTCATAACCTTACATTCCTTATAAAACAGGTCCTCTTGATTCACAGACCAACACGTAATTTCATATGGATTATGTTAAGATGAGTCATATTGATATGATAAATATCGAATGATAATCTGGTAGCAAAAATATCTACCCCGTCCGGGATTCGAACCCGAGTTGTCTAGATCTATTTCGACTACGCAAATATTGTGCACAAGATGGTGACTTATTCCCACGTTCCAATAATACTGCATTACGGAATTAATTTTCATTTATATTTTGCTTGTTTCGATAATGTTCCTGCGTGAAATTGAGTTTAAAATGCCTTATGAATAGGCCCTCTTGTGAGTAAAGAGAATGTATTCAGCAATAGTTCATGAAGGCTTGCTCAGTTCTCGTATAACCACAACGATTATATTATATTGATGACTGCATTACCGTTATGTGGGTTAACATTTGAATAGCCATTGTGCAGAAACTTAGGCTGTGTCCCAATACTCAAGTTGTCTGCTATTGACTAGCTGCTAGCTACTATGTGCTATGTGCTATGCACTACGGAGATTTGGGACATGTCTGCTTGATCACAGCCTCCTTCATAGACTTGTGTTCTAAAACGCACTGGACTTACATGCTGGTACCAACCAAACCAACACTCAAGATGGCGGTGACCTGCTGCTCCTTGTAAGCTCTTTGCGCTTTCATCAGCTGTTTTAAATAAACAATACCTGAACGATTACGTTCATGGATGCGCCAAGAAGATAATATCGGCAGCGGCAAATTGACAATTTGAGACGAGGCCCTTACTGTGCGCCGGAGACCATGAACCGAGTTGTCGTTGCAATTCTCAGTCGTGATTACTACAGAACCAAACAACATATTCGCGTGAAAATAATTATCACAACACAACAAGATATTATGCTTCCCTCGTGGGTTGTGGTTTGAAGCGTCGAATTTGGTAAAGAATATAGGTCAAGCATAAAGTAGATTAAAGTCAAAGACAACCTACAATTTACATAACCTACAATTCCGATAAGCTATAATTTCTATAACTTCCTTGTACAAGTCGACAAGTCGGCCAATCTAGCAAGCACTTTCGTTGACTAGCTACTACAGACTTGATTGCTATGTGCTAAGCAGTATTGGATCACGACTTCTGACGTCACATCCGGCAAAGTAGTCGACTATCTAGTTCACTACGGCTGAAATTGTACTATTGGGACACAGCCATAATACCGGCAATGCCGACTACTTACAATGTTTGATATTAAGGTATTTTACCATTTAAATACTGATACGAAGACTTCGCACATGTACCATGTGCTTTGTTTCAATCACTTGACACCAGAGTTCGCATGGGCGTTTACCGTTCAGTATGTCATATACATTCCACATGGCCGAGAGTACGTCATGGTATCAATTTCCGACACCGCGCGTTCATTGTTTCTCTTACCACTGCCAGCTGGAACGATCGATCGAGTTGGCAGTGCGTCTTACACTTCCGTTCGATCGATCGGAAGTGTGCCAGCTGGTGCCACCTCGATCGTTCCTATCCACTTATGGCCCATTTTTCAAAATCACTCCCACAAAAATATCCAGCAACCGAGTGGAAAGATGTTACACATGAACAAAAAAGAAATCCCTCTCGGCACGCCATATGGCGGAGGAAGATTTCACCGGGCAAAGAAAAATGTATCGAAATCACTAAATTTGCCAATTGTTGTATAGCTACAACAGTTACACATGTTCGACATACAAGAAGCCCCATCATATAATTCCGAAAATATTGTTCGTTGGTTCCACAGGTAAGGGGCTGCGACAAGCCGAAAAATATTTTGCTCATCCCTTGGCGTAAGGGTGGGTCATATAAAAAATTCTTTCAGACAAAGGTTTTAGATAAATTTTAGAGGAATATTTACTGTTCTAAACGGTTTTGATATAGTGCCTGTTAAGGGAGGTATTTTTTCCTCTCTCAAAACTCAATTTTTACCGCCCCTTTATCAGTGGTTGGTGTTATCAAAAAAACTTAACAAAGATGAGTTTTTGGCCCTTATCCGAAAATATTACGAACATAGAATGGATTTTACCCATTAACGAACTGAACCAAGATTTTAAATAATATTGTTACAAAAAACATTAGTTAGCTCCTTTTCAATCGGTCAACACGATTGTACCCAAATGAGATGGGTTATTCCCTAACTCTGAAAAAATTATATGAGATTATTAAATATATATATATATTTTTTTTATAATCGTTTCGGTCGTCTATGGACCACGTTATTTCAACTGCCTTTTCCCTCGTTCTTTCTCATTGGCCCAGTATTCGCGCATTCTTCTTCGGCGAGCTTCCCTTCGTTCTTCGGTCCACTTCTTGCCGGTTTTCAATATAGGTTTTGGCTGAAAACTCTGTATCTCCCCAAGTTTCTTCTTCAAAGAGTCACGTTCCAAGATGTCCTCATGTGATATCCCCAGTTCTTGTAGGTCTTTTTCCACCTCTGTAAACCAGATCCCTTTGGTTTTCTTTCCCACAAAGTAGGCACAGATTCGATTGGACAATCTTCCGGAGTTCATTCGTGTTAAATGGCCATAAAAAGAGAGTCTTCTTTTGCGAATGGTGTCCGTTATTTTCTCCACATGTAGATAGAGTTCATCGTTGTGTCGTCTTCTATACTCTCCTCGTTCCTTGACCGGGCCCAAGATCTTTCTCAGAATCTTCCCCTCTTTGGCTTCGAGTTGTTCTGCCAGGCCTTTCTTATTCATCGCCAGGCATTCTGATGCATATAACGCCTCCGGGCGAATAACGGTAACGAAGTGCCTCAGTTTGGCCTTGAAGGACATTGATCGTGATTTGTAAATGTCTTTGGTTAAATGGTAAGCCATTTCCATTTTGTTAATCCGTGCCACGAAGGCTTCCTTTTCACGAATGTTGGGCTCAATCCATTCACCCAGGTATTTGAATTTCTCTACCTGTTTTATTTGTCCTCCATTCACCGTAAGTTCTCTGGGTTCCGACTTGATGTTCGTTATAAACTGCGTTTTCTCAAACGAAATCTGAAGACCTGCCTTTGCTGCTTGCACCTGTAATTGATTGATTTGTTGTGTGGCTGTGTCAAGAGAATTAGAGAAAATTGCAACATCATCTGCGAAAGCTAAACAGTCGATTGTCAGGTTTTTGTTCATACAACCTAGTCTGACCCCATTCTCTATACCATCCTTACACAATTCTTTACGCCATTCTCGAATAACTTTCTCAAGAACACAGTTGAATAAAAGAGGCGAGAGCCCATCTCCCTGTCTCACCCCTGTCCGTATTGCGAAGGATTCAGAAATCTCTCCCCTGAATTTCACTTTTGAAGCCGTATCCAATAGGGACTGGTGAATGATTGCTCTTGTCTTATTATCTAAACCAAATTCTCTTAAAACCTGGATCAGGGTACTTCGATCCAGCGAGTCGTAAGCCTTCTTGAAATCAACAAAAGTCACAACAAATTTCTTACTTCTCAGATTCATGTACGATAGAATTGATTTTAGATTCATGATTTGCTCAACACAAGAGCGCCCCTTTCAAAATCCACCTTGGTATTCGCCCAGGTGTTGATCGAGCTGTGCTTCCGCTCTCGTTTGAAGCGCTTTCGCGAGAATCTTGTATGTTATCGAGAGGAGTGATATGCCACGATAGTTGTTTACGTCCGCTTTATCACCTTTCTTGTGCAGGGGATGAATTAGGGCCGATGTCCAATCACTGGGCAGTTTCTCTGTTTCCCAAATCTCCCGGATGATATCCGTTAGCTTGTCGACTGGTTTTTCACCTGCGTATTTCCAGAGTTCGGCAACTATTGAATCCTCACCTGGTGCTTTATTGTTCTTAAGTGAGTGAATGATCTGCTTGATTTCTTCCCTAGTTGGTGGACTTGAGTCTGGATTGACGAGCACATTACTGTGAAAGGAAAATTTCGATGTTGGAGCCTCGCAATTGAGAAGGGACTCAAAGTATTTCGCCAGGATCTGGCAGTTGTCTTTGTCATTGTAAGCAACTTTCCCATCGGGATTCCTAAAGTGAAGACTGGGTGGTGTGTATTTACTGAGATTTTGCTTGAAGGTTTTATAGAAATCACGGGTGTTGTTCTTTTTGAAATCTTGGTCTATCTGTGCCAACTGATTTTTTTGGAATGCTCGTTTTATCCCGCGTATGGTTTTATCAGCCTGCTTTCTCACGACCAGGAATCTCTCTCTGTTTTCTTCATTCTTCTGTTTGTTCCATCGCAACCAGGCAAGCCGCCTTTGGTGAATGGCATCGTCACATTCATTAGTCCACCACGGATGCCGCCTCAACTTTGTCAGTGGGATGGTTTCCTGTGCCGTTTCAAGAATTGCTTCTTTGAGTTGTTCCCAATTCTGTGGCTCAAGTGTTTCAAGTTTCTGACTGAATTCGCTTTGTGTTTTCAGTTTTTCTACATCAAACCTGTTGATCTTTCTTCCCTGAAATCTCTTGGTGGATCTTGGAAGAAGTTTTAATTTTATCTTTGAAAGATAGTGATCAGAGTCAAGATTCGCGCTTCTTAAGACTTTTACATTCTGGATTTCTCTACGAGATTTACGAGAAATAGCAACGTGGTCAATTTGGAATTCGCCGAGATGGGGATTTGGGGATGTCCATGTTTTCTGTTTTGCAGGAAGTCGTTTGAAAGCGGTTGACTTCACAACTAGGTTGAACGCCTTGCACAACTCCACTAACCTTTCTCCATTGCGGTTTGTTCTTCTGTGGGCCGGGTATTCTCCGATAATATTCTTGAATTTCTCTTCCTTACCGAGCTGAGCATTGAAGTCCCCAAGAAGGACGATGATGTGTTCCTTGGGAATCTTGGATAGAATATCTTCAAGCTCTTCCCAGAATATTTCCGTCCCTTGTGGATCGATTCTGTTAGCTTGATTAATTGGGACATGGACGTTCACCATGGTGTAGATTTTATTTGTGCTTCGAAACGAAAGGATCGAGACTCGACTGTTGGGGGACGCGAAGTTGGTGATGGACTCTAAAATCTTCTTACTGACCACAAATCCTGTGCCAAGGTGGGGGATGGATTTTACTACACGTTTTCCGACTTTACCTTTGAAGATTCTGTACCCCTGGGAGTCAAAAGCTTCTGCATCAACAAACCTTGTTTCCTGAATTGCTGCGATCAGGATTTGATGATGTTGTAGGGTGTCAATCAGTTGTTTCAATTTACCGACCTTCATAAGGGAGTTCACGTTGAATGTTGCGAAGAAGTTGCGTCGTTTGTGTCTGATCTTGTTTGAAGGAGTCTCCGATACCTCCAAGCATGTCGTTGCAGGCTCCCCAGAGTCCGAAGGCCCGCAATTAAATATATTATTATTATTATTATTATTATTATTATTTACGATTATTCCCCTTCAAGAGAGCGAGAGAACTTGAGCCAATCACAGCTTCACTTCCTTTTCCTCTTTTCTTTTCTTCCCAAAACCTCTCCATTAGTTCACTGTGCTTTTTCTTCCTTTCCTCTGTCCATTTTTAGCCTATTTTCAATTTTGAAAAAATAGGCTTATGAGATCACCTTTTGTCCGTGTGTGTGTGCGTGTGTGTGTGTGTGTGATTCGTGTGTGTGTCCCCCCCTAATAAAATCTAAACGGCAGGAGCGATTTCAATGAAACTCGGAAAGTTCATAGCACTATTCCCGGCGACCTCGACCGTGCCCTTCAAATTTTGTTACGACTCACCAATCCAACATGGCGACTGTGCGAAATATTTCACCAGCATCCAATATCTCCGAAACTATTACCGATATTACCCTGACATATTCTATGGTGATAGAGGGAACTACTATAAGTTCACTTATGTGACTTTTGAAAACCTGGTAACTACAAAACCAACATGGCGGCCAAGCGAATTTGCGACTTTTAAATAGACGTTTCTCGCGATTTGACCAACCAAACGCAATGAAACTTGGTACAGTATATGTTTATATACATTGTAATGCACCGACATCTAACTTCGTTCAATTGTTTACATAATCACAAGATGGCGGATGTGCGAAATATTTCACCGGCATTCTATATCTCTGAAACTATTAGCGGTATCTCCCTAAAATTTTGTACGGAGATAAAGGGCACTACTGGAAGTCCATCTATAAGATTTTCAAAAACCACTTAACTACAAAACGAACATGGCGGCCATGCGAATTTGAACATCTTAAATAGACCTTTCTCGCGATTTAATGTTCCAAGCGCACTGAAACCTGGTACAGGAAATATTTATACACATTGTAATCCACTGGTATCTAATTTAGTTCAATTGTTTACATAACCTTAAGATGGCGGCTGTGCGAATTTTAAAATTAAGTTTTTATTTCTTGTGATGTAGTCATGCGATCGAAGTGAAAGTTTGAATAATGAACCTACGCAATAATTTTCCTTTAATGGTACATGACTCTATGGCCTATACATTTAACAATCCAACATGGCGACCATCCAAAATATTTAGACGATACTGAATATCTACGAATCTATTTTAGCAATCAAACTGCATTTTTTAATGTTCATAGGGGCTATGAACTTAAGTTCACCTATAGGACTTTAAATAACCTGGTGATCACAAATCCAACATGGCGGTGACGCGAATTATAAATATTCACATGGACGTTTCTCGCAATTTAACCATCCGCGTGCAGTGAAACTTGGTACAGTAAATCTTTATCCGAATGTTAATCCACTGGCATCTAATTTATTTCAATTGTTTCCATAACCACAAGATGGTAGCTGTGAATTTTTTTTAAATCTCCTTGTTTTTTCTTGTGTCCTAATTATGCGATTGAAGTTTGAATACTACACGTTCACAATAATCTGCATGTAACAGTACATAACTCTAGGACCTACATATATAAAATCCAACATGGCGACCATCCGAAATATTTAGTCGGTTCTCAATATCTACGAATCTATTACAGCAATCAAACTGAAATTGTGTATGTTGATAGTGGCAATTAACGTAAGTAGGATATATGAAAATAGGCTGTATAGTTCTTCACGGAACTACTTGTTTTCCTGATGTGTCCTTCGTTGAGACTAGTACAATTTTGGTGTTCCTGATTTTATTTCTAAATTGTTCTCTGTCCTTAATGTCGTCTTCAGAGATTTTAAGTAATGCCATGTCTTCATGTACTTCTTTTATCCAAATGAATAAAGATATTAATATATCCATATAATTATATTTAAAATTACATGAGATTAATAAATATATTCATGTAATTTTCTCATGATCAGGGAATAACCCATCTCATTTGGGAACAATCGTGTTTACCGACTGAAAAGCATCAGACATGTGTTTACTAAGGCAACACTGAAAATGGCTTCAAACGCCTTAATAATAAAATTGTTACATTTTATGTATACATTTAAAAGTGATTGTTGCAAAATGACGATATTTATCGTGTCCACAAGTAAGTGATATATTTGGATTGGAGAAACAACATAATAAGGACATTCTATCTCTCATCTCGTGCCTATTTTATAGAAAAGATGTCAACGAATCTCGTATATCTTCTGTAACGTTGCTGAGCTTTTAAATGGTAGACGAACCACGTCTTGAGGAAAGAATTCATGATGAATATCAATAATTGTACAGGAAAAATAATTGCAATGCAGCCTAAAGAAATCCGTAACCAGTATTGACATGAGAACATTTGAACTAATTGTGTTTTTGGAGTCGAGAGGATGTGAAACTTGAATTTATGTCAAAAATTTCCGGACGTCGTAACATGGTCGCCAATGCAATAGGTAGCTTTCTAATGAAATCTACCTAAAACCAATTGCGGTGTAACATGACAGCATATGGAAACTAAAATCATCAAATATCAAGTTATTACGGCCTCTTTCACCGTGGTGTTATGTCTCGTAGTGCGCCTTCCTCTCAACCGGTGCCCCTAGGTTTGATTACCGGCTCTGTCAGGGATTTAAGAAAGTGACATGAGTGCTGGAATGGGATGCACTCAATCTTGTGAGGATGAGAAGATGTCGGACAGTAAGTCAGCGCCCTGATCAGGGAAACCATGATTAACAACCGACGGGACCCGACGTGCAATCTGCAGGCCAAATGGATCGGCAGCGGCCACTTGTTAGCCTTTCATGGAATCTGGTGCGACGTGGTTTGGCTGAGGGGTAAGATGTGGTGTTGAGAAAATTCTTGAATGTTTGGCTAACATTTAAGTTGACAGTTCTCGCGTAATTCCAAGGTTCTCCTTGACTTCCATAGTGCTTCTAGGAACAACAAATAACAAAGCTTGCACCCGGCACCCGCGGCCATACGATATTATTATTATTATTTTATACGAATCTTTTTATCTAAAATATGGGAGATAAAGTATTAGCCTACTTTCGATTTTTGCAAAAAATCAAAGTAGACTTATGAGATCAACACATGGCCAAAAAATGTGTGTCTGTGTGTGTGTGAGAGAGAGAGAGAGAGAGAGAGTGTACTCTGAATGTCTGTCCTCCCTATTAATTCAAATACGGTGAAACCGAATTGAACGAAATTTGGTACAGAGGTAGCACTAGCAAAGAACAGATCAGTGTCATGTTTTATATCGCCGCCGTCCTGACGAAAACGTAATGGCGGCCATCCAAGTGTAAAAAGCTTTAATCAAATTACGACCAATCTAATCATCCGATCTCTACCAAATTTTGCAGCGTTATACCTTTAGGTATGCACAAGACAAAGAAAGGTGTGCAAAATCTTTTGAGTAAACTAAAACTTCATCAGCCCAATACTTTACGGATGGCGGCCATGTTTGTGTGCAAGTCGATTCCCTCTATCTATTCAAACACGGTGAAACCAAATTGAACAAAAATTGGTACATAGGTAGCACTAGCAAAGGGCACTTCAGTGTCATGTTTTATATTGCCGCCATCTTGACGGAAACGTAATGGTGGCCACCCAAATCTCAAAAGTTTAAATCAAATTACGACTAACCTATTAATCTGATCTCTACCAAATTGTGCATCAACATACCTTTATGTGAGAAGCATATTTTGACCAAACTAAAAGATCATCAGCCCAATAGTTTGCAGATGGCGGTCATGTATGGGTACAAATCGATTCCCCCTATCAATTCAAACACGGTGAAACCGAAATCAACGAAATTTGGTACAAAGTTAGCACTAGTAAAGAACACTTTAGTATCATGTTTTATATCGCGTTAGGGGCCGATAACCTAGATGTTAGGCCCCTTAAAACAACAATTATCATCATCACGTTTTATATCGCCGCCATCTTGACGGAAACGTAACGGTGGTCGCCCAAATGTTCAAAGCTTAAATCGAACTACGACTAACCTAATCATCCCATCTCTACCAAATTTGGCACAAAATATATTCTTACGACGAGCGTCTATTGACTAAACTACAAGGTCATTAGACTAATAGTTTCCAGATAGCGGCCAAGTACTGTAGGTGTGAAAATAGATTCCCCCTATCAATTCAAACACGGTGAAACTGAATTGAACAAAATTTGGTACACAGGCAGCACTAGCAAAGGGCACTCCAGTGTCATGTTTTATATCGCCGCCATCTTGACGAAAACGTAATTGCGGCCACCCAAATGTTAAAAGCTTGAATCAAATTACGACCAACCTAATCATATCATCTCCACCAAATTTTGCAATGGTAGACCTTTATGTATAAAGAACCTTTTGACCAAACTACAAGGTCATCAGCCCAGTAATTTGCGGATGGCAGCCATGTATGTGTGCAAATCGATTCCCCCTAGCAATTCACACACGGTGAAACCGAATTGAACGAAATTTGGTACAGAGGTAGCACTAACAAAGGACACTCATGTGTCATGTTTTGTATCGCCGCCATCCTGACGAAAACGTAGTTGCGGCCACCCAAATGTTAAAAGCTTGAATCAAATTACGACCTACCTAGTTATCTGATCTCTAACAAATTTTGCAGCAATATACATTTATAAATAAAGAATCTTTTGGCCAAACTACAAGATCATCAGCCCAATAATTTGCGGATGGCAGCCATGTATGTGTGCAAATCGATTCCCCCTATGTTTTCAAACACGGTGAAACCTAATTGAACGAAATTTGGAACTAGCAATGGGCACCTCAGTGTCATGTTTTATATTGCCGCCATCTTGACGGAATCGTAATGGTGGCCACCCAAATGTAAAGGGCTTAAATCAAATTACGACCAACCTAATCATCTGATCTCTACCAAATTTTGCAACAACATACCTTTACGAGGGAAGCGTTCTTTGAACTAGCTACAAGGTCATCAGTCCAATAGTTTGCATATGGCGGCCATGTATTTGTGCAAATCTGATTCCCTTATCAATTCAAACACGGCAAAACCGAATTGAATGAAATTTGCTACAGAGGTAGCACTAGCGAAGGGCACCTCAGTGTCATGTTTTATATCGCCGCCATCTTAACGGAACCGGAATGGTGGACACCTAAATGTAAAAAGCTTAAATCAATTTACGACAAACCTAATCATTTGATCTCTACAAAATTTTGCAAAAACATACCTTTTTCTGGGACGCATCTTTTGACTGAATCATCAGCCCAATAGTTTGGAGATAGCGCCCATGTATGTGTGCAAATCGATTCCCCTTATCAATTCAAACAGGTTGAAACCGAATTGAATGTGTTTTTTTACAGAGGTAGCACTAGCTTGCCACGGTGGGTGAGTGGTTAGCGTGTCGGTCTACTAACCCCAAGATTGCATATTCGCTCCTGGCTGTGGTAGGTGATTTTTGAAAGGCGGCAAAAATACGACACGCATGTCATACGATGTTGGCATGTCAAAGAACCCATTTGAAATTAGTAGGCCGTGTTCATAATGGCAAAAATAATCTCGGGAGTTTCGCCAACACAAAGTTCCTCATTTCTCTACTAGAAAGAGCTATAGTGTTCAAGGAGCTTAGATATCTGACCTCCTTGACTTTCATAGTGATTCAAGAAACAACGAAATTCGACATGCAAGCTACCCTCTGGGTGTCATATTACAAAGCTTGGACCCGGCACCGAGGCCATACGATATTATTATTATTAATATTACAGAGGTAGCACTAGAAAAGGGCACCTCATATGCATTTTTATTATCCGTATAGCACGTTAGATTTCAACAAGATACAACAAACAACATTCAATTATACTCCTTGAAAAGGACAAAGTGTTATAACAATACCCATGCATTTAGGAGAGAGTAGGCTATATGTTCCTTACTGAACATCTTGTTTTAAAAATTAAGTTGGTATGCTGTACATTATAGCTTACGGCTAGTTCTGTAGCGCGGTAGTAGGCTTCTCACCTGCTGATCCCAAGGTTGTGGGATTGAATCCTGGCAGTGAGTTCGTTTTATGGGTAAAAAAAACTGTAAAAGACTGGTGTCAGTAGACTAGCACGTTAAAGATCCCATTCAGGGTAAAATTACAGCACTCTGACGCCTCTCAAACCAGAGTAGTTGAAAGGGACGTAACTCCATAACTTTATTATTATTATTTTAATGAAACAAAAATAGTGGAATGCAGCCGAAATAAATCATAAACCCCTATTGACTTCCAAATGGCAGGTGAAGAGCTAAAGGAAGAAGGAGACTTATGTTACTCGTAGATAGGAAGGCAAATGATCATTAATGGACGAAGCGAAGAGGATAAAAAAGTTGGTTGTCTCAGGCAAGGAACGCATTTCTAGAGGAAAGGAATCTGTTCATATCGAATATAGATTTACTGTAGGTGTTAGGAAGTAAGTTTTGAAAGCCTTTGTCTGGAGCATGGCACTCTAAGAAAGTGAAACTTGGAAGAGAATAGAAACATTTGAAATGTAGTGTTATTGGATAATGATGAAGATCAGATAGATAGATTAGCAATGAAGAGGCATTAAGACCAGTGGGAGACGAGAGGTATTTCTGCTATTGAAGATAGGAGATAGGTTAGTAGGACGCTTACTAAGACGCTCAGGAATATCACACTTAGTAATGGAAGGATCGAGGACAAGAACTGTAAGGGTAGACCAAGGTTAAAACATGTCAAATGGATTGCCTCGGATGTAGGGTGTGGTATGTAGAGATGAAATGATTAGTTCAGGACTGGGAGGAATGGAGAGCTGCATCAAACCAGTCAAAAGACTCAAAATATATTTATATGTATATCCATGATTCACTAGCCACTATCTCGTAATCTTCTTTTATAGTCACCATTAATGACCTGGAAAAATGTCTCCTGTGTACTGAACGATGAGAATTCTCGTTAGATATAGCTTGTAAAATTACACTAGCCGACAAAAAAAACTTTTTATTTGGTTCTTTTACAAAAAATACTAGTCCTTTACTGAATTTGGGTCAGGAAAACCGAATATGACCTTAGAATTTGATTATTAGCTCTAGGTTTTTAGATACACTACTTGTGATACATGTGTACTTCTGTAGTAAGAACCAGTATTATATTTATATGATATCTATACACAACAGAAGTAACAATTGTTTTAATTCACTCTATGTACAGGTAAATTACGTTCTTCTTACCCAGGGCAAAAAGTTTCCCTAGAAGGCCAGACCTTTTTGTTGTAATGTGAAGACATATCCCTGCTGTCCCATAAGGATAAGAAAACAAAGGTTATTCACAGACAATTAACAAAATATGGCTGACAATGACTCAGGATACCTGCACTAAGGATTGCCAACATACAATTTACTGTAAAAGATTTCGAAAGTCCCTCAAATTCTCTAGCATTTAATGAAATATCATTATATCTCAGAATATAGAGCTAACTCAGCATTTTAATAGTACATCATGCAACGAGCCTATAATGGCAATTATTAAGACACGAATATGGTTATAAAACGAGCGTATGCGAGTTTTATAATTTCCATACGAGTGTCTTAATTACCATTATAGGCGAGTTGCATACGACTGTTTATGTTCGACGATACTTATTGTAACTATTTTATGTTCGAACATAAATATTCATAAATATCTGTCGAGATTTCGCCAGTTTTATGTACTGAACAGAGCGCATGGGACGCACAGAATACCTTGTATTTGACCATGGCCTCCTCGATTACCCCACTATGACATTAGGCCACGGAGTGAAATTTAAATTAGAAGGCCTTGGAACTCAGCGTAGGTGCGATGCTATCCTCATCTAATTGGTCAAACAACTGTTTCTTGAGCTCTGATTGGTGGGAGAAACTGATTCATAATGAAAAATAGTGCTATATTGACCCTCATTATGATACAGTTTTCTGAGATATAATATTTACATTTTCACATCGTCGAACATAAATGCCGTATTCCTATTTCCCATGCTCGAATAAACTAGAAATGACTCTTTTTGTTTAGGAAGCATTTCCACTGTTGGTTAGGCCTACTGTTATAGGCGATATGCATGATGTGTTTCAAATGAATGATTTATTGTATCAGACCCTACGCCACTGAAGCTGAATGGAATATGGCGTTATATGCTCATCTCTATGAACATCATGGATGAATGTTACACAGAAGTAGGCCTACTGTGTGCGTTGAATTTTGATATTCAGTGTTTTTGAGGTACGAAACGCTGAGGTTTGAAATGTGACTCTACAGAAGCAATAATTAAACATCACTCTATCCTAGGAGCACACGTACAGAAACGATGAATGTAACCTGACTGTCATTACTATTGGTAAATTACCAACAAATCCACCACTCGGACTGCGCACTTCACACAATGCAGCAGGATGCGTTGTCCGCTACAGGCAAGCTCCATTCACTGATGGTCTCCCTCATCACAGTGACATTCTGGAAGGGTTATCAAAAGTTTTGTTATATGTATTCTGTCGTTACCGGATGTTGGAACACAAAGCCTCTCTCGCAATTTGCCTTCTGCTCGCTCGGGTCTCTCAACACTACACTTGAATCTAATATAAATGTGTCGAAATTCATTCCATTTCACTCGTATCTTCCAGTATTCAACTGGAGCAATACCAAGGAGCAAATCAAAGCACCGACATTCGTTATTTATAATTTTCCAATTTATTAATGATTTATCCTTTTGAACCTCGGGGGATAAGGATTGGAGAAACAACATAATAAGAACTTTCTACCTCTCATCCGGTGCTTATTTTATAGAAAAGATGTCAACAAATCTCGTATATCTTTAGTAACGTTGCTGAACTTTAAAATGGTAGACGAAATCCGTCTTGAGGAAATATCATGATGAAAATCAATAATTGTAAAGCAAAAATAATGCAATGCAGCCTAAAGAAATCCAAAACCACTATTGTCAAGAGATTGACAGGTGGAAAGCTAATTGAAGTACGAGACTTTTGCTACTTAGCAAAATAAACAGTAATGGACGAAGCAAAGCGAATATAAAAATGAGGTTGGCTCAGGCAAGGAAAGAATTTCCACAGAAAGGAAATCTGTTGACATCTAATATAGATTTAGGCAGCAATAATAAGAATAATAATAATAACAAATTGCAGCCAATGGCCATAACTTACATGAAAGTATAATGTAATGATCTATAAATTAATCTTTGCAAAAGCTGTTAAGGACTCGAGCCGAAGTTTGCAAATCATAGCATGGTACCGTTTGCAACTCTTGCCACAACGGCCACAAACACAATTTGATTAGGTAATAGAAAGTAATTTTTGAAAGCCTTTTTTCCGGAGCTTGGCACTCTTATGAAAGTGAGATTTGGACTGTTGGTGCAGCAGAAAAGCGAAGAATTGAAGCATTTGAAACGTTGTGTTACAGGAGAATGATGAAGATCAAACAGCTAGATAGAGTACCGAAACAAATGAAGAGGTATTAAGAGGAGTGTGAGAGAAGAGATGTTTATGGTGACTGATAATGAAGAAGGAAGGAAGGAAGGGTCGAAGACAAGAACTGTACGGTTAGACCAAGGTTAGAATATGTTAAACAGATTGAGTTGGAATCAGGGTGTAGTAGCTTTGTAGAGATGAAACGATTAACTCGGGACGAGGGGCAAAGGAGCGCTGCATCAAACCAGTCAAATGACTGAAGCCTCAAACACACAACGTTGCTGGCAACGAAGAGAGATTAAGCTGAGTCTGCCATGCCTTTGTTGGCTTGTTGCAGATTCGTTTAAGGGTTTAAGACATAATGGTCATGTAATCCCGGGTACTTGAGTGTGTGTGTATATGTAATCTGCCTGATAACCTATATCATTGGGGTGTCTGTAGTAGTGTGTGTATTTTTAATTCAGGCTAAACTTTAGAAGGCATCAGTGGCCATTTTGTCTGCAGCAGAAGTGGGATACCACGGAAAACAACTTCTAGGGAATCGAACCCATCCCTGCTCAGTTTTGCTTCACAAGGCTGACTGTACCCCGTAACACAGAGAGAGGGAATCTAACCCAGGGCATTTCGGACCCAAGTGCAACACAGTATCCACTCAGCCACGAAGTCGGACTAAATGAATAATAAGGTGTATAGATGAATAATACAGTAGACTATTACGTACGCTAAGCCTCCGTGGCTTAGGCGGCAGCACGCCGGCCTCTCACCGCTGGGTCCGTGGTTCAAATCCCGGTCACTCCATGTGAGATCTGTGCTGGACAAAACTGAGGCAGACAGGTTTTTCTCCGGGGACTCCGGTTTTTCCTGTCAAAATTTCATTCCAGCAACACTCTCCTCCATCATTTCATTTCATCTGTCATTCATTTAATCATTGCCCCAGAGGAGTGCGTCAGGCCTCGGCAGCCGGCACAGTTCATATCCTCTCCGCTAGATGGGGGCTTCCTTCATTCCATTCCTGACCCGGTCGGAGACTGGAAGCAGGCTGTGGATTTTCATTTTCATTACGTACGCTCTTATTATGATTACAATCATGGTCTCATAGCCGCGCCATGGGCCACCAACTAAATTATTTTCATTTGTCTATTCGCATAGGCTAGAGTAGAATGTGGTATCTCAACAATATCTCAATCTTACGTATCAGTGTGATTATATCGAATGTATTTTGTTATGAGTGGTGCTGAACACTCAGGGCACAGCTCTTACCTGTGGATAGTGCAGGAAGTAAT
Organism: Meconema thalassinum; assembly: GCA_946902985.2. Lineage (NCBI taxonomy): Eukaryota > Metazoa > Arthropoda > Insecta > Orthoptera > Tettigoniidae > Meconema > Meconema thalassinum. The sequence goes on along the minus strand of OX336392.1, from coordinate 271,337,992 downwards.
GACAAACTAAACCCCTCATCTTGTCTGGTTCACCTCATTACAGCACTGGTTTGTTGTTGTTGTTTTTTATTGTTTTTTTGTTCCTTTATCCACATAACCTGTGGTGGTGGAACCCACGCGTTGCGTATCGTGTTACTACGTTTCGAAGCTCGTAGCTTACCTGTTTCCAGTCTTTCATTAGTGTTGGTCAGCCAAATGAAGACTGCGTGTGTGAACTGTGCTATAAACATTGTGAAAGATTTCATGCCCATGACTGAGAAAAAAAAAGTCAATAATAAGTCTAGAACTTGGCTGCGACAACGCAGTCATGTAGCTCCGTGTACTTTGGGTGTGTGTGTACTATCTGTATGATAACCGGTGTTAATATTGTGATGACCGTATTAGTGTGTTTATCTGTTTTTTAATTCAAGTAAGGACTGCAGACGATAATTTCAAGTAGTACCTACTTTCGCTACCAAATGCTACTGTCGGCGACACCTAGCTGTGAACTTGGCTACTACTAGATGCCATCGCAACCAGCGCCTGGTGAAGAACGTTGGAACTTAAGAGCATTAATCAAACCTTACCCACAAATTTTGCTTCACACAAGTTTAGTTTGTGGAAGGTTCCTTTACATGCCATAAATCTATGGCATGGGCCCGCCGGCTTTACTTCCCCTCTGTGTGTTGGTTCGTATTGAGGATCCTACCAGCCTTTGGGCTAACATCCTAACAGTGCAAAACAAACACGAGAAAAACGAAAAAACGAAAATCGAAAATTAAAACTCGACAATCGAGACAACACAGAACAAAACACAAGAAACAAAAAACATAACACAAAAAACAAACACAAAACACAAAAAAAACGAAAATACAAACACAAAACATAAAAAACAAAACAACACACACAAAAATAAAACAAAAAACAAGCGAAAAACTAAAACTAAAACTAACATCGAGCGCTCGACGACGTCCAGTTGAGTTTAATTCACTCAAATTCAACTACGCTCTGATATGTTCAAAGGTATTAACAATTGAAATGTAGTTGCCAGTAACAAAGATCTCCACTCGTATAGGCTACAAACGAATTTCAAATTTTGCACCATTCACGATGTGAAATATGACCTTCAATATTTCCATTACATATGAGCATAGTGATATGGTCTCCCCACAGCACAGTGTTGGAAGCGAGGCGTGACTGATGCACTGCACTACGTGATACTATTAGCCCCTGAAATCACGCGTGCTCCCTACTTTGTCTTTCAGTGCACGTTACACTCTTATCGTCCCCGCACGACGCAACAATGCAGCCACTTTGCCGGTCCACCTGCGCCTACAATTGTTTTCTTCCCCTCCCCCATGCCCACCAACACATTACGGAAGTATGACCCTCGACACATGTTTTACAACTCCTCCAAATGACACAATCTTCCTCTCTGCAGTCAAAAATGCGACAATTTCAATGAAATCGCCGGCTTAACGAAGGAAGAGTTACAGTCTATAAACAGAATGTTCCCTCTCGCCTTGCAATGTTATTAACGCAGACAGATTGGTGTGAATATTAATTCCCATGGAGAAACACCGAAGGTCATTACGAGTTTTAATAAGCAATTCTGATCCAATTAATAAATAAATCTGGTTTAAAAAAAAGTCCTCTCGGCACGCCGGAAGGCGGAGGTAGATTTCACCGGACAAACTTGGGGATAGGCGAAAATAGGCAGAATATGCAGGTTTTCGTAGAAGGATCAGACCTCATTTATTGCGAGAAGGTATTTTATAATTGGAGCTTAATTAACTTTGTTTTTCGTCATTTTATGCTTATTTTAAACATTTTATTGTCTTATGGGAACGGTAACCTTCTTGTCATTTGGGGTCCATTTTTATTCTTGTGGTCACACTGTCCTTATGCAAGGTTTCGACACTGATGTGTAACTATGTAACGGTCTGTTACTTCTTCACGCAAAATTATATCTCCCGCAGAGATTTTGGTTGGTTCCTCAGTTTAGGGGCTGCGACAACGCGGTCATGTAACCCCGTGTAATTAGGGATGGCTGTATTAGTCTGTAATTCAGGTAAGGACTGCAGACGGTCAATTTCAAGCAGTAGTTCCTAATGTTGCTACCAGGTACTACCGTCAACGACACCTACCTGTGTACTTGGCTACTAGATGCCACCGCAGCCAGCAACTCGCAACGAACGTTGGAACTTCCCCTCCAAAGGAAAGCATACTGAGGGATTTTTAGCGCTCTTAGAAAATCCGACGACTTCGGCCGGCTTTGAACTCGCGACCTTGGGCATAGACATTCAGCATGCTTGCTACCAGTTACGTCGCCGAAGCCGCTTCACACTTAGTCAGATGGAATTCTGAATATGATCTCGTGCAAGTGCGTTATCTTGGCAACGTCTGATGGCTCATCCCTCATCAACTTAGTAGTGTTGCCATGGCAACCACTGATAGCTCTTGGCATTTTCTTATAATTCCGAAATAATTTTTCTCATCCCTTGGCATAATGGTGGGTCATATCAAAAATTCTTTCAGACAAAATTTTAGGTAATTATTAGGGGAATATTGTCCATTTTGTACGGTCTTGATATCGTGCCTATTAAGAGAGATATGATTAATGTTTCCCGAAAAAACCACTTTTTCCCACCCCTTTGGTCAATGGTTGGTGCTATAAAAAAACTCTTCAAACATAAATTATTGGGCTTTATCCGACACATAGTATGAACGTTGAACGGATTCGATATATCACATATTAAGAGAGTTATAGCAATATTTCACTTTTTCGAAAAAAGCCCCCCATTTTCACCCCCTTCTACCGATTTAGCCCAGTAACGAACTCGACCGAGATTTTATTGGTATACATATTCGGTAAAAAGTGATTGGTGAAAAATTACGGCAGTTATCGTGTCCACAAGAAACTGATATATATATATATACTTTTGAACTGACGGTGGTTTTGGGGTCTGGGGGATGTGAAACGCGAAGATATGTCGAAATTTTCCGGAAGTCGAAACATGGTAGCCTACCCATTGCAATAGTTAGATTTCTAATGAAATCTACCTCTGGTTGGTTCCTCAGTTTAGGGGCTGCGACAACGCGGTCATCTAACCCCGTGTACTTTGGGTGAGTGTAGAATCTGTCTGATAAACGGTGTGAATTGTAATGGATGTATTAGTCTGTAATTCAGGTAAGGACTGCAGACGGTCAATTTCAAGCAGTAGTTCCTAATGTTGCTATCAGGTACTACCGTCAATGACACCTAGCTGTGAACTTGGCTACTAGATGCCACCCCAACTAGCAACTCGTAACGAACGTTGGAACTTCCCCTCCAAAGGAAAGCATACTGAGGGATTTTAGCGCTCTTAGAAAATCCGACGACTTCGGCCGGCTTTGAAACCGCGACCTTGGGCATAGACATTCTGCATGCTACCAGTTACGTCACCGAAGCCGCTTCCCACTTAGTCAGATGTCAAAGTCAACCCCTGGCACCATCCAGCCCATGACGGGCTAAGGCCGACCAAGCGACCGCTGCCCAGCCATTTGGCCTGCAGATATTGGGGTGACGCGTGATCAGCGCGTCGGGTCCCCTCGGCCGTTAATATTGGTATTCGTGATCGGGGTGCTGTCTCACTGTCAGACAGCTACTCAATTGTCCTCACGAGGCTGAGTGCGCCCCGTTCCAACCCTCACGTCAGTTTTAAAATCCCTGACGGAGCCGGGGATCGAACCCGGGGCCTCCGGGTGAGAGGCAGGCGCGCTACCCCAACACCACGGGGCCGGCTTAGTCAGATGGAAATACTGAATCTGATCTCGTGCAAGTGCGTTGGCATGGCAACGGCTCATCCCTCATCAATTTAGTAGTGTTGCCATGGCAACCTCTGATAGCTCTTGGCATTTTCTTATAATTCCGAAATCATTTTTCTCATCCCTTGGCGTAATGGTGGGTCATATCAAAAATTCTTTCAGACAAAAGTTTTAGGTAATTATTAGGGGAATATTGTCCATTTTGTACGGTTTTGATATTGTGCCTATTAAGAGAGATATGATTAATGTTTCCCGAAAAACCCACTTTTTTTCACCCCTTTGGTCAATGGTTGGTGCTATCAAAAAACTTATTTGACATAAATTGTTGGCACTTATCCGACACATATTATGAACTTTGAATGGATTCGATATTTCACGTATTAAGAGAGTTATAGCGAAATTTCAATTTTTCGAAAAAAGACCCCCATTTTCACCCCCTTCGACCGATTTTGCCCATTAACGAACTCGACCGAGATTTTATAGGGATACATATTATGTAAAAAATTCAAAGTGATTGGTGCAAAATTACGGCAGTTATCGTGTCCACAAGAAACTGATATACATATATATATACATATATATATATATACATAAATTATATATAAACTTTTGAACTGACGGTGGTTTTGGGGTCTGGGGGATGTGAAACGCGAAGATATGTCGAAATTTTCCGGAAGTCGAAACATGGGACCCATTGCAATAGTTAGTTTTCTAATGAAATCTACCTAAAAGAAGCAGCTTGTAGTTTTACATGTCCGTTAATCTTGCGATCATGAGCCACAGGACACCCTTTTTACGTGGAATCTGAACCACAGGACATGGAATTTCTCTTCGAAAATCTCACATGTATTGATTGGGAATTGAACGCGGTCCACCTTAGTGAGAGGCAAACAGCTTGAACGCTGCGCCACCACGCCTTTCGACTATTATACTGTAGCATAATAGACACATCATTAAATAATAATACTGTATTATAATAATTATAATAATGGCGATGTTATTAATCACTCATGAATTGACTCTCACCAAAAAAGGTTGAAGGAAATAGCATATCAGGGCAGATGACATCACCGTTCCTCCCCTCAAAACCACAATTACTAACTAAATAGAATGTCGAATGTTGAGATAGCAAAGCACGTTAGTTATGATCAGTAACGTATGTATCTTGTTTGTAAAACTTAGTCCAGGTGTTCCTCAAGGGATAATTTTTATTCTCTGATTTAAAAATGCATGCATTAATGACTTGAATATTAAAACAGTCTGCCATAAACCAACATTGGTAAAAACATGCAGTGATCAATAATGACATTGGGATACGTTCTTTTGGGAACATACTATTGCAATTAATCCGAGTAATAACAGAGTAGATATTCCTTCAAAGAATTACAAGGTATTTGCGATGGACATCTAAATTAAATTGTCGACTCCGTGGTGTTGAGTTAGCGCACCTGCCTCTCAATTGGAGGCCCCGGGTTCGATTCCTGGATCAGTCAGGGATTTTGGAAACTGCAGTGAGGACTGGAAACGGGTGCACACAGTCTAGTGAAGCAAACTGAGTAGAGACGGGTTTGATTTCTACCTCAGTCATTCTGGAAGTGGTTTTCCGTGGTTTCCCACTTCTACTCCAGGCAAATGCCACGGTCACTTCCCTCCCTAATCCTACGTCAATTAAAAATTACGCACACTAGTACAGTTATGACAATAACACAGCTTATCAAACAAACTCTACCGACACCCAAGTGCGTGGGGATATATGATCACGATGTCGCAAGGCTCCTAAAAAACCAACAACAACCAACGAATTAAAAATTAACAGAATTCCAGACTCGTGGACACTCCACCACTGATTTTTTTTGTTTCTTATTTTAGGGGCTGCGACATCCTGGTCATATAAACCCGTGTATTTGGGTGTGTGCGTGTTATTGTGATTGCTGTACTAGTGTGAGTATTTGTAAATTGGGGATAAAATTGGAAAGGAAGCGGTCATGACCTAAGTTAGGAACGATCCCAGCATTTTCCTGGAGTAGGAGTGAGGGTAAACCAAGGAAAACCACTTCCAGAATTGTTGAGGTGCGAATAGAACCCACCTCTTCTCAGTCTTGCCTCACGACAATGAGTGTACCCCGTTACAGCTCTCTCGCCAGAATCAAAATTACTTGGTAGAGCCACGATTCGAAACCGGAGCTCCAGGACGACAGCCATGAATGCTAGCCACTTCACCATGAGGTGGTCATTCTACCACTGACCCACCGTAAGAGCGACCTGATGATAAAACAAGTAAATGGGGCTGATAACCACGATGTAGCAAGCCCACAAAGTGAAAAAAGAAAACCAAGCTTACCTTTTGGGCACTCTTGTCATCATTACTGTACAAACTTGGTGTTAATAAAACAAGAAGCAGGTGACTTTTAATTATGGTGTAAGCATCTTTAAATAATTATAGGCCAGCTAATGAAAGTGTAAAGTGACTGAGGACAGCGCAGGACCGGCGGTTGAATAGGAAACGCGTTTGTGAGTAGAACGCGTCAATACGTGACATGATTCGATATTCTATGCCTCAACCAATAACTGGAAAGCAGCCGGGACAAACAACTTAATCAGCTTCTAGAAAAATGTGCTTTTCTTGTTATAAAGGACGAAACGATATTATGGTATTCAATGGAGAACAAGTTGTTGATATATGACAGGGGCGGCCAATCATTGCACGCTCGGCGTGCCAGCTCGCGTCTGACCGAGTCAAGTTGGGATCACTGGCGCATCAGACGTAATGTAAACAGACAAATAAACAAACAAGATGTTCTTCCAATTTGTTGGTTGTTCGAAACATCTACATTTTGTTCGCGCTTTACTCCGCCTATTGGTACTTGAAGATTACGTGCTTAGCATTAAAACATTTTGTTGTTGTTGATTGATTTAGGGGCTTTGCGACATCGTGGTCATGTAGCCCCGTGTACTTGAGAGTGTGTGTATATATATATATATATATATATATATATATATATAATTTGTCTGATATCCTGTGTAATTGTGGTGGCTGTATTAGTGTGTCTATTTGTAATTGAGATGAGGATTGGGAAAGAGGAACGATCCCGGCATTTGTCTGGAGTATAAGTAGGAAACCACAGAAAACTACTTCCAAGATGGCTGAGATTCTCGCACCAGAAGCACACCGGTGTGAAGTCAGCGTGCCAGCACGCCCGGCGTGATATAGGACAATGTTTTCTAGATATCTGAAAGGTAACCTGCGAGCATCTGCAGTTCAGTCCCTCATGCGCAATTCCAGAGAAATACGATTTATAATAATCAGTTCTAACTTTTGTTATATTTTTCGCAATCACACACACACCCAAGTACACGGGGCGACATGACCACGATGTCACTAAGCCCCTCAATAAATCAACAACAACAACCAATAATAATAATAATGTTATTGGGTTTACGTCCCTTGTAACTACTCTGGCGTTTAGAGACGCCGGGGTGCCGGAATTTTGTCTCGAAGGGATCTTTAACGTGCCAGTAAATCTCGCTCGCATTTGCGCACCCTCAAATGCCAGCTGACTGTGCCAAGATACGAGCCCGCAACCTTAGAACAACATCCAGTTTCTTAATATATATTCTTGCAATCACAAATCTTGATACGTGAAACACTGTATTAGTATGATCGTGTTTCGAACATAAGATGATTTGGACGCTAGCATACGGTCCAACGGCTCTGGGTTGAATTTCCAGCTGGGGTCATGGCATTTTAACTTCGGATGGTTAAATCCCTAGACTTGTTGTTATATCTTGATGAATACAGTGGTTTTACATTTGTCTGTTTGACCATGCTAAATAAAAAATATGGCTTTTAACATACTCCTATCCCCGTGGCGAAGCCGTGCTCCTTAAATCGTTGACCAAGAACGCGAGAGCAGCTGCAGCAAGTCTGGAGGTTGCAGGTTCGAATCCCAGCGCTAATATGGCTACAGTGGGTGTGATTTCTCCACACTCCCTCCAGGCAAATGCAGGGATAGCACCTTATTTCAAGTCCTGGGCCACCTTCCTCATCCCTGACCCTAATATAGTTATCCATACTACTCGAGTCATTACATACATACAGGTAATCAGGCAAGTCCAACACACACTCAACTACATGGGGCTGATGACCAAGATATCCCATTTCCCTAAAATGGATAAATGCCTCAATTGTATTCCTGGCTTGATTATACGAGAGAAACTACTGAGGTACGGGTGATGCTGAGTAGTGGTATTCAGGACACAGCGAATGCTTGAGGATATTGTGGTAGGTGTTGCTCATAGTGTCATAGCTGCTGCACTTGTTCAGTGAGGAAAGCAATGACAAACTACCCCACTCTTCACCTTGCCTAGTACGCCTCATTATAGCGCTGCATTGGTATTACCTTTTCTTTATTGGCTGCTTGTGGGAGAAAGTGTTATACACACACACACACACACACACACACACATCTTATGATGGTGTTTTTAGAGAATTCGACGAGCGTAACTACCTATTAGGTAGGTTAATCCCCCAACTCGGAGACCAGCGTATAGTCTGGATTTCATCCATCTACAGTAAATAGAAATACCCACAGGTATTTAATAATAATGGCGGTAGAGATGGGATCCCTCGCTTAGTCCGTGGGAAAAGCCGACCCTGGAAGGTAAAACGATAGCGAAAAAGAGAAATTTAATAATAATCTAATACACCTTAGTCAATAACAATTTTAAATAAATATTTATTAATTCAATACCAGTTTCCACCACATTAGGGCCTTTTTCAGTTGTTCAAAGAAGAAAAGAAAAAAAACTGATGGTAAAATGGGAGCAAAGCTTTTGAAAATAATATTTAAACTTTGTCTTTCGTATTTAAAATATTTATAAAAAATATAATTAAACAAGATGTTCAGTAATGAACAAAAAGCTTATTTTCTCTAAATGCATGGTTATAGTTATAACTCATTGCCCTTTCTGTGGAGTACAAGTTAATGTTGCTTGTAGTAGCTTGTTGAATAACAACATGCCATATTATACCTTGACTAGGGTGATAGGCCCGCCCCTAGCTACCTCGTAAACTGTCGTCTCAGTAACTAAATGGAGATTGTTGGAAGAAATGAAAACGTAAAAACACTTAAAGTGGGCGATGTGATGAAGATAGAGATATGCTCCCACGGACTTTTTTGTACAACTTTTCATGCTGAAAAATTCTTACACTCATAGTATATACAGATATTTTTAACTGTTTGCCCAGCGTAAGCTTAACAAGCGTACGGACGCCAGGTTTTCTTCGACCTTTTCACTGAAATCGTTACTGCTTGGCTTTCTTTGATGATAAATAAATTATTTTCTACAGAAACCTTTCTTGAGATATTCTTTACAGAATGGTGAAAACCGCATCAAATCCATCCAGTGGTTCTCGAGAGTATCCGTGACATCCAATAATCGAAGACTTTGTTTTATACTATGTAGAGATTGATTGAATCCTCACTTGAATTATAAATACACACACTAATACAGCCATCGCAATGGCACAGAGTAGCAGACAATATTCAACACTCACCAAAGTACACGGGGCTAAATGACCATGATGTCCAAACCTCTCAAATGAAACATAACAACAGCTTCCTACCCAAATCCTTTCTCGTTTAAAAGTACACACACAGGCATCACAGTGACATAGGTTATCATACAACTTCTACACACTCCCAAGTACACGGGGATATATCAACATTATTATTAACATGATCCGCAAAGCCACTAAAGAATCAACAACAACAGACTCTACCGCGGATCAAGGACAACGAATTTTAATCGCTGTAGTCCAGTGTTGAAATATGTGGTGTTATAAGTATGTATAATATTTTTGATTGCAAATACATACTACTGTATATATGCTTAACATTATAACGTGTGAGTAGTTATAAATCAATAAATATAAAAAATCAAGTAAAAGAAATTAAAGCCGCTAGGATTTGAACCTCAAACCTCAAGATTCTGAGTCTAGCACGCTTCAACGCTGCTGCACATGCCCACTACACTTCTACAACTAATGCCTAACATAATTATTAGCCTACTTTTCACATTTTGCAAAAATGAGGAAAAAGTAGACTGATGAGACCAGGCAAATGTGTGTCTGTCTGTCTGTCTGTCCGTCTAATTGTCTGTCTGTCTGTCTGTCCTTCTGTCTGTCTGTCTGTCTGGCTGTGTGTGTGTGTCCCCTATCAACTCCTAAACGGCTGCAGCAATCGAAACAAAATTTGGTAGGAGTAAAGATCTATACCTGCATATGTCACGGCCATATTTGAAAATGATGTCAGTGCTACCAACTGCTGAGAAATCGCAATTGAAATTTGAGCTCCATGTTGGATATCATGGAAGGTATGCATGGGAGCTATTTCAAAATTGGCACACGTAAAGATAATAATATTGCAGTTTAATTTCCAGGAGGCCATACACGGCAGTGTTGCCAAAATGATTATAAGCCTGCTGATAGGTCCAAATTTTAAATGCATATAACTTCTACACTATCAATTGGATTTCAACCACACTTCGTATGTGCTATGTGTACATAAACAGATATGACTGAGCGTATTCTTAAGACCCACCAGAGCTGCCAACTGTTAATAAATGCTCTCAATTTTTATAAATCCAAATACCCACATATCAGAAAGTATGCATGCCGATAGCTTTGAAGTATGCACACTTATAGTACCTGATATTCTATATTAATTTGGAGTAACTTATACACGTCAGTGCTACCAACATTATTATATGCCTGCTGAAAGGTCCAACTTTAAATACATGTAACTTCTATACTATCATTTAGATTTCAACCAAATTTCGTGTGTGTAATGTGTTCCATAACAGATATGACTATGCCGATTCTTAAGGGTAACCAGGGCTGCCAACTGTTAATAAATACTGTCTCTATTTTTAACCCTAATATCAATATATCAGAAAGTATGCAAGACAATAGCTCTAAACTTTGCACACGTATAGTACCTGGCATTCTAGATTAATTTGGAGTTACTAATATAGGCCTACGCCAGTGCTGCCAACATGATTCTAAGCCTGCTGATAGGTCCAATTTTAAAATGCATGTAACTTCTATACTAACTAATGGATTTCATTCAAAATTGACACAACGATAGATCATATTATTTCTGATTATTTCTGACCAATACATGTATGTCATTGTTGCCAACATGATTTCACGCGCGCTGTTAAATCCAATGTTTAACTGCATGTAACGTGCATGCTATCCATTGGACTTCAACCGAATGTTGTATTCTGTACCTTAAGAGATGGAACTAAGAATATATTCAGTCACGAGGGCTGCCAACTATAGTTCTCTATTAGGCTACATTATGCCCGGTATACAGTATTTCGAACTAATTACAAATTTCGAATTACCAACTTAATTTCGTCATTATTCTAGATAGATCCATTTATATTAATCATTAGCATGAATCTTAAATTTTAAGAAAAGTAGGCTCTTTAGTTCGTCACGGAACTTCTTGTTTTTGTCTTGGAATGAACGATTTCATGAGCGTTATGTGCCGTTTTTATAAACCATTTTATACTAAATTTGTAGTATTTTGTTCAGTACATTCCGGGAAGACTATCAAGCTACTAAAATATGAACTAGCGAGCAAACAATAGCCACCATTTTCACCCAACAGGTCGGCACGTCCCAGCACGATACGGCACGGTCTGCCTGAATTTTTAGTCACATGTATGGTATAACATTCTATTATAAGATTTTAATATCCTACGAGTCATCTCCTTGAGGACAGTTTAAACCACCCTCTGTACGATAAACGCATTTGGTGAGGCCGGTCTTTGTTGAATCGTAAGTAACGGTTAGGCTATATTACTTGCATAATTCATACGTCAACCAACTAAAAACTATGTTCTGATGACCTTGTAGTTTGGGCAAAAGAAACTTCCCACATTTAGGTATATTGTTGCAAAATATGGTAAAGATCGGATGATTAGGTTTGTCGTAATTGGATTTAACCTTAGAACATTTGGGTGGGAGCCATTTCTATTTCGTTATGATAGCGTCGATATAGAACATGACACTGCGTTGTCCCTTGCTATTGCTACCTCTGAACCAAAGGTGATTCAATTTTGTTTTGTTGTGGTTGAATTGATAGGGAGATCGATTTGCACACATACACGGCCGCCATCTTCAAACTATTTGGCTGATGACCTTGTAGTTTGTTCAAAAGACGCTTCTCACATTAAGGTGTGTTGTTGCAAAATTTGGTACAGATCAGATGATTACGTTAGTCGTAATTTGATTTTAGCTTTGAACATTTGGGTGGTCGTCATTAAGTTTTCGTCAAGATGGCGGTGATATTAAACTGGAGACTGAGGTGTCCATTGCTAGTGCTACCTCTGTACCAAATTTCGTTCAATTCGGTTTCGTCGTGTTTGAATTGATATGGGGGTACAGATATATACACTCACATACACACACACAGACTGACAACTTTTGGCCCGTGTAGATCTCATAAGTATACTTTAAAATTTGTGCAAAAATCGAAAATAGGCTAAAAATCTTCATAGCTGAACTCTTTGCTGTGTGGAGCATAATAATGGAAAATGTTGATGAATCCTCCAGAGATTCCCACCTTAGTTTTTTTATCATTCGAGTTACCAGGGCCATATATACAATTGTTTTTCAGTGGGGGGGGGGGGGCGGTAGGGGGAGTCGGGGGTAGGGGGGGGGGGCAGCTGACTATCCTGAAAAATTGTGAGTATTCTCAGGGGATTGTCACCGCAAAATACCTGGAAATATCAACAAATATCTTAGAGCATATAACTTTGCGTAATTATTTTAGGTAAGAGTTAATTGTAAAATTCAAAGTTTATATAGCCTACAATTAGTGGCAATACAAAAAAATGTTGTAAAATACAACACAACACACACATACAGTTTTATACTTAATGAATTTTCTATTATGGCCCATGGAGTATGAATAGCAAATATCTAAATATCTGTCAATTTATTAAGCAGAAAGGTAAACAGATTTTATTTTTTATAAATTGATAGCCTAATTTATTTCTCAAAAGTGCAGTACTGTGGAATTCTCAATTTTGCCTCACAAGGCTCCAGCCCCGTTCCAGCCCTCAGACCAGAATTTAAATTTCTTGGTAGAGCCGGGAAATGAATTCAGACCTCCGGGGCGTCAGCCAAGAATGCTAGTCACTACACAATGAGGTAGTCTAATTTCAATCTTAATATTGTTTAGAACTTAGCCTATAAGTTAAGATTAGGGTACAACCAAATTAACATTTATTTTATACTTTTACCAAAGCAACACTTTCTTAATATTTATTGGCATTTTTTTAGGGGCGGGGGGGGGGGTGCGCCGGGCCCCCACAGCACTCCCCTTATATACGCTCCTGTGAGTTACACTACTTCTTGGATTAATGATGATCATGATTATGAAGCAGATTAAAAACCACTGCACGAAGACGTCCTTTAAGCTATCGATGCTACTGTGAGACGTATAGAATAACAATGCCAAATATCTCGATCGCTCCTGGGGCAAGGAAATAACAACTTCCGAGAATCCACGTTTTGCAACTCGTGATCCCGGAAGCTTATCAACGGGATACCCACAAAATGAAGCCTCGTTACATTTTACTGGGAATATAACGAACCAGTTTTTCGCTGCTGTGTGGCGCTTCGTCTACATGAATAGTGGATGTCATGGAGGGCGGGGGACGAACTATGTTGTGATGTATTGTGATCCCACGTTAACGAGCACCGCTTTTCAGAGCGCGAACACCAGATAACACCCATTTAATTGAAACTGACATTCAATCAGCGCGGATAGCTATGACCAAAAGTTGGGCAAAAAAGTATACAAAAAGAGACTGCAGTAGAGAGAATCAATTCCACGAACGTCTGTCTGACGCCACACTTTGCTTCCGAGAAGGCAAGGTGCGGTTGAGCGCTTTACGGTCTCCTTGATGGACTCCTGAGATACCGGTATGTTAAGCTGGTTGACAGCTCAACACTTCAAACATATTTCAAGTGAAAAGTGGGAGTCTTACAGTTGTTGGTTGGTTCTTCAGTTTAGGGCAGGGGGATGACAGTTCATAGGGAGCGCGAGGGTCGCGGTAAAGCTCTGCTCAGGATGTTCTGCCAACCAATGAAGAATTAATTTTAGCACTAAGGTTCCGTAGTTGGCACTCGTGAACGCTGACATAAAACCGACTGGCGGAAGCGGGAATAGTCTGTATTGATTGATTTTCCTCGTGGTGTTGTTGGTTGTTTTGATTTGTTCGGTATTTTGATTATTTATTTGAATTGAATTGAGAGTCAATCATGCCACTGCAAGGGAGGAAAAATTGCCAAGCACCGGGATGTAAGAATTATAATGATAGTAAGAACAATACGGCAATTTTCATCTTCCTGGTGTTGACCATGTGTAAAACTAGTGGGCAATATGGACTACTCTCGAATAAAAATATATAGAGAATAAATGTGTGCATTTCATCTCTTGTTTGTTTAAAATTTGTGGTTTAGGGCTACGGGGAGGGGTGGGTGGCAGCCGGCATGCTAGGTAAAAAGTGAGGTTATGGCAATATAGTGTGCATTTGGACAGTTTTCTCTATATTCATCGAATATCCTAACAATTCTGCAGAGTAGGAGAGATAAGTTTAATTATCCTAAAGGTGAATTAAGCTCTAGAACGGCATAACTGTGTCCTTCGTGACAAAGCTATTGCCAACATTGATATATTCATTCATTCATTCATTTATTTGCAATGGCGGGTGTGTCCCCCGGTGGCAAAATGTATTATTTTCCTATCTGGACGTATATTTCAGCGCCTAGCGAAAAGCGCAGTTATGTTTGTGTCATTTTCATGAATAATCAATAACTCACCGCAGAACATACTGTTCAATTACGAGAAATAAAAGCTACTTTCATATGGCTTTTTACTTTTTATGTTGCCAGACTTGCCGGAGCAGTACATAGCCTCAGGCGTTGCTCTCTCTCGGAAATTCTATAACCAAAAGTGACGAATCTCTTATAGTTTACATGATCCTTGGTTTAGGGGCTGCGACAACGCTGTCATGTTGCCCCGTGTACTTTGGGTATGTGTAGAATCAGTCTGATAACCGGTGATAATTGTGATGGCTGTATTAGTGGGTGTTATCTGTTTTTTATTCAAGTAAGGACTGCAAACATTCAATTTTCAAGTAGTTCCTACTTTTGCCACCAAACACAACCGTCAACGCGACAACTAGTAGTGAACTTGGGTAATAGATGCCACCGTACTCGGCTCTTGGCGACGGACGTTGGAACCTATGAGCATTAGTCAAATCTACCCTAAAATTTAGCTTCACACAATTGCAATTAGTGGTAGGTTCTTTTACATGCCATAAATCTATGACATGGAACCGACGGCAAACTTCCCATCCGAAGGAAGGCATACTGCGGGATTTATAACGCTCTAAAATAATCCGACGACTTCGGTCGGGTATGAACCCGCAACCTTGGGCATAGAAGCTCAGAATGCTACAAACTACGCCACCGAATCTGCTCTTTTACAGCTGTCGGAAGCAAAAAGTTATATTACTGCCTTCGCGTTTGCTCTACGAACTAGCTCGAGAATCATAATATAGAGAGATTACGATGTATAATGTTGCTACCATCTATACCTTAGTATGAAGAGTTGTTGTTGATTATTTAGGGAATTTGCGACATCGTGGGCATATATCCCCGTGTACTTGAGTGTGAGTGTAAACTTCGTTTGATAGCCTGTGTCACTGTGATGTCTGTAGACTACTAGTAATTATGCTATTGGTTTTACGTCCCTTTTAACTACTGCGGCTTTTAGAGACTGAGCCATGCAGTCAGCCTAACTGTACTAGTGTGTGTATTTGTAGTTAAGGTAGGATTTGGGTAGGAAGTGGCCGTGATTCAAGTATTTGCCTGGAATAAAAGTGTGAATCCACGGAAAAACACTTCTAGGATGGCTAAGGTAGGAATCGAACCCACCTCTTATCAGTTTGGCGTCACGAGGGTGAGTGTACCCCGTTTCAGCCATCAGACTAGAATTACATTTCTTGGCAGATCCATGAATCGAACCAGAGCCTTCGCGATGACTGCTAAGAATGCTAGCCACTACAGTACGAAGCAAAGAGAGAAAGGCAAAGAGAGCCTGGTTCAGTGAGACACAGAATGGTCTGCATGAGAGTAAGTTAGTTATTATTGGTTAAAGGGCGGAAATACAAGGTCATCTGTCCGTAAGGTCTGCATGTGATTCAGCGGAAATACAAGGTCATCTGCCCTTTGCGTGTGATTGGGGTCTCATGTGATCATATCCAGGAGCGTGACCAGCTTAAGAGAAAACTCCTAGAACACCAGAGGTTCCAGCCAAAGCCAACGTTGAAAACTGGAAAGGCGTGGACGAAAGAGAGAAGAAAGTACAACACAATCTACGAATGAGAATAACTACTGCAGAAACACTAAATCTCAAAGAAATCCGTTCAAATGTCATGGTACGTAGTTGGCTAAAACGATATAATAATAATAATAATAATAATAAAACCTCTACAACAAAAAATGCATATCCTGGAACGCCAAAATAAAGCGCTACAACACTGTGGTAAATACAGAATGCCTGTACGCCAGCAAATGCCTTTCGATAGACTACAAGCTAGAGAATTGGAGGTCCTGGAAAGGAGAATGCCATGGAAAATCATGGGCCCGATCCAGACTGAAACCGGACGGAAATTTCGGAGCAACAACGAAGTCTAAGAATGAAAAAATACTGGAGAAACACAAAATATCAAAGAAATCCGTTGAAATGTCGTGGTTCTTAGAATGTAGAAAAAATCTCTGAGACCATGAGGAAATGGAGGTTAATATTTCTTGGACACCTGTACAGAATGAACAAATCAAATTAACCAAACAGTTATTTGAGTACTTCTGGAACTAGAAGACCACTACATCATGGATTAAAGAATCTCGGAAAGACCTTGAAAGTTCTAAAATCCTGGAGGCCCAAATGTCCGAAAAGGATAAGTTTCGAAACAGTAGGCTATACACGATCTGGAAGGGTTTCAAGACAAGATAAGTACTACAAATACCGGAAGAGCTTGGACGGAAGACCAACGGCAACAGCACAGCGAACATATAAAGGAGTACTGGAGGCAGGGGAAATTACTTACAAAGCAGAAATAGTGATATTGTAGCGTGATCCTAAGCGGTCAATTTACAAATAAGATATTAATAATAATATATCCGAAACGTTTTTATTATCAATAAAATACTCCTTATTACACAATCCTTCTCCTACGAAACGCTTGCACTAAAACTGATGTAAAGCCTTAGCTACCGGCGTCTGTTTGTGAAGCTGTAATAGCATTGCATCAAAATAATAACAGGGGGAGGATTTTAAAGCAGCACAAAGTTTCATTCTAACCAGGCGCCAGCGATTTTTCACCCTCTCTCCCTCATTATGGCCCTCGGGAAATAAAACCACTCTACTGCTGGTGCAGATGATAATCATCTTAATGCGCATTTCCTCCACGGTAACCATCCACTGAGCTCTAAATTCCCGCACTGGGTTACATATTCTCACACATGTGCTGTAAGCCCCAAGTAAATCTTTCCATTAAAAGTATTTGCATTATACCAATAGGTCGACCGGATTAGCTCAGTGCACTAACACGCAACGCCATGGGGTCAGGCTATCTCTTCAGATGCTCACGACGAGTGGGCTTGAATAGTATTGTTGTAGAGTGGGTCATTTGGCCAATTTGGTAGCTATCTTAATAAATCAACAATAAAGTCCGGTTCGATAACGTATTGAATCGAGGCGCTCTGGGTTTGATATATAGTCCACTAATGTTGAATGAAATCTATCTGTTAGTGCGGAAGTTATATGCAGTTAGGAACAATTGGAATTCGATTCCAAAAACTACCATAAGGGAAGAAGAAGGATTCACGAAAAGCGTTAGGAGCCAAATAACAAGATTTGGTAAAAAGGGACAGACCCTAGCAAAAATGTTTATTCACAAAACACAAGTAAATAAAATGAAAAGAATACTGAACTCTTCTTCTTCTTCTTCTTTTGCTTTAGCGTTTGTCCCACCTCGTGGCAGGGTCCGCTATTTGAGTCCGCTGTCTCCACTTGACTCGGTCATGGGCCATGTCCGGATGAAGGTTGACGCCTTTCAAATCCCTGTGCAGTGTATCGGCCCAACGTTGTCTCGGTCGCCCCTTTGGTCTTTTCCCGGCGACCTCCAGTGTGTAGCCCTGTTTTGCAATGGTGTCCGCTCCTGACCGTAGCACATGCCCAAACCATTGCAGACGACCCTCACGCATTTTGTTACTGATTGCTGCGATACCAAATCGTTCCCTTATTCTTTGATTGGGGATGTGATCCAACCTAGTAATGCCAGCTGTCCATCTAAGCATCTTGGTCTCCATGACACTTAGCCGACGTTCTGCTTCGTTCGTGGTCGGCCAACATTCGGTACTATAAAGCGCTACGGGACGAATGACAGTGCGGTAAATCTTCGATTTTAGGTGGTCTTTCATCTGGCGATCGCACATGACACCTGTCGTTGTTCGCCACTTCATCCACGCAGCATTAATTCTTATGTTGACCTCCTCGGTGAGTCGACCTTCAACAGTTATCGTAGAGCCAAGATACTTAAATTTTGTCGTTCGAGGCAGATCATCGCCGTCGACTTGGATTGTTCCGATTTCTCCAGCATCCGTTGTCATATATTCTGTTTTAGCTTTGTTAAGCCGCAGGCCATATTGACTTAAACGATCACTCCATTCCTGGACTTGATGTTGGAGATCCAGCTTGTTTTGAGCGGCCAACATAACGTCATCAGCGTACAGAATGGTCCAAGGTAACGGTTGTTGTAGAATACTGAACGATCTAAAGATAATTATAAAGCAATTAGTTGAACGAGCCATGCAAAGTAGAGCCGAGTAAGTGGAGAGCTCGTAGCTCATTTACAAAATGTTATTATTATTATTATTATTATTGATCACAGTTATGATCAAGCAGTGGCTTGCACAGCAAACAAGAATATGTTACTCGAAAAGTCCTGACTGCGGTTACAGAAATTGCCCACAGATGATGATGATGATAATTGTTGTTTTAAGGGGCCTAACATCTAGGTTATCGGCCCCTAAGCAATTGCCCACAGAAATCGAATAACTGAGCAGATATATTCGGGAGACCAGATTTCCGAACGAGTCGCCATTATTTTTTGGGTGGCTGAAACTGCACAGTTGCCATCCGTGTGTATTGGAAGAATCCCTCACTATTTATTTCTCAATAACATACAAAACTCCAGGAATATCAATATCGGCCCTGTAACCTTAGTTTCTAATCACCCTTTGTACATAACACTCATAAACATAATGTCTCATAAGTTATTTTATATTTTACACATAAAATTATGTTCATCATTTCGATAATTTAATATATATTTTTCCCATCTATATTTCTAATGAAACAACAGGCCTCCATGGTTTAGGCGGCAGTACGCCGGCCTCTCACCGCTGGGTCTGTGGTTCAAATCCCGGTCACTCCATGTGAGATCTGTGCTGGACAAAACGGAGGCAGACAGGTTTTTCTCCGGGTACTCCGGTCTTCCCTGTCAAAATTTCATTCCGGCAACACTCTCCACTATCATTTCATTTCATCTGTCATTCATTTAATCATTGACCCAGAGGAGTGCGTCAGGCCTCGGCAGCCGGCACAGTTCATATCCTCGCCGCTAGATGGGGGCTTCATTCATTCCATTCCTGACCCGGTCGGAGACTGGAAGCAGGCTGTGGATTTTCATTATTTCTAATGAAACAAAAGTAGGTCATGTGTTATTTCTCCAGATTAATATTGTTCTCAAAGTTGCCGTGATGAAATGCCAGCTCCCGAAGGAAATTGACTGTCCGAGTGAGAGCAAACTGGAAACACATGTGAAATGACATTGTGTGTGGCCTGTACGTCAGTTTATTTCCCTGGAGTTCTAGGAATGCTGATAGAATGACAATAGTAACTGATTTGTGGACCAACACATGAGGTACGGACTATACATCAGGCAACATTGACAACCAATGTAATGTTTCTTGTGCAACTTTGTAAGGGATGAAGGATTTACAATGGATTGTATCGTGAGTGTATAATTGATTGTTTTCAAACTGCAAACTGTTTGATTTTCATACTGTATTTTACCTCTGTTATTTATATGTTATTTGTACAAGCGTGAAAGGCTTACATATGTGTAGTTTGTGCTTAAATAAATAAATGAATAAATAATTAAATAAATGAATAAATGAAGATATAATTGAAGAATGAATAAATACATTATTATTATTATTATTATTATTATTATTATTATTATTATTATTATTATTATTATTATTATTATTATTATTACTATTACAAGCAAATTACCACTTTCGATCACGCTACAACTTCATTTATTTCTCCTCGAGCAGAGTTCTCTTTGTGCCCAGTCTTTTTTATCCAGAAGAAACCAAATATCTGTTTGGTTAGTCTTTTGTCGTTCATTCATTAGGCTATTATTATTAGTATTAGTATAGCACACGCGTTCGATTTATGACTACGATATCCGCAGACTCTACAATAACCAACAACAAAAACGGGAGAATGTACAGAAATCGTTTAAATTAGAGAATGAATAACCAGTCAAGAACTTGCGAATGCTGATTTATTCTGAAGTCTTATTGTTTGAATTATTGCCTTCAATTAGCCATAGCTATTAGTCTATGTACCTGCATGCTTCTTCGATACTCAGCTTAATGTGAATTTAAATGGTAAAATGACAGCAATTTACTTTCCAAAGATTCTCCAAAGCTCTTTTTTTCTTACAGCTTCTCTGGAAGCCATGAATCCCCAGTGACAACAAGTAAGCCCCGCTATTGGTGGAGATTACTTTTGATCGATGGCCAGTTCGTAACTGTCACTTGTAGAGATCATCTCTGAAAGAGGAATGCTCAAAAGTATTTATTTCAATTAAATTCCACCGTCAATTCTTCACCGCACAGCATTCTCCAGGGTATTTCTCTTCGCAGTAGGTAATTATTACGACGTTCCATTCGAAGCAAAACATTAATAATTCCGATGGTACGGAAAAGAGTATCAACCTATCCAATTAAATGTTGAATCCACGTTTATACATTCATTCATTCATTCATTCATTCATTCATTTACATTATTTGCAAATGGGGTAATTGGGGGCTACGTGGCGCAGTCGGTAGAGGCGCTGAGCTTCTAACTGAAATGGCGTGGGCTCGATCCCCACCCTGGTAGTGGATTTTAGAATCAAATCTACCACTTTCGGAAACGCAAATAGCCCTGGGGTTCACTCAGCCTTCACCAGAAATGAGTACCTCGGTAATTCTTGGGAGCAAAGACGGCCGGGCATGGAGCGGACAACTCCATCCCATCTAGTGCCGATGTCACAAAGGGTGGAAGCCTTCCATTACTCCCAGGGCCTCCATGGCCTGTACGGAGTTGGCTTTTTTTTTTTTCAAATGGGGTAATTAACCGGTGGCAAATTGTACACTTCCAGAAATTTTCCAATAATACCTAACACACTTAATGTACATAAGTCGCGATTTGGAAACGATATTATTTACAGTGGAGTATTTACACTATATTTCAGTCCTCTCTTAAACACATCAATATATTAGGGGAAAGGCTCTAAGACTGTTGCAGGTAATGAGTTCCAATTATCAATACCACAATATTAATGAAAGAATATTTCCCATAATTTGTACGCTGCAGTCGGCCATTAACTTCGTATCACCACCTTGCAGAAAGCAAAGTATATTTAGCCGGATGTTTGGAGGCTTGCGTGCTGAAATGATCCTTAGAGCATCTGCTCCTGATACGGCAACCCATCCGGACAGGTGATGCTCCAGAATAAGACCGTCACCCTGGCCCTCCAGGTTGGGGGTTGGGTGTGAGGTTAACAACCTCACCCCGAAAACATCTTATTGTTACAAACCCTTGAGCGAGCTTCGAAAGGTTTATAATAAACCTGGAAAATGAAAATGGTTGAGAACTTTGAACTTACCGTGGAATGAAAGAACTATGCTTCAGGGAAGAAGAATGATAGAAGTTGCGGAGGAAGTTCTTAGGTATGGAATTGACATACCGTGGTAGCAGAGCAAGAAGTGAGATGGAATGGTAATGGAAGAGTGGATAAAAAGAACTACTCCATGCATTACACTGGATCTTGGACAGGAACAGGGCAATGTGGAACAGATTTTATTATTAGTTAGAAATGGAACGAACCTATCTTGTGTTTGAGCCTTGAGGAGATTGAATGTGCAAAATAAGGCTTAAAGAACGCTTCATAAATGTATTCTTTATCTCGGTTCATGCACCTGCCCATGATAAGATTAATACATTCAATGACAGACTAAACAGAGACTGCAGCAATGTGTAAGAGTACGATGTAATAATTCTCCTAGGAGACTTCAATGCGAAGGTAGACAAGGAAGATTTTATTCAACATGTATAGCTGGTAATCATTCTTAAGATGGAAATGGCAATATGCTACGCTAGTTAGCAGACAATGACTAAGAGGGATGAGATCAGAGTACAAGCAGCAGAGATGAGATTCCTGAGAAGTACAGTATGGTCCAGAAAACGAGGAGGGACAGAGTGAGAAATGAAGATATACGGAAAGAACTGGGAGTACAGAAACTAAATGACAAACTGGAGCAAAACAGATTGAGATGGTTTGGACATGTCAAACGGATGAATGAAGTAAGGCTACCAAGACGAGCACTGCAATGACGGAGACTGGGAAGAGAGGACGGGGAAGACCAAGAATGCGTTGGATGGACTCGATGGAGAATAGTATTAGAAAACGGAACCTGGATTGGAACACTGTGTCGGAAGAGGAATGGTGGAACGACAGAACAAAGTGGAGAGGAACTATATTTGCCCCCACCCAGTGTCAACTGGAAAAGGAGAAGTGAAGAGGAAGAAGAAGAAGAAGAAGAAGAAGAAGAAGAAGTTAGCAGAAAGTAGTAGACTGATATTTGGAAGTACATGTTTTGATCACAAGGTTACTTGATAAAGGAACATGGAAAATGCTGGGTACTTGTATGGTTGATCAGATCGATCATGCACTGGTGTCGAGAAGGCACGCGTCTTTAGTTATGGATGCGAGATCTGCGCGGGCCTCTGCTGGGACACAGTTCACCATCTGGTACAAGTTTGCAAGTGCAGAATGCGGCAATGGATCATAATAATAATATCGTGTGGCCCCGAATGCTGGGTGCAAGCTATGTTATTTGCCCCCAAAGGGCAGCTTGCATGTCGAATTTCGTTGTTTCTTGAACACTATGAAAGTAAAGGAGGTTAGATATCTAAGCTCCTTGAACACTATAGCGCTTTCTAGTAGAGAAATGAGGAACTTTGTGTTGGCGGAAACTCCCGAGATTAATTTTGCCATTATAAACTCGGCCTACTGAATTCAAATGGATTCATTGACATGCCAACATCGTATAACATGGTGTCGCAATTTTTGCCGCCTTTCAAAAACAAAAACAAAATCACTTACCACGGCCAGGAGCGAACCTGCAAGCTTGGGGTTAATAGACCGACACGTTGACCACTCACCCACCGTGGCAAGCGGCAATGGATCAAAACGAGTGCAGTGAGATGTAGAAAAATTACAAGGGGAGTATGTCCGTCAATATCAGGGGATGCTGAGTAGGAATATGAAAGAGTGGTCCCAGAAATCGACTGAGAGTGACTCAATAAATGCAAAATGGACTAAAATAAAATAGACTATTGTTGAAGCTGCGAGAGAAACTGTTAAAGAAAAGAGGAGAGTGAGAAATGAGGAATGGTTTGATGATGAGTGTAGAACAGCAATAGAACAAAAGAATGCTGATAGATTAATCATGATCCAGAGATGATCAAGACAAAATCATAAGAGATACAAAGTAAGCAAAATATTGAGAAAGATGGAAAGGACATATTCAAAGGGATGTATGGAACCAATTTAGGAATTTAACACACAGAATGGAAATAGCAAAATATATCGTGCGGCTAAGTGAATGAAAAAAGACTTTTAAGCAAAAGACAAGTTCATGCAAGGATAAGGATGGGAAATTGGAGTGAAAGAAGAAGCCCTGGAAAGGTGGGCAGAGTATTTCACGGAATTGTTGAATGTGAAGGAAGGGGTAAGGGAAATTTTGATAATAGTGTGCATGAATACCGACTCAGAAGTACATAAACTCTCCCTTGAGGAGGTAATGAAAAAGGTGAAGCACCAGCGGAATGGAAGAGCTCCAGAAGGGGATCACCTCACTGCTGAACTAATACAACAGGGAGCAAAGGATTTAATTACAGTTCTACACATCAAATGTGAAATCTGGGAAAGGGAGGTAATGCCATAGAACTGAAGTATTGGACTAATCAGTCACATTTTTAAAGAAGGGGATAAGCTACAATGTAGCAGCTATAGAGGGTTCACATTTATAAGTTACAAGTTCATCTATTGTATATCACATAAGAGATTGAACAAATATGCTAAGGAAGTTCTCGGTGATTAAATGTGTGACTTTATATCTGGAAGAGATACAACTGACCAGATCTTCGTGATGAGACAGACCATGGAGAAGTGTTATGAATATTATTATGACATATTGTTCACTGACATCCGGCAAGCATTTGATAGTAAAGTATAAATAGGAAACAGATGCTAATTGAAATTGTACCAAAGAAACTAATTAAACTGGCTTAATTGACCATGGAGGGATCTCAAGCCAAGGTTTTTATTGTTGGAAAGACTGATGATTATGATGATAATTGTTGTTTTAAGGGGTCTAACATCTAGGTTATCGGCCCCTAATGGTCTGGGTGATAGCAAAAATGTCAATGAAGTGGAAACCAGAACGAAAATTAAGTGAGAAGGAAAATACTTACAAAGGGGAACTCAGATTGAAACTACTCACAAAATGGAGAGCGAGAATACTTACAAAAAGGAATTTAGAACGAAAATACTCACAAAAAGAATAAATTGAAAAATACGCACAAAATGTAGGTTAGGTTCAAAATACGTACAAAATGCAATGTAGAGTCGAAATACTTTACTTACAAAATGAAAGTGAAATTCAAAATAGTTACAAAATGCAAATGAGATTGAAAATACGTACAAAATGCAATTGAGGTTAAAAATACTTACAAAATGCAATTGAAATTGAAAATACACAATGCAATTTAGATCGAAAAACTCCCATTTCAGATCTAAAATACTTACAAAGTGCAATTGAAATTCGTAATACTTACAAAATGCAATTGCAATTGAAAATGCTTACAAAATGTATGGTAGTTTCAAACTACTCAAGTGGATGGACAATACTTACAAAATGCAATTTAGATTGAAAATACTTACAAAATGTAATTTAGATTCAAAATACCCACAAAAAGCAATTGAGAATCAAAATACTTGCAAAATGCGCACCCTACAGAATGCAATTTAGATTGAAAGTACTTGCAAAAAGCAGTTTAGGTTGAAAATACAAAATGCAATTGAAATTCTAAATACTCACAAAAGTCCTAGACCCTATATTGAAAGACTTACTAAAAAGCAATTTAGATTGCCAATCCTTACAAAATGCAATTGAGGTCGAAAACACTCACAAAATGCAATTATCGAAAAGACTTACAAAATGCAACGGAGATTGAATACGCCTACAAAATGGAGGGTAGATGCAAAAAAAAAACTACTTGGAATGTAGATACACGAGAAGCCAATTAACAAAAACAGTGCGGGAATCTTAAAGAGAAAGGGAAATATATGGAAAAGAAAACAAGAGGTCTGACCCCGCGAAGAAGGAGGGATCAGGAAAGATGAGACAAGGGCCAATTAAGGCGGGAAAGTGAAAGGCTCCCTGGGCCTCAGATACCCTAATACCGTCGGGGTCGGAAAAGAACAAGAGTTGACCAAGGGAGGTCGACAGGAAAGAAGACGGAGAGGAGCCCGGCACAAGTAATTGGAAGCAATGCCCGACTCAGCTGGGGTCCTGTGGTCGCCAACCCACGACCCACAAGATGTGAGCCCCTGGGGGAGATGGAAAGACTAATAATAATAATAATGTTATTGGTTTTAAGTCCCTTGATGGAAAGACTAGTAGAGTCTTTGAGATAAGGATTGGTATGAGGCAAGGAGACTTTCTATTAGCGCTACTATTCAATCTAGCTCTGCAGGTAGCTATAAATGAATTGAATTTAGGAGGATCAATAGTTACTAAGTCCGAACAATCTTACGCTTATGTAGATGGCATTGCAATGGTAGCAACAAATTTGGATTTCCCCACGGAAATGTTTACGATCATGGAAGATTAAACCCTAGCCATGGGACTCAGATTCAAGGACAAAAGAATGTAGAGGGCAGACTCTAAATGTAAACCTTGGTCATTAAAATTATGAAAATGTGAAGTTTTTCAGTTTCCTTGGTAGTGTCTTGAATTGTGAGAACTCTATGACAGCGGAGTTAAGTAAGAGGATAATGAAAGGGAACAGGGATTATTTTGCTAATGTCAAGATTTTTGAAATCCTCCATCCTGTCCAGGCATCTGAGAATCAAGCTTTAGAAGATTCTTATTAGACCATATGTGACCAATGGATCAGAAACGTGGATTATGTCAGCTGATGATGAAACTGATTAGCGTTACTTTGCGTGGAAAGTATTAAGAATAATTTATTGATCTATAATAGTGATTGGAAGTTGGAGAATAAAAACAAACGGAGAGATAGAAAGGATTCTGAAGGGCGAAGAAATAGTGAGGTTCGTAAAGTCCCATCGAGTGGCTTGGTTAGGACATGTGGAGTGGTTGGAAGGAGAAATGATTGCAAAGAAACTGCTGCATGGAGGTTTGGAGGGAGGAGGGAAACGTGGAAGATATGGATGTAAGACCTTGAGGAGGACCTGAGGATCTTACAGATTGGAAGATGGTATGATAAAGCACAGAATGGAGACGGATGGATGCGCACAGTGGGGGAGACCAAAGCCCAGTCTGTAGCTCAGAATAAGTATCAGACAGATTCCACATACTCCTGGAGGGAGTGTGGTGAAACTTGGGCAAACACTACATTCAGAACAGCCACTGTCATCGCCAGGATTTGAACCTGCGATGGACGTATCATTCCACATCGAAAGTATACCATATTGTTTCGGCAAAAAACCTTACATCTAGCAACCCTAGCTGTAAAAAAAAACTGAGTTAAGACAGCTCGTGCGAGTTTCTCCATATACAGTAGATAGTTAATGGATTACAATGTAGTGGTAATAATAAGGTTTGGATCAATGCTGGCTAGGAACAGTATAACCATTAATCACTACTATTGATTAGGTTCGGTATGTAGTACTTCTTCTGGATGGGAGGGTTGAGAGCAGGTACTTAATGAGATGAGCTTGGACCGTCACGGGACAGTAGCGATGACGGCAGGCCCGGAACAAAGCGAGCAGCATCACGTATCAACTGTCAGGTCGTTCTCCATCGCCAGCTCGCATGCAAAGCTTGAGTGGGCCCAGCCTTTTGTTCCTCTTCACCTGCTGGAAGTGCGTCGCGGTGCTGTGTCTTCACAGGTGTACGGACAAAATGGATCGAAAGAGAAACAATGCGCGTCACAAAAACGTCACTGTTATCAACCTCTCCTATTGAGATATAGGTTTTAATTTAGAAATATCGCGTGTCAATTGAAGGACCACTCAATCGGAATGGTCTATTCCAGGGCCATCCAGACAGCGCTCCGGCCTCGCTCTAAGCCAGTGCTCCGAGCGCTTTGTTGGAAGGTAGTTTCAGAAGTGGTGGGAGAATCTTGACTGGCTGAGCGCGCTGAAGTGTGCAGCTGATCCATCAGTCGCTAGTCTAGTCCAATGCGCTTTGTTGACAGCGTGTAAGTAAATCAGTTTGGCAGTGGATATGACTGAACAGCATACAAAAAAAGGAGTGATGAAGCAGCAGTCTTTAAAGCAGAATGGGAAATTTCATTTTTCTGTACAGCTTATAAAGGGCATGCCAAATGTTTAGTGTGCAACAGAGATGTAATGTGTTAAAATGAACACAATTTGTTGTTGAATTTTCCTCTCTAATATGTTCACATTTCATTTTGAAATAAATCGCAATATTCTTTACTTAACACTTGTGTTCTTTTTCTGCACATTCCATACATCGGAGTACCATTCGATTTGTATATGGGTATATTTGTTATGGCAAAACGGCCCTATTAATGTGTCAACAATCCCACAAGAGCCGTCGGCCGCACAACTGTACGTACGTGTCTAGTCAGCAAGGTCCGAACATTGTCCGTCTCCTCGCTGCCACAGAGTAGTGGTGGTAGGGGAAGGAGCGCTAGTCTGACTACCCAGTGCTCACCGAGCGCGGCCGCGCTCCCGGAGCGCAATGACTGGACGGCCCTGGTCTATTCGATAGCATTCTTAGCTGTGACCCATGAGGTCTGGGTTCAATTTCCAGCATTGGCAACAAATTTAATTTTGGTTTTAGGGCTGAAACGTGGTACATTCAGCCTCGTGGGGGTGAAACTGAGAAGGAGGGAGTTTGATTGTCATTTTGGTCTTTTCTAGAGTTTGAACCTTGTTTTAGGTAGATTTCATTAGAAATCTAACTATTGCAATGGGCACCATGTTGCGACATCCGGAAAATTTCGACATATCCTCGCGATTCACCCCCCCCCCCCCCCAGATCCCAAAACCACCATCACTTCAAAAGCTAGCGGTACATCATTTTCTTGTGGACACGATAACTACCGCAATTTTGCACCAATCAATTTAAACATTGCAAATAATACATATCCCTTTTAAATCTCGGTGTAGTAGTTCGTTATTGGGTATAATCAGACCAAGGGGGTAAAATGGAGGGGGGGGGGGGGGGCATTATAAAAAAAGTGAAATGTGAAATATTGAATCCACTCAAAGTTGATACAATTCATTCTTCGGAGAAGGGTTAAATATTTATGTTAGTGAAGTTTTTTGATAGCACCAACCTTTGACCAAATGGGTGGGAAAAGGTTCTTTTAGAGGACCAATAGGCACAATATCAAACCCGTTAAAAATGGTCAATCATCCTTTAATTATTACCTACAACCTTTTACTGAAATACATTTTGATATGATCCACCGTTACGCCAAGGGATGAGCAAAATGATTTCGGAATTATAAGAAAATGCAAAATTGATGAGGGAAGAGCCATCAGTTTGCCATGACAACGCCACTGCACAAGATCACATTCAGTTTTCCATATGTCTCTGTGGGAGATAAATTTTTGCATGAAGAAGTAACAGACCGTTAGTTAGTTAAACATCAGTGTCGAAACCACACATAAGAACAGTGTGACCACCGGTATAAAAATAGATCCCAAATGACGGAAAGGTTACCGTCCCCATAAGACAATAAAAAGATGAAAATATGCATAAAATACGAAAAATAGTTTATTAAGCTTCAATGTAAAATACTTTTTCATAATGAGGGTTATAATATAAGATCTGGTCATTCTACGAAAACCTCCGTATTTTGCCTATTGTCACCTATCCCCTAGTTTGACTGGTGAAATCTACCACCGCTTTCAGGCGTGCCGAGAGGGATTTTACTTTATACAGTAAGTGTTTTGTTCGGTTGCGAATGATTTATCTTGCGCCGTATTAGTATCACAGACGATTGTCTTTTCAACTATTCTGTACCGTTATCTTGCGCCGTATTAGTATCACAGACGATTGTCTTTTCAACTATTCTGTACCGTCAGACACGTATTTCACTTCTAGATTTTCAATATGCATGCAGCCCACGAATTTCTTTCAGCAATTTATTAGAAAGGAAGGAAGCTTATGGTTTTACGTTACCCTTAGTCTCGCGATCATGTCACGGGATCTTCTTTATATGTGTAATCTGAACCACCAACTGTAACATTAAACTTCAAAATCATACTTATATTAACCTGGAATTGAACCCCGTCCACCTTGGTGGAAGGCAAGCTGCTTGACGACTGCGTCATCATGCCCCTTATTGTTGAAATCCGATGTACTAAACAAATGTGGATTGCAAGGTTGCCACTAGGGCGTTCAATTCGGAGCGATCACTTTCTTTAATTATGGTCCAAAATCGCCATAATCATAACAAATCTCGTTCTATAAGGCCAGAATTGTATTTCACTATTTAAAATCAGTGAAATAGAATTAGCCTAATAATTGATCTTAGTATTAGAGCGTCATTGCCCTTCACTCACTATTAATTTCTATCCAAAAATATTTCCAACAGAAATATTGCTTTACTTTTCCATGAAGAATCAATGAAAATTATAAATATTTACAAAAAATCTCACATATTCTTGGAATATTATGAACATTTACACGAAATAAATAACTAAGTTAAAATATATTAAAACATACAAATAAATAATTTCAGAAATTGGAAAATTGAAAATTAAAGTGAAATATAAAAATAGAAAAATTAACAATATAGATATTAAAAAAATATTAAAAAATCAAAAAATCAAAATCAACACGCAAAATTTAATAAATCCAAAATTTTAAAATTTTAAAAATTAAAAATGTCAATTTAAAAAAATAACTAACAATTAAAAATTAAACAAAATTAAAATAAAAAATAAAAAAATAAAAATAAAAAAATAAAATTTAAAATCTAAAATTAAAAATTAAGAATTAAAAATTAAAAAATTCTATTTAAAACTAGAAAATTTCAATTTAAAAATAAAAATAAAAATTAAGTATTAAATTAAAATTAAAATTAAAACTAAAAAAGAAAATGGAAATGAAAATAAAAATAAACTTAATTAAATAAATAAATAAAACCACTTTAAAGGTAGAGAGAGTCAGTTTCTTCTTGACTTTCAACTAAAACGTCCCCTTGGCTATATATCTGTGTAGTTCTACTTTCTATCAATTCACTTGTATTTAATATATGAACTGTAATGATTAGTTTACTGCCCCTCATTGAAATACAGTATTCACTTGTTAACAGTGACTGAGTTAGACACTCCAGAGCAGCTGTCACCATCAGCAATCTGCAGCAGACATGTCTATCTGACACAGGTATTTCCCAACAAGGTAATGCCCGTAAGTGCAGGTGGGGTTGCCCATCATGTCCAGCAGTCCTATTTTTGCTAGACAATTAGCAATACAACTCATCGAACTAACTGAAGTCATTGCAGATATATTTTCTGAAATAACTGAAATATTAGAATTATTATATTATTCCCCACCATTTGAATTCCTATTGAAGTGAATACAATACTTGGAATATGCCTTATCAATACAGTGCTGTGGAGACGGCGGCCCTTTGCCAAGTGAAGTGAAATTCAGTAGTTTGATAGCTAACTCAATTGGACAGAACATAGAGCCGGAAATCGGAAGGTTCAAGGTTCGGTTTCTGGTAGCGCCAGTCATTTCTTAAACTCTCTGGTTAACTTCGTGATGACATTGTCACACAACAGGACCTTATAGCTGAATATCTTCGTTTGGTTACAAAGATATTGACAGATTACCAACAGGAAGTTTTAAGACCTGAAATGCCTTCAACGGACCGTTTATTAAGGGAACCTTGCAATGGAGATTAGACAACAATGCAACTGATTCAATGACGCTTCATTCTGAGGTAACAATGACACCGAGAAACTTCACATTTGCATAGGTTACTAATAGCAGTCACTGTTACATGTTACTAAAGTATTATAGAAATGTATGATATCTTTCAATATTTATAGACATTTGAACAAACTAAAATTATTATGAAAATAATATGCGAAACCCCACACAAGAAACGGCACAAACCTAGAAAAAATGCTAAGTTTTAATTCACTGGCAGTGAAAGCCAATATACCATCTTATTATGAATATGTTAAAACATTTTCCGAGTTAGGTACATTTTCCTCTGATGTTTATGTAGATAATCGGAAAGAAAGCTGTAATGTGATAAAGTTAATGGTTGTAATGTAAATGTATTGTTGGTGTGTATTAAGTTTAGATTTTACCTATATTCGAATTCGTCAACTTTTTGGGCCATTATTCCACATACTCTTTTATTATTATTATCATTTTATTTTTGCTCCGATTGCGTTCATTTTGCTTCACTGGTTTTTACCTTATAGGCACCTGTAAGTCTGCAAAATTACAACGTGAACGACCCAACATTTCCTGTGAGAAAAGTGCATAGCTTAGAGCAGCATGCTGAGCTTCTATGCCCAAGATCGCGGGTTCAAACCCGGCCGAAGTCGTCGGATTTTTAAGAGCGTTAAAATCCCTAAGTATGCCTTCCTTCAAAGGGGAAGTAAAGCCGGCGGGTCCATGTCGTAGATTTATGGCATGTAAGAGAACCACTAACTACAACTGTGTGAAGCTACATTTCTAGGTGAAATTTGATTAACGCTCTCTGAGTTCCAACGTTCGCCGCCAGGTCCCGGTTGCGATGGCATCTAGTGGCTAAGTTTACGGATAGGTGTCGTTGAAGGTAGCATTTGGTAGCAAAAGTGGAAACTACTTAAGATTGATCGTCTGCAGTCATTGCATGAATTACAGATAACACACGTTAATACAGCCATCACAATATTAACACCGGTTATCAGACAGATTCTACACACACCTAAAGTACACGGGGCTACATGACCGCGTCGTCACAGCCCCTAAACTTAGGAAACAACCAACCAACCAACCAAGTTTTCAACCTCTAATACGATTTCAATAAGAAGAAAAATTGAGAGAGAAAGAGACAGGTAGGGGAATGGATGAATTATTCTATTAGCCAGGTCCTGAAGAAAATTAGATAAAGCCAGCCAATCCAGTTTTCTTTCAGAGATAGAGTATCTCAAGACTGCAGATGCTGTAATAAGCTCATTAGATGATTAATGCCGATCCCTTTGTGATGCTCTGAGGAGCGAGTTTACTGTCTACCTCGTTGTGTTCCTGGAAACAGGAGTCCCGTTACTTCGCAGAACCAGGCCCCGCGGCAGGTGTATCCAATATCTTCAGTATTTTATTGGGACGGGATTTCAGAGCTCCTAAGTGCCAAGAGCTCTGCATTTCGTAGTATTTTATGACGAATAAACTGCATGCGAATGTTTTACGAAGGAACAGGTACTTTTATGCGAGTTTAGATCAAATTTGACCATACTTTGACTTCTTCCATTAACCCTTCAGTATATAAGCGAGGGAGCTTCTGATAAAAAATCCACGCGCTGATCTATCGGATCAATTTTTATTTTTTAGATTATTATTTCCAGCCACGAAGCCAAGACAATGCGGGATTCATTCTCTCTCTGGATATAGGGATGTGTTTAAGCTCCATGAATAACTGGCTTCATTATAATTATGTAAAAGAGGTATTCGTTGAACAGTCTGCAGTCCACAGAATTTCCGCACGTGTTATAATTTTAAAGTCTTGTTGGCTAAGAGCTAATTACGATATGTTTGAACGAACACGAAATATGATTTTAACAACAAATCATTTAGATTATGGAAGCTGTCAAAATTACTGTATATTACAATTTCCAATTTAAAAAAATACAAGAATTTTAATTAATCAAATGAAACTAAGTATTAGTTATTTAGCATCTGTTACATTAACATTCTATCTTAAAAATATAAGTAGGAGATACTTTGTATAAAAAAAACGTGTAATTTCACTAACTTTGGCTTAGCATTAAATGGGGTAAGGACAATATGCGATTTTCTACATACAGTACAGCTTCGGGCAATACCCTGCCGCAAAAATAACGCCCCCTTGTTTCTATTTGTTAGTGAAACTCAAGCTCCTATTGCTCAACCTTATAGAAATCATACGAGCAGTATTATTGTTATAATAATAATAATAATTTGCTCAGCCTTATAGAAATCATACGAGCAGTATTATTGTTATAATAATAATAATAATAATTATTATTATTATAAGGTTGAGCAATAGGAGCTTGAGTTTCATTAACAAATAGAAACAAGGGGGCGTGTTTCACCGAGGTAAATAAAAACCTGCACGAAGCGGAGTGGGATGTGGGGGGTAGGATGTAAATTTTGAGGGCGCTGAAATTTCAATTCCTAAATCCATATGATATTTCAAGGGAAAATACCACATCGCAGCCACTAAGACCCACATTTCGGTCGTTCGGTTTGAGTGGCCACTAGACGAGACATAGCTTCATCACACTTTGGGAATAACAGTTACAATGATAAAATATATACTATCTTTAACCTATGCGTCATATTGCTTCCCCGTATCAGTAACATTCTCATTTCTTCGTAAAAAAAAACAATGTCGATACTTTCTCTGGCAGTAATTCTGCACATCAATCGGAATTGATTAAGTAAGTAATCCCTCTCACATTACTTTACCTTACCTTACCTATCCTCCTTCCTCCCCTTCCTTCCTTACTTACTTTCCTTCCTTCCTTCCTTCCTGCCTACCTTCTTCCCCTCCTTCCTTCCTTCCTTCCTACCTAGCTACCTTCCTCCCTTCGTTCCTTCCTTCCTCCCATCCTTCCTCTCCTCCTTCTTTCCTCCCCTTCTTCCATCCTACCTTCCTTCCTATCCTCCCATCCTTCCTATCCTCCCCTCTTTCCTTCCATTCCTTCATTCCCCCCGTCCAATGTTAAACGAAAGTGAAGTGATGAACATTTATTTCCGTACGGTACTTAATGGTTATTCACAAAACAAAAGTTTGGTGCTTTTCAGTCGGTCAACACGAATGTACCCAAATAGAGCTGGGTTATGCCCTGATCCTGAAATAAATTACATAAGATTAATAAATAAACCTCACAAGGTTATTCACAACACGTTCTCTGTAATTGTTCTTATAATCGGTTCAGAAATTGAAAAGATGGCCTTAAAATTGAAAATAGTAGTTTATAATATGCGATACCGTACATAAAGCAACTCCAAAGCTGTATCTATTGTTCTGCAGTAGGGGCTCACAACTTGTGCGCCCTGGTTTGGGAACATTGGGTTCCCGCTTGTGTCTGCTATTGCTTCCACTTACTTGTATCAGGCTTCTCTCTTTCGCTAGTCCTATTTACCTACCTTGGTCTACTCTCGTCCTCTTCCAAACCTGTATCATTTTCCCAGTGACCACAATTTTGTGGGTGTTGTAACTCTTATTTTCCCCTTGACGTAACCATGTTATGGAGTCAGATGTCCCCAATGTCCCTCGCTTTTAAACAACAATAACCACCACAATAGAATGACAATCTGTTCAATGACGTACTCCAATACCATTTACTTTAACCCTCCATTAGTGACGTGAATTAATGGACATCGTTAATGACTACAGTCAGAAGGACCGCCATTAATAATTATCATTTAATTATGGCTCTGAGGGTGTATACAAGTCAACACATCATGAAACTTCCTCCTTTAACCCTTTGGATCTACACTAGTGTACTATTTTACAATATTTTCAAAATCAATAGTACCCTTTCTAATTTTGAACATTACCATTACCACATGTACACATATTTGCTGGTTAAATTAAGATTAAAGTACATGATGAATAGAATAATTTGCACCATTTAACACGAAACCTTGACTTTAATACACTCTTATTAGTCTTTCAATCAGTCATGTCACAGAACATTTGTGTGTTCGAGGCACAAATACTTATGGCACTTTCTACAAAGTATCTTTCCTTTCGGTTTTATATATACGTGCACACTCTGCATCCTCCTGCTTCTTTAGGAGGATCAGCGTTCTTTTACAATTTTTCTCTGATTCCGTAAATTTCCATAGTTATTTCCCCGGTAAGCCTAGGAATATTTAACTCAGATGCCCTTCGAATAGCAAGTTTCTACATCAGGCCAATTGCCAACTAACAAGTAGACCACGCCTACTCGTCATCGCCGATTTTATTCAAATTTAAGGTATATGCAGGGGTTGGATAGAAATGACTGTGATTGAAGCGTTTAAAAAAACAAATTAGCATTTTTGGCGGGGTTCGGGCGAGGCTTGAATCATTTTTTTGGGGATTTTCTTTATCAATTTTGGGCCTGTTTGCCATCTCTTGATGAATGCAGTACATTTGCATTTGTCTGTTGGCACAGGCTAGAGTAAAATGTGGCTTTTCACCGATGTCTCGGTCTCATTCATGGCTGTGATTCTATGGAAGCTACTGAGGTATGGGTGGTGCTTAGTAATGACATTCAGGGCACAGTCAGTGCCTGTGGATGCTGTGAAGGGTTCTACTCTTAGGGTTAGTACTGCTGTTCATACTCAGCGAGGAAAGCAATGGCAAACTAACTCACTCCTCATCTTGCCTAGTACGTCTCAATGTAGCGCTGCATTGGGTCTTTGTGGGTATTTACCCACACAACCTAACGGTGGTATTTTTTGAGTATCCAACCAGCCTTCGGGCTGACTATCTAACAGGCAGACATAGCAATTTTAAATCAACCACGTAATTCTAAAAAAAACGAGCGTTTGTTGGTGTACAAGATGTCAAAAAAATTACTGCTTCCCCTGTTTTTACGGTGAATATCACCCCAGCACGTGTAAATCATCAACTGTAAAATCATATATTGTTTCTAATGTTATATACGACGCTCTCGTGTACGCCTTAATTGCAATCCCTTCCTGTAAATTTTATTAGCCATCCAAAAGTTTCCTTTGCTTTTCGGTTTCATGACGTTTATGCAAATATTTAATAGATACAATATGTTGTGTAGACTGCAGTGTCAGTAACGTACAAATTAAAAATAAATGGAAGACGAAAACGTTTCCGCATAGTAACTCGACCCCAGGACCCTCGGATTACCGTTCTGTACTATTTCCGCTGCGCCAACCGCTGCCACGCTAACATGCGTGGCTCATGCCTCACCCGACCCGCACCAATAATGCTATTTTTTTCTAAACGTTTGGGCATCTGGTGCTCCCACTTCTATCACTTTAATTTCAGGAATGCAAACACATTTACATACTACGGGAGAATTTTGAACACGGTAAGATTACTTAATGACGGTTGCATTAAAGCGTAAAATACATAACCTTACACTGTTTGGCAAATTTAAAGAGGAACATCTGCTACCGTAATTCCATTTCAAGAATCCCGATTTTTCTTCTAAACGTTTTGGACAATTATTAGAATTGCCACATATCCATATTGGACATTTCAACTCAAATTCTTGTACGAATATCCGAAATTTCTCCATCCCATACAACAAGGTTAATTCATGTCATCGCAATACTGGTTGGCACCTTTTCAAAATTGTTAATAAACTCCGTATTGAAGAGGATTCAACTTATTTAACTCAAACACCGAACTGAATTATTTTATTGATTTTCTAAATTATTTTGTGTATATTTTGATAATTTTTTTAAAGCTTAACATTTTTACACTCACCGTTAATAGTTCTTATTTTCTAACTACTTTTTTAAAATTATTGTTAAAAGACTAATCTTATATTTATTTAATTAATACTACATTTGTAATGATATCCATTGTATTACTATATTTTATTTATTACAATTATTATCATTTATTTTTCATTTTAATTTAGATTTAAGTCACATATGCTATTTTG
The DNA here is from genome assembly GCA_946902985.2 of Meconema thalassinum. Lineage (NCBI taxonomy): Eukaryota > Metazoa > Arthropoda > Insecta > Orthoptera > Tettigoniidae > Meconema > Meconema thalassinum. The sequence continues at coordinate 271,300,630 of OX336392.1, read as the reverse complement.
TTTTTCAATTCGTAATTGATTTTCTTTTTAGGCTAAGGATGACCCCAATGTAGGTCAAAACATGTACCAATATATAAAATATATATTTGTTAATGTATACATTTGGCGTATAATTTTAAACGTTTAACTTTAATTTCTGGGCAAGCCCTGCACATAGGCTACCATATATTTGTACAAAATCACCGTTGACGGGAAGCAACCAAGAATTTTCTGCGGAGTATAGTGGCACCGGGGCTGTTATGACTAAATATCACAGAGTATTTATGCCAGAAATGTTCAATACACCACAGAAAATAACCATTGGCCAGCGAGCAGTGTTCCTAGGGCAGTCATAAATAGCACTCACCTGGTCAACCAAGGCAACACCGATCTTAGTGGCATTAAGTTATATGTAACTAGCAACCCGCCCCGGCTTCGCCCGGGAACAGTTATGAATGCATTACGTGATAAGCGCTTCTTTTTTCGATGTCCATGAACTACAACCTACATCCGTTTTACGTCTTGGCATGATGGATTAAAATCACTGACTTGACTATTAATCATGGAACGATTCTTGTCAGGAGTAATTTAAGAATGGGGAGGTGCGTGAAACACAAATGCCCCTTCCGTCCAATCTTAACTTGACTGTGTATTTTGCGGAACGAAAAGTTCACAGACGAAATTAAATAAAGCCGAGTTGCACTTCCAGGGAAACTCCAAACACAACCACACTTCTCTGAAGTCTTAACTCAACACGACTCAACAGTTTGCTGCTGGCAGTAACTGGGGTGATAAGATCGCCCCTAGCGAGCTCATAAACTGTCGCCACAGTATTTGAATTGAGATGGTTGGAAGAAATGAAAACGTAAAACACTTATAGTGAACGATGTATTGAAGATAGAGATATGCTCTCGCGGACTTTTTTGTAGAAAATTTCATGCTGAACAATTCTTACACTCATAGTATATATATATTTTTAACGCTTTGACCAGCGTAAGCTTAAAAAGCGCACGGACGTCAGTTGTTTTCAACTTTTTCACTAAATGCGTTACTGCTTGGCTTCCTTTGATCATAAATATATTATTTTCTACAGAAACCTTCCTCGAGATATCCTTTACACAATGGTGAACACCGCATCAAAATCCATCCAGTGGTTCTCGAGATTACCCGTGACATCCAAGAATCGGGAACTTAGTTTTATACTAACGAAGTAGAGACAATCATTAAGTTTATTCCTTGTAAATACGCGAGCGCGCTTGTAGGGTGGATAATGACGACGGTGATTATGTTTTATTTCACTTTGAGAGCCATTTTTTAAAATTATATTCCTGTTACCTTTACACAAAGTAAAATATACCTGTGTTACGTGGGAGGTACGAGGAAGTCTATACTACGAGTATTACGTAACAAAGCCGAGATACTGGGTCACAAATAATATACACCGCTCGAGAAATCCACCCGAGATCCACATCAGCTTCAGTATCGCCGATAGCAGCATTGAAGTGGAATACAGGATAACGCAGCAGATATTTTCCACAAGAAAGATATAAAAAAGAGAGGTGAAAGAGAAGAACTGAATTCATACGTTTCAATATCTAGGCCATTGATCCGCCGAAATAGTCCAATATTTCATTTCATGGCATGTATGTAATAAACGACATTGGTCTCATGAAATCCGGTGTGTATATTAAGCCGACTGGTTTTCACTTATTCATTCGTTTCTAGCCACCTTCTGTGGTCGAAGAGTTTAAATCAATACTCCTGTCCCGATAGTCCTCGGTTCGATTCCTGACTTTGTTAAAAAATCGAATTCTAATCTGAGAACTGAAACGGAATACCTTCTGTGGCTTTCCACTCGATTCCAAGCAATTAAATAATAACCCCTGGCACTACAGCCCTTGAAGGGCCTAGGCTACCAAGCGATCGCTACCCAGCCATTTGGCATGCAGATACTGGGGTGACGCGAGGTCAGCGCATCTGGTCCCCTCGGCCGTTATTCTTGGTTTTCGTGACCGAGGCGCTGCCTTGCTGTCAGACAGCTACTCAATTATCCTCACGAGGCTGAGTGCACCCCGTTCTAGTCCTCATGTCAGTTTCTAAAATCCCTGACTGAGCCGGGAATCGAACCCAGGGCCTCCGGGTGAGAAGCAGGCACGCTACCCCAACACCACGGGGCCGGCATTCCAAGCAATTACCGATATATTATCTATCTTAAGGCCACGGTCACATCCTTCCCAATCATAGCCCCAAGTACAAGTACACTCAGTCAGTAGTACAGTATATATGAAAATGAAAATCCACAGCCTGCTTCCAGTCTCCGACCGGGTCAGGAATGGAATGAATGAAGCCCCCCATCTAGCGGCGAGGATATAGACTGTGCCGGCTGCCGGCTCCCTGGCTTCTAAATGAAACAACAACAACAACATCTTGATTAGTATGTCTCTGACGCTTTCATAACCATTAAGCTTTCGGGGTGTTATGCTAAACCGACGTTTCTCACTACTAATGAAAAGGTGTGCATACAAGATTTATTTATTATTTCTTTTTTATACATCACAAGTATGAATAAGCTTACAGAATCATGAACTCAGATGAAATTTTAAATCTCGCAATAAAAGGTTAATAAAATAATTACAAAACTGTTGTCAGGTCACAGATTTTGTACGCCGCATAGACTCTCCCGATGAACAGTAAAGGCGCCATGGATGATATGAAGAAGGTCGAAAGACGTATCCTCAGGGAAATTCGTGGCGAGATTGCTCACAAACAGAACCTACCGACTGAAAGCAAAGTCTGAACTGTATCGACGGTTGGAAACGGCTAATACCAGAATGTGACGTAGGCGGTAGGAGTTCTACGGGCACCTTCTACGAATGAACAACAACAGACTTACCAAGTCACCTTGATTAAAAGCTACAAGACTGGAAAGCCTGTGGCTCAATGAAATACAAAGAGACTTGGATTCATCTGGGATTTCAGACCTTGATGACCAACATCACTCCAAATTCGCTGATATGGTTAACTACTGGTCCCCACCTCCCAACGTGCCTAAGTTTAGGAAACCCCTCGCATAGCAAAGAAAGGAATAACTAACAGCCGGGCTCAAGAGATATAGAGAACGGAAGAGAGCATTTAAGAAGAACTAGTCATAAGCGCTCCTTATTGGCCTTAAATCAATACTGATGATATTAAAATCATCTATATATACACAGCTCAAAAATATTAGGGGAACATGTTTTGTAACATCTGATATGTGAACGTCAATTTTGTAGATGAGGTTACAATGGTCGTACAGCATGCCTTGAGACCTTAGCTACTCAGGGTATGTCAAATGGAAGTTTTACTCCATCTGTAGGCGTAGCCATGCATTAAACTGTCAGGTGACCCCTCAAAACAAAGTGAATAGCGGTGCGTCCGTGTGTTGTTGTGACGTACACAGATTACTATGGTCATTTGAGCACGTTGTACGTAAAGCAGCACATGGCATGAGACATCTCAACGAGGTTCAAGTCGCAAGGGCTGTCGCTTTGATCCAGGAAGGATGGACTATTCGTCATGTTGCTGTGGATCTCAATGTCTCTCCGTCGGTTATTCAACGTTTATGGAATCGCTACAATGAGACAGGCCAGTTCACAAAGAGGGTTGGACAAGTTCATGGACGCATACCAACCCCATAAGATGACCGATATCTGACCATCTGTGCGTTGCGGCGTCGTTCAGCAACTGCCAGAGAACTGCAACAAGACCTCAGGAGGGTCACTGGAGTGACGGTGTCCGACCATACAGTAAGGAACAAGTTAAGAGAAGTGTCCTTACGACCCAGACGTCCTGTTCGTGTGCCCCGTTTAACACAGCAACATCACGCAGCTTACCTTTTGTTTGCCCGTACCCACGTCAACTGGCAACTTCGCCAATGGAGGCCTATGTTGTTCACAGACGAGTCCAGATTTCCCCCTGTCACAGCGTGATGGACGTCAACGTGTATGGAGACGCCGTGGTGAGCAGTGCATGCCAAATGTTGTCCAGGAAGTCGACCTATTCGGACAAGGTTCTGTGATGGTGTGGGGTGGCATCAGTATTCATGGCCGTACGGATCTTGTCGTCGTCCATGGTAATCTTACTACTGCGGGGTACATCGAGCAGATCCTGCTACAGCATGTGTTGGATGCTGCATACGGTGTTGGCCCTGAATTCGTAGTCATGCACGACAATGCCAGGTTCATGTAGCGCGCATCACCAGAGATGTCTTGCGAGAACTGGACATTCAAGAGATGGAATGGCCAAAAGTGAGTCCCGACCTTAATCTCATCGAGAATGTGTGGGATAGGTTTGACAGAAGTGTTCGTGGGCGTCCTGTTCTACCACAGACGCTCCAAGACCTCGAACCGGCTCTCAATGAAGAATGGGACCTGATACCACAACGTGACCTCCGTCGACTTATTCGGAGCAAGTGCCAAGCTGTGATAAATGCTCGTGGAGGACATACACCATACTGAAGCTCTCCAACTGTGATAAAATTGACCCTGGAGTACTGTTTTCATTTTGTTTTCGCCACTATTTGGACATTTCCGTTTGTGCTCAAAAATGAACGAGAATCCATCGATGTTCTTTTGCATGCGGCAACAAAGAATAAAGGCTTAACTTAGTTGGTAATATATCTGGGTGTGAGGTATTGTTTTGCGGAGCACGGCATACGTTCAAAAACATGTTCCTCTAATTTTTTGAACCGTGTAGTATAAAATAAAGTGATTTATTTTGTCTGTCCCGAGATAATCCTGAGAACTGCTGGATGGATTTTGTTGCATTTTTCACCATTCTACGGTATAAGGCATGTTTTGATATACCTGTTCGTATATGTACGAGCATTCAACACTCACCACAGGAAGCCGAGCAATAACTGTTTAAAACAAGTCGGTTGGATCCTTAGTTTAGGGGCTGCGACAAAGCGGTCATGTAGCCCCGTGTGCTTCGGGTGTGTGCAGAATCTGTCTCATAACCGGTGTTAATTGTGATGACTGTATTAGTGCGTGTTATCTGTTTTTAATTCAAGTAAGGACTGCAGACAATAATTTCAAGTAGTTCCTACTTTCGCAACCAAATGCTACCGTCCACTACACCTAGCTGTGAACTTGGCTACTACTAGATGCCATCGCAACCAGTGCCTGGTGACGAAAATTGGAACTTAAGAGCTTTAATCAAACCTAACCTACACATCTTGCTTCACACAAGTTTAGTTAGTGGAAGGTTCTTTTACATGCCATACATCTATGCCATGGGCCCGCTGGTCTTACTTCCCTTCCAAAGGAAGGCATACTGACGGACTTTGAGGCTCTTAAAAAATCAGACGACTTCGGCCGGGTTTGATCCGGCGATCTTGGGCATAGAAGCTCAGCATGCTACCAATTACGCCACCGAAGCCGCTTTTTTAATGAAGCAAGTTGAAGAAAAATATCCACAGTTGTAACCCTTCAGGCAAGCAACTTAACATCCTTTAATCTGATAGACTACTAGACCTTCCATGAACACTATCCGTATTCCTTTTGATGTGTAACATCTTTCCGCTCGGTTGCTGGATAGTTTTGTGGGAGTGATTTTGAAAATTGGGGACATTAGGGGATCGGAACGATCGAGCTGGCAGTAGTGGATCGAACTGAAGAATGCATTGCCCGCTTGATCGATCGAACGGAAGTGTACTAGCTGGCAGTGGTGAAAAACAGAAATATGCACTGCCCGCTCGATCGATCGAATGAAAGTGTACTAGCTGGCAGTGGTGGAAAACCGAAGTATGCACTGCCCGCTCGATCGATCGATCCAGCGGGCAGTGGTAAGACCCAGCTGGCAGTGGTACGAGAAATAATGAGCGCGCGGTGTCGGAAATTGATACCATGACGTACTCTCGGCCATGTGGAATGTATATGACATACTGAACGGAAAACGCTCATGCGAACTCTGGTGTCAAATGATTGAAACAAATGACATGGTACATATTTGAAGTCTTCGTATCGGTATTTAAATGGTAAAATGCCTTAATATCAAACACTGTCAGTAGTCGGCATTGCCGGTATTATGTTTCTACACAATGGCTATTCAAATATTAACCCACATAACGGTAATGCAGTCATCAATATAATATAATCGTTGTGGTTATACGAGAATTGAGCAAGCCTTCATGAACTATTACTGAATACATCCTCTTTACTCACAAGAGGGCCTATTCATAAATAATTTTAAACTCAATGTCACGCAGGAACATTATCGAAACAAGCAAAATACAAATGAAACTTAATTCCGTAATGCAGTATTATAGGAACGTGGAAATAAGTCACCATCTTGTGCAAAAATTTTGCGTAGTCGAAATAGCCGTGGGGTTAGTGCTTATGACTGTGAATCTAGATATCTTGGGTACGTATCCCGGACGGGGTAGATATTTTTGCTACCAGATTATCATTTTAAACGATATTTATCATATCAATATGACTCATTTTAACAGAATCCATATGAAATTACGTGTTGGTCTGTGAATGAAGAGGACCTGTTTATAGGGAATTTAAGGTTATGAGCGGTGTCGCGTCTATTAATCTAGTTGATCCATATCGTATTCCTTATTTAGGCTAGTGCTGGTTGAAGCTACAAATCATCTAATAAAATGAGTTCCGTATTATAAACTACAATATCTGTAAAACACTCCCTTTTACAATAGATTAATATTTGTGCCAATAATAGTATAAAATACCGGTGTATCAACAATTTCACGTGAGGTTTCTTCTATGTCAGATGTTATACATCATATGCGACTACTGTAAGGCTTTTTTGTTTAATTTGCGTTGGTTTCTCCAATTTTCAAACGTAAAGGACACACTAAACGTTTCTTTCGAGCCGCCGGCATGGTGACATGCGGTAGACAGATGGTTGTTCACCGGAAACTCAATCATATCCGGTAGATTAGATTAGCAGTTTGCCTTTTCTACCACTACGAATGCTAGTATGAGTCAATGAGACTCAACCATATCTGGTCGATTAGATGAGAGGTTTTCCTTTTCTACCACTACGAGTGCTAATGTGAGTCAATGCAGAGTTTCACTGAAGCCCTCATAACTACTTCCAGTGAGAGGATTTTTCAAAGAATCAAAAACCGCCTGAGGGTATTGAAGATAGATTGATGTAAATAAGTTAATTTTGCTATGATTTAAATCAAAAAGAAAACGAGTACAGGAAAAAGCGATTTTAGGCTGTTTTACTTGCCTCGTGAGGCAAACCTGAGAAGTGGCGGTTTTGATTCCCACCTCAGCCATCCTGGAAGTGGTTGGCCGTGGTTTCTTACTTCTTTAGTTCTTAAATTAACGCTACGGCCGCCTCCTTCCCAATCCTCAACTGAATTACAAATACACACACTAATACAGCCATCACAATAACGCAGATTATCAGCAAATTCTAGACACCCAAGTACACGGGACTACATGACTACCATGTCACAAAGCCCCTAAATGAATCAACAACAACAACTCTTATCCTGGACCGTTCCTTCCATAATTAAGTTTGGTATTCATGGGTGTCATAGTATGTGTCCTTCCAGTGTAGATCTCATAAGTCGACTGTATTTTAAAAAAAACGTAATTAGGCTAAAAACTAACACCGTAATATTTCAGTAAAAGCGTGAGTCTTATATTAATCACGCTTCACTCCTCGATTGTTGAAGTTATCACCAAGCCCAAGTCAACCTGTTTTGTATTACTTGCGGTCTGGGACAAACAGAAACCATTCAAAGAAATGTCTCAATAGCTGGAGTGAAGCGCTGAACTACCAAGTTAATCCCAGTCTCCCTTTGTAGTAGGAGTTGGCTGGAATACAATGGTGCCTCAGAGTGTATTGAAGCAATGCACCATCAGTTGGGCTTAACTTGATACACGCCTGATTTAGGTCATCACTTGCTTCGTGAGGTATTAATGTATTTCTCAGAGCCAAGACAATCCTTGAATAGATATATAGAAATCGTATTTAGGTAATGTAAGAGGAATTATAATTCACATACTTGCCATGCATTGAATTACACTGGGTCTGAAGGACTGTTTTTCGTTAATGATTTAAAAAAATAAGGAACACGTTTCCAACGTTCAGAATGCCAGCCAAAAAGGTGTATTTTCTAATAAACAATGATCCGTTTGTGGAGTATCCTAGTTAGTTATTGTTGTTTTAAGGGGTGGAATCCTTCCTACCCCATCCTTACCAGGTACTACCCTCCGGGCCAGCGGGACCTGGGTCTGCATGGGCCGGGTCACCATTCCCCGAGTGAAGCTAGCTCAACGGGAGTCTCCACCTGCTACCATTTTATTATTATTATTGTTATTATTATTGTTATTATTATTATTATTATTAGGATATTATTATTATTATTATTATTATTATTATAGTAAATAATGTTTCTGATGAACAGGACACCGATCGGCCTTCGAATTCAACTGTAAGTAGATACATATTTGTCCATTGCACTCCATTATCTTGGAAATGCATTTAGGATGTGTTACCATGGCTCGTCACTGCCAGTGTCAACTGTCAATAGCGAATCAAGTGCTTCCGTCACACTTCATGCATTCCATCCCTGTGCTTAGTGCCGACTATTTCCGTCATGTCACTACAAGATATACGACGTGCATGTCATGAATACATTGCTGTCTGTGGTCAGCAAATATGACGGAGGGACAATAGTACAGAGGAAGTAACATCATGAAACATCCGACTCGTGGTGCATTGGCTCTCATCCTTGAGGTCCGGTTTCCTTTCCCGGTTCTGCCTAGAAATTTAAATCTGGTCTGACTGTGAGTGATGGAACGGGGTTCACTCAGCCGCGTCAAAATAAAATTGAAAATATGTTGTTGTTTGTTGTTGATTCTTTTAGGGGCTTCGCGACATCATGGTCATGTAGCCCCGTGTAATTAGGTGTGTGTAAAATGTGTCTGATAACCTGTGTTACTGTGATGTCTGTACTAGTGTTTGTATTTGTAATTGAAGTAGGATTTGGGTAGGAAGGGGCCGTGACCTTAAATTAAGTAGGCTACCATTCCGGCATTTGTCTGGAGTAGAAGTGGAAAACCACGGAAAACCACTTCCAGGATGGCTGAGGTTGGAATCGAAACTCCTCTTCTCAGTTTTGCCTCACGAGGCTAAGTATACCCCGTTCCAGCCCTTAGACACGAATTAAATTTCTTGGCAGAGCTGGGATTCAACCCCGGGCCTCTGTGGTGACAGCCACGAATGCTAGCCACTACGCAACCAGATGGAAAAACTGAAAAGAAGTGGGTTGAATTCCTACATCAGCCATTCTATAAGTGGTTTCCATGGTTACCCACTTCTACTCCAGGCGAATGCCGGGATAGTCCCTCACATAAGACCACAGCCGCCTCCTGCCCAATCTTCACCTGAATTACAAATAAACACACCAATACAGCCCTCACAATGCCACAAGGTTATCGAAAAAAATTACATACAAACACCCAAAATACACGTTACTAAATAACCACGTTGTCCAAGCCGTTCAAATAAGACAACAAGGTATCTCGATGCTATCAGTGTAATAATGTTACGGGTGTTAACGTCCCTTTTCACTTCGGTGGCGTAGTTGGTAGCATGCTGAACTGCTGTGCCCAAGATAGCGGGTTCAAACCCAGCCAAGGTCGTCGGATTTTTTAAGAGCGTTCATATCCTTCAGTATGCCTTTCTTCGGAGGGCAAATAAAGCCGGCGGTCCCATGTCATAGATTTATGGCATGTAAAAGATCCTTCCACAGACTAAACTTGTGTGAAGCTAAATTTCTAAGTTAGATTTCATTGGAACGCTCTATCAAATATCCAACTAGGTATCATTGACATCTGGTAGCGAAAGTTGGAACTACTTGAAATTGAACAGAACTTGTAGTTCACCCTGTGGGTCCTCTAGAAGCAGCTACAGCCTCTGACGAGCGAACATGTCCCCGGACACTCCCGGTACTATAAGCCATACGATAAATACATATATAATTAAAAATGTGTGGCTTTTAGAGACGCGAGGACACCGGAATTTTGCCTCCGAACGGGATCCCTAACGTTCCAGTAAATCTACTGACACGGCTTCCTCAGAGTTAATCACCCTCAAATGCCAACTGACTGTGCCGGGATTTGATCCCGCAATCTTGGGTTCCGCAGGCGAGCCACGCAGTCAGTCAATTATTCTATAAGCACTGAGTATGAAAGTAATCAATTGAACGCATCTCTGCTGTGATATCGGACATCAGAAACGTTTTCTGTAGACCGCTTCCTGCCGTAAGGTATAATCTTGTTCCGCCACACTTGTCCACGTACTGCTGTACTGTACTTTATAATTGATTGTTTTTTGGTAGTGATGGTGAGGTAACTAGTTATTAAGTGGAGGAGAGTAGAAATTATTCCCATTGTCCGGCGGAAGTGTGGGGGTGAGGGTTGTGAAATACCATGATCAGTATCGTGTATTCGTGCATTGCGTACTAAATAGCAAACTAAATTGGCCTCTGTAGTTTCGCAGAGCTTCCAGTTGGCCGAAGAGATTTTTCCCTTTTCACAAATACGATACATGATCACATAATCATGATTGTGTATATTTAGAAGGGAAGGAGGCTTGTAGATCTACGCGACCGTTAATCTCGCGATCATGAGCCACGAGACCTCCATTATACGTGGAATCCGAACCATAAATAAATATCGTATGGCCTCGGGTGCCGGGTGCAAGCTTTGTTATTTGACACCCTGAGAGTAGCTTGCATGTCGAATTTTGTTGTTCCTTGACTATGAAAGTCAAGGAGGTTAGATGTTAGATATATAAGCTCCTTGAACACTATAGCGCTTTCTAGTAGAGAAATGAGGAACTTTGTGTTGGCGGAAACTCCCGAGATAAATTTTGCCATTATGAACTTGGCCTACTGAATTCAAATGGGTTCTTTAACATGCCAACAACCTATGACAGGCGTATCGTATTTTTGCCGCCTTTCAAAAATCACTTACCATGGCCAGGAGCGAACCTGCAATCTTGGAGTTATTGGACCGACACGATATCCACTCACCCACCGTGGGAAGCTATCCGAACTATGATAGGTGATATTTCACTTCTCACATGCATTGACCGGTAATCGAATCCGGTCCACTGCGCCACCACGCCCCTTACTTAGAAAAGATAGTCGTTATAAGATGAATTATTTCATTGATTAGGATGACCTAGATGTTTCCACACTTACAGCAACAGCCTCCTTCCTCCATGAGTAAAATATTCCAAAGAGATGGCGCCCTTCTTGGGGGAGTTATGAATTCCATGAGGTGAATATCTCCAACCCTACTTTTTCTCTGAACTAGCCATTATCCCTCGCATCAAATAGCTTCTCAATTGTTCAAGAAAGTGTGCTGTTGTTGTTGTAGTTGATTCCTTAGGAGTTTTGCGACATCATGATCATGTAGTCCCATGTACTTGGGTGTGTGTAGAAGTTGTCTGATAACCTATGTCTCTGTGATGTCTGTGTAAGTGTGTGTACTTGTATTCGCGGTAGGAGTTGGGTAGAGAGAGTCGTGGCATTTTCTTGGAATAGAAGTGCGGAAACCACGGAAAACCACTTCCCGGATGGCTGAGAATTGAATCGAACACACCTCTTCTCAGTTCGTCTCACGAGGCAGAAAATGAAAATCCACAGTCTGCTTCCAGTCGACCGACCGGGTCAGAGAATGGAATGAATGGAGCCCCCATCTAGCGGCGAGGATATGAACTGTGCCGGCTGTCGAAGCCTGTCGCACTCACCTGGGGCAATGATTAAACGAACGACAGATGAAATGAAATGATAATGGAGGGTGTTGCTGGAATGAAATTTGTGACAGGGAAAACCGGAGTACCCGGAGAAAAACCTGTCTGCCTCCGCTTTGACCAACACAACTCTCACATGGAGTGACCGAGATTTGAACCATGGGCCCAGCGGTGAGAGGCCGGCGTGCTGCCGTCTAAGCCACGGAGGCTCTCTCACGAGACAGACAAGAATTACATTTCTTGGCAGATTTATTTATTTAGCGTATGGCTTTTAGTGCCGGGAGTGTCCGAGGACATGTTCGGCTCGCCAGAGTTTGTAGCTGCTTCTATGCGGACACCCATGGGGTCAGCTACAAGTACCATTGCAGGTGGATGAGATGAAATGAATGAAGATGAATGAAACTGGGGACGTTTAATTTCAAGTACTGTAGTTCCAACTTTGGTTTCCAGACGTCACTGACACTCAGCGGCGAACGTTGGAACTTGATAGAGTGCTTCAACGAAATATAACCTACAAATTTTTCTACACACTACAAATTGTAGAGGCAGGTTCTTTCTCAAGTCATAAATCTATGACATGGGCCCCCCGCTTTACTTCCCCTCCGAAGGAAGGCATACCGAAGGATTTTAACGCTCTTAAATATCCGACGATTTTGGCCGGGTTTTGAACCCGCGATCTTGGGCATAGCAGTTCAGCACGGTACCAACTACGCCATCGAAGCCACAGAGCCGAGAATTAAACCCGGGCATATGCTTTGATAGCCAAGAATGCTAGCCACTACTCAACGAGGTGGACGTTGACAAAAGACTGAGTTGACACTGTTATAGACACTTATACCAAAGATAAATCCTTTACATGCTCAATAATAGAAATGTAGACACATTAGGAGTAAAGATTCAAGGAGAAATCGTTTCACCTCTTAGATTTGCTGATGCCGCTGTCATCTTAACCGATTCTCCAGATGATTTGAATGCTATTTTAAATGGTATGGTCTCCGTCTTGAGAAAATAATTCTTGATGAAAATTTATAAATGCAGAATAACTATCGATATCACCACGTTGAGGTGCAATTAGTAACGTTTCTATTCGATTTATTCGGGGTGGTGGTTGTTGATACACACATAGGATATTTTATTTTAACAGCAGAGCAGACAGACAATCCATATACCTGATATATGTGATGGACATTTCTCTGTTAACCGTTCATTACTCAGATCACCATCAATTAAAACATAAAAGAACCTCCACCTTACCATAGGAACACACGTATTCATTTAATTTATAAAAAATCCTCTTTCTTTAATATGCCTCTTCATACATCTCATTTCAACAAAAAGATTCTACATCTCCATTCTCCACAAGCAGATCCTACATTTTTAAATCATTGCCCAACAAAAAGAATCTGAAAAAACTGACTATCATAAATGGAATATATACAGAAATGAAACTTCATTGGGCAAAGCCCCCTGCAACCTATAGCTGGGTCACCGCAAAGAATCCCATAGCTCAAGTGCTAGACTCCTTGCAATGCCAGCAAGAGGTGGCCATGCTTCGAACTATATATGTTCCTTGAGAATAGGAACCGTTTCAGTCTCCGTCTTGAGGAAAGAATTCGTGATGAAAATTAATAAATGTAAAATAACAAGAAGTTCCGTGACTAACTAAAGAGCCTACTTTTCTTAAAATTTAAGATTCATGCCAATGATTGATCTACATGGATCTATCTGGAATAATAACGAAATTAAGTTGGTAATATCGAAATTTCTAATTAGTTCGAAATACTGTATACCTGGCATAATGTAGCCTAATAGAGAACTACAGTTGGCACCCTGGTGACTGAATATATTCTTAGTTCCATCTCTTAAGATACAGAATACCAAATTTGGTTGAAGACCAATGGATAGCAAGGACGTTACATGCAGTTAAACATTGGATCTAACAGCGCGCGTAAAATCATGCTGGCAACAATGACATACATCTATTGGTCAGAAATAATCTGAAATAATATGATCTATTGTCGTGTCAATTTTGAATGAAATCCATTAGTTAGTATAGGAGTTACATGCATTTTAAAATTGGACCTATCAGCAGGCTTAGAATCATGTTGACAGCACTGGCGTAGGCCTATATTAGTTACTTCAAATTAATCTAGAATGCCAGGTACTATACGTTTGCAAAGTTTAGAGCTATTGGCTTGCATATTTTCTGATATATTGATATTAGGGTAACAAAAATTGAGACAGTATTTATTAACAGTTGGCAGCCCTGGTTGCTCTTAAGAATCGGTATAGTCATATCTGTTATGGTACACATAGCACACACGAAATTTGGTTGAAATCCAAATGATAGTATAGAAGTTACATGTATTTAAAGTTGAACCTCTCAGCAGGCTTAAAATCATGTTGGTAGCACTGACGTATATAAGTAACTCCAAATTAATATAGAATGTCAGGTACTATACGTGTGCATAGTTTAAAGCTGTCGGCTTGCATACTTTCTGATATATGGGTATTTGGATAAACACAAAGTTGAGAGCATTTATTAACAGTTGGCAGCCCTGGTGGCTCTTAAGAATACGCTCAGTCATATCTGTTTATGTAAACATAGCACATACGAAATTTGGGTGAAATCCAATGGATAGTGTAGAAGTTATATGCATTTAAAATTTGGACCTATCAGCAGGCTTATAATCATTTTGGCTACACTGCCATGTATGGCCTCCTGGAAATTAAACTGCAATATTCATATCTATACGTGTGCCAATTTTGAAATAGCTCTCATTCATACCTTCCAAGATATCCAACATGGAGCTCAAAATTCAATTGTGATTTTTCGACAGTTGGTAGCACTGACATCATTTTCAAATATGGCCGTGAGATATTCAGGTATAGATCTTTACTCCTACTAAATTTTGTTTCGATTGCTGCAGCTGTTTAGGAGTTGATAGGGGGGGGGGGGCACACACACAGCTAGACAGACAGACAGACAGACAGACAGACAGACAGAAGGACAGACAGACAGACACACATTTGCCCGATCTCATAAGTCTACTTTTTCCTCATTTTTGCAAAATGCGAAAAGTAAGCTAAAAATAATTGAATGCATCCGAAATAAATCAGAAACCCCAATGGATGTAAAATTGGCAGATTAAAAGCTTAAGGAAGTAGACGTCTTATGTTACTTAGGATGCAAAATAATAATTAATGGACAAAGCAAAGAGGGTATAAATAAGTAGGTTGGCTCAGGCAAGGAAAGCATTTCTACAGAGAAGGAATCTGTTGTCATCTAACAAACATTTACGTATTGGGAAGCCATTTTTGAAAGCCTTGTTCTGAAGCGTGGCGGTCTATGGAAGTGAAACGTGGACTGTTGGCGCAGTGGCAAAGAGGAGAATAGAAGCATTTGAAATGTGGTGTCATAGGTTGGTAGGTTGGTTGGTTCCTCAGTTTAGGGGCTGCGACAACGCGGTCATGTAGCCTCGTGTACTTTGGGTGTGTGTTGAATCTGTTTGATAACCGGTGTTAATTTTGATTTCTGCATTAGTGTGTGTTATCTGTTTTTAATTCAAGTAAGGACTGCAGACATTCAATTTTGAAGTAGTTCCTGCTTTTGCTACCCAACGTCGCCGTCAATGACAACTAGTTTTGACTTGGTTACTAGATGCCACTGCAGTCGGCTCCTGACAACAAACGTTGGAACATAAGAGCGTTAGTCAAATCTAACCTATAATTTAGCTTCACACGAATGTAATTAGTGGAAGTTTCTTTTACATGACATAAATCTATGACATTGGTCTGCCGGCTTTACTTCCCCTCCGAAGAAAGGCATACTGAGGGATTGTTAACGGTCTTGAAAAATAAGACGACTTCGGCTGAGTTTGAACCAGCGACCTTGGGCATAGAAGCTCAGCATGCTACCAAGGCGTCACAACAAAATGATGAAGAACAGAGGGGTAGATAGAGTAACAAATGAGGAGGTTTCAGACGAGTGGGAAAGAAGAGATGTTTCTGGTGACTGCAAATGAAGAGACGATATAGGTTGGTAGGACACATACTAAGACACCCAGGAATAGTGAACTTACTACGGAAGGGTGAAGACAAACAACTCTAGGGGTAGACCAATGGTAGAATATAATGTTAAACAGATTACCTCGGATGTACGGTGCGGAAGCTATGTAGATATGAAACGATTAGCTCAGGACAGAGAGCCATGAAGAGCTCCATCATACCAGCTAATAAACTGTAGACTCAAACAACAGAAACTCACACAACGGTTAACTACCGTACAGTAACATTCGGGAGATCATCCTTCTGAGGTTGATGAATTCACAAGACATTTGCTAAGTTCGGCTACATTGTCTACTAGTAGCCTGGTCAAATCCTTGAATGTAAAGAGAAAGAGAACCTGCATTTTATCGCTTTCGTGAGAACCAAACCGATGAAACAAACACCTAAAGACGGATCAAACACCTCCAACAGACCTTGTATAACATGCGAACGGCATTGCGTGTGTTTATTCGTCGTTCTATGAACACGTAACGTTGACACTTATCTGCTCATTTCGACATGAACAGCAGGTTTAAAAAACTGATCGTTATGGAAGTATTCCTTAACATGCAGAATTACACACAGTTTACGCCACGAAATATCGTAACATCACTTCGTTGGCTGCCATGATAATATTGCGTATATCAGGAACCGTCACTGTTTAGCTATCTTGTATATCCGATATTCGATTTAAATACATAAATGTTAGTAGAAATATTAAAATAAAAATGTATATTACAACAAGCTGAACCCGGCATGCGTTGCAATGCCAATCAAAGAAAGTCTTTGGGTTGTAATTTTGTTTCTTGAAGTGCTTTTGGATACACAATATTTTTTCCAATTTCCTTTAACTGCCCCTAAACTATCGTGAAATGAATTTACTAATCTAGAAACATTCGTAATCGTAATCGGACGAATGGTATTTGAACGCATACGGGACCTTGTTGAAACGCTTCGCGCGTCGTCGCTCATTTATTGAATCTAATCGTTCGCACCCTCCTTTGGAATTGATTTACTAAGTTAGAAACCTTCACGTAAGTGTACAAAACATCTCACCCAAGTGTTATTGTAATCGGATGAATGGTAGGCTATATGAATGCATACAGGACTTAGTTGAAACGATTCGCGCCTCGTCGCTCATTTGTTGAATCTACTCGTGTGCTACCTAATGTAAAATGGATTTACTAAACCAGAAGCCTCCCCTGGGGTGTACACAACACCTCACCCAATTTTCATCGCTATCGGATGAATGGTATATGAACGCATGCGGGACCTTGTTGAAACACTTCGCTCATTTGTTGAATCTAATCGTGCGCAACCTCCTGTGAAATGGATTTACTAAGTTAGAAACCTTCATGTAAGTGTACACAACAACTCATAAAAGTTTCATCGCAATCGATGAATGGCATATAAACTTATACGGAAGTTTGTTGAAACGCTTCGCGCGTCGTCACTCATTTATTGAATCTACTCGTGCGCTACCCATTGTAAAATGGATTTACTAAGTCAGAAGCCTTCCTTGGAGTGTACACAACGTCTCACCCAAGTTTCATCGCTATCGGACGAATGGTATTTGAACGCATACGGGACCTTGTTGAAACTCTTCGCGCGTCGTCGCTCATTTGTTGAATCTAATCGTGCGCAACCTCCTGTGAAATGGATTTACTAAGTTAGAAACCTTCACGTAAGTGTACACAACACCTCATCAAAGTTTCATCGCAATCGATGAATGGTAGGCTATATAAACTTATACGGGATTGTGTTGAAACGCTTCGCGCGTCGTCGCTCATTTGTTGAATCTACTCGTGCGCAACCTCCTGTGAAATGGATTTACTATGTAAGAAACCTTCACGTATGAGTACACAACATCTCACCCAAGTTTCATCGCTATCGGACGAATGGTATTTGAACGCATACCGGACATTGTTAAAACGCTTCGCGCATCGTCGCTCATTTGTTGAATCTAATCGTGCGCTATCTATTGTAAAATGGATTTACTGAGCCAGAACCCTTCCCTGAAGAGCACTCAACATCTCACCCAAGTTTCATCGCAATCGGTTGAATCGTATATGAACGCAAACGGGACTTTGTGAAACGCTCTAACGTGCAGCGTCGAACAGAAGAATTCGACATCACCGCCACCTACGGTACAAAACAGAACTTTACACCACAGGCGGAGTGTTAGTTAAAGCGGTAGTTGCACAGATTGCCAATAGGTGGCTCTAACGTGCATAGACAAACAGTCCAAAAACATCAGCTTTCACTAAGACTAGCGTTTTCCATGACGACTGCTTTTGACTGTATATTGTGGTTCTAAATTGTTTGTAAATTGTAGTTCTAAAATTGTTTTTATTCCACCTATCGGGTCAAATTGTAAATCTAAACCATACATGGACCCACTCTAGCATTTATAATTTTTTTAAATAAAAATCAGTCCAGCAATATAGAATTATATATATAACAAGTAGTTCCATGAAGAACTATACAGCCTATTTTCATATATCCTGCTCATGTTAATGTCTTCTAACAACATACAAAATTTCAGTTTAATTGCTGTAACAGATTCGTAGATATTGAGAACCGTCTAAATATTTCAGATTGTCGCCAGGTTGGATTTTTATTTTTGTACTATTACATTAAGATTATTGTGTACGTGTGGTATTCAAACTGCAATCGCATGATTAGAACACAAGAAGTAAAAACGAGATTTTAAAATTACGCACAGCAGCCATCTTGTGATTATGCAAACAATTGAAATAAATTAGATGCCAGTGGATCAACATTTGTATAAGCATTTAACGTGCAACGTTTCACTGCACTCGGATAGTTAATTCGCGAGAATCGTCCATTTAAATATTTATACTTCGCGTCGCCGCCATGTTGGATTTGTGCTCACCAGGTTAATGCAAGTCCTATAGGTGAACATATGTTCATAGTCTCTATGAACATAAAAAAAATCAGTTTGGTTGCTGTAAAAAATTCATAGATATTGAGAACCGTCTAAATATTTCGGAAGCTCGCCATTTAGGATTGTTATATGTATAGGCCATAGAATTATGTACCATTCAAGGACAATTATTGCCTAGGTTCATTATTCAAACTTTCACTTCGATCGCATGATTACGACACAAGAAATAAAAACTTAATTTAAAAATTTCGCACAGCCGCCATATTGAGGTTATGTAAACAATTTATTTAAATTAGATGGCAGTGCATTACAATCTGCAAAATCATTTACTGTACCACATTTCACTGCGCTCAGAGAGTTAAATCACGAGAAAAGTCTATTAAAATATTTCAAATTCGCTTGGTCGCCATGTTCGTTTTTTACTTTACAAGTTTATGAAGTATACATAGATAAACTTGTACCAGTACCCTTTATCACCGTACAAAATTGCAGGGTAATATCTGTAATAGTTTCGGAGATATAGAATGTCAGTGAAATATTTCGCACAGCCGCCATTTTGAGGTTATGTAAACAATTGAACTAACTTAGACTCCAGTGCATTACTATGTGTATAAACACTTGCTGTACCAAGTTTCATTACGTGTGGATAGTTAAATCGCGAGAAAAGTCTATTTAAAAGTCTCAACTTCGCTTGTCCGCCATGTTGGTTTTGTAGTCACCAGGTTTTTGAAAGTCTCATAGGTGAACTTCTAGTAGTACCCTTTATCACCGTACACAATTTCAGGGCGATATCTGTAATAGTTTCGGAGATATTGAATGCTAGTGAAATATTTCGCACAGCCGCCATTTTGCATTGGTGAGACGTAACAAAATTTGAAGGGTACGGTCGAGGTCGCCGGGAATAGTGCTATGAACATACCGAGTTTCATTGAGATCGCTCCAGCCGTTTAGATTTTATTAAGGGGGGACACACACACGAATCACACACACACACGCACACACACACGGACAAAAGGTGATCTCATAAGCCTATTTTTTCAAAATTGAAAATAGGCTAAAAATACTTATATCCCTGGTTAAACACCGATCCAAGAGTTGGGTTACCTAACGCCAACCTCATGAGAGGTGTCAATGAAAGATGAAATGAATGAAGATGGATGAAACTGGACAGGGATGTAGACGGAAGTGACCGTGGCCTGTCAGAAGGTACCGTCCCAGTATTTGCCTCGACTTGAAAATGGAAAAACCAAGAAAACAATTTCAAGGACGGACGACGGTGCCGAGTCCGCAGAGAGCTTGGCTCCATGGCCGAGCGCTGCGCTTTAGCTACCGCTGTCGGTGTTGTAGTACGCAGATATCGCCTATTAAAATGACTTGACATTTACCATCAGATACTACGACCGATTGCTCAAGTTCTCCCTCGACTTGGCTTACAAAAGCTGTCCTGTGTGTCGATATGCATATTATTGCAACACGCCGAGTATAATTTACGAGCAATCTAACAAAGCCATCGTCGTATCCGATTTATGTACACTGACCAACCCACAGTAGTAGACTATCAGAGCTTCAGGCATTTAGTGCTATCATTCGTATATCTCTTACACACCCAGTCCTACTTCAGCTGTTATTACGCAAGCTTTATAGTAATATCCCTTAAGTGACATTTGAAAATGTGAACTCAGTCGAGATTCAAACCCGGATCTGCTTTCTGGGTAAACGCTCTTACCCGCCTACAACACTGCGGGCTACGCTATGGTCAGGACTAATTTTCTTTCTCCATAATCTGTACCTCAGAACCAGACGAACGTAAGTCCAAAAATTACGATTTTCAGGTTATTACACCATTGTATGTATAATTTGATTCTACATTAAGCCATTACAACTTAAGTCCGGTGAAACATCGCATTTTGTATTTACTAAGGGTTGTAAGAACCTAAGTCCCAACCTATGATTGAGCCAGACAAACTTAAATCCACTTACGTTATTGTGGTTCTGAAGCGTTAAGAATACATTAAAACGCAAGTCCCATTAACGTACCTTGTCATAGTGCTCAGTCCTAAACCTGGTTTTATAAGTACAGCCAATATAACGCATGTCCAGTCTTAAGTCCTAGAAAGACTTTATAAGTACAGCCAATATAACGCATGTCCAGTCTTAAGTCATAGAATGACTTTATATGTACAGCCAATATAACGCATGTCCAGTCTTAAGTCCTAGAATGACTTTATAAGTACAGCCAATATAACGCATGTCCAGTCTTAAGTCCTAGAATGACTTTATATGTACAGTCAATATAACGCATGTCCAATCTTAAGTCCTAGAATGACTTTATATGTACAGCCAATATAACGCATGTCCAGTCTTAAGTCCTAGAATGACTTTATATGTACAGCCAATATAACGCATGTCCAGTCTTAAGTCCTAGAATGACTTTATATGTACAGCCAATATAACGCATGTCCAGTTTTAAATCCTAGAATGACTTTATATGTACAGCCAATATAACGCATGTCCAGTCTTAAGTCCTAGAATGACTTTATATGTACAGCCAATATAACGCATGTCCAGTCTTAAGTCCTAGAATGACTTTATAAGTACAGCCAATATAACGCATGTCCAGTCTTAAGTCCTAGAATGACTTTATATGTACAGCCAATATAACGCATGTCCAGTCTTAAGTCCTAGAATGACTTTATATGTACAGCCAATATAACGCATGTCCAGTCTTAAGTCCTAGAATGACTTTATATGTACAGCCAATATAACGCAAGTCCAGTCTGAAGTCCTAAAACGATGTCATAAGTACAGCCAAAAAACGTAAGTCCAGTCCTGACTGAATATTGCGTTGATTCTAAAGGAAATAACAATAAAGGAGTTAAGTATATACAACTTTAATAATGTCAATCGTTTTTTGCTGCCTAATTCAAGTGTTAGCTATGCAGTCAGACGTAGAGTTCATTTTCTACGGTTTTTATGCTCTCCTGAAAAGTTGGCATAATGTGACTTACGTTAGTCTGGTTCTGAGGTATAGCATGGTGCACTGTTTGGGGGAGGGACTCACTCTGTTTCCTCGTGTATTTTTCCCGCTTTCGACACTAATTATTATCTGCTTGAAAAAACATTCTCCGAAATGAAATATTCAAAAAATATTTTCTCATGCAAATTAACTGATGAGTATTTGAAGTCGCTGCTGATAATTTCCACTGGTAAACTTTGATTCACAACTACAAACTATTGTAGTGTCAGGCGTCTTCAGTGGCACAGTTGGTAGCGTGCTGAACTTCTATGCCCAAAATCGTGGGGTTAAACCCGGCCGAAGTCGTCTGAATTTTTAAGAGCGTTAAAAATCCCTCATTATGCCTTCCTTCGGAGGGGAGGTAAAGGCGGTGGGCCAATGCCATAGATGTATAGCATGTAAAAGAACCTTCCACTAACCAAACTTATGTGAAGCTAACATTTTTAGGTTAGATTTGATAACGTTATATTAGTTCCTACGTTCGCCGCCAGGTGCTGACTGCGATGGAATCTAACAGCAAAGTTTGCAACTAGGTGTCGTGGACCGTAGCATTTGGTAGCAAAAGTAGGAACTACTTGAAAATCAATCATCCGCAGTCCTTACCTGAATTACAGACAACACACACTAATACAGCCATCACAATTTACACCGGTTTTCTGACAAATTCTACACACACCCAAAGTACACGGGGCTACATGACCGCGTTGTCGCCGCCCCTAAACCAACCAACTTGAGTATGTCACTTACTGTAAGGTTTTAGAATAAATATAATCTAATTAATTGCAGTTAAAATGTCCAATGTCATTAGGTTGGTGAGTTATTGTGTTTCTTAATTGGTCTTTAAATACAAATAAAATAAAAACATCTGAATATTAGATGGAATATTGGCTTTCACGGCCAGTGAATTAAAACCCAGCAATTCTTCTAGGTTTGTGCCGTGTCTTGTGTGAGGTTTCGCCTACGACACCAAGCTGGCTCATCGGCGGGCTCTTGGTGACCCCGCCCGGACCCCCACAGGAGTAGCGAACTGCGCGCTAACTCCCTTTATATAAAGTGCAACTGCAAGAGCCCACTGATGAGCCAGCGTGGTGTCCGACTAGTCTGAAATGACATGGTGCCGGTCGGCTCGCGAAGCAAGCGACCGAGGCTGTGTTATGCGTCAGGTACCGGTGCGGCAAGCGCTCCTCTGCCTGGATTTGAATCTAATTTGGGCTAGATAAAAGTTTAGATTGATAAAATATTTTTTTTCTGAAGTTATAATTATTTCTTAGGTGAAACCCCACACAAGACACTGCACAAACCTAGAAGAATTGCTGAGATCTGAATATTATTTTGTTTTATTGTATAATAATAATATCATATGGCCTCGGATGCCGGGTGAAAGCGTTGCTATTTGACACCCAGAGGGCAGCTTGCATGTCAAATTTTGTTGTTCCTTGGAGCGCTATGAAAGTCACGGTGGTTAGATATCTAAGCTCATTGACACTATAGCGCTTTCTAGTAGAGAAAGGAGGAACTTTCGTGTGTCGGAAAATCCCGAGATCAATTTTGCCATTATGAACACGGTTCATTAATATGCCAACAACGTATGACATGGGCGTCGTGACTTTTGTCGCCCTTCAAAAATCACTTACCATGGCCAGGAGCGAACCTGCTAGCTTGGTGTTGGTAGTCCGACGCGATAACCACTCACTCACCGTGGCAAGCTTGTTTTATTGTACATTTTAACTAAAATCAAAATTAACTATGGCGGGCCAGTTACCGGCCATGTAGCGGTAGCAGACCGAATTGGTGATGCTCGCGGGCCTGTGTTTGCCGAAGTTTGGAGACCCCTGACCCAAACCATTAGATGCCGATAACCTAGATGTTAGGTGTCTTTTATTGCTGAAATACTTCGAAGGTGGTTGTGTGAGAAATGAGTGACGCCCATACTTCACAGACTTGTAGTGTCACAAAACTAATGAGACGAACATAAACCACTGTCAGCTTGAAGGCCAGGGCAGTAATCCTGAAAACAAACATGCCCCGGTTTAAAGTTCTCTCAGCACCATAAACATGCGCACGGCAGACGATATACAACTCTTCAAATCTAGAAATTTTATCTCGATCTTGTTAAGAGAGGATCAATGGTCCTACAAGTTTTTATAGTCATGTCCATTTTAGGATTCTTCACTGGAGTCTGCTTTTATTGTAAATGTTCCTTTTTGCTGTTCATGGTAGATAGAAAATATTCCATAGTTTATCGTGTTGGAAACCATTTCCAGTGTTGCTTTAGTAATCTAATTTTCATGTTTTTTCAGTCGGTCAACACGATTGTACCCACTTATAGTGGGAGGTTCCCTAATCCTGAAAAAAATCACATACCGGTATAACTAATAACAAGAAGTTCCGTGACGAACTAAAGAGCCTACTTTTCTTAAAATTAAGTTGCATACCAATGATTAATCTACAGTATATGAACCTATCTAGAATAATGACGAAATTAAGTTGGTAATATCGAAATGTCTAATTAGTTCGAAATATACTGTACCCTTGCACAAGGCCTTCAGAACAGGACTCTGTCGTCGGGGCATGAACGGTACACTAGCTTGAATATGAAACTGTTCTGGATATTATAGGAAGATCACTAGGGCTGAATAAAATTCATCACACACAGATTCTGAATGAGAATAAACAAATTTAATGCACCAACACCAGTACAGCAAAAACAAATAAATGAAATAAAACCAAAATAGTAGAAATGAAATTTAAAATAATAATAATAATAATAATAACTCAAAGGTAAAATAAATCAAATACGGAATCAATAAAATTAAGTCAAAATCAAAAATATAAACAATGGACTAATTAATGTCCAAAACCACCAATTAAATGCTAATCAGCATCAATTAATACTTATCATAGTAGTTATGATGTATGATTACAATCAAATTTATTGACAAATAAAAACCAATCATATGGCAAAATAAAGAAAATGAATCAAAATGAAATCTGGTTAACACCAATTAGCCTTAATTGCCATAATCAAATTTATTAATTACGATGATAAGATATCATCAGAAAGTTAAGTTATTAAGAGATGGTGGATCAAGAGGGTCCGGTCAACTGTAACAACAGTATGGATTAAGAAAAATAAATCCATTTATACGAAATTAATCAATCATTAATCTGAGTAAACATAATGATCATTGAGTCTAATATCATCCAATTACATTTCAGATACATGGTATGTTCAATATCAGAGACATCCATGGCCATTCCGAAGTATACATTATAGCCTAACCATTGGCTTATTTAATTATTAATGGCGTTTAATTAACATTTACTAGAATCCCTCCGTTAAATAAAAGTTTACCCTCATATCAAATCTTAACCTTCATGGCATTAATTATGTATTTCTATCTGCAAACATGAATATGATTTATGCATCTTATTTACATACTCTTGTAAATTAATTATGGAAGCCTTTCCGTACGGAATCTTAATGTCCAATCCCGACATTACTTTGGACGTCTTAGCTTTAAAACAAAATAGCTGAATCAATGAAGCCATTTAGTTTCCTTAGCCTTGAAACACACTTACAAATTGTCACATATTGCATTAACATATTAGCGATATGATAAGCCTGGCTTCGGCCCTTGCGTTCGATGTGATACATTCTCGAACCAAGCACCCGATGCCTTGTCAAATAATTCATGGATATTTAATAAACAAACTAAGAAAAATGCCTTAAAAACAAACAAAAATAGCATCATAAAAAATGATGACTAATCATTTGCCTTTCAAACTTGGGTTGGATAAACATGAAAAACAATTAATAATTCCAACCAAACATTATTAAAATAATCGTATCGTGTCAGAGTCACGTTAGGCAACGGTGAATGTATTTGAAGCCGCGACCCCTGAAAAAGATAGGCATGGCACAAACATGTTCTAAGTGGCCTATTCAACAGGATCAATATGTATTTAGGGGTATTCGCTACCTATACATTTCTTACCTTGAATGCCTTATCTTGCAGAACGAGGTTACAATAGAACAAAGCATGGTCCGTTCAACAATTATTGAGAAAAAGAAATCTCAAGATAATTTTGAACCAATATTAACTATAAAAAAACTAATAATAATTATTTTCCAGGACCGAAAATAATTATTCATGAACACAGGACTCTAAGGTCACTGTCTAGCTAGTACCCATTTAAAAAGACTGATCGACCAGGCATAAACAAAAGGATTTCGAACACGGGACCGCAAGGTTACTGCCTACCTAGCACCCGTTTAAAATAGTTTCTGGACCAGGCACAACAAAAGGATATCGAACCCGGGACTGTATGGTCAGCAGACAAAACCGTCCCTTATATCAAAATGATCAGTAAAAGAAACACTATCGATTGGAGGCATCAGGATAGTAACCTAACATACCCTTACGTGAATATTAAACTTGGGACCAAACATAAGAAAAATTTAAATGAATCGCTGCGGCAAACACCCGAGTCCAGAGTGGACCCCTCCTTTTGTGGAGAATGACAATAGGCTGGCCGCGCCTGCTAGCTAACCTTGACCGTGGAAAGGTAGAGATGCAAGTCTTCACCCCTTCCCCCGGGCTAACATATGATTGTATCCTCACCAGCTGTGCGACCAGATCTTTGTATTCTAAATGTGGAGCGGAGCGCTCTCATTTGGATATAGATTAATTATAGCGTTATTTTACCTGCGCTTATTGGCCCCTATCTTGCACGTACAATTCACTCATATCATTGTAAACTTATCATACTAACTCTCATCTGACATCTTCCCTCAGGTCTATATTTACCTGGCATCATTATCTATTTTATCTTATTTCATCGTAGATTCCTCCTTACAACATCTTACCTGTATGTCCTTAAATATCGCACGCGCTCAATAAAAACTAATATAACAATTAATGAGGCTGGTTCAGCCGTCACTTCTTAAATAACTCACGCCATTGTAAACTGTCCTCTAAACTATACTCATTGCTTACACCATAATATCCCTACATTATCCATCACAATACACCATGGTCCTTTAAATATCGTCCCAAAAAAATCCTCGGATATTAATTCATCCGGTATGTAAATACATAAATTACTATTTCTGGTCATTTATACGAAATAATGAGATTTTGCCTGGAAAGGGCATCTATCGAAATACCATGCTTCGTTCGTTCTATTTGGGTGGAAAACACAGGGGATATTTCTAACACACATTTATAAATAAAATAGGTAGTTCTACCATGTGTTTTATGTACGGATACGATTACCTAGCAACATCCTTACGTTAAATTAGGCACTTTTAATTCATTAAAATAATTATTGTGATCATTAATCATTATGAGCGTATCCAGCTCCGTCAGATGCACAACTATGGTCGCCATTGACACAGTTATTGTACACACAAGATAAAACAAATCAAAAGAAAACAAATAACATGCTAACATTATGACGATGAAATCCATGAATTATTTGACACTTTAAAATATAATCAAAAGGTACTTATCATATTGAAGACTTCCTTCATCATTTGCAAGAGTTGGACCAGAGGCCCGCAACAGTATAACTTAGCACATGACCTCCATGGCCAGTTCGAATCCCATCACGATGATGTAAAACCACTCGCTAATATCACTGCAATCCTCCATTATCACTAGGTTGCTATAAGCCAGCACCCTTTTAAAATGCACACACACACATATTTAATTAGATTATGCACCACTAAAAAAAATATACATTAGTGGACTGTACACTTGTGTCATAGATGACAAATTCTCACACTATTTCCACACTTGTCGCGGACACATTTTCTGTTACATATTTTTCACTTGAATTATATATATAATTTCACATCTTTCCTTTCTGTTATACACATTCACAACTTAGTATTCATTTTTAATATTATTTTGCATCAGCCGAACAATAGACTGTGCGTTTTGTACATTAATGCTTGGTGCTACATAGACTAGCATCCACTAACTTTGGCTGAATGATGAACAATGCCCGCTGTCACAGACTTCACCCACATATATGACAAAATGGTTGCCAATTCACAGTTTTGTACATACGACACCAAATGCTCCCTTCACAATCATAGGCTACAGTAATCAGGTACCTTAATTCATACATAAAAATATGGCCTTGCTAATCATATGATTCACGACGAAACTCGATCATAGGCTAAATTTAAATCATCAGCGCTTGGGTAGAACTAATTTCTTGCTGAAGGACGCTATGTTCTCTCTCTCACACACTCGACGTTGTCAAATTTCCTTGCGCGGGGACTACTTCTATTCGATGAACACAGAGATATTTAATCCGTTGCCGCATTCCCAAAATTCTTGATAATAATTAGATTCATCATGGGCGTTTTAGATCATTCATGTAATGTCTTGATCTCTTGTAACCAACTGAGGCGTACTCTTTAGGGGCGGAGTCAAGCATCTACTGCGTGCTAACTTGAGATAGTAACTGCGTTTTGGCAAGATTCTCAGAATTCGCTGGAGTGCTCCTGCTCTGAAACTTGCAGGCAAGCGACTTGTGACGCACCTGCTCTGCCCATTGTGTGAAAACCATAAATTTCTCCCTGTCAGAACTGCCAAGCCATATACAGTATATGTGGTCTTCAACACGGCAGAAAGATCCTAGTTATTATTATGATCATTACATAATGATGATGTCATTCTCATTAACATCATGACATTGTCCCATATAAGTACTCCAATGACATAATGTGTCCTTGGCCTAAGACGTAGGTCAAGGGCACATCTCCCTCCTTCTTAGTTTGGAAAAACTGCTGAGGTTACGAAGAGTTTTTACAATTCAACAATACTCGGCAACATAATCCATTTTAACAATGTCATGTCTTCCTCATCGACCTTCTTTCGAAATTGGCTTTCTAATGGACTCCAAATTAATTCGGATCGTGAAATTCTTCAAGCAGCCTCTTATTCTCACCTTTAAATTCTGCATTTATCCTTAGTTTACTCTCTCTTAGCATTATCAAATTCTTCACGCAGCGTTATCCATTGACAGTCGTGATTATTTGTCCGTTGATTCTCTTCTTCTGCTTCCGATGGTTCTTCTACTTGGAATGGATCTTCCCCTTCTTCTTTCTTCTCCACTACGTGTACTTGGTGTTGGACCTCATCTTCTTCGGCGGGATAGTACAGTTTTAGATTCTGTGCGTTATAGACAGACTCGACTCCAGTGCGTAGGTGTTTCACTTTATAAGCATTATTTCCAATCACCTTTATGACTCGGTACGGTCCATAGAATATCTCGCAAAATTTTGAGTATATTCGCTTCGCTGGATCGGACACTGCTGGTCGTTTCACCAAGACCAATTCTTCCAATTCCAAAGGACGGTGAAATCTTTTATTACGCACTCTACGTAATCGACGATCAGCTTGTTTCTTCAAATAAGTTGCCGTGGCCTGTATGGTATAATAATAATAATATCGTATGGCCTCGGGTGCCTGGTGCAAGCTTTGTTAATTGACACCCAGAGGGTAGCTTGCATGTCGAATTTCGTCGTTCCTTTGGACGCTATGAAAGTCAAGGAGGTTAGATATCTAAACTCCTTGACACTACAGCGCTTTCAAGTAGAGAATGGAGGAACTTTGTGTTGGCGGAAAATCCCGAGATTAATTTTGCCATTGAACACGGCCTACTGAATTCAAATGGGTTCTTTAACATGCCAACAACGTATGACATGAGTATCGTGATTTTTGTCGCCTTCAAAAATCACTTACCATGGCCAGGGGCGAACCTGCAATCTTGGGGTTGGTAGTCCGACACTATAACCACTCACCCACCGTGGCAAGCGGCCTGTATGGTTAATTCATGGCTTGGTCGTGCGTCCAATGGACACGGCAAGATGTTCTTCCACGGTCGATCCGGACATCGATTTAAGTGAAGGACTGTGGGGATCTGTCCTGTGCTTTCATGGATCGTATTGTTTATACAGAATTCCATTACGGGTAATACGTCGACCCACTTCCAATGCTGATCAGAACAGTAAATTCGGCAATATTTTGCGATCTCCCGCATTATTCTTTCTGATGGATTTCCCTCAGGATGGCGCACTGAACTCAACACGTGCCGGACATCTAATCTCACCATCTCACTCCTAAACTCGGCACTAGTGAAATAACTGCCGTGGTCCGTAAGACAGAATTCCATCTTCCCTAACGTTGGAATTACCCTTGCCTTAATTCTGTTCAGTACCTGTTTAGTGTTTAACTTCTGAACTGGACATAACACCACGTATTTTGTAAATACATCGATGCTGACGAGAATGTATTTGCATCCTCTTCTGTCTTTTGGTAACGGACCATAACCGTCCATGGCGACCAGTTCGCACGGCTTCTGTGGCAGTAGAGGTTTGGGATATTGCTTCATGAGGAATGAGTTTGGCTTAACCCTTTGACATTTGTCACAGGTCTTCAAAACACTGCGAATGGTTTCCCTTAATTTGGGCCATACAAATGCTTCTTGAATAAGAGCACTTGTCATATCGATTCCTCCATGTCCAGATATGCTATGTGCGTGCCAGACTAGACCTCTCTGTAAAGAAGGTGGCACCACAATCCTTGATTTCACGCGATCGGGATCCACGTACTTGTGCAGCAGGTTATTATATCAAATATAACTTGTCGAAATTTTCTCCGCTTCCAAATACGCGGGCGTTCCTCGTTGCAATCTTCCTCTTAAATAATCGATGATCATATTCATCCACGGATCCTTAACTTGTTCAGCCTGAATTTCTCCCAGTTTAACCAAAAATTCCTGATCTGCCTGAGTGAGCTCGACTTGATGTACAGATACTACTCCTTCTCCTCGTTCTGGGTTTCGACTTAATGCGTCGGGTATCACATTGAATCTTCCTGGGCAGTGTTCAATGTCAATATTGAACTGTTGAACATATAACGACCATCTGTTCACTCGCTCACTAGCCATGGGAGTTTTCAATAGGAAAATAAGGCTCTTGTGGTCGGTTTTTATCAAAATCTCGAAACCATAGACAGTCTTCCTCCATTGTTGTAAAGAAAAAATGATGGATAGAAGTTCCAATTCCGTTACTGTGTAATTTCGCTCGTGTGTATTTAGCTTACGGCTAGAAAAGGCCAAGTAAGATCGTTCTCGAGGGTCGTTTGGATCTTCTTGGTACAGCATGCATCCAATTCCAATCCGTGAGGCGTCTGTTTGAATTATAAATTTTCTTGAGAAATCCGGGTAACCCAATTTAATACTATTGGTTAGTAATTCCTTCGTTTTCCGAAAAGCCGCGTCGCATTCTTCCTTCCATGCCCATTTGCTGTTCTTACGAAGCATATCCTGTAGTGGCGCCACAGCCTCAGTATACCCGGGACAATGATTTGCAAAGAAATTGCAAATGCCCAGAAATTGGCGGACGTGTTTTACCCTGTTTGGTTTAGGAAAGTTCCGAATAGCCTCTAGTTTCGCAGGATTTGGGCGTACTCCTTCACCATCGATGATGTGGCCTAAATAGAGTACCTCCTTCTGGCAAAAATGAGATTTTTGGATGTTAATTTTGAAATTGGCTTTCTCCAAATTGTCTAGTAATTTCTCTAAATTCGTGAGGTGATCATCCAAATTATCAGACGCCAAGAGTATGTCATCGACATATCTTACAGTGGCATCCTTGACTTCCGACGTCAGGTTCCGGTCTAACGCTCGTATGAGTGCCGAACCTGCTGTTTTGATACCGAATGGTAATCTTTGAAATGCATAAGTTTGCTGATTAAATAGGAATCCAGTCAATAACCTTGACTTGTCATCCAGTTCCAAATGGTGATAGCTACTAGTCAAGTCGATTGATGAAAAATATATCTTGTTCTGGAATTTGTTTATGACCTCTTTGATCGCTGGAGCTTGGTCATATTCAGGAATCAATCGTTCATTAATTGTCCTGGCGTCCAGACATATTCGAACAGAGCCATTGGGTTTCTTGACTACAACCAACGGACTCACGAATGGGGTAGCCATCTTAACTATGACTCCAGCATCCTCCATTTGCTTGATGGTTTCTTTCACCTCATTCATATGTTTTTCGGCTATCGGATAAGGCTTTTTCCTAAACGGTGACCAATCGTTGACCTGCATTTGGTACTTGAAATGTTCTATCTTACCGGGTTTAGAATTAAAAACCGGTTCGTGTCGCTTTAACATGTCCATCAATTTGATCCTGTTCTCCTCATTTATCTTTGCTTCACGAGCCTTCTCCTCAAAAGCGTCAGTAACTCTGTCTTCCAATTCTTCTAGCGCCATGACCCAGGATTCAGGTTCCATTAAATCATCCTCAATATCCCTTAACCTTTCGTCGATTTTCTCATATGCTTCCATCTCTTCAGTGGTGCACAATGTCCATATCTCTTCGCCATCTCTTGGAATATCCGTATTTAATTGCATGTCCAAATGATTGTCCTCTCCAATATCTTTAAAGCAAATGGTGTTTTCATATAGGTTGATGACTGCTTTATATTCTCGAATGAAGTCCGCTCCCAAGATAATGTTATAATTTATCTTGTTCATTATGATGAACGAATGCGGCATATTATGTCCTTGCAGTGTAATGTCCAACAAAGCTTGGAACTTACAGACTGCGGACTTGTCTGGGATAATGCCCTTGACTGTAATGTTAGAAATTGGCATCACGGGAACCTTCCCCAATCTCTCCAACTCTTTAACTAATGCCTGGGAAGCTATACTGATGCTGGCACCCGTATCTACCATACATCGTACCGTTAGACCTCCCACTCGGGCGTAAATTATGGGTAATTCTCTAATTTTATTAATCTTTGGCCCTCTTGTGTCCTCCGTCAAGTCCTCTTCTTTGATGACCCAGTCACTGATCTGCGCTACTACCATATACTTTGCATTGTGACTGTTTTGTGCACTAGCGACGTTCCCATCTTCTAAAATTGGCGTTTTTTTTCTCGTTGTTGCCATTCCTATCTGCTGCACCTCCGGATGATTGATTGTTGTTCCTCCGGGCATTCTGGAGTTCCAGGCTCTCAGCTCCCTGTTCGATGACATCTGGATCCCTTCGATCATTCATTCCCCTGTTCCATTTGTCTCTCTTACTTTGTTCGGCCGATTCTTTGGCACGTAATTCTGCCAAATACCGCTCCGAATCGCTGTGCCACCTTTCCATTTCCTCTCTGTGGTCATCTGGCAAGTCCCATCTCACTTCTGGCTCTCTGTTTTGGTTCCACGGCGGTCTTCCGCGTTGAAAACGCCCACCTCTCTTGTTATACGGCCTGTATGATCCACGATGTCCTCTCCATGGTTCATTTTGTCTTTGAGACGACCTCCAGTTATTATTACCTCGGTTACCATACCACGGGGGCCTCAACTCTTGATCTTGGTATTCCCGACGTTCCCAGTTCTGCCTCATGTCCATGGCGTCTGTACTTTGGTCTTTCATGCGTCGTCTAGGTGCTTCTTCTAGGCCGACCACGTTTACATTTTCAGTCGTTCGACCTGATCTTTGCGGACTGTGGATCGTCGTTTCATCGAGGTTTCTCAATATTTCCTCGGCATGTACCGCTGTCCGTACGTTCGCTGCCGCCATGATCTGTTGAACTCCGACTGGCAATTGCTTCTCAATGGCGGTGATCATCTCTTCTTCTGATGGAGGCATATCCAACTCTTTCATTCGGTGTAGCTGTGTGATGAAATATTCTGAATATTTTGTGGGTGATGTGGTACTATAGCGGCGCGCGTATAGTTCCATCCTCAGGTTCTGTTGCGAGGCAAGGCTCCAATACTTCTTCAGAAATGCTTCACGGAAATCCCCCATAGTGTCAAAGGTATACCTGAAGCTACGGAACCATTGTAACGCGTGTCCAGTCAACAGTTTCTCCACTGTCCTTAACTGTCGGTCTTCTGAGATCTTGCTTTCCTTGATGTATTCCATCAATTCTCTGAGGAAACTCTTAGGAGTAAAGTTATTGTTCCCTGAAAATTTGTTCGGCCGGTCATCACTCATTTTTATAACGTGAATGACCTGAGCAGCTGCGTTAGACTCGACGGGTGTCGAAGTACGACCCCTGAATTCCTGACTGTGAGGTTCCATCCCCTCATCTATGGTCGTATGCTCCTGAAATCCTACTTTCCCTTCCATACGGGTTTCTGTAATGGACTTGGCCAATCCTTTTTGTAAGTCGGCGATGACCTCTTCTTGGATCAGCATCTTGAGGTCGCTTTTGACTTGTTTATTTTCTTGTCGTTCCATCCTTGACAACAGCTCCATCTCGACCTTATTCATCTTTAATTTGCTCTCTACTAATTTACGGAGTACAGCTATCCTTTCTTCCTTAGCCTCCTGGCCCATGTCCTCGTATGCTGATTCGACATCTCTCTTCAATCCTTCCTTATCCTTTTCCCATGATTTCTTACATTCGTCATGTTGGCCATTCATATCATCTCGTATGAGCTGCAATGAATCCTTAATCTCGTCCTTAAATGTAGAGATGTCGGTCTCGATCACTCCTATCTTGGCTTGCGTTGACTTATTCTCATCTCTCAGCTTGTCGACATCTGCCTGAGTTGCTGCGATTCCCACTTCACATTTCGTTACCTGCGCTTGGACTCGAATTTCCATACTAGCCATTCTCTGAGACACGTTCTTGATCTCGTTCTCGATCGTGACCATATGAATTTCTATTTGCTCAGTACTCTGATTGCAAATGCGGCCTACATGTTCTATATTTCTCTGCATCTGTGACAATTGCTGTTCAGTACTAACTCTAAGTTCCTGATTACTGTCTTTTATTTCCTGCATCTGCTTATAACTACTGTCCTTAAATTCTTGCAATACGACCATCAGGTCCTCTGTCGATGACATAATTATCAATAGGAGAATATGCGGGCTTGTCCCAACTCATGCAAATACACACATCAACACACCATGCAATGTAAGTGTATTTCAAAGCTTTCAAGGCTTCCTTCCCCTATCCTTCGAATTTGCAATCACCTACAGTGATATTGCAACAGTAAAACGATTCAAAATTTGATTGTAATCCATTGGTGTCATTAAATATTTGACTTATCACTAAAAGAAAAATTAATTAACTAATTTAATTTAATTAAACATTAATTAAAGTGATTAATGTTTCTCATCAGGCCACTAATGAGCCTTAATTAACTATCTGATGGATGCTCAATGCTATAAAAATTTCAAGGGACTCCTTGAGATTACTGTATGATACTATAAAAATTTATATAAATGAAAATTTAATTACAGTAACTCTCATTCAATTAATTGAGCTACATTTCGACCTTATGTTGGGCTGCTATTGTCTCAAGCTTAAGTCACACCGTTGGGCGCCATTTTGCACTTTAACACTGGTGGTGGGGAGAGCAGGATTTGGTATTAAATGAATGTGGCAAGCGGAAAAAGGGCAAGGCTGATCCTCACGGAAAAATAACGGGTATGAAATGAATGGAGTATGGTTTGGATTCGGGTTTGAATTGATAAGTGACTTATGGGTATCTTCCAGCGTTTATCCGCTCAGCATAAAGTCAAAAAAAATAATTAACATGCCAAACGAGTAGGCAAGCCAAACTTAATCAAACAAGCACAAAACCCGGGTGCATCTGTGTATGTTAACCACTAGGATCTTCCAGAATAGAAAAATCGAAGAAGAATAGAGAATAATCTATCCTTTGCCATGTACCCTTGCACAAGGCCTTCAGAACAGGACTCTGTCGTCGGGGCATGAACGGTACACTAGCTTGAATATGAAACTGTTCTGGATATTATAGGAAGATCACTAGGGCTGAATAAAATTCATCACACACAGATTCTGAATGAGAATAAACAAATTTAATGCACCAACACCAGTACAGCAAAAACAAATAAACGAAATAAAACCAAAATAGTAGAAATGAAATTTAAAATAATAATAATAATAATAACTCAAAGGTAAAATAAATCAAATACGGAATCAATAAAATTAATTCAAAATCAAAAATATAAACAATGGACTAATTAATGTCCAAAACCACCAATTAAATGCTAATCAGCATCAATTAATACTTATCATAGTAGTTATGATGTATGATTACAATCAAATTTATTGACAAATAAAAACCAATCATATGGCAAAATAAAGAAAATGAATCAAAATGAAATCTGGTTAACACCAATTAGCCTTAATTGCCATAATCAAATTTATTAATTACGATGATAAGATATCATCAGAAAGTTAAGTTATTAAGAGATGATGGATCAAGAGGGTCCGGTCAACTGTAACAACAGTATGGATTAAGAAAAATAAATCCATTTATACGAAATTAATCAATCATTAATCTGAGTAAACATAATGATCATTGAGTCTAATATCATCCAATTACATTTCAGATACATGGTATGTTCAATATCAGAGACATCCATGGCCATTCCGAAGTATACATTATAGCCTAACCATTGGCTTATTTAATTATTAATGGCGTTTAATTAACATTTACTAGAATCCCTCCGTTAAATAAAAGTTTACCCTCATATCAAATCTTAACCTTCATGGCATTAATTATGTATTTCTATCTGCAAACATGAATATGATTTATGCATCTTATTTACATACTCTTGTAAATTAATTATGGAAGCCTTTCCGTACGGAATCTTAATGTCCAATCCCGACATTACTTTGGACGTCTTAGCTTTAAAACAAAATAGCTGAATCAATGAAGCCATTTAGTTTCCTTAGCCTTGAAACACACTTACAAATTGTCACATATTGCATTAACATATTAGCGATATGATAAGCCTGGCTTCGGCCCTTGAGTTCGATGTGATACATTCTCGAACCAAGCACCCGATGCCTTGTCAAATAATTCATGGATATTTAATAAACAAACTAAGAAAAATGCCTTAAAAACAAACAAAAATAGCATCATAAAAAATGATGACTAATCATTTGCCTTTCAAACTTGGGTTGGATAAACATGAAAAACAATTAATAATTCCAACCAAACATTATTAAAATAATCGTATCGTGTCAGAGTCACTTTAGGCAACGGTGAATGTATTTGAAGCCGCGACCCCTGAAAAAGATAGGCATGGCACAAACATGTTCTAAGTGGCCTATTCAACAGGATCAATATGTATTTAGGGGTATTCGCTACCTATACATTTCTTACCTTGAATGCCTTATCTTGCAGAACGAGGTTACAATAGAACAAAGCATGGTCCGTTCAACAATTATTGAGAAAAAGAAATCTCAAGATAATTTTGAACCAATATTAACTATAAAAAAACTAATAATAATTATTTTCCAGGACCGAAAATAATTATTCATGAACACAGGACTCTAAGGTCACTGTCTAGCTAGTACCCATTTAAAAAGACTGATCGACCAGGCATAAACAAAAGGATTTCGAACACGGGACCGCAAGGTTACTGCCTACCTAGCACCCGTTTAAAATAGTTTCTGGACCAGGCACAACAAAAGGATATCGAACCCGGGACTGTATGGTCAGCAGACAAAACCGTCCCTTATATCAAAATGATCAGTAAAAGAAACACTATCGATTGGAGGCATCAGGATAGTAACCTAACATACCCTTACGTGAATATTAAACTTGGGACCAAACATAAGAAAAATTTAAATGAATCGCTGCGGCAAACACCCGAGTCCAGAGTGGACCCCTCCTTTTGTGGAGAATGACAATAGGCTGGCCGCGCCTGCTAGCTAACCTTGACCGTGGAAAGGTAGAGATGCAAGTCTTCACCCCTTCCCCCGGGCTAACATATGATTGTATCCTCACCAGCTGTGCGACCAGATCTTTGTATTCTAAATGTGGAGCGGAGCGCTCTCATTTGGATATAGATTAATTATAGCGTTATTTTACCTGCGCTTATTGGCCCCTATCTTGCACGTACAATTCACTCATATCATTGTAAACTTATCATACTAACTCTCATCTGACATCTTCCC
This sequence comes from Meconema thalassinum, assembly GCA_946902985.2. NCBI lineage: Eukaryota > Metazoa > Arthropoda > Insecta > Orthoptera > Tettigoniidae > Meconema > Meconema thalassinum. Next base: position 271,262,913 of record OX336392.1, on the reverse strand, counting down.
TCAGGTCTATATTTACCTGGCATCATTATCTATTTTATCTTATTTCATCGTAGATTCCTCCTTACAACATCTTACCTGTATGTCCTTAAATATCGCACGCGCTCAATAAAAACTAATATAACAATTAATGAGGCTGGTTCAGCCGTCACTTCTTAAATAACTCACGCCATTGTAAACTGTCCTCTAAACTATACTCATTGCTTACACCATAATATCCCGTCATTATCCATCACAATACACCATGGTCCTTTAAATATCGTCCCAAAAAAATCCTCGGATATTAATTCATCCGGTATGTAAATACATAAATTACTATTTCTGGTCATTTATACGAAATAATGAGATTTTGCCTGGAAAGGGCATCTATCGAAATACCATGCTTCGTTCGTTCTATTTGGGTGGAAAACACAGGGGATATTTCTAACACACATTTATAAATAAAATAGGTAGTTCTACCATGTGTTTTATGTACGGATACGATTACCTAGCAACATCCTTACGTTAAATTAGGCACTTTTAATTCATTAAAATAATTATTGTGATCATTAATCATTATGAGCGTATCCAGCTCCGTCAGATGCACAACTATGGTCGCCATTGACACAGTTATTGTACACACAAGATAAAACAAATCAAAAGAAAACAAATAACATGCTAACATTATGACGATGAAATCCATAAATTATTTGACACTTTAAAATATAATCAAAAGGTACTTATCATATTGAAGACTTCCTTCATCATTTGCAAGAGTTGGACCAGAGGCCCGCAACAGTATAACTTAGCACATGACCTCCATGGCCAGTTCGAATCCCATCACGATGATGTAAAACCACTCGCTAATATCACTGCAATCCTCCATTATCACTAGGTTGCTATAAGCCAGCACCCTTTTAAAATGCACACACACACATATTTAATTAGATTATGCACCACTAAAAAAAATATACATTAGTGGACTGTACACTTGTGTCATAGATGACAAATTCTCACACTATTTCCACACTTGTCGCGGACACATTTTCTGTTACATATTTTTCACTTGAATTATATATATAATTTCACATCTTTCCTTTCTGTTATACACATTCACAACTTAGTATTCATTTTTAATATTATTTTGCATCAGCCGAACAATAGACTGTGCGTTTTGTACATTAATGCTTGGTGCTACATAGACTAGCATCCACTAACTTTGGCTGAATGATGAACAATGCCCGCTGTCACAGACTTCACCCACATATATGACAAAATGGTTGCCAATTCACAGTTTTGTACATACGACACCAAATGCTCCCTTCACAATCATAGGCTACAGTAATCAGGTACCTTAATTCATACATAAAAATATGGCCTTGCTAATCATATGATTCACGACGAAACTCGATCATAGGCTAAATTTAAATCATCAGCGCTTGGGTAGAACTAATTTCTTGCTGAAGGACGCTATGTTCTCTCTCTCTCTCACATACTCGACGTTGTCAAATTTCCTTGCGCGGGGACTACTTCTATTCGATGAACACAGAGATATTTAATCCGTTACCGCATTCCCAAAATTCTTGATAATAATTAGATTCATCATGGGCGTTTTAGATCATTCATGTAATGTCTTGATCTCTTGTAACCAACTGAGGCGTACTCTTTAGGGGCGGAGTCAAGCATCTACTGCGTGCTAACTTGAGATAGTTACTGCGTTTTGGCAAGATTCTCAGAATTCGCTGGAGTGCTCCTGCTCTGAAACTTGCAGGCAAGCGACTTGTGACGCACCTGCTCTGCCCATTGTGTGAAAACCATAAATTTCTCCCTGTCAGAACTGCCAAGCCATATACAGTATATGTGGTCTTCAACACGGCAGAAAGATCCTAGTTATTATTATGATCATTACATAATGATGATGTCATTCTCATTAACATCATGACATTGCCCCATATAAGTACTCCAATGACATAATGTGTCCTTGGCCTAAGACGTAGGTCAAGGGCACAATACCTGGTATAATGTAGCCTAATAGAGCATTACAGTTGGCAGCCCTGGCGACTGAATATATTCTTAGTTCCATCTCTTAAGGTACAGAATTTAAAAAAATGGTTGAAGTCCAATGGACGTTACATGCGTTAGACATTGGATGTATGAGCACGCGTAAAAGCATGTTGGCAACAATGTCATGCGTGTGCTGGTCAGAAATAGCCTAATCTGAAATATTATGATATCTTGTTGTGCCAAATTTGGACGAAATCCATTTGTTAGTATAGAAGTTACATGTATTTTAAAATTGGACCTATCAGCAGGCATAGATCATGTTGGCAGCATTGACTTATATTAATTATTCCAAATTAATCTAGAATGTCAGGTGCTATACGTGTGCAAAGTATACGGCTGTTTTCTTGCATATTTCTTGACATATTGATATTAGGTAAAAAAAAAATATAGACATCGTTTATTAACAGTTGGCAGCCCTTATTGCTCTTAAGAATACTTATAGTCATATCTGTTATGTTACACATAGCACATACGAAATTTGGTTGAAATACAACTGATTGTATAGAAGTTACATGTATTTAAAAATTGGCCCTATCAGCAGACTTAGAATCATGTTGGTAGAACTGAAGAATATACGTTACTCCAAAATTTATCTAAAATGTCAGGTACTATACGTGTGCATAGTTTAAAGCTGTCAGCTTGCATACTTTCTGATATATTGTTATTTGGATAAAAGAATAGAGAGAGCAATTATTAACAGTTGGCAGCCCTGATGGCTCTTAAGAATACGCTCAGTCATATCTGTTTAAGTACACATATTACATACAAAATTTGGTTGAAATCCAGTTGATAGTGTACAAGTTATATGTATTCAAAAATTGGACTATCAGAAGGCTTAAAATTATTTCGGCAACATTTTCATGTATGGCCTCCTGGAAATTAAACTGAAATAGTGTTATCTACATGTGTGCCAATTTTGGAATAGCTCCCATGCATCCCTTCCATGATATCCAACATGGAGCTCAAATTTCTAGTGCGTGTTTTCAGCAGTTGGTAGCACTGACAATATTTTCAAATATGGAAAATATTGTTTCGAATGCTGCAGCCATTTAGGAGTTGATAGGTGGGGGGGGGGGGGGGCACACACACAGCCCGACAGACAGAAGGACAGACACACATTTTCACGGATCGATCTCATAAGTCTACTTTTTCCTCATTTTTGCAAAATGTAGGCTAAATATTTTGGCTAGTTGCGCTAGTTATTTCATATAACTTATCTAAGATACTAATATAATAAAGCTGAAGAGTTAGTTTGTTAGTTTGTTTGTTTGTTTGTTTGTTTGTGTGTTTAAACGCGCTAATCTCTGGAACTACCAGTCGGATTCGATTTTTTTATATATATATGATAGCCAGATTAAAGAGGAATAGTTTAGGCTATGTAGCATTAGGCTACACCTCCCAGGTAGCCTTAAAGATTGATGTTTAGTTCAAGTAAGTCGGAAGAACAAGCGCTCCCGAACAGCTTCAATAATACCTAAGTCTATTGTTGCCTGGCAAAGCGGGCTGTATCACGCCACCCCTACCAGTGTTCTGGTGCAGAATTGCGAGCTGCTTATAAATTGCAGTCACGGGGAGTAATTAGTGCAAAAAGATTTCTTAGGCCCCTTAAAACAGTTATCATCATGACAATAGTATGCCTCTGTATAAGGGCGATGGTTTGGTGCAGTATACTGAGGTTATCAGCTGCAATAAGCGTTGGGGGGTGCTTTCCGATCCTTATCCTTGAGCGCTCCAGTTCCGTAGTAGTATTCATTATCATCCATAAAACAAATAAATCCACTGGGCGAAGCCGGGCACTACTGCTAGTATGATATAGAACTATATGCCAACAGATGAATACTATAATCGTGGCTCATTATATCAACCTACTTCCTTTTGTTTGGTGTACGCTGTTAAACGTGGAGTTGGAACCAAGCCTTGTCTGGGAAAAATATTAAATTTGGGTCTACTGTATATCTCCATAGTATACATTTTCCAGAATCCACTCACAAAATGTGCTTCTGGTTACAGGGTCACCTGCTTCTAGAGAAAGGAAAGAAGGAAGGAAGCTTGTAGTTTTACGTAACCGTTAATCTCGCAGTCATGAGCCACGGGACCTCCATTTTGCGTGGAATCCTAACCACAGGACATGGCATTTCACTTCGAAAATCTCACATGCATTGATCGGGAATCGAATCTGGTCCACGGTGGTGAGAGGCCAAATGTTTGACCGCTGCGCCACCACGCCCCGACACATCAGTTACTTTCATAAGATAGGTATTGAGTTTCTTAAAACTGAGCTACTGTTACTCTGTCCCAAAATATTAGTCGTATATCATTACTACGCTTTCTTGTTCTAAAAATCAAATTCAATACATATTTAAGAATACAACATTTGTAGTTTATAAGGTCTTCAATAGAGCGTATGAGACGTGCTTGGATTGCTGGGTGATGTGCATGACCTTAGTAGTCGAAATAAATGCTTTTCAGTCGGTCAACACGATTGTACCCTAGTCTAATGGGAGTATTCTTAAACATGAAACATTATTGTTACGGCTGTGAGTTTGTTTCGTCGCCTCGCCGCATGAGTCACAGCTGCCCCGGGCTGTGCTCTGCCTCAGTGTATTACGTGCACCTTACGCAACGGGCTGCACGGACAAAGGGATGGTCTAGAACAGGGGTTCCCAACCTGGGGGGAGCGCCCCCCCTAGGGGGGCGTGGGGCTTTTTCAAGGGGGGCATGAGATGATTTTCGAATTAAGTTTTTTTTAACTCGAATATTACAATTTTGTATAATAATAATTTTTCGAATATTTCCAAGTAATTGTCGCACCAATCAATCGTTCAAAAGCACTGGTAATTGCCAACTGTCAGCACAACAAACCTCTGAGGTGCCGCGAGTTTGGAGGTGAAATAAGGAAGGCAAAAACTCCAAATTATGCTTGCTTATGATGCCATCTGAGCTTTCCTGGAAAAATACAGTTATGGAAACGCCGACTTCAGTTGAACAACAACTCATCATTTCGCCACCATAATGAAATTTTGCCGGAAAATGAACGTGATCCTAATAAACTTAAGGTGAAAATTCAGTCACATTTGGATTCCCTGGCACCAGAATTCAACTTCTACTTTCCTGATATATCGTCGGATGAATGGTCCTGGATGATAACAAGAAATCCGTTTGCCATTGATATTGAAGCACTGCCTGCACAACTTCAAGAAGTAGCCATAGATTTGAAGTGTGAATCAAAGATAAAAGATGATTCCAAAATATTAGAACTGAGTGACGTTTGGGTAAACTGTCTTGCAGTGTATCCTGTAATAGTCAAATTTGCATTGCGTGTCATTGTCCCATTTTCAACGATATATTTATGCGAGTCAGGATTTTCAATGCTGACCGTCGTAAAAACAAAGCAGCGCTGTCGGCTTGATGTTGCAAGCGATCTCCGCTGTGCAATGTCAAATATCAAACCAAACATACCGAATCTTACCAAGAGAAAACAGTGTCAACCCTCTCACCGACATTATTGTTGACTAATTTAAGGATTTATTGTAAAAGTATGTTTTTTGTATTGCGGTAAAATGAAGTTAGTATGTAATAGGCCTATTCCATTATGTAGTGTTATTAGGTTAGGTCAATATCCTCCGCGTGAATCGAAGAGGTTATAGAAGCGATGAGTGGTGTGGAGGGGAGGGGGAAGGAGGGGGGCGCGATGAACTCCCGTATCTGAAAAGGGGGGCGTCAGCTGACAAAGGTTGGGAACCACTGGTCTAGAATATTCGTGACCCAGCCAGTGATGGAAATCTCGAGAAGCCGTGAATCCTGGACGGGCCTAGAAGCATTTATTGAGTCACCAGCCTGCTATATAAGAGCGACCTGGCAAGCGAGGTGGACAGTGTTTTTCGACCTAGTGCGCGCTTTTACCTGAGCAACAGTTGTTGGTGATGTGACTTGCGAAACCCTAGTGAAGCTGATTCTCTTGACAGCGAAGGAGTGTGAAGCCTACGGAGGAACTGTGTCTTGAGCGAGTGTGTTTTCCAGTGCAACAGAGGTTAGTGTGGTGAATTGCGAAAACACCGGGGGCTGTTTCCCTAGCCAGCGGACAGCGAAGCAGAGTGTAGTGGTGAGTGACTGGCTATCGTAAATAACTGTAGCTGTGTATTCAAGGAAGTGTTGCAGGTAGGTCTACCGAGGCCACCGGTCCCATTAGGAGAGATTAACTTCTGTGGCTTATTGTCAAGTGAAAGGCTAGTGTTCCCTACAAGAGGATACTAATTGCTTGTATTTGCTATTTGCGTGGTGTGTCTTTCTGGCCCGCAATAAAGCTAATACGTTTCTTTAAAGGAACAATTCGTGTTGTGCTTGTACCCACCGTAATACAGTTAATGAAAGCGCCACTAGGGGTGGCACGTAACATTATAAACTTGAGGAAATTGTCAAGATTTGCTAGTTTATGTGATTATTTTGTTAAGATATTGTTAGTGGTTATTGACCTTCCAGCTTATTTGTTTAGTGTAATATCTGTGAATTACATATTTTAAATACCATTACCCACATCCTTGTAGACATGGATTTAACGGCCTACGTGTAAAGGATCCGATAGTGATCGCTTGACGATCGAAACTGGTCATTCAATGTGAATTTATTAATTAATCTCGTGTAATTTCTATCAAGCTTAGGGAATCACCCATTACAATTGGGTACGATATACAGGGTCTTTCATATAAAGTAAGAACGCCAAGCGGCGGGTTTGTTATCCGCTGCTGTGGTGGCCTTGGCCGAGCTTGTGGCGCGCCATGGCCCCCTGCTTAAGGCGTGTGTACAATCCTATATGAAATATTACCTTATCAAAGATGCTGTATGTGTCGTCCTTCCTGGGTTATACAGGCATTGTATCTGGTAACCACATTCTGGCTGACGTGAGTGAGTTCTGCCACTGTAATGTTTCTGATTTGTTATTTTATGTATTTTATTGAGCACCGAGCAGTAGTGTCAAACTTATTTTCAATTACGTGAATCTGTGCTAGTGAAGGTGGCACTTCATTGGGAAATTGCTGAACAAATGCATCACGTACCCGCTGAGCCGACTTGTACTTAAAATGAGGTTTACTTACAAAAATACGATGTTGTAATGATAACTGTCGCACCATGTTAGCATCTGAGGTTCAGACTGGTGACTGAACAACTGCATGCTTATTTCAATGTCAAATATGTACTATGCGCGCGCTTTCAATACTACAGCGGGGGGCCGTGGCGCGCCACAATCTCAGCCAAGGCCACTGCAGCAACGGATAACAAATTCGCCGCTCGCCGTTCTTACTTTATATGAAAGACCCTTTATTTATTTATTTATTTATTTATTTATCTATTTATTTATCGTATGGCTTTTAGTGCCGGGAGTGTCCGAGGACATGTTCGGCTCGCCTAAGTCTGTAGCTGCTTCCAGCGGACACCCTAAAAGGTGAGCTACAAGTTCCGTTCAATTTCAAGTAGTTCCAACTTTCACCACCAGATATCAATGATACCTAGTGGTGAACGTTGGAACTTTGATAGAGCGTTCAGACGAAATCTAACCTAACAATTTTGCTCTACACAAGTTTAGTCTGTGAAAGGATCTTTTACATGCCATAAATCTATGACATGGGACCGCCGGCTTTACTTCCCCTCCGAAGGAAGGCATACTGAAGGATTTTAAACGCTCTTAAAAAATCCGACGACTTCGACCCTGTAGTTGACCGACTGAAAATCAGTAAATTTGATTACTTTGGCAACACTGAGAATTCCCTTCCAACACGATAATGACCTTAGTAAATTGTCACATCAACTGGGGTGTTCGGTTCTAAGTGAGCTATAGGCAAGTTTAGTCGTTATTACAAGTGTCTGATGATTCAATTACAAAACTTACTTTTAACGTAGCGTGGTTTTTGTTTCTAGATAGCATTGCAGCAATGGGATGACTTGCCAAAAGGCATACCAAAATTAAAGTATAAAACAGATCCAACGGTTTTGAAGTCGGCTTTAGCAAACCACACAATGTCGATGAGGAGAAATATTAACCATCTAAGAACCAACAATCCTATCCAAGGAACAGTGTGAACTTGGTGAAATTGAGGTTGCAGGAGCCCGTGGAACATCACATATCAAAATGGAAACTTGGAGACATGCCGTGCCCTCGAGATCTCTAAAACAGTGATCTTGAATATTGCCACAACCGCCCGCTATCAAGGGATTTGTGGACATCTTGCGGAACCACCTGTAAGCTTTTAATTGTTGCAATGTACTGTAGTTGTATTGAACTATCTGATCTAATTTATGAGTTGTTCACTCCAAAATTCATTTCTGCTCAAATCCATTGCCTTTTTTAACTTGGCCTATATATCATATATGTTATACTGTATGTTAAACTTCGTCTGCCCTGAAATTAAGGAACCATTATACATTTAAAACATATTCGAATTCAAGTGTTTTCTCTTTACTCAAATGTATAAATATAAACTTCACTCGATGCCACTTGAATTAATTTGAACTAATTAAAAATGAAGTGAAATCGATGAGAGTAATTTTAATGTTATTATAAGTCTTCCTTCAAATCCTATCTAGTCTCACATATCTGTGGAGAAGGGAACATTCTTCTGCAAAATGCCGGATTAGAACATTTTCATTTCTCTCTATCGCTACTGCACAGTAATATATAGCCCGACTGGCAAAGTAATTGGCTCATACTTGGCTTTAACTCTGTCAGCATCCCACGCAAGGAATATAACTTGGAAGACGGTATCTACGCTCTCCAATTCAGTACCTGCCGTTCCCCAGTATTGGCTTATCGCAGCACATTCAATTATTTAGCCAAGCAATCGCAACTGACCTGTCTCTGCCGTAATTGTCTTCACACTGGATAGGTTTACAGTACGCCTTACCTGTGGAGAGAGAAACATAAGTTAATCACTTCATAACAACTTTCAACACCTTGACAGATCGTGAACAGTGATATAAAGTGACATTCTCCCATGTTCATAAAATATAATGACTTCTTAAAACACAATGTATTCAGCTATATAAAATTCATTACATGTGGAATAAGATGATAAGATCCTAAACACATAATTATCACGTCGAGACTATCAAGATTAACAGTATATAAAACTGTTTGATGATGATGATGATGATGATGATATAGGAGATGTCTCATAAGTAATGTCATTGTTTAAAGAAATTGTTATTAGGAAAGTTTTCTGACTAGAAATTAAACAATTCCTCAAAGTAGAGACCATCAGATTCTAAGGACATGAGTCATCTTTCAGCGACGTTTCTTATTCCACGATGGTACTAGTCTCTGGGTTTTGATGGAAGAATTTGGCGAGATCCACTTCCACAATTTCAATGTTTTTTAAATTTCATAAACGCAAAATATGGATCTTGGATCGAAAAGGATTGTAATCTGAAGGCGCAAGATCAGGGCTGTATGCTGGATGTGGTAGCAGTTCGACTCCCCCCATTTCCTGAATTTTTGCCATGGTTGTTCCTGCAGTATGAGGTTTCGCATTGTCCTGCTGCAAGAGAACTCTATTTCGGTTAACTAATGCTGGGTACCTCCGACTCAACATTTCATGAACTCGTTTCAGTTGTAGAGAATATAGATCCGCATTGATTGCACGCATGTTTGGAACAAACTCCCAGTGAATCACGTCATTAAAATTCCACCAGACACACATCAGAGAGCTATAAAGAGGTACAATAGTTCCAATATTCAAGGGAAGGAACAGATTCGTAATGGGAAACTATAGGCCTGTTAGCCTCATATCCATCATATCTAAACTGTTGGACCACCTTAATTCTGATTACTTAAGGGAACAGTGGGGAAAGTCATCATGGCTTAATGGGAGGCAATACGGATTTAGACAATGGTACTCATGCGAGAACCAAATGTTATCACTCTTTCAGGATATTAATGACTCGCTAGACATGGCAGTGCAAGTTGATGGTGTAATTATTGATTTTGCGAAGGCATTTGATGTCGTCCCACATGACATACTACTCCGTAAATTTGCGGCAACGAAGATTGATAAAAGAGTAATTTTATGGATTCAAGAGTTCTTGACTGGTCATTCGCAAAAGGTTAAAATAGGTAATGTATTTTCGGAGGACATTTTGATAACGTCAGGTATCCCTCAGGGTAGAGTGATTGGGTCCCTGTTATTTCTAGCACATATTAACGACCTACCGAATGTGATTCGAAGTGACTGCCGATTTTTTGCGTTTGATTGTGTAATATACCTAACAATTCATAGATCACACGATGGCGCTCAGTTACAAACTGACCTCAACCTGGTTCATAAATGGGTGGTTGACAACAAAATGAAGATACATACGAGTAAATGCAGTCTCATGAGAATAGGGAGAGGGCAAAGGCATGATTTTTAATATAATATCGGCTAGGAAATACTTGTAGAAGAAGACTCGTGCAGATACTTGGGCATCCATGTAAGGAATGATATGAAATGTAGTACCCATGTGGGTTGTTGTCGTCTCCAAAGCGTACAAATCACTTCCTTTTGTAATGCGGGTATTAAAAGGCAGTAGTTGTACGGCAAAATAATAAGGTTATTTGACTCTGGTGAGGCTCAGCGGTTTGGGATCCATATCAGGTAGGGCTCATCAATGAGCTGGAGATGGTACAAAGGAAGGCTGCTCGCTTTGTGCTCAAAGGTTTTAATCCCAGAAGTAGTGTAACTTGAATGATAGAAAATCTCTGGAAGATAAAAGGACGAAATCCAGACTATACGCAATGTTTAACTCTTCCACTAATCGGCCAGCATGGGGAGAACTAAGCAAACGTCTGGGAAATCCCACCTACCTGAGCAGGGCAGATCATCATCATAAAGTTAAGGGCCGACTGCAGCGTACAAATTATGGGAAATATTATTTCATTAATCGTGGTATTGATAATTGGAACTCATTACCTGCCTCATCAGTCCTAGAGCCTTTCCCAAAACATATTGATGTGTTTAAGACAAGATTGACATTTTGTGTAAATACTACGATTTAAGGAAGTACCAAGGAAAAGCAAGGAGGTAATGAATAAAGTGTACTATGTAGGCCTACTCATATTGACTTATGCAGCTGAGACTTGGACCCTGACACGCAGGTAAGTGAGTAGAATCCAAGCCAGTGAAATGAAATTCCTAAGAAGTATGATAGGAAAGACAAGGAAAGACAGAATGAGGAATGAAGATGTTAGGAAGGAAGTTGGGATGGGAAATCTAAATGAGAGAATTGAGAAGAATAAACTAAGGTGGTTTGGACATGTAAAGAGGATGGAGGAAAATAGAATACCAAGACAGATGCTGGAGGCCAAGTGCAAGGGTAAGAGAGCAAGAGGAAGACCTAGAACAAGGTGGATTGGTTCAGTGAAGAACAGCGTGAGAAAAAGAAATCAGGACTGGGACAAGATCGCGGAAGAAGAATTGTGAAAGGAAAGAGGAAAGTGGAGAAGTGCCATAAATACCCCGACCCGGCAGGAGCAGGATAAGGGGAAATGATGATGATGACTACGATTTAATTACTATACTTCACAAATTGTGAATTGTGTATATTGTGTTTGATATTATAATTGGCAATCTTCTGTAATTGTACAATTTGCCAGCGGGGAATTATCTCCATTTGCAAATATTATACAGTATATAATAATAAATAAATAACCACTTTGGGGCGGAACCAATCCATTTTAACGATGACTTTGGCAGGTTGACGGTGACTGAGCCACTGTTTCAAGGCGTCAGCGTTTCGGTAATAGACCCATTTTCATCACATGTGACAATTCTCCTGATAAATCTATCATCCATGGGGTTACCGATAAGCTGACGACAGATATCCACTCTACGTTGAGCCTGTACAGGGGTCAATTCATAAGGTACAGATCTACAGCCTCTGTTTGATATTCCAAGTTTCTTAATCTGGCGATGTATGGTATCTTTTGATAATTCATTCTCGCAATATACGCAATTCTAGTCATGGCCTCCTCTCAGTAGCATTGGCGAAAGAAAGAAAACCAATTCTATGTTTTAAAACACCAAACTTAAGAAGTTACATTACTTATGAGACATCCTAATAATTGTAAGGATTTAACTTACTGAATATTTCCACAAACAACTTTGTGTGATGCTGAGCTTCTATGCCCAAGATAGCGGGTGGTGCATTCTTGGAATACACGGTACCTGAGATTATAATTTTCAATGCTTTTGCATGTTCTTTCCTTCCTCTTTGTCAAACACCAACAGTGATCTTCTGTTTTCTCTTAGGGGTTCCGGTTGCTTATATTTTGTATGAGTCTGTTCCAGATATATATTCTATGACCCACCTAGCGTCACATAGCAGCGAATATCTGAAGCTCCTCAATTCTTCCTGGTGCAAGAGGAATTCCTTCTCCATCTGGCTACCAGATTTTACTGCCATCGCCAGCTATTTTCTCCTTGAGCAAGAGGACTACGTCTACTTCTTTACTCACCATGCTGCGCTAGTATCATCTGTTATCAACTCTTTGAAGACCAGCTCAGCAAGAGATTATTTTTTTGTTATAACATTGGCAATGCTTATATGTTCTCCATTTGTCTCCTACCCCCCACTCTTTTCCCCTTCCTCGGTCCCTCCGTGCTCCGTTGAGCAGGTCTCACTTCTCAGTCGGCAGTTGACTCGATCAGTTAAAGCTCCTCTCGAGCTAGCCTCCTCAAACCAAGAGGCATACTCTCTTACGCCATGTTGGCAAAGTAGTTATCTTCAAAGGAAACTTCGCCTTCAACATGAAATCAAGATAAGTACCATTTTAAAGGTTTTAACCTCATCTTCATCAATTTTATCTACATGCTTTTATTGATACTTTTATAGACAGTGTGAAATTATTTACTTTGGGGCAAAAATCATTCTTCGTGGGATTTGCCATGTTGAGCTTTTGCTTGTATAAGCCAACTTTACTAAAAAAGAGCTTTTCTTAAGCTATTTAAATGAGAAATCCTCTCACTACGTGGGATATTATCTAATACCCGCTGTCTATAAATTATAAAGTTAGTTCCTCCGCTGGATTAACTTTGACTCCATTCTTCTATAAAGATCGTTCTGGAACTTTCCAGATCTGGTACTCTATCTGCGAGGCTTGCCGTCAGGTATTTTTCACTCACCTGTGAAAATACCAGTTAAAATGAGGAATCTTTCTTAAATTACTGCAATAGCTAACTTTCGTCCACCGTTGGGATGTTCTATGGCGCATTTAACTGTAATCCACCATTTTCTCCAGCAATAGACTCTCGCCTACATAGTGCAACCAGTTCTTTCCAGCATTGTAAAAACTTTCTTTTTCATGAACTTTCGAGTTTCTACAGTGAACTTTGCATCAATCTTTACAGACTATAGTGATAATCAGTGCTTGTTCAACTTTCTACCGCGTCGCGATCGTCCGTTTATATTAAATACGGCCATGAACATTGATCCTATATCCCAATGATCTTTCCTCAACCTTCTACTAACCACCATTATTAATAAAATTGTAACTTTTCTATAAGGTGTCACTCACGAAGTGCTCTTACAACTTTGCTAGTTTAACATTAATTAAATTCTGCATAATTGCTTGTGTGATACAAGTTTCAAATTCACGTTGTTCCTTTCCTATAATCAGGGAAAACAATTCCTTAAACTCTTGAGCGAGTCATGTTCAGGTTTCACGAAATGGAAACTGTCCCATTTGGCTAGTGATTCCTGCTCAAACTTGGGAAATCTAGAACCTTCCTTTTTACTTTCTTCAGGTTTCACAGTAAGTGACCTGCCCTCTTTTGTATAATTCTCATATAGTAATTCTGTATAAATATAAGAAGTTGTAGGAACTTCTATCTTATTTTTCATGTTTTTATTATTGTTATTTTCGAAGTTGTCACTTTCTCTAGAACATTCTCTCGAGAATTTCTTAAGGTGCACTCTTTGTACACCAATTCACGTTCAAACTTTAATTACTTCATTGTTTATTTGTTTAAATCTTATAAAGATTTTAGAAACATGTAAGGTTTCAAACCTCATAAATTGTCAATTGCCTGGAGCAAACGTTTAATGTTGAGAGGTCTGCGACCCCATTTGTCAAAAAGTTCAAATGAACTATGTTTGTCAAAATTATATTACACGCTTGTTAATTTCCTCAAACTTCTTTGAATTGTTAAATAAATTAAATATTTGTTTTTGGATTCATCATTTCTCTGATACTACAGTTAGGCAAGATCCTGGCTTTCCTAGCTCTTCCTAGGTTCATGCCCTCGTTCATACTCAATAAAGATTTTACTATTTGCCTTGCCAGACCATCACTCTTCCCCATGGTACTTTTATACATGCTTGGGAGGAAATATACTAAAGCCTCTCTCTTGCAAACCGCCCAAGTCCTAGCTGCGGTTCCCGTTAGCCTCGACCAAGCTCGTACCTACTTTAGGTACCAGAGAGTTAATTTCCAGTGGCAACTGCTTCTAAGGGTATTTAAAGTTAAACTTATCAATTTTGTGGGACTCTCCTCCTATCTTTCTATCCCTTTTCTCCAATCCAAAATCTACTTCCTTCTTTTAATCATCTTCCCTTGGTGGGTGGGTTATTCCTCAGCCAATAAACTACCCAGCGGGTTCAAACCCGGCTGAAGCCGTCGGATTTTTAAGAGCGTTAAAAATCCCTCAGTATGCCTCCCTTCGGAGGGAAAGTAAAGCCGGCGGTCCCATGTCATAGATTTATGCCATGTTAAAAAACCTTCCACTAATTACACCTGTGTGAAGCTAAATTGGATAGGTTAAGAATGTAAACAACGTTCTTTGGTTTCGATGTTCGTTGTCAAGAGCCGACTGCGGTGTCGTCTAGTAGCTAAGTTCTGAACTTGGCCTAGTAGTCGTTGACGGTGGCGCTTGGCGGCAAAAGTAGAAACTATTTGAAAAATTCTTAGTTGCAGTATGTACTTAAATTAAAAAAACAGATAAAACACACTAATACAGTCATCACAATTAACACCGGTTATCAGACAGATTCTACACACACCCAAAGTACACGGGGATACATGACCGCGTTGTCGCAGCCCCTAAACTTAAGAACCAACCAACCAAACAACTTTGTATTGAAGTGCGATTTATTGTTAATGGAGAGAAAGCCATCTTATAAAGTAAATGCATGGCGGGTGATATTGAAACATTTACTGAAGCAGATGAACTCGCTGTTCTGTCCCTTAAAACTACAATAACTAACTAACTAACACGTTTTAATTTCCAAATTATATCTTTATCGGTAACAGTAGTGTTTCGAACTAGGCAATAAATCCTTTCAATTCAATCCGTTCTGAACGTGTTAGATTTGAGGGATATTTAAACAAAACAAATAAAGAGACATACTAAGCCTTTTATATTCAACACATATAACGTTAATGCATTTGTTTTATTACCTCGTTGTAATAGTTGTTCTAAGGGGCCTTAAGTCTAGGTTTGGATAATAGTGAAAATATAAGATCATCAAATTAAACTTACAACCTATAACAAAACAAGTAGTTCCGTGAAGAACTATACAGCCTATTTTCATATACCGGTATCCTACTCATGTTAATTGCCTCTATCAACATACAAAATTTCAGTTTGAAGGTTGTGATAGATTCGTAGATATTGAGAACCGTCTAAATATTTCAGATGGTCGCCACGTTGGATTTTTATTTTTAGCCTACTTTTCACATTTTGCAAAAATGAGGAAAAAGTAGACTTATGAGATCGATCCGGGAAAATGTGTGTCTGTCTGTCTGTCCTTCTGTCTGTCTGTCTGTCTGTCTGTCCTTCTGTCTGTCTGTCTGGCTGTGTGTGTGTCCCCCCCTATCAACTCCTAAACGGTTGCAGCAATCAAAACCAAATTTAGTATGAGCAAAGATGTGCACCGGAATAGCTCACGTCCATATTTGAAAATGATGTCAGTGCTACCAACTGCTGAAAAAACGCACTAGAAATTTGAGCTCCATGTTGGATATCATGCAAGGTATGCATGGGAGCTATTCCAAAATTGGCACACATGTAGATAATACTATTTCAGTTTAATTTCCAGGAGGCCAACCATGACAGTGTTGCCAAAATAATTTAAACCTTCTGATAGGTCCAATGTTTAAATGCATATAACTTCTACACTATCAATTGGATTTCAACCAAATTTTGTATGTAATATCTGTACATAAACAGATATGACTGAGCGTATTCTTAAGAGCCACCAGGGCTGCCAACTGTTAATAATTGCTCTCTCTATTTTTTTTTTATCCAAATACCAATATATCAGAAAGTATGCAAGCCAACAGCTTTAAACTATGCACACGTATATTCTGACATTTTAGATTAATTTGGAGTAACTTATATACGTCAGTTCTACTAACATGATTCTAAGCCTGCTGATAGTACCAATTTATAAATACATGTAACTTCTATACTATCAGTTGGATTTCAACCAAATTTCGTATGTGATATGTGTACCATAATAGATATGACTATAAGTATTGTTAAGAGCAATCAGGGCTGCCAACTGTTAATAAATGCTGTCTATATTCTTTTTACCCTAATATCTATATATCAGAAAGTATGCAAGCCAACAGCTCTATACTTTGCACACGTATAGCACCTGACATTCTAGATTAATTTGGAGTAATTAATACAAGGCAGTGCTGCCAACATGATTCTATGCCTGCTGATATGTCCAATTTTAAAATACATGTAACTTCTATACTAACAAATGGATTTCATCCAAAATTGGCACAAGAAGATATCATAATAATTCAGATTATTTCTGACCAGCACACGCATGGTATTGTTGGCAACATGCTTTTACGCGTGCTGATATATCCAGTGTCTAACTGCATGTAACGTCCATTGGACTTCAACCAAATTTTGTATTCTGTACCTTAAGAGGTGGAACTAAGAATATATTCAGTCACCAGGGCTGCCAACTGTAGTGCTCTATTAGGCTACATTATACCAGGTATATTTTGAACTAATTAGATATTTCGATATTACCAACTTAATTTCGTCATTATTCTAGATAGGTTCATATACTGTAGAATAATCATTGGCATGAAAAGTAGGCTGTATAGTTCTTCACGGAACTTCTTGTTGTACTATTACATTAAGATTATTGTGTGCGTGTAGTATTCAAACTTCAATCGCATGATTAGAACACAAGAAGTAAAAACGAGATTTTAAAATTTCGCACAGCTGCCATCTTGTGATTATGCAAACAATTTGCCAGTGGATTAACATTTGTATTTAACGTGCAACGTTTCACTGCACTCGGATAGTTAATTCGCGAGAAACGTCCATTTAAATATTTATACTTCGCGTCGCCACCATGTTCGATTTGTGCTCACCAGGTTACTGAAAGTCCTATAGGTGAACATATGTTCATAGCCCCTATGATCATAAAAAATTCAATTTGATTGCTATAATAGATTCTTAGATATTCAGAGCCGTCTAAATATTTCGGATGGTCGCCATGTTGGATTGTTAAATGTATAGGCCATAGAGTCATGTACCATTAAAGGAAAATTATTGCGTAGGTTCTTTATTCAAACTTTCACATCGATCGCATGATTACGACACAAGAAATAAAAACTTAATTTTAAAATTCACAAAGCCGCCATCTTGAGGTTATGTAAACAATTGAACTAAATTAGATATCAGCGTATTACAATGTGTATAAACATTTCCTGTACCAGATTTCATTGCGGTTAGAACATTAACTCGCGAGAAACGTCTATTTAATTTTTTTTAAATTCGCTTGGCCGCCATGTTCGTTTTGTAGTTAACCGGTTTTGGAAAGTCTTATAGATGAACTTCCAGTAGTGCCCTCTATCTCCGTACAACATTTCAAGGTGATACTGCTAATAGTTTGAGAGATATAGAATGCCGGTGAAATATTTTGCACATCCGCCATCTTGTGGTTATGAAAACAATTGAGGTACGTCCAAGCAATCGCGCCAAGATATAGAAAAATTTTGAATAGGGCACTTTCCCACCACAGAATATCAAGAAACATATGTATTGAAATGAAATCCGTTGAGAAATCTGCGGTAAATGGAGAAATATTGCTGTAATTTATAAGAAATGTACCACTTGTCACATGCAATGAAAATGCAGTGCCATGTTTGAAAAACGCAGGTCTGCAGTCATGTGTTCATCACCACGAGGCAAAGAACTTAACGAGAAAGACGAAACACTCACTCGCAGATCGAATGTATATTTTCTGCTAGAGCTGAGAGAGCGGACCAAACAGGCGACAGAAACATATGTCGACTGACATAAAATGTCTGACAATTCGATAGTTCGACAAGTTTCCGTTTCTCAAAGCATGACAATTCGACAAATATGTCGCGACAATATTGTAAATTGTCGTGACATATTGTCAGAAATCTGTTTCATAAAGTTGTAATGCCGACAGGTAGAAATCTGACAAATATGTCATATATGTCACCCGTTTTTCTTTATGAACTAATGAATATGTCAGCCGCTGTTGTACAATTGTCAAATTGTCATCGAAAACTCACTCATAATTTCGAATTTGCGGCGTGTTACCCAGAAAGTTACGGTATTATGTTCATAAATATAGTATGGAGACGTTACTTACATTGGCTGTGCGAAAAGTCCCACCTAACGCCCTTAAGGAACGAAGGTTCGATTCCCCTCACAAGTAGGACTCATAAGTTCGAATTTGCGGCGTTTGCGGCGTGTAACCCAGACTGTTACGGTATTGTGTTCATATGAATAGCTTGGAGACGTTTGTTACATTGGCTGTGTGAAAAGTCGCACATAACGCCCTTTGGGAACGAGAAATTAGTAGCGTCTCTGAAAGTCAAGGGTTGGATTACTCTCCCTGCTCTGTCAACTGGTAGCGCTCTCTCAGCTCTAGCCGAAAAACTATGTCCATCTGCAAGTGAGTGTTTCGTCTTCCTCGCCATCTGCGAGTGAGTGTTTCGTCTTCCTCGCCATGTTCCTTGACTTGATATATTGAACAGATGACTGGCGTCCTGCGCACTAGTTCCAACATGGAGGTGTGTCTCAAGTGCGAATTATAGGTGTTACATTTTATTTAATTACAGCTATATTTCTTAATCTACCCTTTTTTTTCGATTGATTTCGGTTGAAATACATGTGTTCCTTGATATTCTCTGGAAAAGAAGTGCCGTAACTTTGGCGCGATTGCTTGGATGTAACCAACAATTGAACCAAGTTAGATGTCGGTGCATTACAATGTGTATAAACATATACTGTACCAAGTTGTATTGCGTTTGGTTGGTTAAATCGCGAGAAACGTCATTTGAATGTCGCAAATTCGCGTGGCCGCCATGTTGGTTTTGTAGTTACCAGTTTTTCAAAAGTCACATAGGTGAACTTCTAGTAGTTCCCTTTATTACCGAACAAAATTCCAGGGTGATATCGGGAACAGTTTCGGAGATATTGAATGCTGGTGAAATGTTTCGCACAGCCGCCATGTTGGATTGGTGAGACGTAACAAAATTCGAAAAGCACGGTCGGGGTCGTCTGGAATAGTGCTATGAACTAACCGAGTTTCATTGAAATCGCTACAGCCGTATAAAAGTTATTAGGGGGGACAAACACACACACTCCTCTCTCTCTCTCTCTCTCTCTCTCTCACACACACACACACGCACACACACACGGACAAAAGGTGATCTCACAAGCCTATTTTTTTTTTTTCAAAATTGAAAATAGGCTAAAAATCACTCTCCTAGAATGCCAAGACAAGACATAATACAGTAGTCAAGCCTGAAGCCCTGTACGCTGCGGTAACACTGTCCATAACTACACTTGGACCAATGAGGAAGTTGGAGATTAAGGGAAGGAAAATACTACAAAAATGTATAGGTCCCAATTTCCATAATAATGAACTCTTGCACAGGAACAATGAAACCCTGTGTAGGAAAACCGAAAAGATTGTCGACAAAATAAAGGAAAATTGACTTATATGGCCACATCCTAAGAATGGACCCGAAAGAATAACTAAAGGAATCTTCGACTTTTTCCGGAATTAGAAAACCAAGCCGAACTGGTTTAAGGAGACTGAGGAGGACCTATGAGAGGACCAAATTACAGAAGGGATGCTTGTAGATTGATCTGCGAAGAATATAACCAAAGATAAAATGAAGAGGTTCCAGGGCAGGGTCAAGACCAAACGACTATACAGAATTCATGAAGAAGACAGGAAAGCATGAAAATATACTGGGAGGACAGGGAAACACGATACACTAAACACTGATTGATCTATCTTACCCCAAAATGGGTGAAACGGACAAGAAGAAGAAGAAGAAGAAACCTACAACTGAAACTATCTACACATTTACAACTATAACTAACTACTGTCTTACAAACTAGAAGATGAAATGGAAATAAACAAGATGTTCAGTAAAAAACATATAGCCTACTTTCTCCTAAATGCAAGGGTATTGTTATAACTCTTTGTCCTTTTCAAGAAGTATAATTGGATGTTGGTTGTAGTAGCTTGTTGAAATACAACGTGCTATACGGTTATTAAGCATGCATACGAGGTGCCCTTCGCTAGTGCTACCTCTGTACCAAATTTCTTCCGATTCGGTTTTACCGTGTTTGAATTGATAGGGGGAATCGATTTGCACACATACATGACCGTCATATGCTAACTATTGGACTGATGGCCTTGTAGCTTGTTCAAAGAACGCTTCTCTCGTAAAGGTATGTTGTTGCAAAATTTGGTTGAGATCAGATGATTAGGTTGGTCGTAATTTGATTTAAGCTTTTTACATTTGGGTGCCACCATTACGTTTCCGTCAAAATGGCGGCAATATAAAACGTGACACTGAGGTACTCTTTGCTAGTGTTACCTCTGTACCTAATTTTGTTCAATTCGGTTTCACCGTGTTTGAATAGATAGGGGGAATCAATTTGTACACATACATGGCCGCCGTCTGTAAACTATTGGGCTGATGCCCTTGTAGTTTAGTCAAAAGACGCCCAAAATATGAATATATGTTGTTGCAAAATTTGGTAGGGATCGGATGATTAGGTTAGTCGTAATTTGATTTAAGCATTGAACATTTGGGTGGCCGCCATTACGTTTCCGTCAAGATGGCGTCGATATACGGTAAAACATTACACGGAGGTGCTCTTTGCTAGTGCTACCTCCGTACCAAATTCCGTTTAATTTGGTTTCACCGTGTTTGAATTGATAGGGGTAATCTTTTTGCACACATACATGGCCGCCATCTGCCAACTATTGGGCTGATCATCTTGTAGTTTGGTTAAATTATGCTTCCCACATGAAGGTATGTTGTTGCAATATTTGGTAGAGATCAGATTATGAGATTAGTCGTAATTTGATTTAAGCTTTTAACATTTGGGTGGCCGCCATTACGTTTCCGTCAAGATGGCGGCAATATAAAACATGACACTGAGGCTTCATTTGCTAGTGTTATCTCTGTACCAAATTTTGTTCAATTCGATTTCACCGTGTTTGAATACATAGGGGGAATCGATTTGCACACATTAATGGCCGCGATCCACAAAGTATTGGGCTGATGAACTTGTAGTTCGGCCAAAAGATTTTTCATACATAGTGGTATCATGTTGCAAAATTTGGTAGAGATCAGATTATTAGGTTGGTCGTAATTTGATTTAATCTTTTAACATTTGCGTGGTCGCCATTACGTTTTCGTCAAGATGGCGGCAATATAAAGCATAGCACCGAGGTGTCCTTTGCTACTGCTACCTCTGTACCAAATTTCGTTCAATTCGGTTTCACCTTGTTTGAATTGATAGGGGGAATCGATTTGCACACATACATGGCCGCCATCTGCAAACTATTGGGCTGATGACCTTGTAGTTTAGTCAAAGAACACTCGCCATACAAATATATGTTGTTGCACAATTTGGTAGAGATCGGATGATTAATTTAGTCGTAATTTGATATAAACTTAACTTTGAACATTTGGGTGGCCGCCATTACGTTTTAGTCAAGATGGCGGCGATATAAAACATGGCACTGAGGTGCCCTTTGCTAGTTCTACCACTGTACCAAATTTTGTTCAATTCGGTTTCACCGTGTTCGAATTGATAGGGAGGGACAGACATTCAGAGTACACACACTCACACACACACTCACACACAGACACACAGCCAGACACACAATTTTTGGCCCTATGTAGATCTCATAAGTCTACTTTCATTTTTTGCAAAAATCGAAAGTAGGCTAAAAATGAGAAGAATGTAAATAAAAGACAGGAGAAAAGGGGGTAGGCAGATAGGAGAGGGAAAGAGGAGAGGCCTGCAATGCTTCATCAGTTGGCGAAACATATCTGAAATACGAGGGTCGTTTTTTAAGCTTGTTCTGTTTCCAGTTATTTCCGTTGCAGCGCTGTGGTTACGATGTGATGTGCAATGGCTTTGTTGTTTTTGTTTTAATTCATTGTAGAGGATTTGGACACCTTGGTCATCAAATCGAACACGGTGAAACCGAATTGAACGAAATTTGGTACAGAGGTAGAACAAGCAAAGTGCATCTCAGTGTCATGTTTTATATCGCCGCCATCTTGACGGAAACGTAATGGTGGCCACCCAAATGTTTAAGGATTAAATCAAATTACGACCAACCTAATCATCGGATCTCTACCAAATTTTGCTACGTTATACCATTATGTATGAAGAATATTGTGACTATACTACAAGGTCATCAGCCCAATACTTTGCGGATGGTGGCCATGTATGTGTGCAAATCGATCCCCCCTATCAATTCAAACACGGTGAATCCGAATTGAACGAAATTTAATACAGAGGTAGCACTAGCAAAGGGCGCCTCTGTGTCATGTTTTATATTGCCGCCATTGACGATGTACAACTCTACATGCATTCAGCACCAGAAAAACTATCGGAAGCAATCGGCACCTTTAATGAAGACTTAACTGAAATCTGTAACTGGACTCGCTTACATGGACTACGACTCAATGAGGCTAAAACCCAAGCAATCATAATCTCCCACCCGAAAATCCTCCTAAAACAAAAAATGAACCCACTTTACCAAAATTACGCTTGTGCGATTCCCCAATCGAATTCCGAGAGTCAGTTAAAGATCTAGGTGTTATTATAGATGAGCATCTTTCCTGGACGCAGCACGTCTGCAATGTTTCCAGAAAAGTATTTTCCGCATTGAATTCACTTAGAAGATTCTGGAATATTTTATCTCGTGTATTAAAGGAGCGACTTGTTTCCTCCCTAATATTGCCTCATTTTGATTACTGCGATGTGGTATACAAAGATCTCACTGTTGCTCTTAAAAACAAACTCCAACATGCACAAAATGCCTGTGTACGCTACATATTTAATTTACGTTATTATGACCATGTCACCCCCGCTTATGAGCAACTTAACTGGTTACGTCTAAATCAACGCCGCGACCTCCATTCCTTATATCTTCTTCAACAAATACTCTCAACTTCAACTCCAGCTTACCTGCATTCTCAGTTTCACCGCCCCTCGTACGAGCATACTCTTGGAATACGGTCAAAAAACGACACACTCTTGCTGATACCCATACACCGCACAGTACGCTATACCAACTCCTTCGTTGTTGCTACTGCACGACTGTGGAACAATCTGCCTCGCTCCGTCGAGGAGCAATCCCATCCAGCTTCAAGCAGCGTTGCCAGCAGTACATACTCACTAAGTAAATGAAAGTTGTACTCAACACTTATGCTTATATTCTTACGTCCTATTACATATATTCAAACTTTCCAATTCTCACTTTCTCATTTACTCTTTATTTAGATATCTAAATAACCTCCTTCAGTAACGACTAATTATCTTCATCATCATCTTCATCACCATCATTAGTCTAATTTTTTCAGTATTTCCTTTACCTTACTGTAATTTTAAACTTACTTCTAAGTATCTTAGTTATTCACCCTAACAATGCAACAATTTACAGCCTACACCACCAAGCTAATCCAGTTTATATGTATTTTATATTGTATAAATATTGTAAAATTGTTAGATTTAAGTTGTATTTGTATTGTTCATTATCAAGCTAATCCATTTCATATGTATTTTTAGCCTACTTTCGATTTTTGCAAAAAATGAAAGTAGACTTATGAGATCAACACAGGGCGAAAAAAGTGTGTCTGTCTGTGTGTGTGAATGTGTGTGTGTGAGTCTGTGTGTGTGTGTATGTGTGTGTGTGTGTCTGTGTGTGTGTGAGTGTGTGTACTCTGAATGTCTGTCCCCCCTATCAATTCGAACACGGTGAATGCGAATTGAACGAAATTTGGTACAAAGGTAGCACTAGCAAAGGACACCTCAGTGTCATGTTTTATATCGCCGCCATCTTGACGGAAACGTAATGGCGGCCACACAAATGTTCAAAGCTTAAATCAAATTACGACTAACCTAATCATCTGATCTCTACCAAATTTTGCAACTACATACCTTTATGGAGGGAGCATCCTTTGACCAATCTAATAGGTCAATTGCCTAATAGTTTGCGGATGGCGGCCATCTTTGTGTCAGAATAGATTCCCCTTATTAATTCGAACACGGTGCAACCGAATGGAACGAAATTTGGTACAGAGGTAGTACTAACAAAAGGCACCTCAGTGTCATGTTTTATATCGCCGCCATCTTGACGGAAACGTAATGGCGGCCACACAAATGTTCAAAGCTTAAATCAAATTACGATTAACCTAATCATCTGATCTCTACCAAATTTTGCAGCAACATACCCTTATAGAGGAAGCATCCTTTGACCAAATGAATAGATCATTAGCCTAATAGTTTGCGGATCGCGGCCATCTTTGTATGAAAATCAATTCACCCTATTAATTCAAACACGGTGAAACCGAATGGAACAAAATTTGGTACAGAGGTATCACTAGCAAGGGGCATCTCAGTATAATGTTTTATATCGCCGCCATATTGACAGAAACGTAATGGCGGCCACACAAAAGTTCAAAGCTTAAGTTAAATTACGACTAACATAACCATCCGATCTCTACCAAACTTTGCAACAACATACCTTTATGGAGGGAGCATCCTTTGACCAATTTAATAGTTTATTAGCCTAATAGTTTGCGGATGGCGGCCATCTTTATGTCAAAACTGATTCCCCCTATTAATTCGAACACGGTGGAACGGAATGGAACGAAATTTGGTACAGAGGTAGCACTAGCAAAGGGCACCTCAGTGTCATGTTTTATATCGCCGCCATCTTGACTGAAACGTAATGGCGGCCACACGAATGTTCAAAGCTTAAATCAAATTACGATTAACCTAATCATCCGATCTCTACCAAATTTTGCAACTACATACCTTTATGGAGGGAGCATGCTTTGACCAATCTAATAGGTCATCAGCGTAATAGTTTGCGGATGGCGGCCATCTTTATGTCAAAACTGATTCCCCCTATTAATTCGAACACGGTGGAACGGAATGGAACGAAATTTGGTACAGAGGTAGCACTAGCAAAGGGCACCTCAGGGTCATGTTTTATATCGCCGCCATCTTGACTGAAACGTAATGGCGGCCACACGAATGTTCAAAGCTTAAATCAAATTACGATTAACCTAATCATCCGATCTCTACCAAATTTTGCAACTACATACCTTTATGGAGGGAGCATGCTTTGACCAATCTAATAGGTCATCAGCGTAATAGTTTGCGGATGGCGGCCATCTTTGTGTGAAAATCGATTCCCCCTATTAATTCGAACACGGTGCAACCGAATGAAACGAAATTTGGTACAGAGGTAGTACTAACAAAAGGCACCTCAGTGTCATGTTTTATATCGCCGCCATCTGGACGGAAACATAATGGCGGCCACACAAATGTTCAAAGCTTAAATCAAATTACGATTAACCTAATCATCCGATCTCTACCAAATTTTGCAACAACATACCCTTATAGAGGAAGCATCAGTAGGGGGCTACTAGGAGTTCTGCTTAGTGTCATGGCCGCCGCGTGAGTCCAAGCCAATATCTCGTGAACCCATGGTCGGATTTTGACAAATGAGGTGTCGTTGGACTCGGGCTGACGCCCTCTTTCCAATGGACTATTCATTTCAACCCCTAAATAAAACCTACCCCTACTAGGGGGTGAAATTGTAATTTTTTAGTGAAAGTCTCTTTTCAAATACGACATGTATAAGGTGCGCTGCTAAAATGAACTTAAACGTGGTTGCTCATATCGCGCATGCGTTTTACGAGATGCCGCTATGGATGAACATTTTTGTTTTTTGTTTTTTACGCATGCGCACTGGGGATTTTTGTAAGAGGGCGAGCTCTTTGAAAAAAATGATTGATAAGAAGAGGTTTTGGTAGTGAGGAGAGAGCCAGATAGTCGCCTACTTTCCTACGAAGTTTGCCGATATGTCTCAAACGCAAGGTCGGATTTGGACGTGTGACGTGTCAAATCGCTTGTCTCGAAGCCCTATACATGTTATTAATAGGTTAGAGTTTTGAGAATGAGGGAAACAGGCTTTTTTGGGGTAAAACCATGATTTTAGACTTTTTCTGATATTTCACGAATGCATGGTCGGATTTGGTCCTATGACGTGTCAAATGGCTTGTCTCGAAACCCTGTGTATTTTGGTAATAGGTTAAAGTTTCTGAAAATGAGGGAAACAGAATATTTTAGGGTAAAAACGTGATTTTAGACTTTTTGCTATATCTCACGAACCAATAACGCTAGAGGCGTGTTCGACAGGTCCAAGGACTCGGGGTAACGTCCTCTCTGCTATGGACTACTCGTTATAATTTTTAATAAAATTGGAAACTCGGTTTTGGGGTAAACACGTGTTTTTTGTGATTTTGTCGATATTTCACGAAGCAATAACGCTAGAGGCATGTACGACGGGTCCAAGGATTCGGACAGACGTCCTCTTTGCTATGAACTACTCGTTGTAATTTTAAAAAAATTGGGAAACGCGATTTTGGGGGTAAACACGTGTTTTTTGTGATTTTTGCCGATATCTCACGAACCAATAACGCTAGAGACATGTACGAGGTGTCCTAGGACTCGGGCTAACGCCCCCCTTTCAAATGTGGTAGATATTTTTTTTCAAAAAATAATTCACATGGGTCTAACGCCATACATGTTGAAAAAACGTTTTCTTTTTCTTTGCCTGTTTATAATGTCCATGAAGCGTGGCGGTTGAGAGAGAGACGATACGGCTGGGTGTGTGTGTGTGTGTGTGTGTCGCTGACCACGGTGGCTGTGTTCAATAGATCAATCGCTATTTCGACGGGTCGGTTTATGACAGAGCGAGGGTGCGTTTTTTTTCACACATTTTACCTTTAACGTGTAAACGGTGATGAGAACTTGATTCTATGTTGGTCGAAGCGAGTAGAGAAAACAAACTTGCAGACGAGCAAGAGGTGAATATCAATTGAGCTTATTGGAAGGCGTTGATCTGACTTGACAACAGGTGCAATGGAAAAAAATTACCATGACGCTTGAAGGTGAAATAATCTGACCATCGTGGTGGCAGGGAAGTGCGAAAGGCGTGCACACATGTGAAACCACAGGCACGCTAAACCAGTGACATCCTGTCTTGCTTCGTACGTGACAAAATGCAAGTCCATGTGACATTTGATCTACCGCAGGTGTTCGCCTGAGACGTTATCTGTCCACGTGCGCGATAACTGTTAACAAGTGACATCCTGTTTTGCTGCGTACGTGACAAAATGCAAGTTCATGTGAAATTTGATTCGCCACAGGTGTTCGCCTGGGACGTTAGCTGTCCACGTGACCGATAACAGAATGTTCAAAGCGTGGGAAAAAATGATTATACATGCAACGTAGCATATATAAAGACATGTCGTTATCATTTCCACTCTCACTTGGGTGGACTACCTTTCAACACACTGCGTTGCATGAAACCCCTGGTCTTGTTTAACAGTTTTGGTGTTGGTGGAAAATACTTAACCGTGTTGTGGGGTAGGTATTTATTTATATACTTATTCATTTATACATTTATTGATTAATATATATGTATATTTACAAGCAATTATTTATTGATTAAGTAATTAATGATTTTATTTATTTGTTTGCAGATAACCGGCATACCTTACATGTCTGAGGGAGAAGAAACCATTGCACTTTTGAGCCCACTAAAAGGGAAGAGTAACAAGTCACTGCAAGTAAAGGTGAGATGATTTTTTTAAACTAACTTGTTTCATTTTTTGTTTTATGTTTTATTTTATGAAATGTATGTATTAACCTGAATTTAGGTATTTATAGCGGTTTATTTTATTTATTTTTAGAAACTTGGAAAGAATAGCCTTACTGCCGTAGCAGTCGCTGAAAAAAAAACAGAAACGCACTAAAGCGAAACCACTGCCAAAGAGTGAACTGTTTAAAACTCAGGTAAGTCCAACTTAAAAATGCTATTCCATTTTACCACTACTGAAAACTCGTAGACAAAAAAAAAAAACATTACCTGTACATGACTGGGACAATGATTGCTTTCTTGATTAATGGCTATGTTGTTGTTGTTGACTGGGAAAAGTACAAGGCCATGTTGGATTTTCTAAAAATAAAAATAATAAATTTAATTTATGGGTGGTTCCCTATGGACTCAACGAATATCCACAGGTTTGAACATGATAATGTGAACAAAATGACATGACATTCATTTTTGTTTATATATTGGTTAAAGGGAGGGTGGGGGAATGTAAATGACTGTAGCTTTATAAAAAAGAAAATAAGTGCATGGGTTACTGTTAGTGCCAACATACAGTTTATTTTTAATGGTGTTTTGATATATTAATGTCAATTAACGTTAACGTTTTATTTACAAGTATTGATTGATTGATTGATTGAGTGATGGGTTATTTTGTTTGCTTTTAGGTGTCGTCATGTGCCATTAACGTAATGAACAGACAGTGAACAAGCATGCATTATGCTTTAAAGTACTCTGTGCAATGTTAATAACTTACAATAAGAAAAAGTTTTATTATAACACATGGCGTTAGTACCAAATACAACAAGTGAGCAAGTTGGTTTACCACGTGGGTTGAATTTAAAATCAGAACATGATCGATGGTTAACATTTGAATCCTGGCCTGTAGGCTTTTTGTCGACGCATGAACTTGCAAAAGCCGTTTTTTTTTACTTGAACCGAGAAGATGTGGTGCGCTGTGTGTTTTGTCGTATTGAACTTTCACACTGGGAAGAAGGGGATGATCCCTTTAGAGACCATTTGCGATGGTCTCCTCACTGTCCTTACATGCTTGGAAAGCAAGTGGGTAACCTACCCGTGCATTCATTTTACCGAACCACAAGGCCTTTGGCCGCTACTTACGTTGCTGAATCACAAATAAATAATAATAATGATGTATTACCAGCCAACGGTAGTGTCGATATATGTGGTCCATATGCCATAGACAGTGTTGAATTGGCGTGTGCTTTTGAAAAATTGGGAGTTTGCAAGACTAAAGCACTAGCACACTCAGAGTACAGCTCTGTTGAAAAACGTTTCGAATCTTATAAAAATGTTTGGCCATTAATATTAAAACACCCTACCAAACAGCTAAGTGAAGCTGGATTTTTTTATACTGGTGAAGGGGATAAAACAATATGTTTTTATTGTGGATTTGCTTTAAAGGATTGGCAAATGACTGATGACCCTTTTGTGCAACATGCTCGTTGGTTACCAAACTGTAAATACATGGTGTTGCTTAAAGGTCAGGAATTTGTGAACACTATTCGTAAAGAAAAAGTGATTGCAGCACAAGACATAAAAGTGCCTTTAGAGTTAGAGCACGCGGAGCAAATACATAAGGCTGAAAGAAAAGACTTGTGTTACGAACAGATACAAAAGTGTGACCAACAATTATGTAAAATTTGTTATCAAGATGAACTAGGTGTTGTATTTTTACCCTGTGGACACATGATAGCCTGTGTCAAGTGTGCATTAGAACTTAACACTTGTGCTATATGCAGAAAAGTAGTATCTGCTACAGTTAGGGCATTTCTTGCATAACTAGTATAATTTATTCGCCATGCATAGTGCAAAATCCCTAATTGCACAATATTATTAAAGCTGTTTTAGAGTGTAATAGATATGCTTTTGTTTTGTTTATAGACTACTACAATGAATGTTTTGAATGCTGTGGGACAATCATGTGGCTTAGAGACAAAGAAGCTCAGCGAATTGCCAACGCATATTCCATTCCGCATTATCAAGATTCGGAAATTGAAAACAGCATATGGTGATCGTGTACTTTGTGTATGTGAAAACTTTGAGACATTTCTGCCTATACGGTTTAATGATATGTCGGAGAGTGTTTTTGATGAAGTCAATAATGCTGTACAACCTGTACACTTAATTTATGAAGGTTTTAAAAACAATAGGTGCATGGTTCGTTTTAATTAAATAAATAAATAATGTGAAATAATAATGGAAAATATAAGTAATGACAATATACTGAAAAAGAAAGAAAATATGTGTATAGAATAGTAATGTTTTAGTGTTTAGTGTTGTCTTTAAAAATATTATGATGAAACCAAAAAAAATGTATATAAAGTTTGTAAATAAATGCAAAATGATGTTACAATGCTGTTTTATTTTATACAAAGTTAATATATTTAACATTGCAGAGTATACATGATTATGACAATAAATGCACACTGAATACAAGCCTTTCTCACTTTACAATAGTCTGTTATAGTTTTAAACACAAGGCTTGTTGTAGATCATTTTCTAGCAATGTCCATTCAATGTTGTTTTCGAAAAGTGGGGAAGCCACAATGGTTGTATTGACATAAAAACCTTATGGTTATTACTATTTAGTCACTTTGATCCCCTTGCAGATCAACAACAGATGACCTAGTTGTTCCACTCTTTAAAACGACAACAACAACACTACCTCTTGCATAGTTTGTGATGTTGATGAGTCTTGCGACGTGGAAGATGGATTAAAAATAACTTTGAGAACAGGGGTTAAACGTTGATCATTAAACAATGCACTATTTTGAGTAGCAATATGGTTTTCTTGATTTTTTGTCGACGGCAACTGTGTTTCATGCGGTACACTACATTGATGATCACTGACACTTAAAACCTCACTATTTTTACTTTTTAGGTCACCACGACAATGTTTGGAACGTTGCTTTGAACAACGCCAAATAACAGTTCCATTTTTATTGGTTCGTTTCACAATATATGAATATCCTTTATAGTATGCGTAAGGCTTACCATACCTAGTCACTGATACTTCCATATCAACTGTCGAGCATAGACTAAGCTCTAGTAAAGTCAACTTGGTAATAAGAATACTAGTTTAATGTGAGAGCAAATATGGATCCAAAGAGTTCAGGTAAAAGTGAAAGCAAATAAGCAAATATTAGAAACAAGAGTTGGGGTGAAAGTGGTCGCAAAGTGGTAGACCCATTACACAATAATTTCAGCACGACGAAGCTCTTGTTCAATTTCTTTGATTTCCCAATCGTGACCAGTATGGCCAGATTGACGTGAGGCATGCAACAACTGTAGCCGCTGGACGAGCTTATTGGGATTGTGCCAGTATACAAATTTAACAAATGGATTTTTAGGTGTAAACAAAGCATTACCATTATCATGATCATTATCATCATCGTCATTATCATCATCATGATCACCATTATCATCATGACCATCATCACTGTTACTATATAGTCCTTTTTGATCCTCTTGCAATACCACTTTATTTATAGTCTGAGTTGATTTTGACAGTGTTGAAGGTTTCTTGGACGTTGACAACTGTCCTAACATGACGTTTTGAGGACATGATAAGTCCTTTTGAACAAACACTGTACTATCTTTAGCCGCAATATCGTTTTCTTGAACTTGCTTTTTAGCATTTTGATAATTGTTTGTAAACAGTAAGCGTGGTTCGTTTCGAGCACTACATTGATGAACACTCACACTTAAAACCTTTCCATTTTTACTTTTCAGATTGCCTCGACATTTTGTTGACCTCTCTTTTGAGCATCGCCAGAATATTATTCCATTCACATTCTGGCGATTATAGTTATAGGAGTAGCCTTGATAGAGTGCACGTAGCCTACCTTTGTTGGTTGTAATAAGTTCCATAGTAGTAACTGACCTGTCAGTACGATGTTCACACTACAAAGGTTACAACTGTTTTGCTGATGGAGTGACCTACTATAAGCTTATATAAATGGCTTATGTGTTGGCTTATGTGTTGGCTTTTTGTGTTGGCTTTTTGTGTTGGCTTTTCATGTTGGCTTTTCGTGTTGGCTTATGTGTTGGCTTTTTGTGTTGGCTTTTTGTGTTGGCTTTTCGTGTTGGCTTTTGTGTTGGCTTATGTGTTGGCTTTTTGTGTTGGCTTTTTGTGTTGGCTTTTCATGTTGGCTTTTCGTGTTGGCTTTTCGTGTTGGCTTTTTGTGTTGGCTTTTCGTGTTGGCATTTCGTGTTGGCTTTTGTGTTGGCTTTTCGTGTTGGCTTTTTGTGTTGGCTTTTCGTGTTGGCATTTCGTGTTGGCTTTTCGTGTTGGCTTTTTTTGTATTGGCCTTCCGTGTTGGCTTTTTGTATTGGCTTTTCGTGTTGGCTTTTTGTGTTGGCTTTAGTATTGGCTTTTGTATTGGCTTATTTGACAAGTTATTTGTGTCAATGTATTTAGTGGATTTTTTCTTGGTGTTGGAAAGTAGTTGAAAGAGAGGGAATATTTAAAGACTTAACCTCAGCTCACTAACCTAACATAACCTAACCTAACCTTTCAACTCTCAGATGTTAATTAAATTCTGTGCATAGTCGAGTTGGAGCCCAAGACCTCAGGGGTAAAAAAACAATTATTTTTGACGACTTATTTTGGTAACTTATTTTAATGGCTAACCTAACTTTGCCTAACCTAACCTAACCTAACCTCAGCTCACTTTGGATATTACTAGTAAGTGTTCATATCCTCTGCTAGGTAGCATGCTAGTAGTACAGGTAGTGCTCATATTTACCGCTAGATAGCGGAAACATACTTTGCATGTTGCATGTGACACTTGTGAAGTTTAACCACATGCAAGACGTGCTTGTATAAGTTCTCTATTTAAACTCAATATACAATTAACCACTAAATGTTCAGAACTAACATGTATAGCCATGTTTAGGGTATATAGGAGACCCTTAGCAAGAAAGGCTGTCTAACCCACGAGTGTACAGCCTTGTCATACGCAGTAAGCCCCTGTTGGCAGAAAACAACAACAACAACAATTTGAGAAAGCCAACAGGGGCTTACTGCGTATGACAAGGCTGTACACTCGTGGGTTAGACAGCCTTTCTTGCTAAGGGTCTCCTATATACCCTAAACATGGCTATACATGTTAGTTCTGAACATTTAGTGGTTAATTGTATATTGAGTTTAAATAGAGAACTTATACAAGCACGTCTTGCATGTGGTTAAACTTCACAAGTGTCACATGCAACATGCAAAGTATGTTTCCGCTATCTAGCGGTAAATATGAGCACTACCTGTACTACTAGCATGCTACCTAGCAGAGGATATGAACACTTACTAGTAATATCCAAAGTGAGCTGAGGTTAGGTTAGGTTAGGTTAGGTTAGGCAAAGTTAGGTTAGCCATTAAAATAAGTTACCAAAATAAGTCGTCAAAAATAATTGTTTTTTTACCCCTGAGGTCTTGGGCTCCAACTCGACTATGCACAGAATTTAATTAACATCTGAGAGTTGAAAGGTTAGGTTAGGTTATGTTAGGTTAGTGAGCTGAGGTTAAGTCTTTAAATATTCCCTCTCTTTCAACTACTTTCCAACACCAAGAAAAAATCCACTAAATACATTGACACAAATAACTTGTCAAATAAGCCAATACAAAAGCCAATACTAAAGCCAACACAAAAAGCCAACACGAAAAGCCAATACAAAAAGCCAACACGAAAGGCCAATACAAAAAAAGCCAACACGAAAAGCCAACACGAAATGCCAACACGAAAAGCCAACACAAAAAGCCAACACGAAAAGCCAACACAAAAGCCAACACGAAATGCCAACACGAAAAGCCAACACAAAAAGCCAACACGAAAAGCCAACACGAAAAGCCAACATGAAAAGCCAACACAAAAAGCCAACACAAAAAGCCAACACATAAGCCAACACAAAAGCCAACACGAAAAGCCAACACAAAAAGCCAACACAAAAAGCCAACACATAAGCCAACACGAAAAGCCAACACAAAAAGCCAACACAAAAAGCCAACACATAAGCCAACACATAAGCCATTTATATAAGCTTATAGTAGGTCACTCCATCAGCAAAACAGTTGTAACCTTTGTAGTGTGAACATCGTACTGACAGGTCAGTTACTACTATGGAACTTATTACAACCAACAAAGGTAGGCTACGTGCACTCTATCAAGGCTACTCCTATAACTATAATCGCCAGAATGTGAATGGAATAATATTCTGGCGATGCTCAAAAGAGAGGTCAACAAAATGTCGAGGCAATCTGAAAAGTAAAAATGGAAAGGTTTTAAGTGTGAGTGTTCATCAATGTAGTGCTCGAAACGAACCACGCTTACTGTTTACAAACAATTATCAAAATGCTAAAAAGCAAGTTCAAGAAAACGATATTGCGGCTAAAGATAGTACAGTGTTTGTTCAAAAGGACTTATCATGTCCTCAAAACGTCATGTTAGGACAGTTGTCAACGTCCAAGAAACCTTCAACACTGTCAAAATCAACTCAGACTATAAATAAAGTGGTATTGCAAGAGGATCAAAAAGGACTATATAGTAACAGTGATGATGGTCATGATGATAATGGTGATCATGATGATGATAATGACGATGATGATAATGATCATGATAATGGTAATGCTTTGTTTACACCTAAAAATCCATTTGTTAAATTTGTATACTGGCACAATCCCAATAAGCTCGTCCAGCGGCTACAGTTGTTGCATGCCTCACGTCAATCTGGCCATACTGGTCACGATTGGGAAATCAAAGAAATTGAACAAGAGCTTCGTCGTGCTGAAATTATTGTGTAATGGGTCTACCACTTTGCGACCACTTTCACCCCAACTCTTGTTTCTAATATTTGCTTATTTGCTTTCACTTTTACCTGAACTCTTTGGATCCATATTTGCTCTCACATTAAACTAGTATTCTTATTACCAAGTTGACTTTACTAGAGCTTAGTCTATGCTCGACAGTTGATATGGAAGTATCAGTGACTAGGTATGGTAAGCCTTACGCATACTATAAAGGATATTCATATATTGTGAAACGAACCAATAAAAATGGAACTGTTATTTGGCGTTGTTCAAAGCAACGTTCCAAACATTGTCGTGGTGACCTAAAAAGTAAAAATAGTGAGGTTTTAAGTGTCAGTGATCATCAATGTAGTGTACCGCATGAAACACAGTTGCCGTCGACAAAAAATCAAGAAAACCATATTGCTACTCAAAATAGTGCATTGTTTAATGATCAACGTTTAACCCCTGTTCTCAAAGTTATTTTTAATCCATCTTCCACGTCGCAAGACTCATCAACATCACAAACTATGCAAGAGGTAGTGTTGTTGTTGTCGTTTTAAAGAGTGGAACAACTAGGTCATCTGTTGTTGATCTGCAAGGGGATCAAAGTGACTAAATAGTAATAACCATAAGGTTTTTATGTCAATACAACCATTGTGGCTTCCCCACTTTTCGAAAACAACATTGAATGGACATTGCTAGAAAATGATCTACAACAAGCCTTGTGTTTAAAACTATAACAGACTATTGTAAAGTGAGAAAGGCTTGTATTCAGTGTGCATTTATTGTCATAATCATGTATACTCTGCAATGTTAAATATATTAACTTTGTATAAAATAAAACAGCATTGTAACATCATTTTGCATTTATTTACAAACTTTATATACATTTTTTTTGGTTTCATCATAATATTTTTAAAGACAACACTAAACACTAAAACATTACTATTCTATACACATATTTTCTTTCTTTTTCAGTATATTGTCATTACTTATATTTTCCATTATTATTTCACATTATTTATTTATTTAATTAAAACGAACCATGCACCTATTGTTTTTAAAACCTTCATAAATTAAGTGTACAGGTTGTACAGCATTATTGACTTCATCAAAAACACTCTCCGACATATCATTAAACCGTATAGGCAGAAATGTCTCAAAGTTTTCACATACACAAAGTACACGATCACCATATGCTGTTTTCAATTTCCGAATCTTGATAATGCGGAATGGAATATGCGTTGGCAATTCGCTGAGCTTCTTTGTCTCTAAGCCACATGATTGTCCCACAGCATTCAAAACATTCATTGTAGTAGTCTATAAACAAAACAAAAGCATATCTATTACACTCTAAAACAGCTTTAATAATATTGTGCAATTAGGGATTTTGCACTATGCATGGCGAATAAATTATACTAGTTATGCAAGAAATGCCCTAACTGTAGCAGATACTACTTTTCTGCATATAGCACAAGTGTTAAGTTCTAATGCACACTTGACACAGGCTATCATGTGTCCACAGGGTAAAAATACAACACCTAGTTCATCTTGATAACAAATTTTACATAATTGTTGGTCACACTTTTGTATCTGTTCGTAACACAAGTCTTTTCTTTCAGCCTTATGTATTTGCTCCGCGTGCTCTAACTCTAAAGGCACTTTTATGTCTTGTGCTGCAATCACTTTTTCTTTACGAATAGTGTTCACAAATTCCTGACCTTTAAGCAACACCATGTATTTACAGTTTGGTAACCAACGAGCATGTTGCACAAAAGGGTCATCAGTCATTTGCCAATCCTTTAAAGCAAATCCACAATAAAAACATATTGTTTTATCCCCTTCACCAGTATAAAAAAATCCAGCTTCACTTAGCTGTTTGGTAGGGTGTTTTAATATTAATGGCCAAACATTTTTATAAGATTCGAAACGTTTTTCAACAGAGCTGTACTCTGAGTGTGCTAGTGCTTTAGTCTTGCAAACTCCCAATTTTTCAAAAGCACACGCCAATTCAACACTGTCTATGGCATATGGACCACATATATCGACACTACCGTTGGCTGGTAATACATCATTATTATTATTTATTTGTGATTCAGCAACGTAAGTAGCGGCCAAAGGCCTTGTGGTTCGGTAAAATGAATGCACGGGTAGGTTACCCACTTGCTTTCCAAGCATGTAAGGACAGTGAGGAGACCATCGCAAATGGTCTCTAAAGGGATCATCCCCTTCTTCCCAGTGTGAAAGTTCAATACGACAAAACACACAGCGCACCACATCTTCTCGGTTCAAGTAAAAAAAACGGCTTTTGCAAGTTCATGCGTCGACAAAAAGCCTACAGGCCAGGATTCAAATGTTAACCATCGATCA
The DNA here is from genome assembly GCA_946902985.2 of Meconema thalassinum. Lineage (NCBI taxonomy): Eukaryota > Metazoa > Arthropoda > Insecta > Orthoptera > Tettigoniidae > Meconema > Meconema thalassinum. The sequence goes on along the minus strand of OX336392.1, from coordinate 271,225,484 downwards.
TGTTCTGATTTTAAATTCAACCCACGTGGTAAACCAACTTGCTCACTTGTTGTATTTGGTACTAACGCCATGTGTTATAATAAAACTTTTTCTTATTGTAAGTTATTAACATTGCACAGAGTACTTTAAAGCATAATGCATGCTTGTTCACTGTCTGTTCATTACGTTAATGGCACATGACGACACCTAAAAGCAAACAAAATAACCCATCACTCAATCAATCAATCAATCAATACTTGTAAATAAAACGTTAACGTTAATTGACATTAATATATCAAAACACCATTAAAAATAAACTGTATGTTGGCACTAACAGTAACCCATGCACTTATTTTCTTTTTTATAAAGCTACAGTCATTTACATTCCCCCACCCTCCCTTTAACCAATATATAAACAAAAATGAATGTCATGTCATTTTGTTCACATTATCATGTTCAAACCTGTGGATATTCGTTGAGTCCATAGGGAACCACCCATAAATTAAATTTATTATTTTTATTTTTAGAAAATCCAACATGGCCTTGTACTTTTCCCAGTCAACAACAACAACATAGCCATTAATCAAGAAAGCAATCATTGTCCCAGTCATGTACAGGTAATGATTTTTTTTTTGTCTACGAGTTTTCAGTAGTGGTAAAATGGAATAGCATTTTTAAGTTGGACTTACCTGAGTTTTAAACAGTTCACTCTTTGGCAGTGGTTTCGCTTTAGTGCGTTTCTGTTTTTTTTTCAGCGACTGCTACGGCAGTAAGGCTATTCTTTCCAAGTTTCTAAAAATAAATAAAATAAACCGCTATAAATACCTAAATTCAGGTTAATACATACATTTCATAAAATAAAACATAAAACAAAAAATGAAACAAGTTAGTTTAAAAAAATCATCTCACCTTTACTTGCAGTGACTTGTTACTCTTCCCTTTTAGTGGGCTCAAAAGTGCAATGGTTTCTTCTCCCTCAGACATGTAAGGTATGCCGGTTATCTGCAAACAAATAAATAAAATCATTAATTACTTAATCAATAAATAATTGCTTGTAAATATACATATATATTAATCAATAAATGTATAAATGAATAAGTATATAAATAAATACCTACCCCACAACACGGTTAAGTATTTTCCACCAACACCAAAACTGTTAAACAAGACCAGGGGTTTCATGCAACGCAGTGTGTTGAAAGGTAGTCCACCCAAGTGAGAGTGGAAATGATAACGACATGTCTTTATATATGCTACGTTGCATGTATAATCATTTTTTCCCACGCTTTGAACATTCTGTTATCGGTCACGTGGACAGCTAACGTCCCAGGCGAACACCTGTGGCGAATCAAATTTCACATGAACTTGCATTTTGTCACGTACGCAGCAAAACAGGATGTCACTTGTTAACAGTTATCGCGCACGTGGACAGATAACGTCTCAGGCGAACACCTGCGGTAGATCAAATGTCACATGGACTTGCATTTTGTCACGTACGAAGCAAGACAGGATGTCACTGGTTTAGCGTGCCTGTGGTTTCACATGTGTGCACGCCTTTCGCACTTCCCTGCCACCACGATGGTCAGATTATTTCACCTTCAAGCGTCATGGTAATTTTTTTCCATTGCACCTGTTGTCAAGTCAGATCAACGCCTTCCAATAAGCTCAATTGATATTCACCTCTTGCTCGTCTGCAAGTTTGTTTTCTCTACTCGCTTCGACCAACATAGAATCAAGTTCTCATCACCGTTTACACGTTAAAGGTAAAATGTGTGAAAAAAAACGCACCCTCGCTCTGTCATAAACCGACCCGTCGAAATAGCGATTGATCTATTGAACACAGCCACCGTGGTCAGCGACACACACACACACACACACACCCAGCCGTATCGTCTCTCTCTCAACCGCCACGCTTCATGGACATTATAAACAGGCAAAGAAAAAGAAAACGTTTTTTCAACATGTATGGCGTTAGACCCATGTGAATTATTTTTTGAAAAAAAATATCTACCACATTTGAAAGGGGGGCGTTAGCCCGAGTCCTAGGACACCTCGTACATGTCTCTAGCGTTATTGGTTCGTGAGATATCGGCAAAAATCACAAAAAACACGTGTTTACCCCCAAAATCGCGTTTCCCAATTTTTTTAAAATTACAACGAGTAGTTCATAGCAAAGAGGACGTCTGTCCGAATCCTTGGACCCGTCGTACATGCCTCTAGCGTTATTGCTTCGTGAAATATCGACAAAATCACAAAAAACACGTGTTTACCCCAAAACCGAGTTTCCAATTTTATTAAAAATTATAACGAGTAGTCCATAGCAGAGAGGACGTTACCCCGAGTCCTTGGACCTGTCGAACACGCCTCTAGCGTTATTGGTTCGTGAGATATAGCAAAAAGTCTAAAATCACGTTTTTACCCTAAAATATTCTGTTTCCCTCATTTTCAGAAACTTTAACCTATTACCAAAATACACAGGGTTTCGAGACAAGCCATTTGACACGTCATAGGACCAAATCCGACCATGCATTCGTGAAATATCAGAAAAAGTCTAAAATCATGGTTTTACCCCAAAAAAGCCTGTTTCCCTCATTCTCAAAACTCTAACCTATTAATAACATGTATAGGGCTTCGAGACAAGCGATTTGACACGTCACACGTCCAAATCCGACCTTGCGTTTGAGACATATCGGCAAACTTCGTAGGAAAGTAGGCGACTATCTGGCTCTCTCCTCACTACCAAAACCTCTTCTTATCAATCATTTTTTTCAAAGAGCTCGCCCTCTTACAAAAATCCCCAGTGCGCATGCGTAAAAAACAAAAAACAAAAATGTTCATCCATAGCGGCATCTCGTAAAACGCATGCGCGATATGAGCAACCACGTTTAAGTTCATTTTAGCAGCGCACCTTATACATGTCGTATTTGAAAAGAGACTTTCACTAAAAAATTACAATTTCACCCCCTAGTAGGGGTAGGTTTTATTTAGGGGTTGAAATGAATAGTCCATTGGAAAGAGGGCGTCAGCCCGAGTCCAACGACACCTCATTTGTCAAAATCCGACCATGGGTTCACGAGATATTGGCTTGGACTCACGCGGCGGCCATGACACTAAGCAGAACTCCTAGTAGCCCCCTACTAGCATCCTTTGACCAAATGAATAGATCATTAGCGTAATAGTTTGCGGATGGCGGCCATCTTTGTGTGAAAATCAATTCCCCCTATTAATTCAAACACGGTGAAACTGCATGGAACGAAATTTGGTACAGAGGTAGCACTAGCAAAGGGCATCTCAGTGTCATGTATTATATCGCCGCCATATTGACAGATACGTAATGGAGGCCATACAAATGTTCAAAGCTTAAGTTAAATTACGACTAACATAACCATCCGATCTCTACCAAACTTTGCAACAACATACCTTTATGGAGGGAGCATCCTTTGACCAATTTAATAGTTTATTAGCCTAATAGTTTGCGGATGGCGGCCATCTTTATGTCAAAACTGATTCCCCCTATTAATTCGAACACGGTGGAACGGAATGGAACGAAATTTGGTACAGAGGTAGCACTTGCAAAGGGCACCTCAGTGTCATGTTTTATATCGCCGCCATCTTGACTGAAACGTAATGGCGGCCACACGAATGTTCAAAGCTTAAATCAAATTACGATTAACCTAATCATCCGATCTCTACCAAATTTTGCAACAACATACCTTTATGGAGGGAGCATCCTTTGACCAATCTAATAGGTCATTCGCCTAATAGTTTGCGGATGGCGGCCATCTTTGTGTCAGAATCGATTCCCCCTATTAATTCAAACACGGTGAAACCGAATGGAACGAAATTTGGTACAGAGATAGCACTAGCAAAGGGCATCTCAGTGTCATGATTAATATCGCCGCCATATTGACAGAAACGTAATGGCGGCCACACAAATGTTTAAAGCTTAAATCAAATTACGACTAACATAACCATCTGATCTCTACCAAACTTTGCAGCAACATACCTTTATGGAGGGAGCATCCTTTGACCAATCTAATAGGTCATTAGCCTAATAGTTTGCGGATGGCGGCCATCTTTACGTCAAAATTGATTCCCCCTATTAATTCGAACACGGTGGAACCGAATGAACGAAATTTGGTACAGAGGTAGCACTAGCCAAGGGCCCCTCAATGTCATGTTTTATATCACCGCTATCTTGACGGAAACGTAATCGCGGCCACCCAAATGTTAAAAACTAAAATGTAATTACGACCAACCTAATAATCTAGTCTATACCAAATTTTGCAACACTATATCTTTATGTGGGAAACATATTCTGACCAAACTGCAAGAACATCAGCCCAATAGTTTGCAGATGGTGGCCAAGTATGTGTGCAAATCGATTCCCCCTATCAATTCAAACACGGTGAAACCGAATTGAACGAAATTTGGTACAGAGGTAGCACTAGCAAAGGGCACCTCATATTCATGTTTAATATCCCTATAGCACGTTGTATTTCAACAAGCTACTACAACCAACATTCAATCATACTCCTTGAAAAGGACAAAGTTATAACAATACCCATGCATTTAGGAGAAAGTAGGCTATATGTTCTTTACTGAACATCTTGTTTATTATATCAACATTGTAATATCGTTAGATTTAAGTTGTATTTGTATTGTTCATTACTTATTATTTGTATAATCTGGTTAGATGGAAGAGAGGGCCCATTGGCCCTAATCTTGCCAGTCAAAATAAATCTATCTATCTATCTTGACGGAAACGTAATGGTGGCCACCCAAATGTTCAATGCCTAAATCAAATTACGGCCAACCTAATCATCTTATCTCTACCAAATTTTGTAATATTATACCCTTATGTATTAAGAATCTTTTGACCAAACACTAAGGTCATCAGCCCAATAATTTGCGGAAGGCTGCCATGTATGTGTGCAAATCGGTTACCCCTATCTTTTCAAACACGATGAAACCGAATTGAACGAAAATTGATACAGAGAAGCACTAGCAAAGGGCACCTCTGTGTCATGTTTTATATAGCCGCCATCTTGACGGAAACGTAATGGTGGCCACCCAAATGTTCAAAGCTTAAATCAAATTACGACCGACCTAATCATCTGATTTCTACCAAATGTTGCAACAACATATCTTTATGTATGAAGCGTTCTTTGACCAAGCTACAAGGTCATCAGTACAATAGTTTGCATATGGTGGACATGTATGTGTGCAAATCGATCCCCCTATCCATTCAACACGGTGAAACCGAATTGAACGAAATTTGGTACAGAGGTAGCATCAGTAAAGTGCACCTCAGTTTCATGTTTTATATCGCCGCCATCTCGATGGAAACGGAATGGCGGCCACCCAAATGGTAAAAGCTTAAATCTAATTACGACCAACCTACTAATTTGATCTCTACCAAATTTTGCAACAACATACTTTTTTGTGGGAAGCATCTTTCGACTGAACTACAAGGTCATCAGCCCAATAGTTTGCAGATAGCGGCCATGTATGTGTGCAAATTTGTTTCCCATATCATTTCAAACACGGTGGAACCGAATTGAATCACATTTTTTTACAGAGGTACCGCTAGCAAAGGGCACCTCATATTCATGTTTAATATCCGTATAGAACGTGGTATTTCAACAAGCTACTACAACCAACATGAAATTATACTCCTTGAATAGGACAGTTATAATAATACCCATGTATTTAGGAGAAAGCAGGCTACATGTTCTTTACTGAACATCTTGTTTGTCATAATCTGGCTTTTTTTTTACTAAGATTTACGAGCCGAACATCAGTCCCTGCAAACATCAGTCGTAAGAGAATCTTTCCTCGTAGAAGTTGTAACCGTACATACTTCTTTCTGGGTTATCGGGGCGTGGTTGTTATTTCACAATTAGGGAGTTTTCTTTTAAAAATAACATCTTTCTCAATTTTATTCTTCTAGTATTTAACACTAAGCATCAATCACTAACACTTCACTTCTCGGGATCTTTTCACACAAAACCTTATCTACTTCCAAGACCAAAAACACAATAAACATCTCAACAGATACTAACATGGAACAATACCCTATCTCCAAAGATAAAACGGACAGATACTCTATACAAAATCTAGCAGTATGGACTTTAACAAGAATAGACATAGATATATCTAAAAACAAAACAGCATCAAAAAAGGAACATATAAAAGAAACTATACAAAACATCTAACTTCATTGGCATGGCCACCTGCCATCCACACAGAGATGCAAACTGCCCTCCCAGCAAGCGCCATATTCCCAACCCAAAAGAGCTGAGCCTTGCAATCCGAATGGTTGCAAAGTCTTACGACTGAAGTTTACTCTGCCAGCAACGGACGCATATAACCTTAAACGGGAGCGATGTGAGAAAGTGAAGGACATTGATGAAGAATTTTATTGCACCAGCGCCATGACTGATAGGAGTTGGATTAAGCCAAACCAGACACTGAGACATGTTGTGACAAGACTTGCGGTTCATTGATTTCATCATAAAGTGTGTGTGAAGTCAAATTATCATATCCCAGACGACAATTATTGTGTTTGTGAACTCTAAATTGCAATGTTCCAAATACCATGTCTTATGCTGCAAGCAAAAAAATTAAGTCAGTGACAATGTATAGTACAGAACCTGAGTAATGTCCTGTATATTCTGTATTTGTCATGCACATTTGTACGAATTTACTCAATTATTATTATTCTTATTCTTATTATTATTATTATTCATACAGTATGTTGACATTGTCATTGGGTACAATTCACCATTTCATCGGCATTTGTTGCAAGATGCAGTGGAGTTCTCTATGTTGGTAGGTTGAGGAAGGAACGAACTATGGAGCAGGTCTCTAAAATAACTACTTTCTGCATTCTTGTATGCAGATTATGGTGGAGCCCCAGTTTATCGAGGTTGGGCTTCAGCGACTTCGGTATGATCCCTATGGAAGAGATTATGATAGGCAATACAGTGACAAATTCCTGTCGCCACATCTGTCGGATCTCTTCAGCCAGGGGCATTTATTTCGTCACTTTCTCAGCATAAATGTGCTGGATATTATGCGAGTTAGGGACTGCAATGTTTATTAGAAGAGTTTTCTTCTGCACTTTTTCAATACGAATGATGTCTGGCCTGTTTGCTGATATAGGTCAATCTGTGATCACTGACCTGGCCCAGAGTAGCTTGTGTGTGTCGTTCTCCAGAACAGTATCAGGAATAAATTGATAATAAGGTAGTAAATTATTACTTGAATGCTCTTTTGCCAGGTTCAGATGGATTATCTTGGTCATGCTTCTTCAAGTAGTACGTAGATGAAATTGCTGTACAGCCTAGAGATGGGCAGCAGTCGACTGAAAACAGTCGAATGAATTCAACGACTACTCACCGTATCATAAACAAGTCGTTTGCAAACGACTGATCCCAAAACTATCGTTGGAAATCATTCGAATGAAACAAGTCGTTGGCAAACGACTACTTCCAAGCGAATGGAATCATTCGAACAAAAGTAGTCGTTGTAAACGACTGATCCCAAAGCAATCGTTGGAAATCATTCGAATGAAACAAGTCGTTGGCAAACGACTACTTCCAAGCGAATGGAATCATTCGAATAAAAGTAGTCGTTGTAAACGACTGATCCTAAAGCAATCGTTGGAAATCATTCGAATGAAACAAGTCGTTGGCAAACGACTAATTCCAAGCGTATGGAATCATTCGAATTTAAGTAGTCGTTCTAATCAAACGACTTCTTCAGGATAACTTCATGCTGCAATTCATTGTGCTGTATGTTTATTGTAGAGCTTTAATTAATAAGTTAAGTATACCTGTAGGTGCCTATAGTTTTATACAGTTCGTTGATTCTTTCAATGAAATAGCCTAAATCCAATTGTCCAAGTTATTGGACAATTCAATATTGTCATTCAATATTTAGGTTATGTTTGAACTTCAGATACCGGTTTTGTGGCACATCATCCCAGGCAAGCCGGTAAATACCTTTGCCTCCCAGTCAGATGGATCATTTAGCCGTAATTTTGAATTAGAGTAAGGTTGTAGTATGCGTGGTCAGATTTAGACAATAGCCTACTCCATGAAGGGGTCATGGCTACGCCTTCTATGTTTGTTTAATGAATAGAGTAACTGAAGTGAGGGATGTATACTGATTTTAAGATTTGTGGAATGAGTTTATGATTTTTTTAAATAGAATTTAATGAAATCTTCAGTAAAGTTGAAGGAGACATGATCGTGTTTAGACAATAGCCTACTCCATGAAGGGGTCATGACTATGCCTTCTATGTCTGTTTAAGGTGTAGTGTGGCTGAAATGAGGGAGGTTTACTGATTTTGGTGTTTGGGGAGTAGTCTTTTCGTTTATAATTTAGGTTTTTGTGAAGCTTGTTGCGGAGTTGTTTTATGGATTTTATTGCTCTACAAATGAAGTGTATTAGGGGGTTCTGGGTTTGGTTTAGCTGTAGTTTACAGGGTTATGGCTGAGAGTTGTTGTAGCAGGCCTAACAACTGTGTCAGAGCAGTGGCGTGCTGTGTGGGAGGGCGGAAGGGGTTAGAGGCAAAGACATGAGGGCAGGGATGGAAGAGTTGCAGCGTTGTCTGTGGTTAAACTGCCGTTGTCTTATGGCTGATTTTATGTACTGACATCCATCATAAGATAGAGTGGTGATGTGAATCTCTACATCTATTGCAGCGGGTACTGTGAGGACAGCTTGACCGTACGCACAAATTGATTCTGGTCGTCAATTGTTTGGAGATGGGCAGCATCGCAGCAGTCGACTGAAAAATGTTAAATCCATCGACTTGTTTGACTGCTTTTAAAAACAGTCGAATGAATTCAACGACTACTCACCGTAACATAAACAAGTCGTTTGCAAACGACATATCCCAATTGTGTTTTAACTTTTAACATGTAGAACGCGCTCGGATAGTTTTACGTTCTGGTCGTCAATTGTTTCAGCACATGGATAGCGCGCGCATTAAAAAAACCTTAGTATTTACATTGTTGCCAACATCTCCACTAAAAGTTCGCGCTCGTTGCTGTTCTAAAGTGTTCTATTTTCGTGTGTATTTACTGTAGGCCGTAATTTTCTTGTTCAAGTCGTATTTCAGCTCTACGTTCTTAGTACTTCAGAGAGGATTAAATTAGTGAACACATAGCCTAACTTGTTTATGACTCTATGGACATATTTTACATTTACTATTTTTTGGCATTAAAATATGAAGTGTGATTATTTCAATGTTGGCTATGGAATGGTTCCCGGTACTTAAGAACTCCCTCTCAGTAATAGTGATTTAATTTACTCTTAGGTTAATTGAGTATTGGTCTATTACTTCACTTATCCACAGTACATACAGGTAATGTGCCCTGTATCAATACCGGAATCGGGGAACATTTACTCACACATTTTGCATTAAATGAAATGTGCAACATTGCAAATAATGGCTGCACTCTACACGACGTAAACCACCATTTCGAAGCACAGTAAAAATAAATAAATAACTTTGATCAATTGCATGTTGCCGAGCGTCGAGTAGTCCAAACTAACGTCTGCAAAAATAGGTGGGTTAAGGAGAAGATTGATTTTATCTGTTGGTACGCCTCAACTCAGCGGGTAATGGCATGCCGTGCTTTGTACGCTGCCTAGAAGCGACTACTTTCAGTCGAATACACGGAACAACACGCTTAGGAGCAATGCGAATTCAGGTAACCATTCGACTGAAAGTAGTCGACTATCTAGTCGATAGTTTCTTCCAATGAATGACTAGTCAGTCGATGGTTAAAAGTAGTCGATAGTCCCATCTCTAGTACAGCCCCCTGTGATATCCTGGATGGTCTCCGATTCGTGATGGCATCACCTACATTTGTCATCTGGCATAACTGCCTTAATGATGTATTTAAGGTAGTTCTTTGTTGCCACTACTTGATCTTGTATCGCAACCCTCAGTCTCAGGAAATAGATCCGCATGGGTCAGCCAGCTGTTATTATTATTATTATTATTATTATTATTATTATTATTATTATTATTATATTTAATTTCTCAAAATTAGCCTATGGTACAAATCAGTTTACAATATACGGATTTGGAATGAAGTATCCTGTAATAAACTTATTACTGTGATAAAAATAACCTGACAATATGGCACGTATCCAGCAGCACTGCCTTCTGTATTCTGGCAATCAGGTGTTTCATTTGCAGCTCCTCCAAAGCCATAGCCACCGTCTTTGGAACAACCCCCGTGGAAGAGATCACCACTGGCAAAATTCTCACGCATTTTAGTCCCCACAGTTTTCGCATTTCATCCGCCAACGGTGCGTACTTGTTTGCCTTTTTAGCTTGGGTAGTTTGCATATTTTGGCTAAGTGGGACAGCAACGTCTATCAAGTAGACCTTTTGGTTCCCTTTGTTGAGATAGACAATATCAGGTCGATTGGCCAAGATTTTCTGGTCGGTTAAAATAGGTCTATCCCAATACATCTTATAATCCTCATTTTCAAGCACGTTGGCAGGCTGGTAATTGTAGTACACCATGCTCGTATGCAGAAGTCGAGATTTTGTAGCTAGCTCTTGATGTAAGATCTTAGCAACATCATTGTGCCTCTTGGTATACTCTATACCAGCCAGCGTAGAGCAGCCACCGATGATATGATCGATGGTTTCCAGCGCTGAGGTGCATCTACGACATCGATCATCTGCTACATTCTCTTTAAGGATGTGCTTTCTATAATTTTTTGTTGCAATGACACGATCCTGTATCGCAATTACAGCCCTCAGTTTCACTGAAGAGCGAACCATGCTTCAAACCATAAGTTCGACAATGATCGGTCGACATGATGTTGGCTGAGCATGTGAGGATGTACACCATGTAGTTCTTTTCGTAACCATGCCATCTGGCGCTGTTCAAACGAAGTAACGTGCTCTTTTGTGTCATATTGCATGTCTGCAAGTCGTAGTGGTGTGAATCTCTTATCACTTTCAACAATGACTTCAAACAGAGGAGTATTTCTTCTTCTTCTTCCTCTTATTATTATTATTATTATTATTAAGATCTAAACAAATGATTGCAAAATAGCGCTGTCGTACTTTGAAAAGAATTACGATATTTACCTCAAAACTCGCCTTGTATAAAAACATCTCCAAGAGTTAAAGTGTGCTATTTATCGTGCGTTGGGAACAAGTACGGTACATAGGATTGCTGTGAACAGCAACCAGCTGGGATACGATCTTTATGGAACCAACACAGATTCCAGTGCGAGGCGCCAGTAAACAAGGCAACAGATTTACCTCCCCAATAAATTACAAGTCTCTGAACCTTATAAGTACACCATTCTGCTTCCATCGAGAGAATACAATTTAAACGCAACTAATTGCAGTGTCAGAGAACAGATTTCTGAGAAGATAATATACGAAGGTGGTGCGACCGTTATCCCTCATTTCACTGGAACCACACCTCCTTTATATCTCGACAACTCTAGCTAAGACCAAACCATTTAGAAGGGGAACATTCGTTAAATTCCAAATATTTACCCTGAATGGTGGTCGTGAGCAAGGTAGGACACGCGAATAAGGCATTTTAATGACTTAATAACACTAAATTATATTAATTTGTACAAAAAAAGTCTTAGAAATATATTTTACTGGACGAATAGTACTCGCGTTGGTCATGAAAATAGTAATTATAATGGTACAAGTTCGTAATTTATGGTTAGAGCTAATAATTGAGCAGAAAATAGAGCAACGCACGCATTTTAGTGAACATATTATCGCGATTTGGGATCGCTTCATAAGCTACACCGATCAAGTGAGTAATGATGGTCCCGAGGGACACCTTGGTCAACAGCCCCGTGTATTTGGGTGTGTGGTGAATTGGTCAAATAACCTGTACACACAATTACAGACACCACAACACTTATCACCTTATACACACACCCAAGTACATAGGGATAAATGGCCACTATGACACAAGACTTTGTAATGATTTCGTTCAAGACTGTTTTGTTTCTTATTTACTTGGTGAGCTCTTGTAGTTGGTTAGTTTGTTTAATCACTTCAACAAACATTAAAATGCAGCCAATTTGACTTAAAAGTTAACTCTTTCATATTTCCCGGGATATCCCGTGTTTGACCCTATTTTTTACGATCACTCGGCTTCCGTATTCTGTCTCTTTGGGTGGATTTCTCTCGTATTTTTTCGTCAAGTAAAATCATTCAGTTTCAATCATTTAAATGTTGCGCACACAGTAAAAATTCATTTAAATTTTCGAGAGCAGACGCAATTGATTCTATATCGAGTTTTTCCTAAGGATTATCTAATTTAGAAATGGCCAACCAATGAATTTTAATCTCCTTGTCTGTTAAACCAATGAACGCGCACTTACTTCCTTATAATACAATAATGTGCAGTGATGACGAAGATAAAACGCCACCAAAAAAGGAAATGAAGTACTGTATATGTGTACATATCAGGAGCTGGGAGAAAAAAGGGTGATGGTTTTGGGAAATCACATGTAAACGTTGACAAAGTAAGGATATCAAAGGCGAATATGCAGTAAAGATTACATACAATACAACCTCTGTAATTTCTGTAACAACATCCATCCCTATGGATTCAAAACATTCAAGGCTACATTCGCGAGGTTCACCTACTGTGCGCTCAGAAACATTCTTTTTAGTTCTTCTCGACACATATGCCTTTCCGTAATTTCTTTTTTTTTACACACATTCACAATCCACTTCTCAGGATGTTTTTGTCTTTTTCTGGTACTATTATTATTTTCCATCTTCGATTTTTCTTCTCATAAATACCAAATTAAGACGAAAGTTAGATAAGAAAGTCTATGCAACACTCACACAGTGAAATCATTCTAGAATAAAACCTGTATAGACATGTGCGACTAACGAAAGACATGTTCAAGCTTCACCAACATTGCAGGAACACAGGCCAATTAATCTCAAGACAGGAACATAAAGTATTTTAACAGCTTTTACACAATGAGGAGAACCCTTGGATAAATCCATGATAATATGAAAGAAATATGAGACCAAAAAAAAGTTGAGCATACACGAGTTAATGACCTACAACTACGACATGGATTTAGGAAGTTCGTAGGGATCTAGAAAGGTCCAACATTCAGGAAGTTCAAATGTTAGATAGGCATATATTTTGGACCATTATTCAAAATTTGGAAGGGCTCCAAGACGAAAGGACTGCGAAGAATGGAAGAACCTGGACGAATGAACAGAAGCAGTAATACATTGTTCATATGAAGGAATACTGGAGGAAGAGGAAGCTTAAGAGGGAGAAGAAATGAAATATTGTAGCGCGATCGTCAGTGGTCTATTCACAAATGAATTTTGAAAAAATGGACTAAGACAAATATTCACAGATATGATCGGTGTCAATGTTATATAAGAGAAGTCACATCGAGCTGAGCATAAATTATACTAATAGTCCAGTAACTAAACGTAACAGGTGCCTGTCTGTTGCGCAGACAAGACAAGCTCCTTTATCCTGCGGGCGAACCAGTTTTCACCATGCAGTCACATACTGCATGCCCAATATCAGGCGGACATCGCACAAGTTGGGCGCAAAGTAAGTGTGCAGCCCTGCGTGGATGCGGATATCCGCAAAATTTATCGCCATGCAGATATAGTTTGCATGAGTGTGCGGATGAGCTGTGGATAATGTTTGGAGTAAATTTGCGGATAGTATATTGAATACAATCCGAACTTGTAGAATATCATTACTAGGTTCCGGAAGTTTATTACATATATTTTCCGTTATGTTCTTTCCATGAAAAATGTAAGATGATGGTTTAAACTATTCTCATTAAAATATAGGCTATCATTAAGACGGTAGTATTCTATAATAAACACTCCGAGCTTAACAGAGTTGCAGTTCTGGCTGTATAACATTTATTCTAAACATAGCACATGACATACGTAGCCTAGGGGAACGACTTTCTCCTCAAATGTCTAAATGTGTTGCTTTAATATTTAAAGCTCCATCATTCTAACAAAAGAAGAATATTATTGTAATGTTAGTAGATTCGGATAACAAACGTGCCAATGCGGGGTGGATGCGAATAACAGTCGTACGGATGTAGGCCGGATGTGGATAACAGTCGTGCGGATTCGGTGCGGATGCCGATAAGTTTCTAGTAGGAAAATTCTATGTTTTGTTCAATACCTAACCATGTTCACGGGATACGAGATAGCCTACGGTAATTCACCACAAGTCGTAACTATCTCCACTAAGGTATGTTGCCAGCTCGGTATGTAATAAATGCAATGCCAACATTCGGGGCTTCCCGACGCGCTGTTGTGTAACGGTAGATGCTAGTCAACTGGCGCTGACTCAACGCGCTTCGCCCGTCCCACGGCGCAGGTGAAGCTTCGTTCTATAGGGAAGGCTCTCACTGTAGTTTCCAGAAGTTCCTCAGTATCTGTGATGGCAGCCTGACAGTCTGTCATCCCGAGCATGTTGACTCGCAGGTGTGGTGTCAGCACGGTCTCGAGTTCCCAAAGTAAGAAGACAAGCAGTCTTTTCCAGCCATCCCATCCTTTCCCTCACTCTCAAGGCACTTGCTACCTACCCTCGCTTCATTAAGTCAGCAACAAAAAGGGGTGGAGAGGTTTACTGTTTTAATTAATTCTCCCCCCTTCCCCCACCGCAAACATCGGAATTCAGTTTAGTTGTGGCTGGGACTTTACCATTTACTACCTCATAACGAGAAGAACGCAAGCATAATGTGGCGGGCAGGCGGCTGCGTGACAAGTATATAGCGATTAAAATATAACTGACATTGTAGCAGCCATCACACGGCTTGTAAAAAACACCACTGTGCGTCGTTTACGTTGACAAACGCTGCTCAATTATCGTAAGGTAGGAGGGACTTTCCTGCTACTACGAGCAACATTGGGTTCACGTTACACGTCACTGAAAGAACCTTACATCTCATAGCACTTTGAAAGGAACGCAATCTTATTATACAGGGTGAACAAAAAAATGCCGCACTTGGAGTCCGGCATGCGATTCCCTATCCAATTGCAAGATAAAAGTTTCTCTAGCAAAATCGGATCGGATGCTGTTTGAAAACACAAGTATGAAAACGAGAAGCTGGCAACACTGTCACATCCTGCAGTGCATCGGAATGTACAGAGAAAGCTTCGGCAGAGCGCCAAGTTCCTGCGACCTGTTTTTGGCCACGCTGCATGCAGTTACAGCGTTGTCAGAGCCTCGTTTCTTAACACGCATTTCTGTTAAACCTATTGGCGGGACTAGGTTTTGCAACATAAACTTTTTTCGTGAATTTCGACGATGAACCGCTTGCCGAGCTCCAAGTGCTGCATTTTTTGTTCACACTGTATATTACACTAAGTTGTATGTTTCATAAAACTCAAGCTACTAAACCCGAGGTAGTTAGAATGTGTGGTTAGTACCAAAATCTTCCAAATCGTCTCAATCGTACGGGAAAAATCTTGCATTTCTTGTAAAGCCAACGGAAATATATTTATTTGTTTATAAAGTGATTTTAAACAAATAAACAAGACGATATATCCTGGTAGATCTGTGTCCCCTACAGACCGCATAGCACTAGCGCCGGGCGGGTAGTCTGTACACAAGGGGCGCACACAACCCATTATGCGAGTGTTCTCGCGCGGGTCCGTTAGTTTACTAAAGCGGCTGCACAATAGTTGCAGATAAATCCACTGCAGACGCAAAAGTAAACATCCGAGTTGCGCAGACAAGATTACCCATTAATATAACACAGTAAGAGCCTTCTCTATGCTATAGAACGGAGCTTCGCCGGGCTGTCTGATGGGCAAAGAGTGATTAGTTACCACCTGTTGAGTAGCATCTACCGTTACACATCTGCGGATTGGGAAACACCGCATGCATCATAGCATTGATTACATTCCCAGCTGGCAAGATACCTTAGTTCAGAGAGTTAAGAGTTGTGGTAAAGTACTGTAGGCCGTCTCGTACCTCGTGAACATGGTTAGGTATTGAACAAAGCGTCGAATTTTCCTAGTGGAATCTTATCTCCTCAAGAAGAAGTCTTCCAGTAAATGTGTTCGTACGTTTCAGCACCAGGCGATTTTTACTTGTGGAGGAAACCTAAACAAACAAAAAAAAAAACACGAGCCTTACAGTAGTCGCATATGATGTGTAACATCTGACATGTTATCCTACTATGAAATTGAGATGAAATATATGTGAAGTCAATTTTTTTTTTGGCCGTACTCCTCCAGTTTTTAATTTTTTCTCACGTTTCTTTTGTCGATAATTTCGCATATATTCTGCTCTAGATTAACCCATCTCTGCAAATCAAAAAATCATGAAAGAAAAGGGGCGTCACCCCGAGTCTTACAACACCTCATATAAGTCCCTAGCATTATTGGTTGGTGAAATATTAAAAAGCCGATGACCTTTTAGTTTTGGGTCCTTTGGTTACGGTAAACTAAGAGGGGAATAGAAAAACAGGGGACGTCACTTCAACAAAAATATCCAGCAAACGAGAGGAAAGATGTGAGACATCAAAAAAGGTATACAGAAACAATCCGCGTACTATGCACTGATACGAAATATCAGTGAGGATGAATTACAGCGAGTGTACCAAAACTTGCTACGTTGGTGGAATGTGTGTTTAGAAAATGAAGGACTACTCTGAAATTCATGTAAATAATAATGTTTATTAAATACGTTAAAACTTGTAAATGTATTGAACTAGTTAGCTGCTAGCGGCAATGCCTTGCTCCACAGGCGGCTACATACAGTGTCCCGGCCGTCACGCGGCGACTGCGAGGTCCCGTTCTATAGAGAAGGCTCTCACTGTAGCCTACACGACCTTGGTGGGAAACGACTTGTTTTATCACTCACAATGAAATTGATATTTTAATTTCCAGTCGGTCGGGTAACCACGGAAATCCACTTCAAGGATGGCAGAGGTGGGAATCGAAACCGCCTCGTCTCTGTTTTGCCACACGAAGCTGAGTGTATCCCGTTCCAGAATAGAATCCGGGCCACCGCAGTGACAGCCAAGAGTACTAGTCACTACGTAACGAGGCAGACAATAAAGTAATCTCGGGTGTGCAGGATATTGGCTTACAGCACCAAAAGCCTGTTGAAAGGGCTGTCTTCTAAGTATCCAGGCCTACTATTTTCTGTCAGGGCTCCTTCACTAAGGGCTAGGGTCACCATAGTTTGTCAAAATGTTAACAAACCATTTTATTGTTTAGCGTATGGCTTTTAGTGCCGGGAGTTTCCGAGAACATGTTCGGCTTGCCAGAGGCTAAGGCTGCTTCAAGCGGACACCCATGGGGTGAGCTACAAGTTCCGTTCAATTTCAAGTAGTTCCAACTTTGGCTACCTGTTGTCACTGACATCTAGTGGTGAACGTTGGAACTTTGATAGAGCGTTTCAACGAAATCTAACCTAGAAATTTAGCTTCACACAAGTTAAGTTAGTGGAAGGATCTTTTACATGCCATAAATCTATGGCATAGGACCGCCAGCTTTACTTCCCCTCCGAAGGAAGGCAAACTGAAGGATTTTAACGCTCTTAAAAATCCGATGACTTCGGCCAGGTTTGAGCAGTTCAGCATGCTACCAATTACGCCACCGAAAACCGTTAACGGACGATTACCGTAATGCCGTGGCTCACCAAACTAAACCAATCCATTAGCTTCTCTAACGAGCCATTAAAACTAATTACTGTGACTAGATAGGACAGCTGACGGTCGATTTACGTGACATTCTAAACCAAAATGAAGCGTGCGTTAAACTTAATTCTTAACTAAGGCAATGTACTTGAAGACATGCTAGATATTCGTGTACCTCGTATTTATAATGAACGGAGGAATATATTTGATGCATGCGACAACACAGAATTTATTAAGAGATTTCGGTTGTCAAATCCTTCTGTGTTGAATGTTCTAGAGATGACAGAACCTAACCTGGAATTTCCATCTGATAAGTAAGATATGTACAATTTTTATTTATTTATGTGTAATATCGTGTGATGTATTATGGTATAGTTCTTGTAGTTTAGTTGGTTGGTTCCTTAGTTTAGGGGCTGCGACAACGCGGTCATGTAGCCCCGTGTACTTCGGGTGTGTGTAGAATCTGTCTGATAGCCGGTGTTAATTGTGATGACTGTATTAGTGAGTGCATCTGCTTTAATTCAAGTTAGGACTGCAGACATTGAATTTTTTTTTCAAGTAGTTCCTACTTTTGCCGCCAAACGCCACAGTCAACGACCAACATGTCAGAAATTAGTTACCAGATGCCACCGCTGTCGGCTCTTGACGACGAACGTAGGAACCTAAGAACGTTAGTCAAATGTTTAACCTATATATAATTTAGCTTCACACAGGTGTAATTAGTGGAAGGTTCTTTAACATGCCATAAATCTATGACATGGGACTACCAGCTTTACTTCCCCTCCGAAGGAAGGTATACTGAGGGACTTTAGTTTATTTAATAGAAGACTGCCTAGACGTCACAACATCAGTCTTCTTATTTCCAACGATTTGTACGTTTCTTTCAACCAAAGAAAATGTCAGTCTCCGGCTCTTCTTCCTCTTTGCCTCATCAGCCATGCTTGTCTTTAACCAAGGAGGATATAACTTATTACCTTTTTGCAGTTCACAGCCTGTTCGATTGAAACTAAGAATTTACAAATACCGCCACAATCCTCATCTTTAATGAGTTTTGTACAGCCCGTAAACATAACGATTCGTTGGCTAATGCCAATCGGTGAATGTGCTGGTGAAACGCCAACGAGTTTAATTCCGATGTTAAAATTAACAAGGCATTTACTGACGGACAGTTAACGCTGTGTTGGTGAACCCAGCCCTTAGTCTTTGAAGTTCCCACTTCTATCCATAAGTCAGTGGGGGTAATGACCTCTTAACCCTGGTCAGCTGTGCTGCCTCGTAAGCCACCCAAGTGCATGGAGCTAAATAGCTACGATGTCCAAACCCCTCAAGAAGAAAATATCATTCGCGTTATGTTTTGACGCTACCGTTCCGAATTCTATCACAACCTGGCCTAATCCTAAACAAGTAGAATGTTGATTCAATTAAGAAGCAGTCAGCAGTTTGAGGAGAATGCTTGTGACGTGCTAATCTGACAGGTGTGTCGAGTATGTGGTGTGGTAAGCCATCATACGCTCTACTGGTAAAGCGAGTAATGGTACGAAACCAGATTAACATCTGTGTAGCCTTGGAACTGGACAGGCGTTTCGAGGTCTACCTAGCTATCCCAAGAGTAATATCCCTACCACCCTCGTCAATTTCATCCCCTTTTAATAGCCTGTACACCCACAGTAGGCACTGATTAACCAGTAGTTTACTACATGAAGAGGAGATAAAATAACTTAGACCTACGGCAAAACCATCCTTCAACGGACATATTTGACGGACCCGTGAACTAAGGGGTGTACAACTTCTTAAATTCCCGTCATTAAACCGGGAGGATTGGCACATGGGTGTTATTGACCCGAGGTCTAAATAATGATCTATATTTTCGTTTTGGTCAGCCCTCATTTCCTAGCCCTGAACTTCATACTGCAAAAGAAACATGTCCATGTTGTTGTTTGAGTCTTCAGTCTTTTGACTGGTTTGATGCAGCAATCCACGCCTCCCTGTCTTGAGCTAATCGTTTCATCTCTACATAGCTACCACACCCTACATCCGAAGCAATCTGTTTAACATATTCTAACCTTGGTCTACCCCTACTGTTCTTGTCCTCAACCCTTCCTTCCATAACTAAGCTTGCTATTCCTGGGTGTCTTAGTATGTGTCCTACCAACCTATCACTTCTCTTCATTAGCAGTCGCCAGAAACATCTCTCCTCTCCCACTCGTCTTAATACCCCTTCGTTTGTAACCCTATCTACCCATCTGATCATCATCATTCTCCTGTAACACCACATTTCAAATGCTTCAATTCTCCTCTTTTCTGCTGCACCAATAGTCCAAGTTTCACTTCCATAGAGCGCCACGCTCCAGACAAAGGTTTTCAAAAATGACTTCCTAATACCTAAATCTATATTCGATGTCAACAGATTCCTTTTCTGTAGAAAGGCTTTCCTTGCCTGACCAAACCTACTTTTTATATCCTCTTTGCTTCGTCCATCACTGGTTATTTTGCTTCCTAAGTAACATAATTCTCCTACTTCCTTCAGCTTTTTACCTGCCAATCTGATGTCCATATAGGTTTCTGATTTATTTCGGCTGCATTCCAGTATTTTTGTTTTACATTTATTAATTTTCATCATGTATTCATTCCGTAAGGCGGAGTCCAAACCATTCAAAAACTCATTCAAATCCTCAGACGTGTCGGCCAAGATGACGATGTCATCAGCAAATCTCAGAGTCCATAGCATTTGGAAACTAAGGTTATTTCTATATTATTTACGGTTGGGTCAGATTTACCCATGGTGCCAGTCCTCGCATGCTAATTTTCGGCTTACATTAGTAGGCACAATCTGTACAAAATAAAGAGGAAGATCCACCTGTTTTGGTACAGCACAATCACATAGCTCACGTTCTTGTTGATCCATGTTTAGGGCCTAGGGACACCTTGGTGTTCAGCTCTTTTGTTCAAAACAATTGAGATGATTGCTTTGCCCACACAATCAAGGCCAATCATACTGATACGAAAATAATTGTTATTTTTATGCATGTGAAATCTGAAAAATATAAATAAACCTCATTTTATATTGGGAACAGTTGATAGGAAGACACCAGGTGTAAAATTACTTCATTAAAATCAGTACGACTACGACAAAAAGGGAGTGGCACATTATGGGTCAAAATGACCCGGCGCCAGTCCTCGTGTTATATTTTTAGCCTACTTTTCACATTTTGCAAAAATGAGGAAAAAGTAGACTTATGAGATCGGGCAAATGTGTGTCTGTCTGTCTGTCTGTCTGTCCTTCTGTCTGTCTGGCTGGCAGTGTGTGTGTCCCCCCCTATCAACTCCTAAACGGCTGCAGCAATCGAAACAAAATTTGGTAGGAGTAAAGATCTATACCTGAATAGCTCACGCCCATATTTGAAAATGATGTCAGTGCTACCAACTGCTGAAAAATCGCAATTGAAATTTGAGCTCCATGTTGGATATCTTGGAAGGTATAAATAGGAGCTATTTCAAAATTAGCACACGTATAGATAATAATATTGCAGTTTAATTTCCAGGAGGCCATACATGGCAGTGTTGCCAAAAAGAATATACGCCTGCTGATAGGTCCAAATTTTAAATGCATATAACCTCTACACTATCAATTGGATTTCAACCAAATTTTGTATGTGCTATGTGTACATAAGCAGATGTGACTGAGCGTATTCTTAAGATCCACCAGGGCTGCCAACTGTTAATAAATGCTCTCAATTTAGTTTATCCAAATACCAATATATCAGAAAGTATGCAAGCCGACAGCTTTAAACTATGCACACGTATAGTACCTGACATTCTATATTAATTTGAAGTAACTTATATACGCCAGTGCTACCAACAAAACTCTAAGCCTGCTGAGAGGTCCAACTTTAAATACATGTAACTTCTATACTATAATTTGGATTTCAACCAAATTTCGTGTGTGTTATGTGTACCATAACAGATATGTATATGCCGATTCTTAAGAGTAACCAGGGATGCCAACTGTTAATAAATACTGTCTCTATTTTGTTACCCTAATATCAATATATCAGAATGTATGCAAGCAAATAGCTCTAAACTTTGCACACGTATAGCACGTGGCATTCTAGATTAATTTGGAGTAACTAATATACGTCAGTGCTGCCAACATGATTCTAAGCCTGCTGATAGATCCCATTTTAAAATGCATGTTACTTCTATACTAACTAATGGATTTCATTCAAAATTGACACACCAATAGATCATATTATTTCAGATTATTTCTGACCAATACATGTATGTCATTGTTGCCAACATGATTTTACGCGCGCTGTTAGATCCAATGTTTAACTGCATGAAACGTCCATGCTCTCCATTGGACTTCAACCAAATTTTGTATTCTGCACCTTAAGAGATGGAACTAAGAATATATTCAGTCACCAGGGCTGCCAACTGTAGTTCTCTATTAGGCTGTATTATGCCAGGTATACAGTATTTTGAACTAATTAGAAATTTCGATATTACCAACTTAATTTCGGCAATATTCTAGATAGAGGGGTAGATTAATCATTGGCATAGATCTTAAATTTCAAGAAAAGTAGGCTCTTTAGTTCGTTACGGAACTTCTTGTTTCACGCCAGTTCTCAAGGGTTAAACAGAAACTGCATCACGCGGACTACGGAAATCAAAACACGCATTTCACCAAAAATGTCCAAGTTCCAAAATGCAGTGTTTAGAAATATTCCAGGTACTCTGTGAAAGCCTGTCTTGTCTCCAGTAACAGTTGATTCTTTAGCTAACAAAAAGAGTGCAATTAGGTCTTCCTTCTTTTGATCTCCAGCTTACATGTCAAAATGTACGGCTATTTGCCTGTTTCCTCTTTCCCAAGCCATTCCGTATGCTCGCGTTAATGAGCTGTCAATCAACAAATGATGTCTTTGTCTCGGCTTTTGAAAATCAGCATAGAATACAGCTATTACTGTAACTGAGCACTTCTCATCTTAAATTACCCACGAAGTTCGGCAGTAGTCATTATGGCTTCGAAAGCGAGAGTTGTGTTTGATCTTAACACGAGAGTAAAAGTGATACTACTGTATTAATTCGTAGCAGGAATATGTAAATACCACACCTCTTACTCAGCTATGGAGACTTATCGTGCGTTTTAAAAAGAGCAGGCCTACAAAATCATATATACGAAAGGGAATTAGAATATCTGACATTGGGCGACAATGTCATGGTCCGGGGTGGCAACCATGAGAAATGAAAGCGTATCCCGCATTAGCTTAGCGGGTAAAGCAACGAAGGACAAAGCCGGAGAACGCGGGTTCGACATAAAAGACTACGGATCTACATCTTCTCTGTCATATACACCTCGTATTTATTTATTTACTTACTTACCTACTTACTTACTTATAATTTCATTTATTTACATATCTTCAGGACAAAATTAATGAGAAAAGTGCATAACATCCGTGAAACGGCAATATGACGTAAACCTGGCTTTAAGTATAACATACGTTTTGGCTTTCTTTTTTTTAGGAATGCGAATTATATTTTACATCATATTCCTAACGCTTCCTGTGAAGCTGAGTCATATGAGATACAACATTTTGCCGTTTCATGGGCGATAAGCTAGCCTATATCTTAATATTGTTATTTTTCTACGATTTCTTCACATCATTGTGGGACCACATTTCTTTAGATAGTGCTGACATACCATTACAAAAGAAAATAATCCCTTGAAGACTTTAATAATAATAATAATAATAATAATAATAATAATAATAATGAGCAATTTATTTTCTTTATAGCTTACAAGATTTTCATGATGTTCCTGTCCTGGCGATTATCAGTTTATACACCGTTATTTCCTACAGAATTGGCTATAAAAGACAGAAACTCAATTTCAAGGCTCGTTAAAAACCGATACTTTCACTGATGTTTTAATTGGATTCTCCCACAGAGACAAACAGGAGTGTACAGTAATTAGAAACAGGTGGCTTGAGCAAACAAGTGTCATTATTACAGCTCCTCTTCGCTCTGTCACATCTTTGCCAGACCGACAAATAAGTCAAAAACAAAATGGACGTCACTCAATTACACGTTTACCAACTTATCTCTCTCTCAAGTCTATACTTTGCCCTCTTGATTACTAACTAAGTATTATTCGTTTCGTGTTATAACCCAAACCATTCAAACTCTGCAGTCTATCACCACTAACCGTAAAGTAGGAAAGTGATTTTGTTGTACCATGTGGGTCTAGGATTGGGGTGTGTGCCTCAGGAATTGAAGTCCCACAATTATCTTGTGCGATTACTGTAAAATTCTGAAGAATGCTGTGCCTACAATGACCGAAGTAACTGCAAGTATTCAAATCTCAGATTTCTAACTTGCTGCACCTAATTGCAAATGAGTGATCGGTGACTTAACGCAATCGGCTCCGCTGCAGAGTATGCTTAATTTTATTAGAATACATTTTTAAAACATCCTGTATTATACGCAAAATCTAGACTGGCGTATGAACTTGCCAAGGAGACCTTCTTCATTGAGGACCTCTGAATGAAGAGAGGGCTACAATCCACTGACGCCTGAGAAAAACTAATGCAGGACAGAGTGAAGAAGAGAGAAGAAATCTGGCTCAAGTTTTACACAACAGTGAACAGGACATGGACAGACACAAACCGAGACCTACAACACTTTATTAACTCGATGGCGGTACATGGGGATCAACATAAATTGCGCAACTCCGAGTACTTCCATGACCCAGATGACGCCTGTGCATGTAAATTGTGCGGTATGCAATGCTGCCGATTCTACGTATTCACATGAAAATATTGGGGATCATCCATTGTGATTTTCTGTGCAAGTGAGATATGGTTGGTTGGTTCTTAAGTTTAAGGGCTGCGACAACGTGGTCATGTAGCCCCGTGTACTTTGGGTGTGTGTAGAATCTGTCTGATAACCGGTGTTAATTGTGATGACTGTATTAGTGTGTGTATCTGATTTTTAATTTAAGTACGGACTGCAACTTAGAATTTTTCAAATAGTTCCTACTTTTGCCGCCAAACGCCACTGTCAACGACTACTAGGCCTAGTTCAGAACTTGGCTACTAGACGCCACATCATTCGGCTCTTGGCAACGAACGTAGAAACCTAAGAGCGTTGTTTACATTCTTAACCTATCCAATTTAGCTTCACACAGGTGCAATTAGTGGAAGGTTTTTTAACATGCCATAAATCTATGACATGGGACCGTCGGCTTTACTTCCCCTCCGAAGGAAGGCATACTGAGGGATTTTTAACGCTCTTAAAAAATCCGACGGTATCGGCCGGGTTTGAACCCGCTATCTTGGGCATAGAAGCTCAGCATGCTACCAACTACGCCACCGAAGCCGCCTGCAAGTGAGAGATGACAGTACGCATGAAAACACAAGTCAACAAGCAAAATATTTTGTGTTGAGTCTATTATTAAATGCATACCTGTCTACATCAAACAGTAATGAAAAACGCCATTATTCTTCTTGTTCTTCTTATTGTTCCATAAAAGCCAACTATGTACCACAATATTCAACTATTATGCTTGGAGTGGGTCTTGATGTTTGCCCAGTAGTCACGCATCCTCCGGCTGTGTTGTTCTTTTCTCTCCTTTGTCCAGAGGGCACCTGTCTTCTTCCTTGGTTTTCTTTTCCTGGAACTTTATTTACTTTAATTTACTCATGAGAGGCGTTCGATCTTTTATGTCCTTTTCCGTAACTCCCAGTTCCAGCAGATCTTTGTGCACTTCTATCAGCCATGGTGACTTGGTCTTCCTTCTTTGCCAGTTTGTGAGTAGCTGGTTGGTCAGCCTGGTTGGATGCATCCTGGAGACGTGTCCATAAAATGTTAGATGTCTCTTCCTGGCCACGTCTGTAATTCTTTCAGAGTAACTATAGAGCTCCTGGTTGGGCCGTCTTGTGTATTTACTCCCTTCCTTCATAAATAATAAACTTGGCTTTTGTACATTATGCAATGATCATGTTTTGATGGCTCCGTTGCATATAAAATTAGGCCTCATGAAGAAGTTTGTAATCGCTCTTCGTCAAGATTCTGAAGCTTTTCAATATTTAAAGACTTTATTCCAAAATTATCAGAAGCTAAAATTAAAGCTGGCATTTTGTCGGGCCTCAAATAAAGAAACTAATGGCCAGTGAAGAATTTCCATAATAACTCACCACCCACGAAAACCAAGCATGGTACAGCCTTAAAGCAGTGATCCATGGCTTCCTTGGAAATAAGAAAGCTGAGAACTACAAAGAGCTTATTTCCCCTATGCTTAAGAAATTTAAACTCACGGGTTGCAGAATATCCTAAAGTACATATGTTACATAATCACTTGGACCAATTTAAAGATAGCCTAACTTGATGGCATATTTAGAAGAGCAACGGGAACGTTTTTACCAAGACGTGATGGACTTTGAGCAACGTTATCAATATAATGAGAACGTGATGGGTGATTACATTTGGGAGAAAGTTCATACCAACACAAAAGAAGTACCAGATATATTCACTTTTAAAGGTTGTTTGTATTATTATTTTTATTTAAAGACAAGCTGTACCCGGCATGCGTTGCAATGCCAATCAAAGAAAGTGTTGGCGTTGAAATTCTGTTTCTTGAAGTGCTTTTGGATACACAACATGTTAACTGCCTCTAAGCTATCATAAAATGGATTTTCTAATTTAGAACCATTCGTGGGAGCGTGCACAACAACTTTCAAAAAGTTTCATCGCTGTCACTCATTTGTTGAATCTAATCGTACGCTACCTATTGTGAAATGGATTTACTAAGTCGAAACCCTTTCCTGGCGTGTACACAATGACTCATCAATGATTCATCGCAATCGGATGAATGGTATATGCACGTATAGGGGTTTTTGTTTAAACGATTCGTGCGCTGTCACTCATTTGTTGAATCTACTCGTGCGCTACCTATTGAGAAATGTATTACTAAGTCGAAGCCCTTCCCTGGCGTGTACACAATAACTCATCAAGGTTTCATCGCAATCGAAGAATGTTATATGAACGCAAAAGGGAATTTTGTTGAAACGCTTCGCGCGTCGTCACCCATTTGTTGCATCTACTCTTGCGCTACTTATTGTGAAATGGATTTACTAAGTCCCCTTCCCTGGCGGGTACAAAATAACTGATCAATGTTTCATCGCAATCGGATGAATAGTATATGAACGCATACCTGATTTTGTTTAAACGATTCGCACTCCGTCACTCATTTGTTGAATCTACTCGTGCGCTACCTACTGTAAAATGTATTTACTAAGTTAGAAACCGTCACGTAAGTGTCCACAACATCTCACCCAAGTTTCATCGCTATCGTCGTTCATTTGTCGAATCTACTCGTGTGCTACCTACTGTGAAATGTATTTAGTAAGCCAGAAACCTTCCTTGGAGTGTCAACCATATTTCACCCAAGTTTCACCGCTAACGGCAGAATGGTATATGACCTTATACGGGACTTTGTTGAAACGCTTCGCGCGTCGTCCCTCATTTGTTGAATGAACTAGTGCGCTGCATATTGTATAGGGGATTTACTAAGCCAGAAATTTTCCATGACGTGTACACAACATCTCACCCAAGTTTCATAGGTACGGACGAATGGTACATGTATGCATACGGGACTTCGTTGAAACGCTTCGCGTGTCGTCGCTCATTTGTTGATTCTACTCTTGCGCTACATATTGTAATATGGATGTACTCAGCCAGAAACCTTCCCTGGAGTGTACACAACATCTCACCCAAGTTTCATCGCAATCGGATGAATGGTATGTGAACGTATACGGGACGTTGTCGAAACGCTTCGCGCGTAGTCACTCATTTGTTGAACATAAACGTGCGCTTCGTATTGTAAAATGGATTTACTTAGCCAGAAACCTTTCCTGGAGTGTACACAACAATTCACCAAACATTTATCACTATCAGACGAATGGTATATGACTTTATACGGGACTTTGTTGAAACGCTTCGCGTGTCATCGCTCATTTGTTGAATCTACTGGTGCGCTACCTATTGTAAAATGTATGTACTAAGCCAGAAACCTTCCCTGGAGTGTACACAGCATCTCACCCAAGTTTCATCGCTATCGGATGAATGGTATATGAAATTAAATGGGACTTTGTTGAAACGCTTCGCGCGCCGTTGCTCATTTGTTGATTCTACTCGTGTTCTACCTATTTTTAAAGGGATTTACTAAGCTAGAAACCTTCCCTGGAGTGCACACAAAATCTCAGCCCAGTTTCATCGCTATCGGACGAATGGTATATGAACGCAAACGTGACTTTGTTGAAATGCTTCGCGCGTCGTAGCTCATTTGTTGAATCTAATCGTGCGCTGCCTATTGTAAAGTGGATGTACTAAGCCAGAAAATTTCCCTGCAGTGCACACAACATTTTATGCAAGTTTCATAGCTATCGGACGAATGGTATATGAATGCATTCGGGACTTTGTTGAAATGCTTCGCGCATCGTCGCTCATTTGTTGAATCTACGCGTGCGCTACCTATTGTAAAATGGATTTACTAAGTCAGAAACCTTCCTTGGAGTGAACTCAACATCTCACCCAAGTTTCATCGCTATCGGACGAATGGTATATGAATGCAAACGTGACTTTGTTGAAATGCTTCGCGCGTCGTAGCTCATTTGTTGAATCTAATCGTGCGCTGCCTATTGTAAAGTGGATGTACTAAGCCAGAAAATTTCCCTGCAGTGTACACAACATTTTACGCAAGTTTCATAGCTATCGGACGAATGGTATATGAATGCATTCGGGACTTTGTTGAAATGCTTCGCGCATCGTCGCTCATTTGTTGAATCTACGCGTGCGCTACCTATTGTAAAATGGATTTACTAAGTCAGAAACCTTCCTTGGAGTGAACTCAACATCTCACCCAAGTTTCATCGCTATCGGACGAATGGTATATGAATGCATACGGGACTTTGTTGAAATGCTTCGCGCATCGTCGCTCATTTGTAGAATCTACGCGTGCGCTACCTATTGTAAAATGGATTTACTAAGTCAGAAACCTTCCTTGGAGTGTACTCAACATCTCACCCAAGTTTCATCGCAATCGGACGAATGGTATATGGACACATACGGGACTTTGTTGAAATGCTTCGCGCATCGTCGCTCATTTGTTGAATCTATGCGTGCGATACCTATTGTAAAATGGATTTACTAAGTCAGAAACCTTCCTTGGAGTGTACTCAACATCTCACCCAAGTTTCATCGCTATCGGACGAATGGTATATGAACACATACGGGACTTTGTGGAAATGCTTCGCGCATCGTCGCTCATTTGTTGAATCTACGCGTGCGCTACCTATTGTAAAATGGATTTACTAAGTCAGAAACCTTCCTTGGAGTGTACTCAACATCTCACCCAAGTTTCATCGCTATCGGACGAATGGTATATGAACACATACGGGACTTTGTTGAAATGCTTCGCGCATCGTCGCTCATTTGTTGAATCTATGCGTGCGATACCTATTGTAAAATGGATTTACTAAGTCAGAAACCATCCTTGGAGTGTACTCAACATCTCACCCAAGTTTCATCGCAATCGGACGAATGGTATATGAACACATACGGGACTTTGTTGAAATGCTTCGCGCATCGTCGCTCATTTGTTGAATCTACGCGTGCGCTACCTATTGTAAAATGGATTTACTAAGTCAGAAACCTTCCTTAGAGTGTACTCAACATCTCACCCAAGTTTCATCGCAATCGGACGAATGGTATATGAACACATACGGGACTTTGTTGAAATGCTTCGCGCATCGTCGCTCATTTGTTGAATCTACGCGTGCGCTACCTATTGTAAAATGGATTTACTAAGTCAGAAACCTTCCTTGGAGTGTACTCAACATCTCACCCAAGTTTCATCGCTATCGGACGAATGGTATATGAACACATACGGGACTTTGTTGAAATGCTTCGCGCATCGTCGCTCATTTGTTGAATCTACGCGTGCGCTACCTATTGTAAAATGGATTTACTAAGTCAGAAACCTTCCTTGGAGTGTACTCAACATCTCACCCAAGTTTCATCGCTATCGGACGAATGGTATATGAACACATACGGGACTATGTTGAAATCACTGCCGGCTGGATCGCAACACTCCTGGTTGCTTTAAACTGCCTGCCCATTCGACGATTATAGCATTGTTTTGAGCGTACAACCTCGTTTCCAAATAAAGGCGCTAGGAAGCAGCACCAAGGCTCTGTGGCAGACATAAGTTTTGTATTGATGTAAATGGCGAAGTTATGTTCAGAATGTATTCTGAATGATTTTATAATGCTGTACTGCTGCGTGCCCTTTTGTAAATCAGAACAGGGCAAGTTAGAATACCGGGGAATCTCATTTCATGAGATACCATCGGACAATTCACTGCGTGGGATGTGGTTACGTGCAATTTCCAGAGAAGGTGACGCAGGGGATGCAAATAAATAAATAAATAAATAAATAAATACATACCGGTACATGAATGAATGATTGAGTAAATACGTGAGTAAATAAATATGTAAGTAAATAAATATGTAAGTAAGTAAATATGTAAGTAGTAAATAAATAATTTAAGAAATATGTAAGTGAATAAATAAGTAAATAAATAAGTAAACAAATAAATAAGAAAATAAATAATTAAATAAGTAAACAAATAAGTAAACAAATAAGTAAACAAATAAATAAGTAAATAAATAAGTAAACAAATAAATAAGAAAATAAATAATTAAATAAATAAATGTGTAAGTAAATAAGTAAATAAATACGTGAATAAATAAGAAAATAAATAAGTAAACAAATATATAAGAAAATAAATAATTAAATAAATAAGTAAACAAATAAATGCATGCCGGGTACAGTTGTAACTAAATAAATAAGTAAATAAATAAGTGAATAAATAAGCAAATAAATAAGTTAATAAGTAATTAAATAGATAAATACGTAAGTAAATAAAGAAATAAATAAAAAATAAGTAAATAAATATTTAAATAAATACATATGCAAGTAAATGAGTAAATAAATATATACGTGAATAAATAAATAAATAAGTAAATAAATACGTAAATAAATACATAAATAAATAAGCAAATAAATAAGTAAATAAGAAAATAAATAAATAAATCTGTAAGTAAATAAATAAGTAAAAAATAAACAATCTGTTCAAAAAATCTGTAAAAATGTATAATACAGCCAGCACAATAAGACGGGTTATCAGACAAATTCACCTCACACCCAAGTACATGGGGCTACATGACCACGATGTCGCAAAGCCCCTAAATAAATCATCATCCCATTTTTCGGGGGCCGGAGGCATTTCTTTTCCCTGTCTTTTATTGTCCTTATTCTTTTCTTTTCATCTCGCCAAGTATGTAAGTTAGATTTAAGTCAGTTAGAAGTAGTTATATTTTTATTATCGTCTGCATAATTACGGGAAAATGAGCTAGACATTTCGCCCCTTAAAAACAATCGCCTCCACATGTACAGTATTTTTGCTTTCCTTTATACTGAAAATTTGCCCGTAAGTATGTGTCTGAATACTTTTAGATGTTAGAATAACAAAGGAACTAACTTAGTGTAATGTTTTCACGTCCGTCAATCTCGATATTAAGCCTCCAAACATAACAATACTTCGTTTCAGGTATCTTCCCCTTTAAAAAGCCGCGGCAATATCAGTGCCTTGTGCTGCACCTAGCGGTGAATTAATGCATATATCTTGTACGCCTGTGAGTGTCGAATGGGCAGGCAGTTTAAAGCAACCAGGAGTGTTGCGATCCAGCCGGCAGTGGTTGAAATGCTTCGCGCATCGTCGCTCATTTGTTGAATCTACGCGTGCGCTACCTATTGTAAAATGGATTTCCTAAGTCAGAAACCATCCTTGGAGTGTACTCAACATCTCACCCAAGTTTCATCGCTATCGGACGAATGGTATATGAACACTTACGGGACTTTGTTGAAATGCTTCGCGCATCGTCGCTCATTTGTTGAATCTACGCGTGCGCTACCTATTGTAAAATGAATTTCCTAAGTCAGAAACCATCCTTGGAGTGTACTCAACATCTCACCCAAGTTTCATCGCAATCGGTTGAGTGGTATATGAATGCATAGGAGACATACACACCCACAGACAAACTATCACGTAAGATTGATTTTTATATATATATATTAGTGCAAACTATGTTTTCTAAGTAAACGTGACGTAAATATACAAATTAACGTTTGTTTTCGTTTCATCTTAAAAATATAGAGAATTTCCTTCAAATTGGAACATTCGTTGTGGTAGCTACAAAAGCAAACTTTATTAGGTTAAAGTATTATTTCTTTCATTAGTTAGGCATGACAAAACAAAATCAGACATATAGAATCCAGACTCAAAATTCGTGTTGACTTGTGATAATTCAAGTTTGTTATCAACATTATGCACAATTTTGGCTCTGTATCTTCAATAAAACATCCGGTATAAGGAAACGAAGGGAGCAAGATACAATCGGAATGTTTCTGGAGGAAAAATGCATATTTCCAACAACTCCCTAAAATTCAGAAGATCTGGCAACACTGGTCACCCCATAGTCACCAGAAAAGGGATGCAGACAGTAATTATCGCATCAGGAGAGACCGTCACTCAAGGTGAAGAAAGGTGAAAGTGAGTTAACAGTACCAAAAAACTAAGCATTTCTTCTCCCTTTGGCTCACGGTTTCCCGAGCACGTTGTGCGGATCAGATCCCTGCCTGCCTCCCCCTGCACGCAGCTATAATTACAGCTCTATGGCGCACACATAATAAAAGAAAGAAGCTTCGACTCTTTTGTTTCTGAGAAGTTCCCACACAAGGAAGTGATCATTATGGCTTGCTCGGTCTAGAGGAGGGTGTGTACCCTGCCGCATACGATCCTGTGGCCTGGAACTCGGTAACCACGCCAGTTAATTATGCCTGTAGTTAAACTAAGAGTTCAGTTCTGGATTTACCAAGCTCTGGATCAGAGTTTCTCAAAGTGTGGGGCGCGCCCCCTCAGCGGGGCACTGAGAGTGATAAAGGGGAACACTGGCTCTGATTGAAATATTTATATCTCATATTCTGTAACATATATTGCTAACCTCATATCCATGAACCTATCATAGACAGGAAGCTCTCACAACCATTTGAGACTAATAAACGCGTATTTTTAGTGTCTTATTTCACAAGAACTGACCACTAGAACCTGACAGCATGAATTCAAAGAAAAGGTGATGAGTAACATTTCCCACACAGCACCCTTTCACCCTCCTCCCGCAGCGATATTGCCTTGTCTAACGCATAACAACCACAAGCCGCTTGACAATGTGACGGCCACTTCCTTATAAGAATAGATTCTTCTATTTCTGCCATTGCCAACTCGAAATCAGCCAGGCCTTTGCAGTCAGTTCAAAGACAGTGAGTGAACAGGTGAATTCTAGTGCATGTTTCCGTGGAAAAGGTTACCCCGATTTACAATAAACTGATACACGTAACGCCATTACCCATCGATAGGTGACTTATTAACAGTAGTAAAGAGATACCCCATGCAAGTTATAGTGCTTGCCCTACTTCGGAAAGAAGAATGGAGTGTGGAGGGTCCGCCACTAGCCTCAGAATTCAAAATATTAAAAACAATTGGCCATAAATAAAATACACACTTTGCTTATGCTTAACAAACCAAGTACCGTGCGTAGATTTAGCAAACAAAGCTGAAGTACATTATGCAACGAGCCTATAATGGCTATAATTAAGACACGAATATTTTTATAAAACGAGCGTATGCAAGTTTTATAATTTCCATACGAGTGTCTTAATTACCATTATAGGCGAGTTGCATACGACTGTTTAAGTTCGACAATAATTATAACTTTATTATATGTTTTAACATAAATATTCATAAATATCTGTTGAGAGTCAGCTACTTGAATTTTGTGATCGCAGAGCGAGCGTTGGGTATTATATCTCTGTCTTTCAAGATCTAAAGCCTCCGTGGCTTAGGCGGCAGCACGCCGGCCTCTCACCGCTGGGTCCGTGGTTCAAATCCCGGTCACTCCATGTGAGATCTGTGCTGGACAAAACGGAGGCAGACAGGTTTTTCTCCGGGTACTCCGGTTTTCCCTGTCACAATATCATTCCAGCAACACTCTCCACTATCATTTAATTTCATCTGTCATTCATTTAATCATTGCCCCAGAGGAGTGCGTCAGGCCTCGGCAGCCGGCACAGTTCATATCCTCGCCGCTAGATGGGGGCTTCATTCATTCCATTCCTGACCCGGTCGGAGACTGGAAGCAGGCTGTGGATTTTCATTTCTTTCAAGATCTTTGAACGACCGACGCATGCGCTCTGTGTGCTTGCAATGCCATATGCAGGCCATATGTTTACATCTGCCGTCCCTCAGTAATATTGTGATCGGAGTCATTTGAAGACAATGCGCTGTGTAGAAATTAGTGTTGGTGATTTTAAAGTACAGTGCTATTTCTTGTTTCATATTCGCCAGTTTATTTACATATGGGCGGTGCGTATTCCATGTCGGTAATTTATTATAGCCTAGTTCGATGTTGTGTTTATGTCCGACATGTTGGATTTTGAGCGCATGCGCGAATGTATCGTTACCTAATTGGTCAATGAACGAGCTCTGATTGGCTGGAGAAACAGTATCATAATGAAAATCAGTGTTATAATGACCATCATTATGATACAGTTTTCTGACACATAATAGTGAGGGTCGAACATAAAACATATTATGCCTTTTTTACTATTTATTTGTATAAGCAGGCATTTTCAACGTTTTGCAACTTGTAAGAGGAAATCATCTTAAAAATGTTGAAGCAGACCTCAGATTGATAATTTCGACGATACTCCTCAAGATCTTATAATTAAATCAATGAAACAGCTTCATCCCTCTCAATGATACTTGTTGAGTTTTCTTCATCATCGCTGACTTAATGTTTTGTAAAATTACCATATTAAAAAAAAATATTCTATAAGTGTTGTAAGTATTTTAGATATTAAACATATTTGCATATTTTTCCAAATTCTTTTATTTCTATTACTAATACGGCCAGACCTACAAGAAATAATTGCACTTGAATAGGGCTAACATATTTTATGTTTACGTCCTATCATTATTACATGTAAACATGTAAACTTTTTTCATTTTGGTAATATATATCGGATTCTTGCAATCAGCAGTTATTCTTGCTTTTATAATACCAAAGCACAGAAGGATTGCGTCAAACATTCTTGGACTACTCATAGTTACGAGCGGGATGGTCGAACTCTGCTGATTAGGTTAAACTCAAACAGTCCTGTCAGCTCACGCTAATGGGTTTGGGAAGAGAGTGGGGGTAGGCAACCTCTCCTGAAATGTTTGTAAGTCATGAGTTGACTGACAGCTACATACACCTGGACCCCCTGGGGTTTCTGTAGATATAATCAGTGCAGCGAACATGTTATACATGTACAGTCAAAGAGTTGGAGAATTGCGATTTATAGGAAACTATAAATTTCATAAGTGTGAGTTGTCAAAATGGGGCCAACATTGGAGGTGTCAAGGAATGTTCTGCCCATTTATTTACAAATGGTGGTAACTTTCTGTTATGTGGGTCTCACATGTACGACGATTAATCAAGAATTTATTTCAAACTGTGTAAAAAGAAATTTACGTGACAATATATGTGAACGGCCATCGAAGTTAATGAGAAAGGATATACTTGCTAGCACTTGTCTGATAATTTACTATCAAATGGCATAGAGAGGATTTAAAATAATATTGCGACTGAGAAACTTACCACCTCTGCCTCAAAATAAGCAAGACGTTCATGATACTCTAGCCATTATGGACATTCGATCGAACTTAGAAGAAAATATAATAATAACCCCTGGCACTACAGCCCGTGAAGGGCCTAGGCTTACGAAGAGACCGCTGCCCTGCCGATATTGGGGTGACGCGTGATCAGCGCATCGGGTCCCCTCGGCCGTTAATATTGGCTGAGTGAACCCCGTTCCAGCCCTAACGACAGTTTCTAAAATCCCTGACGGAGCCGGGAATCGAACCCGGGGCGTCCGGGTGAGAGTCAGACGCGCTATCCCAACACCACGGGGACGACTAAAAGAAAATATGCTTCTGGTAAAAGACAGAGAGAATAACATTATTATGTTTTCTTCTGCATCAAATTTGAAATACTTGTGTAAAAGAGAAACTATTTTTATAGACGGAACATTTAAGTATTGTTGTATGTAAATGAAGAGAAACTGGATAAGTTTGAAATAAACACGCCAGATGTTCGTATGAGCCGACTCAGATGGTGGGGTCATGTGAAGAGAAAGGGGGAGGAGAGATTACCTAAGAGGTTAATGAGTTCGGTTGTAGAGCATAAGAGAAGTAGAGGTAGACCTAGGAGGCGATGGTTAGATTCAGTGTTGAACGATTTCAATGTAGAGGTGTAGAAGCAGAGGAGGCCGCGGTGCTAACTGCTAATAGGGGATCATGGAGGTGACTTGTTCACAAACAGAGGCTTGCAGACTAGACTGGAGGATTGGGAAGGAGGTGGCCGTGACCTTAAGTTAGGAACCTTCCAGCATTTGCCTGGAGTAGAAGTGGGGAAACCACAGAAAACAACTTCCTGGATGGCTGAGGTGGGAATTGAACCCATCTCTTCTCAGTGTTTCCTCGCGAGGCTGAGTGTACCCCGTTCCAAACCATAGACCAGAATTAAATTTCTTGGCAGAGCCGGGAATAAAACATGGACCTCCGTCAAAAAAAAAATAACGGAGAGCTCTCAGTATTAACATTGTAACCTGATTTATAAGCTTTAAAATGATATAGACTATATATTAACATTTTGGT
This sequence comes from Meconema thalassinum, assembly GCA_946902985.2. Classification (NCBI taxonomy): domain Eukaryota; kingdom Metazoa; phylum Arthropoda; class Insecta; order Orthoptera; family Tettigoniidae; genus Meconema; species Meconema thalassinum. The sequence continues at coordinate 271,188,946 of OX336392.1, read as the reverse complement.
TTTCATTATATTAATCTCAAATTAGAATAGCCGCCTTGTCAAACACTTAAAAGACGTTTAATATTTAAATTAATACGTACATGCTTCGGTATACAATGATAATCGTCAGCGTAGATTGAAATAATAAAACAATCTTAAAAACTATGTTAACAATTAATGCCATAGTGAAAATGGATATCTTTAGAAAGTACACATTAAAATTTAAATAAAATGAAAGGTCACAAAAAACAAGAAAAATACATAAACGAAACAAGACTAAAGTTAATATAAATCTACCTTAATAGATTGTCTACATTATACTTCTTCACTATGGTTCAATATAATGAATCGGATCTCCTGTTGATTGCAAAAAGGTGTTGTTTCCACGTATAAAGAATTGGTGAAATGCGTAACAATTTTTGACTGATAAAGTCCTCTAACCTAGAAAAACGTTTTAGTTGAACCCAAACTGTCTATATTAGGTCTATATTGGACTGGATTTATTCAATACGGCTAAATAATAATATATTGCTTGCCACGGTGGGTGAGTGGTTATAGTGTCGGATTACTAACCCCCAAGCTTGCAGGTTCGCTCCTGGCCGGGGTAAGTGATTTTTGAAATTACGACATGTCATACGATGTTGGCATGTCAAAGAACCCATTTGAATTCAGTAGGCCGTGTTCATAATGACAAAATTAATCTCGGGATTTTCCGCCAACACAAAGTTCCTCATTTCTCTACTAGAAAGCGCTATAGTGTCAAGGAGCTTAGATATTTAACCTCCTTGGCTTTCATCAAGGAACAACAAAATTCGACATGCAAGCTACCCTCTGGGTGTCAAATAACAAAGCTTGCACCCGGCACCCGAGGCCATATGATATTATTATTATTATTATTATTATTATTATTATTATTATTATTATTATTATTATTATTATTATATATTGAAACGGATGTCGCTGATGGATGCTATGGGATATTGTTTCCAGCCAGGCATACTGATATGGAACAATGCGTAAGATTTTTGAAGTCATCTAACCTTATAAAGAGTCCTGTTGAAACATATTTGTGGTTACAATATGTTGTTTCCAGATGGTCGAACACCGTAATTATGCTTTATAAATGACAAAAACCATCTAACTAACTAACCTCGAATAAAACCAGAGGATCCTACTTCTAGGTTAGCTCTGTAGAACTAGCTGTCCAAACGGGTGATTTATTTCATATCATAATTCAATTTGCCAAGTATATTTATAGGTTGAATGAAATACTTGGACATTGATGGGCCAAAATATATGGATAAGTCGAGAATAAACTCAACTAAGTATCTTCAAGAAACAGTGTGCACCAACAAGGAATATGCAAATGAAATGTAATGCAATGTGACAATAACAAAGTTTCGTTTAGGTATATTGCCACTAAATGTAGTTTAGTGGGGCTACCAGTGCGGTGACAAATTTCACACCCCACCAAAAAAAAAAAAAAGTGGTTGTTATATTAAATATTAGTAGAATGAGTATTTTGGTTAGTTATTGGACTAAAACAGGAGGTACATTTAAACACAATCCCCCCCACCATGATCGTTTCACTTTGATCCCCCAATTTACACATTTGCAGACTTTAAGAAATCACCGTGTGGTAAAGGTTATTATTATTCTAAGACTTAAACGATGTGTCATAAAATTTCTACATTCAATTTTGTTCTTATACCAGTACTTCGTCTTGATTGAATGAAAATACTAAGAAGATGAATTATTTTCATACCGTCAAAGTTTTAATGTTAACTCCACGAACTGTCAGTGGAAGTAAAGCTTTTGTCTGTAGTTTTGCACCTTGTAGCAGAATATCGTTGTAATGCTCATACTGCTGCTTATAACTTTCATATGATAACATTTTTCAAAGCTACAATATACAAATTAAAATGTGCATATTGATTTGTATAGTATGCCTAGAATTTCTAATGAGTGGTATGGACCACGTGTTTGAGATAACAAGGGTAGATAGTGAAGATCATCGCAGGTTGACACATTCCGTTAATATTACTACCTTCACGTCCAGTTTGGAGTGGGGGGCAGTAAAACACGCCTCAGGCAACTTCCCCTGTTAGGATTTTCCTAATTGACCCCCGTGGAGAGAACTCATCAGCGGAGCTCGGTATCACCCGTTACGAGTACACTATATACATAGTGTAACGAGTAATCTCGAGAAACACTGGATGGATTTTGCTATGAAGTATTTACCATTCTGTAAAGGATTTCTCGGGGAAGGCTTTTGTAGAAAAGCATTCATGTATGACCAATGGAAACTGAGCAGTACCAATTTCAGTGACTCGAGTCAAAGAAAGATATGCCGACTGTGTGCCTTTTAAGCTTACGCTGGGTAGACCGTTAAAATATCTGTATACGATGAGTGTAAAAATTGTTCAACATGAAATGTTCTACTAAAAAGTCCGGGACAGCATATCTCTATCTTGAATACATCGCCCACTATAAATGTTTTTACGTTTTCGTAAACGTTTTTGCGTTACGATTCGTCGTCGAGTCATGTCGAGTTAAGACTTCAGAGAAGAGTATATGTGTTTGGAGTTTCACTGTTCACCTCGTCTTTTCTGAATTGCGTCTGTGACCTGCCGTCCGTGCGCCTTTTAGGCTTACCAAGGGTCAACCGTTAAAGATACCGGGCGAAGCCGGAACGGGTTGCTAGTCAGTTTATATATCAGCTGAATCGAGGGTTGCGTAAGTGTGTGATTAGTTCGCATTGTTAAATGTTATTGAGGGTTAACCTATAACAGTTAGCTTAAAAACATAGTATTAACAATTATTACAGGATACATATTGCGTATGTGCCTTCGCTAGAAGCTAAAAATATGAGTGGTTTGCAGCTTATCATTGAAGAATTAGAATATTTTTCTTCGGGGGGGGGGGGAAGTCCGCAAAGTCTGTACGTTTTTTGACGGGGACCCGTGGTATGCAGGCCATTGAGTAACTTTGCTGTAGAGTACACTGAACTGAAGTAACACAATACCGAGATTTATGAACGATACTGGTTACAGAACAATTGGCTGATTTTATAAACCGTTGAAAATAAGTTTCGTATCACACTTCTAAGTGTTCCAGGCGGCACCGTCAAATATTCTTAATAAGGAATGATGTGGAAAACCACTAAAAATGTAATCCTTTTACTAAGCAATCATTGACTGAGCGAGGTTTGCATCCACATTACTAAACTGAAAATATTTCCCCCTTACAATTAATCGGAAAGGAAACACTAAAAAATGGCTTCGAAATGTTCTATAAAGCCGACTTTTTTAAAACGTGTATTAAGATTCCGTACTTCCACTTTCATCTACCAGGAGAGATCCTGTGCTCACTCAATATTTATTAAGGAACTACTGAACTATCCGTCTAAGGTTAAATAGGGAGTCTACTTAAGACTTTCGATACACAGAAATGGAACGAGGGCCATGAAAAGCAGAAAGGAGAGGGAAATATGAGAGGGTCCGCCCCAGATGCATTGGATAGAGGGGGGAAAACCAGACCCAGTTCAGGAATCCCTCGGGTTCACCAAATCCTGAACTCACCAGCCATGAACCCATGAGGGTGTTACAATATCCAGGATGCACCATAAGTGGTGGGGCTATACACACCCTGCCTCCTTGAGGGCTTTGAGCAGAAGGCAGGAGATATCATGAAAATAAAAACAAGAGGCCTGACCCCCTGAAGAATGAGGGATCAGGAAAGATGAGACAAGGGCCAATTAAGGCGAGAAATTGAAAGACTCCCTAAACCTTGAATACCCAAATACCGTCGGGGTTGGAAGAGAACAAGAGTTAGCCAAGAGAGGTCAACAGGAAAGATGACAAAAAGAGCCACGCACAAATAAGTGGAAGCAATGCCCGACTCAGCTGGGGTCCCGTGGTCGCCAACCCACGTACTGATAGTCGTGAGCCCCTGGGGTTTCTTGAAAGTCTAATAACGTGTACATCATCGATAATGAGTTCTTCTGCACGTCTTTAACTAAGAATATATATGTACACATTCATCTATCTGTCAACGACAAATGAGAAACAACTCTTCATATGTACTCTTTTTTTTAAGCACATGCCGCTGAACTTCTTGCACCCCATGTCCTCATTTGTCTGCTCAATGGAACTTCAGTTGTAATTAATGTTAACTGGGGTCTAGCTATTTCCATGCATAAAATAACTACCCTGTTTGATGTAATGTTGGTTAACAACAGATCAGCCAATTAATGTCAATCAATCGCTCGTCACAAGGCCACACGCAAACAAACCATGCCATTGTTGTAACCATTAGAATGTATGTGTGTTACCCCTTATTATTCCCGCTTTCAACGGGGGCGCGGTTGAGATTCGATGAAAGTCTATGTGGCGGGTGGTTTTTATGACCGGATGCCCTTCCTGACGCAAACCTCATGTGAGAAGTTAATTAGAGATGAAATGAATGCAGATGAATGAAACTGGGCAAGGATGGGGAAGGAAGCGGCCGTGGCCTGTCAGAAGGTACCGTCCCAGAATTTGCCTGGAGTTGAAAATGGGAAACCATGGAAAACCACTTCAAGGACGGCCAACGGTGGGGCTTGAACCCACGTCTACCGAGTCCGCAGAGAGCTTGGCTCCACGGCCTAGCGCTGCGCGTTAGCGAGCGTAGCCACCGCTGTCGATATGTAACCATTAGAATGTAAATAGCATTTATAGGAGAATTGCTCTTCAATCGGTCAACTCGTTAATGTGCTCAATTGAAATAGTTGGGGGGGGGGGGGGAGTACATATTATCTACTAAATACATGATCAACATTTCAACCAGGTTAGGGGAGTACTACCGGATGAGTTAGCCGTGGTCGTTACGGCATGACTGCTGGCAGTCGCTCACATCCGAGAGGCTAGGAGGTTCGAATCCCCCCGCCGGCAACCTTGAAGATGGTCTTCTGTGGTTTCCCATCTTCGTTCCAGGCAAATGCCGGGGTTGGTCCCTAACTATAGGCCACAGCCGCTACCTTCCAACTCCTTGTCCTTACATTCAAACTTTCCTCCCCAGGCAACACTCCACACACGACGGTACGTGTAGCTCACCCATTGGGTGTCCGCCTCGAAGCAGCTACAAAACACTGGCGAGCCGAACATGTCCTCGGACACTCCCGGTACTAAAAGCCATACGCTAAAAAGGGGGGGGGGGTGAGTACTGCGTTACCAATAATGACATTACAAGTAACGGTTACTGTAACGAGAGGGTAACGAAGGTACATTTTGGAAGAAGTGACTGTAACTGTGAAAATTTTTGCGTAAGTACTCCGATGTGACCACCATAGTTTGGTTGTTCAGTTTAGGGGCTGCGACGACTCGGTCATGTAGCCCCATGTACTTTTGTGTGTGTGTAGAATCTGTCCAATAACCGGCGATAGTTGTGATGGCTGTATTAGTGTGTATTATCTGTTATAATAGCTTGCCACGGTGGGTGAGTGGTTATAGTGTCGGACTACCAACCCCAAGATTGCAGGTTCGCTCCTGGCCTTGGTAAGTGATTTTTGAAAGGCGACAAAAATCACGACACTCATGTCATACGTTCTTGGCATGTTAAAGAACCCATTTGAATTCAGTAGGCCGTGTTCAATGGCAAAATTAATATCGGGATTTTCCGCCAACACAAAGTCCCTCCATTCTCTACTAGAAAGCGCTATAGTGTCAAGGAGTTTAGATATCTAATCTCCTTGACTTTCATAGCGTTTAAAGGAACAACGAAATTCGACACGCAAGCTACCCTCTGGGTGTCAATTAACAAAGCTTGCACCAGGCATCCGAGGCCATACGATATTATTATTATTATCATCTGTTTTAATTCAAGTAAAGACTGCAGACAATCAATTTTCAAGTAGTTCCTACTTTTTCTACCAAACGCCACCGTCAACGACAACTAGTTCTGAGCTTGGTTACTAGGTGCCACCAAGTCAGATCCTGGTGACGAACGTTGGAACCTGAGAGCGTTAGTCAAATCTAACAGATAATTTAGCTTCACACAAGTGGAATTAGTGGAAGGTTCATTTACATGTCAAATCAATGACATGGGACCGCCGGCTTTACTTCCCCTCCGAAGGAAGGCATACTGACGGATTTTTAACACTCTTAAAAAATCTGACGACTTCCGCCGGGTTAGAACCTGCGACCTTGGGCATAAAACTTCAGCATGCTACCAACTACGCCACCAAAGACGCCTCTTTAGTTTCCAAATCACGACTTGAGTATATGAAGTTTGTTTGATGTTATTGTTGGTAATGTTTCTGTAAGTGTACAATTTACCACCGGGGAATTACCCGTATTTTCAAGTAATGTAAATGAATGAATACATCCCAATTATTCGTGTACCGAGGTATTTAAATTGCAATCGAACTTCTACTCCTGGAAGTAATTTTAATTTCCTTGCGAAGTTCTACACTATTTCTATGTTTTCTCTATAATTCGGATTTCTATTATTCGAGTATTTTGATAACTGGAAAGCTATTCTGTTCCCCAGACATACAATATGTGTCTTTATTCCGAAGTTGGGGTGAAAATACAGTTGAATTACGACATTTCGGTATGACATGGGAATTACAATATGGATTCAGTTGTGTAGGGTACCTGAGTTATATACCTCGCCTGGTATTGAACCCCAGTCTGTGTCTCGTAATAGATTTGACTTCTAACATTATTATTATTATTATTCTCACATGGAAACACAGACCATATTCTGCAAGAAAGCTTTCTTATGAAAACTACGCATAAGAGACCACTTTGGCTTGGTTTCTGGGAACAGAAACAGACCCTCAATAAACTAGAAAGAATAGTCATGTAGCTCACTTCCGGTCAACAAGACCAATACCTTTAAGAACAAGCTTGCTTTAGATAAATTATAAGAACAAGCATTCACAATTCTCCAACAATAGTCTTGTTGTAAACAAACATTTAACTTTCCCAGAAATCATTGTATTTTCCCAATACCATTCTAGGAATATTGTGATTGGTTGACCTTTGCTACCCCCATTTTATTCATTAAGTAAATAGGCTCTTGACTGGCTAAGATTTCCAGGAGACTCGTAAGACCTCGGTTCTCCCCACTAGAGCAACATCCTGTATAAAATTTGATGATTTGTATCAAATCACTCTCTAGCTACTCTTGAAACCTCTCTTGCTACTTTGTATTTCTGCATCTTAAGAACTACCAACTGGGTAGTTAGGCTTTATGACTTTTGAACTTGTAGATATTTCCAAATGTAATAATTATTGGTTGACGAATAAACAGCATATTTGGAAATCTTCGTTTCATTTGAAATAGATATCACTCAGACTCGTGGAGAACCTGTGAGGACCTAGCTTAACAACTCAACAAACTAGTCACGACGTTATTAATAGTACACTATGCAACGAGCCTATAATGGCAATAATTAAGACACGAGTTAGTTTATAAAACGAGCCAAGCGAATTGAATTTTATAATTTCCATACGAGTGTCTTAATAACCATTATAGGCGAATTGCATACGACTGTTTGTGTTCGACGATAATTATAACTTTATTTTATATTCGAACATAAATATTCCTAAATATCTGTCGAGATTCAATCCCTGAGTTTAGTGTAGTGAACAGAACGCATGCGCTGTGTTACCAGTAAGGATCAAAGACCTTCTCAATCATGTTTCCAAGGCTTTGAAACATTGTTTATTTTACATTAGGGATATCCTGAACTAGCGCCAAAGGATACCGTAAAGGTACCATGTGTGATCATTTTTTTTATTTACTTCAAATAACACAGCATTGGCTGTTACAAACGCCTTAAAATTAAAATGTATCGTATTATCAACTAGTTATTCTTCAAATTCGATGCGTATAGAATGTCAACGGAATCCAAATCAATGGAGTCCCACATAGACATCTGGCGGGTAAGATTCGCTTAAGAAATCCATTTAACGAAAAGAGAGCTGTATTATAATTTCCGTGGAACTAATGTCATACTCATGCTTCCTTCATGACATTCTGGTGTGTTTATGTCAACAACAGCACTCACTAAAATTGTCGGAGAAATCTTACGAATGTGTAGAAATTGGAGTTGCGGATATTAAGGTAGAGTGCTATTTCTATGGAATATTGCCCAGTTTGTTTATGCATTGTATCTATAATGGTTGATCCAATATAGGCTACAGTGTCAACTTTCAATTCACGTAATTCATGTCCGACATATTGGATTTTGAGTACGGTACATTTGAGATCTATCCTTACCTAATTGGTCAATGATGGAAATATTGAGCTCTGATTTGTTGGAAAAACTAAGTTATAATGAAAAGTAGTACTTTAATGACCCCCATTATGAAACAGTTTTCTGACATATAATAGGCTATTTACATTTCGACATCGTCGAACATAATCATTGTTAAGCAACAAACGTAATACCTGGACTGTGTATTTTGTCAGTAGTTTATTATGCTATTTAAAGCTGGGTTTTCCTAGGCGCGGAAGCGGAGAGCGGAGTCGGCTCTAATCTGGTCATATGTAATTTTAATGGTACTCTTTTCCTAGAAGCGGAGCGGACCGCCGCTTGACGAGCGGAACTCGCTCCTCCGCGTTCCTCTGCTCGGAGAGCAGACGATTCCGCTGTCGGCTGGCGGAGTGGCTGGACGTCTGTACAAGTTGTGTGTAGTTTTATTCAATTGTGTCCCTTGTGTGTTTAGTATAAAGTGTGTGCACCATGAGTGAGTGTCGGTTTACTGCTTTCTGTTATAAACCTGCCATTTCAGTTCTTCTACATCTTGTATTTCTTGGTATAGATCATAGAACTCGTTTTTGGTCAATCGAAAGTACTGTTTGAATCTAATTTCGTCATCAATAAAATGGTTATTCTTAAGAATTTTAAACACTCCCTCATTTTGAAGCGTTTTAAATATGTCACTTGCACATTTTCGATCCTTCACTAAATGCAGTAGTAGCTCTTCCTCTTCCTCCTCTTCCAAGTGTAATAAAATAGAAAGTCTAGATTCCACGTCCCTATCGACCTCACCTTATCACTCCTAGTAGACAAATGAGCAACCGTTCCGCTCTCCGCCAGAGTACAACTCGGCGTCTAGGAAAACACAATTCTGCTCACTCACGAGCGGAGAGTCGAGTCAGCTCTCCGCGTTCCGCTCTTCACTTCCGCGCCTAGGAAAACCCAGCTTTAGGCTGGAAGGACGGGTTGAGGTCAATGTGCACCTCAGACAGTGAGAGTAAGAGGGTAAAGCCAGCTCACAACAGTAGCAACAGTTGAATATTTATGTATTTATGATAATAACACCCTTGTTTTTATGCATTTCTATATCTCGAAGCTTCATTAAGTCGAAGTAATTTCTATCTCCGAAAGCACTTCGAGATACCGAAGTTCGACTTTATATGGCAAAGTTACGGTCTTCTGTGTTGATGAAACCATCGCTAAGTTCTATATTGAAAATCCACAGTCTGCTTCCAGTCGACCGACCGGGTCAGGGAATGGAATGAATGAAGCCCCCATCTAGTGGCAAGGGTATGAACTGTGCCGGCTGTCGAAGCCTGTCGCACTCCCCTGGGGCAATGATTAAAGGAATGACAGATGAAATGAAATTATGGTGGAGAGTGTTGCTGGAATGAAATTGTGACAGGGAAACACGAAGTACCCGGAGAAAACCTGTCTGCCTCCACTTTGTCCAGCACAAATCTCACATGGAGTGACCGGGATTTGAACCACGGACCCAGTGATGAGAGGCCGGCGCACTGCCGCCTAAGCCACGGAGGCTTCCTCAAAGTTCTATATTAATGATACTTTTCCGTGAAATATTGATAAAATTGGTGAGTGTTTCCCTTCATCAGGAATGTGAGAAACGAAGAACATGAGCGATCTATAGAGCTATTCCCCGGTTTGGAGATGTACTTGGTAAAACCGCAGATGGGGTCGAGTTGCCCACGGGTATATGTAATGAGGCCGTTTCCAGTTCCCAGAAAGTAGCTCCCTCCCACACGCGATATGATGATAGCCACACAGATACGGTGTAGCATGGCGTCACCTTACCTCACAGTGGAGTATGACGGAAGCCTACGATGAACTTGAACACAAGTTTGATCATTCCACTAATTGCTCTGATATTCCTAATGAAGTTCGTCTCCCCTAGTCTCTTGCCTCTGGCTACAGCTGCTTCGCTAATCTCGACTTCGGTATGCTCATTGTATTCAACAACCAACAGTAGGGTTGGAGAAAATCACAGCCAAGACATTACGATGCAATCCAACCTATATTTTCAAAGAAACCGGTGATTGGAGAAGTTTTATTACAACAGGTGATACATATCTTCCTCCCCTTCAACCCAGTTAAAGTAATTAAGCAAGCATGTAAGGTTACATAGCTGATAGTTTTTGTTTTTGTTGTTGTTGTTGTTGTTGTTGTTGTTGTTTTAAGGGGCGGAACTACGAGGTCATATGCCCTGCAATACACTGGTTTAGATAGAATGAGTCCAACGGATCTGAACGGTATCTTACAAGGATGGGTTCAAAACATGGTCTAGCGGAGAGCATGGTATGTCTTAGCCCCCGGCTATACCACATTGTTATAAATAAAGGTTGTTTGTTGTTGATTCTTTAGGGGCTTTGGATTGGTTGGTTCCTCAGTTTAGGGGCTGCGACAACGCGGTTATGTAGCCCCGTGTACTTTGGGTGTGTGTAAAATCTGTCTGATAACCGCTGTTAATTGTGATGGCTGTATTTGTGCGTGTTATCTGTTTTCAATTCAAGTAAGGACTGCAGACATTGATTTTTTTCAAGTAGTTCCTACTTTTGCCCGCAAATGCCACCGTCAACGACTACTAGTTCAGAACTTGGTTACCAGATGCCACCGCAGTCGCCTCCAGGCGACGAACGTTGGAACCTAAGAGCGTTAGTCAAATGTTTAACCTATAATTTAGCTTCACGCAGGTGTAATTAGTGGGAGGTTCTTTAACATGCCATAAATCTATGACATAGGACCGCCGGCTTTACTTCACCTCCAAAGGAAGGCATACTGAGGGATTTTATCGCTCTTTAAAAAATCCGACGACTTCAGCCGGGTTTGAACCAGCGATCTTGGGCATAGAAGCTCAGCATGCTAGGAATTACGCCACCGTTGCCGCTGTGAGCATTGGATTATCGCGGTCATTTAGCCCCATGTACTTGGATATATGTCAAATTTGTCTGATATAATGTGTCACTGTGATGTCGGCACTTGCGAAGTTGAGGTAGGATGTGGGTAGGAAGCAGCCGTGGCTTTAAGTTAATCTACCACCTGGTATTTGCCTGGAGTAGAAGTGGGAAACCACGGAAATCCACTTCTAGGATGGTTGAGGTAGGAATCGAACCCACTTTTTTAGTTTTGCCTCACGAGACTGAGTATGCCCCCAGACAAGAATTACATGTCCTGACAGAGCCGGGATTTGAAACCGGATTTTACGGGTAACAGATAAGAAAGATAGTCACTTCGGCAAGAGGTAGACGCTGAATAAGGGGAGTAGATGATAATGATGCTGATGACCTTTTTAGTCATGTTAATGTTAACTTCAGAATTGGCGTTAGCAATACTGTAGTCTGCATAATGTTTGTAAGGATTATATTTTAGGGGAATTGAGGCTTTTGGCCCTTTTGGAGTACGAAAATGACAGAAGTATTTACAACTTTAAAAGATCATTCCTATTCTTATTATTATTTTCATTATTATTATTATTATTAATTTTATTATTTCTTTATTTTCTCAACTCACAGTTGGTAACATGACTATAATCGGTACATCAAGTACAAAAAGCTGAGTTTAACACTTTGAAGAGCATTATCAAATTATAGGCTACAGTAACATGAAAGTTTGACAGCAAAATTATTTCCAGGAATGTTATTTTCCGCGTCTCCTTTTTACAAGAGGTTCCAAGAATATCCTAGTGCGTATTCAAAAATCCTCTAACAATGCTTCAGGTCTTCAGAATTACAGCCTTTTGTGTAATAGTGTGGGTGTTTATGGGACGATATTGTGTAGCTAGGTATACAAGGAAGGGTCGAGGATAAGATCTGTAGGGGTAGACAAAGGTTAAACAGATTGCCTCGGATGTAGGGTGTGTTAGCTGTTGAGATGAAACGATTAGCTTAGGACAGGAAAGCATGGAGTACTGCATCAAACCAGTCGAAAGACTGAAGACTCAAACAACAAAAACAACAACAACAACAACAACAGGTACTAGTATACGGAAAGATGTATGTCAGATCTGTGGGAGATTCCAGATTCCCGCTATCTCCATAGCTAGTCGAGTATATTTTTCAATCTTCTCCCTGTATTTATGGCTGATATTATGGTCATTTGGGCAGCGTGTGGTGGTTCTTCTTGTCAGTTAAAGTTATCTCTGGTCTATTATTATCATACATATTATTTCAGTACTATAGATCCTTCCTGCGGCACTCACAAGCGACCTATCTTGACAAATGAGCATTCAAATGAAAGAAAATGGACATTAGAAGTGACCAATTCCACTCTAATTTCATAAATATCTATACTTTCTTTAAAAAAGACTTACAAATGTACGAAGTGTGCGATTTGCAGATACTGTTGCTGCCTCCATAACTGATGTCCACTTCCCATTTTGCCCGCTGTGACGCCTATTTCGTGTCATTTTAACATTCTGAGGTCTTTCCTTTATCCTTTTGCATGGATTTCAGAAACAGTAAATCAAAGGAATGAGTACTCTAATCATATAATATCATAAGTTAGAACAGCGGCTTCGGTGGCGTAGTCGGTAGCATGCTGAACTGCTGTTCCCAAGATAGCGGGTTCAAACCCGGCCGAAGTCGTCGGATTTTTTAAGAGCGTTAAAATCCTTCAGTATGCCTTCCTTCGGAGGGGAAGTAAAGCCGGCGGTCCCATGTCATAGATTTATGGCATGTAAAAGATCCTTTCACAGACTAAACTTGTGTAAAGCAAAATTTGTTACGTTAGATTTCGTCAGAACGCTCTATCAAAGTTCCAACGTTCACCACTAGGTATCATTGATATCTGGTGGCGAAAGTTGGAACTACTTGAAATTGAACGGAACTTGTAGCTCGCTCTTTAGGGTGTCCGCTGGAAGCAGCTACAGACTCAGGCGAGCCGAACATGTCCTCGGACACTCCCGGCACTAAAAGCCATACGATAAATAAATAAATAAATAAATAAATAAATAAGTTAGAACGTAGAACTTGGAATTCTAACTTAAATGTAAATTCCGTAGTGTTCTATAACCATTTGGTTGGGGAAAAAAAACATAACAACCTCGCTCCTTAATCTCTCGTTATAAACCTATTGGGGAAAGTGTGGATTATGAACATGTGAGATTTCTCGCACGGGTCCGCTAGTTTATTAAATGCCCGTTGCTCACGGTAAAATTTTCCTTCAAATTTATTGTACAATAATTTAATTTTATAAAATTTATGTTGCTCACGGTCAAATTCAAGTTTTACAAAACCTTTGATAAAACTTTCCATAAAATAGGACATGTTCTATTCCGTAAAATTAATTTTACGAAACGAACCAATCAGGAAAGCTGACATGAAGATGATGCTGGCGCCACGTGGTGAGAAGATTGTGAAGCTCGCTTGTAAACCAACTCTTCGAAAATAAAACATGGAAGACGTTTGCCGTTTGGGGGTAAAATTTACAGTCGATTCGCATTATTAACGCAAAGCGGTCATGAAACTTGCTTTAAGTACATTTGAAAATATGCGTGGTACTGAATTCATTCATTCCAATCAATATTTAAGATATCATTGTAATAATTGGATATTTAACCATACGCGCTGATAAGAAGCGCAACAAATTGCTCTATAGTCAGTTGGAATAGTGTGATAGTGGTATCGCGCTCGCTTGCTGATTTGAAGATCCCAGGTTCAAGGCTACCCAGGGGAGGAGATTTTTACTTCCTTTTAATTATTTAATAATTTCCTCCTTACGTCGTACAGCAATAATGCAACTTTGTTTTGTGTTTTCTCCCATTTAAAATTCTTATTTTCACTAAATACTGTAACCATGGACGGATACCATTCGTGATAACTATTAGAATTTAAATCGTTAAATATTTATCCCAGAATAATAATAATAATAATAATAAAATGACACGTTCTGTATTTACTGGATATAGCTAGCGCTTATCACACAGACGCCGTTTAAAGAAAATATAGTTTAATTCTGATGTATTTATTCGTAGGTCTACCCACATAACATATCTACTTGTTTATGTTGCCCCTAGGATATCTACCTGAACGAGAAAAGCAATCCGATTGGTTGTTGTACTCAAACTTCCATGAAAACTGCCAGGAAAAATGGCACCTGTTCAATTTCGTGAGTTGTATGGAAGCTATTATGGAAGGCAGAACCTAGCATGCAAGGTACATATCACAAGGTGCTAGACGCGTCTATACCAGCGTGTACACCAGTACTGGTAGAAGCTTTCATATTAACTAGTGTCGTGTGATATGGACTCCCAAGCTGTTAGTGTTTTACTGGACGAGTACCAGAAATATCAGTGTTTGTATGAGGTTAAAACGCCCATATACCACAATAGAAATGCAAGAAGGGAGGCAGAAATCTCAATCGCCGAATATGTTTCACAAATTCGACCGAACACAAGCCAGGCTGATGTGAAGGCGAAGATAGCCTAAAAGGGTTTCGAACTCACTTGCAGTCTCATTTCAGGAGAAATGCCTTGCCTCATGTTAAGTGTCCTGTCGAATAATTTTGGGACCAACGAGATCTAGGAGTTTTTAAAACTGCTTTCCTCCATTCTTAGAAAATTCCTATATGAATTCTGATTTCTAACCTCAACTCATTTTCGACCAAGGAGAGTATTCCTCTACTCTTCTCTTCTTTTTATCCATTCCCGAGTCCAGGACTTCCTAGCATTTATTTTCTTCCTTTTTACCTCTGTACGACATTTAATTGTAGCTAAAGCTGCAATTTTTGCTTTGTTTGTTGGAGCCATACTCTCAAACCAATGTGTGTTGAACAGCTGATACTTGGTTCAGAAGTTTATCGGTAGATGGCGATCCTGATACATCCACGGATTTTATAAAATAATTTTACCGTGAACAACACAGCTTGCTTTCGTCAAATTTTTATAAAATTAGTTGTAAAATAAATTTTAAGAAACATTTTACCGTGAGCAACGAGCATAATCAAAGTTGTGCAGACTCTTCGTCTTATTACCTGTAACGAAGAAATACATTGACATAATGATTTTTCATTCATTAATAATCTACAGATCCAATTACCCAAGTTCCCCACAAGCATCAGAACAACAACATCCCTCTAGTGTCCGCTTGGATAATCAATCGCAGGACAGATAGAGAGAGAAGCAACCCCTGTTTGTTTATACTGAACTATAAACCGAAACCCTAACAATCTTAATCCAAGCAGCCCCACTCCTTTCATTGAACGCGTTGTTATCATTGTTGGTTCAGACACATATAGCCACTTGAAATGCAATAAAAAAGTCGTATTCTAGTCGTCATTTACATCTGAAACCTGTGATAACATAAGATTAGAATACATGAACACGGACATAAACAATATAGCCTCGCCTGTGCCTGCCAGCCATGATAAAGACTGCGTATCAAAAGAGGGGAGAAAGTTGTAAAAAACTTGCTGAATTAGAAATTTTGTTAAATAATAGCATTTTGTATGTAAAATGTTTAGTAGCCTACACTAAATACGGTGATTGAGGCATTTTAGGAATGATACTATTTAATACGGTACTCAAAACAGAAAACTTTCATTCTCCTTAACTTTCTTGTTTCTCCAAAATAAGGGAGTGGGGTGTTGGTGATGGTGGTTGTTCAAAGGGTCAGAGCATCGACAACATTATCCCGTTCTAGCATACAGTTATTAATGTTAATGAGAAAAGGAATTCCGATCATCGAAAACGAGGGTATCGGTGAAAGGGAAGGGAAGGGAAGGCTTATCGTCATAGTTGGGAAAGAGTTGGCCAATGGAGGTTGGACAAGTAAGGGCCAGCTTCCCTAACTTCTCAACATAATCTCCTTCTACAACCTGTATTTCGAAAGAAAGAACGTGAAAGATATGTTGGGTGCTTGGAACATCTGAGCTGATTGCCGATTTCTTTAATAGTCTGATTCGAACAATATCGTACACTGAACAACACTTCGGACATTCAGTCGGTACAATCCTGTACCGTACGTAAACTATTTTAACAATGTATCTTGAGCGAACGCCGAGTACATTCAAATAGCGAAATAAATTAAGTACACGCCAAAGCTATGCTACCTCTATCAGATCCAGATACAACTATGCCATACTAGCATTCAAATGGAAAGTGAGACTGCCGACCTAATAGGTCTCTGGTCTCTTTTCGAGTTTAGATAGATACAGAAAATTTTAATAAATTAACAGCGTGGATTTAATTGAGGTCAGGAATCACATTACCCAGTTATTACGTTTGTTTAAAATGAAATTTAAGTTAAACTGTAGTGAGAGTAAATGAAACTTTAATTTATCTGTCGTTTCAATGGTTAAAATTTGGATTTTTATTATATTTAATATGTACAGATAATATCAGTTTAAAAAACAACCCTAAAATTCGATCAATAAGAAACATCGTGAAACAAAACAAAAAAAGCATTACACACATGTAGTTCAAGACACCTACATAAGCATCCTATTTTCCTAAAGCTACTTGTAATAAAAGAAATTCAAAATAGAGTTCTAGAATTTTAAAAAAGTTAATTAAGAACAATTAAAATTAATTTAAAATATAGTCATATACTTTAAATCATAGCTATTTATGATATGCCGTTCGTTAAATAAAACTTGTTTAAAATACCGTGGTTTCCTTTAATAACATTGTTAGCCTACACAAATTACATTTTTTGGAAGCTTATATTTGTGCAGCATTTGTGGATCTTTTCCTACAATTTCTGTCTTACCTTTATCACCGGTATTCAATTCAATAATACGAACAAATATTGTAAACATTCTACAACTAATACAGACCGATCTGATGATTATATCAACACTCACCACGCAACAAGCAGGTATTAATACGTGTTATTGATAGTTATCTTTCAAGATGAAATAAGTCATTCTAATATGTTAGGTAAAACAATATTTAGCACTGAACACTCAATCAAGACTCTGTGGCGATATTATCGCCGTGGTTTTGCATTTTCGAGTTGTATTGAGTGTCAGGCCGTTCAGTTTTAATGAGTCAGCTTGATGTCCTAGGCGAAACCCTACACAAGACACGGCTCAAACCTAGAAGAATTGCTGAGTTTTAATTCACTGGCCATGAAAGCCAATATACCATCTTTTTGGAAGCCTTCATAGGAAGGCTGCTTGTGCTTTTTGTTCTCGCAGTAAAGTGGTGCAGTTGCACTACATATAGGGGAGGTAGCGCGCAGTTCGCTACTCCTGTGGGGGTCTGGGTGGAAACACCAAGAGCCCACTGATGAGCCAGCTTGGTGTCCTAGGCGAAACCCCACACAAGACACGGCACAAACCTAGAAGAATTGCTGAGTTTTAATTCACTGGCCGTGAAAGCCAATATACCATCACAGTATAATGACTATTTTGAACATTCACTAGAGAAGGAACCTTGCTGGTATAAAATGTGATAGTTTTGTTTTGAATACTTTGCCTTAGTTTTCGTGTGAATTTAGAACAGAGAGGTTGAAATTTTTTACTATTCAAAAGTTCGTGGACCATGGATTGAAATCATCTGATTTAGAGGGTACATTCCAAAGTCATTGATCAACGTGAAAACGGGCTCTACTCAGGCATCCCTCAGAATCTCCAATTCAGAAAATTCTAGACGAAATTCCATATGGAAAAGTCGTAAGTCCATAGGGAAGAAAACATTAATAATTACTAGTGCGCCCGTGCGAGCTTTCGCAACGTGAATGTAGGTTCATGGGGTACGATAGTTTAGTGTCTTTTTCCTTGGTATATTTCACGCAGCGTGTAGGTCACTGCAAGGGAACTGAATGAGTAAACGTATTGTACAGAAATCTGAGATTAGGTCATGGCCTGATCCATGCAATCGGAGCCGGAGGCGCCGGCTTCGATGAATTCTAATGTAGCCTATCAGCCCGAAGGCCTTGAGAGCTTTATCCAATGGTTCCGACCAGCTGCAATTGTGTTAGGGTGATTGGGTGATTACAATGTTATCTTTATTGGCCAGAATGTGACCTAGTTCAGGAAGTACAGAAGATAGAAGAGAGTAGGTAGTAATCTATTTTAGGTCTTAGCTTGTTCACATATGTTCAGGCACATGAGAAGTAAATATGCCAATGCAATGTAAGATGTGCAAAGCATAAATACAGTCTGGAAATGTTCACATAAGTTCAGGCAAAAGTAAACATGCCAATGCAATGCAAGAAATTCAAAGCATAAATACAGTCTGGAAATACAGAAAGACATATAGGTTAGGTATCTTGCCAATGCCGCCGCTGCGCTCTAGCAGCAGGTTCGCCTAGCAGTACGCCGCGGTACAAATAGTGTCAAGTCTTTGTTAAGCTATACTGGGTTGACAGTGCTGTATGAGCAGAAGAGTAACTAACGGGATTTCATGTAAAGAGCCTCATTTTCTATACCGGTAGTGGAGAGCGCTACTCGCATCCAGTCGGCCGTGTCTCGTCAAGAGCTACTGTTGCCTGGAAACGACATGACTTGCCATTCCTTCATGAGTTTATTTTATGACTTTATAAGCCTTTTCTCGGGTGGAAAATGGTATTTATTTAATTGTGAGGAATTTAAGGAGTAAGTGAGTGTGTTTCGCGCACACATTGGGTTATGCGGAACCTGAAGGTACCCCATATGTGTAGGTTGGTGTTAATATGACCTTATTTTCGGTACAAAACTGGAATAGGACCTTAGCAGAATAATATAGGGAGGGATGGTAATAAAATATGTCAGCAGGTGATTAATAAAATGATTTACAACAACAACAACAACAACAACAACAAAGGATTTAATATTCTAATAATATGCACACCTCTGTAAATGTACTCAATGTGACAGTCCAAAATAGTTGAATATATGGCCAAGAGAAGCCGAAGGATTACCCAAAATGATGTCGTGAATAAAACCGAGATTTCTTGGGGTCCGTCACCCATGTGTTAAAACCGTCTGGGTCGGAAAAGAACACGATGATAGACGGAAGAGAAGAGCTGGTACAATGAATAAAAGCAATGTCAGGCTCAGTTCCCATGATCACCAACTTCTACGCCACAACTTCTCAGCACCCGGCGGTGTAGCAATAACTTTTACTTGCTTTTACCACTGTACCCGACAACACTCTTCATATTGCTGTATCTCTGCAATGAGAAATTTTATGATACCTACCAGTACATCAAATGTGCTAGTGTCCGCATTTATTACTCTCTGTACCTTTTAAAGCTGAGTTACTAACTTTACTCTGTGATTAGCATTCAAGGCGCACTTTAGAATGTTAATGAGAGGTCTGGCCGACATACTTGGCATGCTTTCCAAAATAAAACCAAATTAAACAGTTCTCTTTGTTTCCTTTATAAAACTGCACAACGCTTTGAAATGGAGTCCGACAACAGCAATGTAATGAATTGAACGAGCATTATGCAATTGGCAAATACCAGCATTATTCAACCAATTAATGTACTCCAAATAATTATTATTTAGTTGGTACGGTAGACTGCATTATGCAGAAGGAACCAACCAATATCTATCCTAAAAAAT
The DNA here is from genome assembly GCA_946902985.2 of Meconema thalassinum. Taxonomy (NCBI): domain Eukaryota; kingdom Metazoa; phylum Arthropoda; class Insecta; order Orthoptera; family Tettigoniidae; genus Meconema; species Meconema thalassinum. Next base: position 271,169,211 of record OX336392.1, on the reverse strand, counting down.
ACATTCAATGTTATATCATCATCATCATGTTTTTCAGTCAAGCGACTGGTCTGCCCCTACAATGAGTCTCTTCCACGTTGTTCGGTCTTGTGCTGTTCTTTTGACCATTTCATAATTTCGTAGGCCAGAGCTATGTAGGAAAGATCTCATGAAAGTGTTCCGTGGCCTCCCGCGAGGGCGTTTTCCAGGTATTTTGCCTTCTAGTATGTCGATCATCAGGCCACCATGCCGTAACCTGTGGCCAAGCCAGGTGGATCTCCTTCTATATATCTGGCGGATCATTTGCCGTTTCTCCTTTATTCGATCCAGCACCGATATGTTGGTCATTTTCTCTACCCAGCTGATCTTTTCCATTCGGCGCCAACACCACATCTCAAACGCTTCTAGTCGTTTAATGGCACCTCTATTCATTGACCAGCAGGATTTGGTCAACAGCATAAGAATGGAGAAGGAACGGGAAACCACTCCATTAAAGATTTCTCACTCCAAGGACAAAAGAGTGCCCTGACCCTATCTGCAATTTGCGAAAGAGGGGAAAAATTCACAAATAAAAAAAAATGTTTAATACTCATTAATTTAGTTCAAAGCATATCGTTGCTCGTATCTTTTGTCAAGATATTGACCTTTAAACTAACTTAGTTACTGAGATATCACATAATTTTATTGGTTGGTCCCTTTCTGCAGACAGTAATAGGTATCTCTTAAATAACGTTCTGCTGAATGGATGCAAAGAATACATTTTTCATTTTCCCTTGAAAAGGAATTGGTTGGTTGGTTGGTTGGATCCTCAGTTTAGGGGCTGCGACAACGCGGTCATGTAGCCCCGTGTACTTTGGGTGTGTGTAGAATCTGTCTGATAACCGGTGTAAAAAAAGGAAGCTTGTAGTTTAACGTGACCGTTAATCTCGAGATTGATAACCGGTGTTAATTGTGATGGCTGTATTAGTGTGTGTATCTGTTTTTTTTAAATTTAAGTACAGACTGCAACTTAGAATTTTTCAAATAGTTCCTACTTTTGCCGCCATACGCCACCGTCACCGACTACTAGGCCTAGTTCAGAACTTAGCTAGACGCCACCGCAGTCGACTCTTGGCAATGAACGTAGAAACCTAAGAGCGTTGTTTACATTCTTAACCTATCCAATTTAGCTTCACACAGGTGTAATTAGTGGAAGGTTCTTTAACAAGCCATAAATCTATGACATGGGACCACCGGCTTTACTTCCCCTCCGAAGGAAGGCATACTGAGGGATTTTCAACGCTCTTAAAAAATCCGACGGCTTCGGCCGGGTTTGAACCCGCTATCTTGGGCATAGACGCTCAGCATGCTACCCTCTACGCCACCGAAGCCGCCGAAAAAAAAGGAATTGAAGATCCATGAAAACTACCGTACTAGAAAATAATTGATGACGTGTGGAAATACTTGAAATACATTATAACACTTGAAAATACATCAAAAAGTTTGAAAATACACGCAAGTACTTGAAAATTAGGACTCATTTAAAATTAGGCAGATATTATTAAAACCATGTTTTGTAACATATTGTCATAAACCGTATACTCCACATCAACGCCTGGTACACCTAAAACACCTTCAACATCGTACTCAATAACTGAAAAAAAAAGCTCTTGGATTCTTTCTCCATAAAGAGAAATGTGGCAACATCTTCCAGTACTTTCTTTGTCGGTCCATAGATTGCACTAGAATGCAGAGTGAGGTTGGGTCTTTTCTGCAGAACCAGGATTAATAGTAGGGGTAGCATTGTGCATTGTTAGCCCCATTTTATACATTTTGTGGCTTGGTTCCATTCTTCATAATGCAGCCCATATTAAGAATATTCACTCGGTGTTAGTTAGTTAGTAAGTTTGTTAGCTAGTAATTGTTTTAAGGGGAAGAACTACGATGTCATCTGCCCCTAAAGCCACTCGGTGTAGCCGTGCTCGTCAAATCGAGCACAACGACTGCGCAGGCAACTGGAGCAATTCCGGAGATCGTAGGTTGGAATCTCGGCGCGTATTTATTTATTTATTTATTTATTTATTTATCGTATGGATTTTAGTGCCGGGAGTGTCCAAGGACATGTTCGGCTCGCCAGAGGCTGTAGCTACTTCAAGCGGACACCCATGGGGTGAACTACAAGTTCCGTTCAATTTCAAGTAGTTCCAACTTTCGCTATCATATGTCACTGACACCTAGTGGTGAACGTTGGAAATATGTTAGAGAGTTTCAACGAAATCTAACCTAGAAATTTAGCTTCACACACGTTTAGTTAGTGCAAGGATCGTTTACATTCCATAACTCTATGACATAAGACCGCCGGCTTTACTACCCCTCCGAAAGAAGGCATACTGAAGGATATTAACGGTCTTTATAAAATCCGACGACTTCGGCCGGTTTTGAACCCGCTACAGTTCAGCATGCTACCAACTACGCCACCGAAACCGCTATTCTGGTGCTGACAGCGGCTATCCTGAGTGTGGTTATTCACCGGGATTTTTCACACTTCCTCCAGGCAAATGCCGGAATAGTATCGTATTTAAGTGCCGGGGCACCTACTCCATCTCTGTCCCTAATACAGCTACACACACTTCTACAGTCGTCACATAAATACAGGTTATCAGCTACTGAGCTTTTTATTTATTGTTCGTTTATGTATTTATTTATTTACATTACATTATGCGAACCGGCCAAAACCAAAGACCACGCAAATATCATTTCATTTCCTAGATGTTAGGCCCCTTAAAACAACAATTATCATCATCATCATCATCATCATACTTGCATAAAGTTGGGTGAAATGTATTATAATAAACAATGTATTTTTTAAACAGCAGCTGCTCGCATGTAGAGCTTTCCGTTGACATCACAGCCAAACAAAAAAGAGAACTCAGCGCTCCAACGATGCATCTCGTTTTCACTTCTATTTTAACGTGATACCGTATTATCATTTAAACGCTGCTTGCCACGGTGGGGGAGTGGTTAACGTGTCGGATTATCAACCCCTAGCTTGCAGGTTCGCCCCTGGCCATGGTAAGTGATTTTCGTAAAAATGAAACATAGGAAGGAAGTGAATAGGATCCTCAAAACAATGCCTCTTTTATTCACTTCCATTTTTAACACAGTAGTATCATTAAACACTATCTGATTGGTAAAGAATATAACTACCCTTAGACGTTGTTGAGAGCCATATACCTTAAGAATCACTGATATTTTGTGGTCTCTAGAAGCTATCAAAAGCTTGATATCAGATATAAAATTATGTCGTGACAGAACACAATTCAGGGAAATACTTTCGAACATAAAGGTTCTTGTGGGAGAAAGGATAGAACGCAGGGGAGGAAGATGGACAGCAGAAAGAAAGGCGCAACACTCTGAAAGAATGAAGGGAAATGTGGAGGAAGAGAAAGGAAGAAAAAACACACACCCAGCAACACGGAGATGATAACAAGGTAGTCCCAATCCTCTTAAATGAATCAACAACAAAATAACACAAGCAAAGGGCACCTCATATTCATGTTTAATATCCCTATAGCACGTTGTATTTCAACAAGCTACTACAACCAACATTCAATTATACTCCTTGAAAAGGACAAAGAGTTATAACAATACCCATGCATTTAGGAGAAAGTAGGCTATATGTTCTTTACTGAACATCTTGTTCTCTCTAAAATATGATGTTCCCTTGTCAGTTTCTGTATTCAAACCTTCATTCTCCGGACTTGAAGCAGGTCCCCATAGCGTGATATAACAGACTCGGCTATGCTGCAAGATCCTCCCTATCAGTCACAGGGCTCGCTGTAAGCCAATTAACTAAAGTCTGTTCGCCGAGTCGAGATAGTGGAAGTAAACACAGTAGTACACGTGATTGCAGGACTGCCCACTAGGGGAACTTTGTGTTGGCGGAAAATCCCGAGATTAATTTTGCCATTGAACACGGCCTACTGAATTCGAATGGGTTCCTTAACATGCCAACAACGTATGACATCCATCGTGATTTTTGTCGCCTTTCAAAAAACTCTCAGCGTTTAAATAATAATAATAATAATATCGTATGGCCTCGGGTGCCGGGTGCAAGCTTTGGAGGTGTATATGATAGTTTATGACAGTGGTAAACATCCTATTTAAAACTGGATAAAATATGAATAACAATGAGACTTTCAGTTAAGTATTCTTGTTATTGACACCCAGAGGGCAGCTTGCATGTCGAATTTCGTCGTTCCTTTGAACACTATCTAAGTCGAGGTGGTTAGATATCTAAGCTCCTTGACATACAGCGCTTTCTAGTAGAGAATGGAGGAATATTTTTTTTATTTTTAGAAAAAAAAAATTTTTGGTGTATATTTCGGACAGGGGTAGCCAAGAAGCTCAGAGATCATTAGTCAAGCCGTAGCCCTAGAAAAGACAAGACTTGCTGCACCGTATACTGTTGCCTGTCATAAGAAGTTAAGAACTTATTAATTAATTAAATTTACAGATGACGACTGTTTTAAGGGGACTAACATCTAGGTTATCGGCCTCTAACGATATGGTGATAAGTGAAAAAATGATAATGAAATGAAAACTACCAACTACAAGTAACTATTGACTTACAACTAACGTATATACTAGAAGAATAAATGGATAAAATAGGAATAAGAGAAATAAACGACAGGGAAAAGAAATGCCCTTAACTCCTTGAAGAATGAGGATTGAAGGACTTGGAAGGAAAGGGAAAGAGGAGAGAGCTACCCAAAAGACAATGGAAGAAGAGAAAAACGGACCCAGCTCAGGAATCCCCTGGGGTCGCCAACTCCCGAAAACACCATCCATGAGCCCTAGAGAGTGTAACATCGTCTAGGGTGTAACAGAAGTTGTGGGGCTACACACACCCTGCCTCATTTAGGGCCTTGTGCAGAAGACAGGAGATATCATAACAAGAAAAGCAAAAGGTCTGACCCCTCGAAGAATGAGGGTATCAGGAAAGAAGAGAGAAGGGTTAATTAAAGCGGGAATTTGGAAGACTCCCTAGGCCTTAGATACCATAATACCATCGGGGTCTGAAGAGAACAATAGGTTACCAAGGAAGGTCGACAGGAAAGATGACAGAGAGGAGCCCGGCACAAATGAGTGGAAGCAATGCTGGACGCAGCTGGGGTCCCGTGGTCGCCAACACAAGTCCTAGTCGTTGTGAGCCCCTCGAGGGTCAGATATAAAAACAAAATAGAAATCTATGCATTTTCCAAAATGTTTCTGTCTCGTTAGCACTCTATCCAACGATCAGCAGTAACGTTTGAAATAACCAAGCATAAATGACTAAGCACTGGAGACAGAAGAGGACGTCAGGGATAAGTGTAGGAAAGAATTGTAAGTAACGCTTCCCGTCGATGTTGTGGATCCCTAGCCTGGGAGTTACGGCTCATTAAATCAGCAGGCTAGCCAATTAGCCGTCTGGGCTATGCCAGTTACTGTGCGTGACGTGATGTCTCCCTACTCAATCTCTCCACAGAATGTAGTGTAAATGGAGGGGGATGAACCAATTACTCTTTTATTCCTTAAGAGTCAATTGCTATCATGCTTAATGTAGATGCACTAATGCTTAAGTTGTTCTCTTTGGGCTAGTATAATGCAACGCTCCAAGCCTCATGCACTGAGCTAATTATTTCACCTGACAATGAGTATAGCGACTGCATCCTACATCAGAGGCAATCCGTTCAACATATTCTAAGCTTGTCCATTCCCTACAGTTCGTATCATTAACTCTTCTTTCCGTAAGTAAGCTACATTGCTCAAAAAGAGTTTTGCATAATGCGATTTACTGACTTGTTTATTTTGCTATGTAATCACATTATACACAATATAGGGTACATACGAAGAAATACAACACTCAATCTGCTCTGAAAAAGAGACAGAAACACACAACGAATAACAAAAGTGATGATGTGGGACTGAGCACACAAACGTCCCTCATGTTGGGGCATATCAATACCGTGTATGGCCACCGCAAGCTCTAAGGCATGCTCGCAGACGACAAGGCATACTAGGCACCAACGAATCTAACGTGGTTTGGGGCAGATTATCCAACTCTTGGACAGCAGCTTCAATCAGATGCTGTTTGTTTGTTGGAGGATTGAGACAGTGCGAAATTGCCCTCTTGAGCTATTTCCATGCATGTTCAATACAGTTCATGTCCACAGAATAGGCAGGCCATTCCATTCTCTGTATGCCATGAATCTGAAGAAACTGATTGACCACCCTAGCTCGATGGGCACGAGCATTATTCGTCCACTAGGGTAAAGCCCTCTCCCATTGTGGCAGCAAATCCCATAACGATAGGTTCTAGGATGTTGTCTCTGTACACCAGACCAGTCATGTTACCGTGGATAGGAATTAGAGGCGTACGTCGGCCAAACATGGTTCCACCCCAAAACATGACTGAACCTCCTTGCTGTTGGTGGCGTTCCGTGATGAAGAGACCATGAAATCTCTCGTACACTCGTCGCCCCACTGGAATGCTCCTATTGTATGGGTGTAAACCAATGGAGACCTCATCCGTAAAGATAGTACGCTTCCAATCTTCTTGCTGCCATGTCCGATGAGTTGTTGCCTGCCTTGCACGAGCTGTCTTATGCTGTGGCATCGGAGGACGTTTTGGCGCAGGCACCCTTGCCCGCCATGCTTCATGCAGCCGATTGCGCACTGACCGAGCACATTCACTCCAGTGGCCCTTCGAAGATCCTGGTGGAAGGACGTAGCAATACCAATGAGCCTACGACGCACAGTGTGTCGAATCCCGTATCTAGGTGAAAAAAATTCACTGTCGCAAATGAAAGCGAAAACTGGCTCATTCGATAGTGAACAAACCAGATGGTGACCTTCGGTCTTCCTTTCCGCTGTCTGGTGCGTAGGGGGGAGGTTATAGGTGCTGAAACGTCTTCCTGGCAGTTATCAGGTCATTTGATAGGAGGTGTCGGAGTGAACCGAACGTTGTGATTCTAGTGAGTTCAACGAGGTGTTGTCTTCTGCGGCTCTTGGAATAGTGAAAATAGATACGTGTTCGCATTTGTATGCGTAATACAAGCTTTCTGCACTAAATAAATTATTTACTTTATGAGTGCCTCATAGTGCCACTATACTTTAAACGGCATTCGATAGGAAATTTAATGTAGATTCAGGATCTGTAGTGGTTTGGTTGCTCACGAATGTGCATGATGGTTTATTTTCTTATTTTCAGTGACTATGTGGGCATTACCGGGAGAAGAATTTTTCAACGCGTGGCGGTCGTGTCGTAAATAGGGGCGTACAGACGTCACATTTCAATATGTTATGAATAAATTTGATCCTACAACTCTTACTGACACTCAGGTGCAGGAGCTTGGAAACAAAATTAAGTTGATATCCCATAATATTAACAAAAATGGGAGAGTGCAGGAAGAACAATGCCACGTACATAGGTAATCTACCTATGGAAGCTATTGATTTACTTAATGACCCCCAAGGAACTTTGACATCAAATGATGATAGCAATGACTACGATGCTCTGGACTCTACAGAAGAATCAGGTGACGAATGAACATTAGACATTTTGTTATTGTTAAGGGGAGTGTGATTAATGAGAACATTACTTGACAAATGGATGTTTTCTTTTTATTGCAATAGGAGATATAGGCCTAATATTCAATATATGTTGTCTTTATTTCCATGCTTTTCTAGAGAAATAATATTGTTTTCGTGTGTGAAGTATGCTTACTAAAACTTCGTCATTAACAGGACTGTAAAATGATATTTTGTTATAAAGAAATTGTTTGTATGATTTTGACGAATATTTTTTTATTTTTAGAAAATAAATGTTTTTTTGGTGTATATTTCGTTGTTTTATGTTTAATAACAATTTAATATGCGTTTTTAATCTGGATGATTTTACATACAATGTCTTCGTCTATTCCCTGAAATAATGTATAACAAGAATACTTAACTGAAAGTCTCATTGTTATTCATATTTTATCCAGTTTTAAATAGGATGTTTCCCACTGTCATAAACTATCATATACACCTCCAAATCGTTATTTTTACTACCAAAAATGGATGATTCTTGTGTTGCTTTCAGTCATTTTTTACACGTCACCTTACCCCTCACCCCTATATATTTACCCCCGAAGATCGTACACTTTAAACGATGCCAGAAATGAATTCAGCGACCTCGAAAACGGTATATTGCCAACTTTTAATAGAATCCCAGTACTATTAATGAAGTTATTAATTTTTTCAACCTAGAATTGGGATTCGACACACTGTGCGACGTGCTGAAAGAAACAGGTACCAATCCTCCCTGCGAGTGGATTTGCGGCGGCGTCCAGTTCTTGGTCGATCAGCAACTGTTTGGGTCTCCCTGAAATTTTTCCACACCCTCGAGACATCACTTTGACTCACTCCAACGCGAGTGGCAACATCCACTTGTCGTAATCCCTCGAGAAAAAATGTTACAATTCGAATGCGGTCTGACGTACGAATGCGAACTCTTGCCATGTTTACAGTAGGCTATAGTACCTCCGTCTTCCCCGTCCCACAGTGGGGCAAGAATGCCTCAAATGTGGCATTAATTCAAAAACTGAAATTGGTCGTATGATGATATTTTTGGTATAACAGAACACTAGAAGACTTGCTCGACCACGTTGAAAAACGTTGTGACGTTGACCACATTGTGTCTCGCTTCGGGAGTCCACAGCAGTTGAGATATTGCAGAGCAGATAAGTCGTGTTTTCGGAATTTTTTCATTGTTTCGCAATGGAACCTTCGTGTTCAGGTATGTACTGCTATTTTAGTTGCCTTATAATAATATTTGTGTACCAGAAAAATCATTCTTTAAACGTCTGCTTGAGCTATCTTGAGATATACTTTTAGATGTAGCTTTAATAGCCTAAGTGTAATGGATCTGATGAGGATCACTTGACGATGGAAACTGGTCATCCAAGTGTATTTATTGATCTCATGTATTTTCTTTTTCAGGATTAGGGCATAAGCCATCACAATTGGCTACAATCGTGTTGACCGACTGAAAAACATCGAATTTCGAATTGGTTTTTAATACATTTGATACACCTGAGTCAATGATAATTAAATGTTAAATAATGAATTTACTGTATATTAATATAACCATTATTAACTAATGTGTAATACAAATTATGGTGATGCTACTAACCTCTTAGTGAAACAAGATGTTCAGTAAAGAACATATAGCCTACTTTCTCCTAAATGTATGAGTATAGTTATAACTCTTTGTTATTATCAAAGAGTATAATAGAACTATTCTTTGTTGAAGACCTTAGAAACGATTTACCTCTACCAAACGCCACAACCTAGATAAAAACTGCTACCATCATTGAAGAAAGAAAGATAAGAAGTATATCAAGAATGTTATGGATCTGGAGACATAATCGACCGGACTGGCTGCGTGGCTCAGCGGTAACGTTCTCGCTTGCTGGGCCCTAGGTTGCAGGTTCGTATCCTGGCGCAGTCAGCTGGCATTTGAGGGTGCACAAATGCGAGGGAGCCGTGTCAGTACATTTACTGGCACGTTAAAGATCCCCTTCGGGCCAAAATTCCGGCACCCCGGTGTCTCTAAAAGCAGCAGTAGTTAAAAAGGATGTAAAACCAATAACATTATTATTATTATTATTATTATTATTATTATTATTATTATTATTACATATACGACCTGCCGTGGGCAACATCCAACTTTGAGTTGAGGCATGTCTTTACACGTCTGGTTGTGCATGGCTTTCACAACCCTAATTGAATTAACAAATCTTTCCATGACCCTACAGAGACGTGTGTATACAAACTATGTGGATATTTTCGATTGTTATTTGCCTGAAATAAAAGTTGAATTTAGTTACTATGTGAAATCGTTTTGTTCTTTACTTCAAATAACATTTTCAAGTAACGCAAAATAGGCTGTTACAAACCCTTTAAAATAAAAAGTAAAAATGTATCGTAGTATCATCTTGTCATTCTTCAAATTCGATGCGCATAGAATGCCAATGGAATAGTAATCAATGGAGCCCCTCGTAGACTAGTCGTAACATCTAGTGGTGAAATATCGAACAATATAATCCTAACAGAGCGAGTGCATTCTAGCGGCCAGAAGAAGAAACTTTTCAATAAAATCTGGATGTTAATAAGTTACCTTTTTGGCAGCTAGATGTCTCGAGTAAATCTGCTGGCGAATTATGTTTTAATTAAATATATATTTTACACCTTAATATGCACAATATAACGCTTAATTTTAAAACATCTGAGTCATTACAAAACAATAAACATATAACATTTCAAGCAAAAAACCTAGCTCTGATCGGGTTTGAACCATAGGTATTTGAACGATAGACTATTGCTCTACCACTGAGCTAATTGTGGCAACGAATGTTGTACTATATAAAATGACTTACATAGAACTTGTTAGCAAATAATGATTTATACTAAACGATTTCATCACTGGAGTATATTATTTATATATAAAGCATTTCATACAAAGTTTATTTATTTTGTATCAGTACGCTATATTTGCATGCAATACTCAAATTAGTGAAATATAAGTCAGGCACAAGATATCCGCTGCCATCTTGTCTTAAAATCTGAATCAGCTCAGCTTTTTAAAATCACGTCTGCACTATAGTATTACAAAATAAACTTTTAATTTCGAACGTGCCTCTTCCTTTAGAACAGTTAAAACGATTCTCGGCTCGATAATCGGAACTGGTGGGTCCCATGATATGGATTATAAAGTTTGCATAATTCGCACGGCCGCCATCCTGAAATGGTATGGCGGACGACCTTGTAGTTTGGTCACAAGACGCATCCTATACGAAGGTATGTTGTTACCAAATTTGATAGAGATCGGATGATTTGGTTAGTCGTTATTTGATTTTACGTTTTGAACGTTTGAGTGGCCGCCATTCAGTTTTAGTAAAGATGGCGGCGATATAAAACATGACACTGAGGTGTCCTTTGCTAGTGCTACCTTTGTACCAAATTTCGTTCAATTCGCATTCACCGTGTTCGAATTGATAGGGGGGGACAGACATTCAGAGTACACACACTCACACACACAGACACACACACACACACAGACTCACACACACATACACACACACACACAGACTCACACACACACATACACACACACAGACAGACACACTTTTTTCGACCTGTGTTGATCTCATAAGTCTACTTTCATTTTTTGCAAAAATCGAAAGTAGGCTAAAAAATCCACAGCTTACTTCCAGTCGACCGACTGGGTCAGAGAATGGAATGAATGAAGCCCCCATCTAGCGGCGAGGATATGAACTGTGCCGGCTGCCGAAGTCTGTCGCACTCCCCTGGGGCAATGATGAAATGAATGATACATGAAATGAAATGATAGTGGAGAGCGTTGCTGGAATGAAATTTGTGACAGGGAAAACCGGAGCAACCGGAGAAAAACCTATCTGCCTCCACTTTGTCCAGCACAAATCTCACATGGAGTGACCGGGATTTGAACCACGGACCCAGCGGTGAGAGGCCGGCGTGCTGCCGCCTAAGCCACGAAGGCTCTGCTACTAACCTCTTAGTATGAATGGAAAAAACATTCAACACGTAACTATGATCTTGCGTTCTTATAGCAACGTATAGAGGACGCTACTGACCTAGTATAGATGACAAACACTGGTTGTCATGGTTATGATGATGTCGGGAAATTGGTGACGCTAGTTCGAGATAGACCGGCCACGTTGGCCGAGAACACTTCGCGCATAAGGAGAGCGTTAGTTCGAACCCCTCTTCGGTCGTCCTGAAAATAGTTTTCATGGTTTCCCATTTTCACCACCAGACAAATGCCGGGATGGTTCCTTTCATTAGGTCCACGGCCGATTTCCTTCCAATATACCTTCCCTGACCCATCCAGAATAGAAGATAAATGGCCATTGGCTGCATTAAAAACGTTAGTTCCAGATAGACCCCAAAACATATCCAAGTTAAGACAGTTATTTTCATCATTCTCACTTTAATAAAGAGTACCGTAATTCCTCATCTCATTCTGTTCTCTCAGCCCACCATGGAGAGGCCGTACAAGAAGCGCATTGGAATGCAAGGGATTTGCAGCCTGAATAGCCAACGAAGCATTAATTGGGGGATTTAATAAATGATGCCAGAGCCGAGCTATAAATCATCGACATGTGAATCGATAAAAAGTTTGATTCAATTCTCTCCATATTAGTAGGAAGTTAACCTTGATGAAGTAAGTTTGGTAGGTCTGTGAGATATTCCAGTCAGCACACTGGAGCAAAAGGAAATGACGTTCATCTGTCTTCAGTTACTCTATGATATAGGGCTTCACACAGTTGTGAGAGAGAGTTGGCGGTAATTTAATATCAAGTTTGTCAGTTAAGTTTCTTTAAGATGAAATATCACTTTAGAAGCAGAAAGTTTATAGGGAATAATGAAATGTGTTAGCAGACGAAGTTGATTAATTACAGATAAGAGAAGTCAACAAACAAGTGTTTGCAATATGAAGTGGGAGCCATCCCTATAGAATGGAGCCTCGCACTAAAATGACAGTTTTGAATCAATGTAATTATTTTTATTATGTTTTTTATGCCAAAACTTTCAGTACTTTCTCCCTGGATATTATGATCATTAAACCATAAATATATTACCTACCACCAAAGTGCTTTGCACGTGGATACTAATTTTATAAATGTAACCTGAATGTTTCTGGTTCCTACATTCAACACAAACTGAGAAAATATTCCTTAAGTTTTAAGAAAGTAGCTTACGGGAAATGACATTTTAAGTTACAACATTAATGCATAAAGGCTATGTGAGGCTATTACAAAATAATTAATTAAAAATACTTCCAGTTTAAATATTTTCAAAATATAAACACAGATGGAAAGTGAAATGGTAACAGATTCCAAATTCAAAATTTCAAACATTGGAATTTTTCATCAAATTAATATTGGATTCTGGATCCCCTTAACGCCGAGTTATATCGATTGTAAATATTTCACTGCCGAAGCAACAGATTTACCGAGTTCACAATGCAGATACCTCTCCATCGTACTTCTAAATACAACAAATCGTTTATTTTTACGGCATCACGCATTTATAATTTGTATAATCTACATGCGTATGAGCATTCACATCGCTCAGTACTCAGGAGACACCTTACCAATATATTACTGGAAGGCTTTAAGTGATGGTTTTGGATGTCTACTAAGTCTTTGCAAACGCATAATTATATTTAATACTTAGTTTCTTGAGTATTTATATATTTATTTTAAGTACCGTATATTTTGTAACATTAACTGTACTGTAATTTGTTGAAATAAATTGCATTAATTGCACGAATGGGGCTTCATAGCCCTATGCATGCAATTCTGAAAATAAACAATCAATCTCTTCCCCACACTAACTGGGCACCATCATCCTCGTGAGTAAACTGGGTTCGATTCACACCTAAGCCATCCTGGAAGTGGTTTTCCGTGGTTTCCCACTTATACTCCAGGCGAATTCCGTGATGCTTCTTAACATAAGGCCACGGCCGCCTCATTTCCAATCCTCACCTATATTACAAATACAAACACTAATACAGTCATCACAATAGCACAGGCTATGATACAAAATTTCCACACATACTCAAGTACACTGGATAAATGACCACGATGTCCAAGCCTCTCAAATGGAACAAAATCAACAAATCTTCCCCACGTTGTCTGCTAATAATATTTACTTACTGTCCAACTATGCAGTAATCACATAGGCCTAATGTGTTCCTTATATGACAACAATGCATACCGGTACCTCAATAATATGAAACTGAAATTTGTACATTATTATCTTGTGAATGAACGGTAAGGAAAGAAATACAATAAGGTGAGGAGGTATTAGAACAAAGTGAGAACGTATTTGTGTTTTATTTTGAGCACGTGAAATATATCAGAAAGAAAATATAATAATGATAATCCGTAGGGTTTGGAGGCAGTAATGAGTATATTGTCTACTGACAATGGCGCTGATCGTGTTGATGACAAAAATGAACCTGTTTCTGAAGCACCTTTAACCGACGACTGTGTTGAAGAAAGTGAAGAGGTTAGTGATGTTTTGACATTATGATGAGTGATGAGACGAGATGTGCCACCCATAATATGATGCAGGTAGATTCTTGAAACTTTGTAAGATATGAATTTCATGGACAGAATACAGAAAAATATACAATGTTATGTTTGGGTATATTTGTTTCCAGCTTAGTAATCTATCCGTAAGCTTGGTATATGGAAGGTTGAATGACATGGGACTAAGCCAGATTCGAACGTGAAATTTTGGATTTTGGAGAACAACTCATAACCTGGCAGAGGTCACACCTCTTAGAACGACTAGTTCTGTCCTGGCTATCCTTTAGATTGGCTTGTTCCAAAATTCGCTGAAATGCCTCCAAATATAATAATTTATTTATATTAGGTAAAGTAGCAGGAAATAACGAGATATCGATTAAGAAAACGGAGGTTACTTAACTTAGAAATCTTCTCACAAGAACTAACTTAGTTTACAGAGGAAAGTAGCATAAATGCAGATCATGTCCAGAAGAGCTACGTAAAAAGAGATAAACAACAGAAATGATATCCCATACTAAATCAATCGTCAACAAGGGAAATATATTCAAAGAAAATTAATCAAACATAGCCTAATACTTGGCTTGAAGTGTAAACTGTCGTAATGATGAAACTAGCTACTTCTGATAGAAATTATGATGATCTAAAAGAGTAAGAAACAAGATGTTCAGGAAAGAACATATAGCCTACTTTCTACTAAATGAATGGGTATAGTTATAACTCTTTGTCCTTATCAATGTGCATAAGTAAAGTACAGAGTCTCACTTTCACAGAATAGGAATATCCTAAACTAGCACCAACATATAGCGTACAGGTATTATGTGGGATCGTTTTGCTCTTTAGTTCAAATAACATTCGCAAATAACACTCAATAGTCTGTTGCAACCGCTTTAAAATAACAAATTATCGTATTATGGACTTCATTATGTCATTCTTCACGTTCGATGCGTATAGAATGCGAACGGAAGACAAGCCAATGGAGTCCCATATAGAACAGTCATGACATCTGGCGGAAACGTTTCGCATTAGATCACCCTATTGCGTCAGAGATATTTATATGCATTTACATGCCCTTAAAGTAGGCTACATGGTATCGCTTGGGCCATCACAAAGTTGGCACCATGGCCGACTGCATGCGAGCTGCGCTTTCTTCTACTGGCCTAGACAATGAGCCTATCCCTGGTGGCGAGTGCATTCCAATGGCCACAAGAGGGAACGTTTGGATTACACCTTTGGCATGGGTTCCAACTGGCCGGTATACATTCGCATACATTCGGTCATGGTTGGCAACGTATAGTTCGTCTGCTTGCTGGTAGATTTCTGTCGTGCAGATCCGGTGGAGAACTTTGTATTAATGAAATATATTTTTTCCATTGCAAAATGCACAATGAAAAAATCCACAGCCTGCTTCCAGTCTCCGACCGGGTCAGGAATGGAATGAATGAAGCCCCTATCTAGCGGCGAGGATATGAACTGTGCCGGCTGCCGAGGCCTGACGCACACCTCTGGGGCCAATGATTAAATGAATGACAGATGAAATGAAATGATAGTGGAGAGTGTTGCTGGAATGGAATTTTGACAGGGAAATCCGGAGTACCCGGAGAAAAACCTGTCTGCCTCCGTTTTGTCCAGCACAGATCTCACATGGAGTGACCGGGATTTGAACCACGAACCCAGCGGTGAGAGGCCGGCGTGCTGCCGCCTAAGCCACGGAGGCTCACAAAATGCACAATATATCGCTTAATTTTATAACGTCTGAGCAATTACAAAAACAATAAATATAAAAATATTCAAGCAAAAAAAACTCAGATAGGTTTTGAACACCGGCCAAACGACTAAGAGACTAATGCGTTACCACAGACCCAAATATGTCCACCGAAATCTATCGTTATCAATTGACTTACATACAACGTCCAAGCAAATAATGATTTGGACTAAATGACTTTTTCAGTGGAGTATATATTTTTAAAAAGCATTTCATACAAAGTTTATATTACTTATATCAGTGGGCTATATTGCTTGGAATACTGAAACTAAGGAATTATAGGTCAGGCACAAGATATCAGCTGCCATCATGTCTTGTAACCGAGACGGCTCAGCTTTCTAATGTCACCGCTACCGTGTAATAGGCTATTACAATATGAACTTTAAATATCGAACGGTCCACGTCCTTTAGGACAGGATAAACCATGCTCGTTAGTCGGAACTGGTGGTTTCTAAGTTATACCTGTAGATTATAATGCTTGCATAATTCACACGGACGCCATCTTGAAATGGTACTGCTGATAGCCTTGCAGTTTGGGCGCAAGACGCGTCCCATATGAAGGTACGTTGTTACCTAATTTGGTAGAGATCAGATAATTAGTTTAGTCGTAATTTGATTTTACGTTTTGAACGTTTGAATGGATGCCATTCAGTTTTGTCAAAGATGGCGACGATATAAAATATGACACTGAGGTGCCCTTTGCTCTTTGCTAGTGCTACCACTGTACCAATTTCGTTAAATTCGGTTTCATCGTGTCTGAATTGATTTGAGGGGCAGGAGGGGGGAGGAGGACAGAATACACACTCACACACACAGTCAAGCCTCACAATTTTTGGCCCTGTGTAGATCTCATAAGTCTACTTTCACTATTTGCAAAAATAGAAAGTAGGCTAATAATCATCAGAACCTATCATACTACCAACATCGGGGGCAGATGGCCTCGCTGTTGTGCCCCTTAATACAACAATAACTATTTAACTGTAGGCTACTACCAACAAACGTTCTATATAAAAGTCCAATAGGCTAAGGTACGTAACGCTTGGCACTAACAACGTTTTCGTTTGTTCTGTGCTTGCGGTGATCTGTGAGTTGAAAGCATGTCCTGCAGTGCCTGATTGACAGACGATACATTTTAAGTACACTGCCTGGTTTGAACCACTGAGCAGAGAAGATTGCGGGGAAGGCCACCGTGGCCTGCCACTCATCTTGGACTGTAAAGTACACGTAAATATGTCCTTTTTTCGATCTGTCACTTCAGCTACGAATATTGCCGGGTTTTAACCAATATTATTCAGCCTGACAGGATTTAGATTCTCCAGTGTAGAGGCGAGAAACGAAGCGGGGTCGTCTAGTCCAGTGTTTCCCAAACTTTTGTGTGTGTGTACCACTTTAATAGGCGAGAATCTCTCGCGTACCACCTAATGGTTGGGAGATACAGTAAATATAACCCCCACCACAACTACGTAGCAGACCATAAGGATTGTAAATTGTTTTTGTTGGAGTTAGACTGCTAAGAGTCAAATAATAAAAAGTGTGTCCAGTTGTTTTATAATTTATTACAATAAGTATCCAATTCAAACATTCATAAATGACACTGTACAGATAATATTAATAAAAAGAACACTTAATAATTAAACAGAACAACCGAAGTTCAACTAACAACTTGAATGTGAAGCGTGAGCTTGAAGATTAGAAGCCAACTGAGAAATGGCTGGTTTAAGATTGCTGAGTCTCAAACGAAGAGCCTATTCCGGTATTTATTCTTGAGATAAACAAGTGAAGAAATTCAGTCATACGCAAGTACGAAGTAGTGAATGGCAGTAAAAGTCTAACTGCTTTGTCAGCTATGTCTGCATAGTCTGCATGTCTCTCAACCCAAAAGTTCACAAGAGTCATTTTTGAAAAATTTTGCCTCAGTTCTGAATCACAATTCAATTCATAAAACTGCTTCTTATCTTTGGCCTTTAACCCTTCAAGCGTGATATTGTGAAACTCTGGGCTGCACCCACAACGTGCATTATTTCTAGCCTACTCCCAATGGTTAGCGCGGTGTCATATGCATTTCGCTATAATTTCCAAACGCACTGGCAAAAGTTTTCAAAAAACACACACAATAAGAACAACATATAACATAATATTCTAAACTATTGATAACCTGGTTATCCCTGGTCAGCGGCACGTCAATACTGGGACAATATCACAGTCGCCTAATGCGTTCGTATTTCTTGGCGTTCTATCACGAATTACATCGTCAGCGTCACTATCTTCACTGGAAGTTATAGCGAACTCATCCTCTATATCGCTGTCACACTCTGAATCACTTTCGTTGGCACTAATATCGAGCAAATTAGCTATTTCTTTGTCATCAATAACTGTGCCACGACCTGCCATGTTTACAAGCAAACTCACGGTCCGCAAAAGCGGGAACACGTGTGCAGAGATCTGAAAAATAAATGACTGTGAAGATATGCGACACCTCCTGGCAATAATGAGTAGCTCGAAGTGTAGCCAAAAGTTGCCTCTTCCTGCCATCTTACGACCAAATAAATTACTATTACGAAGTCCACGTAGCGGGCGTTTCAAATTCGACGGCGCACCCTTGCGCCGTACACGCTAAGGGGGTTAAGTCCTCCGGCAACATATCAATGTTTTTATATTATTAAATTTTATATTTTTGTATTTTTCGTAAACTATGTAATATTTGTTATATTTTTGTAATATCAGCGCGTACCACTGCACCAGTACGAGCATACCACCAGTGGTACGCGTACCACAGTTTGAGAAACGCTGCCCTAGTCGAGAAGCTGCTATACCTAGCCCTGGACGCCGCTGGAGGTTCCTGTGGAGTATATTGGGGCTACAGAAATAAGATAGTCATCTGTGAAAAGAAGCTCCTGTAGATCACGTAAATGCTATTATAATAATTAATCAGGTCATATCTCAGTCAAAGTGTTTAAAAACATCAACATTCCAGTAGCCTAATATCCCGGTTTGTTAGTTGAATCGTTTGTCATAAATAAGTTATCCCAGTGTGAATAACGCTAATTTGCCGAAGCGAGTGGCGAAGGCTGGCCCGGGCCCATCCAATTAAGGTAGTGCCACACGGCCTACGACCGATTGACTACAAATGTTTCATTTAGCTCCAGTAATTGTCACCGTGTGTGCGAGATGACGCGGCAATTCAACTTCTCCGCGCGTCCTCAACTTGATGTCACACAGGTCCAATTAAAGGACATGTGCTGTTATACATTCAAATACTGGTGAGATAATAAGCAATTAGTGAAAAGGTTTTAAACAACGAACAAACAAACAAGATAACGCATCCAAACACATTTTATCTCTGCAATAGGGAGCTGGTCCTCGGAGATCCGAGGTTTGGCTCCCGGTACTTTCAGCAGTCAAACTGAACATGAACTTTACAGGCTAAAGTCGTACTTAAGATCCTGGAGTCAATTTCTGGCTCTGAAAAAAAACAAAAAAAAAAAACGTAGCCTAATTCAGGTTTGAGCCTTACGAGGCAACTCAGAGCGGTGGTGAGTTTGCTTCCCACCTCAGCCATTCAAGAAGTGATTTTACTTTGTTTATGTTCGACCCTGACTGTTGTATGTCTGAAAACTGTATCATAATGATGGCCATTATAACACTATTTTTCATTATGAAACAGTTTCTCCCACCAATCACAGCTCAAGAAACAGCTGTTTGACCAATTAGATAAGGATACCTTCGCGCATGCGCTCAAAATCCAACATGTCTGTATAAATTACCGAAAGTGCACCGTCCATATGTTCGCGTAAATAAACTGGTGAATATGAGACAAGAAATAGCACTGTACCTTAATATCTTCAAATCCAATTTCTACACAGCGCGTTGTTTTCAAACGCATTCCGTGACATTTTTACTGAATACTGGCGCTCAATCTGCACATATGGCATTGAAGCACACAGAGCGCATGCGTCGGTCGACCAGAGAGCTTGGAAATCAGAGATATCTTATACTCAGCGCAGCACCCGATCACAAAATTCTAGCGACAATCTCAACAGATATTTATGAATATTTATGTTAAAACATATAATAAAGTTATAATTATCGTCGAACATAAACAGTTGTATGCAACTCGCCTATAATGGTAATTAAGACACTCGTATGGAAATTATAAAACTCGCTAAAGCTCGTTTTATAAAGATACTCGTGTCTTAATTATAGCCATTATAGGCTCGTTGCATAATGTACTATTATGTTCGACCCTGACTATTATGTGTCTGAAAACTGTATCATAATGATGGTCATTATAACACTATTTTTCATTATGAAACAGTTTCTCCCACCAATCACAACTCAAGAAACACTTGTTTGACCAATTAGATAAGGATACCTTCGCGCATGCGCTCAAAATCCAACATGTCTATATAAATTACCGAAAGTGCACCGTCCATATGTTCGCGCAAATATGAGACAAGAAATAGCATTGTACCTTAATATACCCAAATCCAATTTCTACACAGCGCGTTGATTTCAAACGACTACGGTGACAGTTTTACGGCCAGAGAGCTTGTAACACGGAGATATGCTACCTAGCGCACCACCCGATCACAAAATTCTAGTTACTGAACAGATGAAAATGAAAATCCACAGCCTGCTTCCAGTCTCCGACCGGATCAGGAATGGAATGAATGAAGCCCCCATCTAGCGGCGATGATATGAACTGTGCCGGCTGCCGAGGCCTGACGCACTCCTCTGGGGCAATGATTAAATGAATGACAGATGAAATGAAATGATAGTGGAGAGTGTTGCTGGAATGAAATTTTGACAGGGAAAACCGGAGTACCCGGAGAAAAACCTGTCTGCCTCCGTTTTGTCCAGCACAGATCTCACATGGAGTGACCGGGATTTGAACCACGGACCCAGTGGTGAGAAGCCGGCGTGCTGCCGCCTAAGCCACGGAGGCTTACTGAACAGATATTTATGTTAAAACTTATAATAAAGTTATAATTATCGTCGAACATCAAAAGTCGTATGCAACTCGCCTATAATGGTAATTA
Organism: Meconema thalassinum; assembly: GCA_946902985.2. NCBI lineage: Eukaryota > Metazoa > Arthropoda > Insecta > Orthoptera > Tettigoniidae > Meconema > Meconema thalassinum. The sequence continues at coordinate 271,148,287 of OX336392.1, read as the reverse complement.
AGACACTCGTATGGAAATTATAAAACTCGCTAAAGCTCGTTTTATAAACATACTCGTTTCTTAATTATAGCCATTATAGGCTCGTTGCATAATATACTATTATGTTCGACCCTCACTATTATGTGTTAGAAAACTGTATCATAATGATGGTCATTATAACACCGTTTTTCATTATGATACAGTTTCTCCAGCCAATCAGAGCTCGTTCATTGACCAATTAGGTAACGATACCTTCGCGCATGCACTCAAAATCCAACATGTCGGACATAAACACAACATCGAACTATAATAAATTACCGACATGGAATACGCACCGTCCATATGTTCGCGTAAATAAACTGGCGAATATGAGACAAGAAATAGCACTGTACCGGTACCTTAATATCCCCAAAACCAATTTCTACACAGCGCGTGGTTTTGACACGACTTCAGTGACAGTTTTACTGAATACTGATTCGCAATCTGAACATATGGTATTGAAGCACACAGAGCGCATGCGTCGGTTGTTCAGAGAGCTTGGGCAAGAGAGATATACTACCCACCGCAGCACCCGATCACAATATTCTACTGTAGTGACTGAACTGATATTTATGAGTATTTATGTTAAAACATATAATAAAGTTATAATTATCGTCGAACATAAACAGTCGTATGCAACTCGCCTATAATGGTAATTAAGACACTCGTATGGAAATTATAAAACTCGCATACGCTCGTTTTATAAAAAATACTCGTGTCTTAATTATAGCCATTATAGGCTCGTTGCATAATGTACTATTATGTTCGACCCTGACTATTATATGTCAGAAAACTGTATCATAATGATGGTCATTATAACACTATTTTTAGCCTATTTTCAATTTTGAAAAAATAGGCTTATGAGATCACCTTTTGTCCGTGTGTGTGTGTGTGTGTGTGCGTGTGTGTGTGTGTGTGTGTGTGAGGTGTGTGTGTGTGTGTCCCTAATAAATTCTAAACGGCTGGAGCGATTTCAATGAAACTCGGAAAGTTCATAGCACAATTCCGGGCGACCCCAACCGTGCCCTTCAAATTTTGTTACGTCTCACCAATCCAACATGGCGGCTGTGCGAAATATTTCACCAGCATTCAATATCTCCGAAACTATTACCGATATCACCCTGGAATTTTTACGGTGATAAAGGGAACTACTAGAAGTTCACCTATGTGAATCATGAATAACTGGTAACTACAAAACCAACATGGCGGTCAAGCGAAATTGCGACATTTAAATAGACGTTTCTCGCGATTTAACCAACCAAACGCAATAAAATTTGGTACAGTATATGTTTATACACTTTGTAATGCACCGACATCTAACTTCGTTCAATTTTTTACATAACCACAAGATGGCGGCTGTGCGAAATATTTCACCGGCATTCTATATCTCTGATACTATTAGCGGTATCACCCTGAAATTTTGTACGGAGATAAAGAACACTGCTGGAAGTTCCCCTATAAGATTTTCAAAAACCGGTTAACTACAAAACAAACATGGCGGCCAAGCGAATTTGAAAATTTAAATAGACCTTTCACGCGATTCAATGCTCCAAACGCATTGAAACTTGGTACAGGAAATGTTGATACACATTGTAATGCACTGGTATCAAATTTATTTCAATTGTTTACATAACCTCAAGATGGCGGCTGTGCGAATTTTAAAATTAAGTTTTTATTTCTTTTGTCGTAATGATGCGATCGAAGTGGAAGTTTGAATAATGAACCTACGCAATAATTTTCCTTTAATGGTACATGGCTCTATGGCATATACATTTAACAATCCAACATGGGGACCATCCGAAATATTTGGACGGCTCTGAATATCTACGAATCTATTATAGCAATCAAACTGAATTTTTTAATGTTCATAGGGTTTACGAACATATGTTCATCTATAGGACTTTCATTAACATGGCGGCGATGCGAAGTAAAAATATTCACATGGACGTTTCTCGCAATTTAACCATCCGAGTGCAGTGAAACTTGGTACAGTAAATATTTAGTCGGTTCTCAATATCTAGGAATGTATTACAGCAATCAAACTGAAATTTTGTATGTTGATAATGTCAATTAACATAAGTCGGATATATGAAAATAGGCTGTATAGTTCTTCACGGAACTACTTGTTCATTATGAAACAGTTTCTCCCACCAATCACACCTCAAGAAACTGCTGTTTGACCAATTAGATAAGGATAGCATCGCACCTGTGCTGAGTTCCAAGGCCTTCTATCACTGCGTTGCCTAGTGTCATAGTGGGGTGATCGAGGAGGCCATGGTCAAATACAAGGCATTCTCTGCCTCCCATGCGCTCTGTTCAGTACATAAAACTGGCGAAATCTCGACAGATATTTATGAATATTTATGTTCGAACATAAAATAGTCATAATAATTATCGTCGAACATAAACAGTCGTATGCAACTCGCCTATAATGGTATTTAAGACACTCGTATAGAAATTATAAAACTCACATACGCTCGATTTATAAACATACTCGTGTCTTAATTATTGCCATTATAGGCTCGTTGCATAATGTATTATTATACCACTTCAACGGAACGATAATGATGGGATGGTTACTAACTTAAAGACACGGCCCGGGACTTGAAGTAAGGTACTATCCCGGCATTTTCTTGGCGGGAGTTTGAAAAACAAATCAGGGAAAAGAGCTACACTGAGGATAGTCGGTGTCAGCACCGGGATTCGAACTTACGATCTCCGGACTTGCTATAACTACCCATGTGACCGTGATGCACGATTTAACGAGCACGGCTACGTTGCGGGAAATTATGTGGAAGATAGATGTTTGTTCACATTCGTCCAAGTGTTGTGCCACTGGTGCAGGATCTGATTTCTTGGTCATATAACGCCATTTTGTTCGGTCTTTCGCATCTCCTGGCTCTAGGTCGATGATTTTAGATCTCCGATAACAGTATCCTCCCGGCGCTGCTTCGTTAGTTCATCAGAACTTTGGTCTGAGACAATTCAAGCAGTAATTTGTTTTTCATGTTTTTCATGTTTTCAACATAGCATCAAGTTCTTATCATTTCAACCGCTCAATTGTATTCAATAATCTTCGAGAGATGTTTCATTCAAGATCCAACGAAATGTTTTAATTGCAAAAATATTTTGTGTTTGATTCTACAGGACGTTTTATACCAAATTCACTATTTTTCATTATTCAATGTTGCTTATGTTTTTCGTCGTTATTTATTATTATTATTAATATCATTATTTATTTAGCATAAGCCTCCGTGGCTTACGCGGCAGCACGCCGGCCTCTCACCGCTGGGTCCGTAGCTCAAATCCCGGTCACTCCATGTGAGATCTGTGCTGGACAAAACGGAGGCAGACAGGTTTTTCTCCGGGTACTCCGGTTTTCCCTGTCAACATTTCATTCCAGCAACACTCTCCACTATCATTTCATTTCATCTGTCAATCATTTAATCATTGCCCCAGAGGAGTGCGTCAGGCCTCGGCAGCCGGCACAGTTCTCCTCGCCGCTAGATGGGGGCTTCATTCATTCCATTCCTGACCCGGTCGGAGACTGGAAACAGGCTGTGGATTTTCATTTCATTTATTTAGCATATGGCTTTTAGTACCGGGAGTGTCCGAGGACATGCTCGGTTCGCCAGAGTTTGTAGCTGCTTGGCACTTGGGGTGAGCTACAAGTACCGTCACATGTGGACGAGATGAAATGAATGAAGATGAATGAAACTGATCAAGTTCAATTTCAGACGTCACTGACACCCAGAGGCGAACTTTGGAACTTGATAGAGCGTTTCTAGCCAAATAACCTACAAATTTAGTTACACACTACCAATTGTAGTGGTAGGTTCTTTTTCATACCATGAATCTATGACATGGGCCCGCCGACTTTCCTTATCCTCTGCAGGAAGGCATACTGAAGGATTTTAACGCTCTTAAAAATCCGACGTTTTCGACCGGGTTTGAACCCGCGATCTTGGGCTTAGTAGTTCAGCATGCTACCGACTACGCCACCGAAACCGCATTTCGTAGTTCAATCAGCGATATTGGTGATGAACTAATTTCAGTTTGAAACATTTAGAAATAATTAATATTGTCTTCCTGTATTGACTAGGCGAAATAATTTATTCAAGAAAAGTTTGATGCTATTCAGTTGGTCTACTCGATTGCACCCAAAATGATATGGGTTATGCCCTAATTCTGAAATATTACCCGAGATTAATAAATTCACCATCAGATTCACCCATATTTTCAGACATAGATTTTATAGCCTAAGTGTAATGTATCTGATGATGATCGTTTGACGATCGAAACTGGTCAGCCAAGTGTATTTATTAATCTCATGTAATTTCTTTCAGGATTAGGGAATAACCCATCTCATTTGGGTACAATCGTGTTGACCAACTGAAAAGCACCAAACTTTTTTTTACTAAGGCAACACTGAGAAAATGGCTTCCAACTCCATAATATATTGAAATAGTTCTTATTACAGTAGAACGTGGCTAAATCGAACTTCTATAATTCGAATTTTTCTCTTGGTCCCTAGCATTTTATATACAATCAATGCTAAAAAAATCGTGGTTAATTCGATTTATATTTTGGATAATTCGAAGTTTTTACGTGTAAAAAGCCGATCGAAAGCCAAACAGTTGGGTCAGGAATTTCTGAAAAACGACGTATCATTGGCATGCGGCCCCTATTCGATGGTTTTGCCTACATGACTAACAATACCCCTTCGACGCTCCTTCCAAGGTCAATGCACAACCCCTCCTCCTACCACTGTTTTGCAACGCTCCACATCTCATAACTCTTAACAGTGTCATCCCTTACACCTGTCTGGTAGTGCGTGCTAACTGGTCTGATTGGACTTGTGGTTGTTGTTTACAAGTTTGGTTATGCCTGTGTTTTAAAGTGTGTGTACAGAACTAAGATGTCGTCATGAAAGCCTCGGGTTCCATAAACAACTTTGACTTTGGCGGAGAAAAAAAGCGGTGATTAAAGAAGTGGAAAAGGGAATGAAGGAAAAAATCTGAAATTGCAAAGGCTTTCGGGATTCCTCCAAACACGTTGTCAACATACCTAAAAAATAAAGACAAAATTCTCGGTTATGAAAATGAGAGTGCCAAAGGCCGAAAAGGTTTGAGGGAACCGGAAAATTTGAATTTGAATATTTTCTCTACCCTTTTCAAAGAACTTTCATAATTCGAATTTTTGGATAATTCGAAATTTTTTACTGGTCCCTTGAGGTTCGAATTATCCAAGTTTCACTGTATTATCAGCACGTCAACACGTACCCAGAGTAAATATGATTAGATTCATGTCTTTCTACAACTATGTAAGAACACATGACCATCGTGCCAACTATAGAGAAAATGAGATGAAGGCCCTTCCCTGTTACGATCACATCCAAAGTGCAGCATATGGTAAAGTTGCCAACTCCGTTCTCCATTTTCAATTTTAAATGTCTCAGTCCAGCTAACGAAGCAGCGCCGGGAGGATAAATTACTGTTATTGGAGATCTAAAATCATCGACCTAGAGCCAGGAGATGCAAAAGACCGAACAAAATGGCGTTATATGACCAAGAAATTAGATCCTACACCAGTGGCACAACACTTGGACGAATGTGAACAAACATATCTATCGTCTACATAATTCTCCCGCAACGTAGCCGTGTTCATCGTGCATCACTTTCACTTGGGCAGTTGTAGCAAGTTCGGAGATCGTAGGTTCGAATCCTGGCGCTGACACTGACTATCCTGAGTGTAGCTATTTCCCTGTTTTTTTTATTCGCACTCCCTCCAGGCAAATGCCGGGATAGTACCTTACTTCAAGTCCCGGGCCGCCTACCCCAACCCTGTCCCTGATACAGTTCCACACACTAATACAGTCATCACAGGAATACAGGTTATCAGACAAGTCCAACATACACCCAACTACACGGGATGATGACCAAGATGGCCCTAGACCCTCAAGTGAATTAACAACAACTCCCTCGAGGAAATTAGTTCAATTTTGCAGTAGATTTATCGTTCATGGTGTATATTTTCATAAACGATGTATCGCAGGTATTTATAATGGTGATGATGATGATGATGATGATGATGATGATGATTTTTGTTTTAAGGGGCAGAACAGCGAGGTTGTTTGCTTCTCGTAACATAGTTAAATATACAAATTTCAGTTGGTTAAACTATTTCAGGTGGATACCTAAATACGAAAATCAGTCTAATGTGAATGAAGCAAAAGCTAAAATTAGTCTAATAACTATAATAACAAACCAACATATACCGATAATAAAAATTAGAATTACAAAATAAAATAGAAAATGTACTTTGAGTCACGGAAATCTTGAAACCCGCTGTCACTTAAAAGCGAGTAACATGATCAGCAGTCAGCATGTCATCGGCGTATTTTGCAGACCAAGGTTTCTTTAAAGATCAACAAGATCCAAACACTTTCCCAGGTATTTAAAGTACTGGTCATTTTAATAGTTAATGCATTCAGGTGCAATGATACTTGGCAGTAAGGTTAATGAATGACTGTCATGAACATTGAGATGAATAATTCACCATTTACTATCGTACAAAACTCGAATTGAAGTTACATAAAACCAATTGTCTCGCGCTCTAATTTGAGGAAACATCATCGTGTTCACTAGGGAAAATAACCTTACTGCATCACAAGGAATTCAAAAGGTTCAACTATCTTGCGAAACACTTGTTAATTCGTTCCGGGACCACATGTGCACAACATAGTGAATGATTTGTGGGATGTTAAAGAACGTGTATAGGTATCTGCATCCAAACTAGATGTTAAAACTCCACCGGTAAGGTTTTGTATTGCATTTTAAAAATACATATTTGAAACGGTTCAATATACGTAGATTTTACTGAAGAGTGAAGACTTGGCAGTTTCTGTCATTGTTCAAGTGCTTAGACAGGGTAAGCTTTGTGCTTAGTGGCAATGGGAAGCTCCCAGATATTGGTTGATGGCTATTATGATTTCCGTAATACTAATGGATATTTGAGGCCTTGATATCGCCAGAATCAGAAATGAAGATTGTTGTAGCGAATGTTATGCCATCGTAATATAATTTACTTAATCTTTAATCAGCTGCACATCTATATAGAAGGCCCAATCAGAAAGAATAACCCCGAATGCTCCTCAGTACTTGCTCACCTGATGAGATAAAACTGAGCAATTCCCTGCAAAGCAGGAGGCCATAGCCCTTATGGGATTTGTAAGGCTATTTATTTATTTATTTATTTAAAACCAATTCGACCCAACCACATTCTGTGTTTCTTCAGGTCATGCCCAGCAGTGGTAGTCTTAACGTGAAGCAATAACATCGTAAAATAATATTATACCCTATGTGAATGTCGTAAAAAGCTTGCTTTGAAAATTAAAACATATGACAAACAAGTATCGGGTGACATTACACAGGTTTAATGTCCCTACTAGAGAGCTCACTGACACCAACATTCCGGCTTCAGAGACAGCTTTGCATTTAAAGATTCCGTCTATTGCTTTGCAGTGCGATTCATGCAACACCATCTGAGGTAAGACCCATAAAATATCACTGGCAACAAATCACGTGAGGCAAATCAGAAACAAAGGAACACACAATGCGCATTAACCACAAATATTGTATTTTAATGATTGTTTCATTTATAAACCGGCAGTAGTGGCTACGCTGGCTAAAGCGCAGCATTAGGTCATGGGGCCAAGCTCTCTGCTGACTCGGTAGACGCGTGGATTCGAGCCCCACCGTCGGCCGTCCTTGAAATGGTTTTCCGTGGTTTCCCATTTTCAACACAAGGAAAATGCTGGGACGGTACCTTCTGACAGGCCACGGCCGCTTCCTTCCACATCCTTGCCCAGTTTCATTCACCATCATTCATTTCATCTCTCATTAACTCCTCTCATGAGGTTGGCGTCAGGAAGGGCATCCGGCCGTAAAAATCATCGCCAAAAAGACTTCCATCGCATCTCATCCCCGACCCCGTTGGAAAACGGGAATAAATAAGGGGTAGACATACAATGATTGTTTTATTTATATTTTAAGACCCATTGATATGAAGTACATCATACCTCATATAAGTTAACCGTATCGACATATAAATTAAAATACCTACTGTTTGAATAGGTAAAATACATTTATTCCACCTCAAGTCAATACTATATTGAAACTAAATGACATACAGGGTGTTTTAAGAAAGTATCCGATATTTTAAGAGGTGAAAGTATGGATCCAAACTTGAATAAAATGTCCAATAGACATGGGTGCTACAGCGCCTACTTTCTGAAATAATAACACTTGTTCATACGAGATGCAGACTATTAGATAAAACCAGCCACAGGGGGATAAATCCAGCTCAACATCACGAATAATAAACAAAACGAATGTCTGGTTGTGAATGTGTTGTTGTCTTGGCACTCCGTCAAGCAAGGTTAGTTGTGTGGTACACGTTGTGTATATTTAGTGTGCATTACTCTGATCTTTGGTTTCGTACAGTAGTGTCTGACTAACTTTGAAAGCAGAGGGATGCATTGCAGTGAATGGACATCACACTGAACACCTCCTTTGGTCAAGTGTTCAGATCTCAGAAAGTAGGCACTATTGAACCCGTGTTTAATATACATGCTGTTCTGGTTTTGATTCATAATTTTATCTTCTAAAATAACGGACGCTATTTTAAACACCCTGTATATTTACCAGTTTTGGTTAACTTGTAACTATCCTCAGATAAAATGAATTTATAATAACATTAAAATAAGAGCATCAATGTAATCTAAACTAAACACTAAAATAATAATATTCACTATCCGTTGAATAACCTTCACAATATTAACTGAAATCTGCGTAAAATTATGTTAGAATCAGAAACAAACAATACCGTCTATCTTGATACTGCAGTATTTGATGAATTATTATAATCATGGTAAAATATATTGCAAATTTTGTTTAAAAATCAGATCTGCTACATTGGACTATTTAATGAAATTGTTTTAAAAAGTATTGAAAATATTGCTTATAAAAACTTTGAAGTTCAAAACTAACGAAATGTATCTGCTCGTTAACCGCAACTAAAGTCATTTAGTTTCAAAATAGTATTGACTTAAGGTGTAATAAATCTATATTACCTATTCATAGGTATTTTAATTAATATATTTAATGAGTCAAGGTGATTGTTGTTGTTGTTGTTGTTGTTGTTGTTGCAGTTTCATTCGAAGGGCTTTATCATCGTGATCATTCAGCCCCGTGTACTTGGGTGTGGTGGAATTTTGTCTAATAATCTGAGTCATTGTTATGGCTGTATTACTGCGTGTATTTCTAATTCAGGTGAGGATTGGGAAAAAATAAGCCATTGCATTAATTTAGGACCCATCCCGCTATTTGCGTGGAGTAGAAGTGGAAATCCACGGGAAACAACTTCCAGGATGGCTGCGGTAGGAATCAAACCAACCTCTTTTCAGTTTCGTCTCACTAGGCTGAGTGTACCCCGTTCCAGCCCTCAGACCAGAATTAAATTTATTCGCAGAGCCGGTAATCTAACCCGGGACTCCGCGGTAACAGCCAAGAAGAGAGAGAGATACACTATAATATAACCACTTTAATTACTGCGATATCGACATGTCTTTAAAATCTTGTCCTTCAATTCATTTTTCAAAAACCCAGTTGCTATAATCAGTTTCTAACATTCACTCATCGCATCTATTATACATTATCTTTGCAAAATTGTCTTATAACTTGAAATTTGTTAAACTATAACTATAATATTCTTCGGTGAAAAAGGGTTCCCGCTGTAAATAAATAAATAAATAATGTATATATTGCTAGTGTATATTACCTAAATCCGATGGTCGCTGAAGACAACCCGCAAAGAAGCTCGGTCCACGAAGCGACACTATTCCACATTTCAGAACGATTTACTGTCAACAAAAATATCACCAACACAAAACATACACTTTTCTCAATTCACATTTTATCTCTCCGATTCTCTGTCTGAACTCAATCCACTGCCCACGACGACTGAGTGAATTCTGCACGGGTCGTTGGCTATCGTGTTGAAATATGGGCTGACCAAATTGACCAAAGCAATTAAAATATTTACTAAATTATTATAGCTGGAATTATAGTAACTTACAAGAGAGTAACAATTTTCTTCGTTAGAATACATCTTCAGGTCTGGAAACTTATAATTAAGACAGAGTAGTGGCACGCAATTCGTGTTTTATTTTGTTAAGACTCACGTTTGGTTCTCACAGATCCGGAACATTAGTTCACAAGCAACACAAACTAAGATGTTATGTGCCGCTTACTGACCCCCCCCCCCCCCCCCACCACTTCTCAGGAAGGCCAGTGATGCATTGGTGTCGGGGATTGTCAAAGGAAACAGCGTAAGTGTCGACGTAGGAAATTTATACCTTGTCAGATATAACAAGTTAACTTGGTTTGAGCAAAAAAGAGATACATTTCTTGCACAAGTTATAATATATTTTATTCTAGATTGGTGGTGTTAAACTATAATGAGGTAGTGTTACATAGACACAAAATTAATTTAAAGACGACAATAAATTTTAAATTAACTAGCAGTTGATAATTTCTTTCCTATCACCCCGGAGGTCCGGGTTAGATTCCCGGCTGTGCCAAGAAATTTAATTCTGGTCTTAGGGCTAGAACGGGATATACTCAGCCTCGTGAGGTAAAACTGAGGTGGGTTTGATTTCCACCTCTGACACCCTGGAAGTAGTTTTCAGTGGTTTCCCACTGCTATTCCATGCAAATACCAGGATGGTTCCTAACTTAAGGCCACGGCCGCATCCTTTCCAATCCTTAAGCTGAATTACAAAAACAGACACTTCTACAGTCATCACACTAACACAGGTTGTCAGATCACTTCTACACACACCGAAGTACACGGGGCTAAATAAGAACAATGTCGAAGCCCCTCAAGTGAAACAACATCAACAAAGTAATTTATTTCATTTCTATGGATTTTTTTTCGTCTTCTTCAAAAGTAGTGTAATGGCCTGCGTTGCGATGTTGACAATTCATTTTAAAGGCTTCAGACAAGCTGGTCATCAGCTCCATGTATTTGAGTTTGCATTGAATTTGTCAGATAACTTGTGTCCCTTTGGTGACCGTAGCAGTGTGTATACCTGTGATTATTAGTGTCGGGGATTGGAGTTGGTGCTCCGAGACTTGAAATAAGGTTCCATCTCAGCATTATCTTGTTTTTATACTTTGGACTTTGTATATATTCTATACTTATCTTTCTTATTTTAGATTTATTCTACTATTACAGTAATTTGTTAAGCTTTATATATACCATCCTTGTAAGTCGATCAAGCATGGACTGTAAAGTAACTGTTGTTAATTTTTATCTTCTTTTACGTGCCTTTATTTTGTGATAAATTAGTATGAAAATGGTTCATACATTGGAAATAAAAATAAAGCCCTAAAAATTCTGAGGGTCGATAGAGTCATCTAATAATCAACCACGGAATGACTGAAAATCAGACGAAATTCCGAGATCTACATTAAAGAACACACAGTAATCGGGTTCTTCTTACAGTTTTAGCAACATTTTTGGATGATATTTGATATTCTAATATGAAAGTAACACCATCTCGACTTACCTACATTATGCTTAAAGAAAGCTTATTTATGGAAGATATGAGGTTACGACTGCACCTACTGAATACGAAGGTAATGTGAGAAAGCCTGTACAATTTTGCTTGAGAAAAGGAACGAAATCTAGAATGAGTTCTATGCAACAGATACAATACTAACAAAAGACTGGAAACAGGCATCACCAAAAGATTGCATTACCCAAATGAGGTATGTACAGTATATGCGAACTGTGAAAGGAACACTGTCCCCGATATCATGCCAATATGTGTAAAAAGAGAAAAAATATTGAAAATGAAAATGAATATCGTAACTTAAAAATGTATTTCCTTCATATAATGTATTTCCTTGGCTATTAACTGCAATAAATATTTGATTGATATTCTAAATTACCTGATTTTCAATTCTGAACTTTTTATGAGAAACCCTATATTATATTATTATTTTAAATGATTATATCGACTTTGCTGGGGTCTGGCGGTACGTTACAGTGACGGGACGAAATGTACCGAGAATGCACTGAGGTGTGTGACGTCATAGTACTGCTTGAACTTCCTCGTTTCCACGCGCGCTCCAGTGAGCGTGACGTCATCCAGCCAGCTACCTCTTTTGACCTTTGTTTGCACTTGCTTTTTTATTATTATTATCATTATTATTAATATTATTATTTTTGGACGGACTTGGAGTTCATGCAGTATTTGTAGCATTTAAAATGATATAAAGTCCAGTCTTTCAGACTGACTATCAGTGTTCTTAAATAACTTTATTCTCTTTGTAAGGATGTCAATTTAATTACATTATTTTATATTTGATTATACTACAGTCGAACATTGATATCTCGAAGTGCTTTCGGAAATACAGTAAAATTACTTCGAGCTATCAAAAATGTGAGATATAGAAGTACATGAAAAATGGGGTTCAATTATCATAAATACATAAACAGTCAACTGTTGCGACGTAAAGCTGTTATTGTCTACTCATGCAGGGTTAAATGTTGCTGTGCAAATATAGCAGATACATTTCGATTAGTTTTACTGTATGTATTTTCCGTCCCTTAAAAAAATGTGACTCCTGCATAGCGCTATAAATCATGTGTTTAATTTTCATAATGGTTGACAGCATATTAGCTGGAATTCCGAGCATAATAAGCTGCTGACAAAAATTGACAGAAATACACAGTCCATGTACCCTACACAACTGAATCGATATTTTAATTCCCATGTCACACTTAAAGAACGTAATTCAACTGCATTGTCACCCCAACTTCGACTCTAAGACACATATTTTATATCTGGGAAACAAAATAGCATTCGAATTATCGAAATATTCGAGTAATAGTGGCCAGGAAGTTTAAATATCTGGGTTCCTACGTGCACAGTAATAGTGGGGTGATTATGCAGAAAAGAGTTTCACATCTGGCAACCAATGCGCACTTTTGGATTCAGATAGTACATGGGTAGACGAGTCTGAAAAGCCCGGGACACACATTTTTCTGGCCCTCTAGCGGTGTTGGTGACGTAATCAATATGGCCGCCAAAAGTTTGATAGAAGCTTCTACATTCCCCGTTATAGCTGTTTTCCTTTTTTATATTAACATAATAGTTAGTGATTATGAATCAGGAGAAAACGCGCTTTCCAACGGTATATTTGATTTCATTGTTTAGCTTCACAATATTTTAAAAAACTATTAGAAATTTTATTATTTATTTTGATTTTGATTTCTTCAACGCATTTTGCTAAATAACTTGAAATTCGTTACATGTAGCTGAAAACGTGTCGTATACTTTATTTTTCGTCAAGGAATTACCTTTCCAACGGTATATATTACCTCTGTTTTATCGTTAACAGTTGCTAAACATCTGCCAATTCAATGTAGCGTTGCACGAGTCGTTATCGTAACTATGCAATTTATATAGGCCCCGAAAAGTAATAGAGCGTCTTAATAACTATTTAACTAGTAGACAATAATTACTGTATTATAATGTATATGTAAAATAATAATAATAATAATAATAATAATAATAATAATAATAATAATAATAATAATAATAAAGAAAATACCTTCTAAAAACGTGAAAAATATAATAATACATAGGATTTCATTCAGTAATACTAAATGTGTATATATTTTCCAGGCAGACGTTGTGTGAGGAAGTTCAACATGTAAAGAAGTTATTGCTTTCGTGTATGTAATAGAAATTACTCAATCTTGTCAAGGAAGAAGAAACATGAATTGTTTGATGCTACAACTCATCCAGTGGTGGCTCCGTTTGTATGGGACCTGTGTTTGTTATGCCAGAAGAATTCAAGAGAACGATTAATCATCCCAAAATATGAAGGGATGTATATCAATGGCGAAGAATCTTGAAATTTTTCCTGATCATGGTCAGAAGTTTGGACCAGTTGGACGATGGCGTTGTCTTTCACAGACATTAGCAGCCCATGGAGCGAAATATCATAAATCTTTCAAAAATAAATACGATAGTCAAAAAGCGGAAAGACTATCTGCTGAAAAAAGAACAGAAAGGACGTCCTCATTGCTCAGATCAAACTCCATCTAGATCAAAGTTAACAACAAGATCATCATTATTTTGTTCAGATGTAAAAGCAAGAAGTTCCGTGAAGAACTATACAGCCTAATTTTCATGCCAATGATTATTCTACAGAATATGAACCTATCTAGAATAATGACGAAATTAAGTTGGTAATATCGAAATATCTAATTAGTTCAAAATATACCTGGTATAATGTAGCCTAATAGAGCACTACAGTTGGCAGCCCTGGTGACTGAATATATTCTTAGTTCCATCTCTTAAAGTACAGAATACAAAATTTGGTTGAAGTCCAATGGACGTTACATGCAGTTAGACACTGGATCTATCAGCACGCGTAAAAGCATGTTGCCAACAATGTCATGCGTGTGCTGGTCAGAAATAATCTGAAATATTATGATATCTTGTTGTGCCAATTTTGGATGAAATCCATTTGTAAGTATAGAAGTTACATGTATTTTAAAATTGGACATATCAGCAGGCATAGAATCATGTTGGCAGCACTGCCTTGTATTAATTACTCCAAATTAATCTAGAATGTCAGGTGCTTTACGTGTGCAAAGTATAGAGCTGTTGGCTTGCATACTTTCTGATATATTAATATTAGGGCCAAAAAAAAGACAGCATTTATTAACAGTTGGCAGCCCTGATTGCTCTTAACAATACTTATAGTCATATCTGTTATGGTACACATAGCACATACGAAATTTGGATGAAATCCAACTGATAGTATAGAAGTTACATGTATTTAAAAATTGGTACTATCAGCAGGCTTAGAATCATGTTGGTAGAACTGACGTATATAAGTTAATCCAAATTAATCTAAAATGTCAGAATATACGTGTGCATAGTTTAAAGCTGTTGGATTGCATACTTTCTGATATATTGGTATTTGGATAAAAAAAAGAGAGAGCAATTATTAACAGTTGGCAGCCCTAGTGGCTCTTAAGAATACCCACAGTCATATCTGTTTATGTACAGATATTACATACAAAATTTGGTTGAAATCCAATTGATAGTGTAGAAGTTATATGCTTTTAAACATTGGACCTATCAGGAGGCTTAAAATTATTTTGGCAACACTGTCATGGTTGGCCTCCTGGAAATTAAACTGAAATAGTCTTATCTACATGTGTGCCAATTTTGGAATAGCTCCCATGCATACCTTGCAAGATATCCAACATGGAGCTAAAATTTCGAGTGCGTTTTTTCAGCAGTTGGTAGCACTGACATCATTTTCAAATATGGACGTGAGATATTCCGGTGCACATCTTTACTCATACTAAATTTGGCTTTGATTGCTGCAGCCGTTTAGGAGTTGATAGGGGGACACACACACACACAGCCAGACAGACAGACAGACAGACCGACAGACAGACAGACAGACAGACACACATTTTCTCGGATCTATCTCATAAGTCTACTTTTTCCTCATTTTTGCAAAATGTGAAAAGTAGGCTAAAAATCTGTTTTGTGATGAAGGAGTTGGTAGAGAGAAGCTTGTGACTGCATCCACGCTGGGTATTAGGTCTACAATAAATGCATAGTCATGCTCTACAATCACAAGACGAAAAACTGTTAAATACGTTATCGTCAACAGATTTGGTAGCAATAGAAGCCAAATACCACAAACTATGCTATACTCGCTTTCTAACACGTGCAAGTGCTGCTGAACGTTCTTGAAAAGAAGATTACCATAATCCTAAAGCAGTTGTTTAAGGTACAGTTATAACGAAATTGGTTCAACACATGCAGGATTTGTACTTATCTAGCAGTACATCTACCGTTGTCAGCATGATAAGTTGTATAATTCATTCAAGAACTCAGGAATAGATGAGAAAGACATTCTGATCATCATTAATTTATACTGGGGTCAAAAGGCTAGTATCAGAATTGATGGACATATAACGAGATCAGTGGAAATAATGCGTGGTGTGAGACAAGGATGCATTCTTTCACCGCTTCTTTATAATATATATGCAGAACAGATTTTCTCTGAGGCACTTGATGGCATTCAACTAGGTATTAAGGTCAATGGTAATTATATTAATAATATACGGTACGCAGATGATACTGTATTGATTGCAAATAGTTTCGAAGGATTTAAAGAGATTGTTACTATGGTGTATCAAAAGAGTAAACAAGATGTTCAGTAAAGAACATATAGCCTACTTTCTCCTAAATGCATGGGTATTGTTATATCTCTTTGTCCTTCTCAAGGAGTATGATTGAATGTTGTTGTAGTAGCTTGTTGAAATACAACGTGCTATAGGGATATTAAACATGAATATGAGGTGCCCTTTGCTAGTGCTACCTCTGTACCAAATTTCGTTCAATTCGGTTTCACCGTGTTTTAATTGATAGGGGGAATCGATTTGCACACATACTTGGCCACCATCTGCAAACTATTGGGCTGATGTTCTTGCAGTTTTGTCAGAATATGTTTCCCACATAAAGATATGGTGTTGAAAAATTTGGTAGAGACTAGATTATTAGGTTGGTCGTAATTACATTTTAGCTTTTAACATTTGGGTGGCCGCGATTACGTTTCCGTCAAGAAAGCGGTGATATAAAACATGATAGTGAGGTGCCCTTTGCTAGTGCTACCTCTGTACCAAATTTCGTTCCTTTCGGTTTCACCGTGTTCGAATTGATAGGGGGAATCGATTTTCACACAAAGATGGCCGCCATCCGCAAACTATTAGGCGAATGACCTATTAGATTGGTCAAAGGATGCTCCCTCCATAAAGGTATGTTGTTGCAAGGTTTGGTAGAGATCGGATGGTTATGTTAGTCATAATTTGATTTGAGCTTTGAACATTTGTGTGGCCGCCATTACGTTTCAGTCAAGATGGCGGCGATATAAAACATGACACTGAGGTTACCTTTGCTAGTGCTACCTCTGTACCAAATTTCGTTCCATTCGGTTTCACCGTGTTTGAATTAATAGGGGGAATCGATTTTGACACAAAGATGGCCGCCATCCGAAAACTATTAGGCTAATGACCTATTAGATTGGTCAAAGGATGCTCCCTCCATAAAGGTATGTTGTTGCAAAGTTTGGTAGAGATCGGATGGTTATGTTAGTCGTAATTTGACTTAAGCTTTGAACATTTGTGTGGCCGCCATTACGTTTCTGTCAATATGGCGGCGATATAAAACATGACACTGAGATGCCCTTTGCTAGTGCTACCTCTGTACCACATTTCGTTCCATTCTATTTCACCGTGTTTGAATTAATAGGGGGAATCTATTTTGACACAAAGATGGCCGCCATCCCCAAACTATTAGGCTAATGACCTATTAGATTGGTCAAAGAATGATTCCTCTATAAAGGTATGTTGTTGCAAAATTTGGTAGAGATCGGATGATTAGGTTAATCTTAATTTGATTTAAGCTTTGAACATTTGTGTAGCCGCCATTACGTTTCCGTCAAGATGGCGGCGATATAAAACATGACACTGAGGTGCCTTTTGTTAGTGCTAGCTCTGTACCAAATTTCGTTCCATTCGGTTGCACCGTGTTCGAATTAATAGGGGGAATCGATTTTCACACAAAGATGGCCGCCATCCGCAAACTATTACGCTGATGACCTATTAGTTTGGTCAAAGAATGCTCCCCCCATAAAGGTATGTTGTTGCAAAATTTGGTAGAGATTGGATGATTAGGTTAGTCGTAATTTGATTTAAGCTTTGAACATTTGTGTGGCCGCCATTACGTTTCCGTCAAGATGGCGGCAATATAAAACATGACACTGAGGTGTCCTTTGCTAGTGCTACCTTTGTACCAAATTTCGTTCAATTCGCATTCACCGTGTTCGAATTGACATTCAGAGTACACACGCTCACACACACACACACACACACACACAGACACACACACACACACACATACACACACACAGACAGACACACTTTTTTCGTCATGTGTTGATCTCATAAGTCTACTTTCATTTTTTGCAAAAATCGAAAGTTGGCAATAAATATGGCCTTGACCTCAACATTAAGAAAACAAAATATATGATAATATCGCAAAAACCAGCATTGTCACAAGTCCTTTTAGACGATGGACATCAGATTGAGCGAGTCAAGAGTTTGGTTTATTTAGGACAGAATATTAATGAGAATTGGGATCCTTCGGTTGAAATAAGATGCCGTATAGAGAAGGCTAGATCCATCTTGATGACAATGAAACAACTACTATGCTGTCGAGATCTCAGTATGACGCTTAAGAAAAGAATTGTGAAGTGTTATGTTGTCTCCACCCTTCTTTATGGTGTTGAAGCTTGGACCTTGTCCGTAGCTACAGAAAAGAAGATTCGAGCTTTTGAAATGTGGATATACCGGCGGATTCTTAAAATTTCGTGGACAGAACATGTGAGTAATGCCGAGGTTCTTCAGCGTGTGAGCAGCCAACCTGAGCTGTTAAACACAGTTAAGAAGAGGAAATTGGAATACTTGGGACACATAATGAGGAATCCAAAATACCGTCTGCTCCAAGTTATACTCCAGGGTAAAATTGAAGGTCAGCTTGGACCGGGAAAGAGATGAATAACTTGGATGGATAATTTAAGAACGTGGTTTGGACTGTCTTCCACGGAACTCTTCAGGATTGCACAGGATAAGAAGGTGTTAGCCATGGTGGTAGCCAACGTCCGTATTGGATAAGGTAGAAGAAGAAGAAGAAGAAGAAGAAGCAGTACTTCACCAGTGTTCAAACTTTCTTATCTTACCAAATTAATGCTTCAGCGCATGATTCAGATGGGAATGCCAACTGACGAAAAAAATGTCAATAGAACACGTCTCAAGGAACAATTATTAGCATTTGTACCTGGTCTGAGAGCAGATAAATCAGGACGTGAAATTATGTTCAGTTTCGAAGGGGATGTGGTGATGCTATACGCGATGCCTGTGCATTTAACGACTTCAGTGATGGTATGTGTCTAGGACGGCAGTGGGTATATTACGAAGACAACTTTGAAGATTTTCCTAAATTTGAAGGATCCTATAAGAATGCATTCACTGCTTCCACATCTGTACCTGATGTCATTTTGCATTTTGTACGTATGTTATTAGAGAGTCCCAATATTGACTCGGATGTCTCAACAGAAATATCTGGACATAATGCAGGCTTGTCAATTGCCCAACTTATTAGAGACAACTTCACTAAGCATAACAGAAAAGAAAAAGTTCAGAGTATACGTCATCCTCTGGAGAGCATGACGTTGAATTGTAGGCCCAATACCCAGCGTGAATGAGGTCACAAGTTTCTCTCTACCTTCTCCTTCATCGTAAAACATAAAAAACTTTTTTTTACATCTGAACAAAATAATGATGATCTTATTGTTAACTTTGATGTAGACGGAGTTTGATCTGAGCAATGAGGACATCCTTTCTGTTCTTTTTTCAGCAGATAGTCTTTCCGCTTTTTGACTATCGTATTTAGTACTAATAAAACTATTAATAATGTCCGTATTTTCAATACAATATTAATGTCTTAATGTATATTTGGGCTGAGGAAGTACAGACGACTGTACGAAACAAGTACCCAGTTGTATAAGTAGATTATTAACATTGTATTGAAAAGATGAACATTATTAATAGTTTTATTAGTGAACATATTCAATACGGACCTAAAATGGAGAATATTGCTCTTATCGTATATAGATTTGAAAGATTTATGATATTTTGCTCCATGGGCTACTAATGTCTGTGAAAGACCACGTCCATCGTTCAACTGGTCCAAACTTCTGACCACGATCAGCAAAAATTTTAAGATTCTTCGCCATTGATATATACCCTTCATATTTTGGGATGATTAAGCGTTCTTTTGAATTCTACTGGCATAACAAATACAGGTCCCATACAAACGGAGCCACCACTGGGTGAGTTGTAGCATCAACCAATTCATGTTTCCTCTTCCTTGACATGATTGAGTAATTTCTATTACATACACGAAAGCAATAACTTCTTTACATGTTGAACTTCCTCACACAACGTCTGCCTGAAAAAGAAATACTCATTGAGTATTACTGAATGAAATCTTATGTATTATTACATTTTTCACGTTTTTAGAAGGTATTTTCTTTATTATTATTATTTTTATTATTATTACTATTATTATTATTATTATTTTACATATACATTATAATACAGCAATTATGTGCCACTAGTTAAATAGTTATTAAGACGCTCTATTACTTTTCGGGGCCTATATAAATTACATAGTTACGATAACGGCTCGTGCAACGATACATTGTTTTGGCAGATTTTTAGCAACTGTTAACGATGAAACAGAGGTAATATAAACCGTTGGAAAGGTAATTCCTTGACGAACAAAAAAGTATAGGACACGTTTTCAGCTACATGTAACGGATTTCAAGTTATTTAGCAAAATGCGTTGAAAAAATCAAAATCAAAATAAATTATAAAATTTCAAATATTTTTAAAAAATATTGTGAACCTAAACAATGAAATTAAATATACCGCTGGAAAGCGCGTTTTCTCCTGATTCATAATCACTAACTATTATGTTAATATCAAAAAGGAAAACAGAGCTATAACGGGGAATGTAGAAGCGTGTCTCAAACTTTTGGCGGCCATATTGATTACGTCACCAACACCGCTAGATTGCCAGAAAAATGTATGTCCCGGGATTTTCAGACTCGTCTACCCATGTACTATCTGAATCCAAAAGGGCGCATTGGTAGCCAGATGTGAAATATTTTGTCATAATTTTCAGCAGTCACCCCACTATAATGGGGGACTGGAAGCTTAAATACGGAACAGCACAGGGTAAACAGTGGTTGGATGAACAGGAGGAAACTGACAAGGGAACGGATTGCGGTGTAAAATTCTAATCTGGTTGAAATTTAGTACACAATATTCCTACAAAGTTGTTCAATGACGCAGTAAAAACCTCCAGGACACTTCGAATTTTGAACGCCAATATTAAACGCCGAAAACCTGCCGGGTGACGGAATGAGCGAGGAGGTGGGAAGAGGTAAAGCTGACCTTGAATCCTAGCAGCACACGATGGCTCCCGACCACCAGGCTGCGACCTGCCGTGCTGAGTTGCATTCCCCACCTTCCACCTACCACCTTCCCTTCATCCCGTTACTCCCTATCAGTTCGGTAGGACTATGTAAAACAAAAGTGATGTTTCGGATGAACAGGTCCCAAATTGGTCCGTCATTAAGCCATGTAAGTGTGATTTTTTTTTTGTCGTGTAGCCTCCTGAGAGGCCGAGTGCAGGTCTTTCTAGTCGACGCCCGTGGACGACCTGCGCGTCGGGATGAGAAATGGAATGGATGAAACTGGGCAAGGATGTGGAAGGAAGCGGCCGTGGCCTGTCAGAAGGTACTGTCCCAGCATTTGCCTGGTGTTGAAAATGGGAAACCACGGAAAACCATTTCAAGGACAGCCGACGGTGGGGCTCGAACCCACGCGTCTACCGAGTCAGCAGAGAGCTTGGCCCCTTGACCTAACGCAGCGCTTTAGCCCGCGTAGCCACTACTGTCGGTTGTAAGTGTGATAATTTAATTTTGTCTGTTTTAATTTTACTGACACAGACAAGAATTAATGTTAAAAACTTAACTTTACAGTCAAAACATTTACAAATGTCAGAAAGAGACAACGACGATGTTCAATTGGTACACCTTTTAAATTTTAATCCTTGGATTGTGGTAGTTAGTCTACAAAGCTCCTTGGCTGAAAGTGATCGCCATGAAAGCTGTTGGCCGGGAGCCATCGCGTGCTGCTAGGATTCAAGGTCAGCTTTACCTCTTCCACCTCCTCGCTCATGTCGTCACCCGGCAGGTTTTTGGCGTTCAATATTGGCGTTCAAAATTGAAAGTGGTCCGTGCGATTTTCAATATGTCATTGTACAACTTTGTAGGAATATTGTGTACTAATCAACCAGATTAGAATTTTAAACCGCAATCCGTTCCCTTGTGAGTGAAGTAGTCTACTGTGTGATAAGAAGGTCAGATGCAGGCTGAAAGGAAAGATCTACAAATCTGTGGTGAGGCCTGCGATGCTCTATAGTTGAGAAACTTGGCCGATAACAGAAGCCCAAGAAAGGATAGAATAAGGAATAAATACATCAGAGGAGCAGCGAAAGTGGGACCCATAGGAAAGAAGGTCCAGGAGTGTAGGCTCCGATGGAATGGGCATGTGCTGAGAAGAGAGAAGGACTACGTGGGGAAAAGAGTTGGAAATCTGGATATTGAGGGGTCAAGGAGGAGAGGAAGACCAAAATTGAGGTTGAAAGATAAGGTTGCAGGGGACCTCAGAGAAAAAGGACGGAAGGAGGAGGAAGCATGGGATAGACATTTATGGAAGAGAAGAATCCCGCAAAGTAACGCTTTTATTATTTAGCGTATGGCTTTCAGTGCCGGGAGTGTCCAAGGACATGTTCGGCTCGCCAGAGGCTGTAGCTGCTTCAATGCGGACACGCATGGGGTGAGCTATAAGTTCCGTTCAATTTCATGCACCAACTTTCGCTATCAGATGTCACTGACACCAAGTGGTGAATGTTGGAACTTTGATAGGGCGTTTCAACGAAATATAACCTGGAAATTTAGCTTGACACATGTTTAATTAGTGGATGGTTCTTTTACATGCCATAAATCTATGACATGGAACCACCTTTACTTCACCTCCGCAGGAAGGCATAGACTACTGAAGGATTTTAACGCTCTTAAAAATCCGACGACTCAGGCCGGGTTTGAACCCGCGATCTTGGGGCATAGAGGCTCATTATGCTAATCCTACGTGACGTGGGAAAAGGCTACGATAAAGGAGAGGAGGAGAAGAAAAACTTCGAATTTGATAAGAAATATGACATAAATTGTGTAGGACCTCACCGGGAAATTAATATTACTTCGAAACATCGAAAATTCGAGATATAGAGTAGAAGTTAGACATATAGAAGTTCGACTGTATTTAATATACAGGGTCATCGAAAAAGGTAGCCTTAATTTTGATTTGTATACGATATTCAAAAGGAAAAGGGTGAGCCTCCGTGTCTTAGGCGGCAGCACGTCGGCCTCTCACCGCTGGGTCCGTGGTTCAAATCCCGGTCACTCCATGTGAGATCTGTGCTGGATAAAACGGAGGTAGACAGGTTTTTCTCCGGGTACTCCGGTTTTCCCTGTCAAAATTTCATTCCAGCAACACTCTCCACTATCATTTCATTTCATCTGTCATTCATTTAATCATTGTCCCAGAGGAGTGCGTCTGGCCTCGGCAGCCGGCACAGTTCATATCCTCGCCGCTAGATGGGGGCTTCATTCATTCCATTCCTGACCCGGTCGGTGACTGGAAGCAGGCTGTGGATTTTCATTTTCATTCAAAAGGAAAAGGGAACAGGGAATCCTGCGGCTAGTGAAGCAATGTGACACCTGTGCACAAGCCTGTGGTGATTAATTTTGAATAACGAATAAATTGTACCCACAGTATCGTTTCACACCTTTTCATTTGAACACCCCTTGTAGTTATGTATTGATTGGCCTATATTTAACAATTTTTGAGAATTCCAATGTTATTATTGTGCAGCAGCTCTCCGTCTCCAATTGAGCAGTAGCGTATCAAGAAATGAGACACGGATCCAAGTTGGTCTCTTACGACGTATCCACTTTAAACGTTCCGTTGAGGAGGGACGAGACCATCAAGGACGAGACTTCACAATCATTAATAACTTCCGCAGGAGAGAGTGGTCTCTAGAATGACATTGTATATCTTTAATTATAGAGACGAAGCGTGCTGAAGGAATAAGGAGTGAGAGGGGAGGGTTGATTAGTATCGGCATGAAGGGGAGGGGTAGGGGGTGGCACTGAGTGTAGCAACAGCTCAGCCGGCTGCGCCAAATGATAATTTAACTAGGCGACCGTTAAAATCTCCGCTCCTCACCAAGTAATTAAATGTAATGAGATTTCGAAGTACAAAAGAGTTTTCGGGAGGGGAAAAACAGAGCGATTCCCTCTCACAGTTTTACTGTCATCCCCTTACTCAAAAGCTAATTAAATCCATTCTATTCCAATGTCGCTCTTAACTTGCGACCAAGAAATGTCGCGCCCACTTCGCTTACAAGGTGAAGAAGGTGGAATGTTTAGACGACAACACTACCTAATTTCTTTATTTAAGGTTCAGAGAACTTTTTCACTTTAAATTCCTTTCCAAATTGATACCTTTACGGATCTTAAAAACTTTTCACGTAAAGAATTTGCATTATTATTATTGATTGAAGCTACCGACAGTAGTGGCTACGCTGGCTAAAGCGCAGCATTAGGTCATGGGGCCAAGCTCTCTGCTGACTCGGTAGACGCGTGGGTTCGAGCCCCACCGTCGGCCGTCCTTGAAATGGTGTTCCGTGGTTTCCCATTTTCAACACCAGGCAAATGCTGGGACGGTACCTTCTGACAGGCCACGGCCGCTTCCTTCCACATCCTTGCCCAGTTTCATTCACCATCATTCATTTCATCTCTCATTAACTCCTCTCCTGAGGTTGGCGTCAGGAAGGGCATCCGGCCATAAAAACCATCGCCACAAAGACTTCCATCGCATCTCATCCCTGACCCCGTTGGAAAAACGGGAATAATAAGGGTAGACATACAATTATTGATTGAAGCTCACCAAGGAGTGCTTATGACTAGCTCTTTAACGACGCCCTCTTTCGTTCCCAAAATCTCTCAAGCCCGGCTGATAGTTTTTTCTTTTCATCTGTGAGAGAGATTTCCGACAGGCACTTTGGGTGTTCGGGACCAGGAGTTAACCATATCACAAAATTTTGAACGATCTAGGACATCAAGGTCAGAAATACTAGCGGAATCGAAGTCTTTTTGTACTTTATTGAGTCACAGGTTTCCAGTCTTAAAGTCTTATAAGGAGAAGGAAATAACATATTTCTAATGGAATAATCCATACCCATTAGGCTAGGGCCTGGATGTTGATGACATGTCATCTTTTTACTGAGCTGTCTAAAACAATGCTGAAGTACATAGAAACTCCGGACGGGCCACCCCGGTATTCAAATATGTCATTTTTATTTTGCATCTTTTTGCGTTTTTTTGCTATTTTTCCATTTTAAGAGCATTTTTTAAGTTTGGTAGATTTTTTGTTCCTATTTTAGAGAAATCAGCCTTTTAAGGTCTTTTTTTTTTTCAATTCAGTACTGTCACAGCTTTATATGAGGGAGTTACGTCTCTCAGAGTTAAGAAGAAGCTAGTAGCTATGAACATAAACCTTTTGTTAACTGCTAGAAATCTATTTTGATTGACTTTTCAGTTTGATCTGCAGATGTCATTTTTGAAATATTGGTGAGTTTATTATTATAAGATCATTTTCTCCATTTTATAGTGCATTTTTCGAATTTTTGAAATACTGGCGAGTTTAGACTATTATTATAAGATCATTTTCTCCATTTTATAGTGCATTTTTCGATTTTTAGGTCATTTATTACAGTCATTTTTGAAAATTTTAAGTGCATTTTTTAAACTTTTTTACGGCATCAACCTCCGGGCCCTACCCATTACCCTTCATACCAACGAATGAGCTTCGTGAATTTGATCTTCTGAATCTTGCTATAAGGTTACACACATGTTGATAACTCTGCAAGAAAAAATATTGGCAAATTTAGTGAATTCGAAATAATATACTTTGCCTGGTGAAATCTACCTTCGACTTCCCGCGTGCCGGTAGGGATGTTTTAAATTTGTTTCCGAGTATTTACCCATTCATTAAGGTGCGTCGTATGGAACATTTTTGGCTAGATTTTTTTTAAGGTTATCAACAATTTTTACTTATCAACAATTATTTATTATTTAGCGTATTGCTTTTAGTGCTGGGAATATCCGAGGACATGTTCGGCTCGCCAGAGGCTGTAGTTGCTTCAAGCGGACACCCATGGGGTGAGTTACAAGTTCCGTTCAATTTCAAGTAGTTCCTACTTTTGCTATCAGATGTCACTGACATCTAGTGGTGAACGTTGGAACTTTGATAGAGCGTTTTAACGGAATCTAACCTAGAAATTTAGCTTCACACAAGTTTGGTTAGTGGAAGGATCTTTTACATGCCATAAATCTATGACATGGGATCGCCGGCTTTACTTCCCCTCCGAAGGAAGGCAGGATTTTAAGGGCATAGGCCTACGGAAAGTGATTTTTGGAGAAAAAAATGCCATTTTCTTTTTTTGCATAATATTTTTAAATGACATATAAATCATGAGGATACTACGCGTAGAAGTATTTTATTTTAACCCTTTACTGCAAGGCAACATATCACTTTTCACCTATGTATGTAGGGGCAGAGTAAGTTTTACGGCAAACCATCAACGTCCATTCAATTGTGCACTCATTCAAACACACATAGTGATGCCTTGTTGTTGTTTTTACACATAACATACGACAAAACAGCCCGACAACCAAAGGTACTCCTTCCACCCCGTCAAAATCCACGCGTACCAACCACCGTTTATTTTTCCGTGGGCCCTCCCCATCCAGTTACCACAGGCTCCCTCGCAATTCCGCACCCTCAAATGCCATCTGACTGCACCGGGATTTGATCCCGCTATCCTGGAGTCAGCAGGCGAGAACGTTACCGCTGAGCCACGCAGCCAGTCTAAAGCTGTAAGAACTCTCAGCACTCACAGTAAAGAAGCGCAAATGTGCTTCATAAAAGGGGACATAGTGTATGGTTAACTACCGGGCACGGTCTCCTAGAGCCCGCTGATGGGCCAGACTTGATGCACCTAGGCGAAACCTAGATGATTTGCTAAGATTTAATTACTTCTCAGTGAAACCAATATGCCTTTCTTTTTCTATTTCCTCTTCGACATTTCAGTGTACATCAACACATTCATAAAAGTTTCTAAAACAGGAAATCATGAAAAGCCATTTCAAGAAAAGTACACACCTGCTTCCAAATTCTTGCATTTTCATCCAGCCACAGACAACCCTTCCCTCATTAACTACGTAGATATTGAAATATTAGAAGTAATTTTTCAATGATGCACAAGTAATTATTAGTAGCAGTGACGTCACTAGTATTTGCTTCTGGAGGGGGATGAGTGGAGTCAAATCTGAACTAACTGCGTTTTTGTTTTGTGTTCTCTGTTTTCTTGTTTCTTGCTTTGAGTTTTTTGTTTGGTTTCTGCTTTTGCTTTTTTATTTTTTATTGTTCTCTGCTTATGCTTCTTTTTTTGAATTCTGATTTTTGTTTTGTGTTTATTTTTTGCTTTTGCTTTTGTTCTTGAATTTTGCTTTTTGCTTTCTGTGTTGGTTATGTGTTTGTTTTTGCTTTTTGCTTTCTGTTTTGGTCAATTGTTTCTTTTTGCTTTTTGCTTTGTGCGGGAACAAAATAAGACAATCAATGAAAGCAAACCTACACGTTTTCATGCTTGATCTCGATAGCATTTGATGCGTATAATTTGCACCTCTCAAAAGTTCGGAAATGAACAGTTTTGGTTGGTCTAACACTAAATAGTCTATGTTACTTAAAGAGAAATATTCTCAAATTAGTTCGGTAATTATAATCGAACATAATCTATTCGTTTGTCTTCAATATGAAAACAGACTTTTTTACGAAAATTTCATCAAATTACGGTTTTAAAGAATTATTTGGCCTTGGGGGGATTGAAACCCCTAATCGCCCCCCCCCCCCCCCCCCCCGTAGTTACGCCACTGATTAGTAGACGCTTTTTAGTTGGTTTGTGGTCTGCCAGTCAACAGTGAAATGTGTAGTGGAGTAGACGTTACTACAAGCAAATTGGTTTCACATTTAAACACATAAAAAGTACTAACGAAAAACACAACACTAAAGAAGTGTAATAGACTAACAGAATAAAATATATTTGGTAAAGCGATCCAACTGGTTACAATGTTTATGTTCGACCCTCACTATTATGTGTCAGAAAAATGTATCGTAATGATGGTCATTATAACACTGTTTTTCATTATGATACAGATTCTCCAGCCAATCAGAGCTCGTTCATTGACCAATTAGGTAACGATACCTTCACGCATGCGCTCAAAATCCAACATGTCGGTCATAAACACAACATCGAACTAGGCTATAATAAATTACCGACATGGAATACGCACCGTCCATATGTTCACGTAAATAAACTGGCGAATATGAGAAAAGAAATAGCACTGTACCTTAATATCACCAACACTAATTTCTACACAGCTCTGTCTTCAAACGACTTCGGTGACAATATTACTGAGGGACGGCAGATGTAAACATATGGCCTGCATATGGCGTTGCATGCACACAGAGCGCATGCGTCGGTCGTTCAGAGATCTTGAAAGACAGAGATATACCCAGCACTCGCTCTTCGATCACAAAATTCAAGTGGCTGACTCTCAACAGATATTTATGAATATTTATGTTAAAACATATAATAAAGTTATAATTATCGTCGAGCATAAACAGTCGTATGCAACTCGCCTACAATGGCTATAATTAAGACACTCGTATGGAAATTATAAAACTCGCTAACGCTCGTTTTATAAAAAATACTCGTGTCTTAATTAGCCTTTAGCCATTATAGGCTCGTTGCATAATGTACTGTATAATTAACAAACTTCTGTAGCTTAATATTGTAAGTAACCTATTGTTGTACATACATATCCTCTGTACATACATTAAGGTGGTTTCGGTGACGTAGTTGGTAGCCATGCTGACCTTCTGTGCCCAAGATCGCGAGTTCAAACCCAGACGAAGTTATCGGATTTTTATTGCGTTAAAAATCCCTCAGTATGCATTCCTTTGGAAGGAAAGTACTGTAGATCCGGCGAGCCCATGTCATAGATTTATGGCATGTAAGAGAACCTTCCACAAACTACCATAACAGTGCGAAGCGAAACTTGTAGGTAAGATTTGATTAACGCTTTATTAAGTTCCAACGTTTGTCGCCAGGAACTTGTTGTGGTGGCATCTAGTAGCCATGTTCACAGCAAGATGTTATTGACGGTAGCATTTGGTAGCAAAAGTAGGAACTACATGAAATTGATCGTCTACAGCCCTTACCTGAATTAGAGATAACCCACACTAATACTGCCATCACAAATAACACCGGTTATCAGACAGACTCTACTTACACCCAAAGTGCACGGGGCTACATGACCGCGTTGTCGCAGCCCCTAAACTGAGGAACTAACCAACCACTACCTAAATTAAGCCTAAGTGATCAAGATCTGATGATGTTGACGTGACGAATGAAACTAGAATCTAGTCATCGAATTTAGCCCCCCTCCCCTCCTTTTAGTGATCAGGATACAGGAAAGCTGTAGCCTACTAGAAGTAACAAAGGCATGTCTTGGTACAACAGAGTGTGAAGACAGGAAAAAGCGCAAATACTGGTGGAATGACATAGTCTGCTTGTAAAAGTAAAGAGAAGGCTTAAAAAAATAAAAAAATGGCTCCATACAAGGAATCCAGCAGAAAGGAAAGGAATGGAACCAAACAAATAATAGTAGACTCCAAAAGGAAATCATGGGAGAAATTTGGAGATAATTTACAGAAAGTGTTTTAAGTGTAAAAATAATGGTGTTGGGGTAGCGTGCCGGCCTCTCACCTGGAGGCCCCGAATTCGATTCCCGGCTCTATCAGGGATTTTATAAACTGACGTGAGGGCTGGAACAGGGTGCACTCAGGCTCGTGAGGACTATTGAGTTGCTGCCTGAAAGTGAGGCAGCGTCCCAATCACGAAAATCAAGATTAACGGCCGAGGGGATCCGATGCGCTGAATACGCGTCACCCCAATATCTGCAGGCTAAATGGCTGGGCAGCGGTCGCTTGGTAGGCCTAGGCTCTTCACGGGGTGTAGTGCCGGGGATTATTATTTTAGAAAATGATTTGTAATTCCCCGCCAAATACACTCATGTTGACCGACTGAAAAGCTTCTAATAATAAAATACTTAGATGTCTGGAAGGATATTCAGCTGTAAAAAACACTCGCCCCGTAAAGATCGATCCCAAATTATTTCCGATCCCATGCAATCGGGAAAGACTATTTCTGTCTTCATTTAAGTCATGTCTGTTAGGTAGTCAGCCCGAAGGCTGGTTGGATCCTCAAAAAGTACCGCCGTTACGTTATGTGAGTAGATACCCACAAAAACCCAAGGCAGCACTATTTTGAGGCGTTCTAGGCAAGAAGAGGAGTGAGGTAATTTGCCATTGCTTTCCTCACTGAGTCAGAACAGTAGTCCTAACCCTATGAGTTGAACCTTTCACAGCATTCACAGGCACTGACTGTGCCCCGAATGCCATTACTAAGCACCACCCATACCTCAGTAGCTTCCATATAATCACAGCCATGAGTGAGACTGAGACATCGGTGAAAAGCCACCTTTTACTCTAGCCTGTGCCAACTGACAAATGCAAAAGTACTGTATTCATCAAGAGATGGCGAACAGGCCACATTTAAGTCATAAGTGATGATAATTGTTACCTTAAGTGTCCTAACTACTAGGCTATCAACCTCCGAGGCTTAAATAATTCACGGAAACCCTCTTGAGCTGGACAACATTCGTTAATAGCTTGCCCTAGATATGCATCGTCCTATCAGTCGGCAATCACGGATAATCTATACCTGCTCATCGATTAAACTCTGCACCAGCCCAGAAAAGTAGTGTATTTCACTGTAATGCCATTACGGAAGCAATTTCCAGCCTTGTCGTTGGATTCCTACCTGCAGCGATGTATGCCATCGACCTAACTGAATGATGGTAGTTTCGCTCGTGTAACGTTCAAACTTGTCTACTTGCAATGGAATAATAGAGAATGCTATCGAAATTGCAAGAGACCACTCGTGATATCGACTCTACATTACTAAACAAGAAAATCTATGCATTATCCATTAAATATACCGAAAAGACATTTTGTCTATTGTGGACTTTATAGGAATTTGAGTGATTTTGATTTTTCAGATCAATGTGAGGTGAATTTGTACGGTCTGATCCACCGTCAGAGAAGATACGACAATGCTAATTCTACAATGCTCGATATTTTCTGTAGAGAAGATCCAAATGGAATGATGTGGTATTCAAACCAAGGTTAATCCCTAGTCACGGAGAGGACATCATAGATAATACTTATAATAATAATAATAATAACAATAATGACAATGGACAAGGCGTACGAAATTCTCCGGACATGTAGCACGAATGGACAACTCTCGAATGATAAAGAGAATCTTCCTCATAATCAAGGGAACCCGACAAACCAAAGTACGCTGGCTAGCAGACACCCAAGAAGACCTCACAGAAATCACAGATTCCATACACACTCAAGTGCACGGGGTTACTTAACTACGATGTCGCAAAGCACCTAAATGAATCAACAATAACAACAATCTCTTCTACCTGTCAACGCGTTTTTTTTAAATTCAATATAAATAGACGCTACAGTATTTAGAATGCTACACGCTTTATCATAATTCAAGGTTGATTGAATACAATCATGTTATAGTAATTTCCTATCACAAGTTATCGTTGCACTTCAACACTCCAATGGTGAAGATACGGGTAGAATTTTAGGCAATAAAATAGCTTATAATGCGGATAAAATACCAGTACTAAGTTATGAATTGAAATTCTAATGGCATACCAGTATGAAATAATTGTTTGTCTTTGCATTTCAGAACAGAGGAATAGAAGTATTGATAGCCGTTCTGAGATCAGTTGATTCCTTCTCAAAGTGGTTGTTTCTCCTAACTTGGTGTTTTGTGATCAAACGCTCCAGAGGTATTGATGTCTCTATCAGAACAAAACTCATTGCCAACTCCTACAAGTTAGGGCAGACAGACAAATAAAACTATTCATTTACGAAAAACGGATATGTTGTATATCAGTGGCGGTAGGTGATAATACCCTTGGTAGTCCCAGCGAATTTAATTTCTGCAGTCAAATCGTTCGAACATTGCAAGTACAGGCAGTGCATGTTTTATTCCATACGTTTCAAAATCACAGCATTTAACTGTGTAGTTGGGAAAGACGCGTAATACAACATAATCATAATTTCAGCTGCCACCCCGAAATAAACAGGCGAAATAAAATGTATAAGATGTCCTACCGTCAGGACTACCTTACATACATGATAAGGATATTCGCTACACCCCATTTAATTGAACACGAAAATAATTTAACGACGTTATTCTTAAACACTTGCTATGCCACCAGAAAAGTTAACAAACCTGAGAATTTGTATTTGCGTTCTGGTAGGGGTAACTGTGTTGCCAACTTAAACGTACGAAACAGAGCAAATCTTTCTGTAAAAAGACCGGATTGTTACATTATAAATAGAGAAATAATTATTCCTGCCACTAATATGAGTTCGAAAAAGCCGAAAGCAACAAATGTAAACCTAAGCCAAACCAGCCTTTAGTACTGAGTCTTATTTTAGGAGTTGGTGCCGCTGTCGCACTCATTCAGGAAAGCACTGCCAGAGCGCATGTCAGTTCACGCGCTCGTTCAAATGATTGCAGAATATGATATCTTTGCCATTTCTTTGAAATGTAAATTTAATACAAACTGTTATTGAGAGGGCATATTGACACCGGCACTACAGTACCTCACGGGCCGCACCTGTTATATAAGACTGGGGAAGACAACTTTTGGTGTCTAAGACATTACTCCCTTTTTTTGGGATGTTCATGGGTCGAAAATGGTTTTAGATTTTGCATATCTGCTCTCCTTCTGACGATATGACACAATTATTACATTATTCAATTCAAAATCATTGACAAATAAGCAACAGTTCTTCATTAAGTTAACACGCATTTTTGGTACACAGTTTTTAAATTTGTAGTTAGTCGTTAGCCATTCCTTGTTCACTATGACGTAATGCCTAGCAGAAAGAAAACAACACATGTATGACACCTTAAATTTGGCACATCGCTGAATCCACGTTTTTGTGATATTTCTGTACATTCTCGATGGAGGTTCCAATACAACAATAGTCCGCTATCATATGAGTATCCAATCATCCACTGTACTGTTCTTCCGTGATCCTAATTTCTAAATTACAGTAATAAATTACCACAAAATTATCAAAATCTTAACAAAAATAGAACTGATAGAACAAATTGGCAAGACGTTTTGGAATAAGCAGCACAAATATGCCCAGAATCTGTATTTAAACTCCAGACACCACACAAAAAAAATTCTTTTTGTTCCCCAGTGTAATATATTGAATCAAAATTTCAATATCGATATATTGAAACAAAAATATAGGTATTTCATTGTTCCCGTCGCTACACCTACTCTCAACAAAACCATTGATCGCTACTGAGTTAGGCCGCTGAGAATACTACCTTACTACTCTTTGTACTGCCAGCAAGAGAGTAAGGGACGTAAGTCTCAGGTTAGACGTGATTTTGTACGTCAAGCCTTATTAAACCGAAGAATTGTTAACACCAAAATTCCCCTACTAAGTCTGGTTTTGGTGTGTAAATCATTTAGTACGTTTTTATTAATTTATTTCTTTGATGGCAGCAACCACAGAAAATTCAAGTTTTAGAATGAAAGCACCACAGCTTGGCCTGCTTTCGATATGTAAATATGTTTGTGTGTGTGTGTAAGTAATGGATTTACACACCAAAATCAGGTACATCAGTGGTGTTTCCATGTTAAAATTCTTTGTTTTCTGTGTGTTTCTATGGAATGTGTATACAAAAAATAGGCCCATCCGTGGTGTTTCGGGTTAAAATGTTCTGTGTTTCTTTGCGTTAATAAGGATTTACATACCAAGAACATACATAGCAGTGGTGCTTTCGAGTGAGAATTGTTTGAGTTTCTTTGTGTAAATAAGGATTAAGATAATTAATCGAAAAAAATAATGTTTCGAATAATTCATATTTTTTGCCATACTATCCGAATGTGTTATAAAAAGGGGGGTTACCATTTAAGAGTATTATTCTCCCCTCCCAACCTCTGGAGGTGGGGAAAAGAGCTCGAGCTTGTTATCATTGGATCAACCCTTTTGTGACGAACAACTATCACCCATAACTTTTTTTTTTACCCACATGGTACTTTTTGATAAATTCAGATGTATCGATTAAAATGAACCACCCTGTATATAATTTGTCTACCCTGAGAATTTGAGCACGAGCCACTTATGAGGGTCTACTAGAATACTTACTCGCCTGAAGAGGTCTCCCAGGTTCCGCACATTTTCCCCGTAACTTCTCCTTCGCAGTAGCGGTTTTCTACGCTAACCTCAGCGAGGGAAATAGCCAACTATGAAAGAACGAGAAAGCCAGGAGTTTCCCTGGAATAAATGTGATGAAACTATAGAAAACAACTTCTACCATGACACAGCAGTGAATCGAGCCTGAAAGTAATGCTAGCCTATATACCACGAAAGAACAATATTGAAGGGGAACTGCCTTGGCTGAATGTCACGTAACTATGCTAAATTCGTTAGCCTGGGACGAGAAACCCAATAATCTACTGTGACATAATTGCCGAATATTCATATTCCACCGAGTGTTGCCTGGCTCGAGAACCTGTTTCTGGTCCAGTCTGGTGGAATAATGAACGGGCGGACGAGATACACTGAGCCGCTTCTGCCTGGACAAGGGCAATGTACTGACACCTGGCACCGCCACTTCCGCCAACCAGAGCAACGTCTCTCTTGTCTAGTCCTTATTTTATGGCGATAATGTCGATCTGAAATTTGCTACGGTTAGTCGTAAATGTTGTTGTTGTTTCGATACAGGGGCTTTGAGATCGCGACCATTTAGTGTCGTGAACTTGTATGTGTGTGGAATTTTGTCTGATACCTGTGTTGTTATGATGTCTGTGTTAGTGTATGTACTCGTTATTCTAGAGAGGATTGGGAAGGAAGCGGCCGTAGACTAAGCTAGAAACCATCCCAGCATTTTCCTGGAGTAGAGGTGGGAAAACCACTGAAATCCACCTCCAGGATGGCTGAGGTGGGAATCGAACCAACCTCTTCTCAGTTTTGCCTCACGAGGTTGACTGTACCCTATTCCAGCCCTCACACGAAGTGGTCAGGTAGAAAAGACCAGTACATTCGATGTAATACACAATTTCAATCACTGAATCCTGTTCTAGAATTATATAATGCCCAAAGTAACCGTAGGGAAACCCCGCACAAGACACGGCAATAAAGCCCCCCCCCCTAAAAATAAAAAAAATGCGGAGTTTTAATTCCTTGGCTGTGAAAGCCAATATACCATCTTTTTGGAAGCCTTTGTAGGGAGGTGAAAGGCTGCTTGAGTTTCTAGCTCTCGCACTAAAGAAGTGCAGGTGCGCTTCAGAAGAAGGGGCAGATGACCTCGTAGTTCCGCCCCTTAAAACAACAAAAACTAACTAACTAACTAACTAAGAAAGGATCCTGTGGGAGGTCCAGGCACGGACACCAACAGCCCTCTGATGAGCCTATCTTTATCTTTTAGATCTCACAGTAAAGAAGTGCATGTGCGCTTCATAAGAGGGGATCCTGTGGGAGGTCTGGGCACGGACACCAAGAGACCTCTGATGAGCCTATCTTAGTGTCCCTAGGCGAACCCCCGCACAAGACACGGCAATAAACCTAGAACAAATTGCTGACTTTAATTTCTTGACCGTAAAAGCCAATATACGATCTTTTTGTATTGTTTATCGTTAAAATTTTAGACAACATTTATGCCTTCGACTAAAAAGATTAATTTCAATGCCAAATAGGGGCAGACGACCTCGTAGTTCCGCCCCTTAAAACAACAATAACCTACTAACATCAATGCCAAATAATTAAGGAATAAGCCTATTGAATAAGTTTATTGTATAAACCAGGCGTTTTCAACCTGGTGTTCTTTAATGAAATTTGGTGCTCCCATCATTCCAGCCAAAAAGTGCTCACAAGCACAAGCTCCTCTGAGATCCATTCACTTTTGTTTCAGGAACCAGGATAACAGTGTTTTCAGTACAAGTTTTGACAGTCAGAAATTTTAGCGTTTTGTGAAAACGTATTTTTAAATCTACAGACAAAATACAGTAATTGGACATCCCTGTTTTAGAGTAACACGAAATATTTTGATTCGACTCAACTGTCCATACGCAAATGTATCTTTATGAGACATGCATCAGTTGCAGTATGCCTGGTGAGCGGCGATTCCGTAAATATTTCAGTACTTTATAGGGAAACAAGGATAGGAAACAGAAAGAGATGCGCATGCTTGTTGCATTATTATTATTATTATTATTATTTTATTCAATTTAATGGTGCTCGGGTACTTGGTATGGCATGAGGATGGCGCACACAGTCTAAACAACTTGAGATCCCCTGATGTAAATGAACACCTAAAATGTAATAAAATTAGTAAATGTTCAATAATTTGGTTAAGGAATAGCGATATATCGTTAATCTATTGATATGCTGATATATTTAATGTAATACTGTGTATCGATAATCGAAATTGTGTTTATGTTGTAAGACTATATTGCCTTAACAATTCCGAGGTATAAATCGACATCATTGAACAAGGTCAGCTCAAATCATGGACAACGCAATTTCTGGCTGCACAAATGGGGAAAAACTGAAAGCCTATTCTGCAACTGTGCCAATATGCCACAGAAGTTTGCAGCATGTTGCCCTGGAGCGTCCAGGAGAAGATTTGAATAAACCATCCAAGTCCTACACAGTGCTACCAATGATGCTATCAACTGGCTGAATACCCTAAACATTGTGTGTTACATGCCTGAACTGATACCTACAATCTACAGTATTTTGCAAATATTGTATGTCAAGTCAACAACCCCTGGCACTATACAGCCCATGACGGGCTAAGGCCGACCAAGCGACCGCTGCCCAGCCATTCGGCCTGCAGATATTGGGGTGACGCGTGATCAGCGCGTCGGGTCCCCTCGGCCGTTAATCTTGGTTTTCGTGATCGGGGCGCTGTCTCACTGTCAGACAGCTACTCAATTGTCCTCACGAGGCTGAGTGCACCCCGTTCCAACCCTCACGTCAGTTTTTTAAAATCCTTGACGGAGCCGGGGATCGAACCCGGGGCCTCCGGGTGAGAGGCAGGCGCGCTCCCCCAACACCACGGGGCCGGCTAAATATTGTATGTAGTATACCCTTAATGTTATGTGTTTGTTTTCAATTTGTTGCCATGCGAAATAAATAAATAAATAAATAAATAAATAAAAATAGTAATTAAATAAATAATTAAATAAATAAAAAATAAATAAATAAAAAATAAATGTATAAATTAATTAATTAATAACAATTGTCGGGTTTGGAGTTAATTCATCTATACTTAAATAGGTTAATACAAATTTCGGAGTGATATTAAATAAGCTATCATGTTATATGAAATAGGATAGCAAATTTATCACAATAACACACTAGGAGGATCTGAATATATAGTATTAATTTGTGTGTAACAGTGTAGTAAGCCAGCAAGTTATTTGTCTAATGAAGATGTTATCAGAGTGAAGTCTCAACAAGAGAACAATGGCTGTGGACTTGAATAATAAAGTTCTCGTCTGCCAACTAGTAATGCACATCCTAATGAGAGCCTCAGGCAATACCTGTACTTCAACTTCTTGAGGGGAAAATGCAGTAAGAATCCATTGTGGTCTCTGACGGTAAGGATACCAAAATTGAATAGAAGCTGCTTTTCTTCATATAGCTGGTTCGTCGTCGTATATATTCACTCTTAGGGTCTTCGGTTATCCTAAATATCAACGCTGAGTACTTAGGTTTGTGTTAGATTTGGCTGATAACGTGTGCTTTTGGCTTGACTGTGGTATTGTGTGCAAGGTAAAGGTTTTGGGTGTGTGCCATGGTATTGAAATAAGGTGCAATTCCGGCAATCTCAGAAGGTTGTAAGGAAAAAAATTGGAGAAAAATCTCCCTCAGGATGGAATCTCTCACTGTCGGTATTCGAACAACCGATCTCTGGAATTGCTGCAACTTCCCCTCGCAGGCACCGTGGGGTTAAAAGATTCCACTGTCGATGCGAACTGCGGCCATTCTAAGTTAATTTTCACATGCCCAACTTTAACCAAGATCCTCCCAATGTTTAGCCAAATTTCGAATTTCGTAAAAACTGAAAGACTTACGAGACTTACACGAGACAAATGTCCATGTGTCTGTATGTATCTGTGTGAATGTCAACCCCCACCGGATCAAATTTGGAACAGAGCACTAATAAAGGGCACCTCAGTGTTATATTTTATATTGCCACCATGCTAACGGAAACAAAATGGCGGCCAACCGAGTGTTCAAAGCTTGACCAGTAATTTTTAGAGCAATGAACTTACGTGTGGGACTCATCATAGGCCCGGACTAGTAGGTCATCTGCCGATTCATTCCAAGATGGCCGACGCGCGATTCATTGAATTATTATGGTTGGTTCCTCAGTTTAGGGGCTGCGACAAGGCGGTCATGTAGCCCCATTGAATTATTATAATCCATAAGTTGTGAATCAATGAATTAATGCTTGCAATACTTGGCATTCAAGTAGTTTCATGTAAGGACTTCTTGTTACCATTGTGATGACTATATGAGAGTGAGCGTTACTCCGCAAACGCAAACAAGTGAGTTACCAGTTACCGTGTGAGCTACCAACTGTACGCGTTGTGCAAGTAAGGTGTTGTGTAGTGACGCGGTTCTGGCAAAAATGGAGCTACGTACGAACGTGGAAGTTCTGCTACAAACTTCGGAAAACCACAAGTAAATGTCATGACGTTTCCGTGATAGTTGGGACAGCATGAATGACATGCAATGGCCAGTTAGGCACGCAGCGTCAAGCTCCGAAGAAAACTTCAAGAAAATTCTCCAAGTCTGACCGAAAATGGATCCTGGTGTCTTCAGTTCAATAATGCACGGCCCCATACGCCATGACAAGGCATCAGGTACTGTTACGTAAGAGGGTAGTTGTGCTCCATAACCTACTTTATTCACCTAATCTTCATGGGGGGCATAGGGATACTTGTTCAGCATTGGAACATAGCGCAAGGTTTGCTTATCCAGCAGGACCCAAACGGGTTGCACCAACCGTCTGCTGACGAACCCAATATGGTACATTTGGGCAAAACCCTGCATCATGTACAGCAAAATTCCGAGAAGATTTGCTGGTTTTGAATATATTTTAGCCTAATAATTGAAAATAGTCTAATAATGCCTCGAAAACCGTGATAATTGGAGGCAGATCTCTTATTAAAGTCACAGAGAAACAAGAAGGAAAAATATTTAGGAAAATCCTTAATCCAGTGTGCTCAGAAGGAATCTGGAGCTCGGGAGCTTTATCAGTTAGTTAGTTATTGTTGTTTTAAGAGGCGGAACTACGAGGTCATCTGTCTCTCTTAACAATGATTAAAGTATACAAACTTGGAATGGAATTTAAATTTTAGAAGTGGATACCTAAATTTGAAATGACCGAAAATTAATAAAACAAAAAATTTAATGAAACTAATAATTATAAAAAATACGGAAAAAAATATCATTCAAAAACGAACAAATCGTTCAGTCAATGTACACTGGAAAATTTAGATTGCTGGCCCTAACCCACTCTCACTTATGTATAAAGCGGAGATCACTGACTCCTTCAGGAACAGGCGATTGATATTCTACGGCCATATTCTCAGAATGAACAATGACAGGCTCACCAAAAGTATTCTCAACTTTGCTCTCTCAATGAAAGTCAAGAACGACTGACGTAGTGCAATAGAAAAGACCTTCAAGGAATTGGCATCACAGAGAAAATTATACAAGATCGATTCCATTTCAAAACAGTAATCAACAACAATCATTTGCTGAGAAAATGAATACCAGATCAATAAATCATGTACTGAAGAACGAAGGAAGATATTTTGAGCTCAGATCAGGAGATTTTGGGAGTAGAAAAAATCAACATCATCAGCTGAATAAGTCCTATTGCGGTACATACCGTTGATGGGCAGAACAATGTAAATTAATACTTACTTACTTTCTTCGGCTTTTCCCAATTAATTGGGGTCGCCGGAGCCAACCAGGCTCATTTTGGTTTTGGCGGGGATTTAAGGCCGGATGCCCTTCCTGACGCCAAGTGATTTTTCAAGTGAAAATTCCACCCTGCTGTCACCGGGATTCGAACCCCAGCCGTCCGGGTGAAAGACGAGAAGCTAAGCCACAGCGCCATCACGCTCCCCGATGTAAATTAATAATAACAATATTATTAATAAAATTAATAATAATAACTAACCCCGTGGCACTACAGCCCTTGAAGGGCCTAGGCCTACCAAGCGACCACTGCCCAGCCAATTGGCCTGCAGATATTGGGGTGACGCGTGGTCAGCGCGTCGGGTCCCCTCGGCCGTTAATCTTGGTTTTCGTGACCAGGGCACTGTCTCACTGTCAGACAGCTACTCAATTGTCCTCACGAGGCTGAGTGCACCCCGTTCCAACCCTCACGTCAGTTTTAAAATCCCTGACGGAGCCGGGGATCGAACCCGGGGCCTCCGGGTGAGAGGCAGGCGCGCTACCCCAACACCACGGGGCTGGCTAATAATAATAACATGACAGAAACAATATCAGGGATGAAGATTTACCACAGAGAGATATTTTTATTCAACAGGTGCTAAAATGGAAGATTCTAAGGGTGGAAGTGAACGAAAGCCGGCTCGTAATGGTCCAAGGAAAGGAAGAGGAAGCATAGTGAGATGATGGAGGAATATTGGAGGACGAAGAAGGAACAGCAAAGGACAAAGTATTGAAATTGGATCGTGGTCCCCAGACGAGCGAAGCGAAAATAATAATAATAATAATAACATGAGAGATTTTCTCAAACTACTCAGTGATTACAAATGTGGTTTAAAATCTACTGCTTAAGCTGAAAGGATAATTATACCACATCCAGTCCGATCATCTGTAGAACTATGGCAACTTTAAGTGGCTTTTAAAGATGTGAGACGGCAATTTACATTTTGTGCAGCTTGCAGAGACTCAAACCCGTGTTATTAGTTCTCGCTAGCACCATATATCATCCCGTAAGAATGAGACTAATGATCCCACTGTTAGAGGCGGCTGAAGAAGAATACGTTCAAACTAACATTCATATGGGTATATTTGTCAAACAAGAAGGACAGACTCTTATTTATATTGCCGGCTACTATAGTTCATGGATAATGGTGTGGAGAGATATTAGGGTCTAAATTATGAAGGGAGTAGTGGTAAATACGTCTCAGGCACCTTTCATACTGGGCCAATCGGGGCGCGCGACTTGGCTGCCGCGTTCGCAAAATCTCGCTAAAATATTGTCAGGGCCGCTACAAACGCTGGTTTCCATTCTGCCAATTTATTTCCAGTTATGCCATGGATTTAGAGGAGATAGATGTGGTAATTGGTGTGTACCTGCTTCAAAAACGAATGAAACGCAGTGGAGAACAAATATTTTGGATTCATCATTTATTACGTGATTGATCTAATAATAGTACATTATGCAACGAGTCTATAATGGCAATAATTAAGACACTAGTATGTTTATAAAGCGAGCGTTGCGAGTTTCTTAATTACCATTATAGGCGAGTGGCA
This sequence comes from Meconema thalassinum, assembly GCA_946902985.2. Classification (NCBI taxonomy): domain Eukaryota; kingdom Metazoa; phylum Arthropoda; class Insecta; order Orthoptera; family Tettigoniidae; genus Meconema; species Meconema thalassinum. The sequence goes on along the minus strand of OX336392.1, from coordinate 271,106,566 downwards.
TACGACTGTTTATGTTCGACGATAATTATAACTTTATTATATGTTTTAACATAAAAATATTCATAAATATCTGTGGGATTCAGTTACTTCAGTTAGTGAGCAGGACGCGCTGAACAGAGCGCATGAGTGGGTCAACGCACTTCGAAAGCAGAGACCATTTACTTTGCTCGGCAATGCTATTGTTTACAGCCTGTATGATGACTAGTGCCGTCCAGCTCTAGCATTCACTAATATTGTTACCGAAGTCGTATGAAAGCAATGCGCTGTGTAGAAATTGGGGTTGGGGATATTAAGGTACAGTGCTATTTCTTGTCTCATATTCGCCAGTTTATTTACGCGAACATATGGACGGTGCACTTTCCATGTGGGTAATTTATATAGAAGGATGCTGTGTTGCTAACTTCTGGACGTAGGTTCATACATTTCTTGCATGTTGGATTTTGAGCGCATGCGCGAAGGTATCCTTACCTAATTGGACAATGAATGAGCTCTGATTGGCTGAAGAAACTGTCTCATCATGAAAAACAGTACTATAATGACCATCAATATGATACAGTTTTCTGACGTATTATATTTACATTTCGATATCGTCGAACATAAAGGATTATTTTACACTTTATATCAAGATCTTCGTCAAAATCCGGACAAGATTTTCTTTTCTCTAGCATGAGCATTGGTACTTTGGATGAACTCTTGCAGTAAAAACTAAGCGATTCTTCCAAGTTTATTATGTTGTGTCTTGTGTGGAGTTTCGCCTAGGAACACCAAGCTGGCCCATCAGCGGGCTGTTGGTGTCCACGCCCGGACCCCCACAGGAGTAGCGAACTGTGGACTACCTTCCTTCTTATGAAGCGCACGTGCACCTCTTAGCTGTGAGAGCTAAAAGCTCAAGCAGCCTTTCACCTCTCTTTTTTAATTCACGGGCCGTGAATATACCAACTTTTTGGAAGCCTTTATGTGTGATGGTGATATACCGCTGATCATTGGTCACGTTCTGTGCGCCTTTAGATTGTCGGTAAAACAACGTTCACTGTTTTCTACACCAGCTCAGGATTTAGCCTAACTAACTCAATACAAAAGGTCAGTACGTAAATAAGACATTTGAAAAGTAACACTTAATAACAAAATATTCTAGAACGCAATCATTTCAATAGAAATTACAATTCAAAAGGGTTTCACATATAAAAAGTACTAACAAAACACGCAACACGTAGCCTATAGAAGTGCAAGGGACTAACGGAATAAAAAATAATAATTGGTTAGGAAAGTACAATTAAACAGATACAGCCAGTCTGAGAGACTAGACTTTATATCATTTCAAATGACGCATGCTACAAATGCTACAAATGTTAGAAAGGCTCAGAAGGGCTCTTTCAACAGACTCCATTACCCATTAACTTAAGCTTCCCGTGCACTCTGCTGCATGATGTCACGCACTCGCCGTCACCGTATAGCATAACGCCAGACCCCAGGAGTAAATTCAGACTCAACAGACTCCATTACCCTTTAACTTAGGCTTTCCGCGCGGGGATTGCATGACGTCACGCACTCGCCGTCTCCGTTCGCATAACGCCAGACCCTAGGAGTAAATTCAGACTCAACAGACTCCATTACCCTTTAACTTAGGCTTCCCGTGCGGGGACTACATGACGTCACGCACTCGCCGTCTGCGTTCGCATAACGCCAGACCCCAGGAGTAAACTCAGACTCGTTGCATATGCACTGAACAACATGATGACGTCATACACGCCGTAACCGTAACGCATAACGGTAGACCAAAGCATAACGATGAAGTCGACTAGATCATTTGAAATGATAAAACTTGTGTAACTTAATAATAGACCTATTGTAAATACTGTTATAAACATATCCCCTGAAGCTATATTAAGCCTAAGTGAGCAGGAGCTAATGATGTTCACTTGGTGAACGAAACTAGTCATTTAATTTAGCCCACTCCCCATTTGTTAAGTGTATACATAATTCATATAATTTATTTCAGGCAGTGAATGAATGATCGTAATCACCTGGCGTCAGGAAGGGCATCCGGCCTTAAATCCCCGGCCAAATCCAAAATGAGCCTGGTTGGCTCCGGCGATTCCAATTAATTGGGAAAAAGCCGAAGAAAGTTTAGTGAATGAATGATCGTGTGGTCTCCGGAGAGGCTGAGTGCAGGTCTTTCTAGTTGACGCCCGTGGGCGACCTGCGTGTTGTAATGAGCATGAGTGTTGATGACGACGACGTCCCCGAGTCACGGGAATTAACCCCAGGAGATTAAAATCCCTGATGGCTCGGCTGGTAATTGAACCCGGGGCACTTCGGGCCGAAGCCTAGCGCGCTAACCATTTAGCCACGGAGCCGGACATTTCAGGCAGTAGGAAATCGTAAACCCCAGCCCGGTCTTACTGAGCACACTCGTGTTGACCGAATGAGAAGCTTCTACTAATAGCATAGCGTAGTGGGGGTTTTACCCTTCTCATTTGGTACGAGTGGGGGGATCTTGCATGACCTATTCTTAGCCTACACAAAATATCACCATTACTTCAAGTAAAATTAAAAACTGTCTTGGCATGGGGCAAAAGGAGCTCCATTGGAGCACCATATTCCAGAAAAGAAACAACACATAACTCGATTATGTCCATGACAGAGATTGGGGTTTTGCCAGGCAACACAGAAAAATGAGGGATCTAGATGCAAAACCGGCAATCTCCACTTTTTGGTGACAGCGAGTTATGGTTGGAGTGCCATTCCCTTAGGTGTTTGTAATCTGTTAAAAAATTTATAGAAATCCGGATTTGCAACCAAACAAGTTTATAAACAGATCACAAACACCTCAGGAAATGGCACTCCAACCATAACTCATTGCCATCATAAAGTGGAGATTGCCGGTTTCGCATCTAGACACCTAAAATATGTCTTCAACATTATCTATAGGAAACACTCCCCTACATTCACTTATATCGATCTTAGATTTTAAGTGTCATATTTATTGTCAACTGTTCCTTATTGACGATACATTAAGATACTATGGTTGATCAACGCCATTTCACCACTTCTTAAATTCCACGGTATCCCGAGTTGTCACTTCGGTACGGTTGAGACCACTTGAATCACATTTTGGGATTCCAAGGAAAACCGAACCCCCAGATAGTTTTGACACTGAAATTGGTACATGTCAGTTGATAGGTTAGCTCAAACAAACGACAGATTCTTGCAGTTCTTCTTCATATTACAATTATTATCATTCAGTTTGGTTCATTTTTACTACGCGAACTTCTTAATCATCGCAACTGTAGCCCTGTGTACTTGGGTGTGAGTTGAATTTGTCTGATTACCTGTGTCATTGTGGTGTTTGTAGTAGTGAGTGTATATGTAATGTGGGTGAGGATTGTGAGGTAGGCGTCCGTGGCTCAAATTAGAAACCATCCTAGCATTTGCTTGGAGTAGAAGTGAGGAAATCATGGAAATCTACTTCCAGAATGACTGAGGTGGGAACCGAACCCACCTCTTCTCAATTTTGCCTCGTGTGGCTTACTTTATCTCTCTCCAGCCTTCAGATCAGAATTAAATTTCATGGCAGAGTCGGGAATCAAACATGGACCTCAGGAGTTACAACCAAGGATGCTAGGAAGTACACCACGACCAGAATTAAGGAGTCGAGTAAATACCAAACTTCATACATTATTCATTACGTCCCCATAACGTGCTGTACCTTAAATGTTATGATAAGCAACACTTGGGGCGCCTCAAGCGTGGAGCACGGCTCGCATTAGCCACACATCATTACGCAATCCCCACGTAAACAAAAAGCGACATCCATCACAGACACACCCTCCGCCAAACCAATTCTCTGTTATTTATTGCCCTAAGTGGATTGACATAATTTACAGGCACAATACCGCACTCATAATGTTTTAAAAAACGCGCCCCCTAAAGCAGTGCACAATCTTGCTGAGTTTTCGGAACTGCGAGAGTACATTACATTTATGGAATGTAAAGTGGGATTTAATATCTAAATGACTTTTAATACGAGAGCGAGGAGAATACAGAGGAACAAATCAAAAACATGCGTGCAATTGCTAATTTGGGTGTGTGGAACATCCATCAACATTTTAAGAAGGAAAGGTTTAGATTTAAATTTACAAACGACATCGAATATTGCAGTTACAACCTGCTTCGAGATGCAGCAATAAGGCTCTCTTCTAACGTGTCCAAGATTTCGGGATCGAATCCTAGCATAATTCATTGGTATTGGGGCGTGATAAAATCCGAGAGCCACTGGGCATTATATTTACTGACACGTTTGAGATCTTCTGGTGTTGAAAAAGTCCAGTTCTCCAGTGTCACTACAGCCATAACATTTAAATGGGATATAGCTCGCAGAGAAACCTGGGTACAAAAGACAGAGAACTTAGACTTTACAAGATCAAGCAGAGAAGCGTGGAGCCTGCTGAAGAAATTGGGAGGATGCTCCCCACCTAACCGTGATGATTCACATTTTACACCAGATCAAATAGCCAGTAGAATAATTTCTTTGTCCAGGGCACCATCGCATAAGCAACATACAAGAAAGGTTAAGAAAGAACTAACCAACCTCAAGCAACAGGCAGTCCACCGGTCAGAATATTCCAATGATTTCACAGTAGCTGAGATTAATACTGCGCTTAAGGATGTTAAAACAGGTAAATCACCAGGGTTTGATGGCATTCATCCTGAATTCATTTTCAATTGTGGGAACAAGACTCGTAAATGGCTTGCAGCTTTCTTTTCTAATATAATGAACACTGGTAAACTACCAAAAGCGTTCAAGGAAACGAAAATCATAGCTGTATTGAAACCTGGTAAGCCAAAGGATAAACCAGATAGCTATCGACCGATAGCTCTCCTAAGCTGTTGCTACAAACTTCTGGAAATACTCATCCTTAACCGAATTGGTTCGAATATTCATGAAGTAACACCTATTGAACAAGCAGGCTTTAGACCAAGATCCAGTACTAAGTCTCACCACTCATATAGAAGCAGGGTTTCAACAACAATTTAAAACATCTGTTGCTTTTGTTGACCTTACAGCAGCCTATGACACAGTATGGAAGGATGGATTACTCTACAAACTGATGCGTATCATACCATGTCAAGCTATGAACAATCTTATAAACAATATGCTGTCCAAGTGGTTCTTGGGACCAAAATAAGTAAGCAAAAGAAACTGAACAATGGACTCCCACAAGGTTCCGTTTTAGCTCCAGTGCTCTTTAACTTGTACACATCAGACCTCCCTTTAACGCAATCGAGAAAATTCATTTATGCAGATGACCTGGCTTTGGCAACTCAACAAAGAACTCTTGAGAAGAGCGAACAAATTCTTCCCTCCGATCTAAGCATTATGAATGAATATTTCAAGAAATTGAGACTAACACCGAAACCTAGTAAGACTGAAGTTAGTTGTTTCCATTTAAACAACAGGTTGGCAAATACAAAGCTGAATGCCATCTTTAATGAGAAAGTCCTCCATCATCAACATTTTCCAAAATATTTAGGCGTTACTCTCGATAGGACTTAGTCCTTCAAGAAGCACCTGCAGAACACTGCAGCAAAACTAAGATCACGCAATAACATCTTGCAGAAGTTATGTGGAACCACATGGGGAGCTACAGCAACAACATTACGATCTTCTGCTTTAGGACTTGTCTTTTCAGCTGCTGAATACTGTGCTCCGGTGTGGCTCATCAGTCCATATGTGAAGCAGATTGATGTCCAATTGAATTCGGCAATGAGGATAATATCAGGTTGCATCAGGACCACTCCTCTGTACTGGCTTTCACCTCTAAGTCATATTGCACCACCTGACTTAGGTAGACAGAACTCTCTCTTGAGGGAATATCAAAAGATAATGTCCACTCCAAAGCTTCCTATTCATTGTGACATACCTACAGTAAAGATAAGTCGCTTGAAATCCCGCCGACCACCCATTCTAACAGCGGAATAACTACAATTAAATACTTTTCAGATTGACAACAAGTGGGCTGAGGTATGGAATAATTTATTCCATGAGAAATATGGAAACGTCATTGATCCTATCAAGAAACCAGCTGGCATGGAACTACCACGCCATACATGGAAATCACTCAACAGGATTCGAACGGGACATGGGGTCTGCGCAGACAGCTTATTCAAGTGGAATAAGGCTTCCTCACCTCAGTGCGACTGTGGTTTTGAAAGACAGACCATCCATATCGTGGAGGACTGCAGCCTTCGAGCCTATAATGAGAACCTGAAAGACTTTCATGATGCAACGCAGCCTGCTCTAGATTGGATTTCAAATTTAAATCTTACCTTGTAAATCTGATATTAAGGAATATTAAGAAATATTAATATAATATAATATAATATAATATAATATAATATAATATAATATAATATAATATAATATAATATAATATAATATAATATAATATAATATAATATAATATAATATAATATAATATAATATAATATAATATAATATAATATAATATAATATAATATAATATAATATAATATAATATAATATAATATAATATAATATAATATAATATAATATAATATAATATAATATAATATAATATTAAGATATTGTAAATCTGAACATTTTATCTATTGAATATGTGTCTCCTCATTCAAAATGTATTTTAATATTTATTGTTCTTTTAGGCTAAATACTAATGTATATGTTTAATGTGTTCTTTAGCTTGTAATTATGTAACCATGCCATACACTAAATAAATAAATAAATAAATAAATAATTTAAATGGGACGTTTAACTCATAACACTAAATTACATATCATCCTTAGGACCCCATTTATGAGTGTAACACAAACCATTGGAGATGAATTTCTTTTCGAATAATTCACATATGTAGGGTGCTTCCAAATTCCCATTACAGGCTTTGAGGGCTTGTAGTGGGGACTAAGACAATTAAGTTTAGCATAGGAACTTGTGTCCGGAAACGTGCCATCTTCCCGCATCCTCCAAAAAATACCACAGCTCACTTTCAAATCTCCCGCAGTGTCGGTGCCACTGACTAGAGTACGTAAATCATTGAACGATCACCTGATGTCCCATATCCACTACAGGTTGTATCCCCGACCTTCTTTCATGAAATCTCACGGGTACCGCGTACTTAGTATTCTTTGAAGACGTACTGCATGAGTTTTTAGACGATGTACCACTGCATGTGCGTCAAAACACGAGGTTTCACGTGATGGCGCACCACCTCATTTTTCACTTGCGGCCCGAGATCATCTGCACCACTGGTTTGGGCAACAATGGATAGGTCGTGGTGGCCCAATTGCTTGGTCTGCACGTTCACCTGACTTCACACCGCTTGACTACTACCTGTGGGGTCTTATGGAAACCTTGATTTACGAGACCCCTGTGGAATCCGAGGAAGACCTACTGGCGCGGGTTATGGCTGCGGCGAATGTTGGAGGACCAGGGAGTGGTGATCGTGTGCACCACCTCTGTGTGAATTTGATGTCCTTTTTCCACCCGTCTTCATCATAGCAATTTAATAATACAGTAGTATATTGCCAATTTACAGGTTGAACAAATAAGTAGGAATTGAAAGGAAGTTCATAACATGAGTACAGTCTTTCTGAGTTTTGCAAACTGTGTATATTGTAATTTTTAATAATAATAATAATAATAATAATAATAATAATAATAATAATAATAATAATAATAATAATAATAATAATAATAATGATCAATATAATTAATACAAAATTTTCGATGATAAATTGGCTGGAGAAAAGAAACGGGGACCTGAATGAGTTAAACATCGGAGAGAATATGATGTAAAACAGAGAAATATTCAGAACCACTGTAAATAAGTACATATTTAGGGTCAAATCTGTCAGCGGGACTGGTACAAGATGGTCAGAATAACGCAAGAACTAAAACAGTGAGTTCATTAATAGATTTTGGGAAAATAATAATAAGAAGGCAAAATTTATCAAGCCAATACGCAAACTCCAACGCGCTCTATGAATGGGAATAACGAAGAAAGAAGAAGAATAATGCTCAATGTTTCACATGGAAATAGACATTCAAATACTGTAATTTTAGACAGTTTTCAATACGTTTTCCGGATTAGCGCTTGGTGCATTACATTAAATATTTAATGTTTGGTGATGATGATGATGATGATAATTGTTGTTTTAAGGGGCCTAACATCTAGGTTATCGGCCCCTAATGGTTTGGGTGATAGTGAAAGTTAAGATGTGAATGAAAACTATAACAAATAGGCCTACTAACTACAAACTTACATACTAGAAGAAGAAATGGTAAACAATAAAGAATAAGGCAAATAAAGGACGAGAAGAAAGGAAATGCCCTCAACCCTCGAAGAATGACGATTTAGGGACTTGGAAGGAAGGAGAGCCATGAAAGGCAGATAGGAAAGGGAAAGAGGAGAGGGCCCGCCCCAAGGTCAGAGAAAAAACGGGACAAAACGGACCCAGCTCAGGAATCCCTTGGGGTTGCCAACTCCCAAACTCACCAGCCGTGAGCCCTTGAGGGTGTAGCACTATCCAGGGTGCACCAGAAGTGGTGGGGCTACATACACCCTGCCTCCTTGAGGGCCTTGTGCAGAAAGCAGGAGATAACATGAAAAGAAAAAGAAGGCTGACACCTCGAAGAATGAAGGTATCAGGAAAGATGAGACAAGGACCAATTAAGGCGGGACATTGAAAGACGCCCTAGGCCCCGGATACCCTAATACCGTCGGGGTCGGAAAAGAAAAGAGTTGACCAAGGAAGGTTGACAGTAAAGAAGACGGAGAGGAGCCCGGCACAAGTAAGTGGAAGCAATGACGGACTCAGCTGGGGTTCCTGTGTTCGCCAACCCACGTTCCACTAGATGTGAGCCTCTGGGGGGATTTCATGTTTGGCATTAGCTCATTACGCTATAAGACTGTGGTCATGGGGCTGGCAACCACCAGTCGCCTCAGTAGACTCATTAATCGTAAACCCTAGGCGCACTTCACATCTGGACAAAGTAACCGGCGTTTGAAGATCGAAGGTTCGCCCCGCGGCGTAGCCGTGCTCGTTTAATAGTGCAACAGGACTGCGGGGGCAGCTGCCGCAAGTCCAGAGTTCGTAGGTTTGAATCCTGGCGCTGATATGCCTACCAAAGTGTGGTTTGTACCCGTGTTTTTCCCCACTCCCTCCAGGAAAATGACGGTATAATACCTTATTTCAAGTCCCGGAGCGCCGATCCCATCCCTGTCAATGTTCACACACTACTACAGTCGTCACATGAATACAGCATAATCAGAACCGGGTGAGTTAGCCGTGGTCGTTACGGCATGACTGCTGGCAGTCGCTCACATCCGGGAGGCGAGGAGGTTCGAATCCCTCCGCCGGCAACCTTGAAGATATTCTGTGGTTTCCCATCTTCCTTCCAGGCAAATGCCGGGGTTGGTCACTAAATATAGGCCACAACCGCTACCTTCCAGCTCCTCGTCCTTACATTCCAACTTCCCTCCCCAACGGTACTTGTAGCTCACCCATTGGGTGTCCGTCTCGAAGCAGCTACAAAACTGGCGAGCCGAACATGTCCTCGGACACTCCCGGCACTAAAAGCCATACGCTAAAGAAAAAAGCATAATCAGACAAATTCAACACACGCCCAACTACACGGGACTGATCACCAAAATGTCCCAAGTCCCTAAAATGAATTAACAACAACAGATCCAAAATTCGACCTAAACAGCTAACAATCCCATTCTGAAAGTGGTTTTCCTCCAGATTTTTCCATACTCCCTCCCGATAAATGTTGAATAGTCCCATATTTAAATCCCGAGAAACACATCCCAATCCTTCTCTACTATCTTTCGAATTATCTCTTGTGGTCACCTGCTTTTAATAATAATAATAATAATAATAATAATAATAATAATAATAATAAAATAATAATTTAAAAACTAATAACCAACGATGAACTTTATCTACAGCATGTGGAGAAAATAACGGGCACCTTATGAAAAATAAGACTCTCCTTTTATGTCCATTTTACTCGAATGAGCTCCAGAAGATTGTCCAATCCTATCTGTGCCTACTTTGTGGGAAAGAAAACCAAAGAGATATGGTTTACAGAGGTAAAAAAAAAAAGACCTACAAAAACTGGGGATATCACATGAGGCAAAACTTGGGGAAGTACAGAGTTTTCAGCCAAAACCCATATTGTAAACTGGCCAAAAGTGGACCGAAGAACGAAAAGAAGCTTACCAAAGAAGAATGTGTGTACAGTAGGCCAATGTGAAAGAACAAGGGAGAAGGTAGTTGAAATAACGTGGTCTATAGAAATCCGAAACGTTTGTAAAATAAAATAACAAAATCTTCATCACCATCATCATCATCAAAAAATCAACATGCACCTTAGAAACTCACCACAGAAACCCACCTGCTGTGAGCACCAGAATTCGAACCTCAAATCGGCATGTGCCAGCTACCGTGACCGTACCTAAAATAGCGGTCTTCTAATTTGGTGGATGAAGTGCGTAGGGTGTCCTCACATCATTGGTTTTGTCAAATTTGTTCTTTGAGTAAGAAAAGGTTGAGGATATAAAGATTTCAGAAATAAAACTTAGTACCATGCACTATCCATACAGTTGGTACGTCTGTCAACAGCCCACTTCTCTCAGCAGACTTGCTTATCCATAGATTTCAATATCAACATGTCAGAAACAATACACTGGTATTCTTCATTCTAACTACAGTATGCGCTCTCCTCCTTCTCTATAAATCACTGTCGCTTAACTCGTTACTGAGAACATTGGAAGTATACACTTGGCCATCCCTTCATGCGTCGGGCATAAGATAGCTCTTTAGAATTGTAGCTCATATCCTTGAAGTGAATCCTAAAACAAGATGTTCAGTAAAGAACATATAGCCCACTTTCTCCAAAATGCATGGGTATTGTTATAACTCTTTGTACTTTTCAAGGAGTATAATTGAATGTTGGTTGTAGTAGCTTGTTGAAATACCACGTGCTATACGGATATTAAACACGAATATGAGGTGCTCTTTGCTAGTGCTACCTCTGTAAAAAAAAATGCCATTCAATTCAGTTTCACCGTGTTTGAATTAATATGGGAAATCGATTTGCACACATACATGACCGCTATCTGCAAACTATTGGGCTGATGACCTTGTAGTTCAGTCAAAAGATGCTTCCCACAAAAAGGTATGGTGTTGCAAAATTTGGTAGAGATTAAATGATTAGGTTGGTCGTAATTTGATTTAAGCTTTTAACATTTGGGTGGCCATCATTCCGTTTCCGTCAAGATGGCGGCGATATAAAACATGACACTGAGGTGCCCTTTACTGATGCTACCTCTGTACCAAATTTCATTCAATTCGGTTTCACCGTGATTGAATTGATAGGGGGAATCGATTTGCACACATACATGGCCGCCATCTGCAAACTATTGCACAGATGACCTTGTAGTTTAGTCAAAAGATGCTCGCCATACATATATATGTTGCTGCAAAATTTGGTAGAAATCGGATGATTAGGCTAGTCGTAATTTGATTTAAGCTTTTAACATTTGGGTGGCTGCCATTACGTTTCCCTCAAGATGGCGGCGATATAAATCATGACACTAAGGTGCTATTTGCTAGTGCTACCTCTGTACCAATTTCGTTCAATTCGGTTTCACTGTGTTTGAATTGATAGGGGGAATCGATTTGCACACATATATGACCGCCATCCGCAATGTATTGGGTTGATGACCTTGTAGTTTGGTCACAATATTCCTCACACATAAAGGTAAAATGTTGCAAAATTTGGTAGAGATCAGATGATTAGATTGGTCGTAATTTGATTTAATCTTTTAACATTTGGGGGGCCGCCATTACGTTTCCGATAAGATGGCGGCGATATAAAACATGACACTGAGATACCCTTTGCTAGTTCTACCTCTGTACCAAATTTCGTTCAATTCGGTTTCACCGTGTTCGAATTGACAGGGGGGACAGACATTCAGAGTACACACACACTCGCACTCGCACTAACACAGACACACACACACAGGCACACAATTTTTGGCCCTGTATAGATCTCATAAGTCTACTTTCATTTTTTGCAAAATCGAAAGTAGGCTAAAAAACGAAAGCACAGACGAATCGTAAGGGGATCTCAAAATAATTTTGGCATATCGAAAACTCGAGTTACGGATAAAATGTTATAATTTGTGATATACGTAGAACCCTGCGCGGATAAACAAAACGTTATCCGCATTCGCCCCACATACGCCTGACTGTTATCCGCATCCGCCCCATATACGCCTGACTGTTATCCGCATTCGCCCCACATACGCCTGACTGTTATCCGCATCCGCCCCACATACGCCTGACTGTTATCCGCATTCGCCCCACATACGCCTGACTGTTATCCGCATCCGCCCCACATACGCCTGACTGTTATCCGCATCCGCCCCACATACGCCTGACTGTTATCCGCATCCGCCCCACATACGCCTGACTGTTATCCGCATACGCCCCACATACGCCTGACTGTTATCCGCATCCGCACATTTGTTATCCGATTCTACTGTCATTACAATAATATTTTCAATTAGATAAAATATTAATGCAACACGTTTAGTTTCGAGGATAAAGTCGTTACCCTAAGTTAGGTATGCCAAGTTCTATGTTTAAAATGAATGTTGTACAGCCAGAATTGCAACCCTTAATGTTCGGAGTGTTAATTGTGCTTAATGGCATAATATGAATGAAATTAGTGTAAATCATCATCTTACATTTGTCATGAACAAAAAATAACATAACGGAAAATAATGATATGTCATAAACATCCGGGTCTTAGTAATGATATTCAATAAGTTCGGATTTTATTCTAAAAGCTATCGGCAAATTTACTGCAAACATTATCCACAGCTTATCCGCTATCCGCACAGCCATGCAAACTATATCCACATGGCAAAATAATTTGTGGATATCCGCGGGCATCCGCACAGGACTTTAGATATAAGCTACTGGTCGCAAAATACTGTATGTACGCTTACAACATACAGTATACACGACTAGATGATTGTCTAAATTTGTGGAATAACAAGTAGGCTAGTTCCGTGAAGAACTAAATAGCATATTTTCATATATCCTACTGGTCTTTTCCATTAAAAACTCTCCCGGGTATTAAAAGGATTTTCCATGTATACTAAATAGCTTTTGGTACACGACCTATGTCTCCACCATTACATTGGGGAATCATGTGCTAGAATATATAACTTTCAGTTTTGGTGATTAAGACTCCTACCGCGAGATGGCATCTTTCTGAAACCTATCACGGAAGTTTAAATTAAGAAATGTCAAATGGACGGCTCTCCTATTCTACGAAAAATAAGTTACAGAATTTAGTGCCATTATATTAGGATTATTATAATAACCTAACATACGAATCTTCTCTTCAATCGCTTGAATAGGGTACGAAAAAAAAAGGCTTAAACATTTCGAACTGATGCTATCATGAATTTCTGAAGACAATATTGAACATGAGATGCCTCTATACTAAGCTCTGAATAAACATTCGCTGTTCTTAGCATCATTCCTTTCGGGTGATTAGATCTCCAGAAAAATAATTGGAAATATTTGAAGATCACTTGGCCGCCATGTTGTTTTTGTGTGTCTTAGGATTTTGATTGGCACATATATGCTCTTAGTCAATTGTCCTCTTACACACAAAAAAATCAGTTTGATTACTCAAATAGTTTCGGAGATATTGTGAACCGGTGCAATATTTTGGATTGTGTAACGTTTTGACTATAGAATTATATGCCAGCAGACGAATATTATAATGATAGTCTATTATACTAACCTACATTTCTATTGCTTGATTAGAACATGAGAAATTAGAATGAGATTTCAAAGGTTTTGCACAGCCACCGTTTATAAGTTCTCATAAAATCCCATTAAATTAGGCGTCAATATGTTTAGGCTTGTATGAAGATATAACGTGTCAAGTTTTACAGCGCTCGGTTGAGTAAGTCGCGAGAGAAATCCAATATACTGTTATTATTATTATTATTATTATTATTATTATTATTATTATTATTATTATTATTATTATTATTATACCGGGTGAGTTAGCAGTGGTCGTTACGGCGCGCTGCAGGCAGTCGCTCACATCCGGGAGGCGAGGAGGTTCGAATCCCCCCGCCGGCAACCTTGAAGATGGTCTTCTGTGGTTTCCCATCTTCCTTCCAGGCAAATGCCGGGGTTTGTCCCTAACTACAGGCCACAGCCGCTCCCCAGACAACACTTCACACGCGACGGTACTTGTAGCTCACCCCAAAAACTCTGGCGAGCCGAACATGTCCTCGGACACTCCCGGCATAAGAGCCATACGCTAAAAAAATTAAAATATTATTATTATTACTCTCCACTAGTCTGCACAAACGATGTAGGCTTACGTCAGTTTGATTGCTTAATTAGTTTCAGAGATATTGTGAACCGGTGCAATATATTGCATGGACACCATGTCCACGATTGGTGATCAAATTCCTTGCTCACAAATGAAATAAAACTCTTTACAGTCAACACTGAAATTGGAAGGTCGGAATTTTAATATTGCATCACAGTCTAAATAATGTCACTAGCATTTTGCTAATGAAGGCTTGAAATATTTAAAGCCCACCTACATTACCCTCAGTAAAAAGGGAGGCATCTGTTAATTAAAGATGCAGCGTACCGTACTTAGTTTTATCATACGCAAGTACATCACAGAGTATCAATTTCAGCGTGAAAGTGCTCGCTAACGCTAATGAATAAAAGGGGTGGAGACACAATTCTTTCTTAGAAATGGCGATAATAATCCTTAATTCCTTCGGATTTAAGCTGAGAAAAAACTCGCCAGTCTGGAAGAAGATTGTCAGGAAATTGCTGGAGAGCCTTGCTCCTAAGGAAATGAGGCTGGAGAAATGGAGAAAGGAGAGGGTTACATTATGGCAAGCGGAGATGAGTAAGTTTACTGTGACAGGACTGGCAACTGCCCGCTTGATGCATCACATACGTCACTGCTGATGCTTCCTTCAGGATATCCAATTTCACGTCTCTCACTCACATCTCATAAGGGAAGGAGATATAAAGCTTCCACAGAACTTATTAAAGCCATCTCTTAGCATCCATCACGTGATATTAGTTCAATAGATCACTGAATTTTCTGAAATGTATCTAACCAACTGGCTTCTGGTCCGTTAGAAACATTTAGCCAAATATAATTCAAAATATAACACACAACAAAATTAGACATCTAATCCTCCTCATGAAGTCATAATTTGATGTCTGCATCATGAAGAGTGTTATTGTTAGTTAATTTTAGCCTGCGACACCATGATCATCAGCCCTAATTACTTGAATGTGCGTTTCTATTTGTCTGATAACCTGTGTTTTTAATTATGGAAACATTTCTTAGGAAACAAAGTACCGTACTCGAACGGCTGTAAAACGAAATAATAATAATACAAATAATTACAAGAAATCAACAAATATGCACCGTTGGCAGAAGAAACCAGGAGGACGAGGCGAGTGAAATCTGTGAAAATTTTACCACTGATTATGTCAGCAACGGGAATAGTTCCATAGGCTATGGTGACGAATCTGGAGGAACTAACAATGAAACATCTGATCGCCATAACGCAGTGTTGCTCGATACGTGTCACATTGTCCGATTATTAGCCTACTTTCGATTTTTGCAAAAAATGAAAGTAGACTTATGAGATCAACACAGGGCGAAAAAAGTGTGTCTGTCTGTGTGTGTGTATGTGTGTGTGTGAGTCTGTGTGTGTGTGTGTGTGTGTGTGTATGTGAGTGTGTGAGTCTGTGTGTGTGTGTGTGTGTGTCTGTGTGTGTGTGAGTGTGTGTACTCTGAATGTCTGTCCCCCCCTATCAATTCGAACACGGTGAATGCAAATTGAACGAAATTTGGTACAAAGGAAGCACTAGCAAAGGACACCACAGTGTCATGTTTTATATCGCCGCCATCTTGACGGAAACGTAATGGCGGCCACACAAATATTCAAAGCTTAAATCAAATTACGACTAACCTAATGATCCGATCTCTACCAAGTTTTGCAACAACATACCTTTATGGGGGGGAGCATCCTTTGACCAAACCAATAGGTCATCAGCGTAATAGTTTGCGGATAGCGGCCATCTTTGTGTGAAAATCGATTCCCACTATTAATTCGAACACGGTGCAACCGAATGGAACGAAATTTGGTACAGAGGTAGTACTAACAAAAGGCACCTCAGTGTCATGTTTTATATCGCCGCCATCTTGATGGAAACGTAATGGTGGCCACACAAATGTTCAAAGCTTAAATCAAATTATGATTAACCTTATAATCCGATATCTACCAAATTCTGCAACAACATACCCTTATAGAGGAAGCATCATTTGACCAAATAAATTGGTCATTAGCCTAATAGTTTGCGGATGGCGGCCATCTTTGTGTGAAATTCAATTCCCCCTATTAATTCAAACACGGTGAAACCGAATGGAACGAAATTTGGTACAGAGGTAGCACTAGCAAAGGGCATTTCAGTGTCATGTTTTATATCGCCGCCATATTGACAGAAACGTAATGGCGGCCACACAAATGTTCAAAGCTTAAGTTAAATTACGACTAGCATAACCATCCGATCTCTCCCAATCTTTGCAACAACATACCTTTATGGAGGGAGCATCCTTTGACCAATCTAATAGGTTATTAGCTTAATAGTTTGCGGATGGCGGCCATCTTTATGTCAAAATTGATTCCCCCTATTAATTCGAACACGGTGGAACCGAATGGAACGAAATTTGGTACAGAGGTAGCACTAGCAAAGGGCACCTCAGTGTCATGTTTTATATCGCCGCCTTCTTGACTGAAACGTAATGGCGGCCACACGAATGTTCAAAGCTTAAATCTAATTACGATTAACCTAATCATCCGATCTCTACCAAATTTTGCAACTGCATACATTTATGGAGGGAGCATCCTTTGACGAATCTAATAGGTCATTCGCCTAATAGTTTGCGGATGGCGGCCATCTTTATGTCAAAATTGATTCCCCCTATTAATTCGAACACGGTGAAACCGAATGAAACGAAATTTTGTACAGAGGTAGCACTAGCAAAGGGCACCTCAGTGTCATGTTTTATATCGCCGCCATCTTGACTGAAACGTAATGGCGGCCACACGAATGTTCAAAGCTTAAATCAAATTACGATTAACCTAATCATCCGATCTCTACCAAATTCTGCAACTGCATACCTTTATGGAGGGAGCATCCTTTGACCAATCTAATAGGTCATTCGCCTAATAGTTCGCGGATGGCGGCCATCTTTGTGTCAGAATCGATTCCCCCTATTAATTCAAATACGGTGAAACCGAGTGGAACGAAATTTGGTACAGAGATAGCACTAGCAAAGGGCATCTCAGTGTCTTGATTAATATCACCGCCGTATTGACAGAAACGTAATGGCGGCCACACAAATGTTTAAAGCTCAAATCAAATTACGACTAACATAACCATCCGATCTCTACCAAACTTTGCAACAACATACCTTTATGGAGGGAGTATCCTTTGACCAATCTAATAGTCATTAGCCTAATAGTTTGCGGATGGCGGCCATCTTTATGTCAAAATTGATTCCCCCTATTAATTCGAACACGGTGGAAGCGAATGAACGAAATTTGGTACAGAGGTAGCACTAGCAAAGGGCACCTCAGTGTCATGTTTTATATCACCGCTATCTTGACGGAAACGTAATCGCGGCCACCCAAATGTTAAAAGCTAAAATGTAATTACGACCAACCTAATAATCTAGGCCGGCCCCGTGGTGTTGGGGTAGCGCGCCTGCCTCTCACCCGGAGGCCCCGGGTTCGATCCCCGGCTCCGTCAGGGATTTTAAAACTGACGTGAGGGTTGGAACGGGGTGCACTCAGCCTCGTGAGGACAATTGAGTAGCTGTCTGACAGTGAGACAGCACCCCGATCACGAATACCAAGATTAACGGCAGAGGGGACCCGACGCGCTGATCACGCGTCACCCCAATATCTGCAGGCCAAATGGCTGGGCAGCGGTCGCTTGGTCGGCCTTAGCCCGTCATGGGCTGGATAGTGCCAGGGGTTGACTTTTTTGTTGACTAATAATCTAGTCTCTACCAAATTTTGCAACACCATATCTTTATGTGGGAAACATATTCTGACCAAACTGCAAGAACATCACCCCAATAGTTTGCAGATGGTGGCCAAGTATGTGTGCAAATCGATTCCCCCTATCAATTCAAACACGGTGAAACCGAATTGAACGAAATTTGGTACAGAGGTAGCACTAGCAAAGGGCACCTCATATTCATGTTTAATATCCCTATAGCACGTTGTATTTCAACAACCTACTACAACCAACATTCAATCATACTCCTTGAAAAGGACAAAGAGTTATAACAATACCCATGCATTTAGGAGAAAGTAGGCTATATGTTCTTTACTGAACATCTTGTTTTTATCCCAGTAATAAAGTACTTGAATGTAAAGTCTGTAACTTGTATATTGAGATTTACCATGTCTATGAGGAAATAGAGATAAAATAATAATGATAACTTCAGAAGAACCTCAAAAGCGCAAACATGAATTAAAATGACATCAGAAAGCGACACCTTCAGATACAAAGTAAACAAATGGGAAGTCACGTCGGAGTAACCAAAACAAAAACAGTACAGACCAAACTGGTCCAAAGAACTTAAACGAGCCTTTTCGGAAAGAATGAAAGCCTATTGGAACAACAAGATGAACAAGTAAAAAGTTGATTGAGTTATTTTCTTAACGTTTTCCATTTATTGGGAATATTCGCTTAACATAAATAAATAAATAAATAGAAATGTGACTATGCTTGGTAATACATTTATTATTTCCCCTATAGGCTACAATAAATGTTATAATATTTTCCTTAACACACATACCACAATTTATGAACTGCCATTCTGGACAATGTGTAATATATGCATATTACGACTATTGAATCATCAGTTACTTACAACAAATTCAGAACATTTAACATAACTGCAAAAGGTGTATTACTTATTACTAGTTACAAATTATATTAAAGAGCTTAATATTATTTTGCCTATATCTAATATAATTTTATTAGTTTATTCTGCAGGCTTGTGCAATTTTCGGTAAGACATGACAGAGAACAGCAAGCATACGCTTCACTACCCTGTAAAACTACCATTAATTATTGCTCCCTTGAGCGGAAAGTCATGATTCGACAAGATTGTACACGCCTTCATTCTCTTCAAAAGGATCTAAAGAAGATATTCTATCTACTTGCTTGACAGCAGCTTAAGGAACTTTGTTCCCTTATTTAACGAATAAAGAGCATCCAATTTTGAGAAAAATCCTTTTATAATAAGAGCATCTAGACATTTAGCTACATCAATACATTTTGAGGAAGAGGATAAAAAGCCCCTTTATCATTCATCATAATAATCATTTTTTATGAAGAACCCTCCTCCAACAGAACAGACACTATTCTTTGTGCGATCACTCTTCACTTTGATATAAAGTTCCCTTCTTTTTACACTCTACTCAGCTTTATAATACACCATATATAGGCTTGAGCTCCTACCACATACCTCCTCCTCCTCCTGTTCGCGAGAGATTTGCTTAAATTGCCAATTTTGAAGGAAACCATATTTCAACTGAGAAGTATTCTCTCAACTCCCCCTTCCCCTCTGACTATGATGTCTTCCTTATCCTCCTTGCCATCTCCCTTCACAAGCTTAAGAAAAGAATTCTTACTTCGACATTCACAGGCAGGAGAAAAAGAAGAATAAGACCAAAGAATGAGTCTCTATGTGTATGCATATGTCCCAACCCCTTGTAATAAAGGCCTGGTCCCTCGCTCTCCCATGCAGGTTACTATCGAAATGGAATTCTAAGATGGATGGAAGTCAGTAGATGTTGCCCATGCGATGCAATGCATGCAAATGACAGGATTTAGACGATAAGACGCGTGTTTACATTGCCAAGTGCGCCCTTTGAAAGTTAGAATCTGTTGTTAATGATTTGAGTTCGACAATGTATCGCCGTATCACTCTCGCGTGTTACGGGGTCAGGATCAAGTAAAGTAGAAAGGGAAGAAAGAAAGAAAGAAAGAAAGAAAGAAAGAACGAACGAAAGACAGTCAGAAAGAAAGAACGATTGAAAGAAAAAGAAAGCATGAAATACAGAAATAACGAAAGAAAGACTGGAAGTAACAAAGTAAGGCAGAAAGAAATAAACCACGAAAGACAGAAAGAACGAAAGAAAGACAGAATGAAAGATGAAAGACAGAAAGAAACAAAGAAAGGCAGAAAGAAAGCACAAAAGAAAGAAAGAAAGAAAGAAAGAAAGAAAGAAAGAAAGAAAGAAAGATAGACAGCAAGAAGGAAGGAAAAAGAAATAAATAAATAAAGAAAGAAAGAAAGAAAGAAAGAAAGAAAGAAAGAAACAAAGATAGATTGAAAGTACGAATGAAAGACAGAAATAAATAAATAAAGATAGAAAGTACGAAAGAAAGACAGAAAGAAAGAAGGAAAGAAAGAGCACGAACGAAAGAAAGAAAGAAAGAAAGAAAGAAAGAAAGAAAGAAAGAAAGAAAGACATATAGAACAAAGACAGAAAGCAAGAAGGAAAGAAAGAAGGAAAGAAAGAAAGAAAGAAAGAAAGTACGAAAGAATGCACGAATGATGGAAAGATAGAAAGAAAGATAGAAAGAACAAAGAAGGCAAGAGGGAAAGAAAGATTGAAAGTACGAAAGAAAGACAGAAAGAAGGAAAGAAAGAAAGAAAGAAAGAAAGAAAGAATTAAAAAGATACAACGCTAGAAAGAAGAGAAAAAGAAAGAATGAAAACCGAAACGAAAGGAAGAAGAAAGAAAGAAAGAAAGAAAGAAAGAAAGAAAGAAGATGAAAATGGCAGCTTTTAGTTTAGCGTTAACATAAATGTCTCAAAAATAAGCCATGGGACCAAATTTTACATGAAATCCGAACCAATGGTCGTGACATTTTTCCTCAAAGATTTCGTATGCATCAACCGGAAATCAAACCCGGTGCGATTGGTTAAAGGTAGGCTTGTTGTTGTTTCGTTGTTGCTTATTTTATGGGCTGCGACATCGCGG
Source organism: Meconema thalassinum (assembly GCA_946902985.2). NCBI lineage: Eukaryota > Metazoa > Arthropoda > Insecta > Orthoptera > Tettigoniidae > Meconema > Meconema thalassinum. The sequence continues at coordinate 271,085,363 of OX336392.1, read as the reverse complement.
TCATATAGCACCGTATATCTTTGGGTGTGTGTGTGGAATTTGTGTGATATCCTGTGATGGCTGTACTAGTGAGTATATTTGTAAATTGGAAATATGATTGGGAAAGAGGTGGACGTGGCCTAAAATTAGGAACTATCCCAGCATTCTCCTGGAGTAGAGGTGGGGGAAACCACTGAAAACCACTTCCAAGATGGCTGAGATGGGAATCGAACCCATCTCTCGACAGTTTTCCCTCACGAGGCTGAGTGTACCACGTTCCAGGCCTCAGAGCAGAATTGAATTCCTTGCCAAAGCCAAGAATCAAACTGTGTAGTTGTACACACACCCATGTAAATGGGAGTATTGATCACGATTTCCAAGACCCTACAAGAAACAACAACAACAACAAACAAAAGGTAACTATTTGTCTTATCATAATCTGTATTTCATTTTGACCTACCTCATATTAATGGCTCTGTCTGCAGTGTGTCAGTGGAGTTCATTGCGTTATGCCGAAGAGATAATGTATTAATGTCCCTGGAGTAACCACACCATTAATTAAATATATTAGCTACCACCAAATTAATTGTACCAACTCCCCTGAGACATTCGTCCATCACACTCACATGATCCCGGATATTTAATAATGGCAACACACGATGGAATTCAACTTTTTTTGTTCTGCTCCATAATCAAATAGACCTAATAGTTATTAGAATATGAATTATCAATAAACACTGGAAACCTTCCAATGCCTCATAACTTGTGATGCGTGGTTTGAAAACAATGAGGCCTCAAGTTTGTCTGACATTACTTCCACTTTTAGGAAAATAGCGTAAACCACGCTGGTATGAGAATTGAGTAAATCTATAGGAAGCAACCCCAGGGGCTCACATCAAGTGGGACGTGGGTTGGCGACCACGGGGCCCCAGTGAGTCCGGCATTGCTTCCACTTCCTTGTGCCGGGCTCCTCTCCATCTTCTTTCCTGTCGACCTCACTTGGTCAACTCTAGTTATCTTCCGACCCCGACGGTATTAGGGTATCCGAGGCCTAGGGAGTCTCTTCCTTTCCCACCTTAATTGGCCCTTGTCTCATCTTTTCTGATACCCTCCTTCTGCGAAGGGTCAGCCTTCTTTTTCTTTTCATGTTATCTCCTGCCTTCTGCTGAAGGCCCTCAAGGAGGCAGGGTGTATGTAGCCCCACCACTTCTGGTGCACCCTGGATATTGCTACACCCTCAGGGGCTCACGGCTGGTGAGTTCGGGAGTTGGCGACCCCGAGGGATTCCTGAGTTGGGTCCGGTTTTCCCTCTTTTATCCATTAAATCTGGGGCGGACCCTCTCCTCTTTCACTTTCCTATCTGCCTTTCATGGCTCTCCTCCCTTCCAAGTCCCTCAAACCGCATTCTTCGAGGGTCGAGAGCATTTCTATTCCTTCTGTCCTTTATTGGCCTTATTCTCCTTTTGTTTTCCATTTCTTCTTCTAGTATGTAAGTTCGTAGTTAGTTTTAGTTATAGTTCGCATTTCATTTTCATCTTCACGATCACCCAAACCATTAAGGGCCGATAACCTACATGTTAGGCCCCTTAAAACAACAATTATCATCATCATCATCTATAGGAAGCGCCCCTTGATAGTGATGACAAGAAATTACAGACAGGGCAGTACCAGAGCATTCAAGGCCTACGAAGTCCTTCATTTTTGCTTACTGTACGGACCTTTCCTATTTATTTTCCAGGACCCTCAATTTTCGGGAGGTCTGAACTCTTCCATTCTCCCTTAGTCCCCCGCAGGGGCTCATGACTAGTGGAACATGGGTTGGCGAACACGGGACCCCAGCTGAGTAAAGCATTGCTTCCACATATTTGTGCCGGGCTCCGCTCTGTCACCTTTCCTGTCGACCTCTCTTGGTCAACTTTTGCTATCTTCCGACCCCGATGGTACGAGGGTATCCCAGGCCTAGAGTGTCTTTCACATTTTCGCCTTAATTGGCGCTTGTCTCATCGTTCATGATACCCTCATTCTTCAAGGAGTCAGACCTATTATTTTTCTTGGGGAAAGATCGCCTCTCCTGAGTGCACCTGTGGATACCCGCGTCAGACAATCAGACATATAGTCGAAGAGCGCCCTCAGAACTTGTTTTATGGTAACCGATTGGACTTTTTGCATGCTACTGTAAATGCGATTGATTATGCCAATAATGTATCTGTAACTTCTATGTATTTTTCTTTGTGTTCCAAAGTGATGTGTAAATGCCATACGATTAATACTATTCTTTTTCTTTTCATTATTTCTTCTGCTCAAGCCCTAAACGAGGCAGGGTGTATGTAGCCCCCATACCCTCAAGGGCTCACGGCTGATGAGTTAGGGAGTTGACAACTCCATAGGATTCCTGAGCTGGGTCCGGTGTTTTATCTCTTTCAAGTGACGCTGGGGCGGACCCTTTCCTCTTTCCCCTTTCCTTTCTCCCTTTCATGGCTCTCCTTCCTTCCAAGTCCCTCAATTCTCATTCTTCGCGGGTTGAAGGCATTTTCTACCTATATTTTATTTCTCTCTCTCTCCTTGTGTTTCCTGTTTCTTCTAATAGTGTGCATGTTAATCATTAGTATGTAGTTAAAAGTAGTTGTACTGTAGCTGCAGTAGTGGGTTCATTTCATCATAATTTTTTTCGCTATCGCCCATAGCATTAGCGGCCGATAACCCAGATGTCAAGCCTCTAAAAACAACAATTATCGTCATCATCATCTCCCATATTCAACGTGAATGTATGCTACGAGAGGCAGATGACTTGAATGTTCCACCCTCTCAGGGCCACGCGCCGATCAGATCGGCTCTCGTTGCTCGCACCAAAAGTGCCAAAGCCGATTCAATCGGCGTGCTGTTTGTCTTATATTTGTAGATTTCTGTAGGCATATGTCCGTGATTATTTCATACTGTTGGAAAGATGAGGTTTCAAGCTTGCCTGTGCGGTGTTTACTTTTTTTCTTCGAAGTCCGTTACGCGATAGGTTTGAGTTTGTATTCACCCCCTCCCTTTGCGCTCCCCCAATCACGCTCGTTCCCGCCAAAATTGCGGTGCAGTAGTTATCTTCTTGTTGAAATTTTCTGCCTACATATGTATCGAAGACCTTTCTACAGCAGGAAACGTAGTGTCTCTTCCAATATGACTCTTAGGTGTCATTAATTCAGGCTCAAAACAGATTTTTTACACAGCAAAAAAAAATTATCAGAATAATCTTCATTAAAGAGGTTTAGATGCCGTATTTACTTTTATGAACATAATGCATGAAAGAATAAGGTATTGGTTATAATGCAAAGCAAAATCAAAATGAGTGTATCGTTGGAAATGTGGTATTTATGATTTATTTTCGAATAGTCTGCATGACCATTGATAATGGCTTGGCCTTCTTGGCAAGTATTTCAGGAAATGGCTTGGCACAAAGGAACTAAACATTGGTCTTTTGGAAGGAAGAAAGCTTAGAGATTTTTATGACTGATAATAAAATCTCTAACAGAAATACCAATGAGTATTTAATCATTTAATTACACCTTATGTCATTAAAATTGAATTAATAACATTAATTAATTACTGTATACTAGTTTCGGTCACATTACGCCCCTCCTCAGTAACTGTGTTTTTCAAAGAAACCGTTATAATTGCGAGCTAAGTTGATTATTATACTTGGATTTTAACTTTGAAAGTTTAATTTAAACAAGTAGTTACGTGAAGAACTATACAGCCTATTTTCATATATCCTGCTCATGTTAATTGTCTCTATCAACATACAAAATTTCAGTTTAATTGCTGTAACAGATTCGTAGATATTGAGAACCGTCTAAATATTTCATATGGTCGCCAGGATGGATTTTTATTTTTGTACTATTACATTAAGATTATTGTGTACGTGTGGTATTCAAACTTCAATCGCATGATTAGAACACAAGAAGTAAAAACGAGATTTTAAAAGTACGCACATCAGCCATCTTGTGATTATGCAAACAATTGAAATAAATTACATGCCAGTGGATCAACATTTGTATAAGCATTTAACGTGCAACGTTTCACGGCACTCGGATAGTTAATTCGCGAGAAACCAATACTGCAACTAAATAATTGTACATATTGTAAATATTTTCACCTGTATTTCAAACATAGATTTTGTAGCCTAAGTGTAATGGATCTGATGATGATCGCTTGACGATCGAAACTGGTCATCCTAGTGTTTTATTAATCTCATGTAATTTATTTCAGGATTAGGGCATAACCCATCTCTTTTGGGTACATTCGTGTTGACCGACTAAAGCACTAAACTCTTGTTTACTAAGGCAACACTGAAAATATGGCTTCAAACACCACAATAATATAATAAAGCTGAAGAGTTTGTGTGTTTATGTGTTTAAATGCGCTAATCTCTGGAACTACCAGTCCGATTCGAAAAATTCATTTTATATGATAGCCAGATTCAAGATGAATAGTTTAGGCTGTGTAGCATTAGGCTACACCTCTCAGGCAACCTTCAAGATTGATATTTGTTCAGTAAGTCGGTAGAACAAGTGTTCCCGAACAGTCTATCCGCATGCGCTGGCGTTAGGTTTAGTGATACGTACACCTTTTCACCTACCTGAACCAAAATTTGTATACTTACCCTTTGGAACCCTGATGGTAACACTGTCTACGTGAAATTTATGACAAACCAGTCCATTCCCTGCATTTAGTCCCTTTGGTTCAAATCTACACCTGTTCCCCGATCTGAACCAAAATTTGTATACTTACCCTTTGGAACCCCGCGAGTAACACTGCTTACATGAAATTTCGGACAGACCACTCCATTCCTTGCATTTAGGTCCTTTGGCAGAAATCTACACCGTTTCACCGATCAGAAACAAAATTTGTATACTTACCCTTTGGAACCCTGCGAGTAACACTGCCTGCATGAAATTTCGGACAGACCACTCCATTCCCTGCATTTAGGCCCTTTGGCACAAATCTACACTGTTTCACCGATCTGAACCAAAATGTGTATACTTACCCGTTGGAACGCTGCGAGTAACACTGCCTACATGAAATTTATGACAGACCAGTCCATTCCCAGCATTTAGGCCCTTTGGCACAAATCTACACCCTTTCACCAATCTGAACCAGAAGTTGTATACTTACCCTTTGGAACCCTGCGAGTAACACTGTTTACATGAAATTTCGGACAGACCACTCCATTCCTTGCATTTAGGCCCTTTGGCACAAATCTACACTGTTTCACCGATCTGAACCAAAATTTGTATACTTACCCTTTGGAACGCTGCGAGTAACACTGCCTACATGAAATTTATGACAGATCAGTCCATTCCCAGCATTTAGGCCCTTTGGCACAAATCTACACCCTTTCACCAATCTGAACCAAAAGTTGTATACTTACCCTTTGGAACCCTGCGAGTAACACTGTTTACATGAAATTTCGGACAGACCACTCCATTCCTTGCATTTAGGCCCTTTGGCTCAAATTTACACCGTTTCACCGATCTGAACGGCAATTTTACTTACCCTTTGGAACCCAGTGAGTATCACTGTCTGCAAGAAATTTTGGACAGACCCCTCCATTCTCTGTATTTAGGCCCTTTGGCACAAATATACACCGTTTCACAGATCTGAACCTAATTTTACATACTTACCCTTTGGAACCCGACGAGTAACACTGTCTGCTTGAAATTTCGGACAGACCACTCCATTCCCTGCATTTAGGTCCTTTGGCACAAATCTACTCAGTTTCACCGATCTGAACCACATTTTGTATACCTACCCTTTAGAACCCTGCGGGTGACACTGTCCACTTTAAATTTTGGACAGACCACTCCATTCCCTGCATTTAGGCCCTTTATCACAAAACTACACCGTTTCTCCTAATTGCACCAAATTTTACATACACATTGAAACCCTGCTGGTAACACTGTCCACTTGATATTTTGGACAACGCTCACCATTCCCTGCATTTAGAATAACAGACAAAATGAACTTGAAAACCACGTATTAAGGCCCTAGAACCATTCATGTCCGTAGTAGTGTAACTGTAAGAGTATTTTAATAAGTCTATTGTTGACGGGCAGTTCGGGCTGCACCACGTCACGCCTACCAGTGTTCTGGTGCAGAATTGCGAAAATAGTTGCATCTTGCGCTTCTTATAAATTACAGTCACGGGGGGTAATTAGTGCAAAATATTATGCCTCTGAATAAGTGCAATGGTGTTAGAGACTCCGTGGCTAAGGCGTCAGCACGCCGGCCTCTCACCGCTGGGTCCGTGGTTCAAATCCCGGTCACTTCGTGTGAGATTTGTGCTGGACAAAGCGGAGGCAGACAGGTTTTTCTCCGGGTACACCGGTTTTCCCTGTCACAAATTCCATTCCGGCAACAATCTCCAATGTCATTTCATTCCATCTGTCATTCATTTAATCATTGCCCCCAGGGGAGTGCGACAGGCTTCGGCAGCCGCCACAGTTCATATCCTCGCCGCTAGATGGGGGCTTCATTCATTCCATTCTCTGACCCGGCCGCTCGACTGGAAGCAGGCTGTGGATTTTCCTTTCATAAGTGCAATGGTTGGTGCTTTCAAATTTACCTTCATTTATTCCGAAACTTATCGTTAAGCGTTTTGTGGCGATAAATGATACCATTGCCACCTCAGTAGCTCGGGACAGCCGAAGTTTTTCAAAGAGTTCTGATTATTTTCCTACGGCGCTATGCGACAAAAGATGACACTATTGGTCTCTACATTTCTAACAGCCAATGATATATAGGCCCTAGGCAGTGTCTTTTATTTCACTTACTCCTCTTTCTATTTTTTTTTGTGGTAAATTTGTTTGTAAATAACATGTGTCAGTGCTGTAGTTTGTAAATAGCTGTTTCCCTATTAATAATTATCATTACGGGAAAATGACCTGAATGTTACGTCCATTATACTGTACTACTTATCACCCTCACCTCCACCACCACCACCACCACCACCACCACCACCACCACAAAATATTAATTTTTAAAATATTGTTTTCTGTTAGTTTAAGTATCATGTGCCAGTTCTGTAGTAGTATTCATTATCATCCATAAAACAAATAAATACACCGGGCGAAGCCGGGCACTACTGCTAGTATTATCATGTAATAGCTGATTTCTCCTGTTTCATTTTTCTTGCTCTTGTGTTATACGTTAGATGCAATTGCTTCATTATGTGATTCTTTTTTTTTTTTCATATTCAATTTCTTGTTTGTATATTTTGGTACCTCCGACACGAATAAAAAAACGTGTGTCCACTACATGAACGAAGTGAAGGTAACTTTGAATCCCTGTTCCCACAGAAGGACACTAGTAAATCATCAGTATGGACTCTATAACTGTCACCATAACTTGCAGTGCTGCAGTAAGTGTTGAGGGCACCCCAGGTACACCTTACTGCAGCCCACTCGCAGACATATATTTCAGCTTTCTCATGACTTGAGAGAAGGATTAGAGGCGGGGTGGTATTGTACGAGCAGCCTACGTCTCTGCAGTCAGCATTGTTCAATAAACATCCGGCAGACCGCTGTATCTAGCTCTGACTGTGTCCACATTTCACTGCAGACACTGAGTCTCTCTTGATCCCCCCGGGCCTCACAACTAGTGGGACGTAGGTTGGCTTTTAATAGGTACAATAGGTTTTTAAGTCGGATTTTTGTTTCAAGTGTAGCAAAAGTTGTCATACATTCCACAAACCATAAAATTAATGCCTAATTTTTAGTATTTTAGTATTTGAATGGTTCATTTTGGTTCCGTATTGATGCAACAATTAGTATTAATATTTTGCAAAAGTTCCGCCTAATCAATACCTTTATTGTATTATATATAAATGATCACTTAGTGGTCATTGGTACATGTTTTGAGGCCTAATTGTTTTGGCCCCTTCATCAGCCTATATAGGTAAAATGTGGTTGTATAGCTTAACACTAATAAACATTCCCTTCAAAAACCTTATTATGGTGCACCATAAAGAAAGGTGAAAAATGTTTACCCCAAAGATGCATAAGGAAATAAAATACATAAATAAATAAATAAATAAATAAATAAATAAATAAATAAAGAAAGAAAGAAAGAAAGAAAGAATGAAGGAAAGAAAGGAAAAAAGAAATAGTTGAAATTTGAAAAAAAAAAAAAAAAAACAATGTGAAAACACTCTTAAATTTCACCCTTTCTTGCTGATCACTGAAATTGTGCACTCTTCATGTAGTCCAAATCTTCTGAAATATATGGCAACAATAACACATTTGAGGATAAACCACATGCTGTATTATGGCTTGCAGATGTCAACGAAACTACAATGGCTCAGCTTTGTAGCAGTTCCACTTCACTGCGGTCTGCAGACGCTAAACGAGACATAATCTGCTCCGTGACAGCATTCAGATTATATTAATACTAGAGGACCCGTGCGAGAGATCTCGCATGTTCATAAACCACACTTTCCCCAATAGGTTTATAATGAGAGTTGTTGTTGTTTGAGTCTTCAGTCTTTTGACTGGTTTGATGCAGCTCTCCATGCCTCCCTGTCCTGAGCTAATCGTTTCATCTCTACATAGCTCCGACACCCTACATCGGAGGCAATCTGTTTAACATATTCTAACCTTGGTCTACCCCTACAGTTTTTGTCCTCGACCCTTCCTTCCATAACTAAGCTTGCTATTCCTGGGTGTCTTAGTATGTGTCCTACCAACCTATCTCTTCTCTTCATTAGCAGTCGCCAGAAACATCTCTCCTCTCCCACTCGTCTTAATACCTCTTTGTTTGTAACCCTATCTACCCATCTGATCTTCATCATTCTCCTGTAACACCACATTTCAAATGCTTCAATTCTCCTCTTTTCTGCTGCACCAATAGTCCAAGTTTCACTTCCATAGAGCGCCACGCTCCAGACAAAGGCTTTCAAAAATGACTTCCTAATACCTAAATCTATATTCGATGTCAGCAGATTCCTTTTTTGTAGAAATGCTTTCTTTGCCTGAGCCAACCTACTTTTAATATCCACTTTGCTTCGTCCATCACTGGTTATTCTGCTTCCTAAGTAACAGAAGTCTCCTACTTCCTTCAGCTTTTCACCTGCCAATTTGATCTCCATAGAGGTTTCTGATATATTTCGGCAGCATTCCAGTATTTTTGTTTTACATTTATTTATTTTCATCATGAATTCTTTCCGTAAGACGGAGTCCATACCATTCAAAAACTCATTCAAATCCTCAGGCTTGTCGGCCAAGATGACGATGTCATCAGCAAATCTCAGAGTTGAAATTATTTCTCCTTGAATCTTCACTCCCACTTTAAATTTTTCTCTAATTTCCTTCATTGCTTGTTCAATGTAAAGATTGAAAAGTATGGGTGATAAGTTGCAGCCTTGCCTTACACCTTTCTGAATACCAGCTTCTCTCTCATGTCCTTCAACTCGAATGACTGCTGTCTGGTTTCTGTACAGATTGTATATCACCCTCCTATCCCTGTACTTTATTCCAATTGATTTCAAAATGTCAAACAATTTAGTCCAATCAACGTTATCAAAAGCCTTTTCTAAGTCTACAAAAGCCATGAACGTTCTCTTATCTTTCCTTATTCTACCTTCTAAAATCAGCCTAAGACTTAGTACAGCTTCCCTTGTTCCTACATTTCTCCTGAAACCAAACTGGTCTTCACCCAACTCCGTTTCTATCTGGCTTTCAATCCTCTTGTAAATTATTCTAGACAGGATCTTTGAAGCATGAGTAATCAAGCTGATTGTACGGTAATCTTCACATCTGTCAGCTCCCACTTTCTTTGGTATAGGGATGATTACATTCTTCTTGAAATCAGGGGGTACCTCACCTGTCTCATAAATCCTACACACCAAGTGAAATAACCTGATCAGACCTTCTTCTCCTATGCAGCGTAGCAACTCAATCGGTATATCATCTATGCCTGGTGCTTTGTTCCTGCTTAAGTCTTCCAAAGCTCTATCAAATTCTGATCTCAATATTAAATCTCCTTTCGCATCGTCATCAATTTCCTCCTCCCTTTCCATTACATGATTCTCAATCTCCTTTCCCTTATACAAACTCTCTATGTAAGCTTTCCATCTCTCAACCTTTTCTTCCCTATCTGTTAGAGGCTTTCCATTTGTGTCCTTAATATTACAGCATTTAGTCTTCTTTTCCCCAAAAGTATTCTTAATCCTTCGATAAGCTGTGTCTACTTTTCCTAATTTCAGACAATTTTCTATACCTGCACATTTCTCTTTCAACCATTCTTCTTTCGCTTCCTTGCACTTCTTGTTAACCTCATTTCTCAGACGTCTGTATTCTGCTTTCCCCTTTTCATCTCTTAGATTCTTGTGTTTCCGCCTTTCATCCATCAATTCTAGTATATCCCGAGTGATCCACGGTTTTCTACCTATTCTTTCTTTCCTACCAATGTTTTCTTCTGCGGATTTTGTTATTTCATTCTTCAAAAGTGCCCATTCGTCTGCAATTGAAGTTTGTTTAGGGTTTTTCATTAGTCCTTCCTTTATACTCTTCTTGAATCTTTCGTTTACATCCTTCTCTTTCAGTCTGTCTATTGCCCACCTTTTTGGCTTTTGACTTTTCTTCAGTTTCTTCAACTTTAATCTGCATTTCATTACAACCTTAAAGAGAAAGGTTGCTGTAACACTCACCGGTTATTCGATATTATTATGAAATTATGCGATTTGAGTACTCCTTCCTTTCATTTACTGATCTGAAATCCACGCTAAACAACAGGCTAAAGGAAAGACCTCAGAATGTTAAAATGGCATGAAACAGGCGTCAAAGCGACCAAAATGTGAAGTAGACAGCAATTATGGAGCGTAGTTTCATACAGCAAAAGTATTTGCAAATCGCACACATCGTACATTTTTTTTGAATTAATTTTTAAAGAAATTATAGATATTTATGAAATTATTGTGCAATTCGTCACTGCTAACGTCTATTCTCTTTCATTTGAATGCTTATTGTCACGATCGGTCGCTTGTGAGGGCCTCAGGAGGGATCTATACTACTGAAATAATATATAATATGATGATGCCAAAATACAATCCACCCGTGATAAATGTATTGCAAGGATCACAATACTTCACCATAGATGAGCCCCAAAAACCATGAAGCTCCAGTGCCGAAAACATCATCTTACCAGAATGCTCTGGAATATTTAATGATGGAACAGGCCTCCAGTTTGTGATTAAACAATTAAGAAAGAATGGAAATGCCACCTATAAGTCTACCATCTGTGATGATATTTAGCAATATTTCAACTTACTTTAGGTTAAACGATAAGGTTGTGTCGGCTATGGCTTGTGTTTTGTTACACGTTGTCATATTTTATGGGTACAGCAGAAACACATTGGTGTATTGGCTTTCACGGCCGGTGAATTAAAACACAGCAATTCTTCTAGGTTTGTGCCGTGTCTTGTGTGGGGTTTCGCCTAGGACACCAAGCTAGGCTCATCGGCGGGCTCTTGGTGTCCCTGCCCGGACCCCCACAGGAGTATCGAACTGCGCGATAGGGAGGTTACGGCTGCTTGAGCTTTTGGTTCTCGCAGTCAGGGAGTGCAGTTGCACTCTATATAAAGGGAGGTATCGCGCAGTTCGATACTCCTGTGGGGGTCCGGACAGGGACACCAAGAGCCCGCCGATGAGCCTAGCTTGGTGTCCTAGGCGAAACCCCACACAAGACACGGCACAAACCTAGAAGAATTGCTGAGAAACACATTACTCAGATAAATAGTTTATCAAATCATTGGGAAATCAATTATGGTATTAAACTGGGTGTAGTGTTATGTTATTAATAAGAAAATTCTCTAATAGTAATGAAATGAAAATCCACAGCCTGCTTCCAGTCTCCGACCGGGTCAGGAATGGAATGAATGAAGCCCCCATCTAGCGGCGAGGATATGGACTGTGCCGGCTGCCGAGGCCTGACGCACTCCTCTGGGGCAATGATTAAATGAATGACAGATGAAATGAAATGATAGTGGAGAGTGACAGGGAAAACCGGAGTACCCGGAGAAAAACCTGTCTGCCTCCGTTTTGTCCAGCACAGATCTCACATGGAGTGACCGGGATTTGAACCACGGACCCAGCGGTGAGAGGCTGGCGTGCTGCCGCCTAAGCCACGGAGGCTTCTCTCTAATAGTAATACATTCGCAAAATATGAAATAATGTAGGAATAAGATTGAAAATTAGGTGGCTCTTATGAAATTAGGATTTGTAGCTGCAATATGTGCATGATTTAGAGAAAAAGAATTTAAATAGTTATGGCTTCATGCTTAAAATAGCTAAAATGGTTAATGGGGTTTATTTTTGTTGTTGATTTTATCGTTATGTTGTCTGTGAGGGTATCAAACAAAACGTTTGAGTAAAAAAAATTCTCATTGAGATTTTTAGGGTCTGAAATGTTAAGCGCTTTGTTGATTTCTATGGATTTTAGTACATTCATCAGGGTTTCCTTGTTTGTATAATGTAAAATTTTTAAATCTTTTTCTATATTTGTAAATTTATGACCTGACTCTTCCATGTACCAATGACCACTAAGTGATCACTTATATACACACATCAAAAAAAGTTTTGCATCACCTCGGTTCCAAGAGTTCCGGAACCGTTAAATACAAAGGGAATAGAGATCAACACAAACAACATTTCAGCTCGTTTTATTGCTCATGAGACCCACACATTGCATGTTGTACAATCATACAGCTAGACTTTCAGCATTTGTGGTCCAGATTGCAGTACACACCACTACCTCTAATACCCAGTAGCACGTCCTCTTGCATTGATGCATGCCTGTATTCGCCGTGGCATACTATCCACAAGTTCATCAAGACACTGTTGGTCCAAATTGTCCCACTCCTCAACGACAATTCGGCGTAAATCTCTCAGAGTGGTTGGTGGGTCAAGACGTCCATAAACAGCCCTTTTCAACATATCCCAGGCATGTTCGATAGGGTTCATGTCTGGCGAACATGCTGGCCACTGTAGTCGAGCGATGTCGTTATCTTGAAGGAACGCATTCACAAGATGTGCACGATGAGGTCGAGAATTGTCGTCCATGAAGACAAATGCCTCTCCAATATTCTGCCGATATGGTTGCACTATGGGTCGGAGGATGTCATTCAGGTATCGTAAAGCCGTTTCGGAGCCTTCCATGACCACCAGTGGCGTACGTCGGCCCCACATAATGCCACCCCAAAACATCAGGGAACCACCACCTTGCTGCACTCGCTGGACAGTGTGTCTAAGACGTTCAGCCTGACCAGGGTGCCTCCAAACACGTCTCCGACGATTGTCTGGTTGAAGGCATATGCGACACTCATCGGTGAAGAGAACGTGATGCCAATTCCGTGGGGTCCATTCAGCATGTTGTTGGGCCCATCTGTACCGCGCTGCATGGTGTCGGGGTTGCAAAGCTGGACCTCGCCATGGACGTCGGGAGTGAAGTTGCGCATCATGCAGCCTATTGCGCACAGTTTGAGTTGAAACACGACGTCCTGTGGCTGAACGAAACGCATTATTCAACATGGTGGCATTGCTGTCAGGGTTCCTCCGAGCGGCAATCCGTAAGTAGCGGTCATCCACTACAGTAGTAGCCCTTGGGCGGCCTGAGCGAGGCCTGTCATCGACAGTTCCTGTATCTCTGTACCTCCTCCATGTCCGAACAACATCGCTTTGGTTCACTCTGAGACGCCTGGAAACTTCCCTTGTTGAGAGCCCTTCTTGACACAAAGTAACAATGCGGACGCGATCGAACTGCGGTATTGACCTTCTAGGCATGGTAGAACTACAGACAACATGAGCAGCGTACCTTCGTCCTGGTGGAATGACTGGAACTGATCGGCTGTCGTACCCCCTCCGTCTAATAGGCCCTGCTCATGCATGGTTGTTTACATCTTTGAGCAGTTTTAGTGACATCTATGAACAGTCAAAGGGACTGTATCTTGGATACAATATACACAGTCAACGTCTATATGCCGGAGATCTGGGAACCGAGGTGATGCAAAACTTTTTTTGATGTGTGTATAATACAATAAAGGTATTGATTAGGCGGAACTTTTGCAAAATATTAATACTGATAATTGTTAGTAGACAATGTGATTGCAACGAGAGTATAAATATTGTGCATAATGCTACGTCACCAAATTATCACCGAGAACTTTACCCTTTTAGGCAAATTTTTTCTTCTTAAATACGTTAATTATTGAAATTCAATAAAACCAAGGTTGTCAGAGCTAATTTTCACACTCTAACACGTTTATTTAATTTGATCTATTTAGAATATAGGATTCTTGGAAAAAATAAGAGATTTATTGCCACTTTCGTGATGGTAAATAACCAAACAATAAGACATAAGCTGAACAGAGCTGAAAATATTTGAATTTTTTGGCAGGGAAGACTTCTCTCAATCAACTAGAGCTAGGCATGAACTCTACCTACAGTAGTGGTTTACTTAAAAATTCAAATATACCACAATTTCCATGATTGCTTGTTCTATTACTTTACTAGAATACCACAGGGGGAAAAAGTACTGCCCACAAGAGAAACAACAATCACAATAATGCCTAGTTCAAGCATTGCCTTCTTACGCAATAAAGTAACCTTACATTTCTTCCCATCTCTCGCTTGCTGATACTAGCGACACTATTACAGTATTTCCAAATGAGACGCAAGTACTGTGTTTGAATTGTACTGTACAATGTTGCCGATATGGACATTTTGTTAAGGTCGCGCATATAGGGCACACTTAAATTTTTCACGACCGAAATTTTGATACAAAGTGCGTATTTTTTCTGGCCAATACGGTATATCCCATAATCAGAATTTCAAAAATATTTAGAACATAATTACTTTAATTTACATTTTCTTCATTGGCAGGAATAATCGTACACGTAAGTGTTAAAATGTGTAACGCGGAGCCTGTTCCAAATCTTTCGCACTTAAAGAAACAGCTACACAGGAAAGAAAGTACACATATCCTAATACACGGGAATGATAACCATGACATTCCAAGGACCCTTAATGAAATAACGACAATAGACAGAATAGTAACGACTGCTTGTTCATTAATACGGAGGAGTTAGTAACCGTTTATATAATAACACATATTAAATTAACCTTGATCTGAAGATATTCGCGTGGCAAACGGAATTTTCGATTCATACGAGTGTATTTTATTTCTGGCATATGTGTACTTTATTATAAGAGCCCTAATTAATTGGACCCTCCTAAACGTGTTGACAGACTAAGGAACATTTGAATTTAATTTAGCATACTACCAATCCATATACAATGAAGTAGTCCTTATATACTTTTAGCTCTCCGAGCGAAGCAGGCATGTCATTTTTGAGCGAAGGTGAAGGTTTTTGAGGGGAGTCATTAAGCCCTAGTCACACACAAGCACGAAACTGCATATATAGGCTACACTTACCGTGGAAAATCAGGACTAGTTATACCAAAGTTCGAAGCAAAGACACCATATCTTCAACTACGGAAAGGCAGCATACATACCTGAAAAGAAGAAAGTGAACGTTAACAAATAACACCAATCCAGGGTATCATAAATAAAACAAGCATGTCTACAATTAGACTAACAATTAATAACTAACAATTACAAATTAACAATTAACAATTAATCATTAACCATTAACCATTAACAATTAACAATTAACAATTAGACTAACAATTTAACTAACAATTTACAATTAATAATTAAAAATTAACAATTAAAAATAAAAAGTAAATAATTTAACATACATTAAAAATTCAAAATTCGAAAGTAAAAGTTAAAATTAAGCATTAAAATTTAAAATATAAATATTTTTAAACGAAATTAAAATTAATAGAATGAAAAGAAAAGGAAATTATTAAACTAAACTAACTAAATTTAAATATAAGAAATTAAATAAAATTAAATAAAATTATATAAATAAATAGATGAAAAGATAAATAAATAATCAAATAAATTCAATAGAATAATAAAGTTTTATTTATGAGCTTTTTAATTCAGTTTTACTGCCAATAATGAGCACTATGACTTTTAAAAACAATGAAAAACATAAAGTTGTTGTTTCACAGTGTTTTGTTTAGGCAAGTGAAAAGAGAAAGGGGCAAAACAGAGAAATCTGTGTGCCAACACAGCGTTCTTATCCAGGTTCATGTTCCATTATTTATTAATGAGGGTATGGAATGAATTGAATCTTTGTGCACCATTGACAGACACTTCACCTGTCACGTCATGTTACTTCACTCCCTTTCAATACTGACTTATTCCATTTCCGTGAGTTAAAGAACTGTATTTTTTTTTTTTTGTTAACCACCAAGGACAGTTTCTAAAATGTCTATAATGCTCGCCAAGTAACCTCTCATTGTTTTATATCTACGATTGACGAGACAATTACGTTTTACTAACCGTATATGTACAGGGTGTTTAACAAGACAGTATCCGATTTTTAGGAGGTGAAAGTATGCATCAATACAAGAATAAAATATCTAATAAACATAATTTTTATTCAAATTATTTGCAAGGATATCCATTTTTTACCTATATTCATTTATGAAAAAATAAACTTATGAGATCACCTTTTGTCCTTGTGTATGTCCCCTAATAAAATCTAAACGGCTGGAGCAATTTAAATGAAACTCGCTAAGGACATAGTACTATTTTATCCGACCCCGACCGTGACCTTAAAATTTTAATACGTCTCAACAATCCAACATGGCGGCTGTGCGAAATATTTCAGCAGCATCCTAAACCTCCGAAACTATTACAGATATCACCCTGAAATTTTGTACGGTGATAGAAAATACAAAGTTAGGTCCATCTTTATGATGCTTAAAGACACGTTGTGTACAAAACTAGCATATTGGCCAAGTGATATTAAAATATTTAAATGGCTTTCTCTCAAGGTTTAATCAACCGAGCGCAGTGAAACTTGGTACGATAAATGGTTATACAAGATTTAGTCTACTGGCATCTGATTCATTTTTTTTCTCATAAAAACAAGATGGCGGCTATGCACATTTTTATTTTTATTTTTTTGTTTCCTAATCATGGGATTGAAGTGAACGTTTGAATTATAAACATATGTAATATTCTTCATATAATGGTACATAACTCTAATGCCTTCATATAGAACAATCCAACATGGCATTCATCCGAAATATTTCGACGGTTCTCAATAACTACGAATCTATTACAGCAATCAAACTGAAATGTTGTATGTTGATAGAGGCTATTAACATAAGTTCACCTATTGCCATTTCAATAACCTGATGAATACAAATTCAACATGACAGCGAAGCGAAATGTAAATATGTGTACCGTATAGATGTTTCTCATGACCTATTCATCCGCGAGCAGTGACACTTAATACGGTAAATCTTCATACAACACTTAATATATTGGCGTAGATTCAAGTACAATTTATATGATAACTTCAAAATAGCGGCTGTGCAAACTATTTTAAATCACGTTTATATTTCTCTTGTCCTAAACAAACGATACAAATGAAGGTTGATACAATACGCCAGGATTATAACATCCATCTGCTGGTTTATAATTCTACAGCACACGTATCGAACAATCAATCATGGCGTCCATATGATATATTTCACCGGTTCTCAACAATTCCAAAACTATTTAAGCAATCAAACTGACGTTTATATGGTGTTAAAGGACTGTTAAGTAAGGAAAATATGTGGCTTTCCCTAATCCTGAAAATTTTCAAATATTGTAAATTACTTTTGTAGCGATCTAATTACTCAAGTGCAATGAAACTCGGCACAGTGAATCTTTGTTCATAACTTAGCACAGCGACATCCAATGATGTTCAATCGTTACATAGCAGAATCGTTACATAGTAGAATCGTAACATAGTAGAATCGGAGATGATAATTGTTAACTTTTGATGGTGTTATGCTGTACCGACCCCCTTTACGACATAGGAAGACACACGTAGCCTATATGGGGCGTACTTTGTATTACCTTCGTGTTTGCTTTCAAATATTAATATTATGGCAGCAACGTTCCTCTTAACTGCTGTGGGTTTTGCAGAAGGCGGGATGCCGGAATTTACCTATGGAAGGGGATTTTAATCTATTAGTAAGTTAATCTATAGACACTACATCCCTTTAAAACACTCATCGGACTGAACTGGCTTCGAATCAACAATCTTGGGTTACAGTGCCAACGCTTATCCTACTGTGCTACTAAGCCCGACGATCTGGTGTGTACGTCAATACTCTGCACCCATTGCTGAATACACATAGGCTAAGTGGTCTATACTGTGTTTTAACCCTTCGTTGGTCGCGTGGATTACTATTGGAATCCAGGATTATTTGTTTTATATCCGTGATCATAATTAGAGCCCTGCGTGGATAAACAAAACGTTATCCGCATCCGCCCCTCATCCACACGTTTGTTATCCGAATCTACTGGCATTACAATAATATTTTCAATGTGTTGCTTTATACTTTATCTTTTAGACATTTGAGCAGAAAGTCGAACCCTTAGGCTATGTGTGTCATGTGCTATGTCTAAAATGAATGTTACACGGCCAGAATTGCAACCCTTTTCAGTTCGGAGTGTTGACTATCCTTAATGACATAATTTGAATGGAATTAGCGTAAATCATCATCTTACATTTGTCATGAAAAAACATAACGGAAAAAAAGTCATTAACATCCGGGCCCTAGTAAGGGATAGTGGGGGAATTGTGCGCACATAAGCAAGAATCGGTCTTGCGATGGTCTCATAATAGGTAACACAGCTGCGGTTATGAATAAGGGAGCCTTAGTAACCCTATATTCGATGTGCAGAAACAAATTTAATTCAAAAATACATTTAGTGGACTATAATTCGAAGTCTCGCAAATATGCATTTGCGCACGATTACCTACCCTGCAGGGTAATCATGCACATGGGTTGGGGAATTGTGCACATGGGATGAATGGTGGAAAGCCATAATAATACAATGTGAATTGGCTGAAACTTGCATTGTGCATTAATATTAGAATATTCCAATGCTTTTTACAATAGCATAACAATGCAATGATACTAAAATTCTGCAGATTTAGAAATTAGAATAAAATATCTTCGTTTCGTCAGCATTAAAGGAGGCAATCCAATTTAAGCTTGTTTTTTTTCAGGTTGTCTCAACGTTAATGCAGGATTTCTCTTCAAGAACCCATACAACCAATCTTTGCCTGCTAGACCTTTAACTTTATTGAAATTATGGGGAATCTTATTCTCCTCTGCAAACTTGAACGCAAACCGTCTGACAAGCTTCGTGGGCGTTAAGCAATAATTTTGCCAGTGTCAAAACGCATTCGGATAATTGTGACTCCATTTCGTTGGTAAAAACAGCTTTACGGTCTAGACGAGGTAGAACAAGCCTATTTTGCAGGAACTGCTTTCGTACGGTTGACTCGGAAATGTTGAAACATCTCCCCACTTCCCTTATTTTCTTCCCATCATCCCTAATTGCACGTAGAGCGTTCTGCATATCTTCTGCTGGGTAGAAGTTTTTCTCCGTTTTCCGCGTATAATTCTTGGCATCTGGAGAACAAACACGAAATATTTTGCCATTAATTTCGCGTTGTATTTACTTGTATCTTATGTTCAGCGCACCATTACCCCACTCTGCTTTTAAAACGTAACTCACTGAATCCCGGTAAAAATCTATTATATTGAAAAATAAATACCTGCAAAAACACTGTAAATCTGGCATTTAAAACTGCATTTAATTTTAAACAATTGAATCACAACTGTAGGCTTACCTTCTTATTTGCTGGCTACAGAAAATAACATGCAACGTGTAAAGTTTCTTCATCCAAACCTCACGGCTATCACATAGCAACTGGCATCAAGCTGACTGTCCCTATCTGATAGGTACGATGACAGCTTAAGGGTAGCAGGGAACTGAGTTGCTAGTTGTACTAACAACTCGAAAAACATAGGTGCGCACAATTACCCAAATTTCCCTATGATAGTCAACAAGTTCGGATTGTATTCTAAAAACTATCCGCAAATTTACTCAAAACATTATCCGCAGCTTATCCGCTATCCGCAAAGCCATGCAAACTATACCCGCATGGCGAAAAATGTTGCGGATATCCGCGGGTTTATCCGCGGATACCCGCATCCGCGCAGGGCTTTAATCATAATACACTCTTCAGCACCTTTCCTATAAGGTATCCCCACTACAATCACCGTAAAATATGGCATTGATGACCACTAGCGTTTCAGTGGCATACCAAAGAGTTGGACAACTTGAATTGCAACTGCAGTCCACGTGACTATTTAGGAACTACGCTCGAACTTCGTTGCTTTGCTTGTATATGTATAGCATTGTATAGAATAATTGTGAACCTGAATATATTATGAACAATTAATTGGGAGAAAAATACTTATATCTGTTTACTCAATACGGGAATTATTACCAAATTTCTTTCAAAAATTCAAATTAAATACGTTTTTCATGCAGTTGCAAAGTATTTGTTATTTCATGTACTTGTCTATGATTAGTATATTTATCACACTCTATCCTTCTTATAAAATCGAAAATCTAAATTTAAAAACAAACAAAAATAGCTAATGAATTTCCCATTAAAAATTGGCCTACGATCATAATCCACACAACTACTGGCCTTACATTTTCAAGCGTGACCACAAGAGGATAAGGGGCCTAACCTTATGCATCTGCTGTATTTACAGAGAAAAGCCATCATGTATTGCTGGGGTCAATAACTAGTGGGACAGCATGTCTTAGGCCGGTATTACACTATCAAGGAAGTTTGTCAAAGACATTTTATAATAGTACATTATGCAACGAGCCTATAATGGCTATAATTAAGACACGAGTATTTTTATAAAACGAGCGTATGCGAGTTTTATAATTTCCATACGAGTGTCTTAATTACCATTATAGGCGAGTGGCATACGACTGTTTATGTTCCACAATAATTATAACTTTATTATACGTTTTAACATAAATATTCATAAATACTGTATCTGTTCAGTCACTAGAATGTTGTGATCGGGTGCTGCGGTGGGTAGTATATATCTCTTTTCCAAGCTCTCTGGACAACCGACGCATGCGCTCTGTGTGATTCAATGCCATATGTTCCGATTGTGCACCGTTATTCAGTAAAACTGTCACCGAAGTCGTTTCAAAACCACGCGCTGTGTAGAAATTGGTTTGGGGACATTAAGGTACAGTGCTATTTCTTGTCTCATATTCACCAGTTTATTTACGCGAACATATGGACGGTGCACTTTCGGTAATTTATATAGACATGTTGGATTTTGAGCGCATGCGCGAAGGTATCCTTCTCTAATTGGTCACACAACTGTTTCTTGAGCTCTGATTGGTGGGAGAAACTGTTTCATAATGAAAAATAGTGTTATAATGAGCCTCATTATGATACAGTTTTCTGACACATAATAGTTAGGGTCGAACATAAAATATTTTATAAAACTGAACTTTTATAAACGTTATACAAAGTAATAATAACACAATTACACTACATTAAATATTTTATCATAGTTCAGCAAAATGTATGAAGGACAGTTCCTTGTTCACTTGACTGTTTTACGGTAGTTGAAATTCTGTAGTGGCAATACCGGTATGTAAAAGAAACGGAAAGATAAACTAAACGTCTACGGGTTTAACCATGGGTTGCCATGTGACTTGAAAGATACGAGTAAAATCTTGGTGAACGAGCTGCTGTACGAAGACTTAGAAAAATACATTATTATTTAATTATTAATAATTATGATGAAATTAATTATGGTGACGTTCGAAACAACCACTGCCCGAGCAAATAAAATTGAAACATACGGTCCAGAGTCGAGCGCTCTATTCGTTCGGCCAACTAAGCACATACTAAAGGAGGTTCGTTACATGTATTACATACTGGTAAATATAAGGTGCTTATTTACACTCGCTTGTAATACCATAAGTGAAATTAACGAATTATCATACAAATATTATAACATAAAATACACTACTATTCACGGCTTATTTCAGCCTATTTAACTATTTAATTCCTCTTTATGTCCTGAAATGTGCGCCCTTTATGTACAGCGCTTAGAGCATCGGCTATTTCTACCTACACTCTCTATCTGTTATTTATGTTTTACACCATTCATTATGTAACATATTATGAAACATTTAATGTATTTCATGCTCTGATAGGAGCATATTTGCTGTGGTAATATTCCAGCTGTTATGATCCGCCATTTTGGTTTGAATCTTTTATCAAAGATAGCTTGCATGATGCTCATACATTTTATAAAAGACATTTTATAAAACTACCTTTTACAAAAGATTTCCCCATTACACTGTCATATATTTTATAAAAGATCTTTGATGTTAGGCCCCTTAAAAAACAATTATCATCATCATCATCATCGTAAAAGATCTTTCATCAAAGATCTTTGACAAATTTCTTTGATACCGTAGTGTAATACCGGCCTTACAAGCCCTGTGTGTCGTGATTACAGCTGTCCACTCGTAGCTTTTTCACCTCCTTCATCTGCAGTTGGCGATAAAATACTCACGTGTTCAATAAAGAGCAGTATATTGGCTCTGCTATTATAGAACAGTATAATAAAACCACCACCTACTTTCGTATTCATGATATGCCTACGTTTAACCGCCTGTCATTTCTTTTATATGCCTTTATGCATATCGGTATAAAAATACGATGGCGTCCCCTTCTGTAAGAGTGGACGTTTTATGGGAAACAAAAGAGTATTCTCTTTAAACTTGATCCACGCAGTGCTTGATATTGTTGGTTTATGACAACAAAATGTCCCACTCTTCCTTACGGGCAGCAGCTGCGTGTTAACTCGTAGTTTTATGGCAATGTCTGTCCAGATTCACTGCTCTAGTCCTTGCACACTTGCTCAGGGGTAGAAAATACCTCATTCTGTATTGGAAAGAAGACGGGTGGTTGTTTATTCACTTAGGGCTGGGCAAACGCGTGCAAAATGAGGCACAGAAGTTCTGTGTACTGTACTTCGGACCAGTGTTTCAGCTCGGGGAAACTCGGCTAAATTCGGTTCAACTCGGTTCGAATAGTGTAGCGCGCTACAAGAAAAGAGACGACGCGTTCGTTGATAGACGGCTTGTTTATCAGTGAAATACAACGTGCGTTCAATAAGAAACGAGCAGGAGGCTGGAATGCGCAAACCGGTGACGACATCGGCTAATCGTGGCGTGTGTAACGAGGTGTGGTTCCGACCAGAGCGTGGAAGGTCACAGCCCATCGCTAGAGGGCACGCGTGCAAGTCACGTGACGATACAAAGCGAGCAGCAGCATGCTCCAATCGTCCAACGCTGCCAGTCGCGTTGCAAACACTGACATGGAGGCGTCAAACGAAGAGCAAAGAGGTGTTGTTCGGTTTCTGACAGCGGAAGTAGTTGGGGGAACGGACATTCATCGCCGAATGTCACAAGCGTACGGCGAACACTGCATGTCCCTTGCAAGGGTCAAGGCGTGGCACAAGCGCTTCAGTGAAGGACGGGTGTCGTTAGCCGATGATGCCCGGTCTGGGGCACCCCTCTGCATTACCGATGACAACGTCCAGCTGGTTGATGCACTCATTACCCAGGACCGCCGAGTGACAGTAAACGCCATAGCCACCGTGGTCGCTCCACGACAATGCACGAACTCATACGGCCAACACAGTCGCGGCACTCATGCAGAAATTCAAATTGGAGGTTCTTGGCCACCCTCCATACAGTCCAGACCTCTCTCCCTGTGATTACGCCATGTTTGGTCCCCGGAAATGGGCTCTGCGGGGCCACCTCGGACGCCGACGTCCAGCTGTACGTGCGGAACTGGTTCACATCGCAGCCCAGGGAATTTTATGGGACAGCCATTCACCACCTCGCGTCACAGTGGGACAAGTGCCTCAACAGCCAGGGCCAATACTTCTAACATACAGGTACTGGTTTCTGTAATTATGCCTCCGGCTCGTTACTTTTTGAACGCACCTTATAGATAAGCGCAAAACAACTACATAATAATGGTTTGTTATTGTTAATTCAATTTAGGAGCTTGGGACATCTTGGTCATCAAAATCCCTTATTGGGCTGTTAAATCTGATAACTTGTGTTATTGTTATGTCTCTAGCAGTGTATGAGTTTGCATTTCAGATTAAGATCAAAAAAGAGGCACCGTGGCCTTCAGTTGAGTACTCTTCCGGCATTTTCCTGGAGTAGAAGAGGTAAACCACGGGGAACAACTATTTAGGATGGTTGAGGTACGTATCGAACACACCTCTTCCAAGTTAAGCTACATGAAACTGAGTGTAGGCCTCAGATCAGAATTAAATTTCTAGGCAGAGCCGGGAATCCAACCCGGACCTCAGGGGTGACAGCCAGGAATGCTAGTCAATGCGCCACGAGGCGAACAACTATTTATTTCTTCTGAATGTTACCTATGCTCATAAAACGTAATAATTTTTGTTGTGGAGTTGCTTACTTTCTCATTAGTTACCTACCCCGACGGTATTAGGGTATCCGAGGCCTAGGGAGTCTCTTCCTTTCCCGCCTTAATTGGCCCTTGTCTCATCTTTTCTGATACCCTCCTTCTGCGAGGGGTCAGCCTTCTTTTTCTCTTCCTTTTACCTCCTGCCTTGTGCTCTAGGCCCTTAAGGAGGCAGGGTGTATGTAGCCCCACCACTTCTGGTGCACCCTAGATAATGCTACACCCTCAGGGGCTCACGGCTGGTGAGTTCGGGAGTTGGCGACCCCGAGGGATTCCTGAGCTGGGTCCGTTTTCCCCTTTTGTCCCTTACCTTTGTGGCGGACCCTCTCCTCTTTCACTTTCCTACATGCCTTTCATGGCTCTCCATCCTTCCAAGTCCCTCAATCCGCCTTCTCCGAGGGTTGAGGGCATTTCTTTTCCTTCTGTCCTTTTATTTGCCTTCTTCTCCTTTAGTTTTCCATTTCTTCTTCTAGTGTATAGGTTAGTAGTTAGTTTTAGTTTTATGTTCGCTTTTCATTTTCATCTTCACGATCACCCAAACCATCAGGGGCCGATAACCTAGATGTTAGGCCCCTTAAAACAACAATTATCATCATCATCATCATTAGTTACCTCTTTTCCTAGACTAATGTGGCCTGCTATACAGCGTATTCACATCCCCAATTCTACAGGAATAAGAAGGACCAAGGGGAGAATACACCCCTACACGACGCTATTGCTTCTAGCATAATATATTGCTATATTGACCCATCCTCAGTAATCCCTCATGCAATGCATACATTTACAAAATACATATGCACATCCACGTAGGGCTCATAAAATAGCGCAAGGGATGACATGACTCACTGAGCCATAAACATCATGTCTTTCTTTTATTGCTCCACTTTTTATGAATATTACATTTAAATTGCTTCTTATTGTATGCATAGAAATCTCATTGTGTTTGGAAAAGACGAAATGGTTTCCATTGAATGTTCCAGAAGGGACTCACTTTGAGTGTAAATATACGACAACTAATCCATCAGTAACTACAGTACAGTAATTGGAATTTATATACCATTGTTTTAAGGACACCACGTACTCTTGCATGATGAAAAAATCGATTTTTTGATTTTGGCGCCATAAAATTTTTCATTATTTTCTGAATCCAAATATATATAGTTTGTTGGGGGTTTGATGTCTACAAATATCTTGAATTCGTTTTTTAAAATTAGCGTCCCATGCTCTGAATAATACACTTTTAAATTTGCCAGCTGTTTTCCGTTAATACTCATTTTTCATGTTTAGGTACCAATAACTAGGAAACCATTTAAGATATAGGGATATTTTTTTTACATTAACTTGCCTAATGGAGTACTTGAATGTTAACCTATTTTCACTTCCAAAACATAGTAGGCATGGATTGGGAAGAGAAAAATTGATACATATTTTTGAATAAATTTAAAAAGAAAGAGTTCGGATTTCTTTTCTTGCATTCTGTCTCAATAATAATGAAACAAAGTGGTTACTCATCTGCCATGATCCATTCCAAGTATGTGAACAAAATTTAAGAGTTTTTGATTGAAAAACAACTGAGAAATTTGTACCCTGAGCAACTTATACAACATTTTTTTGAAAATGTATCTGTCCAATTTGTATTCATTTCACACATCCTATAAAAGAAAAGTAGCACTACATGGTCAAAAACAACTCAGAGTACACCACTTCTTATATGTTACAATAATCATAGCTCTACATTTAGCATAACCCCAGAAAATACTTAGTAAAGTGATGCCACAAAAATTGACTTTTTCATCGTGTAAGAGTACGTGGTGTCCTTAAGTTGCACACTAATTTTGAGAGACACTATATACACCAAATTTGATGGCAGATATTGTCCATGTTATAATGGCATAATAGTCTCTTTATTATATTTCTTACAGCGTTACGCCCAACTTAGGAACACGACTGAACCTATTCTACAGATGAATTTGCATTAGCTTTCTTCTCTTCCCATTCTCTCACTATGGTCTTTCTTTGTTTCCGCTGCCAATGTAGTGGTGGCTCTCATCCGGGGGTTTGCAGCAAAGTGATGTTTGTTCACCAACAATCTGAATCTAGGCTTGTCCCATAAAATTTCGTTTGTTATCTTGACTTCTTGAAGGTCATTTTCAATTTCTATTAGAAAATTATTATTGGCTTTTAATTAGTCTCTTTATTACTATTAATATTATTATTATACTATTTTTATTAGTATATCACCGTTATTCTCAGATCATTGCCTGGTAAAATACGAGTATAAAGACATTATGCATATTACATTGAATCAGAGCATACTCATCACTAGGGCTAGGAGTTTTAGGTGCTAAAAATCAGGAAAATATTTATTTTTTATGTATGAAAAATACCTGAAATATGTGACAAAAAGTAAAGATATGTAATTATAATTTAGTTTATCAATGTGAATAAAAACAATATGCAGTACTCACGAATGCAATTTATTCCATGTCTCACTACTGAAGCATTACAATACACAACGAGATACGTCTTCAGGTTGTCCATCACAAATGACCGACGATTTTCGCGAAACACTTCTTCTGAATGCGCGAAACTGCGACAATATGTTTCTGGCCCTCGAGGTGTTGTGTAACTTGAGATCGCTGTTGAGTCTTGATTGCTTTCCCAAAGGGTTGGCAGAACAGAACGCCCCCATCAGAAGTAAAATTATTTTTAAAATTTGTAACAGATGATAACTTGTAGTTGTTTTTTCTTTAGGCATCGTAGAACTGCCTTACACTTCACAGTGCCAGAAATGAACTGCATGTGAGTGACACTGGTTCCAGGTAGCTGAGGGAGGGTGAGGTCTAGCACATGGTGCAATATGGCTATGGACAAGGAAATCCCCGGCTTCCACAGTGAGTGGCACGGGGCGACAAGTTAAGAACAACACAGTTGCAAGCTGACATACGCTCTGCATGATGATTAGATAACTCACATTTTCTTTCCCGTTGAAGTAGCACAGTACAAAAATGCAATAAACTGAAAGATCTAGCATACTGATTTTAAAAATGTAAATATTATGTATTTTTATGTGCTAATAAGTGAAAAGCAGGAATTTATGTATTTATAGAAAAAATACTTAATTATGTATTTACATAAAGAAATATTTATTTACCTAAAAATCCGAGCCCTACTCATCACCTTAATTTAGATCACTGCCAATGAATTTACAAACTATCCTAGTTGTAGTCAAAATCACTGCCTTCCTTCTGTATTACTTTATAGAGGTTAGTGTCAAAATCAAGCTCTTTTATTATTATCAGTGACTTGATGTTAGGGATCAAATGATGATATAAAATACAGAGCTTGATTAATATTTTATGGAATAATTTTAAGCCAAGTATATTTCCTAAATGCGACTGTTTTGGAAACAAAAATCACATTTCATTCTCCATAAAGTAAAATATTTTTTATACATAAAACACTGGCAAATGTA
Organism: Meconema thalassinum; assembly: GCA_946902985.2. Taxonomy (NCBI): domain Eukaryota; kingdom Metazoa; phylum Arthropoda; class Insecta; order Orthoptera; family Tettigoniidae; genus Meconema; species Meconema thalassinum. Next base: position 271,057,371 of record OX336392.1, on the reverse strand, counting down.
CTGCCAAGAAAGAAGCAAATATATAAGACCTTTCAATAACTTAGAAATTATATACAACACTGCAACAGAATTATTTTGCTAAATTGTCAGAAGCTAAAATTAAAGCTGGTAATTTCGTTGGTCCTCAAATAAAGAAACTCAAGGCCAGTGAAGAATATCGACAGTTACTCAACACCCACAAAAAACAAGCATGGTACAGCCTAAAAGCAGTGATCCATGGCTTCCTTGGAAATAAAAGGGCTAAGAATTACAAAGATTTCATTTAAACTATGCTTGTGAACTTTAAACTCATGGGTTCCAGAATGTCCCTTAAAGTACACATGTTACATGATCAATTGGACCAATTTAAATATAACAGGGTGGCATATTCAGAAGAGCAAGGTGAACGTTTTTACGAAGACGTGATGGTCTTTAAGCATCGTTATCAAGGACAATATAATGAGAACATGGTGAGAGGTTAGATTTCAGGGATAATCGAGAATGTTTATACCCACACAAAAGAAGTACCGGTACCAAAAATATTCACTTTTAAAGCTTGTTTGTATTATTGTTGTTTATTTGTTTTGTTTTTTGTTTGTTTGTATAATAATGTTTACTATGTTTTGTAAATAAACGTTTGTTTTCGTTTCATCTTATAAAAATAGAGAATTTCTCTCAAATTTGAATTTTCGTTGTGGTAGCTACAAAAGCAAACTTTATTAGGTAAAACAAAATTAAAGTTGAAAATATAATTAGTTGAGCCTACAAGTTCATACAAACAGAAATTCAATTTTCCTTCTTATTCATTATTTTTAAGTGTATTACATAGAACGTGTTATTCGGCTAAGCCATTATACAATTTTTTGAAATAGTAATCAATGATATGCACAAGGTTGCACCTTTTAGTGGCATATGTGATATCTCTTCCTGCTCTGTATGAATTTGATATCCTATTTCGACCTGTCTTTATCATATTGTAACAATATAATTTAATAATTGTAAATTTACAGGTTAAACGATGAGTAGGAAGTGTAAGGAAATTCATAAAATGTGTACAGTTATTCTGAATTTTGCAAAATGTGTGTATTTGTAACGATTTAATAAATAATTAAAATAAAGTTAGGCACAACGAATCAAAATCAAACACACAGAACTAGGCATCAAAATTCGTGCTGACTTGTGAAATCAAACAGCATCAGTAATTGGGAAGATTTATGTAGCAGGACCACCACACTTCCTAATACAATTATTTTGATTAAATTCCAACGTTCGTGACTTAAACGTACCGCAAATATTTAAATAAAAAACTAAAGAATATTATACAGGTATGAAAATGAATCGTTACCAGACTACTATATACATAAATTCTCTGTTTGGAAAACTAACATAGCACATTATCCTACCAATAACAACCTTGTCTGTATAGTTTACCCTAGATATGTGCTATTTGTTGGTGCTGAAATGAGGAAACGTTTTAGATTGTAATTTTAATTAAACACATATATAGATTTTTTAGAGTGAGTCTTACACGAGGGATGATCAGAAACTAAGGTACAGGGCCAATATTACTGGAGTTTCATCTGGGGTAATTCGAATACATAAGGTTGGTAACTGTGCTAAAGCTATTCAACAACTAATGGCGACTCGTTTGGAAGTCTGGTCTACCAAAGAGATCTGCTTAGTTATTCAATTTCTGTGGGCGAAACATGTAACCGCAGCCAGGACTTCACACCGCGGGCGTCATTTTCCTTCATGACAACGCATGACCTCATACGGCCCAGAAGATCACCAAGCTGTTGAAGCGGTTTCGCTGGGACATCATTGATGACCCTCCCTACAGCCCTAACCTCACTCCAAGGGACTTTCACCTGTTTCCTCACTTGGAGGAGCACCTAGGAGGTAAACAATTCGCTTCAGATGAGGTGGTGAAACACTTCGTGACGACGTTTCTGAACACCCAAGGACAGGATTCTTTCCATGAGGGGATATCCAAACTCATCCCACGAAGTGACAACTGCCTAAACCAATATGGAGACTGTGTCGAAAAAAACCTATTTTATGTACTATCAGTTGGCTGTATTGGTTGTATGAAATAATAATAATAATAATATCGTATGGCCTCGGGTGCCTGGTGCAAGCTTTGTTAATTGACACCCAGAGGGTAGCTTGCATGTCGAATTTCGTCGTTCCTTTGAACGCTATGAAAGTCAAGGAGGTTAGATATCTAAACTCCTTGACACTACAGCGCTTTCAAGTAGACAATGGAGGAACTTCGTGTTGGCGGAAACTCCCGAGATTAATTTTGCCCTTGAACACGGCCTACTGAATTCAAATGGGTTCTTTAACATGCCAACAACGTATGACATGAGTGTCGTGATTTTTGTCGCCTTCAAAAATCACTTACCATGGCCAGGGGCGAACCTGCAATCTTGGGGTTGGTAGTCCGACACTATAACCACTCACCCACCGTGGCAAGCTATGTATGAAATATAATGTACACGTTTCATTACAGGCTTTGTAACCTTAGTTTCTGATCACCCCTCGTATTTGCCACCTAATATTCGCGCATATAAATGTATTGACTAAGTGAAATTGTAAGGATATCCATTTTTAATTTAAGGTTTTCCTTAGAATAATAATTTCTCTTAATTGTGCTGAAGAAGAAACCATTGTTGTTTTGAAACATGTACACTTCAAATCTCATATATAAAAACAAGTGTCCTGACTGACTGACTGACTGACTGACTCATCATCGGCCAGCCAAAACTATTAAAGTTAGAAACATGAAATTTTGGGAATATGTTCGTTGTAAGTCGAAAACGCCCACTAGGGAAGGGTTTTTGGATATTCAGTTTCTAAAGGGGTGTTGAGGGGGTACACCTGCATTTCATTGAATAACAATATCTCCAGATTGCTTTCATTGGGGGATTTGATACTCGGCATATAATCTCATCATTAAAAATAAGAAGATACGTGTCTGAGGTTTTTTCGATGTGGTGTATATTTTGAGGTGAAAGGGGTGAAAAGTGGGGGTTGAAGGTTTCCTAACCGAGCGTGTATCTCTTAAACGACATAGGCGGGGAGTTTGGACCTCAGCGGAAAAAAATCAGCATAAAAAATAACAAAATAGGTGTTTGACCGTTTTTTCATAAATCCAATATAAGGGGCCCATGGGGAGGGGTGAAAATATGGGGAGGGGGGAGGAAACGTAATATGTCTGAGTGTAAAGTTATACACAGCCTATGTTGTAGACAATAACACATTACATCTTTTTTGTCTCTTGCTATTTCATCATACGACGAATACTTAGGGAGTTATTAATGATTTTGTAGTTTTTGGCCGGAATTTTCTAAGTCCCAGGAATGACATAAAAATTGATTCGAATGAAATTTCGAAAAATAGTTTTTTTAATACTTTTATTATATTTTTCACGTCTTTTAGGGTCCGGAACCAACATGATATTTTGATGTTTTTTTTCGTCGCATGCATTTTTGGTTTCAGGTGATTGAATTATTTTCCACTAGGACCGTTGCTTATCTCTTATATAAAAACAAGTGTCCTGACTGACTGACTGACTGACTGACTCATCATCGGCCAGCCAAAACTATTAAAGTTAGAAACATGAAATTTTGGGAATATGTTCGTTGTAAGTCGAAAACGCCCACTAAGGAAGGGTTTTTGGATATTCAGTTTCTAAAGGGGTGTTAAGGGGGTACACCTGCATTTCATTGAATAACAATATCTCCAGATTGCATTCATTGGGGGATTTGATACTCGGCATATAAACTCATCATTAAAAAATAAGAAGATACGTGTCTGAGGGTTTTTCGATGTGGTGTATATTTTGAGGTGAAAGGAGTGAAAAGTGGGGGTTGAAGGTTTCCTAACCGAGCGTGTATCTCTTAAACGACATAGGCGAGGAGTTTGGACCTCAGCGGAAAAAAATCAGCATAAAAAAAAATAGGTGTTTGACCGTTTTTTCATAAATCCAATATAAGGGGCCCATGGGGAGGGGTGAAAATATGGGGAGGGGGGAGGAAACGTAATATGTCTGATTGTAAAGTTATACATGGCCTATGTTGTAGACAATAACACATTACATCTTTTTGGTCTCTTGCTATTTCATCATACGACGAATACTTAGGGAGTTATTAATGATTTTGTCCTTTTTGGCCGGAATTTTCTAAGTCCCAGGAATGACATAAAAATTGATTCGAATGAAATTTCGAAAAATAGTTTTTTTAATACTTTTGTTATATTTTTCACGTCTTTTAGGGTCCGGAACCAATATGATATTTTGATGTTTTTTTTCGTCCCATGCATTTTTGGTTTCAGGTGATTGAATTATTTTCCACTAGGACCGTTGCTTATCTCTTATATAAAAACAAGTGTCCTGACTGACTGACTGACTGACTGATTCATCATCGGCCAGCCAAAACTATTAAAGTTAGAAACATGAAATTTTGGGAATATGTTCGTTGTAAGTCGAAAACGCCCACTAAGGAAGGGTTTTTGGATATTCAGTTTCTAAAGGGGTGTTAAGGGGGTACACCTGCATTTCATTGAATAACAATATCTCCAGATTGCTTTCATTGGGGGATTTGATACTCGGCATATAAACTCATCATTAAAAATAAGAAGATATGTGTCTGAGGGTTTTTCGATGTGGTGTATATTTTGAGGTGAAAGGGGTGAAAAGTGGGGGTTGAAGGTTTCCTAACCGAGCGTGTATCTCTTAAACGACATAGGCGAGGAGTTTGGGCCTCAGCGGAAAAAAATCAGCATAAGAAATAACAAAATAGGTGTTTGACCGTTTTTTCATAAATCCAATATAAGGGGCCCAGGGGGAGGGGTGAAAATATGGGGAGGGGGGAGGAAACGTAATATGTCTGAGTGTAAAGTTATACATGGCCTATGTTGTAGACAATAACACATTACATCTTTTTTGTCTCTTGCTATTTCATCATACGACGAATACTTAGGGAGTTCTTAATGATTTTGTACTTTTTGGCCGGAATTTTCTAAGTCCCAGGAATGACATAAAAATTGATTCGAATGAAATTTCGAAAAATAGTTTTTTTAATACTTTTATTATATTTTTCACGTCTTTTAGGGTCCGGAACCAACATGATATTTTGATGTTTTTTTTCGTCCCATGCATTTTTGGTTTCAGGTGATTGAATTATTTTCCACTAGGACCGTTGCTTATCTCTTATATAAAAACAAGTGTCCTGACTGACTGACTGACTGACTGACTCATCATCGGCCAGCCAAAACTATTAAAGTTAGAAACATGAAATTTTGGGAATATGTTCGTTGTAAGTCGAAAACGCCCACTAAGGAAGGGTTTTTGGATATTCAGTTTCTAAAGGGGTGTTAAGGGGGTACACCTGCATTTCATTGAATAACAATATCTCCAGATTGCTTTCATTGGGGGATTTGATACTCGGCATATAAACTCATCATTAAAAAATAAGAAGATACGTGTCTGAGGGTTTTTCGATGTGGTGTATATTTTGAGGTGAAAGGAGTGAAAAGTGGGGGTTGAAGGTTTCCTAACCGAGCGTGTATCTCTTAAACGACATAGGCGAGGAGTTTGGACCTCAGCGGAAAAAAATCAGCATAAAAAAAAATAGGTGTTTGACCGTTTTTTCATAAATCCAATATAAGGGGCCCATGGGGAGGGGTGAAAATATGGGGAGGGGGGAGGAAACGTAATATGTCTGATTGTAAAGTTATACATGGCCTATGTTGTAGACAATAACACATTACATCTTTTTGGTCTCTTGCTATTTCATCATACGACGAATACTTAGGGAGTTATTAATGATTTTGTCCTTTTTGGCCGGAATTTTCTAAGTCCCAGGAATGACATAAAAATTGATTCGAATGAAATTTCGAAAAATAGTTTTTTTAATACTTTTGTTATATTTTTCACGTCTTTTAGGGTCCGGAACCAATATGATATTTTGATGTTTTTTTTCGTCCCATGCATTTTTGGTTTCAGGTGATTGAATTATTTTCCACTAGGACCGTTGCTTATCTCTTATATAAAAACAAGTGTCCTGACTGACTGACTGACTGACTGATTCATCATCGGCCAGCCAAAACTATTAAAGTTAGAAACATGAAATTTTGGGAATATGTTCGTTGTAAGTCGAAAACGCCCACTAAGGAAGGGTTTTTGGATATTCAGTTTCTAAAGGGGTGTTAAGGGGGTACACCTGCATTTCATTGAATAACAATATCTCCAGATTGCTTTCATTGGGGGATTTGATACTCGGCATATAAACTCATCATTAAAAATAAGAAGATATGTGTCTGAGGGTTTTTCGATGTGGTGTATATTTTGAGGTGAAAGGGGTGAAAAGTGGGGGTTGAAGGTTTCCTAACCGAGCGTGTATCTCTTAAACGACATAGGCGAGGAGTTTGGGCCTCAGCGGAAAAAAATCAGCATAAGAAATAACAAAATAGGTGTTTGACCGTTTTTTCATAAATCCAATATAAGGGGCCCAGGGGGAGGGGTGAAAATATGGGGAGGGGGGAGGAAACGTAATATGTCTGAGTGTAAAGTTATACATGGCCTATGTTGTAGACAATAACACATTACATCTTTTTTGTCTCTTGCTATTTCATCATACGACGAATACTTAGGGAGTTCTTAATGATTTTGTACTTTTTGGCCGGAATTTTCTAAGTCCCAGGAATGACATAAAAATTGATTCGAATGAAATTTCGAAAAATAGTTTTTTTAATACTTTTATTATATTTTTCACGTCTTTTAGGGTCCGGAACCAACATGATATTTTGATGTTTTTTTTCGTCCCATGCATTTTTGGTTTCAGGTGATTGAATTATTTTCCACTAGGACCGATGCTTATCTCTTATATAAAAACAAGTGTCCTGACTGACTGACTGACTGACTGACTGATTCATCATCGGCCAGCCAAAACTATTAAAGTTAGAAACATGAAATTTTGGGAATATGTTCGTTGTAAGTCGAAAACGCCCACTAAGGAAGGGTTTTTGGATATTCAGTTTCTAAAGGGGTGTTAAGGGGGTACACCTGCATTTCATTGAATAACAATATCTCCAGATTGCTTTCATTGGGGGATTTGATACTCGGCATATAAACTCATCATTAAAAATAAGAAGATATGTGTCTGAGGGTTTTTCGATGTGGTGTATATTTTGAGGTGAAAGGGGTGAAAAGTGGGGGTTGAAGGTTTCCTAACCGAGCGTGTATCTCTTAAACGACATAGGCGAGGAGTTTGGGCCTCAGCGGAAAAAAATCAGCATAAGAAATAACAAAATAGGTGTTTGACCGTTTTTTCATAAATCCAATATAAGGGGCCCAGGGGGAGGGGTGAAAATATGGGGAGGGGGGAGGAAACGTAATATGTCTGAGTGTAAAGTTATACATGGCCTATGTTGTAGACAATAACACATTACATCTTTTTTGTCTCTTGCTATTTCATCATACGACGAATACTTAGGGAGTTCTTAATGATTTTGTACTTTTTGGCCGGAATTTTCTAAGTCCCAGGAATGACATAAAAATTGATTCGAATGAAATTTCGAAAAATAGTTTTTTTAATACTTTTATTATATTTTTCACGTCTTTTAGGGTCCGGAACCAACATGATATTTTGATGTTTTTTTTCGTCCCATGCATTTTTGGTTTCAGGTGATTGAATTATTTTCCACTAGGACCGATGCTTATCTCTTATATAAAAACAAGTGTCCTGACTGACTGATTCATCATCGGCCAGCCAAAACTATTAAAGTTAGAAACATGAAATTTTGGGAATATGTTCGTTGTAAGTCGAAAACGCCCACTAAGGAAGGGTTTTTGGATATTCAGTTTCTAAAGGGGTGTTAAGGGGGTACACCTGCATTTCATTGAATAACAATATCTCCAGATTGCTTTCATTGGGGGATTTGATACTCGGCATATAAACTCATCATTAAAAATAAGAAGATATGTGTCTGAGGGTTTTTCGATGTGGTGTATATTTTGAGGTGAAAGGGGTGAAAAGTGGGGGTTGAAGGTTTCCTAACCGAGCGTGTATCTCTTAAACGACATAGGCGAGGAGTTTGGGCCTCAGCGGAAAAAAATCAGCATAAGAAATAACAAAATAGGTGTTTGACCGTTTTTTCATAAATCCAATATAAGGGGCCCAGGGGGAGGGGTGAAAATATGGGGAGGGGGGAGGAAACGTAATATGTCTGAGTGTAAAGTTATACATGGCCTATGTTGTAGACAATAACACATTACATCTTTTTTGTCTCTTGCTATTTCATCATACGACGAATACTTAGGGAGTTCTTAATGATTTTGTACTTTTTGGCCGGAATTTTCTAAGTCCCAGGAATGACATAAAAATTGATTCGAATGAAATTTCGAAAAATAGTTTTTTTAATACTTTTATTATATTTTTCACGTCTTTTAGGGTCCGGAACCAACATGATATTTTGATGTTTTTTTTCGTCCCATGCATTTTTGGTTTCAGGTGATTGAATTATTTTCCACTAGGACCGTTGCTTATCTCTTATATAAAAACAAGTGTCCTGACTGACTGACTGACTGACTGACTCATCATCGGCCAGCCAAAACTATTAAAGTTAGAAACATGAAATTTTGGGAATATGTTCGTTGTAAGTCGAAAACGCCCACTAAGGAAGGGTTTTTGGATATTCAGTTTCTAAAGGGGTGTTAAGGGGGTACACCTGCATTTCATTGAATAACAATATCTCCAGATTGCTTTCATTGGGGGATTTGATACTCGGCATATAAACTCATCATTAAAAAATAAGAAGATACGTGTCTGAGGGTTTTTCGATGTGGTGTATATTTTGAGGTGAAAGGAGTGAAAAGTGGGGGTTGAAGGTTTCCTAACCGAGCGTGTATCTCTTAAACGACATAGGCGAGGAGTTTGGACCTCAGCGGAAAAAAATCAGCATAAAAAAAAATAGGTGTTTGACCGTTTTTTCATAAATCCAATATAAGGGGCCCATGGGGAGGGGTGAAAATATGGGGAGGGGGGAGGAAACGTAATATGTCTGATTGTAAAGTTATACATGGCCTATGTTGTAGACAATAACACATTACATCTTTTTGGTCTCTTGCTATTTCATCATACGACGAATACTTAGGGAGTTATTAATGATTTTGTCCTTTTTGGCCGGAATTTTCTAAGTCCCAGGAATGACATAAAAATTGATTCGAATGAAATTTCGAAAAATAGTTTTTTTAATACTTTTGTTATATTTTTCACGTCTTTTAGGGTCCGGAACCAATATGATATTTTGATGTTTTTTTTCGTCCCATGCATTTTTGGTTTCAGGTGATTGAATTATTTTCCACTAGGACCGTTGCTTATCTCTTATATAAAAACAAGTGTCCTGACTGACTGACTGACTGACTGATTCATCATCGGCCAGCCAAAACTATTAAAGTTAGAAACATGAAATTTTGGGAATATGTTCGTTGTAAGTCGAAAACGCCCACTAAGGAAGGGTTTTTGGATATTCAGTTTCTAAAGGGGTGTTAAGGGGGTACACCTGCATTTCATTGAATAACAATATCTCCAGATTGCTTTCATTGGGGGATTTGATACTCGGCATATAAACTCATCATTAAAAATAAGAAGATATGTGTCTGAGGGTTTTTCGATGTGGTGTATATTTTGAGGTGAAAGGGGTGAAAAGTGGGGGTTGAAGGTTTCCTAACCGAGCGTGTATCTCTTAAACGACATAGGCGAGGAGTTTGGGCCTCAGCGGAAAAAAATCAGCATAAGAAATAACAAAATAGGTGTTTGACCGTTTTTTCATAAATCCAATATAAGGGGCCCAGGGGGAGGGGTGAAAATATGGGGAGGGGGGAGGAAACGTAATATGTCTGAGTGTAAAGTTATACATGGCCTATGTTGTAGACAATAACACATTACATCTTTTTTGTCTCTTGCTATTTCATCATACGACGAATACTTAGGGAGTTCTTAATGATTTTGTACTTTTTGGCCGGAATTTTCTAAGTCCCAGGAATGACATAAAAATTGATTCGAATGAAATTTCGAAAAATAGTTTTTTTAATACTTTTATTATATTTTTCACGTCTTTTAGGGTCCGGAACCAACATGATATTTTGATGTTTTTTTTCGTCCCATGCATTTTTGGTTTCAGGTGATTGAATTATTTTCCACTAGGACCGATGCTTATCTCTTATATAAAAACAAGTGTCCTGACTGACTGACTGACTGACTGACTGATTCATCATCGGCCAGCCAAAACTATTAAAGTTAGAAACATGAAATTTTGGGAATATGTTCGTTGTAAGTCGAAAACGCCCACTAAGGAAGGGTTTTTGGATATTCAGTTTCTAAAGGGGTGTTAAGGGGGTACACCTGCATTTCATTGAATAACAATATCTCCAGATTGCTTTCATTGGGGGATTTGATACTCGGCATATAAACTCATCATTAAAAATAAGAAGATATGTGTCTGAGGGTTTTTCGATGTGGTGTATATTTTGAGGTGAAAGGGGTGAAAAGTGGGGGTTGAAGGTTTCCTAACCGAGCGTGTATCTCTTAAACGACATAGGCGAGGAGTTTGGGCCTCAGCGGAAAAAAATCAGCATAAGAAATAACAAAATAGGTGTTTGACCGTTTTTTCATAAATCCAATATAAGGGGCCCAGGGGGAGGGGTGAAAATATGGGGAGGGGGGAGGAAACGTAATATGTCTGAGTGTAAAGTTATACATGGCCTATGTTGTAGACAATAACACATTACATCTTTTTTGTCTCTTGCTATTTCATCATACGACGAATACTTAGGGAGTTCTTAATGATTTTGTACTTTTTGGCCGGAATTTTCTAAGTCCCAGGAATGACATAAAAATTGATTCGAATGAAATTTCGAAAAATAGTTTTTTTAATACTTTTATTATATTTTTCACGTCTTTTAGGGTCCGGAACCAACATGATATTTTGATGTTTTTTTTCGTCCCATGCATTTTTGGTTTCAGGTGATTGAATTATTTTCCACTAGGACCGATGCTTATCTCTTATATAAAAACAAGTGTCCTGACTGACTGATTCATCATCGGCCAGCCAAAACTATTAAAGTTAGAAACATGAAATTTTGGGAATATGTTCGTTGTAAGTCGAAAACGCCCACTAAGGAAGGGTTTTTGGATATTCAGTTTCTAAAGGGGTGTTAAGGGGGTACACCTGCATTTCATTGAATAACAATATCTCCAGATTGCTTTCATTGGGGGATTTGATACTCGGCATATAAACTCATCATTAAAAATAAGAAGATATGTGTCTGAGGGTTTTTCGATGTGGTGTATATTTTGAGGTGAAAGGGGTGAAAAGTGGGGGTTGAAGGTTTCCTAACCGAGCGTGTATCTCTTAAACGACATAGGCGAGGAGTTTGGGCCTCAGCGGAAAAAAATCAGCATAAGAAATAACAAAATAGGTGTTTGACCGTTTTTTCATAAATCCAATATAAGGGGCCCAGGGGGAGGGGTGAAAATATGGGGAGGGGGGAGGAAACGTAATATGTCTGAGTGTAAAGTTATACATGGCCTATGTTGTAGACAATAACACATTACATCTTTTTTGTCTCTTGCTATTTCATCATACGACGAATACTTAGGGAGTTCTTAATGATTTTGTACTTTTTGGCCGGAATTTTCTAAGTCCCAGGAATGACATAAAAATTGATTCGAATGAAATTTCGAAAAATAGTTTTTTTAATACTTTTATTATATTTTTCACGTCTTTTAGGGTCCGGAACCAACATGATATTTTGATGTTTTTTTTCGTCCCATGCATTTTTGGTTTCAGGTGATTGAATTATTTTCCACTAGGACCGATGCTTATCTCTTATATAAAAACAAGTGTCCTGACTGACTGACTGACTGACTGACTGATTCATCATCGGCCAGCCAAAACTATTAAAGTTAGAAACATGAAATTTTGGGAATATGTTCGTTGTAAGTCGAAAACGCCCACTAAGGAAGGGTTTTTGGATATTCAGTTTCTAAAGGGGTGTTAAGGGGGTACACCTGCATTTCATTGAATAACAATATCTCCAGATTGCTTTCATTGGGGGATTTGATACTCGGCATATAAACTCATCATTAAAAATAAGAAGATATGTGTCTGAGGGTTTTTCGATGTGGTGTATATTTTGAGGTGAAAGGGGTGAAAAGTGGGGGTTGAAGGTTTCCTAACCGAGCGTGTATCTCTTAAACGACATAGGCGAGGAGTTTGGGCCTCAGCGGAAAAAAATCAGCATAAGAAATAACAAAATAGGTGTTTGACCGTTTTTTCATAAATCCAATATAAGGGGCCCAGGGGGAGGGGTGAAAATATGGGGAGGGGGGAGGAAACGTAATATGTCTGAGTGTAAAGTTATACATGGCCTATGTTGTAGACAATAACACATTACATCTTTTTTGTCTCTTGCTATTTCATCATACGACGAATACTTAGGGAGTTCTTAATGATTTTGTACTTTTTGGCCGGAATTTTCTAAGTCCCAGGAATGACATAAAAATTGATTCGAATGAAATTTCGAAAAATAGTTTTTTTAATACTTTTATTATATTTTTCACGTCTTTTAGGGTCCGGAACCAACATGATATTTTGATGTTTTTTTTCGTCCCATGCATTTTTGGTTTCAGGTGATTGAATTATTTTCCACTAGGACCGATGCTTATCTCTTATATAAAAACAAGTGTCCTGACTGACTGATTCATCATCGGCCAGCCAAAACTATTAAAGTTAGAAACATGAAATTTTGGGAATATGTTCGTTGTAAGTCGAAAACGCCCACTAAGGAAGGGTTTTTGGATATTCAGTTTCTAAAGGGGTGTTAAGGGGGTACACCTGCATTTCATTGAATAACAATATCTCCAGATTGCTTTCATTGGGGGATTTGATACTCGGCATATAAACTCATCATTAAAAATAAGAAGATATGTGTCTGAGGGTTTTTCGATGTGGTGTATATTTTGAGGTGAAAGGGGTGAAAAGTGGGGGTTGAAGGTTTCCTAACCGAGCGTGTATCTCTTAAACGACATAGGCGAGGAGTTTGGGCCTCAGCGGAAAAAAATCAGCATAAGAAATAACAAAATAGGTGTTTGACCGTTTTTTCATAAATCCAATATAAGGGGCCCAGGGGGAGGGGTGAAAATATGGGGAGGGGGGAGGAAGCGTAATATGTCTGAGTGTAAAGTTATACATGGCCTATGTTGTAGACAATAACACATTACATCTTTTTTGTCTCTTGCTATTTCATCATACGACGAATACTTAGGGAGTTCTTAATGATTTTGTACTTTTTGGCCGGAATTTTCTAAGTCCCAGGAATGACATAAAAATTGATTCGAATGAAATTTCGAAAAATAGTTTTTTTAATACTTTTATTATATTTTTCACGTCTTTTAGGGTCCGGAACCAACATGATATTTTGATGTTTTTTTTCGTCCCATGCATTTTTGGTTTCAGGTGATTGAATTATTTTCCACTAGGACCGTTGCTTATCTCTTATATAAAAACAAGTGTCCTGACTGACTGACTGACTGACTGACTCATCATCGGCCAGCCAAAACTATTAAAGTTAGAAACATGAAATTTTGGGAATATGTTCGTTGTAAGTCGAAAACGCCCACTAAGGAAGGGTTTTTGGATATTCAGTTTCTAAAGGGGTGTTAAGGGGGTACACCTGCATTTCATTGAATAACAATATCTCCAGATTGCTTTCATTGGGGGATTTGATACTCGGCATATAAACTCATCATTAAAAAATAAGAAGATACGTGTCTGAGGGTTTTTCGATGTGGTGTATATTTTGAGGTGAAAGGAGTGAAAAGTGGGGGTTGAAGGTTTCCTAACCGAGCGTGTATCTCTTAAACGACATAGGCGAGGAGTTTGGACCTCAGCGGAAAAAAATCAGCATAAAAAAAAAATAGGTGTTTGACCGTTTTTTCATAAATCCAATATAAGGGGCCCATGGGGAGGGGTGAAAATATGGGGAGGGGGGAGGAAACGTAATATGTCTGATTGTAAAGTTATACATGGCCTATGTTGTAGACAATAACACATTACATCTTTTTGGTCTCTTGCTATTTCATCATACGACGAATACTTAGGGAGTTATTAATGATTTTGTCCTTTTTGGCCGGAATTTTCTAAGTCCCAGGAATGACATAAAAATTGATTCGAATGAAATTTCGAAAAATAGTTTTTTTAATACCTTTGTTATATTTTTCACGTCTTTTAGGGTCCGGAACCAATATGATATTTTGATGTTTTTTTTCGTCCCATGCATTTTTGGTTTCAGGTGATTGAATTATTTTCCACTAGGACCGTTGCTTATCTCTTATATAAAAACAAGTGTCCTGACTGACTGACTGACTGACTGATTCATCATCGGCCAGCCAAAACTATTAAAGTTAGAAACATGAAATTTTGGGAATATGTTCGTTGTAAGTCGAAAACGCCCACTAAGGAAGGGTTTTTGGATATTCAGTTTCTAAAGGGGTGTTAAGGGGGTACACCTGCATTTCATTGAATAACAATATCTCCAGATTGCTTTCATTGGGGGATTTGATACTCGGCATATAAACTCATCATTAAAAATAAGAAGATATGTGTCTGAGGGTTTTTCGATGTGGTGTATATTTTGAGGTGAAAGGGGTGAAAAGTGGGGGTTGAAGGTTTCCTAACCGAGCGTGTATCTCTTAAACGACATAGGCGAGGAGTTTGGGCCTCAGCGGAAAAAAATCAGCATAAGAAATAACAAAATAGGTGTTTGACCGTTTTTTCATAAATCCAATATAAGGGGCCCAGGGGGAGGGGTGAAAATATGGGGAGGGGGGAGGAAACGTAATATGTCTGAGTGTAAAGTTATACATGGCCTATGTTGTAGACAATAACACATTACATCTTTTTTGTCTCTTGCTATTTCATCATACGACGAATACTTAGGGAGTTCTTAATGATTTTGTACTTTTTGGCCGGAATTTTCTAAGTCCCAGGAATGACATAAAAATTGATTCGAATGAAATTTCGAAAAATAGTTTTTTTAATACTTTTATTATATTTTTCACGTCTTTTAGGGTCCGGAACCAACATGATATTTTGATGTTTTTTTTCGTCCCATGCATTTTTGGTTTCAGGTGATTGAATTATTTTCCACTAGGACCGATGCTTATCTCTTATATAAAAACAAGTGTCCTGACTGACTGACTGACTGACTGACTGATTCATCATCGGCCAGCCAAAACTATTAAAGTTAGAAACATGAAATTTTGGGAATATGTTCGTTGTAAGTCGAAAACGCCCACTAAGGAAGGGTTTTTGGATATTCAGTTTCTAAAGGGGTGTTAAGGGGGTACACCTGCATTTCATTGAATAACAATATCTCCAGATTGCTTTCATTGGGGGATTTGATACTCGGCATATAAACTCATCATTAAAAATAAGAAGATATGTGTCTGAGGGTTTTTCGATGTGGTGTATATTTTGAGGTGAAAGGGGTGAAAAGTGGGGGTTGAAGGTTTCCTAACCGAGCGTGTATCTCTTAAACGACATAGGCGAGGAGTTTGGGCCTCAGCGGAAAAAAATCAGCATAAGAAATAACAAAATAGGTGTTTGACCGTTTTTTCATAAATCCAATATAAGGGGCCCAGGGGGAGGGGTGAAAATATGGGGAGGGGGGAGGAAACGTAATATGTCTGAGTGTAAAGTTATACATGGCCTATGTTGTAGACAATAACACATTACATCTTTTTTGTCTCTTGCTATTTCATCATACGACGAATACTTAGGGAGTTCTTAATGATTTTGTACTTTTTGGCCGGAATTTTCTAAGTCCCAGGAATGACATAAAAATTGATTCGAATGAAATTTCGAAAAATAGTTTTTTTAATACTTTTATTATATTTTTCACGTCTTTTAGGGTCCGGAACCAACATGATATTTTGATGTTTTTTTTCGTCCCATGCATTTTTGGTTTCAGGTGATTGAATTATTTTCCACTAGGACCGATGCTTATCTCTTATATAAAAACAAGTGTCCTGACTGACTGACTGACTGACTGATTCATCATCGGCCAGCCAAAACTATTAAAGTTAGAAACATGAAATTTTGGGAATATGTTCGTTGTAAGTCGAAAACGCCCACTAAGGAAGGGTTTTTGGATATTCAGTTTCTAAAGGGGTGTTAAGGGGGTACACCTGCATTTCATTGAATAACAATATCTCCAGATTGCTTTCATTGGGGGATTTGATACTCGGCATATAAACTCATCATTAAAAATAAGAAGATATGTGTCTGAGGGTTTTTCGATGTGGTGTATATTTTGAGGTGAAAGGGGTGAAAAGTGGGGGTTGAAGGTTTCCTAACCGAGCGTGTATCTCTTAAACGACATAGGCGAGGAGTTTGGGCCTCAGCGGAAAAAAATCAGCATAAGAAATAACAAAATAGGTGTTTGACCGTTTTTTCATAAATCCAATATAAGGGGCCCAGGGGGAGGGGTGAAAATATGGGGAGGGGGGAGGAAACGTAATATGTCTGAGTGTAAAGTTATACATGGCCTATGTTGTAGACAATAACACATTACATCTTTTTTGTCTCTTGCTATTTCATCATACGACGAATACTTAGGGAGTTCTTAATGATTTTGTACTTTTTGGCCGGAATTTTCTAAGTCCCAGGAATGACATAAAAATTGATTCGAATGAAATTTCGAAAAATAGTTTTTTTAATACTTTTATTATATTTTTCACGTCTTTTAGGGTCCGGAACCAACATGATATTTTGATGTTTTTTTTCGTCCCATGCATTTTTGGTTTCAGGTGATTGAATTATTTTCCACTAGGACCGATGCTTATCTCTTATATAAAAACAAGTGTCCTGACTGACTGACTGACTGACTGATTCATCATCGGCCAGCCAAAACTATTAAAGTTAGAAACATGAAATTTTGGGAATATGTTCGTTGTAAGTCGAAAACGCCCACTAAGGAAGGGTTTTTGGATATTCAGTTTCTAAAGGGGTGTTAAGGGGGTACACCTGCATTTCATTGAATAACAATATCTCCAGATTGCTTTCATTGGGGGATTTGATACTCGGCATATAAACTCATCATTAAAAATAAGAAGATATGTGTCTGAGGGTTTTTCGATGTGGTGTATATTTTGAGGTGAAAGGGGTGAAAAGTGGGGGTTGAAGGTTTCCTAACCGAGCGTGTATCTCTTAAACGACATAGGCGAGGAGTTTGGGCCTCAGCGGAAAAAAATCAGCATAAGAAATAACAAAATAGGTGTTTGACCGTTTTTTCATAAATCCAATATAAGGGGCCCAGGGGGAGGGGTGAAAATATGGGGAGGGGGGAGGAAACGTAATATGTCTGAGTGTAAAGTTATACATGGCCTATGTTGTAGACAATAACACATTACATCTTTTTTGTCTCTTGCTATTTCATCATACGACGAATACTTAGGGAGTTCTTAATGATTTTGTACTTTTTGGCCGGAATTTTCTAAGTCCCAGGAATGACATAAAAATTGATTCGAATGAAATTTCGAAAAATAGTTTTTTTAATACTTTTATTATATTTTTCACGTCTTTTAGGGTCCGGAACCAACATGATATTTTGATGTTTTTTTTCGTCCCATGCATTTTTGGTTTCAGGTGATTGAATTATTTTCCACTAGGACCGATGCTTATCTCTTATATAAAAACAAGTGTCCTGACTGACTGACTGACTGACTGACTGATTCATCATCGGCCAGCCAAAACTATTAAAGTTAGAAACATGAAATTTTGGGAATATGTTCGTTGTAAGTCGAAAACGCCCACTAAGGAAGGGTTTTTGGATATTCAGTTTCTAAAGGGGTGTTAAGGGGGTACACCTGCATTTCATTGAATAACAATATCTCCAGATTGCTTTCATTGGGGGATTTGATACTCGGCATATAAACTCATCATTAAAAATAAGAAGATATGTGTCTGAGGGTTTTTCGATGTGGTGTATATTTTGAGGTGAAAGGGGTGAAAAGTGGGGGTTGAAGGTTTCCTAACCGAGCGTGTATCTCTTAAACGACATAGGCGAGGAGTTTGGGCCTCAGCGGAAAAAAATCAGCATAAGAAATAACAAAATAGGTGTTTGACCGTTTTTTCATAAATCCAATATAAGGGGCCCAGGGGGAGGGGTGAAAATATGGGGAGGGGGGAGGAAACGTAATATGTCTGAGTGTAAAGTTATACATGGCCTATGTTGTAACAATAACACATTACATCTTTTTTGTCTCTTGCTATTTCATCATACGACGAATACTTAGGGAGTTCTTAATGATTTTGTACTTTTTGGCCGGAATTTTCTAAGTCCCAGGAATGACATAAAAATTGATTCGAATGAAATTTCGAAAAATAGTTTTTTTAATACTTTTATTATATTTTTCACGTCTTTTAGGGTCCGGAACCAACATGATATTTTGATGTTTTTTTTCGTCCCATGCATTTTGGTTTCAGGTGATTGAATTATTTTCCACTAGGACCGATGCTTATCTCTTATATAAAAACAAGTGTCCTGACTGACTGATTGACTGACTGATTCATCATCGGCCAGCCAAAACTATTAAAGTTAGAAACATGAAATTTTGGGAATATGTTCGTTGTAAGTCGAAAACGCCCACTAAGGAAGGGTTTTTGGATATTCAGTTTCTAAAGGGGTGTTAAGGGGGGTACACCTGCATTTCATTGAATAACAATATCTCCAGATTGCTTTCATTGGGGGATTTGATACTCGGCATATAAACTCATCATTAAAATAAGAAGATATGTGTCTGAGGGTTTTTCGATGTGGTGTATATTTTGAGGTGAAAGGGGGTGAAAAGTGGGGGTTGAAGGTTTCCTAACCGAGCGTGTATCTCTTAAACGACATAGGCGAGGAGTTTGGGCCTCAGCGGAAAAAAATCAGCATAAGAAATAACAAAATAGGTGTTTGACCGTTTTTTCATAAATCCAATATAAGGGGCCCAGGGGGAGGGGTGAAATATGGGGAGGGGGGAGGAAACGTAATATGTCTGAGTGTAAAGTTATACATGGCCTATGTTGTAGACAATAACACATTACATCTTTTTTGTCTCTTGCTATTTCATCATACGACGAATACTTAGGGAGTTCTTAATGATTTTGTACTTTTTGGCCGGAATTTTCTAAGTCCCAGGAATGACATAAAAATTGATTCGATGAAATTTCGAAAAATAGTTTTTTTTAATACTTTTATTATATTTTTCACGTCTTTTAGGGTCCGGAACCAACATGATATTTTGATGTTTTTTTTCGTCCCATGCATTTTTGGTTTCAGGTGATTGAATTATTTTTCCACTAGGACCGATGCATATCTCTTATATAAAAACAAGTGTCCTGACTGACTGACTGACTGACTGATTCATCATCGGCCAGCCAAACTATTAAAGTTAGAAACATGAAATTTTGGGAATATGTTCGTTGTAAGTCGAAAACGCCCCACTAAGGAAGGGTTTTTGGATATTCAGTTTCTAAAGGGGTGTTAAGGGGGTACACCTGCATTTCATTGAATAACAATATCTCCAGATTGCTTTCATTGGGGGATTTGATACTCGGCATATAAACTCATCATTAAAAAATAAGAAGATATGTGTCTGAGGGTTTTTCGATGTGGTGTATATTTTGAGGTGAAAGGGGTGAAAAGTGGGGGTTGAAGGTTTCCTAACCGAGCGTGTATCTCTTAAACGACATAGGCGAGGAGTTTGGGCCTCAGCGGAAAAAAATCAGCATAAGAAATAACAAAATAGGTGTTTGACCGTTTTTTCATAAATCCAATATAAGGGGCCCAGGGGGAGGGGTGAAAATATGGGGAGGGGGGAGGAAACGTAATATGTCTGAGTGTAAAGTTATACATGGCCTATGTTGTAGACAATAACACATTACATCTTTTTTGTCTCTTGCTATTTCATCATACGACGAATACTTAGGGAGTTCTTAATGATTTTGTACTTTTTGGCCGGAATTTTCTAAGTCCCAGGAATGACATAAAAATTGATTCGAATGAAATTTCGAAAAATAGTTTTTTTAATACTTTTATTATATTTTTCACGTCTTTTAGGGTCCGGAACCAACATGATATTTTGATGTTTTTTTTCGTCCCATGCATTTTTGGTTTCAGGTGATTGAATTATTTTCCACTAGGACCGATGCTTATCTCTTATATAAAAACAAGTGTCCTGACTGACTGACTGACTGACTGACTGATTCATCATCGGCCAGCCAAAACTATTAAAGTTAGAAACATGAAATTTTGGGAATATGTTCGTTGTAAGTCGAAAACGCCCACTAAGGAAGGGTTTTTGGATATTCAGTTTCTAAAGGGGTGTTAAGGGGGTACACCTGCATTTCATTGAATAACAATATCTCCAGATTGCTTTCATTGGGGGATTTGATACTCGGCATATAAACTCATCATTAAAAATAAGAAGATATGTGTCTGAGGGTTTTTCGATGTGGTGTATATTTTGAGGTGAAAGGGGTGAAAAGTGGGGGTTGAAGGTTTCCTAACCGAGCGTGTATCTCTTAAACGACATAGGCGAGGAGTTTGGGCCTCAGCGGAAAAAAATCAGCATAAGAAATAACAAAATAGGTGTTTGACCGTTTTTTCATAAATCCAATATAAGGGGCCCAGGGGGAGGGGTGAAAATATGGGGAGGGGGGAGGAAACGTAATATGTCTGAGTGTAAAGTTATACATGGCCTATGTTGTAGACAATAACACATTACATCTTTTTTGTCTCTTGCTATTTCATCATACGACGAATACTTAGGGAGTTCTTAATGATTTTGTACTTTTTGGCCGGAATTTTCTAAGTCCCAGGAATGACATAAAAATTGATTCGAATGAAATTTCGAAAAATAGTTTTTTTAATACTTTTATTATATTTTTCACGTCTTTTAGGGTCCGGAACCAACATGATATTTTGATGTTTTTTTTCGTCCCATGCATTTTTGGTTTCAGGTGATTGAATTATTTTCCACTAGGACCGATGCTTATCTCTTATATAAAAACAAGTGTCCTGACTGACTGACTGACTGACTGATTCATCATCGGCCAGCCAAAACTATTAAAGTTAGAAACATGAAATTTTGGGAATATGTTCGTTGTAAGTCGAAAACGCCCACTAAGGAAGGGTTTTTGGATATTCAGTTTCTAAAGGGGTGTTAAGGGGGTACACCTGCATTTCATTGAATAACAATATCTCCAGATTGCTTTCATTGGGGGATTTGATACTCGGCATATAAACTCATCATTAAAAATAAGAAGATATGTGTCTGAGGGTTTTTCGATGTGGTGTATATTTTGAGGTGAAAGGGGTGAAAAGTGGGGGTTGAAGGTTTCCTAACCGAGCGTGTATCTCTTAAACGACATAGGCGAGGAGTTTGGGCCTCAGCGGAAAAAAATCAGCATAAGAAATAACAAAATAGGTGTTTGACCGTTTTTTCATAAATCCAATATAAGGGGCCCAGGGGGAGGGGTGAAAATATGGGGAGGGGGGAGGAAACGTAATATGTCTGAGTGTAAAGTTATACATGGCCTATGTTGTAGACAATAACACATTACATCTTTTTTGTCTCTTGCTATTTCATCATACGACGAATACTTAGGGAGTTCTTAATGATTTTGTACTTTTTGGCCGGAATTTTCTAAGTCCCAGGAATGACATAAAAATTGATTCGAATGAAATTTCGAAAAATAGTTTTTTTAATACTTTTATTATATTTTTCACGTCTTTTAGGGTCCGGAACCAACATGATATTTTGATGTTTTTTTTCGTCCCATGCATTTTTGGTTTCAGGTGATTGAATTATTTTCCACTAGGACCGATGCTTATCTCTTATATAAAAACAAGTGTCCTGACTGACTGACTGACTGACTGACTCATCATCGGCCAGCCAAAACTATTAAAGTTAGAAACATGAAATTTTGGGAATATGTTCGTTGTAAGTCGAAAACGCCCACTAAGGAAGGGTTTTTGGATATTCAGTTTCTAAAGGGGTGTTAAGGGGGTACACTTGCATTTCATTGAATAACAATATCTCCAGATTGCTTTCATTGGGGGATTTGATACTCGGCATATAAACTCATCATTAAAAATAAGAAGATACGTGTCTGAGGGTTTTTCGATGTGGTGTATATTTTGAGGAGAAAGGGGTGAAAGGTGCGGGTTGAAGGTTTCCTAACCGAGCGTGTATCTCTTAAACGACATAGGCGAGGAGTTTGGACCTCAGCGGAAAAAAAATCAGCGTAAAAAATAACAAAACAGGTGTTTGACGGTTTTTTCATATATCCAATATAAGGGGCCCATGGGGAGGGGTGAAAATATGGGGAGGGGGGAGGAAACGTAATATGTCTGAGTGTAAAGCTATACATGGCCTATGTTGTAGACAATAACACATTACATCTTTTTTGTCTCTTGCTATTTCATCATACGACGAATACTTAGGGAGATATTAATGATTTTGTACTTTTTGGCCGGAATTTTCTAAGTCCCAGGAATGACATAAAAATTGATTCGAATGAAATTTCGAAAAATAGTTTTTTTAATACTTTTATTATATTTTTCACGTCTTTTAGGGTCCGGAACCAATATGATATTTTGATGTTTTTTTTTCGTCCCATGCATTTTTTGTTTCAGGTGATAGAATTATTTTCCACTAGGACCGATGCTTATCTCTTATATAAAAAACAAGTGTCCTGACTGACTGACTGACTGACTGACTCATCATCGGCCAGCCAAAACTATTAAAGCTAGAAACATGAAATTTTGGGAATATGTTCGTTGTAAGTCGAAAACGCCCACTAAGGAAGGGTTTTTGGATATTCAGTTTCTAAAGGGGTGTTAAGGGGGTACACTTGCATTTCATTGAATAACAATATCTCCAGATTGCTTTCATTGGGGGATTTGATACTCAGCATATAAACTCATCATTAAAAATAAGAAGATACGTGTCTGAGGGTTTTTCGATGTGGTGTATATTTTGAGGTGAAAGGGGTGAAAAGTGGGGGTTGAAGGTTTCCTAACCGAGCGTGTATCTCTTAAACGACATAGGCGAGGAGTTTGGAACTCAGCGGGAAAAATCAGCATAAAAAATAACAAAATAGGTGTTTGACCGTTTTTTCATAAATCCAATATAAGGGGCCCATGGGGAGGGGTGAAAATATGGGGAGGTGGGAGGAAACGTAATATGTCTGAGTGTAAAGTTATACATGGCCTATGTTGTAGACAATAACACATTACATCTTTTTTGTCTCTTGCTATTTCATCATACGACGAATACTTAGGGAGTTATTAATGATTTTGTACTTTTTGGCCGGAATTTTCTAAGTCCCAGGAATGGCATAAAAATTGATTCGAATGAAATTTCGAAAAATAGTTTTTTTTAATACTTTTATTATATTTTTCACGTCTTTTAGGGTCCGGAACCAATATGATATTTTGATGTTTTTTTTCGTCCCATGCATTTTTGGTTTCAGGTGATAGAATTATTTTCCACTAGGGCCGATGCTTATCTTTATATATATAATTCTTCGACACGTGTGTATGTGACTGAACTCCTCCTAAACGACTGAACCGATTTTGATGGAATTTGGTATGTGTATTAGGGTGGGTCCATGTATGGTTTAGATTCACAATCTGACCCGGTAGGTGGAATGAACACAATTTTAGAACCACAATTTACACACAATTTTAGAACCACAATATACAGTCACAAAACAGTCGTCATGGAAACCACTAGCCTTGGCCTTCGTGAAAGCTGATGTCTTTGGACGGTTTGTCTCTGCACGTTCGAGCCACCTGGTCGCAACCTGTGCAACTACCGCCATTACATACACTCCGCCCGTGGCGAAAAGTTGTGTTTTATACCAAAGGTGGCAGTGATGTCGAATTCTACTGTTTGTCTCTGCACGTTAGAGCGTTTCAAAGTCCCGTATGTGTTCATATACCATTCATTCGATTGCCATGAAACTTGGGTGATATGTTGAGTGAACTCCAGGGAAGGTGTTTGGCTTAGTAAATCCATTTTACAATAGATAGCGCACGAATAGCTTAAACAAATGAGCGACGACGCGCGAAGCGTTTCAAAAAGGTCCCGTATGCGTTCAAATACCATTCGTCCGATAGCGATGAAACTTGGGTGAGATGTTGTGTACACCCCAGGGAAGGCTTCTGGCTTAGTAAATCAATTTCACATTAGGTAGCGCACGACTAGATTCAACAAATGAGTGACGACGTGCGAAGCGTTTCAACAAAATCCCGTATAAGTTTATATTCCATTCATAGATTGAGATGAAACTTTGATGAGTTGTTGTGTACACTTAAGTGAAGGCTTCTAACTTAGTAATCCATTTCACAGGAGGTTGCGCACGAGTAGATTCAACAAATGAGCGGCGACGTGCGAAGCGTTTCAACAAAGTCCCGTATGCGTTCAAATACCATTCGTCCGATTGCAATGAAACTTGGGTGAGATGTTGTATACACATACGTGAGGGTTTCTAACTTAGTAAATACATTTCACAGGAGGTTTCGCACGAGTAGATTCAACAAATGAGCGAGGACGCACGAAGCGTTTCAATAAGGTCCCGTATGCGTTCAAACACCATTCGTCCGATTACGATGAAACTTGGGTGAGATGCTGTGTACACCTTACGGAATGTTTCTGGCTTAATAAATCCATTTTACAATAGGTAGCGCACGAGTAGATTCAAGAAATGTGTGACGGCACGCGAATCATTTCAACGAAGTACCGTATACGGCCATATACCA
The DNA here is from genome assembly GCA_946902985.2 of Meconema thalassinum. NCBI lineage: Eukaryota > Metazoa > Arthropoda > Insecta > Orthoptera > Tettigoniidae > Meconema > Meconema thalassinum. The sequence goes on along the minus strand of OX336392.1, from coordinate 271,032,512 downwards.
TTTATCAGATTGCGATGAAACTTTGGTGAATTGTTGTGTACACTCCGGGAAATGTTTCTGTCTTAGTAAATCCAGTTTTTAATAAGTAGCGCACGAGTAGATTCAACAAATGAGCGACGGCGCGCGAATCGTTTCCACAATGTCCCGTGTGCGGCCATATATCATTCATCCGATTGCGATCAAATCTTGGTGAATCATTGAGTACACGCCAGAGAAGGTTTCATGCTTAGTAAATCTATTTTACAATAGGTAGCGCATGAGTAGATTCAACAAATGAGTGACGACGTGCGAAGCGTTCCAACAAAATCCTGTATGCGTTCATATACTATTCATCGATTGCGATGAAACTTTGATGAGTTGTTGTGTACACTTACGTGAAGCTTTCTAACTTAGTAAATCCATTTCACAGTTGGTAGAGCATGAGTAGGTTCATCAAATGAGTGACAGCGCACGAATCATTTAAACCAAATCCCGTATGCGTTTTAAATGCCATTTATCCGTTTGCGATGAAACTTTGGAGAGTTGTTGTGCACGCTCCAACGAATGTTTCTAAATTAGTTAATTCAATTCACGATAGTTTAGAGGCAGTTAACAGAAATTGAAAAAAATATTGTGTATCCTAAAGCACTTCAAGAAACAAAGTTACAACACTTTCTCTGATTGGCAGGACAACGTCTGCCGGGTCAGCTTGCCTATTATATAAATCTATTATATAAAACTAAGTGTCCTGACTGACTGACTGACTCATCATCGCCCAGCCAAAACTATTAAAGCTAGAAACATGAAATTTTGGGAATATGTTCGTTGTAAGTCGAAAACGTCCACTAAGGAAGGGTTTTTGGATATTCAGTTTCTAAAGGGGTGTTAAGGGGGTACACCTGCATTTCATTGAATAACAATATGACACGACTATGACGCGAGCGAAGCCGCGGGTACCTGCTAGTCTATTATATAAAACTAAGTGTCCTGACTGACTGACTGACTCATCATCGCCCAGCCAGAACTATTAAAGCTAGAAACATGAAATTTTGGGAATATGTTCGTTGTAAGTCGAAAACGTCCACTAAGGAAGGGTTTTTGGATATTCAGTTTCTAAAGGGGTGTTAAGGGGGTACACCTGCATTTCATTGAATAACAATATGACACGACTATGACGCGAGCGAAGCCGCGGGTACCTGCTAGTCTCTTATATAAAAACAAGTGTCCTGACTGACTGACTGACTGACTCATCATCGGCCAGCCAAAACTATTAAAGTTAGAAACATGAAATTTTGGGAATATGTTCGTTGTAAGTCGAAAACGCCCACTAAGGAAGGGTTTTTGGATATTCAGTTTCTAAAGGGGTGTTAAGGGGGTACACTTGCATTTCATTGAATAACAATATCTCCAGATTGCTTTCATTGGGGGATTTGATACTCGGCATATAAACTCATCATTAAAAATAAGAAGATACGTGTCTGAGGGTTTTTCGATGTGGTGTATATTTTGAGGTGAAAGGGGTGAAAAGTGGGGGTTGAAGGTTTCCTAACCGAGCGTGTATCTCTTAAACGACATAGGCGAGGAGTTTGGACCTCAGCAGAAAAAAATCAGCATAAAAAAAATAGGTGTTTGACCGTTTTTTCATAAATCCAATATAAGGGGCCCATGGGGAGGGGTGAAAATATGGGGAGGGGGGAGGAAACGTAATATGTCTGATTGTAAAGTTATACATGGCCTATGTTGTAGACAATAACACATTACATCTTTTTGGTCTCTTGCTATTTCATCATACGACGAATACTTAGGGAGTTATTAATGATTTTGTCCTTTTTGGCCGGAATTTTCTAAGTCCCAGGAATGACATAAAAATTGATTCGAATGAAATTTCGAAAAATAGTTTTTTTAATACTTTTGTTATATTTTTCACGTCTTTTAGGGTCCGGAACCAATATGATATTTTGATGTTTTTTTTTCGTCCCATGCATTTTTGGTTTCAGGTGATTGAATTATTTTCCACTAGGACCGTTGCTTATCTCTTATATAAAAACAAGTGTCCTGACTGACTGACTGACTGACTGACTGATTCATCATCGGCCAGCCAAAACTATTAAAGTTAGAAACATGAAATTTTGGGAATATGTTCGTTGTAAGTCGAAAACGCCCACTAAGGAAGGGTTTTTGGATATTCAGTTTCTAAAGGGGTGTTAAGGGGGTACACCTGCATTTCATTGAATAACAATATCTCCAGATTGCTTTCATTGGGGGATTTGATACTCGGCATATAAACTCATCATTAAAAATAAGAAGATATGTGTCTGAGGGTTTTTCGATGTGGTGTATATTTTGAGGTGAAAGGGGTGAAAAGTGGGGGTTGAAGGTTTCCTAACCGAGCGTGTATCTCTTAAACGACATAGGCGAGGAGTTTGGGCCTCAGCGGAAAAAAATCAGCATAAGAAATAACAAAATAGGTGTTTGACCGTTTTTTCATAAATCCAATATAAGGGGCCCAGGGGGAGGGGTGAAAATATGGGGAGGGGGGAGGAAACGTAATATGTCTGAGTGTAAAGTTATACATGGCCTATGTTGTAGACAATAACACATTACATCTTTTTTGTCTCTTGCTATTTCATCATACGACGAATACTTAGGGAGTTCTTAATGATTTTGTACTTTTTGGCCGGAATTTTCTAAGTCCCAGGAATGACATAAAAATTGATTCGAATGAAATTTCGAAAAATAGTTTTTTTAATACTTTTATTATATTTTTCACGTCTTTTAGGGTCCGGAACCAACATGATATTTTGATGTTTTTTTTCGTCCCATGCATTTTTGGTTTCAGGTGATTGAATTATTTTCCACTAGGACCGTTGCTTATCTCTTATATAAAAACAAGTGTCCTGACTGACTGACTGACTGACTGACTCATCATCGGCCAGCCAAAACTATTAAAGTTAGAAACATGAAATTTTGGGAATATGTTCGTTGTAAGTCGAAAACGCCCACTAAGGAAGGGTTTTTGGATATTCAGTTTCTAAAGGGGTGTTAAGGGGGTACACCTGCATTTCATTGAATAACAATATCTCCAGATTGCTTTCATTGGGGGATTTGATACTCGGCATATAAACTCATCATTAAAAAATAAGAAGATACGTGTCTGAGGGTTTTTCGATGTGGTGTATATTTTGAGGTGAAAGGAGTGAAAAGTGGGGGTTGAAGGTTTCCTAACCGAGCGTGTATCTCTTAAACGACATAGGCGAGGAGTTTGGACCTCAGCGGAAAAAAATCAGCATAAAAAAAAATAGGTGTTTGACCGTTTTTTCATAAATCCAATATAAGGGGCCCATGGGGAGGGGTGAAAATATGGGGAGGGGGGAGGAAACGTAATATGTCTGATTGTAAAGTTATACATGGCCTATGTTGTAGACAATAACACATTACATCTTTTTGGTCTCTTGCTATTTCATCATACGACGAATACTTAGGGAGTTATTAATGATTTTGTCCTTTTTGGCCGGAATTTTCTAAGTCCCAGGAATGACATAAAAATTGATTCGAATGAAATTTCGAAAAATAGTTTTTTTAATACTTTTGTTATATTTTTCACGTCTTTTAGGGTCCGGAACCAATATGATATTTTGATGTTTTTTTTCGTCCCATGCATTTTTGGTTTCAGGTGATTGAATTATTTTCCACTAGGACCGTTGCTTATCTCTTATATAAAAACAAGTGTCCTGACTGACTGACTGACTGACTGATTCATCATCGGCCAGCCAAAACTATTAAAGTTAGAAACATGAAATTTTGGGAATATGTTCGTTGTAAGTCGAAAACGCCCACTAAGGAAGGGTTTTTGGATATTCAGTTTCTAAAGGGGTGTTAAGGGGGTACACCTGCATTTCATTGAATAACAATATCTCCAGATTGCTTTCATTGGGGGATTTGATACTCGGCATATAAACTCATCATTAAAAATAAGAAGATATGTGTCTGAGGGTTTTTCGATGTGGTGTATATTTTGAGGTGAAAGGGGTGAAAAGTGGGGGTTGAAGGTTTCCTAACCGAGCGTGTATCTCTTAAACGACATAGGCGAGGAGTTTGGGCCTCAGCGGAAAAAAATCAGCATAAGAAATAACAAAATAGGTGTTTGACCGTTTTTTCATAAATCCAATATAAGGGGCCCAGGGGGAGGGGTGAAAATATGGGGAGGGGGGAGGAAACGTAATATGTCTGAGTGTAAAGTTATACATGGCCTATGTTGTAGACAATAACACATTACATCTTTTTTGTCTCTTGCTATTTCATCATACGACGAATACTTAGGGAGTTCTTAATGATTTTGTACTTTTTGGCCGGAATTTTCTAAGTCCCAGGAATGACATAAAAATTGATTCGAATGAAATTTCGAAAAATAGTTTTTTTAATACTTTTATTATATTTTTCACGTCTTTTAGGGTCCGGAACCAACATGATATTTTGATGTTTTTTTTCGTCCCATGCATTTTTGGTTTCAGGTGATTGAATTATTTTCCACCAGGACCGATGCTTATCTCTTATATAAAAACAAGTGTCCTGACTGACTGACTGACTGACTGATTCATCATCGGCCAGCCAAAACTATTAAAGTTAGAAACATGAAATTTTGGGAATATGTTCGTTGTAAGTCGAAAACGCCCACTAAGGAAGGGTTTTTGGATATTCAGTTTCTAAAGGGGTGTTAAGGGGGTACACCTGCATTTCATTGAATAACAATATCTCCAGATTGCTTTCATTGGGGGATTTGATACTCGGCATATAAACTCATCATTAAAAATAAGAAGATATGTGTCTGAGGGTTTTTCGATGTGGTGTATATTTTGAGGTGAAAGGGGTGAAAAGTGGGGGTTGAAGGTTTCCTAACCGAGCGTGTATCTCTTAAACGACATAGGCGAGGAGTTTGGGCCTCAGCGGAAAAAAATCAGCATAAGAAATAACAAAATAGGTGTTTGACCGTTTTTTCATAAATCCAATATAAGGGGCCCAGGGGGAGGGGTGAAAATATGGGGAGGGGGGAGGAAACGTAATATGTCTGAGTGTAAAGTTATACATGGCCTATGTTGTAGACAATAACACATTACATCTTTTTTGTCTCTTGCTATTTCATCATACGACGAATACTTAGGGAGTTCTTAATGATTTTGTACTTTTTGGCCGGAATTTTCTAAGTCCCAGGAATGACATAAAAATTGATTCGAATGAAATTTCGAAAAATAGTTTTTTTAATACTTTTATTATATTTTTCACGTCTTTTAGGGTCCGGAACCAACATGATATTTTGATGTTTTTTTTCGTCCCATGCATTTTTGGTTTCAGGTGATTGAATTATTTTCCACTAGGACCGATGCTTATCTCTTATATAAAAACAAGTGTCCTGACTGACTGACTGACTGACTGACTCATCATCGGCCAGCCAAAACTATTAAAGTTAGAAACATGAAATTTTGGGAATATGTTCGTTGTAAGTCGAAAACGCCCACTAAGGAAGGGTTTTTGGATATTCAGTTTCTAAAGGGGTGTTAAGGGGGTACACTTGCATTTCATTGAATAACAATATCTCCAGATTGCTTTCATTGGGGGATTTGATACTCGGCATATAAACTCATCATTAAAAATAAGAAGATACGTGTCTGAGGGTTTTTCGATGTGGTGTATATTTTGAGGAGAAAGGGGTGAAAAGTGCGGGTTGAAGGTTTCCTAACCGAGCGTGTATCTCTTAAACGACATAGGCGAGGAGTTTGGACCTCAGCGGAAAAAAAATCAGCGTAAAAAATAACAAAACAGGTGTTTGACGGTTTTTTCATAAATCCAATATAAGGGGCCCATGGGGAGGGGTGAAAATATGGGGAGGGGGGAGGAAACGTAATATGTCTGAGTGTAAAGCTATACATGGCCTATGTTGTAGACAATAACACATTACATCTTTTTTGTCTCTTGCTATTTCATCATACGACGAATACTTAGGGAGTTCTTAATGATTTTGTACTTTTTGGCCGGAATTTTCTAAGTCCCAGGAATGACATAAAAATTGATTCGAATGAAATTTCGAAAAATAGTTTTTTTAATACTTTTATTATATTTTTCACGTCTTTTAGGGTCCGGAACCAATATGATATTTTGATGTTTTTTTTTCGTCCCATGCATTTTTTGTTTCAGGTGATAGAATTATTTTCCACTAGGACCGATGCTTATCTCTTATATAAAAAACAAGTGTCCTGACTGACTGACTGACTGACTGACTCATCATCGGCCAGCCAAAACTATTAAAGCTAGAAACATGAAATTTTGGGAATATGTTCGTTGTAAGTCGAAAACGCCCACTAAGGAAGGGTTTTTGGATATTCAGTTTCTAAAGGGGTGTTAAGGGGGTACACTTGCATTTCATTGAATAACAATATCTCCAGATTGCTTTCATTGGGGGATTTGATACTCAGCATATAAACTCATCATTAAAAATAAGAAGATACGTGTCTGAGGGTTTTTCGATGTGGTGTATATTTTGAGGTGAAAGGGGTGAAAAGTGGGGGTTGAAGGTTTCCTAACCGAGCGTGTATCTCTTAAACGACATAGGCGAGGAGTTTGGAACTCAGCGGGAAAAATCAGCATAAAAAATAACAAAATAGGTGTTTGACCGTTTTTTCATAAATCCAATATAAGGGGCCCATGGGGAGGGGTGCAAATATGGGGAGGGGGGAGGGGGGAGGAAACGTAATATGTCTGAGTGTAAAGTTATACATGGCCTATGTTGTAGACAATAACACATTACATCTTTTTTGTCTCTTGCTATTTCATCATACGACGAATACTTAGGGAGTTATTAATGATTTTGTACTTTTTGGCCGGAATTTTCTAAGTCCCAGGAATGGCATAAAAATTGATTCGAATGAAATTTCGAAAAATAGTTTTTTTTAATACTTTTATTATATTTTTCACGTCTTTTAGGGTCCGGAACCAATATGATATTTTGATGTTTTTTTTCGTCCCATGCATTTTTGGTTTCAGGTGATAGAATTATTTTCCACTAGGGCCGATGCTTATCTTTATATATATAATTCTTCGACACGTGTGTATGTGACTGAACTCCTCCTAAACGACTGAACCGATTTTGATGGAATTTGGTATGTGTATTAGGGTGGGTCCATGTATGGTTTAGATTCACAATCTGACCCGGTAGGTGGAATGAACACAATTTTAGAACCACAATTTACACACAATTTTAGAACCACAATATACAGTCACAAAACAGTCGTCATGGAAACCACTAGCCTTGGCCTTCGTGAAAGCTGATGTCTTTGGACGGTTTGTCTCTGCACGTTCGAGCCACCTGGTCGCAACCTGTGCAACTACCGCCATTACATACACTCCGCCCGTGGCGAAAAGTTGTGTTTTATACCAAAGGTGGCAGTGATGTCGAATTCTACTGTTTGTCTCTGCACGTTAGAGCGTTTCAAAGTCCCGTATGTGTTCATATACCATTCATTCGATTGCCATGAAACTTGGGTGATATGTTGAGTGAACTCCAGGGAAGGTGTTTGGCTTAGTAAATCCATTTTACAATAGATAGCGCACGAATAGCTTAAACAAATGAGCGACGACGCGCGAAGCGTTTCAAAAAGGTCCCGTATGCGTTCAAATACCATTCGTCCGATAGCGATGAAACTTGGGTGAGATGTTGTGTACACCCCAGGGAAGGCTTCTGGCTTAGTAAATCAATTTCACATTAGGTAGCGCACGACTAGATTCAACAAATGAGTGACGACGTGCGAAGCGTTTCAACAAAATCCCGTATAAGTTTATATTCCATTCATAGATTGAGATGAAACTTTGATGAGTTGTTGTGTACACTTAAGTGAAGGCTTCTAACTTAGTAATCCATTTCACAGGAGGCTGCGCACGAGTAGATTCAACAAATGAGCGGCGACGTGCGAAGCGTTTCAACAAAGTCCCGTATGCGTTCAAATACCATTCGTCCGATTGCAATGAAACTTGGGTGAGATGTTGTATACACATACGTGAGGGTTTCTAACTTAGTAAATACATTTCACAGGAGGTTTCGCACGAGTAGATTCAACAAATGAGCGAGGACGCACGAAGCGTTTCAATAAGGTCCCGTATGCGTTCAAACACCATTCGTCCGATTACGATGAAACTTGGGTGAGATGCTGTGTACACCTTACGGAATGTTTCTGGCTTAATAAATCCATTTTACAATAGGTAGCGCACGAGTAGATTCAAGAAATGTGTGACGGCACGCGAATCATTTCAACGAAGTACCGTATACGGCCATATACCATTTATCAGATTGCGATGAAACTTTGGTGAATTGTTGTGTACACTCCGGGAAATGTTTCTGTCTTAGTAAATCCAGTTTTTAATAAGTAGCGCACGAGTAGATTCAACAAATGAGCGACGGCGCGCGAATCGTTTCCACAATGTCCCGTGTGCGGCCATATATCATTCATCCGATTGCGATCAAATCTTGGTGAATCATTGAGTACACGCCAGAGAAGGTTTCATGCTTAGTAAATCTATTTTACAATAGGTAGCGCATGAGTAGATTCAACAAATGAGTGACGACGTGCGAAGCGTTCCAACAAAATCCTGTATGCGTTCATATACTATTCATCGATTGCGATGAAACTTTGATGAGTTGTTGTGTACACTTACGTGAAGCTTTCTAACTTAGTAAATCCATTTCACAGTTGGTAGAGCATGAGTAGGTTCATCAAATGAGTGACAGCGCACGAATCATTTAAACCAAATCCCGTATGCGTTTTAAATGCCATTTATCCGTTTGCGATGAAACTTTGGAGAGTTGTTGTGCACGCTCCAACGAATGTTTCTAAATTAGTTAATTCAATTCACGATAGTTTAGAGGCAGTTAACAGAAATTGAAAAAAATATTGTGTATCCAAAAGCACTTCAAGAAACAAAGTTACAACACTTTCTCTGATTGGCAGGACAACGTCTGCCGGGTCAGCTTGCCTATTATATAAATCTATTATATAAAACTAAGTGTCCTGACTGACTGACTGACTCATCATCGCCCAGCCAGAACTATTAAAGCTAGAAACATGAAATTTTGGGAATATGTTCGTTGTAAGTCGAAAACGTCCACTAAGGAAGGGTTTTTGGATATTCAGTTTCTAAAGGGGTGTTAAGGGGGTACACCTGCATTTCATTGAATAACAATATGACACGACTATGACGCGAGCGAAGCCGCGGGTACCTGCTAGTCTCTTATATAAAAACAAGTGTCCTGACTGACTGACTGACTGACTGACTCATCATCGGCCAGCCAAAACTATTAAAGTTAGAAACATGAAATTTTGGGAATATGTTCGTTGTAAGTCGAAAACGCCCACTAAGGAAGGGTTTTTGGATATTCAGTTTCTAAAGGGGTGTTAAGGGGGTACACTTGCATTTCATTGAATAACAATATCTCCAGATTGCTTTCATTGGGGGATTTGATACTCGGCATATAAACTCATCATTAAAAATAAGAAGATACGTGTCTGAGGGTTTTTCGATGTGGTGTATATTTTGAGGTGAAAGGGGTGAAAAGTGGGGGTTGAAGGTTTCCTAACCGAGCGTGTATCTCTTAAACGACATAGGCGAGGAGTTTGGACCTCAGCGGAAAAAAATCAGCATAAAAAAAAATAGGTGTTTGACCGTTTTTTCATAAATCCAATATAAGGGGCCCATGGGGAGGGGTGAAAATATGGGGAGGGGGGAGGAAACGTAATATGTCTGATTGTAAAGTTATACATGGCCTATGTTGTAGACAATAACACATTACATCTTTTTTGTCTCTTGCTATTTCATCATACGACGAATACTTAGGGAGTTATTAATGATTTTGTCCTTTTTGGCCGGAATTTTCTAAGTCCCAGGAATGACATAAAAATTGATTCGAATGAAATTTCGAAAAATAGTTTTTTTAATACTTTTATTATATTTTTCACGTCTTTTAGGGTCCGGAACCAACATGATATTTTGATGTTTTTTTTCGTCCCATGCATTTTTGGTTTCAGGTGATTGAATTATTTTCCACTAGGACCGATGCTTATCTCTTATATAAAAACAAGTGTCCTGACTGACTGACTGACTGACTGACTCATCATCGGCCAGCCAAAACTATTAAAGTTAGAAACATGAAATTTTGGGAATATGTTCGTTGTAAGTCGAAAACGCCCACTAAGGAAGGGTTTTTGGATATTCAGTTTCTAAAGGGGTGTTAAGGGGGTACACTTGCATTTCATTGAATAACAATATCTCCAGATTGCTTTCATTGGGGGATTTGATACTCGGCATATAAACTCATCATTAAAAATAAGAAGATACGTGTCTGAGGGTTTTTCGATGTGGTGTATATTTTGAGGAGAAAGGGGTGAAAAGTGCGGGTTGAAGGTTTCCTAACCGAGCGTGTATCTCTTAAACGACATAGGCGAGGAGTTTGGACCTCAGCGGAAAAAAAATCAGCGTAAAAAATAACAAAACAGGTGTTTGACGGTTTTTTCATAAATCCAATATAAGGGGCCCATGGGGAGGGGTGAAAATATGGGGAGGGGGGAGGAAACGTAATATGTCTGAGTGTAAAGCTATACATGGCCTATGTTGTAGACAATAACACATTACATCTTTTTTGTCTCTTGCTATTTCATCATACGACGAATACTTAGGGAGTTCTTAATGATTTTGTACTTTTTGGCCGGAATTTTCTAAGTCCCAGGAATGACATAAAAATTGATTCGAATGAAATTTCGAAAAATAGTTTTTTTAATACTTTTATTATATTTTTCACGTCTTTTAGGGTCCGGAACCAATATGATATTTTGATGTTTTTTTTTCGTCCCATGCATTTTTTGTTTCAGGTGATAGAATTATTTTCCACTAGGACCGATGCTTATCTCTTATATAAAAAACAAGTGTCCTGACTGACTGACTGACTGACTGACTCATCATCGGCCAGCCAAAACTATTAAAGCTAGAAACATGAAATTTTGGGAATATGTTCGTTGTAAGTCGAAAACGCCCACTAAGGAAGGGTTTTTGGATATTCAGTTTCTAAAGGGGTGTTAAGGGGGTACACTTGCATTTCATTGAATAACAATATCTCCAGATTGCTTTCATTGGGGGATTTGATACTCAGCATATAAACTCATCATTAAAAATAAGAAGATACGTGTCTGAGGGTTTTTCGATGTGGTGTATATTTTGAGGTGAAAGGGGTGAAAAGTGGGGGTTGAAGGTTTCCTAACCGAGCGTGTATCTCTTAAACGACATAGGCGAGGAGTTTGGAACTCAGCGGGAAAAATCAGCATAAAAAATAACAAAATAGGTGTTTGACCGTTTTTTCATAAATCCAATATAAGGGGCCCATGGGGAGGGGTGCAAATATGGGGAGGGGGGAGGGGGGGAGGAAACGTAATATGTCTGAGTGTAAAGTTATACATGGCCTATGTTGTAGACAATAACACATTACATCTTTTTTGTCTCTTGCTATTTCATCATACGACGAATACTTAGGGAGTTATTAATGATTTTGTACTTTTTGGCCGGAATTTTCTAAGTCCCAGGAATGGCATAAAAATTGATTCGAATGAAATTTCGAAAAATAGTTTTTTTTAATACTTTTATTATATTTTTCACGTCTTTTAGGGTCCGGAACCAATATGATATTTTGATGTTTTTTTTCGTCCCATGCATTTTTGGTTTCAGGTGATAGAATTATTTTCCACTAGGGCCGATGCTTATCTTTATATATATAATTCTTCGACACGTGTGTATGTGACTGAACTCCTCCTAAACGACTGAACCGATTTTGATGGAATTTGGTATGTGTATTAGGGTGGGTCCATGTATGGTTTAGATTCACAATCTGACCCGGTAGGTGGAATGAACACAATTTTAGAACCACAATTTACACACAATTTTAGAACCACAATATACAGTCACAAAACAGTCGTCATGGAAACCACTAGCCTTGGCCTTCGTGAAAGCTGATGTCTTTGGACGGTTTGTCTCTGCACGTTCGAGCCACCTGGTCGCAACCTGTGCAACTACCGCCATTACATACACTCCGCCCGTGGCGAAAAGTTGTGTTTTATACCAAAGGTGGCAGTGATGTCGAATTCTACTGTTTGTCTCTGCACGTTAGAGCGTTTCAAAGTCCCGTATGTGTTCATATACCATTCATTCGATTGCCATGAAACTTGGGTGATATGTTGAGTGAACTCCAGGGAAGGTGTTTGGCTTAGTAAATCCATTTTACAATAGATAGCGCACGAATAGCTTAAACAAATGAGCGACGACGCGCGAAGCGTTTCAAAAAGGTCCCGTATGCGTTCAAATACCATTCGTCCGATAGCGATGAAACTTGGGTGAGATGTTGTGTACACCCCAGGGAAGGCTTCTGGCTTAGTAAATCAATTTCACATTAGGTAGCGCACGACTAGATTCAACAAATGAGTGACGACGTGCGAAGCGTTTCAACAAAATCCCGTATAAGTTTATATTCCATTCATAGATTGAGATGAAACTTTGATGAGTTGTTGTGTACACTTAAGTGAAGGCTTCTAACTTAGTAATCCATTTCACAGGAGGCTGCGCACGAGTAGATTCAACAAATGAGCGGCGACGTGCGAAGCGTTTCAACAAAGTCCCGTATGCGTTCAAATACCATTCGTCCGATTGCAATGAAACTTGGGTGAGATGTTGTATACACATACGTGAGGGTTTCTAACTTAGTAAATACATTTCACAGGAGGTTTCGCACGAGTAGATTCAACAAATGAGCGAGGACGCACGAAGCGTTTCAATAAGGTCCCGTATGCGTTCAAACACCATTCGTCCGATTACGATGAAACTTGGGTGAGATGCTGTGTACACCTTACGGAATGTTTCTGGCTTAATAAATCCATTTTACAATAGGTAGCGCACGAGTAGATTCAAGAAATGTGTGACGGCACGCGAATCATTTCAACGAAGTACCGTATACGGCCATATACCATTTATCAGATTGCGATGAAACTTTGGTGAATTGTTGTGTACACTCCGGGAAATGTTTCTGTCTTAGTAAATCCAGTTTTTAATAAGTAGCGCACGAGTAGATTCAACAAATGAGCGACGGCGCGCGAATCGTTTCCACAATGTCCCGTGTGCGGCCATATATCATTCATCCGATTGCGATCAAATCTTGGTGAATCATTGAGTACACGCCAGAGAAGGTTTCATGCTTAGTAAATCTATTTTACAATAGGTAGCGCATGAGTAGATTCAACAAATGAGTGACGACGTGCGAAGCGTTCCAACAAAATCCTGTATGCGTTCATATACTATTCATCGATTGCGATGAAACTTTGATGAGTTGTTGTGTACACTTACGTGAAGCTTTCTAACTTAGTAAATCCATTTCACAGTTGGTAGAGCATGAGTAGGTTCATCAAATGAGTGACAGCGCACGAATCATTTAAACCAAATCCCGTATGCGTTTTAAATGCCATTTATCCGTTTGCGATGAAACTTTGGAGAGTTGTTGTGCACGCTCCAACGAATGTTTCTAAATTAGTTAATTCAATTCACGATAGTTTAGAGGCAGTTAACAGAAATTGAAAAAAATATTGTGTATCCAAAAGCACTTCAAGAAACAAAGTTACAACACTTTCTCTGATTGGCAGGACAACGTCTGCCGGGTCAGCTTGCCTATTATATAAATCTATTATATAAAACTAAGTGTCCTGACTGACTGACTGACTCATCATCGCCCAGCCAGAACTATTAAAGCTAGAAACATGAAATTTTGGGAATATGTTCGTTGTAAGTCGAAAACGTCCACTAAGGAAGGGTTTTTGGATATTCAGTTTCTAAAGGGGTGTTAAGGGGGTACACCTGCATTTCATTGAATAACAATATGACACGACTATGACGCGAGCGAAGCCGCGGGTACCTGCTAGTCTCTTATATAAAAACAAGTGTCCTGACTGACTGACTGACTGACTGACTCATCATCGGCCAGCCAAAACTATTAAAGTTAGAAACATGAAATTTTGGGAATATGTTCGTTGTAAGTCGAAAACGCCCACTAAGGAAGGGTTTTTGGATATTCAGTTTCTAAAGGGGTGTTAAGGGGGTACACTTGCATTTCATTGAATAACAATATCTCCAGATTGCTTTCATTGGGGGATTTGATACTCGGCATATAAACTCATCATTAAAAATAAGAAGATACGTGTCTGAGGGTTTTTCGATGTGGTGTATATTTTGAGGTGAAAGGGGTGAAAAGTGGGGGTTGAAGGTTTCCTAACCGAGCGTGTATCTCTTAAACGACATAGGCGAGGAGTTTGGACCTCAGCGGAAAAAAATCAGCATAAAAAAAAATAGGTGTTTGACCGTTTTTTCATAAATCCAATATAAGGGGCCCATGGGGAGGGGTGAAAATATGGGGAGGGGGGAGGAAACGTAATATGTCTGATTGTAAAGTTATACATGGCCTATGTTGTAGACAATAACACATTACATCTTTTTTGTCTCTTGCTATTTCATCATACGACGAATACTTAGGGAGTTATTAATGATTTTGTCCTTTTTGGCCGGAATTTTCTAAGTCCCAGGAATGACATAAAAATTGATTCGAATGAAATTTCGAAAAATAGTTTTTTTAATACTTTTATTATATTTTTCACGTCTTTTAGGGTCCGGAACCAACATGATATTTTGATGTTTTTTTTCGTCCCATGCATTTTTGGTTTCAGGTGATTGAATTATTTTCCACTAGGACCGATGCTTATCTCTTATATAAAAACAAGTGTCCTGACTGACTGACTGACTGACTGACTCATCATCGGCCAGCCAAAACTATTAAAGTTAGAAACATGAAATTTTGGGAATATGTTCGTTGTAAGTCGAAAACGCCCACTAAGGAAGGGTTTTTGGATATTCAGTTTCTAAAGGGGTGTTAAGGGGGTACACTTGCATTTCATTGAATAACAATATCTCCAGATTGCTTTCATTGGGGGATTTGATACTCGGCATATAAACTCATCATTAAAAATAAGAAGATACGTGTCTGAGGGTTTTTCGATGTGGTGTATATTTTGAGGAGAAAGGGGTGAAAAGTGCGGGTTGAAGGTTTCCTAACCGAGCGTGTATCTCTTAAACGACATAGGCGAGGAGTTTGGACCTCAGCGGAAAAAAAATCAGCGTAAAAAATAACAAAACAGGTGTTTGACGGTTTTTTCATAAATCCAATATAAGGGGCCCATGGGGAGGGGTGAAAATATGGGGAGGGGGGAGGAAACGTAATATGTCTGAGTGTAAAGCTATACATGGCCTATGTTGTAGACAATAACACATTACATCTTTTTTGTCTCTTGCTATTTCATCATACGACGAATACTTAGGGAGTTCTTAATGATTTTGTACTTTTTGGCCGGAATTTTCTAAGTCCCAGGAATGACATAAAAATTGATTCGAATGAAATTTCGAAAAATAGTTTTTTTAATACTTTTATTATATTTTTCACGTCTTTTAGGGTCCGGAACCAATATGATATTTTGATGTTTTTTTTTCGTCCCATGCATTTTTTGTTTCAGGTGATAGAATTATTTTCCACTAGGACCGATGCTTATCTCTTATATAAAAAACAAGTGTCCTGACTGACTGACTGACTGACTGACTCATCATCGGCCAGCCAAAACTATTAAAGCTAGAAACATGAAATTTTGGGAATATGTTCGTTGTAAGTCGAAAACGCCCACTAAGGAAGGGTTTTTGGATATTCAGTTTCTAAAGGGGTGTTAAGGGGGTACACTTGCATTTCATTGAATAACAATATCTCCAGATTGCTTTCATTGGGGGATTTGATACTCAGCATATAAACTCATCATTAAAAATAAGAAGATACGTGTCTGAGGGTTTTTCGATGTGGTGTATATTTTGAGGTGAAAGGGGTGAAAAGTGGGGGTTGAAGGTTTCCTAACCGAGCGTGTATCTCTTAAACGACATAGGCGAGGAGTTTGGAACTCAGCGGGAAAAATCAGCATAAAAAATAACAAAATAGGTGTTTGACCGTTTTTTCATAAATCCAATATAAGGGGCCCATGGGGAGGGGTGCAAATATGGGGAGGGGGGAGGGGGGAGGAAACGTAATATGTCTGAGTGTAAAGTTATACATGGCCTATGTTGTAGACAATAACACATTACATCTTTTTTGTCTCTTGCTATTTCATCATACGACGAATACTTAGGGAGTTATTAATGATTTTGTACTTTTTGGCCGGAATTTTCTAAGTCCCAGGAATGGCATAAAAATTGATTCGAATGAAATTTCGAAAAATAGTTTTTTTTAATACTTTTATTATATTTTTCACGTCTTTTAGGGTCCGGAACCAATATGATATTTTGATGTTTTTTTTCGTCCCATGCATTTTTGGTTTCAGGTGATAGAATTATTTTCCACTAGGGCCGATGCTTATCTTTATATATATAATTCTTCGACACGTGTGTATGTGACTGAACTCCTCCTAAACGACTGAACCGATTTTGATGGAATTTGGTATGTGTATTAGGGTGGGTCCATGTATGGTTTAGATTCACAATCTGACCCGGTAGGTGGAATGAACACAATTTTAGAACCACAATTTACACACAATTTTAGAACCACAATATACAGTCACAAAACAGTCGTCATGGAAACCACTAGCCTTGGCCTTCGTGAAAGCTGATGTCTTTGGACGGTTTGTCTCTGCACGTTCGAGCCACCTGGTCGCAACCTGTGCAACTACCGCCATTACATACACTCCGCCCGTGGCGAAAAGTTGTGTTTTATACCAAAGGTGGCAGTGATGTCGAATTCTACTGTTTGTCTCTGCACGTTAGAGCGTTTCAAAGTCCCGTATGTGTTCATATACCATTCATTCGATTGCCATGAAACTTGGGTGATATGTTGAGTGAACTCCAGGGAAGGTGTTTGGCTTAGTAAATCCATTTTACAATAGATAGCGCACGAATAGCTTAAACAAATGAGCGACGACGCGCGAAGCGTTTCAAAAAGGTCCCGTATGCGTTCAAATACCATTCGTCCGATAGCGATGAAACTTGGGTGAGATGTTGTGTACACCCCAGGGAAGGCTTCTGGCTTAGTAAATCAATTTCACATTAGGTAGCGCACGACTAGATTCAACAAATGAGTGACGACGTGCGAAGCGTTTCAACAAAATCCCGTATAAGTTTATATTCCATTCATAGATTGAGATGAAACTTTGATGAGTTGTTGTGTACACTTAAGTGAAGGCTTCTAACTTAGTAATCCATTTCACAGGAGGCTGCGCACGAGTAGATTCAACAAATGAGCGGCGACGTGCGAAGCGTTTCAACAAAGTCCCGTATGCGTTCAAATACCATTCGTCCGATTGCAATGAAACTTGGGTGAGATGTTGTATACACATACGTGAGGGTTTCTAACTTAGTAAATACATTTCACAGGAGGTTTCGCACGAGTAGATTCAACAAATGAGCGAGGACGCACGAAGCGTTTCAATAAGGTCCCGTATGCGTTCAAACACCATTCGTCCGATTACGATGAAACTTGGGTGAGATGCTGTGTACACCTTACGGAATGTTTCTGGCTTAATAAATCCATTTTACAATAGGTAGCGCACGAGTAGATTCAAGAAATGTGTGACGGCACGCGAATCATTTCAACGAAGTACCGTATACGGCCATATACCATTTATCAGATTGCGATGAAACTTTGGTGAATTGTTGTGTACACTCCGGGAAATGTTTCTGTCTTAGTAAATCCAGTTTTTAATAAGTAGCGCACGAGTAGATTCAACAAATGAGCGACGGCGCGCGAATCGTTTCCACAATGTCCCGTGTGCGGCCATATATCATTCATCCGATTGCGATCAAATCTTGGTGAATCATTGAGTACACGCCAGAGAAGGTTTCATGCTTAGTAAATCTATTTTACAATAGGTAGCGCATGAGTAGATTCAACAAATGAGTGACGACGTGCGAAGCGTTCCAACAAAATCCTGTATGCGTTCATATACTATTCATCGATTGCGATGAAACTTTGATGAGTTGTTGTGTACACTTACGTGAAGCTTTCTAACTTAGTAAATCCATTTCACAGTTGGTAGAGCATGAGTAGGTTCATCAAATGAGTGACAGCGCACGAATCATTTAAACCAAATCCCGTATGCGTTTTAAATGCCATTTATCCGTTTGCGATGAAACTTTGGAGAGTTGTTGTGCACGCTCCAACGAATGTTTCTAAATTAGTTAATTCAATTCACGATAGTTTAGAGGCAGTTAACAGAAATTGAAAAAAATATTGTGTATCCAAAAGCACTTCAAGAAACAAAGTTACAACACTTTCTCTGATTGGCAGGACAACGTCTGCCGGGTCAGCTTGCCTATTATATAAATCTATTATATAAAACTAAGTGTCCTGACTGACTGACTGACTCATCATCGCCCAGCCAGAACTATTAAAGCTAGAAACATGAAATTTTGGGAATATGTTCGTTGTAAGTCGAAAACGTCCACTAAGGAAGGGTTTTTGGATATTCAGTTTCTAAAGGGGTGTTAAGGGGGTACACCTGCATTTCATTGAATAACAATATGACACGACTATGACGCGAGCGAAGCCGCGGGTACCTGCTAGTCTCTTATATAAAAACAAGTGTCCTGACTGACTGACTGACTGACTGACTCATCATCGGCCAGCCAAAACTATTAAAGTTAGAAACATGAAATTTTGGGAATATGTTCGTTGTAAGTCGAAAACGCCCACTAAGGAAGGGTTTTTGGATATTCAGTTTCTAAAGGGGTGTTAAGGGGGTACACTTGCATTTCATTGAATAACAATATCTCCAGATTGCTTTCATTGGGGGATTTGATACTCGGCATATAAACTCATCATTAAAAATAAGAAGATACGTGTCTGAGGGTTTTTCGATGTGGTGTATATTTTGAGGTGAAAGGGGTGAAAAGTGGGGGTTGAAGGTTTCCTAACCGAGCGTGTATCTCTTAAACGACATAGGCGAGGAGTTTGGACCTCAGCGGAAAAAAATCAGCATAAAAAAAAATAGGTGTTTGACCGTTTTTTCATAAATCCAATATAAGGGGCCCATGGGGAGGGGTGAAAATATGGGGAGGGGGGAGGAAACGTAATATGTCTGATTGTAAAGTTATACATGGCCTATGTTGTAGACAATAACACATTACATCTTTTTTGTCTCTTGCTATTTCATCATACGACGAATACTTAGGGAGTTATTAATGATTTTGTCCTTTTTGGCCGGAATTTTCTAAGTCCCAGGAATGACATAAAAATTGATTCGAATGAAATTTCGAAAAATAGTTTTTTTAATACTTTTGTTATATTTTTCACGTCTTTTAGGGTCCGGAACCAATATGATATTTTGATGTTTTTTTTCGTCCCATGCATTTTTGGTTTCAGGTGATTGAATTATTTTCCACTAGGACCGTTGCTTATCTCTTATATAAAAACAAGTGTCCTGACTGACTGACTGACTGACTGACTCATCTTCGGCCAGCCAAAACTATTAAAGTTAGAAACATGAAATTTTGGGAATATGTTCGTTGTAAGTCGAAAACGCCCACTAAGGAAGGGTTTTTGGATATTCAGTTTCTAAAGGGGTGTTAAGGGGGTACACCTGCATTTCATTGAATAACAATATCTCCAGATTGCTTTCATTGGGGGATTTGATACTCGGCATATAAACTCATCATTAAAAAATAAGAAGATACGTGTCTGAGGGTTTTTCGATGTGGTGTATATTTTGAGGTGAAAGGAGTGAAAAGTGGGGGTTGAAGGTTTCCTAACCGAGCGTGTATCTCTTAAACGACATAGGCGAGGAGTTTGGACCTCAGCGGAAAAAAATCAGCATAAAAAAAAATAGGTGTTTGACCGTTTTTTCATAAATCCAATATAAGGGGCCCATGGGGAGGGGTGAAAATATGGGGAGGGGGGAGGAAACGTAATATGTCTGATTGTAAAGTTATACATGGCCTATGTTGTAGACAATAACACATTACATCTTTTTGGTCTCTTGCTATTTCATCATACGACGAATACTTAGGGAGTTATTAATGATTTTGTCCTTTTTGGCCGGAATTTTCTAAGTCCCAGGAATGACATAAAAATTGATTCGAATGAAATTTCGAAAAATAGTTTTTTTAATACTTTTGTTATATTTTTCACGTCTTTTAGGGTCCGGAACCAATATGATATTTTGATGTTTTTTTTCGTCCCATGCATTTTTGGTTTCAGGTGATTGAATTATTTTCCACTAGGACCGTTGCTTATCTCTTATATAAAAACAAGTGTCCTGACTGACTGACTGACTGACTGATTCATCATCGGCCAGCCAAAACTATTAAAGTTAGAAACATGAAATTTTGGGAATATGTTCGTTGTAAGTCGAAAACGCCCACTAAGGAAGGGTTTTTGGATATTCAGTTTCTAAAGGGGTGTTAAGGGGGTACACCTGCATTTCATTGAATAACAATATCTCCAGATTGCTTTCATTGGGGGATTTGATACTCGGCATATAAACTCATCATTAAAAATAAGAAGATATGTGTCTGAGGGTTTTTCGATGTGGTGTATATTTTGAGGTGAAAGGGGTGAAAAGTGGGGGTTGAAGGTTTCCTAACCGAGCGTGTATCTCTTAAACGACATAGGCGAGGAGTTTGGGCCTCAGCGGAAAAAAATCAGCATAAGAAATAACAAAATAGGTGTTTGACCGTTTTTTCATAAATCCAATATAAGGGGCCCAGGGGGAGGGGTGAAAATATGGGGAGGGGGGAGGAAACGTAATATGTCTGAGTGTAAAGTTATACATGGCCTATGTTGTAGACAATAACACATTACATCTTTTTTGTCTCTTGCTATTTCATCATACGACGAATACTTAGGGAGTTCTTAATGATTTTGTACTTTTTGGCCGGAATTTTCTAAGTCCCAGGAATGACATAAAAATTGATTCGAATGAAATTTCGAAAAATAGTTTTTTTAATACTTTTATTATATTTTTCACGTCTTTTAGGGTCCGGAACCAACACGATATTTTGATGTTTTTTTTCGTCCCATGCATTTTTGGTTTCAGGTGATTGAATTATTTTCCACTAGGACCGATGCTTATCTCTTATATAAAAACAAGTGTCCTGACTGACTGACTGACTGACTGACTCATCATCGGCCAGCCAAAACTATTAAAGTTAGAAACATGAAATTTTGGGAATATGTTCGTTGTAAGTCGAAAACGCCCACTAAGGAAGGGTTTTTGGATATTCAGTTTCTAAAGGGGTGTTAAGGGGGTACACTTGCATTTCATTGAATAACAATATCTCCAGATTGCTTTCATTGGGGGATTTGATACTCGGCATATAAACTCATCATTAAAAATAAGAAGATACGTGTCTGAGGGTTTTTCGATGTGGTGTATATTTTGAGGTGAAAGGGGTGAAAAGTGGGGGTTGAAGGTTTCCTAACCGAGCGTGTATCTCTTAAACGACATAGGCGAGGAGTTTGGAACTCAGCGGGAAAAATCAGCATAAAAAATAACAAAATAGGTGTTTGACCGTTTTTTCATAAATCCAATATAAGGGGCCCATGGGGAGGGGTGAAAATATGGGGAGGTGGGAGGAAACGTAATATGTCTGAGTGTAAAGTTATACATGGCCTATGTTGTAGACAATAACACATTACATCTTTTTTGTCTCTTGCTATTTCATCATACGACGAATACTTAGGGAGTTCTTAATGATTTTGTACTTTTTGGCCGGAATTTTCTAAGTCCCAGGAATTGCATAAAAATTGATTCGAATGAAATTTCGAAAAATAGTTTTTTTTAATACTTTTATTATATTTTTCACGTCTTTTAGGGTCCGGAACCAATATGATATTTTGATGTTTTTTTTCGTCCCATGCATTTTTGGTTTCAGGTGATAGAATTATTTTCCACTAGGGCCGATGCTTATCTTTATATATATAATTCTTCGACACGTGTGTATGTGACTGAACTCCTCCTAAACGACTGAACCGATTTTGATGGAATTTGGTATGTGTATTAGGGTGGGTCCATGTATGGTTTAGATTCACAATCTGACCCGGTAGGTGGAATGAACACAATTTTAGAACCACAATTTACACACAATTTTAGAACCACAATATACAGTCACAAAACAGTCGTCATGGAAACCACTAGCCTTGGCCTTCGTGAAAGCTGATGTCTTTGGACGGTTTGTCTCTGCACGTTCGAGCCACCTGGTCGCAACCTGTGCAACTACCGCCATTACATACACTCCGCCCGTGGCGAAAAGTTGTGTTTTATACCAAAGGTGGCAGTGATGTCGAATTCTACTGTTTGTCTCTGCACGTTAGAGCGTTTCAAAGTCCCGTATGTGTTCATATACCATTCATTCGATTGCCATGAAACTTGGGTGATATGTTGAGTGAACTCCAGGGAAGGTGTTTGGCTTAGTAAATCCATTTTACAATAGATAGCGCACGAATAGCTTAAACAAATGAGCGACGACGCGCGAAGCGTTTCAAAAAGGTCCCGTATGCGTTCAAATACCATTCGTCCGATAGCGATGAAACTTGGGTGAGATGTTGTGTACACCCCAGGGAAGGCTTCTGGCTTAGTAAATCAATTTCACATTAGGTAGCGCACGACTAGATTCAACAAATGAGTGACGACGTGCGAAGCGTTTCAACAAAATCCCGTATAAGTTTATATTCCATTCATAGATTGAGATGAAACTTTGATGAGTTGTTGTGTACACTTAAGTGAAGGCTTCTAACTTAGTAATCCATTTCACAGGAGGTTGCGCACGAGTAGATTCAACAAATGAGCGGCGACGTGCGAAGCGTTTCAACAAAGTCCCGTATGCGTTCAAATACCATTCGTCCGATTGCAATGAAACTTGGGTGAGATGTTGTATACACATACGTGAGGGTTTCTAACTTAGTAAATACATTTCACAGGAGGTTTCGCACGAGTAGATTCAACAAATGAGCGAGGACGCACGAAGCGTTTCAATAAGGTCCCGTATGCGTTCAAACACCATTCGTCCGATTACGATGAAACTTGGGTGAGATGCTGTGTACACCTTACGGAATGTTTCTGGCTTAATAAATCCATTTTACAATAGGTAGCGCACGAGTAGATTCAAGAAATGTGTGACGGCACGCGAATCATTTCAACGAAGTACCGTATACGGCCATATACCATTTATCAGATTGCGATGAAACTTTGGTGAATTGTTGTGTACACTCCGGGAAATGTTTCTGTCTTAGTAAATCCAGTTTTTAATAAGTAGCGCACGAGTAGATTCAACAAATGAGCGACGGCGCGCGAATCGTTTCCACAATGTCCCGTGTGCGGCCATATATCATTCATCCGATTGCGATCAAATCTTGGTGAATCATTGAGTACACGCCAGAGAAGGTTTCATGCTTAGTAAATCTATTTTACAATAGGTAGCGCATGAGTAGATTCAACAAATGAGTGACGACGTGCGAAGCGTTCCAACAAAATCCTGTATGCGTTCATATACTATTCATCGATTGCGATGAAACTTTGATGAGTTGTTGTGTACACTTACGTGAAGCTTTCTAACTTAGTAAATCCATTTCACAGTTGGTAGAGCATGAGTAGGTTCATCAAATGAGTGACAGCGCACGAATCATTTAAACCAAATCCCGTATGCGTTTTAAATGCCATTTATCCGTTTGCGATGAAACTTTGGAGAGTTGTTGTGCACGCTCCAACGAATGTTTCTAAATTAGTTAATTCAATTCACGATAGTTTAGAGGCAGTTAACAGAAATTGAAAAAAATATTGTGTATCCAAAAGCACTTCAAGAAACAAAGTTACAACACTTTCTCTGATTGGCAGGACACGTCTGCCGGGTCAGCTTGCCTATTATATAAATCTATTATATAAAACTAAGTGTCCTGACTGACTGACTGACTCATCATCGCCCAGCCAAAACTATTAAAGCTAGAAACATGAAATTTTGGGAATATGTTCGTTGTAAGTCGAAAACGTCCACTAAGGAAGGGTTTTTGGATATTCAGTTTCTAAAGGGGTGTTAAGGGGGTACACCTGCATTTCATTGAATAACAATATGACACGACTATGACGCGAGCGAAGCCGCGGGTACCTGCTAGTCTATTATATAAAACTAAGTGTCCTGACTGACTGACTGACTCATCATCGCCCAGCCAGAACTATTAAAGCTAGAAACATGAAATTTTGGGAATATGTTCGTTGTAAGTCGAAAACGTCCACTAAGGAAGGGTTTTTGGATATTCAGTTTCTAAAGGGGTGTTAAGGGGGTACACCTGCATTTCATTGAATAACAATATGACACGACTATGACGCGAGCGAAGCCGCGGGTACCTGCTAGTCTCTTATATAAAAACAAGTGTCCTGACTGACTGACTGACTGACTCATCATCGGCCAGCCAAAACTATTAAAGTTAGAAACATGAAATTTTGGGAATATGTTCGTTGTAAGTCGAAAACGCCCACTAAGGAAGGGTTTTTGGATATTCAGTTTCTAAAGGGGTGTTAAGGGGGTACACTTGCATTTCATTGAATAACAATATCTCCAGATTGCTTTCATTGGGGGATTTGATACTCGGCATATAAACTCATCATTAAAAATAAGAAGATACGTGTCTGAGGGTTTTTCGATGTGGTGTATATTTTGAGGTGAAAGGGGTGAAAAGTGGGGGTTGAAGGTTTCCTAACCGAGCGTGTATCTCTTAAACGACATAGGCGAGGAGTTTGGACCTCAGCGGAAAAAAATCAGCATAAAAAAAAATAGGTGTTTGACCGTTTTTTCATAAATCCAATATAAGGGGCCCATGGGTAGGGGTGAAAATATGGGGAGGGGGGAGGAAACGTAATATGTCTGATTGTAAAGTTATACATGGCCTATGTTGTAGACAATAACACATTACATCTTTTTTGTCTCTTGCTATTTCATCATACGACGAATACTTAGGGAGTTATTAATGATTTTGTCCTTTTTGGCCGGAATTTTCTAAGTCCCAGGAATGACATAAAAATTGATTCGAATGAAATTTCGAAAAATAGTTTTTTTAATACTTTTGTTATATTTTTCACGTCTTTTAGGGTCCGGAACCAATATGATATTTTGATGTTTTTTTTCGTCCCATGCATTTTTGGTTTCAGGTGATTGAATTATTTTCCACTAGGACCGTTGCTTATCTCTTATATAAAAACAAGTGTCCTGACTGACTGACTGACTGACTGACTCATCTTCGGCCAGCCAAAACTATTAAAGTTAGAAACATGAAATTTTGGGAATATGTTCGTTGTAAGTCGAAAACGCCCACTAAGGAAGGGTTTTTGGATATTCAGTTTCTAAAGGGGTGTTAAGGGGGTACACCTGCATTTCATTGAATAACAATATCTCCAGATTGCTTTCATTGGGGGATCTGATACTCGGCATATAAACTCATCATTAAAAAATAAGAAGATACGTGTCTGAGGGTTTTTCGATGTGGTGTATATTTTGAGGTGAAAGGAGTGAAAAGTGGGGGTTGAAGGTTTCCTAACCGAGCGTGTATCTCTTAAACGACATAGGCGAGGAGTTTGGACCTCAGCGGAAAAAAATCAGCATAAAAAAAAATAGGTGTTTGACCGTTTTTTCATAAATCCAATATAAGGGGCCCATGGGGAGGGGTGAAAATATGGGGAGGGGGGAGGAAACGTAATATGTCTGATTGTAAAGTTATACATGGCCTATGTTGTAGACAATAACACATTACATCTTTTTGGTCTCTTGCTATTTCATCATACGACGAATACTTAGGGAGTTATTAATGATTTTGTCCTTTTTGGCCGGAATTTTCTAAGTCCCAGGAATGACATAAAAATTGATTCGAATGAAATTTCGAAAAATAGTTTTTTTAATACTTTTGTTATATTTTTCACGTCTTTTAGGGTCCGGAACCAATATGATATTTTGATGTTTTTTTTCGTCCCATGCATTTTTGGTTTCAGGTGATTGAATTATTTTCCACTAGGACCGTTGCTTATCTCTTATATAAAAACAAGTGTCCTGACTGACTGACTGACTGACTGATTCATCATCGGCCAGCCAAAACTATTAAAGTTAGAAACATGAAATTTTGGGAATATGTTCGTTGTAAGTCGAAAACGCCCACTAAGGAAGGGTTTTTGGATATTCAGTTTCTAAAGGGGTGTTAAGGGGGTACACCTGCATTTCATTGAATAACAATATCTCCAGATTGCTTTCATTGGGGGATTTGATACTCGGCATATAAACTCATCATTAAAAATAAGAAGATATGTGTCTGAGGGTTTTTCGATGTGGTGTATATTTTGAGGTGAAAGGGGTGAAAAGTGGGGGTTGAAGGTTTCCTAACCGAGCGTGTATCTCTTAAACGACATAGGCGAGGAGTTTGGGCCTCAGCGGAAAAAAATCAGCATAAGAAATAACAAAATAGGTGTTTGACCGTTTTTTCATAAATCCAATATAAGGGGCCCAGGGGGAGGGGTGAAAATATGGGGAGGGGGGAGGAAACGTAATATGTCTGAGTGTAAAGTTATACATGGCCTATGTTGTAGACAATAACACATTACATCTTTTTTGTCTCTTGCTATTTCATCATACGACGAATACTTAGGGAGTTCTTAATGATTTTGTACTTTTTGGCCGGAATTTTCTAAGTCCCAGGAATGACATAAAAATTGATTCGAATGAAATTTCGAAAAATAGTTTTTTTAATACTTTTATTATATTTTTCACGTCTTTTAGGGTCCGGAACCAACATGATATTTTGATGTTTTTTTTCGTCCCATGCATTTTTGGTTTCAGGTGATTGAATTATTTTCCACTAGGACCGATGCTTATCTCTTATATAAAAACAAGTGTCCTGACTGACTGACTGACTGACTGATTCATCATCGGCCAGCCAAAACTATTAAAGTTAGAAACATGAAATTTTGGGAATATGTTCGTTGTAAGTCGAAAACGCCCACTAAGGAAGGGTTTTTGGATATTCAGTTTCTAAAGGTGTGTTAAGGGGGTACACCTGCATTTCATTGAATAACAATATCTCCAGATTGCTTTCATTGGGGGATTTGATACTCGGCATATAAACTCATCATTAAAAATAAGAAGATATGTGTCTGAGGGTTTTTCGATGTGGTGTATATTTTGAGGTGAAAGGGGTGAAAAGTGGGGGTTGAAGGTTTCCTAACCGAGCGTGTATCTCTTAAACGACATAGGCGAGGAGTTTGGGCCTCAGCGGAAAAAAATCAGCATAAGAAATAACAAAATAGGTGTTTGACCGTTTTTTCATAAATCCAATATAAGGGGCCCAGGGGGAGGGGTGAAAATATGGGGAGGGGGGAGGAAACGTAATATGTCTGAGTGTAAAGTTATACATGGCCTATGTTGTAGACAATAACACATTACATCTTTTTTGTCTCTTGCTATTTCATCATACGACGAATACTTAGGGAGTTCTTAATGATTTTGTACTTTTTGGCCGGAATTTTCTAAGTCCCAGGAATTGCATAAAAATTGATTCGAATGAAATTTCGAAAAATAGTTTTTTTTAATACTTTTATTATATTTTTCACGTCTTTTAGGGTCCGGAACCAATATGATATTTTGATGTTTTTTTTCGTCCCATGCATTTTTGGTTTCAGGTGATAGAATTATTTTCCACTAGGGCCGATGCTTATCTTTATATATATAATTCTTCGACACGTGTGTATGTGACTGAACTCCTCCTAAACGACTGAACCGATTTTGATGGAATTTGGTATGTGTATTAGGGTGGGTCCATGTATGGTTTAGATTCACAATCTGACCCGGTAGGTGGAATGAACACAATTTTAGAACCACAATTTACACACAATTTTAGAACCACAATATACAGTCACAAAACAGTCGTCATGGAAACCACTAGCCTTGGCCTTCGTGAAAGCTGATGTCTTTGGACGGTTTGTCTCTGCACGTTCGAGCCACCTGGTCGCAACCTGTGCAACTACCGCCATTACATACACTCCGCCCGTGGCGAAAAGTTGTGTTTTATACCAAAGGTGGCAGTGATGTCGAATTCTACTGTTTGTCTCTGCACGTTAGAGCGTTTCAAAGTCCCGTATGTGTTCATATACCATTCATTCGATTGCCATGAAACTTGGGTGATATGTTGAGTGAACTCCAGGGAAGGTGTTTGGCTTAGTAAATCCATTTTACAATAGATAGCGCACGAATAGCTTAAACAAATGAGCGACGACGCGCGAAGCGTTTCAAAAAGGTCCCGTATGCGTTCAAATACCATTCGTCCGATAGCGATGAAACTTGGGTGAGATGTTGTGTACACCCCAGGGAAGGCTTCTGGCTTAGTAAATCAATTTCACATTAGGTAGCGCACGACTAGATTCAACAAATGAGTGACGACGTGCGAAGCGTTTCAACAAAATCCCGTATAAGTTTATATTCCATTCATAGATTGAGATGAAACTTTGATGAGTTGTTGTGTACACTTAAGTGAAGGCTTCTAACTTAGTAATCCATTTCACAGGAGGTTGCGCACGAGTAGATTCAACAAATGAGCGGCGACGTGCGAAGCGTTTCAACAAAGTCCCGTATGCGTTCAAATACCATTCGTCCGATTGCAATGAAACTTGGGTGAGATGTTGTATACACATACGTGAGGGTTTCTAACTTAGTAAATACATTTCACAGGAGGTTTCGCACGAGTAGATTCAACAAATGAGCGAGGACGCACGAAGCGTTTCAATAAGGTCCCGTATGCGTTCAAACACCATTCGTCCGATTACGATGAAACTTGGGTGAGATGCTGTGTACACCTTACGGAATGTTTCTGGCTTAATAAATCCATTTTACAATAGGTAGCGCACGAGTAGATTCAAGAAATGTGTGACGGCACGCGAATCATTTCAACGAAGTACCGTATACGGCCATATACCATTTATCAGATTGCGATGAAACTTTGGTGAATTGTTGTGTACACTCCGGGAAATGTTTCTGTCTTAGTAAATCCAGTTTTTAATAAGTAGCGCACGAGTAGATTCAACAAATGAGCGACGGCGCGCGAATCGTTTCCACAATGTCCCGTGTGCGGCCATATATCATTCATCCGATTGCGATCAAATCTTGGTGAATCATTGAGTACACGCCAGAGAAGGTTTCATGCTTAGTAAATCTATTTTACAATAGGTAGCGCATGAGTAGATTCAACAAATGAGTGACGACGTGCGAAGCGTTCCAACAAAATCCTGTATGCGTTCATATACTATTCATCGATTGCGATGAAACTTTGATGAGTTGTTGTGTACACTTACGTGAAGCTTTCTAACTTAGTAAATCCATTTCACAGTTGGTAGAGCATGAGTAGGTTCATCAAATGAGTGACAGCGCACGAATCATTTAAACCAAATCCCGTATGCGTTTTAAATGCCATTTATCCGTTTGCGATGAAACTTTGGAGAGTTGTTGTGCACGCTCCAACGAATGTTTCTAAATTAGTTAATTCAATTCACGATAGTTTAGAGGCAGTTAACAGAAATTGAAAAAAATATTGTGTATCCAAAAGCACTTCAAGAAACAAAGTTACAACACTTTCTCTGATTGGCAGGACACGTCTGCCGGGTCAGCTTGCCTATTATATAAATCTATTATATAAAACTAAGTGTCCTGACTGACTGACTGACTCATCATCGCCCAGCCAAAACTATTAAAGCTAGAAACATGAAATTTTGGGAATATGTTCGTTGTAAGTCGAAAACGTCCACTAAGGAAGGGTTTTTGGATATTCAGTTTCTAAAGGGGTGTTAAGGGGGTACACCTGCATTTCATTGAATAACAATATGACACGACTATGACGCGAGCGAAGCCGCGGGTACCTGCTAGTCTATTATATAAAACTAAGTGTCCTGACTGACTGACTGACTCATCATCGCCCAGCCAGAACTATTAAAGCTAGAAACATGAAATTTTGGGAATATGTTCGTTGTAAGTCGAAAACGTCCACTAAGGAAGGGTTTTTGGATATTCAGTTTCTAAAGGGGTGTTAAGGGGGTACACCTGCATTTCATTGAATAACAATATGACACGACTATGACGCGAGCGAAGCCGCGGGTACCTGCTAGTCTCTTATATAAAAACAAGTGTCCTGACTGACTGACTGACTGACTCATCATCGGCCAGCCAAAACTATTAAAGTTAGAAACATGAAATTTTGGGAATATGTTCGTTGTAAGTCGAAAACGCCCACTAAGGAAGGGTTTTTGGATATTCAGTTTCTAAAGGGGTGTTAAGGGGGTACACTTGCATTTCATTGAATAACAATATCTCCAGATTGCTTTCATTGGGGGATTTGATACTCGGCATATAAACTCATCATTAAAAATAAGAAGATACGTGTCTGAGGGTTTTTCGATGTGGTGTATATTTTGAGGTGAAAGGGGTGAAAAGTGGGGGTTGAAGGTTTCCTAACCGAGCGTGTATCTCTTAAACGACATAGGCGAGGAGTTTGGACCTCAGCGGAAAAAAATCAGCATAAAAAAAAAATAGGTGTTTGACCGTTTTTTCATAAATCCAATATAAGGGGCCCATGGGTAGGGGTGAAAATATGGGGAGGGGGGAGGAAACGTAATATGTCTGATTGTAAAGTTATACATGGCCTATGTTGTAGACAATAACACATTACATCTTTTTTGTCTCTTGCTATTTCATCATACGACGAATACTTAGGGAGTTATTAATGATTTTGTCCTTTTTGGCCGGAATTTTCTAAGTCCCAGGAATGACATAAAAATTGATTCGAATGAAATTTCGAAAAATAGTTTTTTTAATACTTTTGTTATATTTTTCACGTCTTTTAGGGTCCGGAACCAATATGATATTTTGATGTTTTTTTTCGTCCCATGCATTTTTGGTTTCAGGTGATTGAATTATTTTCCACTAGGACCGTTGCTTATCTCTTATATAAAAACAAGTGTCCTGACTGACTGACTGACTGACTGACTCATCTTCGGCCAGCCAAAACTATTAAAGTTAGAAACATGAAATTTTGGGAATATGTTCGTTGTAAGTCGAAAACGCCCACTAAGGAAGGGTTTTTGGATATTCAGTTTCTAAAGGGGTGTTAAGGGGGTACACCTGCATTTCATTGAATAACAATATCTCCAGATTGCTTTCATTGGGGGATCTGATACTCGGCATATAAACTCATCATTAAAAAATAAGAAGATACGTGTCTGAGGGTTTTTCGATGTGGTGTATATTTTGAGGTGAAAGGAGTGAAAAGTGGGGGTTGAAGGTTTCCTAACCGAGCGTGTATCTCTTAAACGACATAGGCGAGGAGTTTGGACCTCAGCGGAAAAAAATCAGCATAAAAAAAAATAGGTGTTTGACCGTTTTTTCATAAATCCAATATAAGGGGCCCATGGGGAGGGGTGAAAATATGGGGAGGGGGGAGGAAACGTAATATGTCTGATTGTAAAGTTATACATGGCCTATGTTGTAGACAATAACACATTACATCTTTTTGGTCTCTTGCTATTTCATCATACGACGAATACTTAGGGAGTTATTAATGATTTTGTCCTTTTTGGCCGGAATTTTCTAAGTCCCAGGAATGACATAAAAATTGATTCGAATGAAATTTCGAAAAATAGTTTTTTTAATACTTTTGTTATATTTTTCACGTCTTTTAGGGTCCGGAACCAATATGATATTTTGATGTTTTTTTTCGTCCCATGCATTTTTGGTTTCAGGTGATTGAATTATTTTCCACTAGGACCGTTGCTTATCTCTTATATAAAAACAAGTGTCCTGACTGACTGACTGACTGACTGATTCATCATCGGCCAGCCAAAACTATTAAAGTTAGAAACATGAAATTTTGGGAATATGTTCGTTGTAAGTCGAAAACGCCCACTAAGGAAGGGTTTTTGGATATTCAGTTTCTAAAGGGGTGTTAAGGGGGTACACCTGCATTTCATTGAATAACAATATCTCCAGATTGCTTTCATTGGGGGATTTGATACTCGGCATATAAACTCATCATTAAAAATAAGAAGATATGTGTCTGAGGGTTTTTCGATGTGGTGTATATTTTGAGGTGAAAGGGGTGAAAAGTGGGGGTTGAAGGTTTCCTAACCGAGCGTGTATCTCTTAAACGACATAGGCGAGGAGTTTGGGCCTCAGCGGAAAAAAATCAGCATAAGAAATAACAAAATAGGTGTTTGACCGTTTTTTCATAAATCCAATATAAGGGGCCCAGGGGGAGGGGTGAAAATATGGGGAGGGGGGAGGAAACGTAATATGTCTGAGTGTAAAGTTATACATGGCCTATGTTGTAGACAATAACACATTACATCTTTTTTGTCTCTTGCTATTTCATCATACGACGAATACTTAGGGAGTTCTTAATGATTTTGTACTTTTTGGCCGGAATTTTCTAAGTCCCAGGAATGACATAAAAATTGATTCGAATGAAATTTCGAAAAATAGTTTTTTTAATACTTTTATTATATTTTTCACGTCTTTTAGGGTCCGGAACCAACATGATATTTTGATGTTTTTTTTCGTCCCATGCATTTTTGGTTTCAGGTGATTGAATTATTTTCCACTAGGACCGATGCTTATCTCTTATATAAAAACAAGTGTCCTGACTGACTGACTGACTGACTGATTCATCATCGGCCAGCCAAAACTATTAAAGTTAGAAACATGAAATTTTGGGAATATGTTCGTTGTAAGTCGAAAACGCCCACTAAGGAAGGGTTTTTGGATATTCAGTTTCTAAAGGTGTGTTAAGGGGGTACACCTGCATTTCATTGAATAACAATATCTCCAGATTGCTTTCATTGGGGGATTTGATACTCGGCATATAAACTCATCATTAAAAATAAGAAGATATGTGTCTGAGGGTTTTTCGATGTGGTGTATATTTTGAGGTGAAAGGGGTGAAAAGTGGGGGTTGAAGGTTTCCTAACCGAGCGTGTATCTCTTAAACGACATAGGCGAGGAGTTTGGGCCTCAGCGGAAAAAAATCAGCATAAGAAATAACAAAATAGGTGTTTGACCGTTTTTTCATAAATCCAATATAAGGGGCCCAGGGGGAGGGGTGAAAATATGGGGAGGGGGGAGGAAACGTAATATGTCTGAGTGTAAAGTTATACATGGCCTATGTTGTAGACAATAACACATTACATCTTTTTTGTCTCTTGCTATTTCATCATACGACGAATACTTAGGGAGTTCTTAATGATTTTGTACTTTTTGGCCGGAATTTTCTAAGTCCCAGGAATGACATAAAAATTGATTCGAATGAAATTTCGAAAAATAGTTTTTTTAATACTTTTATTATATTTTTCACGTCTTTTAGGGTCCGGAACCAACATGATATTTTGATGTTTTTTTTCGTCCCATGCATTTTTGGTTTCAGGTGATTGAATTATTTTCCACTAGGACCGATGCTTATCTCTTATATAAAAACAAGTGTCCTGACTGACTGACTGACTGACTGACTCATCATCGGCCAGCCAAAACTATTAAAGTTAGAAACATGAAATTTTGGGAATATGTTCGTTGTAAGTCGAAAACGCCCACTAAGGAAGGGTTTTTGGATATTCAGTTTCTAAAGGGGTGTTAAGGGGGTACACTTGCATTTCATTGAATAACAATATCTCCAGATTGCTTTCATTGGGGGATTTGATACTCGGCATATAAACTCATCATTAAAAATAAGAAGATACGTGTCTGAGGGTTTTTCGATGTGGTGTATATTTTGAGGAGAAAGGGGTGAAAAGTGTGGGTTGAAGGTTTCCTAACCGAGCGTGTATCTCTTAAACGACATAGGCGAGGAGTTTGGACCTCAGCGGAAAAAAAATCAGCGTAAAAAATAACAAAACAGGTGTTTGACGGTTTTTTCATAAATCCAATATAAGGGGCCCATGGGGAGGGGTGAAAATATGGGGAGGGGGGAGGAAACGTAATATGTCTGAGTGTAAAGCTATACATGGCCTATGTTGTAGACAATAACACATTACATCTTTTTTGTCTCTTGCTATTTCATCATACGACGAATACTTAGGGAGATATTAATGATTTTGTACTTTTTGGCCGGAATTTTCTAAGTCCCAGGAATGACATAAAAATTGATTCGAATGAAATTTCGAAAAATAGTTTTTTTAATACTTTTATTATATTTTTCACGTCTTTTAGGGTCCGGAACCAATATGATATTTTGATGTTTTTTTTTCGTCCCATGCATTTTTTGTTTCAGGTGATAGAATTATTTTCCACTAGGACCGATGCTTATCTCTTATATAAAAAACAAGTGTCCTGACTGACTGACTGACTGACTGACTCATCATCGGCCAGCCAAAACTATTAAAGCTAGAAACATGAAATTTTGGGAATATGTTCGTTGTAAGTCGAAAACGCCCACTAAGGAAGGGTTTTTGGATATTCAGTTTCTAAAGGGGTGTTAAGGGGGTACACTTGCATTTCATTGAATAACAATATCTCCAGATTGCTTTCATTGGGGGATTTGATACTCAGCATATAAACTCATCATTAAAAATAAGAAGATACGTGTCTGAGGGTTTTTCGATGTGGTGTATATTTTGAGGTGAAAGGGGTGAAAAGTGGGGGTTGAAGGTTTCCTAACCGAGCGTGTATCTCTTAAACGACATAGGCGAGGAGTTTGGAACTCAGCGGGAAAAATCAGCATAAAAAATAACAAAATAGGTGTTTGACCGTTTTTTCATAAATCCAATATAAGGGGCCCATGGGGAGGGGTGAAAATATGGGGAGGGGGGAGGGGGGAGGAAACGTAATATGTCTGAGTGTAAAGTTATACATGGCCTATGTTGTAGACAATAACACATTACATCTTTTTTGTCTCTTGCTATTTCATCATACGACGAATACTTAGGGAGTTATTAATGATTTTGTACTTTTTGGCCGGAATTTTCAAAGTCCCAGGAATGGCATAAAAATTGATTCGAATGAAATTTCGAAAAATAGTTTTTTTTAATACTTTTATTATATTTTTCACGTCTTTTAGGGTCCGGAACCAATATGATATTTTGATGTTTTTTTTCGTCCCATGCATTTTTGGTTTCAGGTGATAGAATTATTTTCCACTAGGGCCGATGCTTATCTTTATATATAAAATTCTTCGACACGTGTGTATGTGACTGAACTCCTCCTAAACGACTGAACCGATTTTGATGGAATTTGGTATGTGTATTAGGGTGGGTCCATGTATGGTTTAGATTCACAATCTGACCCGGTAGGTGGAATGAACACAATTTTAGAACCACAATTTACACACAATTTTAGAACCACAATATACAGTCACAAAACAGTCGTCATGGAAACCACTAGCCTTGGCCTTCGTGAAAGCTGATGTCTTTGGACGGTTTGTCTCTGCACGTTCGAGCCACCTGGTCGCAACCTGTGCAACTACCGCCATTACATACACTCCGCCCGTGGCGAAAAGTTGTGTTTTATACCAAAGGTGGCAGTGATGTCGAATTCTACTGTTTGTCTCTGCACGTTAGAGCGTTTCAAAGTCCCGTATGTGTTCATATACCATTCATTCGATTGCCATGAAACTTGGGTGATATGTTGAGTGAACTCCAGGGAAGGTGTTTGGCTTAGTAAATCCATTTTACAATAGATAGCGCACGAATAGCTTAAACAAATGAGCGACGACGCGCGAAGCGTTTCAAAAAGGTCCCGTATGCGTTCAAATACCATTCGTCCGATAGCGATGAAACTTGGGTGAGATGTTGTGTACACCCCAGGGAAGGCTTCTGGCTTAGTAAATCAATTTCACATTAGGTAGCGCACGACTAGATTCAACAAATGAGTGACGACGTGCGAAGCGTTTCAACAAAATCCCGTATAAGTTTATATTCCATTCATAGATTGAGATGAAACTTTGATGAGTTGTTGTGTACACTTAAGTGAAGGCTTCTAACTTAGTAATCCATTTCACAGGAGGTTGCGCACGAGTAGATTCAACAAATGAGCGGCGACGTGCGAAGCGTTTCAACAAAGTCCCGTATGCGTTCAAATACCATTCGTCCGATTGCAATGAAACTTGGGTGAGATGTTGTATACACATACGTGAGGGTTTCTAACTTAGTAAATACATTTCACAGGAGGTTTCGCACGAGTAGATTCAACAAATGAGCGAGGACGCACGAAGCGTTTCAATAAGGTCCCGTATGCGTTCAAACACCATTCGTCCGATTACGATGAAACTTGGGTGAGATGCTGTGTACACCTTACGGAATGTTTCTGGCTTAATAAATCCATTTTACAATAGGTAGCGCACGAGTAGATTCAAGAAATGTGTGACGGCACGCGAATCATTTCAACGAAGTACCGTATACGGCCATATACCATTTATCAGATTGCGATGAAACTTTGGTGAATTGTTGTGTACACTCCGGGAAATGTTTCTGTCTTAGTAAATCCAGTTTTTAATAAGTAGCGCACGAGTAGATTCAACAAATGAGCGACGGCGCGCGAATCGTTTCCACAATGTCCCGTGTGCGGCCATATATCATTCATCCGATTGCGATCAAATCTTGGTGAATCATTGAGTACACGCCAGAGAAGGTTTCATGCTTAGTAAATCTATTTTACAATAGGTAGCGCATGAGTAGATTCAACAAATGAGTGACGACGTGCGAAGCGTTCCAACAAAATCCTGTATGCGTTCATATACTATTCATCGATTGCGATGAAACTTTGATGAGTTGTTGTGTACACTTACGTGAAGCTTTCTAACTTAGTAAATCCATTTCACAGTTGGTAGAGCATGAGTAGGTTCATCAAATGAGTGACAGCGCACGAATCATTTAAACCAAATCCCGTATGCGTTTTAAATGCCATTTATCCGTTTGCGATGAAACTTTGGAGAGTTGTTGTGCACGCTCCAACGAATGTTTCTAAATTAGTTAATTCAATTCACGATAGTTTAGAGGCAGTTAACAGAAATTGAAAAAAATATTGTGTATCCAAAAGCACTTCAAGAAACAAAGTTACAACACTTTCTCTGATTGGCAGGACAACGTCTGCCGGGTCAGCTTGCCTATTATATAAATCTATTATATAAAACTAAGTGTCCTGACTGACTGACTGACTCATCATCGCCCAGCCAAAACTATTAAAGCTAGAAACATGAAATTTTGGGAATATGTTCGTTGTAAGTCGAAAACGTCCACTAAGGAAGGGTTTTTGGATATTCAGTTTCTAAAGGGGTGTTAAGGGGGTACACCTGCATTTCATTGAATAACAATATGACACGACTATGACGCGAGCGAAGCCGCGGGTACCTGCTAGTCTATTATATAAAACTAAGTGTCCTGACTGACTGACTGACTCATCATCGCCCAGCCAGAACTATTAAAGCTAGAAACATGAAATTTTGGGAATATGTTCGTTGTAAGTCGAAAACGTCCACTAAGGAAGGGTTTTTGGATATTCAGTTTCTAAAGGGGTGTTAAGGGGGTACACCTGCATTTCATTGAATAACAATATGACACGACTATGACGCGAGCGAAGCCGCGGGTACCTGCTAGTCTCTTATATAAAAACAAGTGTCCTGACTGACTGACTGACTGACTGACTCATCATCGGCCAGCCAAAACTATTAAAGTTAGAAACATGAAATTTTGGGAATATGTTCGTTGTAAGTCGAAAACGCCCACTAAGGAAGGGTTTTTGGATATTCAGTTTCTAAAGGGGTGTTAAGGGGGTACACTTGCATTTCATTGAATAACAATATCTCCAGATTGCTTTCATTGGGGGATTTGATACTCGGCATATAAACTCATCATTAAAAATAAGAAGATACGTGTCTGAGGGTTTTTCGATGTGGTGTATATTTTGAGGTGAAAGGGGTGAAAAGTGGGGGTTGAAGGTTTCCTAACCGAGCGTGTATCTCTTAAACGACATAGGCGAGGAGTTTGGACCTCAGCGGAAAAAATTCAGCATAAAAATAACAAAATAGGTGTTTGACCGATTTTTCATAAATCCAATATAAGGGGCCCATGGGGAGGGGTGAAAATAGGGGGAGGGGGGAGGAAACGTAATATGTCTGAGTGTAAAGTTATACATGGCCTATGTTGTAGACAATAACACATTACATCTTTTTTGTCTCTTGCTATTTCATCATACGACGAATACATAGGGAGTTATTAATGATTTTGTACTTTTTGGCCGGAATTTTCTAAGTCCCAGGAATGGCATAAAAATTGATTCGAATGAAATTTCGAAAAATAGTTTTTTTTAATACTTTTATTATATTTTTCACGTCTTTTAGGGTCTGGAACCAATATGATATTTTGATGTTTTTTTTCGTTCCATGCATTTTTGGTTTCAGGTGATAGAATTATTTTCCACTAGGACCGATGCTTATCTCTTATATAAAAACAAGTGTCCTGACTGACTGACTGACTGACTGACTGACTGACTCATCATCGCCCAGCCAAAACTATTAAAGTTAGAAACATGAAATTTTGGGGATATCTTCGTTGCAAGTCGAAAACGCCCACTAAGGAAGGGTTTTTGGATATTCAAGTTCTAAAGGGGTGTTAAGGGGGTACACCTTCATTTCATTGAATAACAATATCTCCGGCTTGGTTTCATTGAGGGATGTGATACTCGGCATATACACTCACCATTAAAAATAAGAAGACATGTGTCTGAGGGATTTTCGATGTGGTGTATACTATGAGTTGAAAGGGGTGAAAAGTGGGGGTTGAAGGATTCCTAACGGAGCGTGTATCTCTTAAACGACATAAGCGAGGAGTTTGAAACTCAGCGGAACAAAATCAGCATTAAAAAATAGTAAATATGTGTTTGACCGTTTATTCATAAATCCAATTTAAGGAGCCCATGGGGAGGGGTGACATTCTGGTGGGGGGGGGGAAACAGGAAAAAAAGGGTCCTAACTGATTGACTGACAGACTCACTCATCAAACTCAGGGGGAAAAACTGCTTAAAAATAAGTAAATAGGTGTTCGACAGTTTTTTTCATAAACCCAATTTAAGGGTTCATGGGGAGGGGTGAAATTCTGAAAAAAGAAAATTGAAAGAAAAAGTCCTGACTCACTCACCATCGCCCAGGCAAAATTATTGAAGTTAGAAACATGAATTTTTGGGGAAATGATCATTGTATGTCAAAGCCGACCATTAAGGGAGGATTATCGGATATTCAGGTTCTAAAGGGGTGTTAAGGGGGTTAAACCTGCATTTAATTGAATATCAATATCTCCCGATTGGTTTCATTGGGGTATGTGATACTCAACATATAAACTCATCATTAAAAATAAGAAGACATGTGTCTGAGGGTTTTTCGATGTGGTGTATATTATGAGGTGAAAGGGATGAAAAATGGGGGTTGAAGGAATCCTAACGGAGCGTGTTTGTCTTAAACGACACAGGCGAGGAGTTTGAAATTCAGCGGAGAAAAATCAGCTTAAAAAAGAGTAAATAGGTGTTCGACCGTTTTTCTTCATAAATCCAATTTAAGGGGCACATGGGGAGGGGTGAAATTCTGAAAAAAATAATTGAAAAAAATGTCCTGACTCACTCACTCATCATCGCCCAGAAAAAATTATTGAAGTTAGAAACTTGACATTTTGGGGATATGTTCGTTCTATGTCGAAAACGTCCACTAAGGAAAGGTTTTTGGATATTCAGGTTCTAAAGGGGTGTTAAGGGGGTAAACGTGCATTTCATTGAATAACAATATCTCATGAGAGGTTTCATTTGATGATGTGATACTTGGCACATAAACTAATCATTAAAAATTAGCTGACACATGTCTAATGGTTTTTCCATGTGGTGTA
Organism: Meconema thalassinum; assembly: GCA_946902985.2. Lineage (NCBI taxonomy): Eukaryota > Metazoa > Arthropoda > Insecta > Orthoptera > Tettigoniidae > Meconema > Meconema thalassinum. The sequence continues at coordinate 270,992,532 of OX336392.1, read as the reverse complement.
TATTATGAGGTGAAAGGGATGAAAATTGGGGGTTGATAGATTCCTAGCGGAGCGTGTATCTTTTAAACGACATAGGCGAGAAGTTTCAAACTCAGCGGAAAACAATCAGCTTAAAAATAAATGAATAAATAATTAAATAAATAAGATTTTGACTGTTTCTTCGTAAATCCAACTTAAGGGGCCCATGGGGAGGGTGAAATTGTGGAAGGAAAACGTCCACTAAGGAAGGATTTTTGGATATTCACTCATTATCGACCAGCCAAAACTATGAAAGTTAGAAACATGACTTTTGGGGATATGTTCGTTGTATGTCGAAAACGTCCACTAAGGAAAGGTTTTTGGATATTCAGGTTCTAAAGGGGTGTTAAGGGGGTAAACGTGCATTTCATTGAATAACAATATCTCACGAGTGGTTTCATTTGATGATGTGATACTTGGCATATATACTAATCATTAAAATAAGCTGACACATGTCTAATGGTTTTTCGATGTGGTATATATTATGAGGTGAAAGGGATGAAAAGTGGGGGTTGAAAGATTCCTAACGGAGCGTGTATCTCTTAAACGACATAGGCGAAACGTTTCAAACTCAGCGGAAAACAATCAGCTTAAAAATAAATGAATAAATAATTAAATAAATAGGTTTTCGACCGTTTCTTCATAAATCCAATTTAAGGGGCCCATGGAGAGGGCGAAATTCTGGAAGAAAAACGTCCACTAAGGAAGGATTTTTGGATATTCACTCTCATCGACCAACCAAAACTATTCAAGTTAGAAGAATGTTATTTTGGGGATAGGTTTGTTGTGTGTCGAAAACGTCTACTAAGGAGGGATTTTTGGATATTCGTGTTCTAAAGTGGTGTTAACGGTGTTAAACCTGTATTTCATTGAATAACAATATGACACGACTATGACGCGAGCGAAGCCGCGGGTACCTGCTAGTAGTCTATAAATTGTAGACACTTAAGTGTGTTTTTGTTAGTATTGATTTGGCGTATAATTAACTTAAGTGTTTTCTTAGTTATTCTGTCAATACGGATCAAAACAATTTGCTATTATAGCAAATATTTTTGCTTATTAAGTGAAATTGCTTACATTAATCTTCCCTGTTGGTGCAAAGGATACAATGAAAATTTCTTTTTAAATTCTCACTGATGCATCAGGCGAAATATTCAAACTTTTTCCAGTCTCATTCCTGTTGCTGGAATCAGCATTATATATTTCCCGTTAACGTACTTGAACTAAAGTACTGCAGATCAAGGATCAAGAAACAAGTTTATACTGTCACAGTAAAAGTTTAATTATCTGCTGTTGTAAGCAGGATCATAAAGCTATAAGCAGCTCACAGATAGCTATCAGAAGAGGCGAGCACGTCGTTAACCCCAGCGGAAGTGCCTGGTTATCACCTCACTACCAACGTAGCATGTTGGGGCACAGTGAGCAGGGTTACGTGAGAAATTCTCATTTCTTTTTCATCAGATTGTGTGGCCTATAATGTTTACTTACCCTCACAGTGGACCGCCTTCAAACTGCAGTCTTCAACTTTACAACACCGTGCGGTGTAGCCTCGACAGCTAAAAGCTCAAGCAGCCTTTCACTTCCCTACAAAGGCTTCCAAAAAGATGGTACATTGTCTTTCACGGCCAAGGAATTAAAACTCAGCAATTTTTCTAGGTTTGTGCCGTGTCTCGTTTGGGGATTCACCTAGGAACACAAAGTTGGCTCATCAGTGGGCTCTTGGAAGCCTTTATAAGGAGGTGAAAGGCTGCTTAAGGACACCACGTACTGTACTCTTGCATGATGAATCGATTTTTTGATTTTGGCACCATAAAATTCTTCATTCTTTTCTGAATCCAAATATATATTTTTTGTTGGGGTTTTGATGTCTACAACTACTTTAAATTTGTTTTTTAAAATTAGCGTCCCATGCTCTGAATAATACACTTTTAACTTTGCCAGCTGTTTTCCGTTAATACTCATTTTTCATGTTTAGGTACCAATAACTAGGAAACCATTTAACATAGAGGGTTAATTTTTTTACATTAACTTGCCTAATGGAGTACTTGAATGTTAACCTATTTTCACTTCCAAAATATAGTGGGAATGGATTGGGAAGAGAAAAATTGATACACATTTTTGATTAAATTTAAAATTTCTTGCATTCTGTCCAATAATAATGAAACAAAGTGGTTACTCATCTGCCATGATCCATTCCAAATATGTGAACAAAATTTGAGAATATTTAATTGAAAAACAACTGAGAAATGTGTACCTGAAGCAACTAATACAACATTTTTTTGAAAATGTATCTCTCCAAATTTGTATTCATTTCACACATCCTATAAAAGCAAAGTAGCACTACATGGTCAAAAACAGATCAGAATATATCGCTTCTTATATGTGACAATAATCATAGCTGTACCTTTAGCATAAACCCGGAAAATACTTAGTAAAGTGATGCCACAAAAATAGACGTTTTCATCGTGTAAGAGTATGTGGTGACCTTAAGCTTTTAGCTGTCGCAGTCAAGAAGCGCAGGAGGTAATGCACAGTTCGCTAATCCTGTGGGGGTCCGGGCAATATATACCATCTTTTTGCATTAGCTCTGTTCATTTTCGTGTTAATATTTAATTAATTCATTAATTAAGAAACAAAAATTAATAATAAGTAAATAAACAGAGAAATTAACAAAGAAAGAAAGAAAGAAAGAAAGAAAGAAAGGAAGAAAGAGACACTTAAATTTATTTAATTAATTAATTAATTAATTAAGTAATTAATAAACAAAATACGTCTGTAATATTGCTGCCTATGATTGTAAAACGAGGAAAGTGTCATGGGCTTAGCAGAGAGAGTAGCACCAAGCAGACTTGGCAAATATTTGAAAGCCACTCTTCCCGTTTAACATGCAGCGACCATCTCCATTTAGCACGTCTCCCCGCTTCTGTTTACACTCCCAACTTCCTACCCACACAAGCCGGAGCACCTGACACTGCCAGCCTTGCTCTGTTCTGAAAACATGCACATCAGAGGTTAATACTGTAATGTACTTGTAAGACGCGTTCAATAGCTCATCGTTTGCGGGATATGCTTGCAGTACAGTTGGGCTGCATAAAACAATATCATTAGGGGCAGCTGATTTACCTTGTGTAGTCGAATCTCGATATCTCGAAGAGAAAAGTTGGTAGAACACATACAAAGACACCCAGGAATAACAAACTTAGTTATGGAATAAAGGGCTGAGGGGTAAACCAAGGTTAAACAGATTGCCTCGGATGTAAGTTGTGGTAGATATGTAGAGATGAAACTATTAGCTCAGGACAGGGAGGTATGGAGGGCTGCATCGAACCAGTCTAAAAGTTGAAGACTCAAACTACAAGGAATTTTTGCAGGATTTTGGAGTCGGCTGTAGCCTTGCCAGCCCCTTCTGGATACGTCCTTATGTTTCAACATGAACTTACCTTTCTATTCTTCTCCGGGAATTCCTATTTCCAATAATGTGTTCCTTAACACCTTAATGTATTAATTCAGGGAAATTCAGCAGTGCCTCGATGAAGTTTCCAAATGTCACTTCTCACAACCCTCATTGAGAAGTCTTTTGTGAACACTTCTTCTCCCGATGACATTCTGTATTATGTACCTTCAAATCCTCCCCTCTATTTAAAGCCCTTTCCCCCTTCACTCCTACTTGCATGCCTGCCACTTGAAATGCGGTTTCACGGGATCAATGGACTCTCTTTACCCTATCTGAGAATTTCAAATGAACAAAAGCCGTGTTTTCCATAAAGATCTCACCTCGCAAGCAGTAGCCTATTTGACACACCAGATCACAAGAAGAAAGTACTGCGTTACCTTGCTCTCTGAAAAAGACACCTATCCTTGAGAGTAAATATATTATACACTTTTGTTATTAAAATTAAATAAAACATCACGAAGGAGATAAATAATTTTGGGAATTAAAATTTCAAATTATTTTTTGTGGATCTGGAATATTTTTGTTTCTAATTAAAAAGAAAGAATTAGAACCTCTCGTTTTGTATAAAATGTTGTTTTGTTAACAACGAATTTTAAAAAATAATTATATGAGCCGTTTGAAACCAATTCTTAACGTATTACAACGTACTAGCGCAATGGTCCAGATTCGACTATTATGTTTGGAGGTTTGGACTCCTCGTAAAAATTTAGGATGCCCCTTAACTTATGGTAAAGAGGACTACACTCTTTCTTAAAATAAATACCTGAAACTTTGAAATTTATTTGCATTAATTGTACATCAAATCCTCCGGATGGGCTATCGTCTTGTTTATTTGTTAAGACGCAGAAATAAATATATTTCTGTGGACTTTCCAAGAAATGTAAGATCTTTTCTGTACTGTTGAGGCAATTTGAAAGATTTTGGCACAAAAAGCACCTTCTGACTTCCTCTGGTTTCAGAGCTTGAGTTTTCTGAAATATACAGCTTAACGTTTTATACTGCGGTCTAATGATTATTATTATTATCTTACGTTACAATTTATCATACGGTTAACTCATATTGGCAGTCGTTGAATGTGACACCACTTAGAGTGACAAAGCCGTTTCAGTACCTCAAATAAAAATGAAATTACTTTGCAGAGCCGGGAATTAAATCTGGACCCCCGTGGAGGTGGTCAATAACGCTAACCACGCGATAACAATTTATCATTAATCGAATAGGGCTATACACTTTATTTCAAACTTATTTTAGAATCCACACTTGCCGTTACTGCTCATAAACCCTATGTAGTATTATGGTTAAATAGAACGAACATCAAAATGAATTATCCCATGGTTAGCAATGCAGGTACTGCCCCAAGTGAGACTACGACGATCGCCCACAGAGAGCTATATTGCCACAGGATTTAATTTCTTCAATTACAGTGTATGTGTTGCGCAGACAATCTCCGCTATCCTCAGACAACAGGTAACAACTATCTTAAACTCATCAGTGGCTTCCTGCAGTGAAGCAACCAATTTGTCTTTCTAACACATGGCGTAGGTTTATCCTCCGAATATCATATCCGTTATGTAGCCGACATGTTTCCATGTTCGCCGCAGTGGGTCTGATCACACCAGCGCAGCGCTCCGCAGCTTGCATCTGTTGGTAGAAACATTCGGTCATTCCATATGGTGCTACCATTAAACACTTGAGGTACAGCTGTTACTCATAAAGATATCCATTCACAAGCTCTGGCGGTGCTACACTGAAGAGCTTCGTAATTATTTATATTGAGTCATAATACTTGAAAGTCATTCGTGCCGGCTATAAGGGTGCTATTGGGTGCTACCTTTCGTTAGAAATACACTTAGTTCCCACTCGTTTAAGCGTGAGGGATACCTATTTAGTAGAGTTTCGATAGTTCAATATTCCAATAAATCAGAGTTAACAAATTTAATTATCGAGTCAGCGAAAGCTGGACACAAACTTTGAACGTCCCGCTGTTCCCCGATCCTAAACCTCTCCGCCAATCCCTTCTTATCACCTACAATATTTTTCTTACCAATTTCTCGTTAACGACCGGTAACTCAATCGTTACGCAGTAATAATAATAATATCGTATGGCCTCGGGTGCAAGATTTGTTATTTGAAACCCAGAAGGCAGCTTGCATGTCGAATTTTGTTGTTCCTTGAAGCACTGTGAAAGTCAAGGAGGTTAGATATCTAAGCTCCTTGACACTATAGTGCTTTCTAGTAGAGAAATGAGGAACTTTGTGTTGGCGAGATTAATTTTGCCATTATGAACACGGTCTACTGAATTCAAATGGGTTCTTTGTCATGCCAACATCATATGACATGCGTATCGTAATTTTTGCCGACTTTCAAAAATCACTTACCACGGCCAGGAGTGAATCTGCAAGCTTGGGGTTAGTAGACCGACACGATAACCACTCACCCACCGTGGCAAGGTTATCGTTACGCAGTACCACGCGCCGACAATAACCATACCATATTTAAGACTGTTCGCTGTTGACCAATAGGTTATCAGGTTTCCAGTGTTGCATAGTTTCATGCAGTGCTGTCCAGTCTCGCTGTTTGTTCTCAGTGGCTACGGTGGAGAGTTCACAACGCTATGCCTGGAGGTAGAAAATCTCTGTCTCCGCACAAACATCTAATGTAAACATGGCCGCCCAGCTAGATTTTGAAGGCGAGCCGTACGTTAATGAGGAAAATTAGAGAACTATACTGCATATCGCCACCACGTTATAAAAATAGCCCAGTCCGTTCTTGGACCATATTGTTTGTACACATACTGTATCAGTTGATGTTTTAATATTATTCAGTACTAGCAGCCCACCCCGGCTTCGCCCGGTATCTTACACGGTTTACCCAACGTAAGCTTGAAAGGCGCACGGACGACAGGTCACAGACGCAATTCAGAAAAGCCGAGGTGAACAGCGAAACTTCAAACATATACTCTTCTCTGATGCCTTAACTCGACACGTCTCGACGTTTGAAGAAGGCTGAATTTGGGGTGATAGGCTCGCTAGCTAGCTTGTAAATTCGCCTATCACCTCAGCTTCGGCCATCATCAAACTGTCGAGTCGTGTCGAGTTAAGACTTCAGAGAGGAGTATATGTGTTTGGAGATTCGCTGTTCACCTCGGCTTTTCTGAATTGCGTCTGTGACCTGTCGTTCGTGCGCCTTTCAAGCTTACACTGGGTAAACCGTTAAAGATACCGGGCGAAGCCGGGACGGGTTGCTAGTAGGTTAATACATGTGTCACTTGCGCTGGGAAGCGGTGAAACCCGCCAACTTAACATTCGCCATTTTCATTTTTTTTTAAGTTTAACTGTACTGAATAAGTTTTAAGAAGCTTGCCACGGTGGGTGAGTGGTTAACGTGTCGGTCTACTAACCCCCAAGCTTGCAGGTTCGCTCCTGGCCGTGGTAAGTGTTTTTTTTTAAGGTTGCAAAAATTACGACACCATGTCATAGGATGTTGGCATGTCAAAGGACCCATTTGAATTCAGTAGGCCGTGTTCTTAATGGCAAAATTAATCTCGGGAGTTTCCGCTAACACAAAGTTTCTCATTTCTCTACTAGAAAGCGCTATAGTGTTCAAGGAGCTTAGATATCTAACCTCCTTGACTTTCATAGTGCTTCAAGGAACAACGATATTCCATATGCAAGCTACCTTCTGGGTGTCAAATAACAAAGCTTGCACCCGGCATCCAAGGCCATACGTTGTTGTTGTTGTTGTTGTTATTATTATTAGTTTTAAGACCTGCACATATACTATACAAATGAGGTGTTGTTTATGTAAAATGTTTCATTGGTTTATACAATATGTGGTAGTTGATAACTTTTGAAGGTGTTAAACTGTATATACCCCCTTAGGTGAGTAGGCCTATGCTGCATTAAACACATTGCAACGAGGCGAATCGAGGATGATAATCATTAGTGATATGAATCGTGTTCATAGTGCTCAATATTTTGTACTTTGATCTGAATAAATGTCGTAATCCATTGTGTACATCGATGCCATATTTGATACAAGAGAAGCATGCTCATTTTCCAATATAGGACAGTATTCTGTGCTATTAATACACCCAGTGGTATGTCAGTATCCCATCTATTGTGGGGATAACAATCAAACCCAAACATTCCTATGTCAATGAATGCGTCCACATTATTCGATCGATAACATGGACCTAGTTTCTGGTGTGTAGTTTAGGAATATATAGACGTATATGTCTGATATTTGCGTAGTATATTGAACGGAAATGTTTAATTCTGAAAACTAACGAAATTAGCGTTTTATGGAATGTTTGGCAGCAAAAATGTATGATTCATAGTTCTTGTTTTAATCATTATTGGTCTCTTGCAAGTTGAAATATCTTCGAGAGTGTATAGAACGCAACACCTTGGAGAAAGAAGCCTTTGCATCACGGATCAGAAATATGGAAACGGTATATCAAATAACTAAACATATCTACAAGAAGAAATCAATATCCATTAACGCTAAGATACGACATTACTGCACAGTAATACGACCTAATGCCTTGCTATGAGTAGATAGGGTACAACCGAATACCTAGAAATAAGAGAAACGCAGATGTTGAGAAAAGTTCTAGGTCCAATCAAAGAAAATTATGAATTCAGAAGACGAAACAATCAACTCTACTCACACATAGAAAAGATTACGGGCATCATTCGAAAGAGAATGACAGTTTTCTATGGCCGGAGGGCTCATTTGAGTTCTACAAGGTTAAGCAATAGGATCTTCAGTTTTTTCTTAACAAGAAGACCAAGGAGACGTGGTTCACTGAGGTAGAAAAAAACCTCCGTGAAGTGGGGATAGCCCAGGATTATCAAGAAGCATGTTCTACTAAAGTCGACATTTCAAGAACATCATGGTTTCAAAGAAAAGCCCAAACGAAAAAATAGCAAAACCTGGACTGAAGCGAGGCAGGAACTGCATAGGAAACGAATGCGGGAATAGTGTGTGAACGTTAAAGCCCAGGCACACAGACATGGAAAACAACACTTGAAATAGCGTGGTTCGTAGGTGGCCGACACGTCAGCAAGAAGAATCATAATAATAATATTAACAACCATACGAATCATAATATTGATAATAAAGTTTGGACGACAAAACACGAGCAATTATCCAGCAGACCTTTGCTAACACAAACTCCGGAGTGAAAATTAGAGGAGAAATTTAAGACGCTTTCAAAATCAGAACGCGTGTGAGGCAGGGAGATGGACTGTCACCTTTACTCTTCAACTGTGTACAGGAGAAAGTAATTCGTGAATGGTGCAAGGAGATGGGTCAAGGAGTGTTAGAAAATGGCGTCCGAATGGGCAGCAGGAGCTTGGACCTGACAATTGACTGCCTAGCTTTCGCAGCTATCTAGCAATCTTTTCTGATTCCCTAGACACAGCCTGAAAATAAGTCAACCAACTCAGAATACAAGCGGCAAAGGCAGGCTTACAGATTTCTTTTGAGTCGACCGAGTTTATAACTAATATTAACCCTGCAGTCAAATAATTAAATGTTGAAGTTAAATACCTAGGGGACTGGATCAAGCCCAACATAACAGAGAAGGAAGTCTTTACATCAAGAATGAACAAGGTGGAAGTGGCCTACCAGCTAACGAAACGAGTGTACAACAAGCGAACAGTGTCCCGCAATGCCAAACTAAGACACTATCATACAGTTATCCGACCAGAGGCGCAGCAGAATGCGTGGCTATGAATAGGAAGGGTTTGGTTGAGAAATTGGAAGCCAAGGAAAGGAAGATAATGAGGAAGATCTTAGGTCCGATGAGAGACGATGGCGAATACAGGAGACGACATAACAATGAGCTGTACCATCATGAAGAAAGGATATCTCAAGTAATTAGGAAGAGAAGAATATCTTTCTATGGACACTTAACTCGTATGAAACCTAGAGAATCGCCAACCGGATATTTACCTATTTTCTTAACAAGAAAACCAAGGGCCCCAGGTTTTGTGAGGTAGACAAGTATTTGCAAGAAATAGGGATCACCCACGCAGACATTATGGAACGTGATCTTTTGAAGGAAAAGCTTGGAGCACACCGCCAATTCCAAGAACTAGTGGAACGTGAGTTGGCTATCCCAGCTGAGTCCAACATTGCTTTGACGTACTTGTGCTGGACTCCTTTCTGTCGTCTTTCCTGTCGATCTCCTTTAGTCAACTCTTGTTCTCATCGAATCCCGACGGTATTAGGGTATCCGATGCATAAGGAGTGTTCCTTTTCCTGATATCTCCTGCTTTCTGCTCAAGGTCCTAAAAATGGCAGGCTGTATGTAGCCCCAGGATTTATGGTGCACCCTGGATAGTGCAACACCCTCAAGGGCTCACGGCTGGTGAGTTAAGGAGTTGGCAATCCTGAGGGATTCCTGAGCTGGATCCGGTTTTCCGCTGTTTCCAGTGAGTTTGGGGCGAACCCTCTCCTCTTTCCCTTTTATATCTGCCTTTCATGGCTCTACTTTCTTCCGAGTCCCTTAGCCCTCCATTATTCGAGCGTTGAGGGCAATTCTATTCCTCCTGTCTTCTATTTACCTTATTCTTCTATTGTTATCCATTTCTTCACCTACTATGTAAGTCGTCAGTTAGTTTTAGTTATAGTTCCCATTTCATTATCATTTTCCTATCATCCAAACCATTAAGGGACAAAAACCTAGATGTTAAGCCCCTTAAATCACTTGTCATCATCATCTTCATCATCGTGTTGCATGACGTTTTAGCAGCAACAACGGACACTGTATGCTACATAAAGAACTTGAATATTTGTATATAAGTTTATGTAGATAGTTATACTTTAAAAGATGGAATTTTATCAAATTTTATGTATGCAATATTTCATGTTTTCTGTACTATATGTTTAATAACTAAATAAATAAATAAATAAATAAATAAATACATTAATCATCACTATGTGTGTTGAATTTGCCTGATAATATATTTAATTGTGTTGACTCTAGTATTGTGTGTAAACTGCAATTATTAGAGCCTTGGTTTGGTGTAGGAGTCCCGGGAATTAAGATAAGATACCATCCTGGCATTTTCCTGCAGGAAATATGGAAAACCTAGGGGGAAACCACATTTAGTTTAACCCCAATCAGCGTCGGGATATGAACCTCCAATCCTCGGACTTGATGCAGCACGCCATCACGCTCGTGATGCATGATTTAAAGTAGACAACTACGCCGTGACGTAACATGCAATAGAAAGACTTATGTCATGATTTGTACTGTACAGTACTTCAACAAATATCTTTACGATTTTATACATCCGTCTTTAATTTAAATTTTCTGGTGCACACCCACATTCTTCTCTACAATTTCTCTAGTGTTAACTCTGTTCAAGCAACACAGATCAATCTCTCAATATGAGCAAAGAATGTTTTAATATGATTTATGAAAAGACAAACACGAGATGCATCTAAAGCGAGCCATTATGACATCTTTTAGCATTGGTATTTGTTCATCACCTATTTGCTGATGGGAGTGGGAATGTTAGGAAGAGCCACTTCACTTACTGTATATACTGTAGCCTTCTTAAGAAAGTGAATAGTGTTTCTTGAAATCATACTGTAATGACTCGCAATTTTAAATGACTAGTATGGCGATGATAGTCTTCTATTAACTAGTGTTGTAGTTGAGGGCATATGCCGTCGTATGCCCTATGCTAAACTCCTCTTGTTACACTCATACCAACATGCCTCGTTTTTGCCATTCTGTCTGAAGCTGAAGAAATCCCTGATAATAAGCTCACTGGACTACAAATTTGTTTGGGAATTAGTCATCCTATTTAAAAACACGCTAGCAGTCACTCTGGTGGGTATGAGATGACCGAGTGACGCATTACGGATTTCATATGACCATGGCAGTGTAAAGCAAAACTAAACGTTTTCGTGTTTGATCTCGGTAGCTTTTAATACGTTTTAATTGCTCCTATCAATTAGCAAAAGCTAACAAGATGTTCAGTGAAGAACATATAGCCTACTTTCTCTTAAATGCATGGGTATTGTTATAACTCTTTGTCCTTTTCAAGGAGTATGATTGAATGTTGGTTGTATAAGCTTGTTGAAATACAACGTGCTATAGGGATATTAAACATGAATACGAGGTGCCCTTTGCTAGTGCTACCTCTGTACCAAATTTCGTTCAATTCGGTTTCACCGTGTTTGAATTGATAGGGGGAATCGATTTGCACACATACTTGGCCACCATCTGCAAACTATTGGGCTGATGTTCTTGCAGTTTGGTCTGAATATGTTTCCCACATAAAGATATGGTGTTGCAAAATTTGGTAGAGACTAGATTATTAGGTTGGTCGTAATTACATTTTAGCTTTTAACATTTGGGTGGCCGCGATTACGTTTCCGTCAAGATAGCGGTGATATAAAACATGACACTGAGGTGCCCTTTGCTAGTGCTACCTCTGTACTGAACCCTTAATAAGCTACGCATATTAATGATTCTAATTATTCATTTCATTATATTCTGATTTTACTGCCAGAATCATACAGGAAGGCCAGACTGGATTGCGAAATATCAAGCTTATGTGGAGACAGTACGTTTGAACGTGCCCAGTCCTGAAACAAAGGAGTGACGAGATCGGAATGTTTGACAGACACTTTATCAGACAAAGGTGTGTTGGGGTCCTGACTCATTTCAGACCGTAATTTCTTTGTCACCCTAGTGTTACGAGTAAGATAGTTGCTGGATGAGAGAGACGAGAGGAACTTTCAACCAATCATAGGACAGAGGCTTCTGTTCTAAACTGCGATATTGACGTCATGAACTACCAATCAGAGAGGGTCATCAATTTTAGCGCCAAGGGAGCGTCTGACGCCGGCTTGAAGTTGAAAGCGGGAAAGATTGGATTAACGAAATCTATGATCGATTCCAGAGCACGATAGCCCCATTGTGACCTGTATAATTTTTCAAACTGTTTGATACCTGTTGCATGCCAATAGTCGCATTATTATAGAAGTTAGTGATAGATTTCCCTCTCCCTCCGTCCTTTTGCTAATTCACATAAATACTGTCGTCTGAGTGACGAGGTTGTGGATTCTTGGTGACACCGTGAGGTGATCACTTATTCTTTTCCATACCGTGAAGATATACTGTGTTAAATTTATCAGAGATAGGGTCATTATTGAAAACATTATAATAAAGTTGTATGCGCACAGCTGAGTGTGAAATTTGTGTATCGGTAATATTTTAGTAGTCTCCCACGACTACAACTATTAGGGAAAGTCTACATTTAATTTTGCACTAGACAAATGGTGAATAAAGTAACTATTGGCAAAATTTAGATAGAAAATTACGTGTGACTATAAATAACATTTTATTTTTGTTATTTTTATTCAACGTCAAGATGGAACTCCAGACCCAGAGGAAGACATCGAACCAACGTTTCTACGGCTCCATGTGGTCTGAGATGAGCTAAACACTTTGGAGAGAGAATGTCAGGCGATGTTCGATGAGATGACGCAGAAAGAGGAATAAGTACTAAATAATTTAATTATTTGACAAACTGGTTATGGTTTTGTGGGAACATATTATTTTGTGTAAATATTTTATTTTATTTTTGTCTCCGTGTTTTATTGTAGTTGGTTTGTGGTACTGACACACTTTAGTTTAGTTCATGAGCAACGTGGCATGTATTCTATCTTTGTGAAGATTTTTTTTGTTGATGTCAAGTACACGGGGCAAGAGTACTCAAGTGCGCTTCGCTACCGTAAAATGCGCGGCTAAGCGACACAAATTGGGAACCGATATCATAACAGAAGCGAAACTGAATTAACTAGAGTAGATAATAGAATTGGTGGGAAATCTTTTTATTGTATAGATTTTTATTGTTACACAGGCTTGTGTGTTAATTGCCGTTTGTTGCATTTTTGTTAAGTGAGGGGTCATATGCCCAATGACTTTATCTGTTGATGAAGTTTCCCTTTTAGTGTCTTGGTACACAAAATCTATGATATTTGATTGGAGTGTCGGCCCGTGGTAGATTTGTGTTGTGTTCTGCCCTAAATGCTTTGTTGAGTCTGCAAATATGTGTTTTATGGGATAGGAGTTTTCGGGAACCTTGGTTCTGTCTGAAGCTATTGTCCAGGATAAGCATTTAATCCTTGCGAGGAAAATGTTGGAATCCCCTTCTACGATGTCTTGCAATTCTTTGGAATTGAGAAGAAGTGTGTGAATTTATGTGTCGCGATTAACAGGTGGCGGAACGGGACTGTCTAGTCTCTTGTTATAAATAGCATGACTCAAAGCTTCGACAAGGAGGGCTGGTTTTGAACACTGACGCTAATGAGTGGTAAGTGAAGGTATTTCTACCCGGCGCACTCCATCAGATAAGGAGCAAGCTGTGCTCATTAGTATTCACGGACCTGGCCTCCGTTCTTCATAAACGTTTATTATATATTAAAATAAAGCCTGTTTAATGATAAAAGAATTGTAATCGGTAAATGGGTGCTGTTCGCGTTTTTGATTGATCGAGTCCCAGCGTGTTAGCTTATTCATGCTTTTATTTCATGTAAATATCATCGGATTTTAGGCATCTTATTTCTTGTTTAATTATTGTCATGTTCTTTGACCTCGGGTGGTCTCGATGTTCGGCCACGTTGTTGTCATGTATATGTTGAGCAATTGAGCCATTGGGCAAGCTTCTGTTTTGCTGGGAGTTTCCTGACTCACTGCGATCTCGATGGAGATCAATTAGTTTATAAATTTTAAATGGTTGCGTGTGTCAGTAAAATTTTAATTGTTGGTAAGATATTCTTCGAGTGTGTCCCATAAAGCCATAATAATGGTTTGCAGTATGGGGGTTTGCAAGCATATTGGCTGTTCCATCTGTGAGCAAATCTCCATCAAAAGTACTTATTTCTTCTCTAGCGTAGTTATACGCGTGCATACATATTAATCAGACAAGTGGATTTTGATCCACAATTTTATTTCTTTGGAGTGGACCTTTCTAGGCCACTCAGATCTGTGTAAATTATTGTACTGTGGGAGTAAAGTTCAGGGTGGACTTTGTTTATATTATTTTTTTATGTTTTGTTGTTTTTATTCAGTTATTAAATGGTGGTAATTTTTATTTGTTTTTCACTCATTTCTTGTTTATAGTTTTGCATATGGTCCTTGTAATTGTAAGCAGCCGTCTGGTATTTGAGCTCTAGTGAAAGCATATCCGGACTGAACGCTCCCCGAAGTTTGATTCTCGTTTATACGACGCTGTTATATACAAGGGCACATAGGCAACGCTGGCATTACCCAACGTGGGGCATTTCACTGTTTTAGGCTTTTCTAGCGCATTTTTTGATAAACTGACACGCCACAAGTGGAGGCAGAATGTGACAGTATTCGAATCACCGAATGTGATAATTTTAAGTAACGTAGTTATGGCGAAGGTATTACCGCCAAGTGAGTGAATTATACAGTAAAATCAGGAGTTGCAATGTAAAATACAGTACACGTTTTTGTTTCTTGCATTAATTGTAAAGATAATATCGTGAAACTGGGCGCCCATATTAATGATAAAAATTAGCTTTGCTTAGAAAGACAACTCCATGTATGTAATAGGAAGGCGTGTAGCTTTTCCAAGGCAATTAATACTTGATTAATTAGTCTGTTCTTGTAGCGTTTTGTAAGGCTAGCATTTAATAACTGAATGTGTGGGTTAAGTTTTAAATTATGTAAAATGAAAGATACTCAGGGATGCTATTGGATTAATGGGATTGTGTTTATAAATTTAAACGAACTGAGTATGTGTAAATTGATATAAATGTGTGTTAATATGTATGCACGTATCGGAGAACATCGCCAATTGGCATTTTCTCTATTTTCTCAAGTGTATTGTAGTGATGGCTTCTTTAGACGAAATAAGACAGGTTGTAGAGAGCGCTGCGGCACGCACTCAGCAGCAAATGGTGTTGTTACGGCAGGAGATGACGGCTGAATTTAAGGCACAAATGGACAGTAGCAGGGCTGAACAATCAGCGGAATTAATAGCACAGAGTGAAACATTTAAGGCACAAATAGACAGTAGCAGGGCTGAACAATCAGCGGAATTAATAGCACAGAGTGAAACATTTAAGGCACAAATAGACAGTAGTAGGGTTGAACAGTCAGCGGTGATCAAAGCCCAAATTAATGAATCTATTGGCACACAATTAGCGCTTCAAAATGATAGTATTAATACACAATTAGCTCTACAGAATGATAATATTAGTTCTCAATTGACACAACAAAGTGAATCAATAAACTCTCAACTAGACGCGCAAAACAGTCGTAACACTGAGCAACTCGATAATGTAGTGGTTGAAATGAAAGAACATACAAGGAAACAGCTTATACTACTCGCCTTAGATGTAAGTAAGAACAATGAGAAGCAGGTTAAACAGATAAAACAACTTGAGGACCAGTTTAACGCTAAACTTAATAACTTAGACGATACAGTTCTGGCAAAATTGGCACAGATTGAATTGGCATGCACAACTAAAAATAGCGAAATTATAACTGCACAGGACAGGTTACAAAACAGATTTAATAAAGTGAAGAAAATAACCGTAGTTATACAGGAACAGATAAAGGCGGTAGATGAAAACGTGAGCGGCCTTATAAAATACATAGACCGTCTCGAAAACCAATCAACAGATCGCTGGAAAAATGCAGAAGTAGACCGGGAGGGATTAAAAGCCACTATTGAAGAAAACAATGTACGCATGGAGGATCGCTTGGAACGGATCGAAGTGAGCCAGGACACTAATAATCTGAAGATAGAAAACGTTAGAAAGGATTGGCAAAAATTATGTAAGGACTCCAAGGAAGAAAGGTTGGCGGTAATTAAGAAGCTGGGGGAGAACCACACACGGATACAGACGTTAGAAGATGAGATAAAAGCAAAATTTAAAGAACAAGGTGACAGGCTGATAAAAGCAGAATTATTTTCTATGGAACATAATGCAGGGTCATTAGGCGGGAAGGGGAGAGATGGAGACAGAGATAGCCCGGGGGCGACTCATTCAACTGGTTGTCAGGTTGACACGGAAAGTCCACTTGCTCGGAACACGGAAGAATTTCGTAATCACATAGGGAGAAGTTCTACACCCCATGACGGTAATCAGCACCCTCAACTTGTACAAATCATCCGTTCTAATGAATTCAAACCGGCTAAGTTTATGGAAAATTCTGGAGTCACACCCAAGGCGTTCTTGAGGGAAGTCGAACACTATTATAATGATAATGATATAGCTCCCGCCCGGCAACTGCGTATGATGGAAAATTTTTTAACTGGAAATGTTTTAACGTGGTACTTGAGCTTCAAATACACGTTTGAAAGCGTAGATGCATTCAAGCATGCTTTCCTTCGAAAATATTGGTCGTCTTCATATCAACAGGGGTTAAGAATGGAATTGTACTCCAGAAAGTACCAATCTACTCAGCAAACTAAGTATTCAGATTTTTTTTCATCACAGCTCCTTAAGTTTAAAGATCTGGATAATCCTTTAAGTGAGGCCGAGCTAGTCATGACTATCGGACGCCAGCTTCCCGTTAACGTTCAGCAGGTATTGGTCGCAGCTAACGTTTCAGACGCGGTACACGCTGAACAGATCCTGCGCCAGATAGATGAAACCACGTCCCACTTACACAATAGAATTGGAAGACAGGTCGAAATGGTAAATACAACCGAGGTGATTAAGCCGAGCCAGGTAAAAACTAGATCCCAGGCTACCAATACAAATACAAACATTTCAACACCCGTGAGAGGTCAGGATGATGTCGAGAATAGACAGCGCCAACATTACGATAACAACCGTAATAACAACAGACAGTTCCAAGGACAGAATAGATTCCAACAACGAGGATTTCAACAATGGAGGGACAATCGGAGACAAGATGTACCATACAGGAGATGGGGAGATCGGAATGAAAATCACAGATGGCAAGACCGCAGATTTCAGAATCGTGAGGACTCTAGAAGCTACCGAGACGACTGGAACGATAGGCATTCTCAATCGCAGAAATACTTAGAGGAAGTTCATGTAAACGAGGGAAATGAACAAGGACGTTGGAAAAAGGCAATTGACAAGCGGAAGAATCCCGACACATACAATGAGGAAGGCAGAACAAATCAAGGGTTTGAAGCCATGCACATAGAGACGCAGAGATACTTGGATCAGCTGCATGGAGAACAAGCAAATAGCGAAGCCAGCAAGGAAGACGAACAAAGATTAGCGGCACAGGGCATTAGAGAACGCAGCCCGGTGGGGAAGAGAAACACCGGTGCGATCCGAAAAACGGGTCACTACTAGAGGAAAAAGATGGCAAAACGCGGGAGATAGGAAGAGGATGGCAGCATGGAGGAGTAAAAACCGTTCAGCATAGTGAGGAATCTTGGAAGTAATGCAGCGAATTAAATACGTGATCGTCCAACATCATGCAAGTAAACGGGGGGCAAGCAGAAGCCAGCACGACATCGAGGAAGTGATTAGCGTCTGGCCTGTTTACATCTTGAAGCAAGCAGAGTTGACAGGTATGTCGACAGACGAGCAACAGAGAGGGGAATAGTCTTTAAGCAACAAATAGCCCCAGGCGAAGCGCTGGGCAAGTGAGCAGCAGACTGGTACTGTCCTAATGAATGGGCGAGAATGTAAACATTGGAACGAGGAAAACACTTGTCAACTAGCAGAGGCGGACTGACTGAGCACTTTGAAGGGAGGCTAACCCAGTATCTGCACCATGTGACTTAGGGAAGAAAAATCGACTTTATCTCTAAGTTCGATTTTTCCCAACTAAGGGAGTTGTGAACCCTTAATAAGCTACGCATATTAATGATTCTAATTATTCATTTCATTATATTCTGATTTTACTGCCAGAATCATACAGGAAGGCCAGACTGGATTGCGAAATATCAAGCTTATGTGGAGACAGTACGTTTGAACGTGCCCAGTCCTGAAACAAAGGAGTGACGAGATCGGAATGTTTGACAGACACTTTATCAGACAAAGGTGTGTTGGGGTCCTGACTCATTTCAGACCGTAATTTCTTTGTCACCCTAGTGTTACGAGTAAGATAGTTGCTGGATGAGAGAGACGAGAGGAACTTTCAACCAATCATAGGACAGAGGCTTCTGTTCTAAACTGCGATATTGACGTCATGAACTACCAATCAGAGAGGGTCATCAATTTTAGCGCCAAGGGAGCGTCTGACGCCGGCTTGAAGTTGAAAGCGGGAAAGATTGGATTAACGAAATCTATGATCGATTCCAGAGCACGATAGCCCCATTGTGACCTGTATAATTTTTCAAACTGTTTGATACCTGTTGCATGCCAATAGTCGCATTATTATAGAAGTTAGTGATAGATTTCCCTCTCCCTCCGTCCTTTTGCTAATTCACATAAATACTGTCGTCTGAGTGACGAGGTTGTGGATTCTTGGTGACACCGTGAGGTGATCACTTATTCTTTTCCATACCGTGAAGATATACTGTGTTAAATTTATCAGAGATAGGGTCATTATTGAAAACATTATAATAAAGTTGTATGCGCACAGCTGAGTGTGAAATTTGTGTATCGGTAATATTTTAGTAGTCTCCCACGACTACAACTATTAGGGAAAGTCTACATTTAATTTTGCACTAGACAAATGGTGAATAAAGTAACTATTGGCAAAATTTAGATAGAAAATTACGTGTGACTATAAATAACATTTTATTTTTGTTATTTTTATTCAACGTCAAGATGGAACTCCAGACCCAGAGGAAGACATCGAACCAACGTTTCTACGGCTCCATGTGGTCTGAGATGAGCTAAACACTTTGGAGAGAGAATGTCAGGCGATGTTCGATGAGATGACGCAGAAAGAGGAATAAGTACTAAATAATTTAATTATTTGACAAACTGGTTATGGTTTTGTGGGAACATATTATTTTGTGTAAATATTTTATTTTATTTTTGTCTCCGTGTTTTATTGTAGTTGGTTTGTGGTACTGACACACTTTAGTTTAGTTCATGAGCAACGTGGCATGTATTCTATCTTTGTGAAGATTTTTTTTGTTGATGTCAAGTACACGGGGCAAGAGTACTCAAGTGCGCTTCGCTACCGTAAAATGCGCGGCTAAGCGACACAAATTGGGAACCGATATCATAACAGAAGCGAAACTGAATTAACTAGAGTAGATAATAGAATTGGTGGGAAATCTTTTTATTGTATAGATTTTTATTGTTACACAGGCTTGTGTGTTAATTGCCGTTTGTTGCATTTTTGTTAAGTGAGGGGTCATATGCCCAATGACTTTATCTGTTGATGAAGTTTCCCTTTTAGTGTCTTGGTACACAAAATCTATGATATTTGATTGGAGTGTCGGCCCGTGGTAGATTTGTGTTGTGTTCTGCCCTAAATGCTTTGTTGAGTCTGCAAATATGTGTTTTATGGGATAGGAGTTTTCGGGAACCTTGGTTCTGTCTGAAGCTATTGTCCAGGATAAGCATTTAATCCTTGCGAGGAAAATGTTGGAATCCCCTTCTACGATGTCTTGCAATTCTTTGGAATTGAGAAGAAGTGTGTGAATTTATGTGTCGCGATTAACAGGTGGCGGAACGGGACTGTCTAGTCTCTTGTTATAAATAGCATGACTCAAAGCTTCGACAAGGAGGGCTGGTTTTGAACACTGACGCTAATGAGTGGTAAGTGAAGGTATTTCTACCCGGCGCACTCCATCAGATAAGGAGCAAGCTGTGCTCATTAGTATTCACGGACCTGGCCTCCGTTCTTCATAAACGTTTATTATATATTAAAATAAAGCCTGTTTAATGATAAAAGAATTGTAATCGGTAAATGGGTGCTGTTCGCGTTTTTGATTGATCGAGTCCCAGCGTGTTAGCTTATTCATGCTTTTATTTCATGTAAATATCATCGGATTTTAGGCATCTTATTTCTTGTTTAATTATTGTCATGTTCTTTGACCTCGGGTGGTCTCGATGTTCGGCCACGTTGTTGTCATGTATATGTTGAGCAATTGAGCCATTGGGCAAGCTTCTGTTTTGCTGGGAGTTTCCTGACTCACTGCGATCTCGATGGAGATCAATTAGTTTATAAATTTTAAATGGTTGCGTGTGTCAGTAAAATTTTAATTGTTGGTAAGATATTCTTCGAGTGTGTCCCATAAAGCCATAATAATGGTTTGCAGTATGGGGGTTTGCAAGCATATTGGCTGTTCCATCTGTGAGCAAATCTCCATCAAAAGTACTTATTTCTTCTCTAGCGTAGTTATACGCGTGCATACATATTAATCAGACAAGTGGATTTTGATCCACAATTTTATTTCTTTGGAGTGGACCTTTCTAGGCCACTCAGATCTGTGTAAATTATTGTACTGTGGGAGTAAAGTTCAGGGTGGACTTTGTTTATATTATTTTTTTATGTTTTGTTGTTTTTATTCAGTTATTAAATGGTGGTAATTTTTATTTGTTTTTCACTCATTTCTTGTTTATAGTTTTGCATATGGTCCTTGTAATTGTAAGCAGCCGTCTGGTATTTGAGCTCTAGTGAAAGCATATCCGGACTGAACGCTCCCCGAAGTTTGATTCTCGTTTATACGACGCTGTTATATACAAGGGCACATAGGCAACGCTGGCATTACCCAACGTGGGGCATTTCACTGTTTTAGGCTTTTCTAGCGCATTTTTTGATAAACTGACACGCCACAAGTGGAGGCAGAATGTGACAGTATTCGAATCACCGAATGTGATAATTTTAAGTAACGTAGTTATGGCGAAGGTATTACCGCCAAGTGAGTGAATTATACAGTAAAATCAGGAGTTGCAATGTAAAATACAGTACACGTTTTTGTTTCTTGCATTAATTGTAAAGATAATATCGTGAAACTGGGCGCCCATATTAATGATAAAAATTAGCTTTGCTTAGAAAGACAACTCCATGTATGTAATAGGAAGGCGTGTAGCTTTTCCAAGGCAATTAATACTTGATTAATTAGTCTGTTCTTGTAGCGTTTTGTAAGGCTAGCATTTAATAACTGAATGTGTGGGTTAAGTTTTAAATTATGTAAAATGAAAGATACTCAGGGATGCTATTGGATTAATGGGATTGTGTTTATAAATTTAAACGAACTGAGTATGTGTAAATTGATATAAATGTGTGTTAATATGTATGCACGTATCGGAGAACATCGCCAATTGGCATTTTCTCTATTTTCTCAAGTGTATTGTAGTGATGGCTTCTTTAGACGAAATAAGACAGGTTGTAGAGAGCGCTGCGGCACGCACTCAGCAGCAAATGGTGTTGTTACGGCAGGAGATGACGGCTGAATTTAAGGCACAAATGGACAGTAGCAGGGCTGAACAATCAGCGGAATTAATAGCACAGAGTGAAACATTTAAGGCACAAATAGACAGTAGCAGGGCTGAACAATCAGCGGAATTAATAGCACAGAGTGAAACATTTAAGGCGCAAATAGACAGTAGTAGGGTTGAACAGTCAGCGGTGATCAAAGCCCAAATTAATGAATCTATTGGCACACAATTAGCGCTTCAAAATGATAGTATTAATACACAATTAGCTCTACAGAATGATAATATTAGTTCTCAATTGACACAACAAAGTGAATCAATAAACTCTCAACTAGACGCGCAAAACAGTCGTAACACTGAGCAACTCGATAATGTAGTGGTTGAAATGAAAGAACATACAAGGAAACAGCTTATACTACTCGCCTTAGATGTAAGTAAGAACAATGAGAAGCAGGTTAAACAGATAAAACAACTTGAGGACCAGTTTAACGCTAAACTTAATAACTTAGACGATACAGTTCTGGCAAAATTGGCACAGATTGAATTGGCATGCACAACTAAAAATAGCGAAATTATAACTGCACAGGACAGGTTACAAAACAGATTTAATAAAGTGGAGAAAATAACCGTAGTTATACAGGAACAGATAAAGGCGGTAGATGAAAACGTGACCGGCCTTATAAAATACATAGACCGTCTCGAAAACCAATCAACAGATCGCTGGAAAAATGCAGAAGTAGACCGGGAGGGATTAAAAGCCACTATTGAAGAAAACAATGTACGCATGGAGGATCGCTTGGAACGGATCGAAGTGAGCCAGGACACTAATAATCTGAAGATAGAAAACGTTAGAAAGGATTGGCAAAAATTATGTAAGGACTCCAAGGAAGAAAGGTTGGCGGTAATTAAGAAGCTGGGGGAGAACCACACACGGATACAGACGTTAGAAGATGAGATAAAAGCAAAATTTAAAGAACAAGGTGACAGGCTGATAAAAGCAGAATTATTTTCTATGGAACATAATGCAGGGTCATTAGGCGGGAAGGGGAGAGATGGAGACAGAGATAGCCCGGGGGCGACTCATTCAACTGGTAGTCAGGTTGACACGGAAAGTCCACTTGCTCGGAACACGGAAGAATTTCGTAATCACATAGGGAGAAGTTCTACACCCCATGACGGTAATCAGCACCCTCAACTTGTACAAATCATCCGTTCTAA
This sequence comes from Meconema thalassinum, assembly GCA_946902985.2. Classification (NCBI taxonomy): domain Eukaryota; kingdom Metazoa; phylum Arthropoda; class Insecta; order Orthoptera; family Tettigoniidae; genus Meconema; species Meconema thalassinum. Next base: position 270,969,503 of record OX336392.1, on the reverse strand, counting down.
TGAATTCAAACCGGCTAAGTTTATGGAAAATTCTGGAGTCACACCCAAGGCGTTCTTGCGGGAAGTCGAACACTATTATAATGATAATGATATAGCTCCCGCCCGGCAACTGCGTATGATGGAAATTTTTTTAACTGGAAATGTTTTAACGTGGTACTTGAGCTTCAAATACACGTTTGAAAGCGTAGATGCATTCAAGCATGCTTTCCTTCGAAAATATTGGTCGTCTTCATATCAACAGGGGTTAAGAATGGAATTGTACTCCAGAAAGTACCAATCTACTCAGCAAACTAAGTATTCAGATTTTTTTTCATCACAGCTCCTTAAGTTTAAAGATCTGGATAATCCTTTAAGTGAGGCCGAGCTAGTCATGACTATCGGACGCCAGCTTCCCGTTAACGTTCAGCAGGTATTGGTCGCAGCTAACGTTTCAGACGCGGTACACGCTGAACAGATCCTGCGCCAGATAGATGAAACCACGTCCCACTTACACAATAGAATTGGAAGACAGGTCGAAATGGTAAATACAACCGAGGTGATTAAGCCGAGCCAGGTAAAAACTAGATCCCAGGCTACCAATACAAATACAAACATTTCAACACCCGTGAGAGGTCAGGATGATGTCGAGAATAGACAGCGCCAACATTACGATAACAACCGTAATAACAACAGACAGTTCCAAGGACAGAATAGATTCCAACAACGAGGATTTCAACAATGGAGGGACAATCGGAGACAAGATGTACCATACAGGAGATGGGGAGATCGGAATGAAAATCACAGATGGCAAGACCGCAGATTTCAGAATCGTGAGGACTCTAGAAGCTACCGAGACGACTGGAACGATAGGCATTCTCAATCGCAGAAATACTTAGAGGAAGTTCATGTAAACGAGGGAAATGAACAAGGACGTTGGAAAAAGGCAATTGACAAGCGGAAGAATCCCGACACATACAATGAGGAAGGCAGAACAAATCAAGGGTTTGAAGCCATGCACATAGAGACGCAGAGATACTTGGATCAGCTGCATGGAGAACAAGCAAATAGCGAAGCCAGCAAGGAAGACGAACAAAGATTAGCGGCACAGGGCATTAGAGAACGCAGCCCGGTGGGGAAGAGAAACACCGGTGCGATCCGAAAAACGGGTCACTACTAGAGGAAAAAGATGGCAAAACGCGGGAGATAGGAAGAGGATGGCAGCATGGAGGAGTAAAAACCGTTCAGCATAGTGAGGAATCTTGGAAGTAATGCAGCGAATTAAATACGTGATCGTCCAACATCATGCAAGTAAACGGGGGGCAAGCAGAAGCCAGCACGACATCGAGGAAGTGATTAGCGTCTGGCCTGTTTACATCTTGAAGCAAGCAGAGTTGACAGGTATGTCGACAGACGAGCAACAGAGAGGGGAATAGTCTTTAAGCAACAAATAGCCCCAGGCGAAGCGCTGGGCAAGTGAGCAGCAGACTGGTACTGTCCTAATGAATGGGCGAGAATGTAAACATTGGAACGAGGAAAACACTTGTCAACTAGCAGAGGCGGACTGACTGAGCACTTTGAAGGGAGGCTAACCCAGTATCTGCACCATGTGACTTAGGGAAGAAAAATCGACTTTATCTCTAAGTTCGATTTTTCCCAACTAAGGGAGTTGTGAACCCTTAATAAGCTACGCATATTAATGATTCTAATTATTCATTTCATTATATTCTGATTTTACTGCCAGAATCATACAGGAAGGCCAGACTGGATTGCGAAATATCAAGCTTATGTGGAGACAGTACGTTTGAACGTGCCCAGTCCTGAAACAAAGGAGTGACGAGATCGGAATGTTTGACAGACACTTTATCAGACAAAGGTGTGTTGGGGTCCTGACTCATTTCAGACCGTAATTTCTTTGTCACCCTAGTGTTACGAGTAAGATAGTTGCTGGATGAGAGAGACGAGAGGAACTTTCAACCAATCATAGGACAGAGGCTTCTGTTCTAAACTGCGATATTGACGTCATGAACTACCAATCAGAGAGGGTCATCAATTTTAGCGCCAAGGGAGCGTCTGACGCCGGCTTGAAGTTGAAAGCGGGAAAGATTGGATTAACGAAATCTATGATCGATTCCAGAGCACGATAGCCCCATTGTGACCTGTATAATTTTTCAAACTGTTTGATACCTGTTGCATGCCAATAGTCGCATTATTATAGAAGTTAGTGATAGATTTCCCTCTCCCTCCGTCCTTTTGCTAATTCACATAAATACTGTCGTCTGAGTGACGAGGTTGTGGATTCTTGGTGACACCGTGAGGTGATCACTTATTCTTTTCCATACCGTGAAGATATACTGTGTTAAATTTATCAGAGATAGGGTCATTATTGAAAACATTATAATAAAGTTGTATGCGCACAGCTGAGTGTGAAATTTGTGTATCGGTAATATTTTAGTAGTCTCCCACGACTACAACTATTAGGGAAAGTCTACATTTAATTTTGCACTAGACAAATGGTGAATAAAGTAACTATTGGCAAAATTTAGATAGAAAATTACGTGTGACTATAAATAACATTTTATTTTTGTTATTTTTATTCAACGTCAAGATGGAACTCCAGACCCAGAGGAAGACATCGAACCAACGTTTCTACGGCTCCATGTGGTCTGAGATGAGCTAAACACTTTGGAGAGAGAATGTCAGGCGATGTTCGATGAGATGACGCAGAAAGAGGAATAAGTACTAAATAATTTAATTATTTGACAAACTGGTTATGGTTTTGTGGGAACATATTATTTTGTGTAAATATTTTATTTTATTTTTGTCTCCGTGTTTTATTGTAGTTGGTTTGTGGTACTGACACACTTTAGTTTAGTTCATGAGCAACGTGGCATGTATTCTATCTTTGTGAAGATTTTTTTTGTTGATGTCAAGTACACGGGGCAAGAGTACTCAAGTGCGCTTCGCTACCGTAAAATGCGCGGCTAAGCGACACAAATTGGGAACCGATATCATAACAGAAGCGAAACTGAATTAACTAGAGTAGATAATAGAATTGGTGGGAAATCTTTTTATTGTATAGATTTTTATTGTTACACAGGCTTGTGTGTTAATTGCCGTTTGTTGCATTTTTGTTAAGTGAGGGATCATATGCCCAATGACTTTATCTGTTGATGAAGTTTCCCTTTTAGTGTCTTGGTACACAAAATCTATGATATTTGATTGGAGTGTCGGCCCGTGGTAGATTTGTGTTGTGTTCTGCCCTAAATGCTTTGTTGAGTCTGCAAATATGTGTTTTATGGGATAGGAGTTTTCGGGAACCTTGGTTCTGTCTGAAGCTATTGTCCAGGATAAGCATTTAATCCTTGCGAGGAAAATGTTGGAATCCCCTTCTACGATGTCTTGCAATTCTTTGGAATTGACAAGAAGTGTGTGAATTTATGTGTCGCGATTAACAGGTGGCGGAACGGGACTGTCTAGTCTCTTGTTATAAATAGCATGACTCAAAGCTTCGACAAGGAGGGCTGGTTTTGAACACTGACGCTAATGAGTGGTAAGTGAAGGTATTTCTACCCGGCGCACTCCATCAGATAAGGAGCAAGCTGTGCTCATTAGTATTCACGGACCTGGCCTCCGTTCTTCATAAATGTTTATTATATATTAAAATAAAGCCTGTTTAATGATAAAAGAATTGTAATCGGTAAATGGGTGCTGTTCGCGTTTTTGATTGATCGAGTCCCAGCGTGTTAGCTTATTCATGCTTTTATTTCATGTAAATATCATCGGATTTTAGGCATCTTATTTCTTGTTTAATTATTGTCATGTTCTTTGACCTCGGGTGGTCTCGATGTTCGGCCACGTTGTTGTCATGTATATGTTGAGCAATTGAGCCATTGGGCAAGCTTCTGTTTTGCTGGGAGTTTCCTGACTCACTGCGATCTCGATGGAGATCAATTAGTTTATAAATTTTAAATGGTTGCATGTGTCAGTAAAATTTTAATTGTTGGTAAGATATTCTTCGAGTGTGTCCCATAAAGCCATAATAATGGTTTGCAGTATGGGGGTTTGCAAGCATATTGGCTGTTCCATCTGTGAGCAAATCTCCATCAAAAGTACTTATTTCTTCTCTAGCGTAGTTATACGCGTGCATACATATTAATCAGACAAGTGGATTTTGATCCACAATTTTATTTCTTTGGAGTGGACCTTTCTAGGCCACTCAGATCTGTGTAAATTATTGTACTGTGGGAGTAAAGTTCAGGGTGGACTTTGTTTATATTATTTTTTTATGTTTTGTTGTTTTTATTCAGTTATTAAATGGTGGTAATTTCTATTTGTTTTTCACTCGTTTCTTGTTTATAGTTTTGCATATGGTCCTTGTAATTGTAAGCAGCCGTCTGGTATTTGAGCTCTAGTGAAAGCATATCCGGACTGAACGCTCCCCGAAGTTTGATTCTCGTTTATACGACGCTGTTATATACAAGGGCACAGTACCAAATTTCGTTCCATTCGGTTTCACCGTGTTCGAATTGATAAGGGGAATCGATTTTCACACAAAGATGGCCGCCATCCGCAAAATATTAGGCTGATGACCTATTAGTTTGGACAAAGGATGCTCCCTCCATAAAGGTATGTTGTTGCTAAATTTGCTAGAGATCGGATGATTAGGCTAATCGTAATTTGATTTAAGCTTTGAAAATTTGTGTGGCCGCCATTACGTTTCCGTCAAGATGGCGGCGATATATAACATGACACTGAGATGCCCTTTGCTAGTGCTACCTCCGTACCAAATTTCGTTCCATTCGGTTCCACCGTGTTCGAATTAATAGGGGGAATCAATTTTGACATAAAGATGGCCGCCATCCGCAAACTATTAGGCTAATGGCCTATTAGATTGGTCAAAGGATGCTCCCTCCATAAAGGTATGTTGTTGCAAAGTTTGGTAGAGATCGGATGGTTATGTTAGTCGTAATTTGACTTAAGCTTTAAACATTTGTGTGGCCGCCATTAAGTTTCTGTAAATATGGCGGCGATATGAATCATGACACGGAGATGCCCTTTACTAGTGCTATCTCTGTACCAAATTTCGTTCCATTCGGTTTCACCGTGTTTGAATTAATAGGGGGAATCGATTTTGACACAAAGATGGCCGCCATCCGCAAATTATTAGGCGAATGACCTATTAGATTGGTCAAAGGATGCTCCCTCTATAAAGGTATGTAGTTGCAAAATTTGGTAGAGATCGGATGATTAGGTTAATCGTAATTTGATTTAAGCTTTGGACATTCGTGTGGCCGCCATTACGTTTCAGTCAAGATGGCGGCAATATAAAACATGACACTGAGGTGCCCTTTGCTAGTGCTACCTCTGTACCAAATTTCGTTCCATTCGGTTCCACCGTGTTCGAATTAATAGGGGGAATCAATTTTGATGATGATGATGATGATAATTGTTGTTTTATGGGGCCTAACATCTAGGCTATCGGCCCCTGATGGTTTGGGTGATCGTGAAGATGAAAAATGAAATGTAAACTTAAAACTAAAACTAACTACCAACCTACAAACTAGAAGAAGAAATGGAAAACTAAAGGAGAATAAGGCAAATAAAGGACAGGAGGAAAAGAAATGCCCTCAACCCTCGAAGAATACGGATTGAGGGACTGGGAAGGAAGGAGAGCCATGAAAGGCAGATAGGAAAGTGAAAGAGGAGAGGGTCCGCCCCGAAGGTAAGGGACAAAAGGGGAAAACGGACCCAGCTCAGGAATCCCTCGGGGTCGCCAACTCCCGAAATCACCAGCCGTAAGCCCCTGAGGGTGTAGCATTATCTAGGGTGCACCAGAAGTGGTGGGGCTACATACACCCGGCCTCCTTGAGGGCCTTGAGCAGAAGGCAGGAAATAACAGGAAAAGAAAAAGAAGGCTGACCCCTCGCAGAAGGAGGGAATCAGAAAAGATGAGACAAGGGCCAATTAAGGCGGGAAAGGAAGAGACTCCCTAGGGAATCAATTTTGACATAAAGATGGCCGCCACCCGCAAACTATTAGGCTAATAACCTATTAGATTGGTCAAAGGATGCTCCGTCCATAAAGGAATGTTGTTGCAAAGTTTGGTAGAGATCGGATGGTTATGTTAGTCGTAATTTAACTTAAGCTTTGAACATTTGTGTGGCCGCCATTACGTTTCTGTCAAGATGGCGGCGATATAAAACATGACACTGAGGTGCCCTTTGCTAGTGCTACCTCTGTACCAAATTTCGTTCATTCGGTTCCACCGTGTTCGAATTAATACGGGGAATCAATTTTGACATAAAGATGGCCGCCATCCGCAAACTATTAGGCTAATAACCTATTAGATTGGTCAAAGGATGCTTCCTCCATAAAGGAATGATGTTGCAAAGTTTGGTAGAGATCGGATGGTTATGTTAGTCGTAATTTAACTTAAGCTTTGAACATTTGTGTGGCCGCCATTACGTTTCCGTCAAGATGGCGGCGATATAAAACATGACACTGGGGTTCCCTTTGCTAGTGCTACCACTGTACCAAATTTCGTTCCATTCGGTTTCACCGTGTTTGAATTAATAGGAGGAATTGATTTTCACACAAAGATGGCCGCCATCCGCAAACTATTAGGCTAATGACCTAGTCCTTTGGTCAAAGGATGCTTCCTCTACAAAGGTATGTTGTTGCAAAATTTGGTAGAGATTGGATTATTAGGTTAATCGTAATTTGTTTTAAGCTTTGAACATTTGGGTGGCCGCCATTACGTTTCCGTCAAGATCGCGGTGATATAAAACATGACACTGAGGTGCCTTTTGTTAGTACTACCTCTGTACCAAATTTCGTTCCATTCGGTTGCACCGTGTTCGAATTAATAGGGGGAATCGATTTTCACACAAAGATGGCCGCCATCCGCAAACTATTGCGCTGATGACCTATTAGTTTGGTCAAAGGATGCTCCCCCCATAAAGGTATGTTGTTGCAAAATTTGGTAGAGATCGGACGATTAGGTTAGTCGTAATTTGATTTATGCTTTGAAAATTTGTGTGGCCGCCATTACGTTTCCGTCAAGATGGCGGCGATATAAAACATGACCCTGAGGTGCCTTTTGCTAGTACTACCTCTGTACCAAATTTTGTTCCATTCGGTTGCACCGTGTTCGAATTAATAGGGGGAATCGATTTTCACACAAATATGGCCGCCATCCGCAAACTATTACGCTGATGGCCTATTGGTTTGGTCAAAGGATGCTCCCCCCATAAAGGTATGTTGTTGCAAAATTTGGTAGAGATCGGATGATTAGATTAGTCGTAATTTGATTTAAGCTTTGAACATTTGTGTGGCCGCCATTACGTTTCCGTCAAGATGGCGGCGATATAAAACATGACACTGAGGTGTCCTTTGCTAGTGCTACCTTTGTACCAAGTTTCGTTCAATTCGCATTCACCGTGTTCGAATTGATAGGGGGGACAGACATTCAGAGTACACACACTCACACACACACAGACACACACACACACACACACACAGACTCACACACACACATACACACACACACACACACAGACTTACACACACACATACACACACACAGACAGACACACTTTTTTCGCCCTGTGTTGATCTCATAAGTCTACTTTCATTTTTTGCAAAAATCGAAAGTCGGCTAAAAAATGAACAGATTTGCAAGGACACCACGTACTCTTGGGCATGCGAATCGTGCACATTAGCTGACATCATTACAGTATACTATGCATTTTCTGTTTGTTGGGATTTTGTTTCTTACATTCTAAACCAGTAATAATTTTCAAATAGTGGTTACTCGTCTGTCATTATCCATTCCTAGTATGCGTACGAAATGTGAGCGTATTTGTTCGGTATACAACTGAGAAATATGTACCGGACATAACTAATACATTCAGCTAATACATTTCAGCTCATAATATACTGATTTTTACATGTTACAAGAATCATTGCTTTACCTTTACCATAAACCCAGAAAATGCATAGTAAAATGATGCCAGCTAATATGCACAATTCGTATGCCCAAGAGTACGTGGTGTCCTTAAGCAAGTGTTAAGGTTAGGTAGCACTAAACGTTTTACTCAACTAAAAGAAATGATCTCGAATTAGTAAGTACAAACGTACATAATCCAGTTGTTTGTCATCAGTTCAGAGATTGATTTTACTATTTAAAAGAAAATCATCAGAATATGTATTTTTGTGGGGTTCGAATCCATTTTTCAGTGTTGCATTAGTAAACAAAAGTTTGGGGCTTTGGTGTATTCTTGGAATACACGGTACGAGAGAATATAATTTTTTAATGCTCTTTGCTTATTCATTCCTTCCTCTTTATCAAACACCAACAGTGATCTTCTATTTTCTCTTTGATGGTCATGTCGCTTATATCTTGTGTGAGTCTGTTCTAGATATATATCTTCCATGACCCACCCAGCGTCATCTAGCAGCGAATCTCTGAAGCTCCTCAATTCTTCCTGGTGCAAGAGGACTTCCTTTTCCATCTGGCCACCAGATCTCGTTACCATCGCCAGCTATTATCTCCATGAGCAAGAGAACTTCATTTACTTTTTCACTCACCATGCTGTGCTAGTATCGCCTGATATCAACTCTTTGAAGACCATTCATCAAGAAGAACATTTATTTTTGATAAGTTGTCTATTCTGATATGTATTCCTTTTGTCTCCTACCCCCACTCCTTCCCTTCCTTGGACCCTCCGCGCTTCGCTGAGCAGGTCTCACTTCTAAGTCGGCAGTTGACTCGGTCAGTCAAGGCTCAACCAGAGCCAGTCTCCTCAAACCAAGAGGCACTCTCTACTCTCTACGCCATGTTGGCACATTAGGTATCCGTCAAAGGGAACTTCACCTTCGACATGCAACCAAGATAAGTACAGCTTTGAGGTTTTAACCTCATCTTCATCAGTTTTATTCTCTACATGCTTTTATTGATTATTTTATAGACAGCGTGAGATTACTTATTTGGGGCGGTAATCATTCTTCGCGGGATTTGCCATGTTGAGCTTTTGTCTGTCTAAGCCAACCTTAACAGAAAGTAGCTTTTCTTAAGCTATTTAAATGAGAAATCTTCTCACCACGTGCGATATTATTTAAAACCCGCTGTCTATAAATCACCAAGCTAGTTCCTCCGCTGGATTAACTTTGGCCCCATTCTTCTATTAAGATCGTTCTGGAACCTTCCAGATCCTGTACTTTATCTACAAGTCTTGCCGTCATGTATTTTTCACTCACTTGTGAGAATACTATTTAAAATTGAAGAATCTCACTTCTGAATTAAAGCTCAATAGCGAATTTTCTTCCACCGTTGGAATGTTCTATGGCGCATTTAATTGTAATTCACAACCTTCTCAAGAAATAGACTCTCGCCTACCTAGTGCAACCAGTTATTTTCATCATTGCAATAACTTTCTTTCCCATAAACTTTCTTGTTTCTACAGTGAACTTTTCATCGATTTAACAGACTATAGTGAAAACTAGTGCTTGTCCAACTTTTCTACCGCGTCGCGATCGTCCGTTTACATTAAATAAGGCCATAAACATTTATCCTCAATCCCAATTGATCTTTCCTAAACATTCTACTAACAAACCATATTAATAAAATTATAAATCTGGATCATTTCCAATAAGGTGTCACTCTAGCGAAGTGCCCTTCCATCTTGCTTGTTTATCATTACTTAATTTCTGTGTAACTACGTGTTTTATACACGGTTCAAACTTACATTGTTTCTACCTTATAATCAGGGAAAACAATTCTTTCAACTCTTGAGTGAGTTATTTCTAGGTCTCACGAAATGGAAACTGCCCCATTTGGCTCGTGATTCCTACTTAAACATAGGAGGTCGAGAACCTTCCTTTTGATTTTCTCTTCAGGTTTCACAGTAAGTGACCTGCCCTTATTTGTATATTAACCAAAAGTAATTCAGCTTAAATATAAGAAGTTGTAGGAACTTCTATCTTATTCGTCATGTTTTTCTTATTGTTATTTTCGAAGTTGTAACTTTTTTAAAAATAGTTACCTGGAAATTTCTTAAAGTACACTCCTTGTACTCAATTTAATGTTTAAACTTTAATCACTTCATTTGTCCTTTTTAAATCTTACAAAGATTTTAGTACATATATAAGGTTTGAAACCTAAAGAATTGTTAATTGCCTGGAGCAAACTTTAAATGTTAGGAGGTCTGCAACCCCAAATTGTTACTAAAAATTGAAACTATATACTTGTCAAATTTATTAGACTCTTTTGCCTTGTTAAATAAATTAAATATTTGTTTTTGGATTTATCATTTCTCTAATACAACGGTTAGGCAAGATCCTGTCTTCCTTGGCTCTCTCTACTCAATGCCATTAAATCTATTGATAGGGCTTTCTCCACTCGTTGCATTTGAGCAAGAACTCTTAGTGGTAATCTCGTCAAAGTTTCTCTTAGCTTTAAAAGCTAATCCTAACTGGCCAGTAAGGCAAGTACAGCTCGCTACGCCAGCTACCTGCTTGTGGAGATCCTCTCCGAAAACTTATGGTTAGTTTTCCAAAAGATAAGTGTTTCTTTTTGTCTAAACATTTAGCCGGCTCCTTGCTGAGTAAAAGCTTAGCCATTTCCAAATGCAACCTTTGGTCCACTTACCAAAATTACTCCCCAAGGTATAATTTTTTATCATTATCCTTCTTGGAAGCACTTGGTCGCTTTTTCAGGAACTCTATAACTTCGAAAACTGGAAATACCAAACCTGATTCAAATTATTGGCATCCTTCGAATTACTTTGCAAAAATGAATTTCTTTGAACAGACATACAATAAATCTGTTACTCTCAGTCTTGCCAGACCAACACCCTTCCCCATAGTAGTCTTATGCCTGCTTGAGAGGGAATATACTAAAACCACTCTCTTGCAAACCGCCCAAGTCCTAGCTGTATTTCCCGTCAGCTTAGACCAAGCCCTTACCCATTTTAGGTATCAGAGAACGGATTTTCAGTGGAAACCGCCTCTAAGTGCATTAAAGGTTAAATTTATAACTTTTGTGTGACTCTCCTCCTATTTTTCTATCCTTTTTCTCCAGTCCGAAACCTATCTTCTTTTCTTAATCATCTTCCCTTGGTGGTTAGGTTATTCCTCAGCCAATAATCTACCCAGGCTTATCAGTCGGTCAACACGAATGTACCCAAAAGAGTTGGGTTATACCCTAATCCTGGAAAGAATTACATGAGATTATTAAATTCACTAGGATGGCCAGTTTCGATCGTCAAGTGATCATCATAAGATTCATTACACTTAGGCTGTAAAATCTAAAGTGATGGGTTCGATTCTCCAGCCATTCTGGAGGTGGTGTTCTGTGGTTTTCCACTTCTACTCTAGGCAAATGCCGGGATGGTTCCTAACTTAAGGCCATGGCGACGTCCCTATCCGATCCTCATCTGAATTGCAAAATCTCACTCTGGCACAGACACCACAAAAACACAGGTTATCAGACAAATTCTACCCACACCCAAGTACATGGGGCTGAATGACCGTGATTTCAGGAGGTGATATCCGTAATAGTTTCATATATACAGAATGCCGGTGAAATATTTCGCACAGCCACCATTTTGGATTAGTGAGACGTAATAAAATTTGAAGAGCACGGCCGGGGTCAAACAAAATAGTACTATGACCTTACCGAGTTTCATTGAAATCGCTCCAGCCATTTATATTTTATTAGGGACACACACACACACACACACACACACACACACACACGCGGACAAAAGGTGGTCACATAAGCCTATTTTGGCCTATTTTCATTTATGAAAAAAAAGAGGCATATGAGATCACCTTTTGTCCATGTGTGTGTGTGAGTGTGCGTATTTGTGTGATTAGTGTGTGTGTGTGTGTGTGTGTGTGTGCCCCTAATAACTTCTAAACGGCTGGAGTGATTTAAATGAAACTCGGGAAGTTCATAGCACTATTCCGGACGACCCCGACCGTATCCTTCAAATTTTGTTACGTCTCACCAATCCAACATGGCGGCTGTGCGAAATATTTCACCAGCATTCAATATCTCCGAAACTTTTACCGATATCACCCTGGATGTTTGTACGGTGATAGAGGAAAATACTAGAACTTCACCTGTGTGAACTTTGAAAACCTGGTAACTACAAAACCAACATGGCAGCCAAGCGTAGTTGACATTTAAATGGACGTTTCTCGTGATTTAAGTAACCAAACGCAATAAAACTTGGTACAGTATATGTTTATACACATTGTAATGCACCGACATCTAACTTCGTTCAATTGTTTACATAACCTCAAGATGGCGGCTGTGCGAAATATTTCACCGGCATTCTTTATCTCGGAAACTATTACCGGTATCTCCTGAAATTTTGTACGGAAATAAAGAGCACTACCGGAAGGTCATCTATGAGACTTCCAAAAACCGGTTAACTACTAAACGAACATGGCGGCCAAGAGAAGTTGAAAGTTTTAAATAGACTTTTCTCGCGACTTAATGATCCAAACGCAATGAAACTTGGTACAGGAAATGTTTATACACATTGTAATGCACTGGTATCTAATTTAGTTCAATTGCTTACATACCTCAAGATGGCGGTTGTGCGAATTTTAAAATTAAGTTTATACTTCTTGTGTCGAAATCATGCGATCGAAGTGAATGTTTGAATAATGAACCTACGCAATAATTTTCCTTAAATGGTACATGACTCTATAGCCTATACATATAACAATCCAACATGGCGACGATCCGAAATATTTAGACGGTACTCAATATCCACGAATCTATTACAGCAATCAAACTGTTTTTTTTTTTTTTTTTAATGTTCATAGGGACTATGAACCTAAGTTCACCTATAGGGCTTTCAATAACCTGGTGCTCACAAATCCAACATGGCGGCGATGCGAAGTATAAATATTCACATGGACGTTTCTCACAACTTAACCATCCGAGTGCAGTGAAACTTAGTGCAGTAAATTAAATACAAATGTTAATCCACTGGCATCTAATTTAATTCAATTGTTTCCATAACCACAAGATGGCAGCTGTGCGAAATTTAAAAATCTCATTTTTACTTCATGTGTCCCTAATCATGCGATTGAAGTTTGAATACTACACGTGCCCAATAATCTCCATGTAACGGTACACAACTCTAAGACCTAAATATATATAAAATCCAACATGGCGACCATCCGAAATATTTAGTCGGTTCTCAATATCTACGAATCTATTGCAGCAAACAATCTGAAATTTTGTATGTTGATAGTGGTAATTAACATAAATAAGATATATGAAAAAAGGTTTAGTTCCTCACGGAACTACTTGCTTCATTAATGTAAATAGGCTAAAAAAATCACATATGACTAACAAATCTTGGCAAGTTGTACAAGTTTTTAATAACAGCAGTAGTAATAATGCCGATAGCTGCCTAAGGACCCTTACTGTCTGGAAAAATTAAGGCAATATTATAACAGAAGACTGGAAATAGGCCAATTATAAACTGAGGCACGCCATCACGCGATTTGCTGTGCATGGCTTCTAATACAAGTTATGCATCATCAAAAGGTTTCATCACCCAAATGAGAAATATATATTTGAACCGTGCAAGGAACACAACTAATTATGCATCACCATAAGATTTCATTGCCCAAATGACAGGGGCGTATATAAGTTACAATGTTTTTCGGGTGGGGGCTAACTCTCGAGGAAAATTGTGAGTATCAGAAATATCAAGCAATTTTTATATAAGACTTAATTTTAAAATTCTAAGATTATATAGCCTACAATTAGTGGCCATACGAAAAAAATAGTTGTAAAATTCAACACAACACAAAATTAAATTGTATACTTAATGAATTTTCTATTAGACTATGGCCTCAGGGGTATGCATGGCAAATATCTAAACATTTGTCAATTTATTAAGCAGAAAGTCAAACAGTTTTTTTTTTACAAATTATAATTTATTTCTCAAAAGTACCGTACTGTGGAATTCTCAGTTTTGCCTCACAAGGCTGAGTGTACCCCGTTCCAGTCCTCAGGCCAGAATTAAAATTTCTTGGCAGAGCCGGGAATTGAATCCAGACCTCCGAGGTGGCAGCCAAGAATGCTAGCTACTACACCTAGAAGTAGTCTAATTTCAATCTTAATATTGTTTATGACTTAGCCATATTTACAAATATTTTATGTTTTTTTTTTTTTAAGGGGGGGGGGGGGGGTTGGAGCCCCCACAGCTCCCCCTTATATACGCCCCTGCTAAATGAGGAATGTACAGTATATGCGAACTGTGCAAGGAACATTGTCCCCGATATGTGTAAAAAGAGAAAAATATCATTAATGAAACTGTGCAGTGAATAACGTAATAGTACAGCGAGCCTATAATGGCAATAATTAAGACACGAGTATGTTTATAAAACGAGTGTATGCGAGTTGTATAATTTCCATACGAGTGTCTTAATTACTATTACAGGCGAGTTGCATACAACTGTTTATGATCGTCGATAATTATTATAACTATTTCTTGTTCAAACATAAATATTCATAAATATCTTTCGAGATTTCGCCAGTTTTATGTACTGAACAGAGCGCATGGGACGCATAGAATACCTTGTATTTGACCATGGCCCCCTCGATTGCCCCACAATGACACTAGGTCAGGCAGTGAAATTTAAATTAGAAGGTCTTGGAACTAAGCTCAGGTGCGTTGCTATCCTCACCTGATTGGTCAAACAACTGCTTCTTGAGCTCTGATTGGTGGGAGAAACTCTTTAATAATGAAAAATAGTGTTATAATGAGCCTCATTAAATAGTACAGTTTTCTGACATATAATAGTCAGGGTCGAACATAAATGTATTTCCTGCATATACGCGTCACCCCAATATCTGCAAGCTACAAATGGCTGGGCAGCTGTCACTTGATAGGCCTAGGGCCTTCATAGGCTGTAGAGCCGCGATGTTGGGTTGTATATTAGCTGCAATAAATATCTCATTCATAATAACTGCTGTAACTAAATTAGTGTTTATATTGTAAATACCATCACCCGCGTACTAGACATACAGTAGATTTAACGGCCTAGGTGTATAGGATCTGATGATGATCACTTGGTGATTGTAACTAGTTGAAAATGAAAATCCACAGCCTGATTCCAATCCACCGACCGGGTCAGGAATGGAATGAATGAAGCCCCCATCTAGCGGCGAGGATATGAACTGTGCCGGCTGCCGAGGCCTTACGCACTCCTCTGGGGCAATGATTAAATGAATGACAGATGAAATGAAATGATAGTGGAGAATGTTGCTGGAATGAAATTTTGACAGAGAAAACCGGAGTACCCGGAGAAAAACCTGTCTGCCTCCGTTTTGTCCAGCACAGATCTCGCATGGAGTGACCAGGATTTGAACCACGGACCCAGCGGCGAGAGGCCGGCGTGCTGCCGCCTAAGCCACGGAGGCTTCTCGGTGATTGTAACTAGTTATCCAAGTGAATTTATTAATGTTTTTTCAGCTTTAGGGAGACATCCATTACAATTGGGTGCAACCATGTTGACCGACTGAAAAGCATTAAATTTTGATTAAATGTTCCTTTGTTATTTAATCATCTTTTTTTTATCAAGCAGAGGGGGAAGAGGGTGCACCATGTTGAATCTCGCTCACGAGCGAATGCCCTAAAATACAGGTATAATAAGTTTTAGAGAATACATTGTAAGTATTGACAGTGGCCTACTGTATGTGTTGGCGTGTTTGACTTGGTGGAAGGTCGCATACGGCAGGCAGACAGACATTACTGCGTTGATTTGAGTGACCTTGCGCTGTGACGTCATGCTCATGTTGGCACGCATTATTGCATGTCCTGGCTGTGAGAAACGAGAGGGGAGCATATTTATCGGCTATTTTCACTCATTAGACTGTCTATACCATATAAAATTTGTTCAGGGCCACATGCTCCATATGTCATTCACAGCACTGCTTGCCGATTCAATTACATGCACCACACAGGATAGCCATGCGCGTTAAATCGTTCATCACGATCGCGATGGGAAGCAACAGCAGTAGGTCTGGAGATCGGAGGTTTGAATCCCGGCAATGACACAGGTTATCAGACAAATTCAACACAATCAAGGGGTTGATGAGCATGAAGTTCCAAGCCCTAACTCATATTAACATAATAACAGGTCACAGTTTTTATACCGGGTGAGTTAGCCGTGGTCGTTACGGCATGACTGCCGGCAGTCGCTCACATCCAGGAGGCGAGGAGGTTCGAATCCCCCCGCCGGCAACCTTGAAGATGGTCTTCTGTGGTTTCCCATCTTCTTTCCAGGCAAATGCCGGTGTTGGTCCCTAACTATAGGCCACAGCCGCTACCTTCCAACTCCTCGTCCTTACATTCGAACTTTTCTCCCCAACGGTACTTGTAGCTCACCCATTGGGTATCCGTCTCGAAGCAGCTACAAAACTGGCGAGCCGAACATGTCCTCGAACACTCCCGGCATAAAAGCCCTACGCTAAAAAAAAAAAAACTTTTTATTAGTTTGCCACGGTGGGTGAGTGGTTAACGTGTCGGTCTACTAACCCCTCAAGCTTGCAGGTTCGCTCTTGGCCATGGTAAGTGATTTTTGAAAGGCGGCAAAAATTACGACACGCATGACATACGATGTTGGCATGTCAAAGAACCCATTTGAATTCAGTAGGCCGTGTTCATAATGGCAAAATTAATCTCGGGAATTTCCGCCCACACAAAGTTCCTCATTTCTCTACTAGAAAGCGCTAGTGTTCAAGAAGCTTAAATATCTAACCTCCTTGACTTTCATAGTGCTTCAAGGAACAACGGAATTCGACATGCAAGCTACCCTCTGGGTATCAAATAACAAAGCTTGCACCCGGCACTTGAAGCCATACAATATTATTATGAATACTGTTTTTATTTGCACCAATAACATAGGCCTGCGATGAAAAATATAACAGGGAAGTTATATCTAAACTTGATGTAATTTTCGGTGCTGATTCCAAGACAGTAATTTGATAGGACTATCACGTCGTTTTTTCTTGTAAAATCCAATTGTTCTTGGACTTTTATGAACATTTACCTGAAATTAAACATAATAGAAGAACGTCAAGAAGAAGTGTCAAAGGAAAAAGACTACGTATTTAAATAGACACTTTATTTGATTTGTTTTTGTTTGGTTTTGGCTCAGTTTAAAATTTGTTTCGAACGTTCTTGTAAACATACATATAAACAAACATACTCGGACACCAAGAGCCCACTGATGAGCTTAACTTAGTATTTCTAGGTGAAACCCCGCACAAGACACGGCATGAACCTAGAAGAATTGCTGAGTTTTAATACATAATATTTCATCCTCTTGGTCAATCGTCTCGTTTGTTTATAATGGGGGCCGATAACCTAGATGTTAGGCCCCTTAAAACAACAATTATCATCATCATCATCATGTTAATAATAAACTATTTATTACCTTAAGTTAATATTTAGTACATTGAAACCGTACCGGTTTCGGTCTTATTGTGACCTTCTTGAGCGTGGTATTAGATAAGTAACTGTGCAGTTACATGCAACTTAATACATATTTTGTCATATTATTATTATTATTATTAGCGTATGGCAATGAAATTATATACATAATATATACAATATATACACAATAACAAAAAACAATGATTCACGTCAGGCAATAGAGTTATCCATTAAAGCTGAATGTCCAACTTTTGAACCCACTGCAGTGCCTCCGCTGTTGGTGATACAAAGTCTTCCAATCTACCTGGATAAGCCCGTAGTTGACACTCGCTTAAAATGTGGGGAATGGTCTGGCGAGGGGCTCCACAATCACATTCTGGAGAAGGTACAAAGTTCCACTTATAGAGGGAATCCCTGCACCTTCCATGACCTGTCCTGATCCTGTTCAGTCTGGACCAAGTTGCACGCGGTAGTTGGAATCCGTTAGCAATTTTTTCACCTCTGAAGATGTTATGTAGGGGCAAGTCAGTGGAGTTATTCCAGCGGCCTTTCCATTCCTCCAAAGCATCGAAGTTGGTGGATGTCTTCAGAGCTGCATCACAAAGAGGTGGATGTCGTGATTTCAATCTTTGGAGACTAAGAGTTGGTATGTCGCCTAGAACAGGTAGCAGAGGATTCTTGCAGATCTTGTTGTACTCTCGAACAAGAGCACGGGATCTTCGTAAGTCAGGTGGCGTTATACCAGACAATAGTGGGAGCCAGTAGACTGGAGTTGGTCTGATGGTGCCAGATATAAGACGCATGCTGGTATTCAATTGTGGGTCAATATACTTCGTATACGGGCTATTAAGCCACACTGGAGCACAATAGTCGGCAGTAGAGAAAACCAGTGCTAAGGCTGAAGAGCGCAGGATGTTCGCAGCAGATCCCCAGGTAGTACCAGTTAGCTTCTGAATAATATTGTTTCGGGTTTTCAGTTTCTTCGACAAGTTCAAAAGATGTTGCTTGAAGGATAAAGTCCGATCCAAGGTAACACCAAGATATTTCGGAAACCTATTGTGATTAAGATGATGATGATGATAATTGTTGTTTTAAGGGGCCTAACATAGAGGTTATCGGCCCCTGATGAAATGAAATGGCGTGAAATGAAAGGATGAAGATAAAAAACAGCTCACTGCTATGGATGAAACGAAAATGGTATAGATAAAATAGACAGTGAGCCCCAACAACTATGCCTTATGTAGCAGGGAAAATACTTACAAAAAGGAACTCAGATTGAAACTACTCACCAAATGGAGAGAGGTAAGACGTACATAAGAGAATTTCGAACGAAAATACTCAAAAAAGGAATAGATTGAAAAATACGCACAAAATGTAGGTTAAGTCCAAAATACGTACAAAATGCAACGTACAATCGAAACATCTACAAAATGCAAGTGAAATCAAAATACTTACAAAATGCAAATGAGATTGAAAATACGCACAAAATGTAATGGATATTCAAAATACCCACAAAATTGCAACTGGGACTTAACTACTTGAACAAAGTGGGGTAGGTTGAAAATACAAAATGCAATTGAAATGCTTACAAAATGTATGGTAGATTCAAACTTCTCATTTGGATGGACAATACTTACAAAATGCAATTTAGATTGAAAATAATTACAAAATGTAATTGAGATTCAAAATACCCACAAAATTGCAATTGAGACTTAACTACTTGAACAAAGCGGAGTAGGTTGAAAATACAAAAAGCAATTGAAATTCAAAAAACTCACAAAAGCCCCGGCCCGGATATTGAAAGACTTACTAAAAAGCAATTTAGATTGTCAATCCTTACAAAATGCAATTGAGTTTGAAAAACGCTCACAAAATGCAATCTAGATTGAAAAGGCTTACAAAATGCAACGTAGATTAAAAATACCTACAAAAAAACGCTAAAAGGGAACTTAGATACACGGGGAACCAAGTAACAAAAACAGTGCGGGAATCTGAAGGAGAAAAGGAAATATTAGGGAAAGAGGAGAGGTTTGGAGAGGAGAGGGGAGAGGAGAGAGGAGAGGGTCCGCCCCAAAGGGAAGGGACAAAAGGGGGAAAACGGACCCAGCTCAGGAATCCCTCGGGGTCGCCAACTCCCGAACTCACCAGCCGTGAGCCCCTGAGGGTGTAGCATTATCTAGGGTGCACCAGAAGTGGTGGGGCTACATACACCCTGCCTCCTTAAGGGCCTTCAGCACAAGGCAGGAGGTGAAAGGAAAAGAAAAAGAAGGCTGACCCCTCACAGAAGGAGGGTGTCAGGAAAGATGAGACAAGGGCCAATTAAGGCGGGAAAGGTAGAGACTCCCTAGGCCTCGGATACCCTAATACCATCGGGGTCGTTTGTGATTAAGTACTCTATTGGAAAAGGTAATATTTAGTTTGAAGTTAGCAAGCCGGTTACTCAAATGGAAGCAAGAGACCTCCGTCTTGGCTGCACTGGGTCTGAGTCTCCAGTTCCTGAAATATTCTGTCAGGGTGGATAAGTCCTTAATCAAAATGTCTTCAGTTTTCTCAATGATCTTGTGTTGTGTGGCCAGGGTCAAGTCATCAGCATAGCAGAACTTTCTGGATATTGTTTCTGGAAGATCAGAGATGTATAGATTAAACAGTAGTGGCGACAAAACTGATCTCTGGGGCAAACCATTATGCAGTTTTCTCACTGAGCTTTTCTTTTCACCTAAACAGACCTGAAATTTTCTGTCTCTGAGCATGTTGTTGATGAGCTGTGCAATTGTTCTGCAGGGTATAGCTCTGAGTAATTTATAAATCAATCCTTCCTTCCATACGGTATCAAAGGCAGCAGTGAGATCCACAAAGACAGCAGATGTTTTAAGCTTTTGCTGTAATCCGGCCTCAATGTAAGAGGTTAATGAAAGTACTTGATCACAGCAGTTTCGGTTAGGTCTGAAGCCTGCCTGATCCACAGTAATGAGTTGTAAAATGGTTCACCCAATTCTGTTGTAGATAAGCCTTTCAAAGAGTTTGTAGCAACAGCTAAGGAGGGCTATGGATCTGTAACTTTCAGGTATATTTGCAGGTTTTCCAGGCTTCAATATGGAAATGATTTTAGCTTTCTTGAAGTCGGGTGGGATTTGTCCAGTCTGGAAAATATCTGTGAAGAACTGTGCCATCCATCTCTTTGCATTGTTTCCCATATGTATGAGGAATTCTGGATGAATTCCATCGAAACCAGGTGCCTTGCCAGGTTTTAGTTCTTTGAGGGCCTCTTGAACATCAAAGGCTGTAAAGGGACGTGAATAGCTAGACATGCGAGGTGTTGATGATTTCAGAGCACGAAGAGGATACTATAAATATTTTTGTTCCAATAGGTCACAGAGTAAAATTTCTAAAAAAACCAGATCTGTTACAATAATCCCTATATCCCTATATATATTATAATTGTGAAAGTCTGTGTGTGTGTTAGTTTGTTACCTCTTGACACTAAAACGGCTGGACGGATTTGGATGAAATTTGAAATGGAGACAGCTTATACCCTGGGATAACATATAGGATGCCTTTCACCCAGAAATAAATCATTGTTCCCGTGGAACGAGCAACATAACAGAAAAGTCACTAAAAATACTCAACTGGGACAAAATATCGAAGTTGTCGCATAAAGAGCGGACACAGCTCATTTTACGCCCCTCGATGCGAGAAACAATACTCGGTAGGTCCCTACGGGACACCGAAAACCACTTTTTAAGGCCCTAAAACCAATATTTTCAAAGATATTCGCAGAAAACTATCTTCGCTCTGATAAACTGAACTAATGGAAAGTCCGTTTCCATGGCAACACTACCTCAAGGTATGACATCCGATTTTATATAAATCCCTGTAGGAGGCAATGCCAATCCATTTGTTATCTTTTTCAAGATATATATAAACACAATAAGAACAGGGTAGCGCGCCGGCCTCTCAACTGGGGGCCCTGGGTTCGATTCCCGGCTCCGTCAGAGATTTTTGACACTGACGTGAGGTTTGCAACGGTGTGCATTCAGATTCGTGAGGACAATTGAGTAGCTGTCTGATAGTGAGGCAGCGCCCCGGTCACGAAGAACAACATTAACGGCCGAGGGATACGATGCACTGACCACGCGTCACCACAATATCTGAAGGCCAAATGACTGGGAAGCGGTCGCATTATAGGCCTAAGCCCTTCATGGGCTGTAGTGCCAGGGGTAAACAAATTAGAGGAAGCGCCTTCTAATACCGCCTTTAAGTTTTAAACACTACAGTAGCGGCTACTAAATAAAGGTAGCGATCAAGCTACGTTCAATTTCATAAACACTGGGCTCACAAATCCCGTATATTTCAGTACAAATATCAGTCTGGTCGTTATGTCAGTAGCAACGAAGCTCTGTGGCGGCTATTGCCGTTTCCGTAACACTAAAGGCATCCCGCCGTCTCATAGTCGGTGGCGTAGTCGGTAGCATGCTGAACTGCTGTGCCCAAGATAGCGGGTTCAAACCCGGCCGAAGTCGTCGGATTTTTTTAAGAGCGTTGAAAATCCTTCAGTATGCCTTCCATCGGAGGGGAAGTAAAGCCGGCGGTCCCATGTCATAGATTTATGGCATGTAAAAGATCCTTTCACAGACTAAACTTGTGTAAAGCAAAATTGTTAGGTTAGATTTCGTCAGAACGCTCTATCAAAGTTCCAACGTTCACCACTACGTATCATTGATATCTTGTGGCGAAAGTTGGAACTACTTGAAATTGAACGGAACTTGTAGCTCACCCTTTAGGGTGTCCGCTGGAAGCAGCTACAGACTCAGGCGAGCCGAACATGTCTTCGGACACTCCCGGCACTAAAAACCATACGATAAATAAATAGTCAATGTGCACTTATAAAATTGTGAACTACCTTTTGCAAAATTTACACAAGACGTGATTTTGAAAGCACTCTTCTGTATGTTGAGGTACAGATATATACCACATGGAAAGATACAATAAAATGTTGGCAAATCTGAGTTTAAGGAACTGCTGTTCAGAATAGGCATTGTGTTAAATCTGCAGAAGCTTTCGGTACAGGTTATGCATCCCATGTTCGTAACATAGAATGTTTTCCTTTGACAATGCATCTACACCATGTGCGAGGGCAACGCATTTCAAAGATCTCTAAAAACACAGTAATCAGGAAATTGGAGAAAATGTATAGTGGGAGAGAAGATTCAAGGAGAAATCACTTCGACTCTGTGATTTGCTGATGACATCGTCATCTTGGCCAATACGCCAGAGAATTTGAATGAGTTTTTGAATGGTATGAAATCCGTCTTGAGGAAAGAATTCATGATGAAAATCAATAATTGTAAAACAAAAAAATTGGAATGCAGCCGAAAAAGATCAAAAACCTCTATGGACATCAAATTGGCAGGTGAAACGCTACGGGCAGTAGGAGACGTCTGTTACTTTGGAAGCAAAATAACCAGTGAAGGACGAAGCAAAGAGGATATCAAAAGTAGGTTGGCTCAGGCAAGGACAGCATTTCTACAGAAAAGGAATCGTTTGACATAGAATTGAAGCGATTGAAACGCGGTGTTACAGAAGAATGATGAAGATAGATGGGTAGATAGGGTAACAAATGAAGCGGTATTAAGACGAGTGGGAGAGGAGAGATGTTTCTGGCGATTGCTTATGCAGAGAAGAGATAGGTTGGTACGACACATATTAAGACACCCAGGAATAGCAAGCTTAGTTATGGATGGGAGGGTCGAGCCCAAGAACTGTAGGGGTAGACCAAGGTTAAACAGATTGCCTCGGATGTAGGATGAAGTAGCTATGTAGAGATGAAACGATTAACTCAGGAGAGGGAGGCATGGAGGTCTGTATCAAACCAGTCAAAAGACTGAAGACTCAAACAAACAACAACAACAATCAGGAATTTTAATTACCCACAGAGGCATCTGGAGAATTTCAATCCCAGGGATGTAACACTGGAAGAGACTGCATAATGTGCTCCAGCGGCCAAGGTGAGAGATATTTCACTATGGGTCTATTAATAGCGACATGTTGTCGTTCAAACCATCAATAATTATGGCAAAATTACATTGTGAATAGCTTAAGGAAAAATACTTTTAAATCCCCATATTCCGATAGATTTGCCATTCCAGTGTGCAAGAGTGCAGTTCCCTTTTCCAACAATATTAGCAATTTCCATTAACAAAGCGCAATGACACACTTAACAGCAGCAGGTGTACATTTAGACAAAACCATTTCTTCCCATGAACAACTGTATGTGGCCTGCTCACGAGTATCCGGACAACATAATTGTTATGTCTCAGCAGAAGATGGCAAAACCAAAAAGTAATTTTCAAATGTGTTCACATAAGGTAACATCATACCCTGTGGACTTTCTCAACTATATGAAAGTCCCACTTTGCTGCTCATATCAATACACTGTATGTATTAGAATTTTCAGAATTAGAATGGACCCACCTGTAGCCGCGATTGATGTGATAGAATAGACCAATTTTCAGCAATAATGCATCGTCCCAATTGTCTTTATCGCGAGCGAAGCCGCGGGTACCTGCTAGTTTGTTAATAAAGCATAAAAAAGTCTTGATAAATCAGCGTTGATTTGAAGAGATGTGTATGTGAAAATATATATGCTGAATAAGTTAGGTTATAAATTATGGTTGCTGTGTATATGCCAGGTAGAGAGATATTGTAGAAAAAACTTTCGAAAATATGTTATTATGAAATGGTAAGAAATGTTTTGGTTATGTAGTTGCCAAGAAACTCAATAACGTGGTCGAAATGGATTGCCTTTTTTAGCCTATTTTCAATTTTGAAAAAAAAAAATAGGCTTATGAGATCACCTTTTGTCCGTGTGTGTGTGCGTATGTGTGTGTGTGAGAGAGGTGTGTGTGTCCCCCTAATAACTCCTAAACGGCTGGAGAGATTTCAATGAACCTCGATAAGATCATAGCATTATTCCGGAAGACCCCGACCGTGCCCTTCAAATTTTGTTACGTCTCACCAATCCAACATGGCGGCTGTGCGAAATATTTCACCAGCATTCAATATCTCCTAAACTATTCCCGATATCACCCTGGAATTTTTTACGGTGTTAAAGGGAACTAATAGAAGTTCACCTATGTGACTTTTGAAAAACTCGTAACTACAAAACCAACATGGCGGCCACGCGAATTTGCGACTTTTAGATAGACGTTTCTCGCGATTTAACCAACCAACCGCAATAAAACTTGGTACAGTATATGTTTATACACATTGTAATGCAGCGACATCTAACTTGGTTCAATTTTTTACATAACCACAAGATGGCGGATGTCCGAAATATTTCACCGGCATTCTATATCACTGAAACTATTAGCGGTATTACCCTTAAATTCTGTACGGAGATAAAATGCACTACTGGAAGTTCATCTATAAGACTTTCAAAAACCGGTTAACTACAAAACGAACATGGTGGCCAAGCGAATTTGAAAATTTTAAATAGACCTTTCTCGCGATTTAATGTTCCAACCACAATGAAATCTGGTACAGGAAATGTTTATACACATTGTAATACACTGGTATCTAATTTAGTTCAATTGTTTACATAACCTCAAGATGGCGGCTTTGCGAATTTTAAAATTAAGTTTTTATTTCTTGTGTCGTAATCATGCGATCGATGTGAACGTTTGAATAATGAACCTACGCAATAATTTTCCTTTAATGGTACAAGACTCTATGGCCTATACATTTAACAATCCAACATGGCGAACATCCGAAATATTTAGACGGCTCTGAATATCTACGAATCTATTATAGCAATCAAACGGATTTTTTAATGTTCATAGGGGCTATGAACTTAAGTTCACCTACAGGACTTTAAATAACCTGGTGATCACAAATCCAACATGGCGGCGACGCGAAGTATAAATATTCACATGGACGTTTCTCGCAATTTTACCATCCGAGTTGAGTGAAACTTGGTACAGTAAATCCTTATACGAATGTTAATCCACTGGCATCAAATTTATTATAATTGTTTCCATAACCACAAGATGGCAGCTGTGCGAAATTTTAAAATCTCCTTGTTACTTCTTGTGTCCTAATCATGCGATTGAAGTTTGAATGCTACACGTACACAATAATCTTCATGTAACAGTACATAACTCTAGGACCTACATATAAAATATAAAATCCAACATGGCGACCATCCGAAATATTTTGTCGGTTCTCAATATCTACGAATCTATTACAGAAATCAGTGAAATTTTGTATGTAGATAGAGGCAATTAACATAAGTAGGATATATGAACATATGCTGTTTAGTTCTTCACGGAACTACTTGTTTTCTATCGATTTTAGCAAATATATTGTAATTAGGATTAACATAATATAACTCAATAAAATTGCTAATCATATTAATTCTATAGCAAAATAAGATGTTTTGATTTTTGCCTACTTTTCACATTTTGCAAAAATGATAATAAAGTAGTCTCCTGAGATGACCCGGGCAGATGTGTTTGTCTGTCTGTCCTTTTGTATGTGTATGTCGTCGACGTCCTCCCCACTCAATTCTTAAACGGCCGGAGATATCGAAACCAAATTTGGAATGTGTAAAGATCTATACCTGAATATCTCACACCTGAATATCTCACGGCCATATTTGAAAATGATGTCAGTGCTACCAACTGCTGAAAAATCACAATTGAATTTGAGCTCTATGTTGGATATCTAGGACGCTGTGCATGCGAACTCTTCCAAAATTGGCCCCACACATAGATAATAACATTACAGATTAATTTTCAGGAGTCCATGAATCACAGTATCGCCAACATGATTCTAAGCCTGCTGATAGGTCCAATTTTCATAAGCATGTAACTTCTATACTATCAATTGGATCTCAACAAGAATTGGCACAATGATAGATCATAATACATCAGATTAATTCTTAGCAACATATACATAGTATTGTTGCCAACATTATTTTACGCGCGCTGATAGATCCAATGTCTAACTGCATGTAACGCCCATTCTATCCATTGGACTTCAACCAAATTTTGTATGTGCAATCTGTATCTTAAGAGATGGAACTAGTCACCAGGGCTGCCAACTGTATTGCTCTATTATAATAACCCCTGGAACTACAGCCCATGAAGGGCCTAGGCCTACCAAGCGACTGCTGCCCAGACTTTTGGCCTACAGATACTGGGGTGATGCATGGTCATTGCCTCGTGTCCCCTCGGCCGTTAATCTTGGTTTTCGTGACCGGGGTGCTGCTTTACTGTCAGAGAGTTACTCAGTTGTCCTCATGAGGCTGAGTGTACTCAGTTCCAGCCCTCATGTCAGTTTCTAAAATCCGTGATGGAGCCGGGAATCGAACCAGGGGCTTCCGGGTGAGAGGCAGGTGCGCTACCCCAACACCACGAGCTCAGCATTGTGTTCTATTAGGCTACACTATTTCAGGTATATTTCAAACTAATTAATAAATGTCAATATTAAGAGATTGTTCTACTTGAACATAAGCCTTCGTGGCTTAGGCAGCAGCACGCCGGCCTCTCACCGCTGGGTCCGTGGTTCAAATCCCGGTCACTCCATGTGAGATCTGTGCTGGACAGAACGGAGGCAGACAGGTTTTTCTCCGGGTACTCCGGTTTTCCCTGTCAAAATTTCATTCCAGCAACACTCTCCACTATCATTTCATTTCATCTGTCATTCATTTAATCATTGCCCCACAGGAGTGCGTCAGGCCTCGGCAGCCGGCACAGTTCATATCCTCGCCGCTAGATGGGGGCTTCATTCATTCCATTCCTGACCCGGTCGGAGACTGGAAGCAGGCTGTGGATTTTCATTTTCATTATTAATTTAATTTCGTAATTATTCTAGATAGGTCTATATAGATTAATCATTGCCATGAATCTTAAATTTAAAAAAGAAGGCCCTTTAGTTCGTCACGGAATTAGTTGTTATTTATATTAGGGGCTTGGGATATCTTGGTCATTAGTCTCGTGTAGATGGTGTGTGTGTGTGTGGAATATTCCTGGGAACCTGTGTTTCTGTGGTGTCTGTAGTAGTGTTTGTAGCTGTATTTTTTCAAGGTCGGGGATGTTTGTAATAAGGTACTATCCGGACAATAGCCTGGAACAATGGCTTCAAACACCATAACCTGTTCTTTCATTAACTGCCTCTCTTTACTCTGTGAACCTTTGAATGACGGGTAATGTAAACTAATGAAGATTGTATTCCCCTGCTGCTGTTGAGGAGGAGACATCTTCAATAAACTGCTGTATTTTATTACAAGCTACAGTAGGACGATAATTATGGGGAAGGTAGGAGCAGATGGCGAATAAATTAACAACAGATGCATTAACAATCTAATGTATGTGAGCTGATAAGTATTGATTACAGAAAATATTAATGACCTATGCAGATTCTTCTATCATTGACATTCTCCCGGCCAATGTTTAATATCTCTTCTGACCCCGCAGTACAACCGTGTTCAAAGAATTACGCGCTATGGCTGAACAATATCACATACACATCAAAGAAAGTTTTGCATAACACTTGCTTGCCATGATGCAGAGGATTTGTGGGATTTTGGGCTAGGTTAGTACAATAGAGAGGGTATTCTGACAAATCCTGCACACTTGATTCATGTGTGAAAAGAAGATTACAAGCAGGAAGACATTTGCTGAGAAACAGGGACTGATATGTGTTGTAATCTTGCAACCCTGTGACGTTTCAATAAGAAACATGGCCACCACAGCGACCAGCAGGGCTCTTACTCGCCGTGGCATACCACAGATCAAATTGTCGAGGTCCTCTTGAGGCAGGCGATCCCACTCTTCGACGGTGGCCTCCATGATCTCTTGGCGGGTTATGGGAGGGCGTGGACGCTGTGCAATAGCACTCTTCAGCATATTCCAGACATGTTAGATACAGTTCATGTCCGGCGACATCGCAGGCCATTCCATTCGTGCAATGGCGCACTCTTTGAATAAGTTTTGTTCCACCGCCGCGTGCTGTGGTCAGAACCTGTACATGCAAAAACAATTTTAAAGTGGATATTTTCTCCATTTATTTATAGGTAACATGAATAGCCTCTTCTTCACACCCAACCAAGCCACTCTTCTGAGGACTATTCTACACCTAAAAGACTTGTTGGTCCATTAAGGGCTTTACGACATCGTGATCATGCAGCCCCATGTACTTGGGTGTGTGTACTGCAGAATTTTTCTGATATCCTGTGTCACTGTGACGTATACACTAGTGTTTACGTATTAGTAATTGAGGTAGGATTTGGGTAAGAAGCGACCGTGGCCTTAAGTATGGAACCAACTCAGCAATTGCCTGGAGTTAAAGTGTAAAACCACGAAAGACCACTAACAGGATGGCTGAGGTGAGAATCAAACCTCGCCTCTTCTCAATTTGCCTTACGAGGCTGAGTGTGCCCCGTCGCAACACTCTATTTATTTATTTTTTATACTGAGTGTCCGTAAAGTCTCTCCGCAGTGCGTGCCTCGCCTTGCGGGACATGTTTGGTTGGCAGTACATTCATGTTATGATGTTACAAGGAAAACGCACAGGCACTCACTCCATATGAAGGTCAACACGGAACAAGGACATGATTGTGCCAACCGATGCGGTGAGACTTTGCGTATACAGCGACATGAAAGTGCTGCCAACCTAACTCATCCCGCAAGGTGAGATTCAAAACCATTCTCGTCTTATGACATATAAACGCTTTTCAGTCAGTCAACACGATTTTACCCAATTGTAAGGGGTGTTATGAGATTAATTATTGATTATTTGATTAATTAATGTACTTCCTCTATGTATTAATTTAAAAGAAGTATCTCTTGGAAGTCGTCTTCTACTATGCAAATTCTGGGATGATTTCTTACTTAAAGGTACGGTTGCCTCCTTCTCAATCCTATCTACAATTTACCCACGTAGCCTGCCGCTGCGGAGAAACTTTGTGGATGCTCTGTGCTTGTGAGACATTTAGCTAATACAAACATCAAAAAAAGTTTTGCATCACCTCGGTTCCAAGAGTTCCGGAACCGTTAAATACAAAGGGAATAGAGATCAACACAAACAACATTTCAGCTCGTTTTATTGCTCATGAGACCCACACATTGCATGTTGTACCATCATACAGCTAGACTTTCAGCATTTGTGGTCCAGATTGCAGTACACACCACTACCTCTAATACCCAGTAGCACGTCCTCTTGCATTGATGCATGCCTGTATTCGCCGTGGCATACTATCCACAAGTTCATCAAGACACTGTTGGTCCAAATTGTCCCACTCCTCAACGACAATTCGGCGTAAATCTCTCAGAGTGGTTGGTGGGTCAAGACGTCCATAAACAGCCCTTTTCAACATATCCCAGGCATGTTCGATAGGGTTCATGTCTGGCGAACATGCTGGCCACTGTAGTCGAGCGATGTCGTTATCTTGAAGGAACGCATTCACAAGATGTGCACGATGAGGTCGAGAATTGTCGTCCATGAAGACAAATGCCTCTCCAATATTCTGCCGATATGGTTGCACTATGGGTCGGAGGATGTCATTCAGGTATCGTAAAGCCGTTTCGGAGCCTTCCATGACCACCAGTGGCGTACGTCGGCCCCACATAATGCCACCCCAAAACATCAGGGAACCACCACCTTGCTGCACTCGCTGGACAGTGTGTCTAAGACGTTCAGCCTGACCAGGGTGCCTCCAAACACGTCTCCGACGATTGTCTGGTTGAAGGCATATGCGACACTCATCGGTGAAGAGAACGTGATGCCAATTCCGTGGGGTCCATTCAGCATGTTGTTGGGCCCATCTGTACCGCGCTGCATGGTGTCGGGGTTGCAAAGCTGGACCTCGCCATGGACGTCGGGAGTGAAGTTGCGCATCATGCAGCCTATTGCGCACAGTTTGAGTTGAAACACGACGTCCTGTGGCTGAACGAAACGCATTATTCAACATGGTGGCATTGCTGTCAGGGTTCCTCCGAGCGGCAATCCGTAAGTAGCGGTCATCCACTACAGTAGTAGCCCTTGGGCGGCCTGAGCGAGGCCTGTCATCGACAGTTCCTGTATCTCTGTACCTCCTCCATGTCCGAACAACATCGCTTTGGTTCACTCTGAGACGCCTGGAAACTTCCCTTGTTGAGAGCCCTTCTTGACACAAAGTAACAATGCGGACGCGATCGAACTGCGGTATTGACCTTCTAGGCATGGTAGAACTACAGACAACATGAGCAGCGTACCTTCGTCCTGGTGGAATGACTGGAACTGATCGGCTGTCGTACCCCCTCCGTCTAATAGGCCCTGCTCATGCATGGTTGTTTACATCTTTGAGCAGTTTTAGTGACATCTATGAACAGTCAAAGGGACTGTATCTTGGATACAATATACACAGTCAACGTCTATATGCCGGAGATCTGGGAACCGAGGTGATGCAAAACTTTTTTTGATGTGTGTATTTAGTTATGTCTCAGCCTCCTTGGCCTTACCGCATTCCTAGTTGCCTGTGTTTGTCGAGCAATGTAACGTATGTGCCTATATTACTTTGTCGATAGTGACAATTACACGTCAACCCTTAGGAATAAAGGGGTGGATGACATAGTTAATTCACAATCACCACTCGCATCTTAGTAAAATGTTGGAAAAGTTTTCAGTGTTGTTGAATTTACATAGATATCAAGTATTCTATGGGAAAAATGTTATTTTCATCAGTTTAGTTTGATGCGCGACCGGCCGGAGCCTTCAAGTATGGGCAAACAGAGAGGATGAAGTGAGTCAATAACGTTAGATTTTATGCTTTGTTCGGTGTTGATGCTATTTTTGATTCCTTTCAGAGGTAATATAAAAACGTTCAGAACTGGAAATGGGGGGAGGGGTTACAGTTTTACTTCCCATCTTTCTTTCTTTATGAAAGTAGCGAGGTCAGATAGCTTAATCGTCTGACGAACAATGGTTACGACTAGGGGAATGATAAATGCCGCGAAGGGTGGCTTGTTCAACTTAGAATTCAAGAACAGGGGGATAAAAGGTTCTACCGCCCTTTACGACTCAAACTTGGGGAAAGAAGAAATCGGAAAGTTTAAGTCACCCCCACCCGCTACCACCCAGCACGCTTATCCCTGTCGTTAGACGCCCTCCCCCACGGACCACCGTGGACCAAACCGTGCCAGAGGGTCCAACAACATTTTGTAGACGTCTTTTTAAAAGAATTTATGAGTAGCAGTTACAGAAGGAACATTTCAGACTTCTGTTTGTAAGCTTTACGTCTTAACCCATGTTACATCTGTACTTCGCTGTTCTCGTTGATGTTTTATCACCTGGAATCATACCTGGCTAGCAAATGTCCCGGTCGTCAATGCGTCATAATAATAATAATAATAATAATAATAATAATAATAATAATAATAATAATAATAATAATAATAATAATAATGTCACTGCAGGTTGCCCAATACTAGTATCAGTTGAATATACAAGACGGCACAATCAGGTTGCAGGCATCATTCATCAAGCACTCGCACAGAAATATAAACTACAACTGAGGAGTATATCCCTTACTACAAGTATCATCCACCATCCCTCCTCGAAAATGAATTGTGTAAAATATATTGGGACACTGGTGTTGTGACAGACAAAACAATAGATCACAATCGACCAGACATCATAGTAGTAAATAAGGTTGATGGCACTGCATTTATAATAGACATAGCAGTCCCTAACGACACCAATATCAATCGGAAACACAATGAAAAAATCACCAAGTATAGACAGCTTGCAGAGTAAATCAAGAAGATATGGAAGATGAACTGCGTCCGGATAGTGCCTGTAATCTTGTCAGTCAACGGCCTCATGCCTCACACACTCCACAAGAGTCTGAAGGAATTGTATCTTCCGCCGACCATCTACAAGAGTATGCAGCATTCTGTCCTATTGTCCACATGCAATATTATGCGATCCTTCCTTGCTAGTGAATGAGTGATAATGAACTCTATATTTTGTATATACATGATATGTATTATAGTTTGTATTATAGTTTTTATGTATTGTTGTAAAACACTTGGTTTAACCCGTGCTTTAGAGTAACCCATGTTTGTAATGGTGAATTGAATAAAGATAATAATAATAATAATATCGTATGGCCTTGGTGCTGGGTGCAAGCTTTGTTATTTGAGACCCAGAGGGCAGCTTGCATGTTGAATTTTGTTGTTCCTGGAGCGCTATGAAAGTCAAGAAGATTAGATATCTAAGCTCCGTGACACTATAGCGCTTTCTAGTAGAGATAGGAGGAACTTTTGTGCTGGCGGAAAATTCCGAGGTTAATTTTGCCATTATGACCATGTCTTAATGAATTAAAATGGGTTCTTTAACATGCCAACATCGTATGACATGCGTATCGTGATTTTTGTCGCCTTTCAAAAATCACTTATCATAGCCAGGAGCGAACCTGCAAGCTTGGGGTTGGTATTCCGACACGTTAACCACTCACCCACCGTGGCAAGCGTCAATGCGTTAACTTAAGTTGTTGTTGATTCATTTAGGGGCGTTGCATTGATTTATCCCCATGTATTTGTGTGTATGGAATTTGTAGGATAACCTGTTGATATCAAATATAGATTTAGTTAATAGAACGTCATTTTTAAAGCCTTCTTCTGAAGCGTGGCGCTCTATGGAAGTTAAACTAGTACTGTTGGCGCAGCAAGAAAGAGCAGAATAGAAGCGTTTGAAATATGGTGTTACAGGAGAATGATGAAGATCAGATGGGTAGATAGGGTTACAAACGAAGAGGTATAAAGACGAGTGGGTGAAGAGAGATGTTTCTGGCGACTGCTAATGAAGAGAAGAGGTAGGTTGGTAGGACACATACTAAGACACCCAGGAATAGCAAACTTAGTTATGGAAGGAAGGGTCGAGGACAAGAACTGTAGGGGTAGACCAAGGTTAGAATATGTTAAACAGATTGTCACGGATGTAGGGTGTGCTAGCTACGTAGAAATGAAACGATTAGCTCAGGACCGGGAGCCATGGAGGGCTGTTTCAAACCAATAAAAAGACTGAAGACTCAAATAACAACAACCTGTGTTATTGTGCTGTTATTAGTACAGTGTGTATTCGAAAATCAGGACAGGATTGGAAAGGAAGTGCCTGTGGCCTTAAGTTAGGACGGAAGGGGGGGGGGGGGGAACCACGCACGGAAAACCGCTTCCAAGATGGATGAGGTGGGAATCGAACCCACCTCTTCTCAGTTTTGCCTCACGAGGCCCGAGTTTATCCCGTTCCAGCCCCCATACCAGAATTAAATTTCTTAGCAGAGCCGGGAATCGAACCTGGACCCTCGGGGCGACAACCAAGAATGCTAATTCATTTTAGGGGCTAGTAATATCTTGGTCATAAGCCCCGTGTTCTTGGTAGTGTATTGAATGTATCTGATAACCTGTGTTTCTGTAGTGACTGTAGTGGTGTGTGTACCTTTATACTGTATTTTTAGGGTCAGGGATTATAGAACTAAAATACTATCAAGACATTAGCCTGGGGTGAGGGTGAGTAAACACGGGTAAATTACACTCAAGATAGCCTTCGTCAGCGCCGGGATTTGAACCTCCGATCTCTGGACTTGCATGATATAACGAGGATTAGGAGTGATAAGTAAGGCCATTGCCTTAGATTGAAGGTTGGTGGTGTTCTTATAGGAGAATTTTGGAGTTTCAAAAATACAGTTGTTGTTGATGATTCATTTATGGGCTTTGTGACATCGTGGTCATGTAGCCCCACGTACTTGAGTGTGTGTAGCATGTGTCTGATAACATGTGCCATTGTGATGTGTGTTGTAATTCAGATGAAGATTGGGAAGGAGGCAGCCGTGGTCTTCATTTAGGAACCATCGCAGCATTCGCCTGGATTAGAAAGGGAAAACCACTTTCTGGATGGCTGAGGATGGAATCGAACCCACCCCTTCTCAGTTTTGCCTCACGAGGCTGAGTGTACCCCGTTCAAGCCCTCAGAGCAGAATTACATTTGAATTAAATGACAGCCAAGAGTGCTAGCCACTACGCAACGAGGCGGACCCCAAATAACTAGTGGCCTACATATCTGACGATCCACTTGGCTAAAACTCTTCCCAATTAATCTGAAGGAACGAGTTGTAGCGACTAAAAGGTGTTACCGACTCTAAACGCGCTGAACAGGTTATAGGATCCGGGTAGTACTCGAGCGTGGCTCTTTGCAGCGAGACTATCTCTGGGTTTGTGAAGGTCACTGGTTCATACGGTGTTAAAGTAGTTGACTCATAGCAGTGATTTATGTACTGTCCTTGTCTTTATGTGTGTTGTTCATTGTAACAACTGACATTGTGTGACATAAACATGTGACTCCGCCACGGTTTGTAACAACTCTCCGTTTGTGCAAGTCTGTCTGTCTATGGGAATGGACATGTCAGACTATCGCGCGAATCTCCGGACTGCCCCTCACCAGTGCACGGTGCGCCAAAATCGAAATCTAGGGGAACAAAATTATTTTTACGTTTTAATCATGAATTTTGAGTGAAAGCAACGTATATAATTTGTTCACTTCATAATAAACATCAGTTAAGACCTTTTTAAGCTACGTCTACACATGCAAGAAATTGTCTAAGACTAGGAGTTGGATAGAGCATTCAGTTATCTATTCAGAACAATTTTCTACCCCTAATTTACTTTTAACAAAGTCACAAAGGTCAACTTTTGACATAATCGTCGTTCCCAGTGCTTCAAACAGTTGTAAACGTGTTAAAACTGGTAGCGCGGCATCTTCTAAAACGTAAAATAACTAAGTAAGATGCAAAAAAATGCAAAAAGTCTTATAACAGGCGTAAACTACAAGACTTTATCTACATTTTAACATTAAGTAGAAAGTGACGCAGAGTGACGCGACATACTAAAAATCTAAGTGAAAATATAATTTTAAACAAGAAGTTCCGTGAAGAACTATACAGCCTACTTTTCATGCCAATGATTATTCTACAGTATATGAACCTATCTAGAATAATGACGAAATTAAGTTGGTAATATCGAAATATCTAATTAGTTCAAAATATACCTGGTATGATGTAGCCTAATAGAGCACTACAGTTGGCAGCCCTGGTGACTGAATATATTCTTTGTTCCATCTCTTTAGGTACAGAATACAAAATTTGGTTGAAGTCCAATGGACGTTACATGCAGTTAGACACTGGATCTATCAGCACGCGTAAAAGCATGTTGCCAACAATACCATGTGTGTGCTGGTCAGAAATAATCTGAAATATTATGATATCTTGTTGTGCCAATTTTGGATGAAATCCATTTGTTAGTATAGAAGTTACATGTATTTTAAAATTGGATATATCAGCAGGCATAGAATCATGTTGGCAGCACTGCCTTGTATTAATTACTCCAAATTAATCTAGAATGTCAGGTACTATACGTGTGCAAAGTATAGAGCTGTTGGCTTGCATACTTTCTGATATATTGATATTAGGGTTAAAAAAATATAGACAGCATTTATTAACAGTTGGCAGCCCTGATTGCTCTTAACAATACGTATAGTCATATCTGTTATGGTACACATAGCACATACGAAATTTGGTTGAAATCCAACTGATAGTATAGAAGTTACATGTATTTAAAAATTGGTACTATCAGCAGGCTTATAATCATGTTGGTAGGACTGACGTATATAAGTTACTCCAAATTAATCTAAAATGTCGGAATATACGTGTGCATAGTTTAAAGCTGTTGGCTTGCATACTTTCTGATATATTGGTATTTGGAGAAAAAAAATAGAGAGAGCAATTATTAACAGTTGGCAGCCCTGGTGGCTCGTAAGAATACGCCTAATCATATCCGTTTATGTGCAGATATTACATACAAAATTTGGTTGAAATCCAATTGATAGTGTAAAAGTTATATGCATTTAAACATTGGACCTATCAGGAGGCATAAAATTATTTTGGTAACACTGTCATGGTTGGCCTCCTGGAAATTAAACTGAAATAGTATTATCTACATGTGTGCCAATTTTGGAATAGCTCCCATGTATACCTTGCAAGATATCCAACATGGAGCTCAAATTTCTAGTGCGTTTTTTCAGCAGTTGGTAGCACTGACATCATTTTCAAATATGGACGTGAGATATTCCGGTGCACATCTTTACTCATACTATATTTGGTTTTGATTGCTGCAGCCGTTTAGGAGTTGATAGGGGGGGGACACACACACAGCCAGACAGACAGACAGAAGGACAGACAGACAGACAGACAGACAGACAGACACACATTTGCCCGATCTCATAAGACTACTTTTTCCTCATTTTTGCAAAATGTGAAAAGTAGGCTAAAAATAATAGTTAAATATTATATAATGCAAATATAGCTAAAATTACGTAACAATTTCGCCCATTAATAACTGAAACACGTTACAAAGATCTTACCTTCAGCTGCATGTTTCATTTTAAAGCATCACACTAACCACAAAGACAACCAAACCAAAGCCACTTACATTCACCCTCCAATTCAGACTGCTCGAACAGTGGTGACAGATTTACTCTAAGATGCGTTTATATCCCAGAATAGTGAGCGGCAATTATATGAGAATGCTGTAGAAGTAAACAATTTTGATTTTTTAATAATGAAAATAAATAATTTGGCCTCCTAGATTTCGATTTTGACCCACTGTGCAGTGCCAATAAGAAAACCCTTCTATCAGTAGAGTACGCCTGCCGTACCAGGCCTTGGCGCACCGCGGTCGTATGGCTTTTGTCAGCACTGATCCCCTACGTGTTGGAGAAACGTTCCACCCCCCAGCACCCGAACCTGCCAGCCAACATCCAGATTCTACATCTCTAACAAGACTCTTGAACCTGCTTTCTCTAAGTGCCTATATACTTTTTAAACTCCCACAGTGACTTTTCTTTTCAGTTTGAATGACATTACATTTTCCGTTCGTGTACATGTGCCAGGTCTTTCTGTTTTTCCATGACCAAGGTTCAGTGTGCCTGTTTGCCATAGGCACTTCAGTGCAGTGTCATTTATTTTTCTGTGTTTGTAATTTTAAGCTTATGGGAATAATAATTATTAACGATAAATCGCACAAATTGTGTATATTGATGATAACAAACTGTCATTCACAAAACTTCACAATGGATGATCCCCGATTTGCACAAGAAATTACGTGGTATCTACTACATTGCACCCCGCATAATTTACATACGCAGGATTCATCAGGGTCATGAAAGTATTCGGTATTACACAGTTTATGTTGATACCCATGTACCGCCATCGAATTGACAAAGTGTCGCAAGTCTTGATTTGTTTTCATCCATGCCCTAGTCGGCATGGCCTCCGTGGTGTAAAACTCGAACCAGATTTCGTCCCTTTTCTGTATTCTTTCCTGCATCAGTTTTTTCCAGGCGTCTGTGGATGGTAGCCCTCTCTTCATCCGAAGGTTCTCAACGAAGAAGGTCTCCTTGGCGAGTTCATATGCTAATCTTGATTTTGTATACTTCGATATCCCCAGGGTAGCCTTCAGGAAGCGCGATTTGACTGCTTCAAGCGTCCTCAAGTCTGCCAGCGATAATTTCTCCAATATGATTTCTAGTCCATATGTGGCGATGGGCGTTATTTCCGCATCGAATAATGTCATAGCAGTTCTCAAAGAGAGCTTCGTGATAGTTTTGATATCATATATGGCAGCGGCTATTGCTCGAGACTTTATGTGAGCTCTGTAGGCTCTTGCTGTTGTTTGCATTGTCAATCCTAGATATTTAAATGGGAAAAATAATATAAAAAAAATACATTAGAACAAAAAGATAAGAGACCGGAGAGCTTCTCCATGTCCAATGGTCTACACCAGCGGCATCGGTGGTGTAGTTGGTAGAATGCTGAACTGCTATGCCCAAGATGGCGGGGTCAAACCCGACCGAAGTCGTCGGATTCCTTACGGACGTTAAAATCCTTCAGTATGCCGTCCTTTGGAGAGGAAGTAAAGCCGGCGGGCCCATGTCATAGATCTATGGCATTTAAAAGGACCTACCACTGCAATAATTGGTGGTGTGTAGCAAAATGTGTAGATATTATTTGTCTGGTACACAACGCTCAATCAAGTTCCAACGTTCGCCACCAGTGTTATTGACAGTAGCATCTGGTAGCCTAAGTCGGAACTACTTGAAATTGAACTTGTTGGGAGCCCTCGGGCGTTCAATCAAAATGCCCAGCTTATGGCCATTGGCTGCAATCCATATATCAATGGTCAATACCTCAAACCAGTGTTGCGAACAAGATCTTATTCAAAAGTGTTTGAAATCTATGAGACGGCAAACTACAGAAATATTTAATTACAATACTAACTAAAAAATCCCTGTCCATTAGAAGTAAGTTTAATAGTAACATGGCCTCATATGACGTGGAGTTAAGACACTTTGGAGAGAAAAAAAAGCAACCAATAAGGATTGTGTTAGTTAGGGCTCACGATCAGGAAGATTCTTGCGTTGTCCCAATTAAACATTTTTGAATAAAGTTTTAAAAAGGTTTCATAGAACACGTTTTTTTTTACAATTAAAATGAAATGTTTTGTAAGGAAACGTTGTCTTAAACGTTTAGAGTTTATTTTAAATCTTGACCCTCTTAAACTGAACTAGTAATTGTCGACGGCGGCGTTTGGCGGCAAAAGTAGGAACTACTTGAAAAATTCAAAGAATGCAA
The DNA here is from genome assembly GCA_946902985.2 of Meconema thalassinum. Classification (NCBI taxonomy): domain Eukaryota; kingdom Metazoa; phylum Arthropoda; class Insecta; order Orthoptera; family Tettigoniidae; genus Meconema; species Meconema thalassinum. The sequence continues at coordinate 270,930,329 of OX336392.1, read as the reverse complement.
TCCTTACTTGAATTAAGGAACAGAAACACACACTAATACAGTCATCACAATTAACACCGGTTATCAGACAGATTCTACACACACCCAAAGTACACGGGGCTACATGACCGCGTTGTCGCAGCCCCTAAACTGAGGAGCCAACCAACCAACCAAACTTTTTTCACTTAAATTTAACGTTACGAAGTGGCTAACACTCTTCCCTGTCACCGTGGAGACCAGGGTTCGATTTACGGCTCTTCCAAGATAATTAATTGTGGTCTGACGGCTGTAACGGGGTACACTCAGCCTCGTGAGGCAAACCTGAGTAGAGGAGGGTGTAATTCCCAGGCCAAGTGTGCCCAGTTCAAAACCTCAATCCATAAATACATTTCTTGACAGAATCTGCTACTCAGGAGTGACGCCCAAGTACTGCATGCCAGCCACTATGGAATGTTGTCCTCTTTGGAGCAGTCTTAGTCACAAACCTTTCAAATTAGTAAATCGTATGATAGAACTTCACAAGAAGTTATCAATAATCCAATGGTCACCGCCAAATGTAGGTCATTGTTTGATGGCGGGCGAGTAGTGACGGATATCTGGAATCTGGTCCGGTGTAAAAGTCAAATAAAATTTATAATTCAGAGGGCACCAGGAGACAGTACTTTTGGTAGAGATAATTGATTCAGGTTGTTGACGATTCTTTAGGGGCTTTGTTACATCGTGGTCATGTAGCCCCGTGTACTTCCGTGTGTGTAGAATTTGTCTGATAACCCGTGTTAAGTTTATGACTGCACTCAGATCAGTGCCTAATGGAAGGTTTACTCATGGTCATTCTCTTCATCGTAACCCGTCTTCTACTTAAAGTTTCATTAGGTCATTAGATTTATCAAGCTTTATGTTATCAATCAGCTGAAACCTTCTTCTTCCTCTTCTGATTTTACCATTTAATATCTCTTCCAACGCTCTTGTCACTACACTTCTTCCTCTTATGCAATGTGAAATTCAATTCATTCTTTCTTTTTTTTTTTCGTATATTTTTAACATCATTCTTTCTTTGCCTATTTTCTGCAAAACCACTTCATTTCTAATTTTTCTTTCCAACTGTACTAGTGTGTGTATTTGTAATTGAGGTAGCATTCGGGTAGAAAGTGGCCTTAAGTTAGGAACCATCCGGGCATTTTCCATGGTTGAAGTGATAAACCACGGAAAACCTCATCCAGGATGGCTGAGCTAGGAATCGAATCTGCCCCTTCTTAGGTTTGCCTCACGAGGCTGAGTGTACCCCGTTTCAGCCCTCAGACCAGAATTAAAGTTTTTGTCAAAGCCGGGAATCGAATTTGGACCTCCGCGGTGACAGCCAAGAATGCTAGCCACTATGCAACGAGGTGGACATAATCAATTCACCTACCGTGAAATGAGTTTTTGAGTGGTATGGAATCCATCTTGAGGAAAGAATTCATGATGAAAATTAATAAATGTAAAACAAAAACAAGATGTTCAGTAAAGAACATATAGCCGACTTTCTCCTAAATGTATGAGTATAGTTATAACTCGTTGCTTTTATCAAAGAGTATAATAGAATCATTTCTTGGTTGAAGACCTTAAAAACTATTTACCTCTACCACAACCTCGAAAACCACTGCTACCATCATTGAAGAAAGAAAGATAAGAAGTATCTAAAGAATGTTATGGATCTGGAGACATAATCGACCGGACTGGCTGCGTGGCTCAGCGGTAACGTTCTCGCTTGCTGGGCCCTATGTTGCAGGTTCGTATCCTGGCGCAGTCAGCTGGCATTTGAGGGTGCACAAATGCGAGGGAGCCATGTTAGTAGATTTACTGGCACGTTAAAGATCCCCTTCGGAGCAAAATTCCGGCACCCCGGCGTCTCTAAATGCAACAGTAGTTAAAAGGGACGTAAATCCAATAGCATTAACATTATTATTATTATTATTATTATTATTATTATTATTATTATTATTATTATTATTATTATTATTATTATTATTATTATTATTATTACATAATCGGCCTGACGCGGGCAACATCCAACTTTCAGTTGAGGCATGTCTTTACACGTCTGGCTGTGCATGGCTTTCACAACCCAAATTGAATTAACAAATCTTTCCACGATCCTACAGAGACGTGTGTATACCAACTATGTGGATATTTTCGATTGCTATTTGGCTGCAATAAAAGTATTAATTAATATCCTGAACTAGCACCAACGGCTCGAGTTCAGATACTATGTGAAATAATTTTGTTCTTTACTTCAATTAACATTTTCAAATAACGCACAATAGGCTGTTACAAACCCTTTAAAATAAAAAGTAAAAATGTATCGTAGTATCATCTTGTCATTCTTCAAGTTCGATGCGCATAGAATGCCGATGGTATACTAATAAATGGAGTCCCATGTAGACCAGTCATTACATCTAATGGAGAAGTATCGAACAAGATAATCCTAACAGGGGGAGTGCATTCTAGCGGCCATAAACATATACTTTTCAATAAAATCTGTAAGTTAATCTGTTGGCCGGCATGCAGTTCGCCATGATAATTCACTTTTTTGTTCCTAGATGTCTCGCGCAAATCTGCCGGCGAATTTTGTTTTAATTATATATTTTCCATCGTACTATGCACAATATAACGATTAATTTTAAAACGTCTGAGTCATTACAAAACAATAAATATAAAGGAATTCAAGAAAAAACCTAACTCTGATAGGGTTTGAACCATAGCCATAAGATTGATAGGCTAAGGCTTTACCACGGAGCCAAACGTGCGAACGGACATTGACCGATATCAAATTTTTCACACAGAACGTGTTAGCAATTAATGATTTACACTAAACGATTTCATCAGTAGAGTTTATTATTTATATATGAAGCATTTCAAACAAAGTTTATTTATTTTGTATCAGTACGCTATATTGCATGCAATACTCAAATTAGTGAAATATAAGTCAGGCATAAAATATCCGCTGCCATCTAGCCTTGTACTGAGACGGCTCAGTTTTTTATTTTTAAAATCACTTCTGCACTATAGTATTACAAAATAAACTTTTAATTTCGAACGTGCCTCTTCCTTTAGAACAGTTAAAACAATTCTCGGCTCGATAATTGGAACTGGTGGGTCCCATGATATGGATTATAATGTTTGCATAATTCGAACGGCCGCCATTCTGAAATGGTACGGCAGATGACCTTGTAGTTTGGTCACAAGACGCGTATATATAAAGATATGTTGTTACCAAATTTGGTAGAGATCGAATGATTTGGTTAGTCGTTATTTGATTTTACGTTCTGAACGTTTGAGTGGCCGCCATTCAGTTTTGGTAAAGATGGCGGCGATATAAAACATGACACTGAGGTGCCCTTTGCTAGTTCTACCTATGTACCAAATTTCGTTCAATTCGGTTTTACCGTGTTTGAATTGATAGGGGGGACAGACATTCAGAGTACACACACTCACACACACAGACTCTCACACACACACACACACACACACACACACACACACATACACACACAGACTGACACACAATTTTCCGCCCTGTGTAGATCTCATAAGTCTACTTTCATTTTTTGCAAAAATCGAAAGTAGGCTAATATTGGAATGCAGTCGCAATAAATCAGAAACCTCTATGGACATCAAATTGGCAGGGGGAAAATTAAAGGAAGTAGGAGACTTCTGTTACGTAGGAAGCAAAATAACCAGTGATTGACGAAGCAAGGAGGGTATAAAAAGTAGGTTGGCTCAGGCAAGGAAAGCATTTCTACAGAAAAGGAATCTGTTGACATCGAATATAGATTTAGGTATTAGGAAGACATTTTTGAAAACCTTTGTCTGGAGCGTGGCACTCTATGGAAGTGAAACTTGGACTATTGGTGCAGCAGAAAAGAGGAGAATTGAAGCGTTTGAAATGTGGTGTTACAGGAGAATTATGAAGATCCGATGGGTAGATAGGGTTACAAACGAAGAGGTATTAAGACGAGTGGGAGAGGAGAGATGTTTCTGGCGACTGCTAATGAAGAGAAGAGATAGGTTGGTAGGACACATACTAAGACACCCAGGAATAGCAAGCTTAGTTATGGAAGGAAGGGTCGAGGACAAGAACTGTAGGGGTAGACCAAGGTTAGAGTATGTTAAACAGATTGCCTCGGATGTAGGGAGCGGTAGCTATGTAGATATGAAACGATTAGCTCAGGACAGGGAGACATGGAGAGCTGCATCAAACCAGTCAAAAGACTGAAGACTCAAACACACACCGTGAAATAAATAATCGATTCAACATAATCTCTTTTACGGTATGCTGCTACCAACACACAAGGCTCCAAATTAATTTGTCATGTTGTTCATTTGAGAGGCTTGGACATCGTGGTCATTTACTTGTGTGTAATTGTGTATGTGCGTGAAGAGTTTGTCTGATAACCTGTGTTATTTTCTGGCGTCTTTAGTAATGTGTGCATTTGTAATTCAGGAGAGGATTGAGAAGGAGGCTGCCGTGGTCTTATGTCAGACATTTGCCAGAGTAGAGGTGAGAGACCACGGAAAACCACGTTCTGAATGGCTGGGGTAGGGATCGCACCCACCTCTTCTCAGTTTTGCCACACAAGGCTGAGTATAACTCATTCCAGCTTTTTGACCAAAATTAAATTTCTTACCAGAACCGGGAATCAAACCCGGACCTTTGGAGCGTCAGCCACGAATGATAGCTGCTACACCACGATGTGGTCTAACTATGCATCCGGACATGGCACACAAGAAAATACCCCAAATTGTCGCCGAAAGGTTAAACTGATTTCTCGTAAAAGCACTGGCGTATTTCCCTTTAAATACATTGGCAATTCAGCTGTCTAGTAGCGCCCTCCAATCGCACTTTGACGTTAAATGGCCGTACTCAACACAAAATTCTCCAACACCTGTATTCTCATAACTCTTAATTGAGGAGCTATCTAGACGTGGCAATTAGTGAAGTGGGCACACCCGTCTGTGTTCGACATAACATGCTACTTGGAGTCTCTCCTTATGGAGCGAGAAGCTCTCCACGTGCAGCCTAAAGTACAGATTTGGCAAATAGAAATGGAATATTTATTGATTGTTAGCAATTCTTTATTAAATTTAAGGGCTGGATACATTTTGGCCATCAGACTCATATAGTTGTTCATCTGCCCCTTATGGTTTGGGTGTTAGTGAAAATTAATATGAAATGACACTGTAAGTACACGAGAGTCCCGATTACCCGAACGTGATTGGACTAAGGATCATTCGGTTAATTGAAAATTCGGACAATCCGGATGGATTCTATTTCCGCGATATGACGAACATACGGCATCTACACGCACCTTTAATTCGATAGTGCGCTCATTTACTGTCTATAAATCAATTTTAAAATGAAGGTTTGGAAACGGTAGTATGTATTTTATGTTCGACCCTGACTATTATATGTCAGAAAACTGTATCATAATCATGGCCATTATAACACTATTTTTCATTATGAAACAGTTTCTACCACCAATCACAGCTCAAGAAACAGTTGTTTGACCAATCAGGTGAGGATATCAACGCACCTGCACTGAGTTCCAAGACCTTCTATTTTAAATTTCAGTGCCTGGCCTAGTGTCATAGTAGGGTGATCGAGGAGGCCTTGGTCAAATACATGGCATTCACTGCGTCCCACGCGCTCTGTTCAGTACATAAAACTGGCAAAATCTCAACAGATATCTATGAATAGTTATCTTCGAACATAAAATAGTTATAATAATTATCGTCGAACATAAACAGTCGTATGCAACTCGCCTATAATGGTAATTAAGACACTCGTATGCAAATTATAAAACTCGCATACGCTCGTTTTATAAACATACTCGTGTCTTAATTATTGCCATTATAGGCTCGTTGCATAATGTACTATTATGTTCGACGATGTTTGAATGTAAATATTATATGTCAGAAAACTGTATCATAATGGGGGTCATTAAAGTACTACTTCAATGAAACAGTTTCTCCAAACAATCAGAGCTCAATATTTTTATTCATTGACCAATTAGCTTGGTCATGTGCAAAGAATGATTGACCAGCGTGCCCAGAAAAGGATAATGTACTCTTTTACAGAGGGTAGCCGTTCAGTGGGACGATCTAGTCTCAGATGGATGTTCGAAGTACGGGCTGACTTGAGGAAGTTACGAATAAGGAACTGAACTAGCCAAGTCTAGAGTTGGATTGTGGGCTCAAGTGATCGACAAGGCTCAGACTCTACAAGGGCTGTAACGCCAAGGAAGTAAGTAGGACCAATTAGGTAAGGATAGGCAGATGACCTCGTAGTTCCGCCCCTTAAAACAACGATAATAACAACAACAACAACAACAACAACATGTAAGGATAGCTTCGCACTTGCTATCAAATTCCAACATGTCGGACATGAATTACATAAAATAATATCATATAGTCTCGGGTGCCGGGTGCAAACTTTGTAATTTGACACACAGAGGGTAGCTTGCATGTCGAATTTCGTTGCTCCTTGAATCACTATGAAAGTCAAGGAGGTTAGATATCTAAGCTCCTTGAACACTATAGCGCTTTCTAGTAGAGAAATGAGGAACTTTGTGTTGGCGGAAACTCCCGAGATTAGTTTTGCCATTATGAACACGGCCTACTGAATTCAAATGGGTTCTTTGACATGCCAACATCGTATGACATGCGTGTCGTATTTTTGCTGCCTTTCAAAAAAATCACGTATCACGGCTAGGAGCGAACCTGCAATTTTGGGCTTAGTAGACCGACACGCTATCCATTCACCCACCGTGAATTACATGATTGGAAAGTTCACAATGTAGTGTACAGGCCCGGGGGGCTGTACCCCCTGAAAGCCACCCCCCATCTTTTACTAAAACCACCCCAACTGGCAACATCATAAGACCAGAACATTATCTTTACACAGCAAGAGGCGGCCACCCAGCTCGGGAGGTTAGCCAACTACTTGCGACACATACATAAACATCTACACAACAACTAACTGGGGCAGCTACGTCGACGGAATGCTGACCACGCAGCGCCGACAACTATAAGAATGGAGTCCTTATTGGAGCCATTATCTGTTATACAGTGTGCGTCGCCGAAGGCCCTATCCGACGTCTGCTCCAGCTGCATCATCAGGTGAGACTCAGCAAAGTGCTCAGAATCCTTTACTTTGTGAACACCCACTCATAATCTTGTACACTCTACTTGTATAATTGCCTACATTCCCCCAAGAGGGACTTACAAATTCACACTCACTGACCAATAAACACATGGTCAGTAAATTACACTTGTATTGATAATTACACTCCCCTTTACATCCCCATACCCTTCCTGACTCTCGTCACGATTGACCGTGACCATAGTAGCCAGTAATTGCTTGGTCAGACTCCATTGTGCTTCCCGCACGCGACTCGACTACATAACGTCGAGCCGCTGACGTAAGCACGCCTATTGTATTACCCATCCCGTCCAGCTGGCAGGCCGGTATAGTAGCCTGCATTTAGAGGTCCATCCCCTAATCAACACTTGCATCTTTGCAGGAACACCCCCTAGCGTTTAAACACTGAACAACACACTACACTAGTAAGCTCTCCCAGCTACGGGAAGCTACTCTCTCCTAGGAACTACCTTCCAAATTATCACAGTGACACAAGTGATTTATCCCAAACCACCCCCCAACTAAGGGATCTAAAACATATTGGTGGAGGCGCTGCTACCACGCACAATAAGGGTAGGACTCATACAACGAGCCCTCGTGGTAGAAACGACCGTACCGTACACAGCCAAGCGAGGCTAATTTTTTTTCTCCAACATTACGTCCCACACTTTTTCTTTATTACACGGGGATTTGTATTACTACACCCACCCCCACCCTCCCATAGTGAAAGAACGGTGGAAATTAAATGACCACGTTTAGAACCACACTAAGAGACTTTGCGCACCATTTGTCGGCTAGTACAACTCCACTCCTGCCGAAGTTAAAAATTAAGAACAGTGACTTGATAACTGACCAGAGTGCAGTACAACTTCTTAGGGAACTCGATTTCAAGGCATCAGAGATCCGCGCTCAACACCCTGCAGCGGCAGCACAAGTCATACATTTTACACGATCCCAGGCCAGTGAACACAGACAAGAATCACCAATATCCAGCGCTAGTGAAGTAGATTGCCTGCCAACGCTCCACCCCCTATTGTTGCAGCAACTGCAAATCACAGAGCAGAAAACTGATAATCTGCTCGAGCGCATCACACAGTTACTAGATACAGACACTGTTAAAGCAGACAATCACACGACAGAGGCAGTCCTAGACATACACACTATTTTGGAAACGGTGAAACAGGATTTAGACAGGACTGTGGACGTAGTCAAATCCACACAGTACGACAACACACCATCAATCAGTGACGATATATCAGGTGACGAGCCACCTGGTAACGTAACACACGTGTCGTACACGGGGAGTGAGGCTAATTCCCCTCAAAACAACACAAACACCTTGTCACACAATAACAGTGTGAACAACTTAAACAGATCAGAATCCTTACACAGCCAACGAGAGACAGACGAACAAGAAATGAACAGGCACACAGAATATCCCATGATCCACCCCACAAAGTTCACGGGGGAAGGCCAGGATCCCGAGGAATACCTCAAGGCCTTCAATAGAACGGCTCGGATCAATGTCTGGAGCAATGAAGTCAGAAAACGGCTCCTCCCTGCATAGCTCACAAAGGCGGCCATGACATGGTATGAGCTTCATGAGGACAACCTAGAAGATGCCACATGGGAGGAAATCATTTTATTGTTGAAAAGTGAATTCCAGCTCATACCAGATGATGAGGACCTGTATGACCAAATTCGACAGATGTCACAGGGACCTAAAGAAAGCGCACAGTCGTACGTCAACGCAAAGTTGCTAATGTGCGATAAATATAACGCAGCTATGACGAACAAGCAGAAAGTTAAGCTGTTAATGCAGGGCCTCAGACCATCCATCGTGGACAAGTTGTGCATCATGAACAACCGCACGGTCCAACACATGCTGAATAACATAAAGATAATTGAGGCAGGAAAAAAGATCACGGAAAAAGCTACGGAGAAAGCCGTGAATCAGCACTTTCATCCACAAAAGGACGACACTAGTCAGAAGATGGATGAATTAGTGGACAGGATGGAAAAATTAACGATAGCTGCCATCCAAGCAGGCGGCAGACCGCCTAGGGGTGAACAAACAGACACGGAAGAGCGCTATTATCCTGAAAGGGACAGGGGGTACACGGAGAGGAGACACTACGGGAGGGAGGAAATTTACTACCCTCCACAGCGGCCAACAACACCACACACACAGGACAGGCCACACTACCCTCCGCGGTACTCACCGGTATCATACGCGGACGAAGAACCGACATACCCCTCACGGCGACCACCATCCCCGTACACACCGGAATACTACCCCGAAGAGTACGAACACACCATCCCCCGGCGAAGCAGCCCGCCACCAAGCAGGCAAAGCTATGCAGCCCCGCAATATAGGGGAAATGGGGACTATCGGGAGAACCCGCCCCCACGCAGGCAAGAGTATGCATCCCCACAACACAGGGGAAACGGGGAGTACCGGGAGAACCCACCCCCAGGCAGACAGGGGTACGCACCCTCCCAGTACAGGGAAAGGGGGAATCGACGGGAAAACCCGCCCCCGCAGCAGCAGACATACACCCCACCCTGGCGGAGACAGGAAAATGAACCACCGGCCAATAACCGCCAGACAAAAAAACCTAAAAAAGGACGGGAAACTAGAAACACATACCCAAAGGGCCCGGAACACTATCCCCTCCCCGACGAACACCCGAGGGAGTTTAGGGATGAGGCACCCCGCCGGGCAGACAGGGGGGCAATACTTCCCACACCTAGCTACACACCGCAAGCGGGGAGTTGGCGCAGCCACCCCGAGGGGGGGCGTACATACAGTACAGGGAGACGAACGCCCACGTTTCCAAAAAACGCTTAGACGGGGAGGTTCGGCCAGCTGATAAAGCGGCTGAGGTTCCTCCCCCAACACAACACCAGAAAGGCCCCTCGCTTAAACAGACTCGTAAGAGCAAGGGGAAAAAGCAGCCAGCTAAAGCCAAGGCTGACGATCCGCCCCCGGGCCGTTTCCAGACACACCCCGTACAAGGAGACGGCAACTGCCTGTTTAGGACCATTAGCTTCCTAGTTCGGAACACCGAGGATCATCATAGGGAATACAGGCAGAAAACGGTCCAACACATCCTGGCCAACTGGAAAGAGTACCAGGATTTTGTATCGGACGAGCGGGAAAACCCATTCCAGACCGGGGCGGACTACCAAACATACATGGGTAGGGACGGTACCTATGCCAGCCCCGTAGAGGTGACCGCTCTCGGCAAGGTGCTTAAAGTAAACATACATGTATACACTGATGTGCACTCGCCCCCGCTATTTATAACCGCGGGATTTGACAGGGACCTACACATACTGTTTACAGGGAACCCTAGGGCGGGACACTATACGCCCCTCACAATCACGCGCGAACAGACCAAAAGCAAGCCCACACCCTCCAAACAGGAAACCATACCCCCTACACCACTACACGGGGCGGGAAGTGACCCCACACAGGCGCAGGGCGCGAGCTCACTCGGCATAGGGAAGTCAGCAACAGGAGTCGAACTCGCGACCGCCTGGAACAAAAAACGGGGTAACAAATGCAAACGTAGAGTCACATTTGCAGACACACCTTCCCAGGAGGGAGAAAACAGCAACACACCTACACAAAAACTGGGAACGGTCAATACATTAAACGTTCGCCAGAAACCCTCTATTTTCACAGCGCGGGCAGTTAAGAGAGCAGGCAATGTACTCAGTGGGCGCACTTCGCTGACCGAGGCAAAGTACTCGAGACAGGAAGTAAGCCGAGAGGCCAAGCGTGCCAGGTACGATAAGCGGCCAGCTCCATGCCTTCCCAGCACAGATGTTACGCCAGTAGCAACAACAACAACATATACCCTATACAACACATCTTTGCAGGGCAAGGGACTCCAGGTATCGGCACTCACGATACACGCCAGCATAAATGGCCACAGGGTGCAGGCCCTAATTGACACTGGGGCAGCGGTAAGTTGTGTAAACAGAAAACACGTTACCGAAGGGCAAATACACGGTGTCACGGGTGACATCCGGCTGGTAGCGGCCAATGCTCAGACGCTATAAAACACGGGGGTGGCAAACATACATCTCAGGCTAGACCATTTTGCCACAACATACCCCATGTTCGATATAGAACATCTTTCTGCGTCAGCCATAATTGGCATGGATTTCCTCGCTAAGTATGAAGCTAGCATAAATTTTGCTAGCGGTAAGATGCTTTTAAAGCATGACCAGAGGCTCACCACACATCCCATGATGTACACCAGAAACACAGATGGGATTCGAGCGGAGCGAGAAATCCACGAGCACCAGGCCTCTACACTGCACACAATCAGCAAACACACAGACACACACACAGATAAGGCGGCCAATCAGACTCACAGACAGGACCTGACACCGGAGCAAAATAAAAGGCTCACGGAGCTCCTGGAGGCCAATAGGGATATCTTTGCCCATTCGATGAAGGATCTCGCAGTGACAGACCTTATCGAACACCACGTCACACTCACCAGTGACCGGCCAGTCCACCAGCCTCCCTTCAGGGTGAGTCAGAAGGAGAGACACGCCATCGACACTCAGATCACAGAGATGCTCGAGGCGGGGATCATCGTCCCGGTAATTTCAAATTACAGTGCACCGGTCTTGCTGACCAAGAAACGGGACGGTTCCCACAGGTTCTGTACTGATTACCGTAGGCTCAATTAGTTAGTCGAAAATGACAGTTATCCACTACCAAGGGCCGACACCTATTTGGATGCCCTCGGCGGGGCTAGCTGGTTCAGTTCGATGGATTGTTATAGTGGATTCTATTCAATCCCCGTCTATGAACCGGATAGGCACAAGCTGGCGTTCGTTACAGAGAACGGTCTATATACCTATACAAGGTTACCAATGGGCCTCCGTAACGCCAGCCAGACCTTCCAAAAGCTAGTGGATAAAACATTTTCAGGGCTAAAATGGCGTTCCGTATTAGTCTACGTGGACGACATAACGGTCTTCTCCAACACCTTTGACGAACATCTCGTACATTTGGAGGAGGCTTTCGCAAGGATTAGAGAGGCCAAATTAAGGCTTAAACCTGCGAAATGTCAATTTGACAGACAGCAGATTAACATATTGGGCCATATTGTAAACAGAGAGGGCATTATTCCCGACCCAGCGAAGACTGACGCAATAACGGGCATCCCAATGCCCACAAATTTGAAACAATTGCGCAGTTTTATTGGGCTGGCCTCTTATTACAGAAAATATATCCACTGATTTGCGCACATCGCCCACCCCCTAACCGAACTCACACGTGAGAAAACGCCCTTCAGCATTAAACAGGAACACATAGATGCCTTCAACACACTGAAGCAACTATTGACCTCACCACCATTACTGCAACACTTCCATAGTGATAGGCCCACCTTTTTACACGTGGATGCCAGCCAGTACGGGCTGGGGGCGGCCCTATTGCAGGAAGATGCAGAAGGGCGCATACGGCCCATAGCTTACGCTAGCAGGAAACTAACGGCCGTCGAGACTAGATACTCTGCCACAGAGCGGGAAATGCTGGCATTTTCTTGGGGAGTGAACTATTTCAGGGTATACCTCTATGGTATCCAGTTCACGGTTCACGAACCTGCAATTTTGGGCTTAGTAGACCGACACGCTATCCATTCACCCACCGTGAATTATATGATTGGAAAGTTCACAATGTAGCCTTTATTGGATGAACCATTGTAGTTACAATCCCAAACACAAAGTCAGCACGAACCTTCACGGATACAAGAACATACTATGAAAATATGCATGAAATTTAGGCATCTACGTCCAGAAGTTTGCACCACACCATCCTTGACAAGGAAATTGTGGACCGTCCGTAATGTTAGCATAAACAATTTGCGGAAATCTGCAAAATAAATAGCACTATACCTTAATATCCGCAACTCCAATTTCTTCACAAGGCATTACATTCATAAGATTTCGCTGACAATTTTAGTGAATGCTTTTGTTGACATAAACACACCAGAACGTCATGGAGGAAGCAGGCATATGACATTAGATCCACGGAAATTATAATCCAGCTCTCTGTTCAGTAGAGGGATTTCTTATGCGAAACTTTTCCGCCTGATGTCATGACTGTTCTGTTTGGGACTCCACTGATTTGCCTTCCCTTGACATTATATACGCATCGAATTTGAAGAATAACTAATTGATAATACGATACATTTTAATTTTAAAGCGTTTGTAACAGCCTATATTGTGTTATTTTACCAAAATAACAAAATGATCCAACATAATCCCTGTGTGCTATCTGTTGGTGCTACTTCTGCATAAACAATGTTTCAAAGCTTTATAATTCGTTATTGGGTAGAGAGCAAATGCTGAGCCAACTCATTAGTGTTCTGTATCTACAGTATAATTATGATAACACCTTGGTTAAGAACAGATACCTAATTTCTATTTCTGTCTCCCTCTCTGACGTCATTTTCAGGCGTTGGAATGCACGCACTGTGCTTGTCACGGCGTGCAATTCGGCCCATTAACATGCAATGCCATTACATTGTGACACCAGAAAATAGATTAGCACTGGCTCAAACAACGAATGCTCTCAGTGTTTTCATAGTGTCATGTTTGACACGCTTGGCTATCGTGTCAATAGCAGAAGCAACTACAGTCACTGCTTTTATTCAATCCTGAACCAGCATTCAACATGGAATCGGATTTTCTGATTCACCGCAAATGAAAAGGATCGAGAGTATGGGCTTCACACTGGGAAATGCAAGTGGGGGGGGGGGGGGGGGGGGGGGCAAATGAGAACCCCTTGGTAGTGGTGGCTGTATTAAGAGGCGAAACAACTCGGCCATCCACCTCTTATGGTATGGATTATCACAAAAATGAATATGGAATGAAAACTATTACCACACCTACTACTACAATGGACTAACTTACTCACTTATATCCAACTTACTAGAGGAAATAGGAAATAGGTATAAGGTAAATAAAACCCACGAAAGAAATGCCCCAAACATTCGATAATGAAAATTATGGAACTTAATTACTTCTCTTAATAATAGTAATAATGATATTAATTATAAAAATAATTATATCTGTTATTTTTAAATACAAAGGCCACAACCCGAGGAGCGTCGGGACATCCTTGGAGTTATCGCTGGGGGTGACAGCATTCGAAACGATACTGATCAAGAGCTGAACAGGCGGGCCCTGATCGGGGACGACCCTGAATATGTGACAGCCAATTGCGATAGTAGCAATTTGACAGTTCCCAACGCTACCCCTGCTCCTCGTGTCTTCTGAGACTCAGGAGACCACAAGAGCAGGCAAACCAAGAAAGCGTATGAAATGGACAAATGAAATGATAATGTATATCATACTTTCATATTATGGGATAACGAATATGGAAATTGACACTGCTGCATATAGACAGAAGTTGCACGCTGCATTATGCCAGAAATTCCCTGATATTAATATTACGGAACAGAGAGTAGTGCCATGCTATCTATATCTTTAAGAAACTTATCTCCGATCATCACCTTAAGTTGCTAATGGTCGAAGTGGCTGCCGACAATACTCATAACTCTATAGAAGACTCCAAAGATCAGCAGGGTACTAGTCTGGTCAATGAACAAAGGTACACCAATCTTCCTTCGGAAGACAAAGATGTTAACATATCGCTGGAAGCACTCGGAGAAACAGAGTGACAGTAGATCTGGGACGGCTCTCGTAGAATTTGATCCAATAGAGCGTCCCATAATCACGAACCAACATTGTTATAAAAAAGCGTGCTGTTCCTGTTGTAACAAAGTACGATGATCTCTCTCATCACCTGTCCCAGAATTATATTGTTTTAACCATGTTCAGACTGCAAGTTACCCTGGAGGGATAGTGGGACAGGGGATAGATTGTGGTGACCTAAATATACCTCAGGTCGACAGAAGAAAATGCCAGCTTGGGAGATACGCTTACGAAAGTACTGGAAGCTGATGAATAAATATCGGAAGAATTCATAAGTATGTTGAAGGCAATAGAAGTAAGAAGGTTGTTCATCGTGTTCAAATGTTAAGCCATGCGAAGAGAAAACAAGCAAGGTACATACATTTAAACAACAGCGTGAGACATAGGCACAGATATTACGTCGATATAAAGAGTCTACCGAACTAAAGCAACAAAACAAGCTATTTGTTACCAATGAGAAACGGTTACATAGAAATCTCGACGAACCTGGAAAAAAATGGGCAGATAACCGCAATAAGACCTTTATGGTAGTCCCTAAGGTCGAATGCTGGAGAATAACTTACAACAGCAGCGCTAAAGAATTGGTGAGGAGGAGGAAAGAATGTCAGAAATTGTCTTTGAGTGACTCTTCTGTATCAACTGAAGATGTGACCCGTGTGGTTAAGGCGACTCAAAATTGTAAAGCAGTAGGACTAGACAACAGACATGTTTTGGATCAAGCGTTTCACTTGCACTCACGAGCATCTTGCCCACTGCTACACAGATGTCAACCAAAATCCACAGATTATCCGCTCTTCCTTTATGCGAGGGAAAACATATCTTCTGCCAAAAGGTGAGAGAACCCATGACCCTTCTAAATATCGCCCTATCACTTATCTGTCCACCCTGTATAAGATATTTGCATCTTTTATTGCACGTACTACTGGGTGTTTCAAAAATAGTGACCGATATTGCAACAGGGGTTGGTATTGGTCAAAACGAGAAGAAATGTTCCTATTAACATATGTCCGGAAACAAATACCTGTTGAGATATGAGCCATTTTACTTGTGTTGTGTATTTACACTTCAGACAAAGGACGTCTTCCTACCAGCTACTTCTAATGGACACTTGACTAGCACACACGTTCAACAGAACACGCGTTGGGCAAACATTCATCCACACCACCAACCAGGAGCTGTGATGATTTCAGCCGGTCTCATCGCGGATACCATCTGCACGTTACAAGAGATGCCCCACATGGTTACCACATGCTTTGGCTCCTCTTCGCAAGGAATCCCCAACCAGTCCTATAACGCCTGGCTGCTCGCGGATGTGGGAACTCTCATTGGTCACACGCTCTTGTAACATCTGCGCATTGTCGATGGGTGTGGCATACACCTGTTGGTTGTTACCCCTAGTAACACGTTCGTTAATTTGGTTACAGTGCGTAAAAGCACAACACAGTTGGTCCTTAAAGAAATATTGGCTTTATTGCAGGTCTAGAAAGTTACAACAGTACACAATAAACACTTGGAAAACAATGGGCAGTCTCAGTCAGGTTCCTCCCTTATAGAATTCACTCACCTCCTTTTCACTTACTCGCGCAGTTAATCCCTCAATAATTAGGTAGACCCGTTCCTGGCTAGAAGTAACGGCACTCTTCCTCATGTAAACAAGCCACAGTCTGACACTTACTTGTTCTGAATGTACACTGTCTCGCCGTCCGCAGGCTAGGAAAACAGTCCACTGGGTTTCGCAATCCACAGATCACTTCACTGCAATAGCCTCTGTCACACTGGAAAACACACTTACTCGATCATAAACACAGTCCTCAAAAACTCACTCCCCTCGCTGGCCAGGTCGCTTATATAGTGGGGATGGTGACTCGCTGGATGCTTCCAGAGCAGTCCAGGATTCACAGCTTCTCGAGAATTCCATCACTAGTTAGGTCACGAACATTCTGGACGGTCTCTGTTGTTCCCGCTGCACAAGCGGCCGGCCGGGGGTAGCCTCGGCGACTGTGAGTCTCGCGCAAGGGAATGAAGTAACCTCGCAGCCGTAACACACCAATGTCATTAAATGTCCCCATAGCCAGAGAACGGAGAGGTTATGCAACTACCATTTTCTAATCCATAGCAAAATAAGATGTTTACCATTTCCCTCGAGGCATACTCCATCGCACTGTTTACGTCATCCACACAGCACGGGACCAACAGTCTGGTGCGGGTAGCACACTGCACTGCCAGCACAACCGCATACTATGACTGAACATCCGACTCGTGCACAGACCTTCAACGGAAGGACGCCTGCACCACCGAACATAACGCCTCCTCCATGCGGGTAATATGGCTCATATCTCAACAGGTATTTGTTTCCGGACATATGTTTACGGGAACATTTCTTCTCGTTTTAACCAATCCCAACCCTTGTTGCAATATCGGACACATTTTTCGAAACACCCTGTATTTATGAACATATAGATCTTCATAACATCCTTGCTGAGGAGCAAAAGGGTTCATGAAGAAGTTGCAAAAAGCAACTTGTAATCGATGCAGTTACTGTGGAACAAGCAGGAATGATGATTCAAAACCTCTACATGACTTTTATTGATTACAAAAATCTTTTGATTCAGTACCATATTCCTGGTTAATCCAAACCCTGAAGTTATACAGTACAAAGTAGATCCTGCCATCTGTATAATTCTGCAACATATGATATAACATAGGGGACCAATTTATTTATGTTTCATGGAGTAACATGTACGGAATCAAAAGTGATTCAAATCAAAAGGGGTATCTTTCCTGGTGACAGCTTGAACCGTCTATGGTTCTGTTTGGCGCTCAATCCACTATCATCATTACTGAACAATGCAAAATGTGTTTTTTCATATAAGCATCATGGTATAGTGAAATACAATATTTCTCATCTGATGTACATGGACGACATTAAACTATATGCATCCTCCGAGAAACACTTTGGCAATCTAATCTCAATACCTGATTCATTTTCTGCTGTTAATGGAATGTCCTTTGGGTTAGATAAGTGTCGCACCCTGACCATTCGACAGGGAAAATTAGAGGTCCAAGCATTTAAACTTGATGACGGTTGTTTCATTAAGCCTATGGAAGGTAATGAGACCTACAAATATCTTGGTCTCCTCCGATCCAATAGAATTGGTCATATAGGTAATAAAGTTCCGGCCGCAGCTATCAAAACTAAACACTTTGACAGGGTTTTAAAATCAAAGCTGAATGGAAACAACACTTTCAAGACCATCAACACCTATGCTATTCCGTTTTGACGTACACTTTCGGTAATATCAAATGGACGCAGACACAAATGTCTCCACCTAAGTCAATTGTAGAGCGACAGACAATCACGCATCAGAGAGGTGGATGAGGGCTTACATACATTATCCAGTTACATGTAAAGCAAGTAATGCGTCTTCAGAGATACGTTCTAGGAAGGCATAACTCTCCCATACATCAATCTGTTGTCAAGACAGATGACAAGTGCACACCGCTGGATCATCTTTACGTACTGTACCGTTTTCCTTTATTCGGCCTGGTTTACGGTACATATACCTATACGAACCGCTACACCACACGGCTGGTTTTGACCTAGTTTTGACAGCGCGCATAGCCATGTGATCGTTTGCTCAGCTGTTGTCTCATCAGCAACCTTCGGAAGAGAGTGTTTCGCTCGTAGGCCGCAAAGATGCGCAGGTGTCCTTGAGCTGGCAATAGTGGGAGATTGACATTTACATTTGAATATTATTTGGAAATGAGATACAGATATGATGTCAAGTATATACTGGAGTTCGATTTTACAGCAGAGAGGGACAATGCAGTCGTGCTTTTTAGTAATGGCATCTGTAACATCAAGAATATAGATTTATATATCGACCTGTCTCAGAGAGATCGTCTTGTCATGCGCAGCAGAGACAGTGCGCGAGTTGCCTCCTGCAGGTCGTCACAGGTGCGCGACAGACAGAACACGTTTCAACTCAGATGAATTCACGCCTAAGCAGAACTTGTATCGCAATGTTGTTTCGGCTGGAAGAAGTGTCAAGCTATTTTGAGTTCACGGCGGTGCTAGTTGACATTTTATACATCGTTTGGTGACGGATTAAGGTCATTATCATAAAAGTTCAGTGTCGAATGAGAACTTCAGTCGTCAGAGCGCCTGGCATTGTATGCGGGCAGTATTCTGTTAGTGGAATCATTCTTTTCACGTGTTACGGAGCGAAATGCAGTGATACATAGAGGAGGCTTGTTTCTGAAGCCTATGCATACTGGGAAGGCGTGCTATCTTTTCTCACGCCAAGACTATTGCAACTAAATATCAAGTACATTCTGAGTGAAGCTTTTTAACAATGTACAGTGCTTGGAAGTCTGAGGTGTTGGGGGAGATATTTAGAATGCATATAAACATATTAGCCATGTGCGGCTAGGCATTTTAGTGTGGACATCGCTCTCCAAGCAAATGCAGCGGACGTCACGAGTAACCACAATGCATGTTTTCAAAGTGGATCATAGCATACTCGCGACGCGGGCTATTGGCTTGTGCAACATGAACTTTTGGTACATGCAGCCGAAATTAACTCAGGCTACCGTCATGTGTTCACTTGCTTATCGAAATGTTGTATTCGCGCGCGTGTTGTATTTCCGAACCGGTCTGGAACTATTCGAAATACGGGCTAGGACAATTTCCGAGATGAGGAAGCAGTTCGTTTACTACCAGTGGACTTGGGACATTGGAGTAAGGGATCCCCAGCGCGTTCATTGGAAATTGGAATGGAACCGTGTAGTCCCGCTACACCATGGTGGAATCAGATGGTGGGCATCTTCACGCTCCATATTGCCTTCGAGAATCTCCAGCCAGGTAGAGAATCTACTTTTCATGTAGCGTTGCAAGGTAGATAGTCCAGTTTAAACACTTTGCCATCTATTTTCTTTTTTCATTTTGAGTAGTATGATTGTGGGGTGGAGTTTATGCATGGCTATTCCATGTCATGTGTGACTTCATTTTTCAGTCGAGTTTAGGCCTGATTAACCAGGTGCACTCATTTCATAATATTTTATTAGGAATTAATTGTTCATTTTCCAGCTTAATAATCTATTAAATGAAATTCTTTAAATGTATTCCGAACTTCTTGATTGTGAAGAACAGATCTTCGTAGGGGAAGAAATCTACGTTATTCTCATAGGGAATTGTTATTTTTTTTCTTTCATCAAGCTTTGGCTTGAGGGGTCATCGTTCCCTTATTTTTGTGTTCGACAATTGCGAGCTTCGAATTTTTCTTATGCGCTCATGTATTATTATTATTAAATTACAGTATAGAATGTGGAATTTGATCATTCTTTTAGAATGGGAATTTTCTTTTCTCTTGAGGGTAAGCGAGGTCATACTGCAATTCTAATGTGTCAACAGAATTTAACTGGAGTCGTTATCTGGACACATGCTGTAGATTCAGTTTTATTTTCGTGAATTCTCTTGAGGGGACATTTCTATTTTTGTCTGATCATCGTTAACGTTTGATTTTGTAGTCACGTGTACTTGGATACACCTCGTTAATTTTTATATTTATTAATAGTGCTATAACTGAACTTTGATTCAGTATTTCGAGTTTTTCTTGTTTAGAACATTGCTTTAAAGAACTATTTGAAGAACAAGAATCTTTTACGAGACAGATCCCAGGGATTAACTTTAAGGGGAAAATTAATTCTTATGTGACTGTGAATACAACTCTGTAAGGCAAGCTTTTTGTGATCCAGGGGCACTTGATTAAGTAGCCACTCATGTTAAATTTATGTTGCATTGGATTGAGAAATCATCATAATTAAGAAATACAGCTGATCATGTCTGATCACTAGTTATCGAATAAAATAATCACCATGTGGGTGATAGTGTGTGAAGAAACGTCAATGGGCGTGATATATATTTACGATGGTACTCGTTGAAGTACGTTCATATTAAAATGCTAGTAAAAGCATCATGTGTAATGCGATTATAAAATATAATCTTGGTAATGTTGGTGGTAATGCCCACTGTTTTCAGAAATCGAGGTCATGAGTGACCATTATTATGACAGTAATTCTTTTGTCAAGCCTCAGAGTTTGTTTTTGTGTGGCATCCCCAGTTAATTAATTCTTCGGTTCTGCTCAGTTTATAAGATTTAGGCAATGCTAGATATGATTCACGATCGTTATATTTTAAATTCTGGATGAATTTAAATAAGTACATTCATACTGAAATATTATTGAATCTTTAGAGATCCTGAATTACGAATTTCACGTCTTTTTAGCTTGAGTGCTTGATTGATAAAAATACATTTTGAATACATTGCTAAGGCAATATGAGTTATGCAATTTCAATTTTGACAAAGCAGATAAGGAGTACAGAATTACATGTTTGGAAAGGCATTTACATCTGAGGGTGTAATAACATAAATAATGATTTCGCTGTAAATAAGTAAATATGTATATATATATCTCTCTGAAATAATTCACGTGTTCTCTAATGTTGGAATGGGTGGAAGAACCATTAAGGTGATTTGTCTAATTTTTTTTGGGTTTTTCTATTGTTCTCATGATTAACATTTTCTAGTGAGGGTTAAATGCACTCTTGGTCCATGGGGACTGTTAATGCATTTATTGGCATGATTCTAGTGCCCAGTTTCTTTGTTTGCGTCCAGTCAAGGACAATTTGGTCTGACCTTCTGTCAGATTTCTTTTGAAGTACATTTTTGTCAGTTCTTTTAATCGCGTGATGTGATGATTTACAGAAGTATAAAGAGGTCGCATAAAGGGGGGCCACAGCTAGATATTTCTAGAGTTTCCCACACTCCTGAGAGGGTGTTTGCCCACGATTCTCGTGTTCTTAGAGTTGTTCGCTGTTATGCTTTGGTCGTGCTTAATGCCACCTCTGTTAGGTTTCACTGCACCCTATTACTCCTTATCCCTGTAGGTAGGATTTGGGGACTTTTCTAGGCCGGGGGGTTTTCAGGTCCTACGATCCAGCTACCATCGAGGGATTTCAACAGGTAAAGGGTAGGTATTTCGGGCACAGTAAATTGGCGGCATCGGATAGAGATATCGTGTCTTTATGGGAGGTGCCAATTGAGTAAAATGGCATACAGATGATGGACTCGAGAAAACTGGAATACCAGAGACGAGAACATAGTTTGAGGCCATTATAGATGTCGAACCTCGTGGAAGGGCATCTGACTGGTGATATGACGCCATTTCATGATCGTTTCGAATCTTGCTTTCGAACACGTGGTGACGTTATGTGCTAGTCAATTCCGACAACATTACAGCGATCAATTGTGAACTCGTTGAATGAACGTCGGGAGATAATGGTTCACCAATGTTTTTAGCACAAGATATTGGAATTCATTCGTGAATAAAGCAATTAAGAGTATTCTCGATCTACACGGTATACGTGTAGAATTGCAACCATTGATAGATTTTGTGGATTTTTAAGTGGTGCTACACTGATTTGGAAATAATATACGACTAGAGCCAAGATCAATGAAAGACATTCTCTGAAAAACTGAATTGACTTGATCAGTCGAGTAGGGCGTTGAGATGTAGCTCGTGGGTGAGTTGCACTCAAGGTGTCCCATTTTCTTGCAACCGGCGGATGGGTATTTCTGAGCCCATTTTAAATGTAAAACCATTTTCATTAATTTAAAGATGGTCGTAATAGGAATACTTAGGATATACAATGATATAAATCATCACATATAGTACGAGTAGGTTCTGGGAATTCCTCGATTCTAACATAGAGCACTGATTGGTAATTTTAATTAGATTTTAAGTTAACGCAACACAATCAAGAAGTTCGTATGATGGCAAATGTGGTTTACTCTGTGATGTCTATGCTTTGTTTGGTGGAGTGGTGTCCATGTTTTTCAGCTTTTGTGTGATATATATTTGATATGTCTGAGAACGAGGGAAAAGGATCTCCTAGTGAGATAGAGAAACTTTATAAACTGCTTCAGGAACAGATGCAGATCCAAGATGATCTTGCAGAGAGTATAAAAGGCTCTTTAAATGACCTTCAGTCCGGCAACAGAGACCTTAGAGCTAGGCAAAATCAAACGCAGACTAGTCTAGAACAAATGCAATTCAGTCAAAATCAAATGGCGACTAGTCTAGAACAAATGCAGGGTAGTCAAAGTCAAATGCAGATTAGTATAAAACAAATGCAGAGCAGTCAAAGTCAAATGCAGAGTAGTCAAACAAAAATAGAAGCAGACATTTATAGCATTCAGTCGAAAATTGTTAAGGTTGAATCCAGTCAAAGTCAAATGCAGAGTAGTTAAACAAAAATAGAAGCAGACATTTATAGCATTCAGTCGGAAATTCTTAAGGTTGAATCCAGTCAAAGTCAAATGCAGGCTAGTCAGAACCAGATGCAAACATGTCAAAATATTATAGAAGTTAAAGTCACTAATGTACAGGAAGATGTAACTAACATCCAGTCTAAAGTTAGCATTGTAGAAGCTAATCAAAACCTTATGCAAATCCAGATTAATGAAATAGAGAAAACTAATAAAGATTTCCAAATGGAAATTAAAATAGGTTTAGATATCAGTAAACGGTTGGCAAAGGATAATTTGGAAGCTTTGCAACTACAATTCACTAACGACACTATCAATACTCAGGCTTCCATAGATCAATTGAGAACTGAAATGAATTCTTTTCGAATTCAAGTCAGTGATCATAATAAATTATTGAAAGATGACTTTGACATAGATCTTAAGGCAATTGTTAAAGAAAACATAGACTTGTTAAGAAATGGTATGCTTAGGATTAATGAAGATTCTTTCAATGAGATGAAACAGGAAATGGAACAAAAACTTGCCACTAGCGAATTAAAAGCTACTAAAAATATATTAGATGTGAGGGAAGATGTCGATAAGAAGATTACTGTTCTTCAAATTTCTCAAACAGATAATTTAACCAGTCTAGAAAATAAATTAAAGTCCATTGAGGTTAAGGTGGATCAGAACAAGATAGAACTGAACGAAGACAGGGAAAAGAAAACTTCGGAATTAAATGCAATTCGAGCACAATTAGAAACCATTAACCTTGGGGGGAATGTTAACGTAGAAAGTATTAAGGAGCAATTAAGGTCAAGCTGGAATAGCGACTTTCACGCTGCTTTAGATCAAATGGAACCTAGATTACAGGAAAGAGATGAAGCTTTGCCACTTGAGTCTCCTGACGTTGGGATTAGTCCTCAGTCTAGAGTTGCGGAACGCTTAGGTCCAACTCAACCCAATTTGACTCAAGCCCAATTTCACGCAATTACAACCATATGGGTACACTTATCCCAACACTAACGTCAATACAGGAGGTAATATACACAGGCCTGTTGAAAGAGCGTCCAACATCACTGTTATTAGAAATTTTGAGGATAAACCTCGCAAATTCAGTAATTTGGATGGGACTACGCCTCTCGAATTTATTCGTGGATTAAGGGATTACTTCGTGGAATCGCAGGTGCCACACGAACGCGAGCTTAGAGTAGTGGAGCGCTATTTGACTGATGCCCCACTTCAGTGGTATAAGGCGTTTAGGTACACCTTCAATAATTTCGAGGAGTTTGCTGACGCATTCATCAAAAGATTCTGGAGCATCGAAGTGCAACAGAATATAAGGTCAGAAGTTTACTCGAGAAAGTATGCAAATACAGGTCCCACAAGCTACGCGGAGTACTTTGCGTGTCAGCTCTCGAAACTGTGGTTTCTGCAACCCCCGATGACCGAGGGTCAGTTAATGGAAGCTATATCGCAGCAACTTCCCGTGGATGTCAGAAAGTCAATAATTTCATCAGGAGTGACTGACTTAGCCACGATGGACGACTTGCTACGTAGTTTGGACCACGTAAACGCAATGTCAACACCTATCATATCGCGTGCTAGTCGACAGGAGTCTAAAGGGATCAACACGGTAGTAATGAACCGAACCCAGCAAACGGATCAGGTCAGATCCGATCAGAGGAATCCGGAGAGGATAGGGCAAACTCGAAACCACTACCAAAAGGATGAGAGATACCAAAACCAGTATAGGGAATACATGGAACCACCGTGGCAGAGACGTTATGAGGAACGAAATTTCTATAGAAGGGACTACGGCAAGAACCGTAACAATTATCGTGATGCGCCCTATGACACTAATTACAGACCACGTCAGGGGTACAGCAGGTACAAGGACTATAGGACGGAAGAATTTTATCGAAGGAGAGACCAGGAAAGGCTCAGAGGGGAGCAGGAAAAGTCCGATGGGGAAGGACGAAGAAAGAAAGAAAGAAAGAAAGAAAGAAAGAAAGAAAGATGATAGGAGAAAGGATACAATAAATGATGCACAGGCAAGTACTAGTCGCCAGGGTAGCAGTGAAAGAACCCCAGAAAGACATAAAGATAAAGATAAAAGAAAAGGAGGAACAAGAAATTAGAGATAACAAGTAATTCTGCACTACCATTGGGATATACCAAGAAAGAGAGATAAGGAAGAGGCTAGAGAAACTGTAGCCGAGGAAACGTTCCGAATAGCTCGATGCTTTGGGAACAATTGTTATGAAGTCACCAGCATAGATGGAAGGGATATTATAGGTAGCTTCAACGCCAAGAACATGCGCAGATACTACAAGAAGTTAGTTTAACTCTGTATGTAGCCATGTATTGTAGCGGGAATATCTGGAATGATGAAATAAAAGTCGAGCCAACTTTTATTTGAGGTGTTAGGAGAGAGATGTACCGTTTTCCTTTATTCGGCCTGGTTTACGGTACATATACCTATACGAACCGCTACACCACACGGCAGGTTTTGACCTAGTTCTGACAGCGCGCATAGCCATGTGATCGTTTGCTCAGCTGTTGTCTCATCAGCAACCTTCGGAAGAGAGTGTTTCGCTCGTAGGCCGCGAGGATGCGCAGGTGTCCTTGAGCTGGCAGTAGTGGGAGATTAACATTTACATTTGAATATTATTTGGAAATGAGATACAGATATGATGTCAAGTATATACTGGAGTTCGATTTTACAGCAGAGAGGGACAATGCAGTCGTGTTTTTAGTAATGGCATCTGTAACATCAAGAATATAGTTTTATATATCGACCTGTCTCAGAGAGATCGTCTTGTCATGCGCAGTAGAGACAGTGCGCGAGTTGCCTCCTGCAGGTCGTCACTAGTGCGCGACAGACAGAACACGTTTCAACTCAGACGAATTCACGCCTAAGCAGAACTTGTATCGCAATGTTGTTTCGGCTGGAAGAAGTGTCAAGCTATTTTGAGTTCACGGCGGTGCTAGTTGACATTTTATACATCGTGTGGTGACGGATTAAGGTCATTATCATAAAAGTTCAGTGTCGAATGAGAACTTCAGTCGTCAGAGCGCCTGGCATTGTATGCGGGCAGTATTCTGTTAGTGGAATCACTCTTTTCACGTGTTACGGAGCGAAATGCAGTGATACATAGAGGAGGCTTGTTTCTGAAGCCTATGCATACTGGGAAGGCGTGCTATCTTTTCTCACGCCAAGACTATTGCAACTAAATATCAAGTACATTCTGAGTGAAGCTTTTAACAATGTACAGTGCTTGGAAGTCTGAGGTGTTGGGGGAGATATTTAGAATGCATATAAACATATTAGCCATGTGCGGCTAGGCATTTTAGTGTGGACATCGCTCTCCAAGCAAATGCAGCGGACGTCACGAGTAACCACAATGCATGTTTGCAAAGTGGATCATAGCATATTCGCGACGCAGGCTATTGGCTTGTGCAACATGAACTTTTGGTAACATGCAGCCGAAATTAACTCAGGCTACCGTCATGTGTTCACTTGCTTATCGAAATGTTGTATTCGCGCGCGTGTTGTATTTCCGAACCGGTCTGGAACTATTCGAAATACGGGCTAGGACAATTTCCGAGATGAGGAAGCAGTTCGTTTACTACCAGTGGACTTGGGACATTGGAGTAAGGGATCCCCAGCGCGTTCATTGGAAATTGGAATGGAACCGTGTAGTCCCGCTACACCATGGTGGAATCAGATGGTGGGCATCTTCACGCTCCATATTGCCTTCGAGAATCTCCAGCCAGGTAGAGAATCTACTTTTCATGTAGCGTTGCAAGGTAGATAGTCCAGTTTAAACACTTTGCCATCTATTTTCTTTTTTCATTTTGAGTAGTATGATTGTGGGGTGGAGTTTATGCATGGCTATTCCATGTCATGTGTGACTTCATTTTTCAGTCGAGTTTAGGCCTGATTAACCAGGTGCACTCATTTCATAATATTTTATTAGGAATTAATTGTTCATTTTCCAGCTTAATAATCTATTAAATGAAATTCTTTAAATGTATTCCGAACTTCTTGATTGTGAAGAACAGATCTTCGTAGGGGAAGAAATCTACGTTATTCTCATAGGGAATTGTTATTTTTTTTCTTTCATCAAGCTTTGGCTTGAGGGGTCATCGTTCCCTTATTTTTGTGTTCGACAATTGCGAGCTTCGAATTTTTCTTATGCGCTCATGTATTATTATTATTAAATTACAGTATAGAATGTGGAATTTGATCATTCTTTTAGAATGGGAATTTTCTTTTCTCTTGAGGGTAAGCGAAGTCATACTGCAATTCTAATGTGTCAACAGAATTTAACTGGAGTCGTTATCTGGACACATGCTGTAGATTCAGTTTTATTTTCGTGAATTCTCTTGAGGGGACATTTCTATTTTTGTCTGATCATCGTTAACGTTTGATTTTGTAGTCACGTGTACTTGGATACACCTCGTTAATTTTTATATTTATTAATAGTGCTATAACTGAACTTTGATTCAGTATTTCGAGTTTTTCTTGTTTAGAACAATGCTTTAAAGAACTATTTGAAGAACAAGAATCTTTTACGAGACAGATCCCAGGTATTAACTTTAAGGGGAAAATGAATTCTTATGTGACTGTGAATACAACTCTGTAAGGCAAGCTTTTTGTGATCCAGTGCACTTGATTAAGTAGCCACTCATGTTAAATTTATGTTGCATTGGATTGAGAAATCATCATAATTAAGAAATACAGCTGATCATGTCTGATCACTAGTTATCGAATAAAATAATCACCATGTGGGTGATAGTGTGTGAAGAAACGTCAATGGGCGTGATATATATTTACGATGGTACTCGTTGAAGTACGTTCATATTAAAATGCTAGTAAAAGCATCATGTGTAATGCGATTATAAAATATAATCTTGGTAATGTTGGTGGTAATGCCCACCGTTTTCAGAAATCGAGGTCATGAGTGACCATTATTATGACAGTAATTCTTTTGTCAAGCCTCAGAGTTTGTTTTTGTGTGGCATCCCCAGTTAATTAATTCTTCGGTTCTGCTCAGTTTATAAGATTTAGGCAATGCTAGATATGATTCACGATCGTTATATTTTAAATTCTGGATGAATTTAAATAAGTACATTCATACTGAAATATTATTGAATCTTTAGAGATCCTGAATTACGAATTTCACGTCTTTTTAGCTTGAGTGCTTGATTGATAAAAATACATTTTGAATACATTGCTAAGGCAATATGAGTTATGCAATTTCAATTTTGACAAAGCAGATAAGGAGTACAGAATTACATGTTTGGAAAGGCATTTACATCTGAGGGTGTAATAACATAAATAATGATTTCGCTGTAAATAAGTAAATATGTATATATATATCTCTCTGAAATAATTCACGTGTTCTCTAATGTTGGAATGGGTGGAAGAACCATTAAGGTGATTTGTCTATTTTTTTGGGGGTTTTTCTATTGTTCTCATGATTAACATTTTCTATTGAGGGTTAAATGCACTCTTGGTCCATGGGGACTGTTAATGCATTTATTGGCATGCCCAGTTTCTTTGTTTGCGTCCAGTCAAGGACAATTTGGTCTGACCTTCTGTCAGATTTCTTTTGAAATACATTTTTGTCAGTTCTTTTAATCGCGTGATGTGATGATTTACAGAAGTATAAAGAGGTCGCATAAAGGGGGGCCACAGCTAGATATTTCTAGAGTTTCCCACACTCCTGAGAGGGTGTTTGCCCACGATTCTCGTGTTCTTAGAGCTGTTCGCTGTTATGCTTTGGTCGTGCTTAATGCCACCTCTGTTAGGTTTCACTGCACCCTATTACTCCTTATCCCTGTAGGTAGGATTTGGGGACTTTTCTAGGCCGGGGGGTTTTCAGGTCCTACGATCCAGCTACCATCGAGGGATTTCAACAGGTAAAGGGTAGGTATTTCGGGCACAGTAAATTGGCGGCCCAAACTTAAGGGGCATCGGATAGAGATATCGTGTCTTTATGGGAGGTGCCAATTGAGTAAAATGGCATACAGATGATGGACTCGAGAAAACTGGAATACCAGAGACGAGAACATAGTTTGAGGCCATTATAGATGTCGAACCTCGTGGAAGGGCATCTGACTGGTGATATGACGCCATTTCATGATCGTTTCGAATCTTGCTTTCGAACACGTGGTGACGTTATGTGCTAGTCAATTCCGACAACATTACAGCGATCAATTGTGAACTCGTTGAATGAACGTCGGGAGATAATGGTTCACCAATGTTTTTAGCACAAGATATTGGAATTCATTCGTGAATAAAGCAATTAAGAGTATTCTCGATCTACACGGTATACGTGTAGAATTGCAACCATTGATAGATTTTGTGGATTTTTAAGTGGTGCTACACTGATTTGGAAATAATATACGACTAGAGCCAAGATCAATGAAAGACATTCTCTGAAAAACTGAATTGACTTGATCAGTCGAGTAGGGCGTTGAGATGTAGCTCGTGGGTGAGTTGCACTCAAGGTGTCCCATTTTCTTGCAACCGGCGGATGGGTATTTCTGAGCCCATTTTAAATGTAAAACCATTTTCATTAATTTAAAGATGGTCATAATAGGAATACTTAGGATATATACTGATATAAATCATCACATATAGTACGAGTAGGTTCTGGGAATTCCTCGATTCTAACATAGAGCACTGATTGGTAATTTTAATTAGATTTTAAGTTAACGCAACACAATCAAGAAGTTCGTATGATGGCAAATGTGGTTTACTCTGTGATGTCTATGCTTTGTTTGGTGGAGTGGTGTCCATGTTTTTCAGCTTTTGTGTGATATATATTTGATATGTCTGAGAACGAGGGAAAAGGATCTCCTAGTGAGATAGAGAAACTTTATAAACTGCTTCAGGAACAGATGCAGATCCAAGATGATCTTGCAGAGAGTATAAAAGGCTCTTTAAATGACCTTCAGTCCGGCAACAGAGACCTTAGAGCTAGGCAAAATCAAACGCAGACTAGTCTAGAACAAATGCAATTCAGTCAAAATCAAATGGCGACTAGTCTAGAACAAATGCAGGGTAGTCAAAGTCAAATGCAGATTAGTATAAAACAAATGCAGAGCAGTCAAAGTCAAATGCAGAGTAGTCAAACAAAAATAGAAGCAGACATTTATAGCATTCAGTCGAAAATTGTTAAGGTTGAATCCAGTCAAAGTCAAATGCAGAGTAGTTAAACAAAAATAGAAGCAGACATTTATAGCATTCAGTCGGAAATTCTTAAGGTTGAATCCAGTCAAAGTCAAATGCAGGCTAGTCAGAACCAGATGCAAACATGTCAAAATATTATAGAAGTTAAAGTCACTAATGTACAGGAAGATGTAACTAACATCCAGTCTAAAGTTAGCATTGTAGAAGCTAATCAAAACCTTATGCAAATCCAGATTAATGAAATAGAGAAAACTAATAAAGATTTCCAAATGGAAATTAAAATAGGTTTAGATATCAGTAAACGGTTGGCAAAGGATAATTTGGAAGCTTTGCAACTACAATTCACTAACGACACTATCAATACTCAGGCTTCCATAGATCAATTGAGAACTGAAATGAATTCTTTTCGAATTCAAGTCAGTGATCATAATAAATTATTGAAAGATGACTTTGACATAGATCTTAAGGCAATTGTTAAAGAAAACATAGACTTGTTAAGAAATGGTATGCTTAGGATTAATGAAGATTCTTTCAATGAGATGAAACAGGAAATGGAACAAAAACTTGCCACTAGCGAATTAAAAGCTACTAAAAATATATTAGATGTGAGGGAAGATGTCGATAAGAAGATTACTGTTCTTCAAATTTCTCAAACAGATAATTTAACCAGTCTAGAAAATAAATTAAAGTCCATTGAGGTTAAGGTGGATCAGAACAAGATAGAACTGAACGAAGACAGGGAAAAGAAAACTTCGGAATTAAATGCAATTCGAGCACAATTAGAAACCATTAACCTTGGGGGGAATGTTAACGTAGAAAGTATTAAGGAGCAATTAAGGTCAAGCTGGAATAGCGACTTTCACGCTGCTTTAGATCAAATGGAACCTAGATTACAGGAAAGAGATGAAGCTTTGCCACTTGAGTCTCCTGACGTTGGGATTAGTCCTCAGTCTAGAGTTGCGGAACGCTTAGGTCCAACTCAACCCAATTTGACTCAAGCCCAATTTCACGCAATTACAACCATATGGGTACACTTATCCCAACACTAACGTCAATACAGGAGGTAATATACACAGGCCTGTTGAAAGAGCGCGCAACATCACTGTTATTAGAAATTTTGAGGATAAACCTCGCAAATTCAGTAATTTGGATGGGACTACGCCTCTCGAATTTATTCGTGGATTAAGGGATTACTTCGTGGAATCGCAGGTGCCACACGAACGCGAGCTTAGAGTAGTGGAGCGCTATTTGACTGATGCCCCACTTCAGTGGTATAAGGCGTTTAGGTACACCTTCAATAATTTCGAGGAGTTTGCTGACCTATTCATCAAAAGATTCTGGAGCATCGAAGTGCAACAGAATATAAGGTCAGAAGTTTACTCGAGAAAGTATGCAAATACAGGTCCCACAAGCTACGCGGAGTACTTTGCGTGTCAGCTCTCGAAACTGTGGTTTCTGCAACCCCCGATGACCGAGGGTCAGTTAATGGAAGCTATATCGCAGCAACTTCCCGTGGATGTCAGAAAGTCAATAATTTCATCAGGAGTGACTGACTTAGCCACGATGGACGACTTGCTACGTAGTTTGGACCACGTAAACGCAATGTCAACACCTATCATATCGCGTGCTAGTCGACAGGAGTCTAAAGGGATCAACACGGTAGTAATGAACCGAACCCAGCAAACGGATCAGGTCAGATCCGATCAGAGGAATCCGGAGAGGATAGGGCAAACTCGAAACCACTACCAAAAGGATGAGAGATACCAAAACCAGTATAGGGAATACATGGAACCACCGTGGCAGAGACGTTATGAGGAACGAAATTTCTATAGAAGGGACTACGGCAAGAACCGTAACAATTATCGTGATGCGCCCTATGACACTAATTACAGACCACGTCAGGGGTACAGCAGGTACAAGGACTATAGGACGGAAGAATTTTATCGAAGGAGAGACCAGGAAAGGCTCAGAGGGGAGCAGGAAAAGTCCGATGGGGAAGGACGAAGAAAGAAAGAAAGAAAGAAAGAAAGAAAGAAAGATGATAGGAGAAAGGATACAATAAATGATGCACAGGCAAGTACTAGTCGCCAGGGTAGCAGTGAAAGAACCCCAGAAAGACATAAAGATAAAGATAAAAGAAAAGGAGGAACAAGAAATTAGAGATAACAAGTAATTCTGCACTACCATTGGGATATACCAAGAAAGAGAGATAAGGAAGAGGCTAGAGAAACTGTAGCCGAGGAAACGTTCCGAATAGCTCGATGCTTTGGGAACAATTGTTATGAAGTCACCAGCATAGATGGAAGGGATATTATAGGTCGCTTCAACGCCAAGAACATGCGCAGATACTACAAGAAGTTAGTTTAACTCTGTATGTAGCCATGTATTGTAGCGGGAATATCTGGAATGATGAAATAAAAGTCGAGCCAACTTTTATTTGAGGTGTTAGGAGAGAGATGTACCGTTTTCCTTTATTCGGCCTGGTTTACGGTACATATACCTATACGAACCGCTACACCACACGGCAGGTTTTGACCTAGTTTTGACAGCGCGCATAGCCATGTGATCGTTTGCTCAGCTGTTGTCTCATCAGCAACCTTCGGAAGAGAGTGTTTCGCTCGTAGGCCGCGAGGATGCGCAGGTGTCCTTGAGCTGGCAGTAGTGGGAGATTAACATTTACATTTGAATATTATTTGGAAATGAGATACAGATATGATGTCAAGTATATACTGGAGTTCGATTTTACAGCAGAGAGGGACAATTCAGTCGTGTTTTTAGTAATGGCATCTGTAACATCAAGAATATAGTTTTATATATCGACCTGTCTCAGAGAGATCGTCTTGTCATGCGCAGTAGAGACAGTGCGCGAGTTGCCTCCTGCAGGTCGTCACTAGTGCGCGACAGACAGAACACGTTTCAACTCAGACGAATTCACGCCTAAGCAGAACTTGTATCGCAATGTTGTTTCGGCTGGAAGAAGTGTCAAGCTATTTTGAGTTCACGGCGGTGCTAGTTGACATTTTATACATCGTGTGGTGACGGATTAAGGTCATTATCATAAAAGTTCAGTGTCGAATGAGAACTTCAGTCGTCAGAGCGCCTGGCATTGTATGCGGGCAGTATTCTGTTAGTGGAATCACTCTTTTCACGTGTTACGGAGCGAAATGCAGTGATACATAGAGGAGGCTTGTTTCTGAAGCCTATGCATACTGGGAAGGCGTGCTATCTTTTCTCACGCCAAGACTATTGCAACTAAATATCAAGTACATTCTGAGTGAAGCTTTTTAACAATGTACAGTGCTTGGAAGTCTGAGGTGTTGGGGGAGATATTTAGAATGCATATAAACATATTAGCCATGTGCGGCTAGGCATTTTAGTGTGGACATCGCTCTCCAAGCAAATGCAGCGGACGTCACGAGTAACCACAATGCATGTTTGCAAAGTGGATCATAGCATATTCGCGACGCAGGCTATTGGCTTGTGCAACATGAACTTTTGGTAACATGCAGCCGAAATTAACTCAGGCTACCGTCATGTGTTCACTTGCTTATCGAAATGTTGTATTCGCGCGCGTGTTGTATTTCCGAACCGGTCTGGAACTATTCGAAATACGGGCTAGGACAATTTCCGAGATGAGGAAGCAGTTCGTTTACTACCAGTGGACTTGGGACATTGGAGTAAGGGATCCCCAGCGCGTTCATTGGAAATTGGAATGGAACCGTGTAGTCCCGCTACACCATGGTGGAATCAGATGGTGGGCATCTTCACGCTCCATATTGCCTTCGAGAATCTCCAGCCAGGTAGAGAATCTACTTTTCATGTAGCGTTGCAAGGTAGATAGTCCAGTTTAAACACTTTGCCATCTATTTTCTTTTTTCATTTTGAGTAGTATGATTGTGGGGTGGAGTTTATGCATGGCTATTCCATGTCATGTGTGACTTCATTTTTCAGTCGAGTTTAGGCCTGATTAACCAGGTGCACTCATTTCATAATATTTTATTAGGAATTAATTGTTCATTTTCCAGCTTAATAATCTATTAAATGAAATTCTTTAAATGTATTCCGAACTTCTTGATTGTGAAGAACAGATCTTCGTAGGGGAAGAAATCTACGTTATTCTCACAGGGAATTGTTATTTTTTTTCTTTCATCAAGCTTTGGCTTGAGGGGTCATCGTTCCCTTATTTTTGTGTTCGACAATTGCGAGCTTCGAATTTTTCTTATGCGCTCATGTATTATTATTATTAAATTATAGTATAGAATGTGGAATTTGATCATTCTTTTAGAATGGGAATTTTCTTTTCTCTTGAGGGTAAGCGAGGTCATACTGCAATTCTAATGTGTCAACAGAATTTAACTGGAGTCGTTATCTGGACACATGCTGTAGATTCAGTTTTATTTTCGTGAATTCTCTTGAGGGGACATTTCTATTTTTGTCTGATCATCGTTAATGTTTGATTTTGTAGTCACGTGTACTTGGATACACCTCGTTAATTTTTATATTTATTAATAGTGCTATAACTGAACTTTGATTCAGTATTTCGAGTTTTTCTTGTTTAGAACATTGCTTTAAAGAACTATTTGAAGAACAAGAATCTTTTACGAGACAGATCCCAGTGATTAACTTTAAGGGGAAATGAATTCTTATGTGACTGTGAATACAACTCTGTAAGGCAAGCTTTTTGTGATCCAGTGCACTTGATTAAGTAGCCACTCATGTTAAATTTATGTTGCATTGGATTGAGAAATCATCATAATTAAGAAATACAGCTGATCATGTCTGATCACTAGTTATCGAATAAAATAATCACCATGTGGGTGATAGTGTGTGAAGAAACGTCAATGGGCGTGATATATATTTACGATGGTACTCGTTGAAGTACGTTCATATTAAAATGCTAGTAAAAGCATCATGTGTAATGCGATTATAAAATATAATCTTGGTAATGTTGGTGGTAATGCCCACCGTTTTCAGAAATCGAGGTCATGAGTGACCATTATTATGACAGTAATTCTTTTGTCAAGCCTCAGAGTTTGTTTTTGTGTGGCATCCCCAGTTAATTAATTCTTCGGTTCTGCTCAGTTTATAAGATTTAGGCAATGCTAGATATGATTCACGATCGTTATATTTTAAATTCTGGATGAATTTAAATAAGTACATTCATACTGAAATATTATTGAATCTTTAGAGATCCTGAATTACGAATTTCACGTCTTTTTAGCTTGAGTGCTTCATTGATAAAAATACATTTTGAATACATTGCTAAGGCAATATGAGTTATGCAATTTCAATTTTGACAAAGCAGATAAGGAGTACAGAATTACATGTTTGGAAAGGCATTTACATCTGAGGGTGTAATAACATAAATATTGATTTCGCTGTAAATAAGTAAATATGTATATATATATCTCTCTGAAATAATTCACGTGTTCTCTAATGTTGGAATGGGTGGAAGAACCATTAAGGTGATTTGTCAAATTTTTTTTGGGTTTTTCTATTGTTCTCATGATTAACATTTTCTATTGAGGGTTAAATGCACTCTTGGTCCATGGGGACTGTTAATGCATTTATTGGCATGATTCTAGTGCCCAGTTTCTTTGTTTGCGTCCAGTCAAGGACAATTTGGTCTGACCTTCTGTCAGATTTCTTTTGAAATACATTTTTGTCAGTTCTTTTAATCGCGTGATGTGATGATTTACAGAAGTATAAAGAGGTCGCATAAAGGGGGGCCACAGCTAGATATTTCTAGAGTTTCCCACACTCCTGAGAGGGTGTTTGCCCACGATTCTCGTGTTCTTAGAGCTGTTCGCTGTTATGCTTTGGTCGTGCTTAATGCCACCTCTGTTAGGTTTCACTGCACCCTATTACTCCTTATCCCTGTAGGTAGGATTTGGGGACTTTTCTAGGCCGGGGGGTTTTCAGGTCCTACGATCCAGCTACCATCGAGGGATTTCAACAGGTAAAGGGTAGGTATTTCGGGCACAGTAAATTGGCGGCCCAAACTTAAGGGGCATCGGATAGAGATATCGTGTCTTTATGGGAGGTGCCAATTGAGTAAAATGGCATACAGATGATGGACTCGAGAAAACTGGAATACCAGAGACGAGAACATAGTTTGAGGCCATTATAGATGTCGAACCTCGTGGAAGGGCATCTGACTGGTGATATGACGCCATTTCATGATCGTTTCGAATCTTGCTTTCGAACACGTGGTGACGTTATGTGCTAGTCAATTCCGACAACATTACAGCGATCAATTGTGAACTCGTTGAATGAACGTCGGGAGATAATGGTTCACCAATGTTTTTAGCACAAGATATTGGAATTCATTCGTGAATAAAGCAATTAAGAGTATTCTCGATCTACACGGTATACGTGTAGAATTGCAACCATTGATAGATTTTGTGGATTTTTAAGTGGTGCTACACTGATTTGGAAATAATATACGACTAGAGCCAAGATCAATGAAAGACATTCTCTGAAAAACTGAATTGACTTGATCAGTCGAGTAGGGCGTTGAGATGTAGCTCGTGGGTGAGTTGCACTCAAGGTGTCCCATTTTCTTGCAACCGGCGGATGGGTATTTCTGAGCCCATTTTAAATGTAAAACCATTTTCATTAATTTAAAGATGGTCGTAATAGGAATACTTAGGATATATACTGATATAAATCATCACATATAGTACGAGTAGGTTCTGGGAATTCCTCGATTCTAACATAGAGCACTGATTGGTAATTTTAATTAGATTTTAAGTTAACGCAACACAATCAAGAAGTTCGTATGATGGCAAATGTGGTTTACTCTGTGATGTCTATGCTTTGTTTGGTGGAGTGGTGTCCATGTTTTTCAGCTTTTGTGTGATATATATTTGATATGTCTGAGAACGAGGGAAAAGGATCTCCTAGTGAGATAGAGAAACTTTATAAACTGCTTCAGGAACAGATGCAGATCCAAGATGATCTTGCAGAGAGTATAAAAGGCTCTTTAAATGACCTTCAGTCCGGCAACAGAGACCTTAGAGCTAGGCAAAATCAAACGCAGACTAGTCTAGAACAAATGCAATTCAGTCAAAATCAAATGGCGACTAGTCTAGAACAAATGCAGGGTAGTCAAAGTCAAATGCAGATTAGTATAAAACAAATGCAGAGCAGTCAAAGTCAAATGCAGAGTAGTCAAACAAAAATAGAAGCAGACATTTATAGCATTCAGTCGAAAATTGTTAAGGTTGAATCCAGTCAAAGTCAAATGCAGAGTAGTTAAACAAAAATAGAAGCAGACATTTATAGCATTCAGTCGGAAATTCTTAAGGTTGAATCCAGTCAAAGTCAAATGCAGGCTAGTCAGAACCAGATGCAAACATGTCAAAATATTATAGAAGTTAAAGTCACTAATGTACAGGAAGATGTAACTAACATCCAGTCTAAAGTTAGCATTGTAGAAGCTAATCAAAACCTTATGCAAATCCAGATTAATGAAATAGAGAAAACTAATAAAGATTTCCAAATGGAAATTAAATTAGGTTTAGATATCAGTAAACGGTTGGCAAAGGATAATTTGGAAGCTTTGCAACTACAATTCACTAACGACACTATCAATACTCAGGCTTCCATAGATCAATTGAGAACTGAAATGAATTCTTTTCGAATTCAAGTCAGTGATCATAATAAATTATTGAAAGATGACTTTGACATAGATCTTAAGACAATTGTTAAAGAAAACATAGACTTGTTAAGAAATGGTATGCTTAGGATTAATGAAGATTCTTTCAATGAGATGAAACAGGAAATGGAACAAAAACTTGCCACTAGCGAATTAAAAGCTACTAAAAATATATTAGATGTGAGGGAAGATGTCGATAAGAAGATTACTGTTTTTCAAATTTCTCAAACAGATAATTTAACCAGTCTAGAAAATAAATTAAAGTCCATTGAGGTTAAGGTGGATCAGAACAAGATAGAACTGAACGAAGACAGGGAAAAGAAAACTTCGGAATTAAATGCAATTCGAGCACAATTAGAAACCATTAACCTTGGGGGGAATGTTAACGTAGAAAGTATTAAGGCAATTGTTAAAGAAAACATAGACTTGTTAAGAAATGGTATGCTTAGGATTAATGAAGATTCTTTCAATGAGATGAAACAGGAAATGGAACAAAAACTTGCCACTAGCGAATTAAAAGCTACTAAAAATATATTAGATGTGAGGGAAGATGTCGATAAGAAGATTACTGTTCTTCAAATTTCTCAAACAGATAATTTAACCAGTCTAGAAAATAAATTAAAGTCCATTGAGGTTAAGGTGGATCAGAACAAGATAGAACTGAACGAAGACAGGGAAAAGAAAACTTCGGAATTAAATGCAATTCGAGCACAATTAGAAACCATTAACCTTGGGGGGAATGTTAACGTAGAAAGTATTAAGGAGCAATTAAGGTCAAGCTGGAATAGCGACTTTCACGCTGCTTTAGATCAAATGGAACCTAGATTACAGGAAAGAGATGAAGCTTTGCCACTTGAGTCTCCTGACGTTGGGATTAGTCCTCAGTCTAGAGTTGCGGAACGCTTAGGTCCAACTCAACCCAATTTGACTCAGCCCAATTTCACGCAATTACAACCATATGGGTACACTTATCCCAACACTAACGTCAATACAGGAGGTAATATACACAGGCCTGTTGAAAGAGCGTCCAACATCACTGTTATTAGAAATTTTGAGGATAAACCTCGCAAATTCAGTAATTTAGATGGGACTACGCCTCTCGAATTTATTCGTGGATTAAGGGATTACTTCGTGGAATCGCAGGTGCCACACGAACGCGAGCTTAGAGTAGTGGAGCGCTATTTGACTGATGCCCCACTTCAGTGGTATAAGGCGTTTAGGTACACCATCAATAATTTCGAGGAGTTTGCTGACGCATTCATCAAAAGATTCTGGAGCATTGAAGTGCAACAGAATATAAGGTCAGAAGTTTACTCGAGAAAGTATGCAAATACAGGTCCCACAAGCTACGCGGAGTACTTTGCGTGTCAGCTCTCGAAACTGTGGTTTCTTCAACCCCCGATGACCGAGGGTCAGTTAGTGGAAGCTATATCGCAGCAACTTCCCGTGGATGTCAGAAAGTCAATAATTTCATCAGGAGTGACTGACTTAGCCACGATGGACGACTTGCTACGTAGTTTGGACCACGTAAACGCAATGTCAACACCTATCATATCGCGTGCTAGTCGACAGGAGTCTAAAGGGATCAACACGGTAGTAATGAACCGAACCCAGCAAACGGATCAGGTCAGATCCGATCAGAGGAATCCGGAGAGGATATGGCAAACTCGAAACCACTACCAAAAGGATGAGAGATACCAAAACCAGTATAGGGAATACATGGAACCACCGTGGCAGAGACGTTATGAGGAACGAAATTTCTATAGAAGGGACTACGGCAAGAACCGTAACAATTATCGTGATGCGCCCTATGACACTAATTACAGACCACGTCAGGGGTACAGCAGGTACAAGGACTATAGGACGGAAGAATTTTATCGAAGGAGAGACCAGGAAAGGCTCAGAGGGGAGCAGGAAAAGTCCGATGGGGAAGGACGAAGAAAGAAAGAAAGAAAGAAAGAAAGAAAGAAAGAAAGATGATAGGAGAAAGGATACAATAAATGATGCACAGGCAAGTACTAGTCGCCAGGGTAGCAGTGAAAGAACCCCAGAAAGAGATAAAGATAAAGATAAACGAAAAGGAGGAACAAGAAATTAGAGATAACAAGTAATTCTGCACTACCATTGGGATATACCAAGAAAGAGAGATAAGGAAGAGGCTAGAGAAACTGTAGCCGAGGAAACGTTCCGAATAGCTCGATGCTTTGGGAACAATTGTTATGAAGTCACCAGCATAGATGGAAGGGATATTATAGGTCGCTTCAACGCCAAGAACATGCGCAGATACTACAAGAAGTTAGTTTAACTCTGTATGTAGCCATGTATTGTAGCGGGAATATCTGGAATGATGAAATAAAAGTCGAGCCAACTTTTATTTGAGGTGTTAGGAGAGAGATGTACCGTTTTCCTTTATTCGGCCTGGTTTACGGTACATATACCTATACGAACCGCTACACCACACGGCAGGTTTTGACCTAGTTTTGACAGCGCGCATAGCCATGTGATCGTTTGCTCAGCTGTTGTCTCATCAGCAACCTTCGGAAGAGAGTGTTTCGCTCGTAGGCCGCGAGGATGCGCAGGTGTCCTTGAGCTGGCAGTAGTGGGAGATTAACATTTACATTTGAATATTATTTGGAAATGAGATACAGATATGATGTCAAGTATATACTGGAGTTCGATTTTACAGCAGAGAGGGACAATGCAGTCGTGTTTTTAGTAATGGCATCTGTAACATCAAGAATATAGTTTTATATATCGACCTGTCTCAGAGAGATCGTCTTGTCATGCGCAGTAGAGACAGTGCGCGAGTTGCCTCCTGCAGGTCGTCACTAGTGCGCGACAGACAGAACACGTTTCAACTCAGACGAATTCACGCCTAAGCAGAACTTGTATCGCAATGTTGTTTCGGCTGGAAGAAGTGTCAAGCTATTTTGAGTTCACGGCGGTGCTAGTTGACATTTTATACATCGTGTGGTGACGGATTAAGGTCATTATCATAAAAGTTCAGTGTCGAATGAGAACTTCAGTCGTCAGAGCGCCTGGCATTGTATGCGGGCAGTATTCTGTTAGTGGAATCACTCTTTTCACGTGTTACGGAGCGAAATGCAGTGATACATAGAGGAGGCTTGTTTCTGAAGCCTATGCATACTGGGAAGGCGTGCTATCTTTTCTCACGCCAAGACTATTGCAACTAAATATCAAGTACATTCTGAGTGAAGCTTTTTAACAATGTACAGTGCTTGGAAGTCTGAGGTGTTGGGGGAGATATTTAGAATGCATATAAACATATTAGCCATGTGCGGCTAGGCATTTTAGTGTGGACATCGCTCTCCAAGCAAATGCAGCGGACGTCACGAGTAACCACAATGCATGTTTGCAAAGTGGATCATAGCATATTCGCGACGCAGGCTATTGGCTTGTGCAACATGAACTTTTGGTAACATGCAGCCGAAATTAACTCAGGCTACCGTCATGTGTTCACTTGCTTATCGAAATGTTGTATTCGCGCGCGTGTTGTATTTCCGAACCGGTCTGGAACTATTCGAAATACGGGCTAGGACAATTTCCGAGATGAGGAAGCAGTTCGTTTACTACCAGTGGACTTGGGACATTGGAGTAAGGGATCCCCAGCGCGTTCATTGGAAATTGGAATGGAACCGTGTAGTCCCGCTACACCATGGTGGAATCAGATGGTGGGCATCTTCACGCTCCATATTGCCTTCGAGAATCTCCAGCCAGGTAGAGAATCTACTTTTCATGTAGCGTTGCAAGGTAGATAGTCCAGTTTAAACACTTTGCCATCTATTTTCTTTTTTCATTTTGAGTAGTATGATTGTGGGGTGGAGTTTATGCATGGCTATTCCATGTCATGTGTGACTTCATTTTTCAGTCGAGTTTAGGCCTGATTAACCAGGTGCACTCATTTCATAATATTTTATTAGGAATTAATTGTTCATTTTCCAGCTTAATAATCTATTAAATGAAATTCTTTAAATGTATTCCGAACTTCTTGATTGTGAAGAACAGATCTTCGTAGGGGAAGAAATCTACGTTATTCTCATAGGGAATTGTTATTTTTTTTCTTTCATCAAGCTTTGGCTTGAGGGGTCATCGTTCCCTTATTTTTGTGTTCGACAATTGCGAGCTTCGAATTTTTCTTATGCGCTCATGTATTATTATTATTAAATTACAGTATAGAATGTGGAATTTGATCATTCTTTTAGAATGGGAATTTTCTTTTCTCTTGAGGGTAAGCGAGGTCATACTGCAATTCTAATGTGTCAACAGAATTTAACTGGAGTCGTTATCTGGACACATGCTGTAGATTCAGTTTTATTTTCGTGAATTCTCTTGAGGGGACATTTCTATTTTTGTCTGATCATCGTTAATGTTTGATTTTGTAGTCACGTGTACTTGGATACACCTCGTTAATTTTTATATTTATTAATAGTGCTATAACTGAACTTTGATTCAGTATTTCGAGTTTTTCTTGTTTAGAACATTGCTTTAAAGAACTATTTGAAGAACAAGAATATTTTACGAGACAGATCCCAGTGATTAACTTTAAGGGGAAATGAATTCTTATGTGACTGTGAATACAACTCTGTAAGGCAAGCTTTTTGTGATCCAGTGCACTTGATTAAGTAGCCACTCATGTTAAATTTATGTTGCATTGGATTGAGAAATCATCATAATTAAGAAATACAGCTGATCATGTCTGATCACTAGTTATCGAATAAAATAATCACCATGTGGGTGATAGTGTGTGAAGAAACGTCAATGGGCGTGATATATATTTACGATGGTACTCGTTGAAGTACGTTCATATTAAAATGCTAGTAAAAGCATCATGTGTAATGCGATTATAAAATATAATCTTGCTAATGTTGGTGGTAATGCCCACCGTTTTCAGAAATCGAGGTCATGAGTGACCATTATTATGACAGTAATTCTTTTGTCAAGCCTCAGAGTTTGTTTTTGTGTGGCATCCCCAGTTAATTAATTCTTCGGTTCTGCTCAGTTTATAAGATTTAGGCAATGCTAGATATGATTCACGATCGTTATATTTTAAATTCTGGATGAATTTAAATAAGTACATTCATACTGAAATATTATTGAATCTTTAGAGATCCTGAATTACGAATTTCACGTCTTTTTAGCTTGAGTGCTTGATTGATAAAAATACATTTTGAATACATTGCTAAGGCAATATGAGTTATGCAATTTCAATTTTGACAAAGCAGATAAGGAGTACAGAATTACATGTTTGGAAAGGCATTTACATCTGAGGGTGTAATAACATAAATAATGATTTCGCTGTAAATAAGTAAATATGTATATATATCTGAAATAATTCACGTGTTCTCTAATGTTGGAATGGGTGGAAGAACCATTAAGTTGATTTGTCTAATTTTTTGGGGGGGTTTTTCTATTGTTCTCATGATTAACATTTTCTATTGAGGGTTAAATGCACTCTTGGTCCATGGGGACTGTTAATGCATTTATTGGCATGATTCTGGTGCCCAGTTTCTTTGTTTGCGTCCAGTCAAGGACAATTTGGTTTGACCTTCTGTCAGATTTCTTTTGAAATAAATTTTTGTCAGTTCTTTTAATCGCGTGATGTGATGATTTACAGAAGTATAAAGAGGTCGCATTAAGGGGGGCCACAGTTAGATATTTCTAGAGTTTCCCACACTCCTGAGAGGGTGTTTGCCCACGATTCTCGTGTTCTTAGAGCTGTTCGCTGTTATGCTTTGGTCGTGCTTAATGCCACCTCTGTTAGGTTTTACTGCACCCTATTACTCCTTTTCCCTGTTGGTAGGATTTGGGGACTTTTCTAGGCCGGGGGGTTTTCAGGTCCTACGATCCAGCTACCATCGAGGGATTTCAACAGGTAAAGGGTAGGTATTTCGGGCACAGTACCGGTAAGGAATATACCGTTTACCATCGATGAGAAATGTACAGCCATCATGCTTCATCAGTGGACACAGATAGCAATGCATCCATATGGTCTCAACCAGGAGCATATCAACATTGATGCATCTAACAGCAGGTTGACTCATGCCGATCTAATCACTGAGACCGAAGGATTCGTGGTTGCAATCCAGCACCAGGTTGTGGCTACCAAAAACTACCTTAAATATAGTAAAGGCAAATATACAGTTTGATTATCAGTATGTCCCTGACGCCGTTTTGAAAAATATAACTCACTAGTTTTTACCAGCTAACCTGTCAAATATCGTTCTTATGGACAAAGTGCGGAAGAGAACCTTTCTCATTGATATCGTTGAGGCCAATTCCCATAATTTGCAACAACTGTGAGAAAATCACCAAATATCTGCCCTTGGCCGAGGAAATACGGCAAATGTGGAGACTGAAATGTGTAGCGGTGTTGCCCATAATCGTCTCTTCTACCGGCGTCATCCCTAAATCATTGGCTCGCAACAACTTAGAAAAATTGGGAATACATCTTGTATACATATTATCACGCAGAAGGCCGTCAAATTGGAGACCAGTGCCATAGTTCTCACGTTTGTAAATGTGCCACTCTAAATGAAGTTGCCTTACC
Source organism: Meconema thalassinum (assembly GCA_946902985.2). Taxonomy (NCBI): domain Eukaryota; kingdom Metazoa; phylum Arthropoda; class Insecta; order Orthoptera; family Tettigoniidae; genus Meconema; species Meconema thalassinum. Next base: position 270,885,677 of record OX336392.1, on the reverse strand, counting down.
GTCATGCAAATAAGTGCTTCAGTAAACTGTTCCAAACACTGAAAGAGTTACTAAGAAAGCAGATATTTTTTGTTTTTCATAAGAGATACTTCGATTATACGTCAAATGGGTTCTAGCAATGTTTCCTAAAATTGATCTGTGCAAGGTATATAGTCTACTGTACATCCGTTTGTGCCCCATGGTAACTTACCACAGACTGCTCTGAAAACGACAACTAGGCACGGAACAACCTTGTGAGAATGACAAGTGATGCTAATATATAATTGAAGCCACGTGCTTGTAACGGAGATCGATTTTATTCTAATAGCATTTTGAACGAAGCTGTAAATCTCGTCTAGATGAACGTGCAATGGCACGCATACTTGAAGGTACGATGAATATATGACAGCCGTGAATCATATTGATCGCTGTTAGCTAGTCGTAATTTATGTGAAGTGTTTGGGCCTTAATTGTGTATGAATGGCTGCATGCATCAGCCAGCACACATCCCGTGGAGAAAGGTACAGTCAGAGTCATTTAACAGTAAACATTAAAATGCAAGTTACCTGTTACTTGCCCCGTGGCATAGCCATGCTCGGTAAATCATGCATCACGTCCGTGAGGGCAGCTTCAGAAAGTCCGGAGATCTTAGGTTCGAAAACCGGCACTGACAGAGTCTATCCTGGGTGTTGTTCTTCCCCGTGATTTTCCACACTCCCTTCAAGCAAATGCCGGGATAATACCTTACTTCAAGTCCCGGGGCAACTGCCTCATCGCCAGTCCCTCATACAGATACACACTACTACAGTCATTACTCATTACATAAATACACAACCTTCTGATAACATGTGCTACAGTGGTACTGTATTGGAGTATACAGGGTAGGGGGAGTCAGATCCGTTATCCGAGAACATACGATTCCCCAGGTCAGGGAGCACCGAAAGACGTGAAAAAGTATAGTAAAAGGGGCGTGATTTAGGTGAAAACAGGAGCAAAAGTACGTCACTCTTGGCAACACTGCTTGCTACTGTGTACAATACCGGATCGAGGAAGTGCCACTGGACTAACAGAACAGCCGGTATTCATCGGATAGGTCTCGCAGACAACTGATAAGTGAAGCTCAGTTCCACGGAGGGGAGGTAACTTGCCCAACCAGTTCCCTGGGAAGATCCGAGTTCCGAATATGCTTCCCTTCCCCGCTAAGATGAGACATGTACACGCGACAGCTGATGTGATGTTGCTGGCCTGGATATGGCAAATAGCCTTCCCGAAAGTGATTGCCGTAACATGGAATTGTTTGAGAACCACTCGCCGTATGCAGATTACCCCAGACATTATTTCTTCAGTTCCTTATGCTGCACAGCATGGTGCAATCCCAAAGTCATAGGACCAACGATTCGTCTGCTAGAGCTCAGCAACTCCAACTTATTTATTTATCGTATGGTGGTTAGTGCTGGGAGTGTCCGAGGATATGTTCGGCTCGCCTGAGTCTGTAGCTGCTTCCAGCGGACACCCTTAGGGTCAGCTACAAGTTCCGTTCAATTTCAAGTAGTTCCAACTTTCGATACCAGATATCAATGATACCTAGAGGTGAACGTTGGAACTTTGATAGAGCGTTCCGACGTAATTTACCTAACAATTTAGCTTCACACAAGTTTAGTCTGTGGAAGGATCTTTTACATGGCATAAACCTATGACATGGGACTGCCGGCTTTACTTCCCCTCCGAAGGAAGGCATACAGAAGGATTTTTAACGCTCTTAAAAATACGACGACTTCGGCCGATTTGAACCCGCTATCTTGGGCACAGCAGTTCAGCATGCTACCAACTACACCACCGAAGCCGCACCAACTCCAGCTGAAACCCCGGAAAGAAATGGGAACTACAAGCTCGCTGTCCTATCTGTCACACTGGCTAGCACTGACTCAGGGTCTCTCTTCAAGTTGCTGAACTCTAAACATGTTTGAAAAATGTCACTAAACCATTTCTTCCCCACTAAACTATGCACCTTCCATTATACGTTTTTCACGTTATTCGGCGCTAGGGAATAATACGTTCCCGGCTGTCCAGTTAAACTCCATCCCCCCTGTATAATGGTAATTTACACTAATATTGGGCGGAGGCCAGCTGTGACATTGAGATAAATAGTAACCTAGTATTCGTCTTCATCATGTGTCGTTTCCTCTATCGAGGGAAGTACCCAGCTCGAACGGCTAAAACCGATTGGCAGCGCGCTTAACATACGAAGGTATGTCTGTTCTACTACCCATCACGGGCATTAATCTGTAAAACGCCACATTAGTGTACAATCAATGTTGGGAAGTTACGGCCTCCAAAGATTGCAGAAACACAATTCTCAGCAGAAACTACCGTGCAACAGGCAATTCGGACCATTATATTAGGGAAAATCCATTCCTAGCAATTGGTTAGACCTTAAGCATATATGTGATAACATTACAAAAATATCGCAGGAACGCAATTCGCAGCAGAAACTACCGTGCAACAGGCAATTCGGACCATTATATTAACAAGAAACAGATGTGGTGAAGTATCATAATGCAAAAGGTTGAACACTTGCTCGCAACAAGAAATCTTAAACCTGCATTACCGTGTTGATATGGACATCTTTCCCACAATAGAAGATACTGTGTTGTTCTTCATTCGACGTCGAAGTGTATATGTGGAGTTGCAATGAAGTGATTAAAACACAGCGGAATAGAACAGTACACCCTTAGCAACATGTAGGCATACTCCATAATTTACAATGTTCGCGCATTGCAATAGTCCAAACTCAAATGCCACGGTGATCACATTATTACACACTCAGATGGCTCTGGCGACCGAACGCGTACTTTTACAGATGAATGGCATTGATAGCTACTGACAAACAGTAGGTACAACTGTATACTTTAAACCCACTTACAGTTGGTTTTCGTCGTTCGACCTGGAATACTTCCCTCGTAAGAAGGTTGGCGATCATCACAGCAATCCGGTTTTTGGATCTACCAGCACTGAAAAGTTCACTGGAACTACACTTGAACCATTTTTTAGGTTGTCCAACCAAGAGATCCTTCTTGTTCCTCGACTCCTTCTGCCCTCAACCTTCCCTTGAATAATTTCTTGTAGAAGACGATACCTGTCTCCTCTCATTTTATGACCCAAGTATTGTAACTTCGTAATTTTGACACAGGTAATTATCTCCTTATCTTTACCTATCCTACGCAATATCTCAAGATTTGAGATTCTATCCATCCGGCTTACTCGTAAGATCCTTCGATATGTCCACATCTCAAACGCCTCTAGTCTGTTAATCATATCTTGTTTGAGTGCCCAAGCTTCCATACCGTAGAAGAGTACCGAGAACACAAAACATTTTAGCAACCTTAGTTTTAAATTTATACTAAGATCTCTATTACGCAATAAATTTCTCATTTGATTGAATGCACTTCTGGCTTGTCCTATACTGCCTATAATTTCTTGAGAGCAATTATTAGTATAATTAACTATGGTTCCTAAATATCTGTATTTCTGAACTCTTTGAACTGCTTTACCTTTGATTATCAAATATCCTGGATTATTCTCCTTCGAAGTTACTGTGAAACTGGTTTTCTTAACATTTAGAGTTAAACCACTTATCTCGCTGGCTTCTACCACTCCACCGTTGTAGATCTTCAAGGCATGCAGCGATTACAAGAGTATCGTGCGCAAATCTTAAACTATTTACAAGTTTGCCATTCACCTTAATCCCTGACGTAACACCCAAAAGGGCAGTTTTACGCCTTCAGAGTAGGTGTTGAACAATAATGAAGACAGTACACATCCCTGTCTCACACCTCTTTCAATTTGTATTTCATTCACCTGGAGTTAAATACAGAATACGCCTCTAGAGCCAGATGATCTCGATGTTTCTCTCTATCCTACAATCCTACCAACGCTGCTCAATTGTTTTCAAGAGAATTGGTGTTCTCCGATACAGTTGAGCTGTACCGGTGATTTCTGGGAAGCTGATATTGAGGGAATATACAACCCTTTTAACGATACGTGCGGTTGAATTTTAAAACTGTGTATTCTGTCTGGCAATGTATTACACTTTGATAGAGACGACTCCAAAGAGGGACAGTTTACATACACATTCGCTTAACACTTCCCTTTAGAGCTCCGTAAAGGTCTCGAACATCGACTTAATCCAGCAATTTATGTACAATAACATGTTATCGCTTCCTATAAGGCTCACGGAATCTACCAGTTCACGTTGAGTGTCCTGTCGAAGCCTAGGGACGAACTTAATATGTTGTTACGTCAGGGAAGGGCAGGAGCTGGGCCCTGGAGGGTCATTTATAACGAAAATTTCACTCTCGCCCAATAGCCGATATATTATATCACGGTATTAAAGTAAAGGGGCTCTTTGACCCGGCTCGGTGCGCTAACAGCTACATCTATATAGCCAGAGACTTTGCAAATAACTACATGGATTGTAAGAGTACCGTACCTATACCGTGATTAATTTATATTTAAATAATTACAGTATGACCATACTTTTCTTGGACTTATGGTAGATAACTTCATTCGACATTGTTATTATTATCATTTTCATTATTATCAAATACGCATAACACATTACTGGTACATCATCACATGTTATTCCGTCTGGCAATGTATTACACTTTTATAGAGACCACTCTAAAAAGGGACAGTTTGCATAAAGGAGTGAATTATTTTTCATAAAACAATAACTTTCAAGAATGTTACAAAACATCTATTAGCTAATAATAATAACAATAGTAATAATTAGGTTTTCCCAATCTCAAGTATCGAGAGGAAATTAGGAAAATTACTCATACACGGGGTTTTGAGGCAGAAGAGAGAAGACCTACCAGACACGTCTGGTCGCAGCAACGAAGACTAGCTCAATCCTTGCACATGAAGAGTTATTGGGCAAACATCAAGGCCAAGAAGTGTTGATTCCGCGTGGTCCTAGGAGACCCATTCGCGCAGAAGAAGAAGAAGAATAAAATTCAGGTTGCAGCCAATTTGCAGGGACTGATTATTGAAACCCCACAGGGGCTCACATCAAGTGGGACGTGGGTTGGCGACCACGGGGCCCCAGCTGAGTCCGGCATTGCTTCCACTTACTGTCTTCTTTCCTGTCGACCTCACTTGGTCAACTCTTGTTCTCTTCCGACCCCGACGGTATTAGGGTAACCGAGGCCTAGGGAGTCTCTTCCTTTCCTGCCTTAATTGGCCCTTGTCTCATCTTTTCTGATACCCTCCTTCTGCGAGGGGTCAGCCTTCTATTTCTTTTCATGTTCTCTCCTGCCTTCTGCTGAAGGTCCTCAAGGAGGCAGGGTGTATGTAGCCCCACCACTTCTGGTGCACCCTGGATAATGCTACACCCTCAGGGGCTCACGGCTGGTGAGTTTGGGAGTTGGCGACCCCGAGGGATTCCTGAGCTGGGTCCGGTTTTCCCCCTTTTATCCCTTCCCTCTGGGGAGGACCCTCTCCTCTTTCACTTTCCTATCTGCCTTTCATGGCTCTCCTTCCTTCCAAGTCCCTCAATCCACATTCTCGAGGGCTTAGGGCATTTCTTTTTCTCCTGTCATTTATTTGCCTTATTCTCCTTTTGTTTTCCACTTCTTCTTCTAGTATATATGTTAGTGGTTAGTTTTAGTTATAGTTCACATTTTCATTATCATTTTCACGATCACCCAAACCATTAGGGGCCGATAGCCTAGGTGTTAGGCCACTTAAAACAACAATTATCAACATCATCATCATTAGATTATTGAAAGAGGATTTTGTTGCCAAGATAGTACTTCAGGAACTGGCTATACACCTTCAACTGCTTAGCCAAGAGAAAGTGCCGTACTATAAATATGTCGCTGAAATGTACTGGAAAATGACAACTTTACCTTGTACTGGGATCGTACTGTATTGACAAACCAGTCATCCGTGCACTACAGACCTAATCTGGTTCTTGTTGACAAATGCATGAAACAGACCACCTTCATAGATGTGACAATCCCAAACAGTGACACCATGCTAACAAAACAAGTTGAAAAGCTGTCAAAGTATAAAGAGCTTTCAGAACTGATCAGGAAGCAATGGCACATGGCACAATTCAGGACAGTTCCTCTAATCATCTCCAGCACTTGCGTGATTCCGAACAACCTAAAGGAATCTCTCACAGAGTTGAAATTAGACCCAGGCCTTTTTAAAATTATGCAGAAGACAGTCATACTTTCGACGTGTCGCATAGTAAGGCTGTTCTTCGCTAATCAAGCCTGAAGGAGTGGGGGAAAAGAGTAAATCTACCAAGTAATGCAGTCACCGAGAATTTGCTCCTTATGAGGTATATCTGGGATTGTAAATGTTTTCATACCAGCAAATATGCTGAGAATGTGTAAGCGCATGCGCAAAATAAATAATAATAATATCAATATTTTATTTATTTTCGACCCTCACTATTATGTGTCAGAAAACTGTATCATAATGATGGTCATTATAACACTGATTTTCATTATGATACAGTTTCTCCAGCAAATCAGAGCTCGTTCATTGACCAATTAGGTAACGATACCTTCGCGCTTGCGCTCAAAATCCAACATGTCGGACATCGAACTAGGCTATAATAAATTACCGACATGGAATACGCACCGTCCATATGTTCGCGTAAATAAACTGGCGAATATGAAACAAGAAATAGCACTGTACCTTAAAATCACCAACACTAATTTCTACACATCGTATTGTCTTCAAATGACTCCGGTGACAATATTACTGAGGGACGGCAGATGTAAACATATGGCCTGAATATGGCATTGCAAGCACACGGAGCGCATGCGTCGGTCGTTCAAAGATCTTGAAAGACAGAGATATAATACCCAACGCTCGCTCTGCGATCACAAAATTCAAGTAGCTGACTCTCAACACATATTTATGAATATTTATGTTAAAACATATAATAAAGTTATAATTATCGTCGAACATAAACAGTCGTATGCAACTCGCCTATAATGGTAATTAAGACACTCGTATGGAGACACTCGTGTCTTAATTATAGCCATTATAGGCTCGTTGCATAATGTACTATTTAGACACATGCGTTGTTATACAAACATTTCATTATAATCGTATGAAAATACCTAATGTACTTTACCAACCATGTCCGTTACTTTTGTTCCTGAGGAAGTATTGTAGGCAAGGAAGAAGAGTGAAATAAAGAAAATGTCATCCATCGTATGTCATAATGTTTAGAACACTAATTTTCACGCACATTAACACATGAAAACATTTTGAGCTCATTAACATCCTTCGAAGTAATCTCCAAGGCAATCAATTATTCGATGCCAACGATGAGGAAAACAACCAATACCATCACCTCTCCATTGTCCAGTCTGTCAATTTAGCGTCGCACTGCGTAGGCTATGCCTTTTCGTGTAACATGTCGTCTCAAAACTCGCGGGTCTTAAAATTCACAAGTATCAAAATTCACGAATTCCAAGAAGCGGATTAATAAGAGTATGATCTAACCGGTTTCTTTACCTGGGCGAGTCTCAAAACTCACGAGCTGGGGCAGTTATTCTTTGAATGGAGAAATTAATGCCAATCCTACCCACATAATGACTGTAAATATTTGAAACGTTAATGGGAATTTTGTGAAAAGGTCCATTTAGGTAGATTTCATTAGAAAGCTTGCAATGGGTACCATGTTTCGACTTCCGGAAAATGTCGACATATCTTCGCGTTTCACATCCCCCAGGCCTCAAAACCACCGTCAGTTCAAAAGTTTATATATAATTTATATATGTATATCAGTTTCTTGTGGACACGATAACTACCGTAATTTTGCACCTATCACTTTTAATTTTTTACCGAATATGTATACCTATAAAATCTCGGTTGAGTTCGTTACTGGGCTACATCGGTTGAAGGGGGTGAAAATGAAGGTTTTTTTTTTCGAAAAAGTGAAATATTGCTATAACTCTCTTAATATGTGAAATATCGAATCCGTTCAAAGTTCATACTATGTGTCGGATAAAGCCCAAAAATGTATGTTTGAAGATTTTTTTTATAGCACCAACCATTGACCAAAGGGGTGGGAAAAAGTGGGTTTTTCGGGAAACATTAATCATATCTCTCATAATAGGTACAATATCAAAACCGTATAAAATGGACAATATTCCCCTAATAATTACCTAAAACTTTTGTCTGAAATAATTTTTGATATGACCCACCATTACGCCAAGGGATGAGAAAAATGATTTCGGAATTATAAGAAAATGCCAAGAGTTATCAGAAGTTACCATGGCAACACTACTAAATTGATGAGGGATGAGCCATCAGACGTTGCCATGACAACGCACTTGCACGAGATCAGATTCAGATTTCCATCTGACTAAGTGTGAAGCGGCTTCGGTGTCGTAACTGGTAGCATGCTGAACTTCTATGCCCAAGGTCGCGGGTTCAAAGCCGACCGAAGTCGTCGGATTTTCTAAGAGCGCTAAAAATCCCTCAGTATGCTTTCCTTTGGAGGGGAAGTTCCAACGTTCGTTGCGAGTTGCTGGTTGAGGCGGCATCTAGTAGCCAAGTTCACAGCTAGGTGTCGTTGACGGTAGTATCTGGTAGCAACATTAGGAACTACTGCTTGAAATTGACCGTCTGCAGTCCTTACGTGAATTACAGACTAATACAGCCATCACAATTCACACCGTTTATCAGACAGATTCTACACTCACCCAAAGTTCACGGGGTTACATGACCGCGTTGTCCCAGCCCCTAAACTGAGGAACCAACCAAAATCTCTGCGGGAGATAAAATTTTGCGTGAAGACGTAACAGACCGTTACATCACTGTCGAAACCATGCATAAGGACAGTGTGACCACAAATATAAAAATGGACCCTTAATGACAAGAAGGTTACCGTCCCCATAAGACAATAAAATGTTTAAAATATGCATAAAATGACGAAAAACAAAGTTAATTAAGCTCCAATTATAAAAAAATTCTCGCAATCAATGAGGTTTGATCCTTCTACGAAATCCTGCATATTCTGCCTATTTTCGCCTATCCCCAAGTTTGCAGACACGTGCTCTCCGTAGTCATGAATTTTGAGACTAATTAGAATCAAAAGTTCGGTGCTTTTCAGTCGGTCAACACAATTTTACCCAAATGAGATGGGTTATTCTCTAATCCTGAAAACAATTACATGAGATTAATAAAAACACTTGGATGAATAGTTTCGATCGTCAAGCGATCATCTTCAGATCCATCCAAGTGTATTTATTAATTACATGTAATTTTTTTCATGATTAGGGAATAACCCATCTCATTTTGGGTATAATCGTGTTGGCCGACTGAAAATCACCAAACTTTTGGTTACTAAGGCAACACTGATAAATGGCTTCAAACACCATAGCTACTAGTTTGTAGTCGAGAGTTTTGATACTATATGCTACTATACTGCTCGGGTCCAAGCTCGTGAACTTGCGGGGTGAGGGGTAAGAGCAGCGAAGGGTCAGGCGAGAAGAGAAGGGTCTGTCAACAGCACGCCGTGATATTTATTCCAATACTGCTAACATAGGGCCGTTGCTCAAACCACTGTGGGGTTACGAATGACCGAGTGAGTCACCGACCAATGCATTTCGTTCTGTACTATGCACGGACCGAGAATGCACATTCCGCGATGCACATTCCGCTCAGGTTCACGTAGCTTAGACCAGAGCAGTACTTAGATCGTGAGTTTCGAGATTCGTGAATTTTGAGACGTAACCTTCGTGTATGTAAGCGTCTCCCACGCACTGGAGCTTTCCATTTAGGCATCAAATTGAAATCGCATGGTGACAGATTGGGAGAGTAAAGAAAATGCTCTAGTACGTCCCTTCTCCAGCGCCGCAGGGCTGTTGGCACTATTGTGCTATATTTACGTATGCACATTGTTATAGCCGACTCATACACACATCAAAAAAAGTTTTGCATCACCTCGGTTCCAAGAGTTCCGGAACCTTTAAATACAAAGGGAATAGAGATCAACACAAACAACATTTCAGCTCGTTTTATTGCTCATGAGACCCACACATTGCATGTTGTACCATCATACAGCTAGACTTTCAGCATTTGTGGTCCAGATTGCAGTACACACCACTACCTCTAATACCCAGTAGCACGTCCTCTTGCATTGATGCATGCCTGTATTCGTCCTGGCATACTATCCACAAGTTCATCAAGACACTGTTGGTCCAAATTGTCCCACTCCTCAACGACAATTCGGCGTAAATCTCTCAGAGTGGTTGGTGGGTCAAGACGTCCATAAACAGCCCTTTTCAACATATCCCAGGCATGTTCGATAGGGTTCATGTCTGGCGAACATGCTGGCCACTGTAGTCGAGCGATGTCGTTATCTTGAAGGAACGCATTCACAAGATGTGCACGATGAGGTCGAGAATTGTCGTCCATGAAGACAAATGCCTCTCCAATATTCTGCCGATATGGGTGCACTATGGGTCGGAGGATGTCATTCAGGTATCGTAAAGCCGTTTCGGAGCCTTCCATGACCACCAGTGGCGTACGTCGGCCCCACATAATGCCACCCCAAAACATCAGGGAACCACCACCTTGCTGCACTCGCTGGACAGTGTGTCTAAGACGTTCAGCCTGACCAGGGTGCCTCCAAACACGTCTCCGACGATTGTCTGGTTGAAGGCATATGCGACACTCATCGGTGCAGAGAACGTGATGCCAATTCTGTGGGGTCCATTCAGCATGTTGTTGGGCCCATCTGTACCGCGCTGCATGGTGTCGGGGTTGCAAAGCTGGACCTCGCCATGGACGTCGGGAGTGAAGTTGCGCATCATGCAGCCTATTGCGCACAGTTTGAGTTGAAACACGACGTCCTGTGGCTGAACGAAACGCATTATTCAACATGGTGGCATTGCTGTCAGGGTTCCTCCGAGCGGCAATCCGTAAGTAGCGGTCATCCACTACAGTAGTAGCCCTTGGGCGGCCTGAGCGAGGCCTGTCATCGACAGTTCCTGTATCTCTGTACCTCCTCCATGTCCGAACAACATCGCTTTGGTTCACTCTGAGACGCCTGGAAACTTCCCTTGTTGAGAGCCCTTCTTGACACAAAGTAACAATGCGGACGCGATCGAACTGCGGTATTGACCTTCTAGGCATGGTAGAACTACAGACAACATGAGCAGCGTACCTTCGTCCTGGTGGAATGACTGGAACTGATCGGCTGTCGTACCCCCTCCGTCTAATAGGCCCTGCTCATGCATGGTTGTTTACATCTTTGAGCAGTTTTAGTGACATCTATGAACAGTCAAAGGGACTGTATCTTGGATACAATATACACAGTCAACGTCTATATGCCGGAGATCTGGGAACCGAGGTGATGCAAAACTTTTTTTGATGTGTGTAAATACAGGGTGCATGCGGCAAGCCGAGGCGATCGAGGAAACTTGCGCATGCCCGCCAGCATATCTCTGTCACCTTCTATCACACTCCCTTCCCTTGTTTGAAGCACAGCGGTGGCCAGCGGCTTGCTCTCTAGCTCAGCAAATACGGCGAGTTCGTAGATTTGAATCGCGCGCCCGGAAGTAACAAAGTAACCTCATTTTCTCGCAGGGAAAAATTATCTCCGCCAATCCGATTGCGGCATCGTCTTTTACATAACACGCAGAGCGTCCCCAATTTTTTTCCGCTATAATTAAGATACACCCTGTATACTACCCAGCCAGCGAATTGTTGCCGGTGGCGGAAATCGGAACTATTGCGCCCCGCCCAGCCACACGCCTGCGATAGACGTGTAGTCGTCACCAGCGAAACCTCATCGCACGCCGTGTGTGTGCATGGTTCGTGCTGGGTCGTGGACTGTGTGGTGTGTTCTCATTGTATGACTGTACATGCGTTCCTTCTCTTGCACCGCGACCGCCCGCGTTAGCCATAACGTGGTGAGTGGACGTAATGTAGGCCTATACACAACAGCTCCGCTTCACGTCTAGCGGTAACAATTCCCTGGCAGGGTAGTATCATAGCGTATGGTAGTACTGACAAACTACAAACATCAACAATGTGCCGACTGACTTGCGCGCGCATCCCTCTTCTTCTGTTTTGCATTTCTACACTATACAGGGTCATCGAAAAATAACGCCAACATTTGAAAAAATATAGGACCGAAACGCTTTATGTTAAACGTGTAATTTTTTCACTGAACGCCATCTGGTTAAAGTAAGTTTTGTTTTGGAGGGGACGTAGCCTTGCTATGCGCACACTAGATGCGCAGTAGCCAAGGTCGGCCGGGGGCGCGCGGGCGCCAATGAAGACCTGACCTAACCCCTATGGATTTTTTTCTGGGGGTACATTAAAAACATTGTGTATGCATAAAAAATTCGGGATTTGGAACACCTGCGGGAGCGAATTTCTGCTACCATCTTGACAGTTACTCCTGAAATGATTGCACGTACCAATCCAGCCATTGGGAAAGCGTGCGATCAATGCTGATGTTGGTGGTCGGCCTGGCCTGGATTTTTTCTCTACAGTCCCTGTTTCCTTAAACTGATTAAACCATCGAATGACAGCTTTGTAATCAGGTGCAGTTTGACGGGCGGTGCAGTCATTGGCGCGCGCTCCCCCGGCCGACCTTGGCTACTGCGCATCTAGTGTGCGCATAGCAAGATCACGTCCCCTCCAAAACAAAACTTACTTTAACCAGCTGGCGTTCAGTGAAAGAATTACACGTTTAACATAAAGGGTTTCCGTGCTATAATTTTTTTAAATGTTGGCATTATTTTCGATGACCCTGTATATCCTACTGTAAATGTTGCATATCAAAACATGTAGTTTGCGGTCCGGGATACACGGGGGAAAAAACTTGCCATGACTTAGTAAGTAACCCTCGTATAACAAGAAATGTATTCCAATAATCTGACCACGTTTGTACTCTTGTAGACAACACAATAACACACAGATTCCTCATACTCCCAAGTACACAAGGTTAGTGACCACGGGGTCACAAATCTTTAAGTTAAACGACAGCAACAGCATCAACATTGATGGGTTAAGAAGACGAAAACACTCCAACTGAGGACGTGCTGTACGGTCCCACAATTGCTGTAGGACTACATTCTCCTGACACTCCTCGACAAGTTTCAAATTGCCAGTCCAAAGTAGGCAAGGTGAGAGGTCATGACCTCCACCACTGACCCAAACCAGTCCTCTTGGAGGCAGACTTCATCTTACACACAGCTTATTTGGTTTGACATTTTAATCCATTCGTCTTTATGGCTGACACTCCTGGATTTACGTTATGCGATTTTAAAGGTAACTTCCACAACGAAAACATGCCATGAATACTAATCCGTGAGGCTTTATGAGAGCCCCTCAGGAGATCACAACTAGTGGGTCTTCGGGCCCCAGCAGAGTCCAGTATTGCTTCCACTTACAGCATTTGTGTCGGACTCGCCCCCTTTGACATTCCAGTCAACCTCCCTTAGTCAACTCTTGTTCTCTTCCGACACCACAGTGGGTCAAAATCGAAATCTAGGAGGACAAAATTATTTATTGTCATAGTTAAACAAGAAGTTCCGTGAAGAACTATACAGCCTACTTTTCATGCCAATGATTATTCTACAGTATATGAGCCTATCTAGAATAATGACAAAATTAAGTTGGTAATATCGAAATATCAAATTAGTTCAAAATATACCTGGTATAATGTAGCCTAATAGAGCACTACAGTTGGCAGCCCTGGTGACTGAATATATTCTTAGTTCCATCTCTTAAGGTACAGAATACAAAATTTGGTTGAAGTCCAATGGATAGCATGGACGTTACATGCTTAAACATTGGATCTAACAGCGCGCGTTAAATCATGTTGGCAACACTGACATACATGTATTGGTCAGAAATAATCTGAAATAATATGATCTATTGTTGTGTCAATTTTGAATGAAATCCATTAGTTAGTGTAGAAGTTACATGCATTTTAAAATTGGACTTATCAGCAGGCTTAGAATCATGTTGGCAGCACTGACGTATATTAGTTACTCCAAATTAATCTAGAATGCCAGGTGTGCATAGTTTAGAGCTATTGGCTTGCATACTTTCTGATATATTAGGGTAACAAAAATGGAGACAGTATTTATTAACAGTTGGCAGCCCTGGTTGCTCTTAAGAATCGGCATAGTCATATCTGTTTTGGTACATATAGCACATACGAAATTTGGTTGAAATCCAAATGATAGTATAGAAGTTACATGTATTTAAAGTTGGATTTCTCAGCAGGCTTAGAATCATGTTGGTAGCACTGTCGTATATAAGTTACTTCAAATTAATATAGTATGTCAGGTACTATACGTGTGCATAGTTTAAAGCTGTCGGCTTGCATACTTTCTGATATATGGGTATTTAGATTTTAAAAAATTGAGAGCATTTATTAACAGTTGGCAGCCCTGGTGGCTCGTAAGAATACGCTCAGATATATCTGTTCATGTACACATAGCACATACGAAATTTGGTTGAAATCCAATTGATAGTGTAGAAGTTATATGCATTTAAAATTTGGACTTATCAGTAGGCTTATAATCATTTTGGCAACACTGCCATGTATGGCCTCCTGGAAATTAAACTGCAATATTATTATCTATACGTGTACCAATTTTGAAATAACTCCCATTCATACCTTCAAAGATATCCAACATTGAGCTCAAATTTCAATTGCGATTTTTCAGCAGTTGGTAGCACTGACATCATTTTCAAATATGGCTGTGAGCTATTCAGGTATAGATCTTTTCTCCTACCAAATTTTGTTTCGATTGCTCCAGCCGTTTAGGAGTTGATAGGGGGGGGGGACACACACACAGACAGACAGAAGGACAGACAGACAGACACACATTTGCCCGATCTCATAAGTCTACTTTTTCCTCATTTTTGCAAAATGTGGAAAGTAGGCTAAAAATCAAAATTTATTACTTCTACTGCATTCTTATATAATTGCCGCTCACTATTCTGGGATATAAACGCATCTTTGAGTAAATCTGTCACCACTGTTCGAGCAGTCTGAATTGGAAGGTGAATGCAAGTGGCTGTGGTTAGGTTGTCTTTGTGGTTAGTGTGATGCTTTAAGATGGAACATGCAGCTGAAGGTATGATCTTTGTAACGTGTTTCAGTCATTAATGGGCGTAATTGTTACGTAATTTTAGCTATATTTGTATTATATAATATTTAACTATTATTTTTAAAATTATATTTTCACTTAGATTTTTAGTATGTCGCGTCACTCTGCGTCACTTTCTTTTTAATGTTAAAATGTAGATAAAGTCTTGTAGTTTACGCCTGTTATAAAATTTGTTGCATCTTTTTGCAACTTACTTAGTTTTTCTACGTTTTAGAAGATGCCGCGCAACCAGTTCTCACACGTTTACAACTGTTTGAAGCACTGGGTTCGACGATTATGTCAAAAGTGGAACTTGGTGACTTTGTTAAAAGAAAATTAAGGGTAGAAAATTGTTCTGAAGAGATAACTGAATGCTCTATCCAACTCCTAGTCATAGACAATTTCTTGCATGTGTAGACGTAGCTTAAAAAAGGTCTTATCTGATGTTTATTATGAAGTAAACAAATTATATACATTGCTTTCACTCTAAATTCATGATTAAAACGTAAAAATAATTTTGTCCTCCTAGATTTCGTTTTTGACCCACTGTGCGTTGTATTAGGATATCCAAAGCCTGGGGGTCTTCCATTTTCTCGTTTTAATTTGCCCTTGTCTCATCTTTCCTCATAATCACATTTTTCGAGGGGTCAGAACTCTTCTATGTATATTCATTGGTATCATTAACAGTGATTATTTATCACAGTGGGATTATCATCCTCTCGCACTCGAATCAAGTAAAAATGCATGAAATTACATGAGAATTAACTTGTATGACCACTTTCTTGTGCTTATGGAGATAACTTAAAATTCTAGGTCAATTATGATCAATCATTCAACCAGCAACAATCGTTTTACATCTTTATCATAGCAACCCGCCCCAGCTTCGCCCGGTATCTATAACGATTTACCCAGCGTAAGCCTAAAAGGCGCACGAACGGCAGGTCCCAGACGCAATTCATAAAAACCTAGGTGAACAGCCAAACTCCAAACATATACTGTATACTCTTCTCTTAAGTCTTAACTCGACACGACTCGGCAGTTAGATGCTGGCCGAAGCTGGGGAGAGGCTCACTCGCTCCGAAGCTAGTAATTTAAATTTCCACTGAATGGAGATTGTTGGAAGATATAAAAACGTAAAACCACTTATAGTGGGCGATGCAATAAAGATAGATATATGCTGTCTGGGACCCTTTGTAGAACTATTCATCCTGAACAATTCATACAATCATAGTATATATATAATTCGTTGAGGCCATCTAGGACCACGTTAAGTCTTGCTACACTTAGCAATTTGTTTCGCTTTCCTCTGAGCCCATAATTCCCTCATTCTCTGTGAGTGAGCCATCTTGCGCTCCGCTGTCCAAGTAGTACCTTGTCTTCTTTTCGGGATCGGTGTCTCGTCTCGGGTTAGCCCATTAGTCAGTATCTTTTTGCGGAAGAGATCTCTATTGAAGGCGTCGTCGGGTTTTAGATGCAGCATTTTGAGGTCGTCTTTGGTATTCATAAACCAGGGCATTGTGGTTTTGGGTTTGGAGTCAAAGAAATGAAAAATCTGTTTATAGTCAGCCTGTTTACGTCCATTCATTTGAGATGACCGTAATACCGTGCCCGCCTTTTACGGATCGTTTCTGAAATTTTCTCTATTTCACTGTAGACCTCTTTGTTGAAATTTTTATAGTGGATGCCATTCTTGTAATTTGCTCCCATTCTATCTCTGACGATTTTGCGCTCTTTTTGCTCCATTTCTTCCAGGAGTCCTTTATTAGCATTTAAAGATAGGGTTTCGGGTGCATACATAACTACGGGTTTCAGAACAGTTTCATAATGACGTGGTTTAGTATTTTTGGACAGGCATTTTTGTTGTATGTTGAGCGCGATGTTTGATAGGCTATTTCGAGTTTGCGTACTCGTTCCTTGAGTGCTTCTTTGTCCAGTCCACTTTTCATGATGATCTCTCCCAAGTACTTAAATTTTTCCACTCTGTTGATCTTTCCGTATTTTGTCTGCAGTTTTGCTGGGGCGTCTTTGATGTTAGTCATTACTTCTGTTTTTTCGAATGATATCTGCAAGCCAGTTTGTTCAGTGATTTCTTTTAAAAGGTCGATTTGCATCCTAGCAGTTTCTACGTCGATCGACAGAATGGCGATGTCATCAGCGAATGCTAGACAGTCGACTATGATCCCCTTGGATTTTGCTCCCATTCTCAGAGGGCTATACTCAGTTTCTAATAATTTTGTTCGCCAGGTCCGAATGACATTTTCGTAAACGCAGTTGAAAAGCATTGGAGAGAGCCCATCACCTTGTCTGACTCCCGTTTTGACCCCCAAAGGAATCCGACAGACATCCCAGGAACTTTACTTTGGATTTTGTTCAGTTAGGGTGGCTCTAATTAATGCCAGCAGGTTCAGGTCAACCCCGAATTTGTTGAGGATGTTCAACAGAACTTCGCGGTCTATCGAATCATAAGCCTTCTTAAAGTCCACAAAGACTGCTATATATATATTTAACGGTTTATCCAGCGTAAGCATAAAAGGCGCACGGACAGCAGGTTTTTTTTTCGACTTGATCGACTGAAATCGTTACTGCTCGGCTTCGTTTAGTCATAAATGAATGTTGTTCTACAGATACCTTCCCCGAGAAATCCTTTACAGAATTGTGAAAACTGCATCGAAATCCATCCAGTGGTTCTTGAGATTACCCGTCACATCCAAGAATCGAGGATTTAGTTTTATACTATGTAGAAATAGAACCTAGATGTTATGTACTGTAAGCCAAAACCACATCTGCCATCAAAGGCTGACCAGTCTCTGGCACTGCAATCAATATCCCGCTTCCTTTTGCTCTGGACATGAAGGTGTCAAACCCTACATTTAACATAATTATATTGATTTTATACTTTAAGATGATTTCCCACGAGTTTACAAATGTGCTTCAATCTTTATGTTCAATTAACACCGCCAAACGTGTGTGTACTTTCCTGCCACTTATTACACCCGTTTTTATGGCCAGATGTCCTATATGGCACAAACATCATTCAAGCAATTTAATGCTCGCCTCGTTGCGTAATGGCCAGCATAATTGGCTGTCATCGGAGTTCGGTTACCGGCTCTGCCAAGAAATTCAACCATTTTGAGGAATGGAACGGGATACACTCAGCCTTGTGAGAGAAGTGGTGAGTGCGATTCTCTCCTCAACCATCCTTCAACTTCTATTCCAGGCAAATGCCGGGATGGTGCCTAACTTAAGGCCTTGGTCGCTTCCTACCGAAATCCCACCTCAATCACAAATACACACCCTAGTTCAGACATCATAGTGACGCAGTTTATCAGAAAAATTCTACAGATGCTCAAATACGCGGGGATATATGAGCACGATGATACAAAACCCCAAAGAAATCAACAACAGGAATATATGAGAAACGAAATGAATGAAACCGGGTAAGGTGAAGGAAGGAAGGGAGCGGCCACAGTCTTTTAGAAAGACGGGACTCATGACCAATATGTCCCAATCCCCTCAAATGAATTATTAACAACAACAACAACGATACTCTTTCAGAAAGCACTATTCGACTATTTCCCTAGAGCTGAAAACGGGAAACCACGGTAATCTATTTCAAGGACGGTCGATGGTGGATTTTGAGCCATGCCGTGTTTCAAGGCCGGAGATAGCCTGCTCCCCCAGCCTTGCATCATACAAAGCACACATAGCTATCTCCGTAGGTAAATTAACACAGCCAAATATGCCAATAAATTCAACAGTTAATTCTATAATTTCAAAACGCATGTTTTGGATGCGAAATGGCATATTGATCAAGTATTCTCGCTGTTCCGCTTGGTGTTACTAATATTTAATTTCACATTATTTATGAAGCATTCCTGATAAATCCCTCCAGGTTGTGTGCTTTACAATAAACATTTCCTAGCAGCTTCGCATTCAGTAATTTATTGATTAAAGAAGCACAATCTTTCGTGTTATCACCAAAAGTAAATCAATTTCTCAGAATTAGGTATCATACAGCGAGTTCGGGAATGTTCTCCGCAGCGCTACGTTGGTAGCACGGCTGCCGCTTGCATCATAACAATGAACAGTAAACTTTGTACTCACCACAGCCATTCATAACAAATGCTGGAACCATTCACAGTACATCACTCTATTTCCGTAATCAGTTTGTTAGCCTATTTTCAATTTTGAAAAAAATAGTCTTATGAGATCACCTTTTGTCCGTGTGTGTGTGCGTGCGTGTGTGTGTGTGTGTGTGTGTGTGTGTGTGTGTGTGAGGTGAGTGTGTGTGTCCCCCTAATAAATTCTAAACGGCTTGAGCGATTTCAATGAAACTCGGTAAGTTCATAGCACTATTCCAGACGACCCCGACCGTGCCCTTCAAATTTTGTTACGTCTCACCAATCCAACATGGCGGCTGTGCGAAATATTTCACCAGCATTCAATATCACCAAAACTATTACCGACATCACCCTGGAATTTATTACGTTGATAAAGGGAACTACTAGAAGTTCACCGATGTGACTTTTGAAAAACTGGTAACTACAAAATCAACATGGCGGCCACGCGAATTTGCGACATTTAAACAGATGCTTCTCGCGATTTAACCAACCAAACGCAATAAAACTTGGTACAGTATATGTTTATACACATTGTAATGCACCGACATCTAATTTGGTTCAATTATTTACATAACCACAAGATGGCGGATGAGCGAAATATTTCACTGGCATTCTATATCTCTGAAACTATTAGCTGTATCACCCTGAAATTATGTACGGAGATAAAGGGCACTACTGGAAGTTCATCTATAAGACTTTCAAAAAGCGGTTAACTACAAAACGAACATGGCGGCCAAGCGAATTTGAAAATTTTAAATAGACCTTTCTCGCGATTTAATGTTCCAAACGCAATGAAATCTGATACAGGAAATGTTTATACACATTGTAATGCACTGGTATCTAATTTAGTTCAATTGTTTACATAACCTCAAGATGGCGGCTGTGCGAATTTAAAAATTATGTTTTTATTTCTTGTTTCGTAATCAAGCAATCGAAGTGAAAGTTTTAATAATGAACCTACGCAATAATTTTCCTTTAATGGTACATGCCTCTATGGCCTATACATTTAACAATTCAACATGGCGACCATCCGAAATATTCAGACGACTCTGAATATCTACGAATCTATTATAGCAATCAAACTGCATTTTTTATGTTCATAGGGGCTATGAACTTAAGTTCACCTATAGGACTTTAAATAACCTGGTGATCACAAATCCAACATGGCGGCGACGCGAAATATAAATATTCACATGGACGTTTCTCGCAATTTAACCATCCGAGTGCAGTGAAACTTGCTACAGTAAATCCTTTCACGAATGTTAATCCACTGGCATCTAATTTATATCAATTGTTTCCAAAACCACAAGATGGCAGCTGTGCGAAATTTTAAAATCTCCTTGTTACTTCTTGTGTCCTAATCATGCGATTGAAGTTTGAATGCTACACGTACACTATAATCTTCATGTAACAGTACATAACTCTAGGACCTACTGAACCCTTCAGAAAAGCAGTGTTTAATGTAAGAAATCTTAATCAAGGGGTCGCGCTCAGTTCCTATGTGATGTTTACGTTCGCCAAACAACATGCTCTACTGAGGTAAGGGTCATAGGATATAAACTATAAATTAGAAAGAAAGGTGACAAGATGTAAAATAATAACAAGATTTAATGACTAATAGTGCATAAAAAGAAATAAACAACAATAAAATATATAAACAATCCTCCCTGAATTTCCCATGATAGGAATATCTATAAATTTGAGGAGTCAGACGGATCTCCCCTTTTATTTAAAATGTGGATCCTGGTTCCACTACCTTGCAATTTGGGTTTTATGTGCGCGTAATGACTAACTACGAGGAATGAGTACTTTGGATGACTGTTCGTTTACAACGGGTTAACAGCCACGATGCTTACGAACAATCATCTCGTAAATCAACGTTTATGGATATGGAACATGACATTAATAAAAACCCTTAAAAAGTAATGCTGACACACGCACTAAATCTACTATCTACAGGAATCTCTCTCGGGACCCTCATTAGCGCGAAGACGCACTTGACTTTGAGCTGCCAACACGGGCCAAATTGCTCAACACAAACAAGGAAATACAGCAAGCATGTGACTCACGGGTCATTGAATAAAATAAAAACATGGAATAAACCAACAACAACAAAAGCCTGACTGGCTGACATTACTTTATATGAACAAAACTGCATGTTAAGCTAACGCTTCGGAGATTATCGTGATTCGTAGGCAACTCCCATTTATTTAAACAATTTTTACCATTGATCAGTTCTTAATTCTGCATTACAAGTTATTACTGAGCCAAACAGGCACTCCACTAATGACCAGGCTGGCACCCTTCAGTTCGTCTTGTGCAACATCTCCCCTCTTCCTCAATCACCTGTCATTGTCCCACTCCAGTGTGTATAAATACCTGACCAGCTGTGCCGTTATCTCAAGGAATCAACAGCAACAAACTCAACCACTTCAAAATATGGTCGGACATTAATCAAAATATCCAGAATTGCCCTCGCGAGGTCACAATCTAGATTTGACATCAAGCTGCCAGAAATCAGTCTACGCTGAAATTCCCGCTTGTAATGACACAAAAACACACACTCACACACACACATTTGGGAATGACAATACGTTTTCACACAGATCGGCTGAATGGATGCTCGCCGACAATTAAAAAATATTAAAACCTACGATAGAGCTGACTGCTCTTCGTCACAAATCACATTGCTCCAAAGGCAATAATCTCATTGAATCTGATCAATAATAAAACAAAAGAAATTAATTACCCTCCAATCTACTGTATAATTATTTTACTTCAGTCCTACTTCTGAAACACAACATATCTCCGAGAGACGTTTTTAACCGCATTGCGTAGCATATGCAAACACGGCCGTCCACATAGCTACGTTAGTTAAAACAACAAACAAGAAAAGAACCTTCTACTAATATTATATGCGAGCTGTTTCCATGCAAAAGGTGTGTCAGACCAAAACTAAATAGACTACGTTAATCACACAAGCAAATTATTTACAAAACAAGATATGTCCCATACACCATAAGTTAATTTATCAGATAATAATAAATATTATTCGGTACTCATCCTCAGCCAGCCATCCGTCAAAGAACATCTGCAGCCATTTCCCAACTGGATTCTTCTTATCTCATCTCAACCATCTTGACGGAGTCTTGATATTTCCAGGCTTCCTCCATGGTCAATGATGTCATCTCTCGTGCTGATTCAAAAATTAAATTATTTACACTTGATGTCTGACTACTAAATTCGCCGTTCGGGTACTTCTTTCCCCAAAACAGTTTATTGGCGAATTATCGAAGATACTGCCCCTACAAATATAGTACTGTGACTATCTAACACTGAATTTAACACTTTCAATAATAATTTCTGTGTCCTTCATGACACGCAAAGTATAACTGTCAACGTCCTAAGACGCGCAAAGTATAAAAGCCTGTGTCCACTGACACACAAAATAACAGCCTCCGTCCTCAGACGAACCAAAGTAATAAGCCGTGTCCTCGACACACACAATAATAATAAGCAAAGTCTTGGCTCTTCACACCACTTATAAATGAACTGGCCCTAGGTCTTGATAGAGGGGAATTTATACAAAAATTTCACAAAATAATGGTGGTACAGGAATGAAATAAATATCACTGAACTCGTAAAATAGCGCAGGTCAAGAATATGCCCATTAATCCTAGAATCGATCGTAGAGATGTTGTCTAGGCGATCTCCCGCGTGAATGCTAGCCGAGCGTGCCCACGCTAGACCTGCCGCGCTAATTAGGCATTCTTCTCTCATTGGTTCCCACATTTTCCGTAATTTGGCGGTTTTTAGCATATCTTGGCGTCGTAGGAGTGTCTATTTTCTTCATCAGCCACTCACGTTACTGCATCATATTTCTTATAGGCGCGAACATCACAATGAACATACCAGAACCATGTCTCACTGCGCGTCGCTTCTATTTTTGAGGCGGCCAACACCTGTCCTTCTGACACATCGCTAGGCTATTTCCTTTCACAGCTAAAGTATTTAGCCTTTTGTCAATCTGCTTCAGGTATGTCCCCGCTGTCTCCAACCAATGCTTGAAATTTCCTCATCTCCGTCTGGCTACTTTCATGATGCTGGTGGAAATATTTATTAATTGAAGAAATAAAACCTAGAATCATTTATCCAACAGAGGATAAAGGGTTCACTACATATATAAAATCCAACATGGCGACCATCCGAAATATTTAGTCGGTACTCAATATCTACGAATCTATTACAGCAATCAAACTGATATTTTTTATGTAGATAGAGGCAATTAACATAAGTAGGATATATGAAAATAGGCTGTATAGTTCTTCAGGGAACTACTTGTTTTAATTCATGAACCACGGTAACTTTATAAGGGAACAACTGAAACTTGTCTCTTACAGCTTTATGTGCTGTCGACTTAGAGATTCCTGTTTGTTGAGCTAATTTTCGTGTTGATTTACTTGGACTACGCAGCATTATATCGGAGATTTCATCAAGTTTTTCGTCTGTTAAAAGCGTAGGCCTGCCTGTTCCAGATACATCGTGAACTGAGCCAGTCACACGAAATTTACTTACCAAATCCCGAACGGTATCACGGTTTGGACACTTTGAATTAGGAAACCGTGCCTGACATCCTAATTTTACATTTTCTGTAAACCGATCGCATTCGCGAAAAACGTATTCCACAAGAACAAAAACAAAACTCCCTCTTCAGTAGTAAACATTACCACCTGTATACTGTTGCACTCTTCCAATAATAATCTATCTGAACGCTCGCTTAATGTAATACACACTGAAGACATGCAGGCTCGCTCGCTTATCGCAATTCACACTGACAACCCACCCGGGGGAGTCCCGCTTTGAAGGCAGAGTGCAGTGCAGCCAACTAAACTCATGACTCAACCACTCACAGCTACACATACCCACTGCGGAGAACATTCTCGGGCGCACTATATTTTCTGTAAAAACAAAAATTGAACTCAGGGCATTCTCTATTGTGGCAACAACATGCTGCCTAAAAACCACATCATTTATCACGAAGTGTTTTTGCAGTAAATCAGCCAGTACCGATTAATAAATAACATTAAAATAATTTAAATCATTTAAAACTAAATGTAACAAGTAATATTAATTGACGGCTGTCAAAGCCATCATTACTGTACAGGCACCAATTCATGTTCAGCTTGTCTTCATATTTGTTACATCTCACCATATTTTTGACGATTATGACGGCAGAATTAATGTGCTTTCACACACACACACATACAGGAACAAATTATGATGAATATCTCTACATAGTATACAACCAAGTCCCGGATTCTTGGATGTAACGGGGAATCTCGAGAACCACTGGATAGATTTTGATGTGGTTTTCACCATTCTGTAATGGACAAGTAAATGTTAAGTGTTAAAGATACCAGGTGATGCCGGGTCGGGTTGCCAGTTATGATAATAATAATAATAATAATAATAATAATATCGTATGGCCTCGGATGCCTGGTGCAAGCTTTGTTAATTGACACCCAGAGGGTAGCTTGCTTGTCGAATTTCGTCGTTTCTTTGAACGCTATGAAAGTCAAGGAGGTTAGATATCTTAACTCCTTGACACTACAGCGCTTTCAAGTAGAGAATGGAGGAACTTTGTGTTGGAGGAAAATCCTGAGATTAATTTTGCCATTGAACACGGCCTGACATGAGTGTCGTGATTTTTGTCGCCTTCAAAAATCACTTACCATGGCCAGGGTCGAACCTGCAATCTTGGGGTTGGTAGTCCGACACTATAACCACTCACCCACCGTGGCAAGCTATATCACTGGAAGAAACACATTTAATATGCCTTCCGCACACCTAATGATAATAAAAAAGACACGGATAGTCTGAAAGACTAGACTTTATATCATTTTTAATGCTAGCATCCAAGTACCAAGAAGGCAGCGCGAGAACAGAGTTTCAAGATTCTATTTTGTTTCTTCACTGCCTACTTGATTGCTCTCGCACTGCCTTCTTGAAACTCTGTTCTCGTACTGCCTTCTTGGTACTCGTCTGCTACATCATTGGTTGGTTCTTAAGTTTAGGGGCTGCGACAACGCGGTCATGTAGCCCCGTGTACTTTGGGTGTGTGTAGAATCTGTCTGATAACCGGTGTTAATTGTGATGACTGTAATAGTGTGTGTTATCTGTTTTTTAATTTAAGTACTGCAACTTAGAATTATTCAAATAGTTCCTACTTTTGCCGCCAAGCACCACCATCAACGACTACTAGGCCAAGTTCAGAACTTAGCTACTAGACGCCACCGCTGTCGGCTCTTGGTAACGAACGTAGAAACCTAAGAGCGTTGTTTACATTCTTAACCTATCCAATTTAGCTTCACACAGGTGCAATTAGTGGAAGGTTCTTTAACATGCCATAAATCTATGATATGGGACCGCCGGCTTTACTTCCCCTCCGAAGGAAAGCATACTGAGGGATTTTTTAACGCTCTTAAAAAAACCGATGGCTTCGGCCGGGTTTGAACCCACTATCTTGGGCATAGAAGCTCAGCATGCTACATCGTACTATGACGTCACACACCTCAGTGCATTCTCGGTATATTTCGTCCCGTCACCGTAACGTAACGCCAGACCTCAGCGTAACGACGAAGTCGACAAGATCATTTAAAATGATAAAACTCTTTCTTTAGGGGGCCCGCTTGGTTGGTTATTGCTCTACAGATGAAGATAATTATAAGAACAGTACTCATGACTAATTACTTATCATTACTAATTTCTATACTATACTACTAAAACTACTTATCTCCTTACTGCGTCTTCTGTAGTCTTGGGTTACGTATTGAGACTCACATCCCAGAAGTTCTAGGTTCGAATTCAGGTTCTTCCAAGTAAATTAATTTTGGTCTGAAGATTCCTGTGAGCTAAACCTGAGAAGAGGTGGGTTTGATTCTCATCCCAACCATCCTAGAAGTACATTTCTACTTCAAGTCGATATGGGTTCTTAGCTGAGGCCACGGTCCTTGCTTCCCAGTCCTAGTCTCAGATATAAAAGTTACATACTAATAAATACACTACAGAAACACAGGTTATCAGATAAACTCTTCACGCACCCATGTAGGCTACACCGACTCTATGACCACAATGTCCAAGCTCCTAATAGAATTAGCGGTTGATTGGTAAATCAGTTAAGGGGATTGGGTCATGTTGGTCATCAGCACCGTGCAGTTGGGTGTGTGTTGAACCTGTCTGATAACCTGTATATTTATGTGGTGACTGTTGTAGTGTGTGTGACTGTACTACATGGTTCAATAAGTAAGGCACATAATTTTAATTTTCGACTGGCTTTCATTGGAAATGAACGAAACGTTTTAGAACGTTCCTTCAATCCGTCCTTTAAGCCGTCACGAAGTTTCATTGTTACCAGGGAGATGTCGTCGATGCAGTTCAGTTTTAAAATGGTGGCTGCAAGTGAAACCCGTACAATGCAGAGATCTTGGGTGGACTATCCTGCCTCTCCCACTCTATGGTCCGGATTTTGCTCCTTCTGACTTTCATTTGTTATGGGGCCCTGAAGGATGCTATCCGAGGGAAGTGATATGAGATCGACGATCAAGTCATACGAGACGTCAAGACGTGGCTGCGAGAGATACAAACTGAATGGTACCGTACTGGCATACACAAGCTGACATCTAGATGACGTAAAGCCATAGATTTGAGTGGAGATTATATTATGGAATTAAGATACTAGTAGCCAATAAATTGGGGAATAATATAATGTATTTGGATTTGTAATGAAACAAACCTTCAGTTATTCTCCTTCAATATAAAACAATAATGAAGGTGACGCGACGTCACCCATGGTGCCTGAGATAGTGTTTAACAGTGTCGCAAGATGATGAATATTATGTGCATTAGTTGTTGAGGGACTTGGAAGGAAGGAGAGCCATGAAAGGCAGATAGGAAAGTTAAAGAGGAGAGGGTCCGCCCCACGGGTAAGGAACAAAAGGGGAAGACCGGACCCAGCTCAGGAATCCTTCGGGGTCGCCAACTCCCGAACTCACCAGCCGTGAGCCCCTGAGGGTGTAGCATTATCTAGGGTGCACCAAAAGTGCTGTGGCTACATACACCCGGCTTCCTTGAGGGCCTCGAGCAGAAGGCAGGAGATAACATGAAAAGAAAAAGAATGCTGACCCCTCGCAGACGGAGGGAATCAGAAAAGATGAGACAAGGGCCAATTAAGGCGGGAAATGAAGAGACTCCCTAGGCCTTGGATACCCTAATACCGTCGGGGTCGGAAGAGAACAAGAGTTGACCAAGTGAGGTCGACGGGAAAGAACACAGAGAGGAGGCCGGCACAAGTAAGTGGAAGCAATGCCGGACTCGTCTGGGGCCCCGTGGTCGCCAAGGGACAGGGATGGGGATGGGGTAGGTGCCCCGGGACTTGAAGTAAGGTACTATCTCGGCATTTGCCTGGAGTAAGTGTGAAAAATCTCGGGATGAAATAACACTAAGGATAGCCGCTGCCAATACCGCGATGCCCGAACTATCGTTTCCCGTGCGGCCGTGGTGGACGATTTAACGAACAAACTACGCTTTGAAAATAAATAATATAGGAACTAACCTAATCACAGGAAATAATAGGAGAGACGAAATATTCCCCCTGAATCTTCGTGCATGACCAATAACGACGTTATTCTCCTTCAATATAAAACAATAATGAAGGCGACGCGACGTCATCCATGGTGCCTTAGATAGTGTTTAACAGTGTCGCAAGATGATGAATGAAAATGAGCGGATTAAATACGTGTTTTATTATTTAAATGTACAGAGCCATTTTAAAGCATTGCCTCAAACTCTTGTCACGATGTATGACAAGATAACACGCTTAGTGACCTCATCACTTTTGCACATCATTGCACCTATATGAAAGCACGGAACAGGAATCAATCACTCCCCTGTCAAAGGGAGAAAGCAGATAATATATAACATTCATAAGTCATCAGGGCAGGGATGGATTTTAAGTTTTAAAGGGATAGATCATACGTTTTTAAACAACACAATTTTACGGGTGAGAATTGTTGGAATGGTGAGATAAGAATTTGAACAGTTTAACAACTGCATCTGTTGATATTATTAGACAAATTCCCGCCATTGTTAAAATAATTAGTAGATGGCTGTCCATGATAGGGATCTGTATTTTCTGATAGATGTTTAATGGTAGAAGAGTGGTTCTGGATCTATGGCAGCTGACACTGCTTGCATAGTTCTTGGTAGATGATCTTAGCTAAATTTTCATCTCGGCGTATGCAGTCCCTTTGCTTAAGCACTGTTATTATTGTTATTATTATTATTATTATTACCGACAGCGGTGGCTACGCTCACTAAAGCGCAGCGCTAGGCCATGGGGCCAAGCTATCTGTGGACTCTGTAGACGTGGGTTCGAGCCCCACCGTCGGCCGTCCTTGAAATGGTTTTCCGTGGTTTCCCCACTTTCAACTCCAGGCATATGCAGGGACGGTACCTTTTGACAGTCCAGGGCCGCTTCCTTTTACCCAATTGGTTTTCAGTATACTAATCATAACTACTATATTAAAAATCTTCTTGGTCAGTCTGTCTTCGTTCATCCTATGTATGTGTCCATAAAATGTCGCCCTTCTTTTTCTGACGTTGTTTGTAATCGTCTCTGTCTGTTTGTATAGTTTTATTGTTGGTTTCTTTATCCACATTCCCTCTTTCTGAACTGGCCCATAGATTTTTCTCAGTATTTTTCTCTCTTGTTTATCTAATACCTTGATTTTTGTTCTCCCCTTGATTGCTGTCGTTTCTGAAGCGTATAAGGTTTCTGGTGCCGGCTCCTTGGTGTTGGGGTAGCGCGCCTGCCTCTCACCCGGAGGCCCCGGGTTCGATCCCCGGCTCCGTCAGGGATTTTAAAACTGACATGAGGGTTGGAACGGGGTGCACTCAGCCTCGTGAGGACAATTGAGTAGCTGTCTGACAGTGAGACAGCGCCCCGATCACGAATACCAAGATTAACGGCCGAGGGGACCCGCGGCGCTGATCACGCGTCACCCCAATATCTGCCGGCCAAATGGCTGGGCAGCGGTCGCTTGGTCGGCCTTAGCCCGTCATGGGCTGTATAGTGCCAGGGGTTGACTTTTTTCTTTTATAAGGTTTCTGGTATGACTACTGAACGGGTATTATAGTGACGTAATTTGGCATTGATGTAGATACTTGATTTGTTGTCGTGGTTTCATGTAAGTCTGTATGCTTTCTATAGTCTTGTGATCCCTTCTTCATTGGATACCAAGTTCAGTCCTGTCCTCTATATTATTAGTCTTCTTAATATTATTATAATTATCATTATCTATTATATATAAGGCGCATTCAAAAAGTAACGAGCCGGAGGCTGGAATGCGCAAACCGGTGAAGACATCGGCTAATCGTGGCGTGTGTAACGAGGTGTGGTTCCGACCAGAGCGTGGAAGGTCACAGCCCGTCGCTAGAGGGCACGCGTGCACGTCACGTGACGACGATACAAAGCGAGCAGCAGCAAGCATCAATCGTCCAACTCTGCCAGTCGCATTGCAAACAGTGACATGGAGGCGTCAAACGAAGAGCAAAGAGGTGTTGTTCGGTTTCTGACAGTGGAAGGAGTAGGGGGAACGGACATTCATCGCCGAATGTCACAAGTGTACGGCGAACACTGCATGTCCCTTGCAAGGGTCAAGGCGAGGCACAAGCGCTTCAGGGAAGGACGGGTGTCGTTAGCCGATGATGCCCGGTCTGGGGCATCCCCCTGCATTACCGATGACAATGTCCAGCTGGTTGATGCACTCATTACCCAGGACCGCCGAGTGACAGTGAACGCCATAGCCGCCGTGGTCGGATTGAGCGTCGGAAGTGTGCACACCATCATGAAGGAACGACTGCACTTGCGCAAAGTGTACCCCACAATCTTCAACCACACCAGGAAGCATGTCGAATGGCCCACTGTCTTGGTCATCTGCAGCGCTATGCGAGGGAAGGGAATGGGTTCCTGGCACGAGTGGTGGCTGAAGATGAGTCATGGTGTCATCACTTAGAACCAGAATCCAAACTACAAAGCCTCCAGTGGAAGCATCCACGGTCACCACCACCCAAAAAAGGTAAAGCCATCCACACGAGTGCAAGAAAGGTAATGCTGACGTTCTTATTTGACTAAGATGGCCTCCTTCTGATACACTTCATGCCGCACGGGACAACAGTGAATGCCCAGCGTTACTCGCAAACCTTGACCACCCTTCGCCAAGCGATCAAAACAAAACGACCAGGTAATCTCACCCGTGGGGTGATTCTGCTCCACGATAATACACGAATTCATACGGCCAACACAGTCGCGGCACTCCTGCATAAATTCAAATGGGAGGTTCTCGGCCACCCTCCATACAGTCCAGACCTCTCTCCATGTGATTACGCCATGTTCGGTCCCCTGAAAAGGGCTCTGCGGGGCCAACGATTCACCTCGGACGTCGACGTCCAGCTGTACGTGCGGAACTGGTTCACATCGCAGCCCAGGGAATTCACCGCCTCGTGTCACAGTGGGACAAGTGCCTCAACAGCCAGAGGGCCAATACTTCTAACATACAGGTACTGGTTTCTGTAATTATGCCTCCGGCTCGTTACTTTTTGAACGCACCTTATAATACGTTAAGCTCATCCGATAAAAACCTCAAGCTCTTCTACCAGAAGGAGTTAGAAGGTGCGTTTAGTGCCTAAATCTTCCAAATCATCTCAATAGTCAACGAAAATATATTTAAGAAGTAGGCTAGTGTGTTTCAACAAATAAAAGCGATGAGAGCCCCTGGCAGAACTGAGTCGCATCCAGCCCGCATAACACTCGCATCGGGCGGGTAGTCTGTGCACATAGGGCGCACACAACGCATTGGCATTGAAAAGAATATTCCAACAGAAAATATTACCCGCAACAGTGACGAATTGCACTCTGGTTTCATAAATATCAACAATTCGTTGAAAAGGTGAGTTTAACAAACATATTTATAGAAGCCCGCATAACAGTAAAGTTGGGCGGATGGTTAATGAACAAGCGAGATTTCTCGAACTGGTGTCCTAGTTATTAATATTGTCAGTGAATATTCTGCTTATTCTGTCAGTGGAGCAGCACATAGTAGCAAAATGTACCATGTTATCTACACAATGGTGACAGGAGATAGGTTTAGCTTGCCAAAAGAGCTTCCTCCGCTCGGTCTTTACGCCTACTCACCGCGACTTATGAATGTAAATCACACACTTCATTGTATCACTTATACGTGAATAAAGGTCATTAGCTCATGAATGAGCTCCATGGCTGGACTTGAACACGTGACCATTCCCTCTCATCGGGACCAAGTAAATAACTATTCGTGTATTAAAGACATTCTTAATTCATTTCGGGGCTTTGCGACATAGTGACAATGTAGTCCTAACTACTTGGGTGAGTTTTGAACCTGTTCATAATTTGTGTTATTGTACTTGTACGTGTATTTGTAATTGAGGTAGGATTTGGGTAGGAAGCAGCCATGGCCTCTATTTAGGAACCTTCTGGGCATTTGCCTGGAGTAAAATGAGAGAACTCTCGGGAAACCACTTATAGGTTGGTTGGTTGGTTCCTCAGTTTAGGGGCTGCGACAACGTGGTCATGTAGCCTCATGAACTTAGGGTGTGTGTAGAATCTGTCTGATAACCGGTGTTAATTGTGCTCACTGTATTAGTGTGTGTTATTTGTTTTTAATTCAAGTAAGGAATGCAGACATTCAATTTTTAAGTAGTTCCTATTTTTGTTACCAAACGCCACCGTCAACAACTATTAATTCTGAACTTAGTTACTAGATGCCACCGCAGTCGGCTCCTGACGAACGTTGGAACCTAATAGCGTTAGTCAAATCTAACCTATAATTTAGCTTTACACAAGTGTAATGAGTGGAAGGTTCTTTTACATGTCATAAATCTATGACATGGGACCGCCGGCTTTACTTCCCCTCCGAACGAAAGCATACTGAGCGAGTTTTAACGCTCTAAAAAATCCGACGACTTCGGCCGGGTTTGAACCCACGATCTTGGGCATAGAAGCTCAGCATGCTACCGACTACACCACCGTAGCCGCCCTTCTAGGATGGCTGAGGTGGGAATCAAACCACCACTTCTCAGTTGTGCCTCAAGCTGAGTGTACCCAGCCATCTGACCAGAATTTTATTGTTGTTGTTGATTCTCTTCGGGACTTAACGACATCGTATTCATGTAGCCCCGTGTACTTGGGTGTGTGTAAAATGTGCCTCATAACCTGTGTCGCTGTAATGTTTGTACTAGTGGGTGTATTTTTAGGTTAAATGATGTAGGATATGGGTAGGAAGCAGCCGTGGCCGTGAACTGTTAGGTACCATCCCGGTATTATCTTTGAGTAGAAGTAGGAAACCCTGGTAAACCACTAAACTTCCAGGATGGCTGAGGTAGGAATCAAACCCGTCTCTTCTCAGATTTGCCTTACATGGCTTAGTGTACCCCGTTCCTGCTCTCAGACCAGAATTAAATTTCTTGTCAGAGCTGGGAATCGAACCCGGACCTCGGCTGTGACAGCCAAGAATGCTGGTCACAACATAACGAGGTAGGCTTGTCTTTAGAACAACAGTGCATTTTGTTGTTGTTGTTGTTATTGTTGTTTAATTGTTTACATAGGGACTTGGGCATTGTGATCAGCAACCCCATGTACTTGAATGTGTTTATAATTTGTCCAGAAACATGTGTAATTGTGATGTCAGTATTCGAGTGTATTTTTGATATCTGAGCTTTGGATTGATAACGAGGTAAACTTGCCCTTAAATTAGGAACCTTCTAAGCATTTCTCTGGAGTAGAAATGTAGAAACTGGGTTGGAGAGTAACCCAGGATCTGAAGATGAAAATCACTTACTCTCAACTGCATTTCTTATAACGGTCTTCCAGAGAAAGGAAAATTCTATTGTGGTTTAATATCGTCAAGTATTCCTCGAGTAAAATACAAGATAAATTCAGTTTCATATTTTGTTTTGTTTTGTATCAGAAGCTTGCTCTTACCACAAGACAAAGTGGTCCACTTTGCCGGACCATTATCATCTTACATGACGTAACTTAATGACCAAGAGAAGATAGATTTATTACCACCAATAAACTTCTAACGGTGCACGTAAATTGGGTCTCAAACCCACACCACATTCCAAATAAAGCCTGTCGAGTTACAAACAAGTGTTCTATATGGAAAACGCACATCATTTCAAATCGACAAGTAGCTTCAAAGTTACCTTAGAAATGTTTCAAAAGTCGTTCTAAACCTCAGACAAAGTAGAACCATAGAAGTCAAACCAAAGTTGATGTTGCATAGCTGGCAAACATGTGTTCACACCAATTAATTTTAAGTCGAACTAGCTTCAGCAGGCTACTAGTAGCACACAGCTGTATGATTTCAAGGGAACAATCAGAGTTGCCAAATCTAGTGATACTCTATTTCCCTACGTGTAGTAGCAGCTCCCCTGGTTATCTTAACGTGGAGGCACGTACGGTGAAATAATTTACTGTATAGGCCCTGTGGTGGTGGACCAAGTCTGAGATTTTAACACGACTGGTTTCTACATTCGTATATAAATAAATAAATAAATAAATAAATAAATAAAGAAAGAAAGAAAGAAAGAATAAAAGAAAGCAATCTATCAATCAATCAATCAATAAATAAATGCATAAATAAATTAAGAAATAAATCAATAAAGCAATCAATAAATCAATAATTGATTAAATCAATCAATAAACAAATAAATAAACAAAATAAATACGTAAATAAATAAATAAATAAATGAAAGGAGGGAAGGAAAATTGTAGTATTACGTGACTGTGAATGTTGTGATTATGAGCCACGGGACCACCTTTTTACGCGGAATCCGAACCACAGGACATGGCATTTCACTTCGAAAATCTCACATGCATTGACCGGGAATCGAACCCAGTCAGTAAATAAATGAATAATGTGTGTCAACGAGGTTTGAAAATGTTGCAGATTTCCTCCACCCGTTGCTAGGTGGCTGGGCTGCTTTTTCTTTAGTAAGAAGGCGGAAAGTGCATTAGAGGAATTAGGTAATATCAATAAGTAAAAGGTGTAAAATGTGCAGGGGAGGAGAAAATGAGATACAACGAAGAATGAGCATGTCCAGAAATTTACCGGACTATTTATTTATGAAAGTAAAATATTCTCGCAAAATAATTTTGTAAGTCGTTAGGTTTTATTCAATTTTTCTTTTCCTTCAGACAAGGAAACGCACTTTTTACTTTTGTCCTTAATACAAACTTTCGTTTTCATTATATTGTGACATCTTACATGTTTTTGAGGAGGGTGGCAACGCACGAAGATTTACTATCAGGCTATTCATTTTTTACCTCTAAAACTAAGATTAAAAGCAATGTATCTTGGGGTATTTGCAAGGAAACTCCTGTCATCAGAAGGTCCGTAAGTTTGTTCTCCCAAGACAAGTCTCTCTTAGATTTATAACCAGTCTTAGTTAAAGAAGTGGGGAGCACTTTGAGTCCTTCTTGCACTGAGATTGTTATTCTAGTAAAGGCAATTCACTTGTATGCAGCTGGAGAAAACGAACGAACTGCTTTGCTTCTACTGCTGAAAAAAGGGCTTAATTAAATCAGGAAGCTAGACAAGTCAAGGGAGTGACAACACAGTGCCGAAGCACTTTCTGTAAGTCAAATAAATTAAAGGGTGAAACAGAGAGAGAACGATTGAGAAAAGGAAAGAGAGAGGGAGTGAGAGAATAGCTTACATGAAGTGTCAGCTCGTTACATTCATGAGATGCGTTTCTTAGCGTAGTCAAAGTGGCGCTAAGAACTGGAGGAAAAGCGAGAGAGAATCTTATTCCAAGTCAAACTTCAAGGACCTTCATTATTTATATGCACCTCCTAACACGTTTTCTTTTGTATATCTTGAAGCTGTAAGTGAGCTAAGACTGGGTTATAACTCATATACACTTTAATAAAACAATGTTAAAGTCCCATGATAAATATTTCCGTCGTCCTTTAAGGTTATCCATGAGAGAAATCTTGAAATCTCAACCAACAGAGCCCTGCTTTTATTATTATTATTATTATTATTATTATTAGTAGTAGTAGTAGTAGTAGTAGTAGCAGTAGTATAAATAATAATAATAATAATAATAATAATAATAATAATAATAATAATAATAATGCTATTACCGACAGTAGTGGCTGCGCTCGCTAAAGCGTTGCGTTAGGCCATGGGGCCAAGCTCTCTGCTGACTCGAAAGACGCGTGGGTTCGAGCCCCACCGCCGGCCGTCCTTGAAACGGTTTTCCGTGGTTTCCCCATTTTCAACTCCAGGCAAATGCTGGGACGGTACCTTCTGACAGGCCACGGCCGCTTCCTTCCACATCCTTGCGCAGTTTCATTCACCATCATTCATTTCATCTCTCATTAACTCCTCTCATGAGGTTGGTGTCAGGAAGGGAATCCGGCCGTAAAAATAATCCGCCACAAAGACTTCCATCGCATCTCATCCCCGACCCCGTTGGAAAAACGGGAATAATAAGGGGTAGACATACATACATACAATAATAATGCTATTGATTTTATGTCTCTTTTTACTACTGTGGATTTTAGAGACGCCAGGGTGCTGAATTTTACCCTGAAGGTGATATCTTACGTGCCAGCAAATCTACTGACACGGCTCCCTCGTATTTGTACACCTCCAAGTTCCAACTGACTGTGGCAGGATTCGATCCTGCAACCTTGGACAGTGCAGGCGAGAACGTTACCACTGAACCACGCATCCAGTCCCAGTTTTTAAAATGTGTACTGCCCCCGTAATTGAATTATATAGAGACCAAGGTGGCTATATTGGAAATTATAAAGAAAGTTATGGCTGTCATAGTTATGACGTGGGTAGTCATGACGTAAGCACGGATGACGCAGACGATATGCCAGCAGGCTACTTGAGCTGAGATTCTCAGTGACGTCAGCATTTATTCGAGAAAGATCCGAGATCTACGACGCAGTCGCAGGAAACGTGGAATTCTGCTGAGGAAGAAATTATGCTATTGGAGGGGAGGCTCAAACCAATGAACGATAGTCTGAAGGAAGACGGAGATTGCTGAAACTATGGTATTTTTATTACTTTTTGGAATGCAGAATTGTGGAAATCCATTTGCAGTAGAGGCATTGATCTGGAATTTTGGTGAAATTTATTTTCAGTTTTTGAATTTTGAAAATCCGTCATGTATTGACGAAGTTGGAACTTCTAGCGATGACGCAGTAACGCGCAATGGAAGGGATAGATACGCCCCTCATGAAGTTCATAAAAGGCCTTGCGCAGAAGAGAGGAGCCTCATTCTCTCAGATTATCAATCGTCTGATAGCTCAATTGTCAGATCTCAAATAGTCATTTCAGTGAAACGTCGAGTGAGATTAGTAGTGAAAGAGTCGTCTTTATAACGCGTGGTGAAACCACTGCATTAAACGAGAGTCGAACATACAAGCAGTGCAGGTTTACTGTGAAGTAAATCTAGGTGAAGTTGAAACGACCATTATAACGCGTCTACAAGATTAGCTGTGAACAGTTAGCGGTCGCCTATAAGATAATTCTCTTGTGCATTGCTACATTAAGGATTGTAGAAAAGCTGAACAATTTCGAGTAATTATTTTGGAAGTTATTGACAATTTTAGACGACTGACAAAAGTGATTTTCTCGCTACATGAGAAGCACTTTGTATAGCCAGAATCTACGCTACGGCTGACACGGCTAGTGAAATAGGGAGACTTCAGATTGCTCTTGTGACACAACGCTACAGTATTATGGAACAGTTTAATATGGCAGTTTGTTCTTCTAATACCATAACCGAAGAGAAGATGGAAGGCTAAAGGACTTTAATGCAATTGGGACATATTTCAACGGAGTAAGATAGCAGCATGGAACTTCGCTAATTGCTATTCCACACAAGCGAACATGTGGTGAACAAACCATCTACACCCATGTTTCGTGATTAAAGGCTGAATACTATCAAACAGCAATGGAAATGATTTCATACTTTCTGAATATGAATATTTCTTCGGAAATTTCTACAAAAACTTCATGGCGATTTTCAACTGGAACTTCAGGGATTTTTCAAGAGAGGTCAGGGTTGCCCCGACTCACAAAGAAGATTATTGCCGGAAGGATGTCGTTCGTCTTCGTGAAGCAGTTCGATTCTCCGAGGGTGCTGTTTCTTGTTTCGAGGATGGAGCTCAGCTTTAACTTGGTGAAATGGATCCATCAACAGTCTTCTTTGGGGAATTTTCCTCTGGAACGTCAATCGGCAGATAAGGTAGTCGTGAACGTTTATTGTATTTGAGTTTCTTAGCAATATTTAAGCAACCATTTTTCCCATATTTTTGTCCTCATGTATTTTGCCTATATTCTTGTTTGAGATTCATATTCTCAGTACACCTTGATTAGTTATGCCTTTTTCGACGATTTTATTAAGACATTGTTATGTCATAGGCATAGTTAAACGATTTTGGATCAGTTGAGACTGATATTTAGATTTTTCAGTAATTTGCTTATTATTTTTGTAGTCTCGATTTGACTGTAAGTTAATGATTTTTATGGCAGATTTAAATTCAGACAGCGTGTCACTTTATTAAAGTAATTCTACCCCAGTTTAATTACTTTGACCAATTTTCTGTCATCATCAAGAAGGAAGAACATTTAAATGATTTTAGAGCGTTAAAATCCAGTACGTTATCGACGATCTTGGAAATACTAGTCGGTATTTGAATTGATTGCAACACAGACATTTATCGTCAGTTATGAACGATCATTGCATCATAGACCATTTTGTGAAAGATGAACTTTAATTATGAATTATTGAATGCATTAAATTCGTGAAATTTTGTTAGGAATTTTTTTCTCAATTAGAGATTTATATAATGATGTTTGATTCCCCAGTCTAATTGGATTCTATTCGACTATTTTGCAGTTAGTCGCACTTTGTTTGATAATAGTATTTTTATACTACAATTCTTTGAAGATGTTAATCTTAAATTTTGATAGACCAGACAGGCGTATATAAGCGTATTCACTATTAAATTTGTTTGTTATTGGCAAATTTTTACTTCATTACGATTCATGAATGAAATCCACGAAGGTTAAATGACAACAGTTTTGAAACAATTAATGATTATAAGAATTTTTAAGTGGAACTATGAATGTATAATCGATAGTGCAGCGGACATGTTGAAAGTCGCTGATGTATAATGCCCTTAAATAAATGAAGGAGATTCCCACAGTAATTAATGATTGTGTTAGTGGAGGTTTTTGTAAAGTCTGTGGAAGATTTTGATGCCGTATATTTTAATATATGATGAATTTTGGGCCTAATTTTTAATGCAGTTTTGTGCATTATTTTGTAAGCGAAGTATTTTCCGCTAGAGTGTATTGTCATAGTTCGTTGAAAATTAATCAAGTGAATTTACTGTTATAATTAACAAGAGTTTTGAAAGAATTTGAGATAAGATTTTGAATGAAGATTACCGTCACAAATAATAATAATTATTACAACCTTTATTAAACCAGATTGTGACATTAACATGTATAACTAACCTTCATTGGTCGATTATATTAACACGATTATGAAATTACCAACCGGATAAAACATGTGGTTCAATGTATTTCTTAAATTAATAATTTAAATAATTTAAATGTTGATATTGTAAATAATAAATGTAAATATCTTTGACAATAATGTGGAACGAAAGTAATGTTAAAGGCGTGTTTAATTTTTTTTGTAATTATCTTCGACAATATTATAAACAATTTCTAATTGTTATAAATAATTTATGTGATTTTGTTATAAACATTTAAGAGTGTGTTTTATACTCTAAACTATGCTTATTAAACATTTCGATGATAACTTAACAAGTTTAGGGATTGTCAGAATAATCCAGTTGTATGTGAGTTAAGCATTTGAAAGATTTGCGTCAATATATATGAGTTGTCTTGTAGACATTTAAAGCTTTGAGAGGAGCTGAATTCTTACGTAGTGTGGCGTGACGAGTGAGCCCCATTTGACAGGCATGCGCCAGGTTAAAGAGTAGACCAGCTGGCTCGACATCTGGTTATCAGCGGGCGAGGTCGATACTCTGGCCTTGCGCCTATTAATACAAGTGTGATGTTTATTAAAAGA
Source organism: Meconema thalassinum (assembly GCA_946902985.2). Classification (NCBI taxonomy): domain Eukaryota; kingdom Metazoa; phylum Arthropoda; class Insecta; order Orthoptera; family Tettigoniidae; genus Meconema; species Meconema thalassinum. Next base: position 270,846,196 of record OX336392.1, on the reverse strand, counting down.
AACCAAATGCTCTATATGTGTCGCATCCTGACTTCCTCATCCAATCCAAACGTGTTTTGAATGTTACGTTATTTTGAGCTCATGGGAGCTAACATATTGTTTGATAACTTTGCAAGTCCTTTAGGTGGACGTAGTCAGATTGACATGGGCTACTGATAGCCACATTTATTTTGTTGAGTTGTTAAAATCATACTCTTTATTTGAAATAAAAGCTTTTGTACAGTTCAAAGTTCTCGTCTTCGGTCTGGTTCATTTTTAAATGTCATGGTCAAGATTATTGTGGGAGCATACTTTAAAGATCCTGTTGTCAACCCAATCCCCGAGATAATTTTTAAGAGGTAAGTAAAAGTAAGTATGAACCCCCGTCTATTTTGGTGTGTTCCACAATAATTTTCTTGGTAACTTCTGTGTTCAAACCTCGATAGTGTCTGTCAGTGCCATTTTCATTGATGTAGCTGAGCCGGTGCGATTGATTGTTGGCAATCCGATTGAGGGGGCGGATATCTGACAGCCTACTATCCGGGTAAACGGGGACAGAAGGATTGGCGCAGTCAACGTATGGGGCTAGTTCAACATAAGTGGATCACCAGGTTGAACGCCAGTAGGATTGGCAAACCTAAAACGTGTGGCTCGATTAGACTCAAATAAAGAGGTTGATTCTTTGTTAGATGTCTAGGCCAATTATAGAATTTAAGAGTGTGATTATATAGGAATTAAATGTTGTATTGTATTAGGAAAATTACACTCAGAAAAGATCAGATCTTATACAACTTGGGAAAGGTTAAATAGGCTGGAAACTTAGAAAAATCGCCTATGATCTGGAATCTTATTTTATTTGACCGGCTTATGACATTTTAGTCATATTAAAGATAAAATTAAATTATTTGGATTGTAAATGTAAATTATTTGTGTTAGAATATTTTAAAATGAGCCAGGGAAATTTGAACATGTGCTTGAGTTTGTTTCAACATGAAGGGTCTTCGAAAGTTAATTATAAGGTAGTTATAAGTTAGATTTAAGACAGAAAATTGATCAAATTTATATATGGTGAAAAGTGTTGCTCAAATGTTGTTATTTTGCTCTATTGATGTATGTCCCTACAGCAGTCTAATTTTTGAATAATATTGTAATGGCAGATGAAAGTTTGAAGATGATGTTAGCGGAGATGTCTGCTAACATGAATAGTAATATGAAGCAGATGATGGAGGAGAATGCTAGTAATTTGAAAGCTAGCATGAGTGAAAGCATGAAGGAGATGGAAGCTAGGAATACTAGTCGAATGGAGGAGAATGCTAGTAATTTGTCTGCTTATTTGAAAGCAAGAATGGAGCAGAATGCTAGTAATTTATCTGCCAATTTGAAAGCTAGCATGGATGAAAGTTTAAAGGGTCTTCAGACTAGTGCTGTTAACTTAGAGGATAATATGTCGCGTTTACAGATTAATACCCAAGGAATTGAGAATACTGTAACTGACATCCGCTCAGACGTGTCCAATGTTAAAATTGATGTTGCTAATGTGCATAAAGATCTTACAATGTTGAATTTAGATGTTTCTAATGTCCGAAGTGATATTTCTTGTGCTAGGGCTGAGGTAGTTGTTGTTAAAAATGACGTTGCGACTGTCCAAGACAAGGTTGAGGAAGTCCAAAGAGGAATCCAAAATGTTAGAACTGATGTGTCCAATGTTCAGGTTGATATTAATAACATTCATTCGGATGTAAACGAGATGCAAAGTGACATAAATAAAATTCAAGTAGAGGTCAACACAGTTTTCGTAGATGTTGCTAAAGTCCAAACTGATGTAAATAAAGTCAGGGAAGAGATAGAAAATTCGAAAACTCTTTGTACGCGTAATATAAGTGCATTAACGACTAGATTAGTTGATGAGTCAGTTAGAACGACAGCGTCTTTAGAAGGTTTAAAGTTTGATGTAGAGGTCATGAGAACCCAAGTATTAGACCATAATAAAGTATTGAAAGAGGATATCGAAATAGACATAGCAGAAATGTTAACGGCAAATGTAGCAATATGGAAAGACGAGTGGAATAGGTCAAGTGGGGAACATGTAACCCAAATTCAGGATCGTATTGAAAGAAAACTTGCCAGTACTCAAATTGATATTAACAATGAAGTAGTACAGATTAGGAAAGATTTAAGCGTCAGGATGGATTCGCTATCCGAAAGACAAGTTGAAGATAGAACACAATTAGATCGGGATGAGCAAACGTTAAAATCTGCATTAGAGGAACAGATTCATAAAGTTGTCTCTGATGTGAATGAAACGTCGAGTAAACTGCAAAATTTGAAGATAGGAGAGGCTAGTTTGATGGAGACGTACAAAGAAGAGTTAATCAAGAAAGTCTTAACGGAAATCACTAACAAGGATACAGAAGACTTGGCTTGCGAAACCAATAGGAATTATGCCAGAAGATATAACCTAGATCCAGAAGAGAGAGACGTGACTCCTGAAGAACGTATATCCAGATTCAGGGAGGAAGATGACGAGAGGAATATGGAACCTGAGTGGAACTATCGAGATAGTGGGAAAAACTACCCGGATTCATATCCGAGGAACGTAACGGTCATCAGGAATTTTGAAGACAAACCACAAAAGTTCAGCAACACTGATAGTTTGACACCTATAGAATATGTAAGGAACCTCAAAGATTATTTCATCGAAGCTCACATTCCCAGAGAGAGAGAGAGATGAAGATAGTGGAGAGATATTTGATTGGAGGACCCCTCGAATGGTTTCGCGCATTTAGATACACATTCAGTAACTTTGTCGAGTTTGCAGAGGCGTTAATCAAACGATTTTGGTCCATAGAAGCGCAGAATTCGTTAAGAGCGGAGGTGTATTCAAGAAAATACTCAGGTACTCTTCCAACGCGGTACGCTGATTTCTTTACGAGTCAGTTATCCCGCTTGAGATTTTTGCAACCCCCATTGTCAACGGAGCAACTAATTGATGCGATTTCTCGTATGCTGCCTGTGGAGGTGAGGAGACTAATAATTTCGTCAAACATCAGGGATTTAACCAGCATGGATGAATTACTGAGGAGGTTAGACTACACAAGTCCGATGCCTAACGTGGTACAGAAAGGTCAAAGGCATGACTTTAAAGAAATAAATACTGTATACATGGACCAAGTCCAACAAACTGACAAGCCAGATGAGGAGAAAACTGACAATGTAGGTCCTCACAGGAATAATCAGTTTAGAAATAACAGATCGCCAGGTTACCGACCGTATCAACAGAGAAGGGGCTGGAACTATAATCGAGGAAATTACAATGGAAGAGGCAGGTATTACAACAATAATGGTTATAACAGAAATTATAATAGGAATAACCAGAACCAAAACAGAAATCAGAATCCTCAAGGTCAGGTTATGACACCCGATCAGTATCAGGAAAGAGAGAAGGAAAGCCAGCAATACCTGAAAGAATTACGGGAAAAAGAAGCCAACAACCAAAAGAAAAGGCAGGATGTTGTAATCGATCCTGGGCCTTCTACGAGCCAGCAGAACTTAGAAAATAGAAATACTGGACAGAAGAGAAAGTAGAGAGGAAAGAAATGCATTTAACCACACACAACCCAGAGAGAGGAGAGATTAATGATTAAGGAACATAGAGGAAATATCATACTAGCGTAAGCCAGTAATAATTCAATTTCGTGTTCAAGAGAGTTGAGGTACTTGTAACACTGAGTTTAAAAACAATTTGCAACTGTTTTTAAAACGTGGTGAGAGGAGAATGCCCCCGTAATTGAATTATATAGAGACCAAGGTGGCTATATTGAAAATTATAAAGAAAGTTATGGCTGTCATAGTTATGACGTGGGTAGTCATGACGTAAGCACGGATGACGCAGACGATATGCCAGCAGGCTACTTGAGCTGAGATTCTCAGTGACGTCAGCATTTATTCGAGAAAGATCCGAGATCTACGACGCAGTCGCAGGAAACGTGGAATTCTGCTGAGGAAGAAATTATGCTATTGGAGGGGAGGCTCAAACCAATGAACGATAGTCTGAAGGAAGACGGAGATTGCTGAAACTATGGTATTTTTATTACTTTTTGGAATGCAGAATTGTGGAAATCCATTTGCAGTAGAGGCATTGATCTGGAATTTTGGTGAAATTTATTTTCAGTTTTTGAATTTTGAAAATCCGTCATGTATTGACGAAGTTGGAACTTCTAGCGATGACGCAGTAACGCGCAATGGAAGGGATAGATACGCCCCTCATGAAGTTCATAAAAGGCCTTGCGCAGAAGAGAGGAGCCTCATTCTCTCAGATTATCAATCGTCTGATAGCTCAATTGTCAGATCTCAAATAGTCATTTCAGTGAAACGTCGAGTGAGATTAGTAGTGAAAGAGTCGTCTTTATAACGCGTGGTGAAACCACTGCATTAAACGAGAGTCGAACATACAAGCAGTGCAGGTTTACTGTGAAGTAAATCTAGGTGAAGTTGAAACGACCATTATAACGCGTCTACAAGATTAGCTGTGAACAGTTAGCGGTCGCCTATAAGATAATTCTCTTGTGCATTGCTACATTAAGGATTGTAGAAAAGCTGAACAATTTCGAGTAATTATTTTGGAAGTTATTGACAATTTTAGACGACTGACAAAAGTGATTTTCTCGCTACATGAGAAGCACTTTGTATAGCCAGAATCTACGCTACGGCTGACACGGCTAGTGAAATAGGGAGACTTCAGATTGCTCTTGTGACACAACGCTACAGTATTATGGAACAGTTTAATATGGCAGTTTGTTCTTCTAATACCATAACCGAAGAGAAGATGGAAGGCTAAAGGACTTTAATGCAATTGGGACATATTTCAACGGAGTAAGATAGCAGCATGGAACTTCGCTAATTGCTATTCCACACAAGCGAACATGTGGTGAACAAACCATCTACACCCATGTTTCGTGATTAAAGGCTGAATACTATCAAACAGCAATGGAAATGATTTCATACTTTCTGAATATGAATATTTCTTCGGAAATTTCTACAAAAACTTCATGGCGATTTTCAACTGGAACTTCAGGGATTTTTCAAGAGAGGTCAGGGTTGTCCCGACTCACAAAGAAGATTATTGCCGGAAGGATGTCGTTCGTCTTCGTGAAGCAGTTCGATTCTCCGAGGGTGCTGTTTCTTGTTTCGAGGATGGAGCTCAGCTTTAACTTGGTGAAATGGATCCATCAACAGTCTTCTTTGGGGAATTTTCCTCTGGAACGTCAATCGGCAGATAAGGTAGTCGTGAACGTTTATTGTATTTGAGTTTCTTAGCAATATTTGAGCAACCATTTTTCCCATATTTTTGTCCTCATGTATTTTGCCTATATTCTTGTTTGAGATTCATATTCTCAGTACACCTTGATTAGTTATGCCTTTTTCGACGATTTTATTAAGACATTGTTATGTCATAGGCATAGTTAAACGATTTTGGATCAGTTGAGACTGATATTTAGATTTTTCAGTAATTTGCTTATTATTTTTGTAGTCTCGATTTGACTGTAAGTTAATGATTTTTATGGCAGATTTAAATTCAGACAGCGTGTCACTTTATTAAAGTAATTCTACCCCAGTTTAATTACTTTGACCAATTTTCTGTCATCATCAAGAAGGAAGAACATTTAAATGATTTTAGAGCGTTAAAATCCAGTACGTTGTCGACGATCTTGGAAATACTAGTCGGTATTTGAATTGATTGCAACACAGACATTTATCGTCAGTTATGAACGATCATTGCATCATAGACCATTTTGTGAAAGATGAACTTTAATTATGAATTATTGAATGCATTAAATTCGTGAAATTTTGTTAGGAATTTTTTTCTCAATTAGAGATTTATATAATGATGTTTGATTCCCCAGTCTAATTGGATTCTATTCGACTATTTTGCAGTTAGTCGCACTTTGTTTGATAATAGTATTAGCCTACTTTCGATTTTTGCAAAAAATGAAAGTAGACTTATGAGATCAACACAGGGCGAAAAAAGTGTGTCTGTCTGTGTGTGTGTATGTGTGTGTGTGAGTCTGTGTGTGTGTGTATGTGTGTGTGTGAGTCTGTGTGTGTGTGTGTGTGTCTGTGTGTGTGTGAGTGTGTGTACTCTGAATTTCTGTCCCCCCTATCAATTCGAACACGGTGAATGCAAATTGAACGAAATTTGGTACAAAGGTAGCACTAGCAAAGGACACCTCAGTGTCATGTTTTATATCGCCGCCATCTTTACTAAAACTGAATGGCGGCCACTCAAACGTTCAAAACGTAAAATCAAATAACGACTAACCAAATCATCCGATCTCTACCAAATTTGGTAACAACATACCTTCGTATAGGATGCGTCTTGTGACCAAATTACAAGGTCGTCCGCCATACCATTTCAGGATGGCGGCCGTGCGAATTATGCAAACTTTATAATCCATATCATGGGACCCACCAGTTCCGATTATCGAGCCGAGAATCGTTTTAACAGTTCTAAAGGAAGAGGCACGTTCGAAATTAAAAGTTTATTTTGTAATACTATAGTGCAGACGTGATTTTAAAAAGCTGAACTGATTCAGTAATAAGACAAGATGGCAGCGGATATCTTGTGCCGGACTTATATTTCACTAATTTGAGTATTGCATGCAATATAGCGTACTGATAAAAAATAAATAAACTTTGTATGAAATGCTTTATATATAAATAATATACTCCAGTGATGAAATCGTTTAGTATAAATCATTATTTGCTAACAAGTTCTATGTAAGTCATTTTAAATAGAACGATATTCGTTGACACAATTAGCTCAGTGGTAGAGCGTTAGCCTATCGCTCATATGCCTATGGTTCAAACCCGATCAGAGCTAGGTTTTTTGCTTGAAATGTTATATGTCTATTGTTTTGTAATGACTCAGATGTTTTAAAATTAAGCGTTATATTGTGCACATTATGGTGTAAATTATATATTTAATTAAAACATAATTCGCCAGCAGATTTACTCGGGACATCTAGCAGCCAAAAAGGTAACTTCCAGATTTTATTGAAAAGTTTCTTCTTCTGGCCGCTAGAATGCACTCGCTCTGTTAGGATTATATTGTTCGATATTTCACCAATAGATGTCACGACTAGTCTACGTGGGGATCCATTGATTACTATATCATTATCATTCTATGCGCATCGAATTTGAAGAATGACAAGATGATACTACGATACATTTTAACTTTTTATTTTAAAGGGTTTGTAACAGCCTATTTTGCGTTACTTGAAAATGTTATTAAGCGTTATATTGTGCACATTATGGTGTAAAATATATATTTAATTAAAACATAATTCGCCAGCAGATTTACTCGAGACATCTAGCTGCCAAAAAGGTAACTTCCAGATTTTATTGAAAAGTTTCTTCTTCTGGCCGCTAGAATGCACTCGCTCTGTTAGGATTATATTATCGAATATATCCACATAGTTTGTATACACACGTCTCTGTAGGGTCATGGAAAGATTTGTTAATTCAATTAGGGTTGTGAAAGCCATGCACAACCAGACGTGTAAAGACATGCCTCAACTCAAAGTTGGATGTTGCCCACGGCAGGTCGTAATAATAATAATAATAATAATGTTATTGGTTTTACATCCCTTTTAACTACTGCTGATTTTAGAGACACCGGGGTGCCGGAATTTTGGCCCGAAGGGGATCTTTAACGTGCCAGTAAATGTACTGACACGGCTCCCTCGCATTTGTGCACCCTCAAATGCCAGCTGACTGCGCCAGGATACGAACCTGCAACCTAGGGCCCAGCAAGCGAGAACGTTACCGCTGAGCCACGCCGCCAGTCCGGTCGATTATGTCTCCAGATCCATAACATTCTTGATATACTTCTTATCTTTCTTTCTTTCTTTCTTTCTTTCTTCAATGATGGTAGCAGTTTTTATCTAGGTTGTGGCGTTTGGTAGAGGTAAATCGTTTCTAAGGTCTTCAACAAAGAATAGTTCTATTATACTCTTTGATAATAACAACGAGTTATAACTATACTCATACATTTAGGAGAAAGTAGGCTATGTGTTCTTTACTGAACATCTTGTTTTTATACTACAATTCTTTGAAGATGTTAATCTTAAATTTTGATAGACCAGACAGGCGTATATAAGCGTATTCACTATTAAATTTGTTTGTTATTGGCAAATTTTTACTTCATTACGATTCATGAATGAAATCCACGAAGGTTAAATGACAACAGTTTTGAAACAATTAATGATTATAAGAATTTTTAAGTGGAACTATGAATGTATAATCGATAGTGCAGCGGACATGTTGAAAGTCGCTGATGTATAATGCCCTTAAATAAATGAAGGAGATTCCCACAGTAATTAATGATTGTGTTAGTGGAGGTTTTTGTAAAGTCTGTGGAAGATTTTGATGCCGTATATTTTAATATATGATGAATTTTGGGCCTAATTTTTAATGCAGTTTTGTGCATTATTTTGTAAGCGAAGTATTTTCCGCTAGAGTGTATTGTCATAGTTCGTTGAAAATTAATCAAGTGAATTTACTGTTATAATTAACAAGAGTTTTGAAAGAATTTGAGATAAGATTTTGAATGAAGATTACCGTCACAAATAATAATAATAATTATTACAACCTTTATTAAACCAGATTGTGACATTAACATGTATAACTAACCTTCATTGGTCGATTATATTAACACGATTATGAAATTACCAACCGGATAAAACATGTGGTCCAATGTATTTCTTAAATTAATAATTTAAATAATTTAAATGTTGATATTGTAAATAATAAATGTAAATATCTTTGACAATAATGTGGAACGAAAGTAATGTTAAAGGCGTGTTTAAAATTTTTTGTAATTATCTTCGACAATATTATAAACAATTTCTAATTGTTATAAATAATTTATGTGATTTTGTTATAAACATTTAAGAGTGTGTTTTATACTCTAAACTATGCTTATTAAACATTTCGATGATAACTTAACAAGTTTAGGGATTGTCAGAATAATCCAGTTGTATGTGAGTTAAGCATTTGAAAGATTTGCGTCAATATATATGAGTTGTCTTGTAGACATTTAAAGCTTTGAGAGGAGCTGAATTCTTACGTAGTGTGGCGTGACGAGTGAGCCCCATTTGACAGGCATGCGCCAGGTTAAAGAGTAGACCAGCTGGCTCGACATCTGGTTATCAGCGGGCGAGGTCGATACTCTGGCCTTGCGCCTATTAATACAAGTGTGATGTTTATTAAAAGAAACCAAATGCTCTATATGTGTCGCATCCTGACTTCCTCATCCAATCCAAACGTGTTTTGAATGTTACGTTATTTTGAGCTCATGGGAGCTAACATATTGTTTGATAACTTTGCAAGTCCTTTAGGTGGACGTAGTCAGATTGACATGGGCTACTGATAGCCACATTTATTTTGTTGAGTTGTTAAAATCATACTCTTTATTTGAAATAAAAGCTTTTGTACAGTTCAAAGTTCTCGTCTTCGGTCTGGTTCATTTTTAAATGTCATGGTCAAGATTATTGTGGGAGCATACTTTAAAGATCCTGTTGTCAACCCAATCCCCGAGATAATTTTTAAGAGGTAAGTAAAAGTAAGTATGAACCCCAGTCTATTTTGGTGTGTTCCACAATAATTTTCTTGGTAACTTCTGTGTTCAAACCTCGATAGTGTCTGTCAGTGCCATTTTCATTGATGTAGCTGAGCCGGTGCGATTGATTGTTGGCAATCCGATTGAGGGGGCGGATATCTGACAGCCTACTATCCGGGTAAACGGGGACAGTACCATATTGACAAGTGATAAAAGTAGACGTTTTAAACATGTTCCCCAATTACTCTTATTATCCTTGCAATACTTACGATTGCATTCATACGGTTTCTAACTCAATTTCTTACTTTGATTGGCATTGTAGCGTATTCCAGGTACAACAGTCAAAAAGTCTGATTTGTGTTGTACCTCTCGTTGAATAGTGCACTTTACGATCTACGTGCTTAAAATTGCCGCAACTTCGACTTGTTTACTCCACTCATGATTGTATAATTTCATTTTTAGCCTATTTTCATTTATGAAAAAAATAGGCTTATGAGATCACCTTTTGTCCGTGTGTCTGTGTGTGCGTGTGTGATGGTAAGTGTGATGGTGTGTGTGTGTCCCTAATAACTTATACACGGCTGGAGCGATTTCAATGAAACTCGGTAAGTTCATAGCACTATTCCGGATAACCCCGACCGTTTCTTTCAAATTTTGTTGCGTCTGACCAATCCAAAATGGCGGCTGTGCGAAATTTGTCACCAGCATTCAATATCTCCGAAACTATCCCTGATATCACCCTGGAATCTTGTTCGGTGATAAAGAGAACTACTAGAAGTTCACCTATGTGACTTCTAAACACCTGGTAACTACAAAACCAACATGGAGGCCAAGCGAAGTTGCAACTTTTAAATAGACGTTTCTCGCGATTTAACCAGCCAAACGCAATAAAACTTGGTACAGTATATGTTTATACACGTTGTAATGTACCGACATCTAACTTCTTTCAATTGTTTACATAACCTCAAGTTGGCGGCTGTGCGAAATATTTCACCGGCATTCTATATCTCTGAAACTATTAATGGTATCACACTGAAATTTTGTACGGGGATAAAGGGCACTACTGGAAGTTCATCAATAAGTTTTAAAAAAACCGGTTAACTACAAAACGAACATGGTGGCCAAGCGAATTTGAAAATCTTAAATAGACCTTTCTCGCGATTTAATGATCCAAACGCAATAAAACTTGGTACAGAAAACGTTTATAAACATTGTAATGCACTGGTATCTAATTTAATTCAATTGTTTACATAACCTCAAGATGGCGGCTGTACGAATTTTAAAATTAAGTTTTTATTTCTTGTGTCGTAATCATGCAATCGAAGTGAAAGTTTGAATGATGAACCTACGCAATAATTTTCTTTTAATGGTACATGACACTGTGGCCTATATATATAACAATCCAACATGGCGACCATCCGCAATATTTAGATGGATATCAGTATCTACGAATCTATTACAGCAATCAAATTGTATTTTTAGTGTTCATAGGGACTATGAACATAAGTTCACCAATAGGACTTTCAATAACCTGGTGATCACAAATCCAACATGGCGGCGACGCGAAGTATAAATATTCACATGGTCGTTTCTCACAATTTAACCATCCGAGTGCAGTGACACTTTAACGGTAAATGCTTATACAAATGTTAATCCACTGGCATTGTTTCCATAACCACAAGAAGGCAGCTGTGCGAAATTTTAAAATCTCTTTTTTACTTCTTGTGTCCTAATCATGCGATTGAAGTTTGAATACTACACGTACACAATAAGCTTCATGTAACAGTACATAACTCTAAGACCTACATATATAAAAATCCAACATGGCGACCATCCCCAGTATTTAGTCGGTTCTCAATATCTACGAATCTATTACAGGAATCAAACTGAAATTTTGTATGTTGATAGATGTAATTAACATATGTAGGATACAGTATATGAACATAGGCGTATAGTTCTTAACGGAACTACTTGTTAAAGCTTGTGATTTGCAGTGAGTTTGGCATTCATTCATGCACAAGTAGAGTCCATGCAGAAGATAAGTGCTTGTTAGCAAAGAAATGTTTAATGCAATATTTGGTTAAAAGAATTGTGATGACAAACGAAAAATTTCAGTTAATAGGTCCAGAATTGCACAGAAAGTACAAACCGTTTAGGTTGAAAGTAGAGAACTAAAATATCTGACTTTAGTGGGACTCTAATCCACATCCTTAGGCTTTCTACCTCGTTACGCTGACCTATGTACCAATTAAGAACACATAATAATTCTTTCGGTGTCTTTCAAAATCATTACCCACCACACTTTTGCAATGCACGCAATGGCAGACTAATATTATTTGAATTAATCCACAGCTAACGTGATAACAAGTTAGAGTCTATTTAATATTCCTACACCACATAAATCTTAGGACAACAAGCGAACACAGCAAGTAGGTGCAAGCAGAGATTTATTCCTTTCTTCCTGGGCGTCTGTGACCAATGGATGATGCAGAGCGTATCTTAAGCAATAATCGGTTTGGTGCAACGTCTGTGGTCGGTCGGTGTGAAACTGGAATATTTGTCTGCAAGTATGTGTCGAGCATGAAAGTCTAAACAATCAAGTGAAAACCCGTTTGGATTCCAAATGTAGTGACAGCAGTGATTAATCATCATAAAAGGAGACGCCATATGTTTTGTGATAATTAATTGTATTGTTGCTTGCCACCACACTCACGTCAATGCGCCAACACTCGTGTGTTCTAGACGCCTTCACTCATTTCTTTTAAGACGGGAGTCACCGAAGGAAAGAAAAATGAAGCTTTACTCTGAACATGTTATACTGTATACACTGTGGCCCAATTAAACCTTAAATACAAGGTTATTCAAAATGAAGGAACAGATTGCAAACATTTATTTCATCCAAACTACAAAATATAGAAACATAATTCCAACGCTCCTGGAAACAGAAAAGTTCAGTTTTCCCTTTTTTATGCATTCAATATGAGCATCATGTGTTACGCGACAAATATCAAGACGCTGGTTCATTTCTTGCCACACACGAATCAGCTGGTGTCTAGTTATCAAATTCACAGCTTAAAACAATTCGATCTCGCAGACTTTCAAGACTGTCAGGCATAGGGGGGATAAAAACACGGTCTTTTACGTAACCCCACAGATCAAAATCACATGGAGTAAAGTCTGGAGACCGGGGAGGCCACTGGCGATGAAGTTGATCTTCTGCTCCTTCTCTTCCAATACTACTTCCTGGAATGGTGTCATTCAGGCAACGTGGGACGTGGAATAACCATTTTTGAAGCATGTCTAGATAGGTTAGTCCAGTCGCAGTTTTCTCTATGAAGAAGAAAGGTCCATAAACTTTGTTTACAGATATGGCACAGAAGAGGTTAGTCTTCGGTGAATCTCGTTCAAGTTCAATAACTGTCATAGGATTTCCACTTGCCTAAATGCTAACGTTATGGCGATTAACTGTAGGTACCGAAAAGATGAAAAAGTGGATTCATCGAAAAAAAAAAACACTTTTGCTTATCCAGGAACCTTTTGTATTTTGGACGAAATAAAAGTTTGAAATATGTTCCTTCTTTTTGAATAATCCTGTATATCAAATACAGGGTGTTTCTAAATTATTAAAGAGAATAGACATTAGCAGTGATGAATTGCACTCTAATTTCATAAATATCAATAATGTCTTAAAAAATGACTTTTAAAAATTTGTACGAAATGGGAGATCTCCTGATGTCCCATATCCCCTACAGGTTGCATCCCTTACCTTCTGCGACAAAACATGTGGTTTGATGTTCATTCATGATACTGTTGATGTTTCAATTTAGGAAGGCTTGATATACGATTGAAGTAGACTTGTCTTAAGTCCTTCAACAAATCCAGGGCAAATATCTACTTAATCAGATTTTTGGTTTAGCCCGATTGACAATTTAGACATTTCTTTTTGTCCGTTTGTATCTAGTGCAATATCTATATTGGGCTAAACTCTTTTCCGTATTTTTTATGAATCTTTTATATTTTCAATTGTGTTTGTAATATTGTTAAAAGTGTCGAAAAATATAGTTAAAATATTTTTCATGCAAAGAGAATCATCATATATATTCTTTCATTAGATTAGATCCCTCCTGTGGCGCTCACAAGCGACCGATCGTGCTGTCCACTTCACATTTTGGACGCTGTGACGCCTGTTTCGTGTCATTTTTAGCCATGTGATATAATTTATCGCTTAACAATTACTCCGAAATTATGTAAGCAATCAGACTAAATTTTGTATGCTGATAGAGGACTATTAACTAAGTAGCCTACATATGTGACTTTTTAAGTTCTGAGGAACACAAAGCAAAAACAAATCATTGCGGCCAAGTGATTTTCAAATGAATATTTTGGCTATAAAATCACCCGAGAGCAACGAATCTTTATTCAGAGCTTAGAATAGAGACATCTCATGTTCGATTGTGTTTAAAAATTCAAGATGGTATCAGTTCAAATTTTAAAACCTTTTTTATTTTTATTTAAGCGATTGAGGAGAAGGTTCGTGTGATAGGCTATTATAATAATCATTATCCAATTGCACGAAATTCTGTAGCTTACTTTTCGTAAATCATAGAAACCTTGCATCTGACCTGTCTCAAATTCAACTCCCTTGGCTGGTTTCAGAAAGATGCCATCTCGCGGGAGGAGTCTTAATCACCGATACTGAAAGCTATATTATATTCTAGCACGTAATTTGTCATGGGGTTGGTGCAGACATAGGTCGTGTATCAAGAGATTTTTTATTTATTTCACATGGAAAACCCTTTTAACAGGCGGGTGAGTTTTCAGTGGAAAACACCAGAGGAATATGTGAAAATAGGCTATTAAGTTCTTTACGGAACTATTTGTTTAATATTTCCCTTTTAAGTTCTATGTTAACATGCTGATCAGTCAGTAAATAGTCCAATTATTTCGGGCTGTTAAAATTAATATATTCTACACATAAAAATTAAATAAAATAGGCCTATTTACAAATTGTACATTTCACTAGGTAATGTTTCGTTGTTCTTATAAACGACAGCGCATAGCGCAGCATTGAAGTATGCACTTGGTCAATTCGACCCTTTCTCAATATGATGGTGCAAGCTGTTTGCCTCTCACCGAGGTGGACCGGGTTCGATTCCCGGTTAGTGTATGTAGGATTTTCGAAGTGAAATATCACGTCCTGCTGTTCGAATTCCACGTAAAAATGGAGGTACTTCTAGATCGCGAGATTAACTGTCACGTAAATCTACAAGTTTTCTTCCTTCCTCGTCCACCCCATGGTCTAGCGGCTAGCATGCTTGGTTGTCACCCCGGAGGTCCGGATTTAATTCTCAGCTCCACCAAGAAATTTAGTTCTGGTCTAAGGGCTGGAACGAGGTACACTCAGCCTCATGAAGCAACATTGAGAAGAACTGGGTTTGATACCCACCTCAGCCATCTTGGAAGTGGTTTTCCGTAGTTTTCCACTTCTACTCCTGGCAAATGGCGGGATAGTTCCTAACTTAAGGCCACGGCCGTCTCATTCCAAATCCTCATCTGAATTACAAATACACTTACACAGTCATCACGATAGTTATCTGACAAATTCCACACACCCCGAGCACACGGAACTACATGATCATGGTGTTCCCTTCGTGCAAACAAGTAAGTTTGAAATCTGCGTCAAATCAAACCATTGAGAGTAGAACGGTATTCTAAAATAAGGCGAGTAACATCAATATTGCTAGGTAAAATAAGTCGGCAATTAATTGGCCATTGAAATACATAAGAATTATAGACTATCAAGTGGAGTAGTCTGACAATTTAGCTTTCAATTTCCACAGCTTACGTAATTTTAATTAATTGCTACGCAATGTGTAGCACAGGAAGGGAACAGCCCAATATCTGCTCCAGATTGTACTCGGAGGAATGCAGGCCTGACTGGAACTCGCCAGGTGCAGACGAGTGATGAAGTACGGTCGTGGGCACAGTTCAGCACACACCCACAACGGAAACACACACACAATACATTCAACAAGTCGAGAAGTTAGCTATCTCAAAATCTTCGAGACCATTATTAATATAATATTTGTCCGAATTAAGCAGCATGGTCCTACGTCATTAGTGCCATTATTTTCTCATCTATTCATTATCATGTTGGAAGCCATTTTTTAGTGTTTCTTAGTAATCGAAATAAAATGCTTTTCAGTCGGTCAACACTATTGTACCCAGTTGTTCCCTAAACCTGAAAAGAAATACATGGTCTATATGCATAACAATTGACAGTTTTCTTCCTTAAAAGCTTAGGAAATCCAGTTCTACAATGTACTACACTGGACAAGCGAAATGCGCCAAGTAGTCGTTGCCCGGCTCGAGCACTGCCCAGATCTCTCCACTGGCTGGTAGGATACAGATGCTGGATCTAGAAACGCCTATCTCAGCAGTTACATCAACAGGTCATTGCATGGCGGATGCAACAAGTTTTGAAGTATGCTAAACGATAGTACCCGAGCTGTTCCGGATACTGACAATACTTACAGTATTTACTAACTTAGTTTGTTGTTATTAAGGGACCGAACAGCGAGATAATGTGTTCCACTTACTGACAGTACTTACTTAATTACTTACTTAATTGCGGTGTGTGGGACGTGGCGTCGCAGTGGTCAAGTTGTTGGTGGCCTCTCACAACGACAGACCGGGTTCGATTCTCGGTCAATGCATGTGAGATTTTCAATGTGAAATGCCATGTCCAGTGGTTCGGATTCCACGTAAAAAGTAGGTCCCATGGCTTATGATCTCACGATTAATGGTCACGTAAAACTACAATCTTCCTTCCTTAATTGCGGTCCAGATGACCTCGCTGCTCCGCCCCTTTAAACTACAATAACTACATGTATTTATTTATTATTTTTTTACTTTACTTATTATTTAATTAAAGCAGAAAAATGAAAGGCCACGGATACCCTAATATAGTCGGGGTCAAAAGGGTGTTCCACTACTTATAGGGCACCCCGTGCACTTATAGTACACCCCTTCACCACTCCTTAAATAATGTATTAATTAATTAATTAATTAATTAATTTACCAACAGTAGTGGCTACGCTGGCTAAAGCGCAGCATTAGGTCATGGGTCAAGCTCTCTGCTGACTCGGTAGACGCGTGGGTTCGAGCCCCACCGTCGGCCGTCCTTGAAATGGTTTTCCGTGGTTTCCCATTTTCAACACCAGGCAAATGCTGGGACGGTACCTTCTGACAGGCCACGGCCGCTTCCTTCCACATCCATGCCCAGTTTCATTCACCATCATTCATTTCATCTCTCATTAACTCCTCTCATGAGGTTGGCGTCAGGAAGGGCATCCGGCCGTAAAAACCATCGCCACAAAGACTTCCATCGCATCCCATCCCCGACCCCGTTGGAAAACGGGAATAATAAGGGGTAGACATACATACAATTTATTTATTTATTTATTTATTTGATTGATTGATTGATTGATTGATTGATTGATTGATTGATTGATTGATTGATTGATTGATTGCTTGCTTGCTTGCTTGCTTGCTTGCTTGCTTGCTTGCTTGATTGATTGATTGATTGATTGATTGATTGATTGATTGATTGATTCATTCATTCATTTATTTATTTATTTATTTATTTATTTATTTATTTATTTATTTAGCCGTAACCATTCTGGTTACATAGCTCAGTTCAAATGTTACGTTAAGAAAATCGCGCTTAGGAGTGCTGTCCATTGTCCAGAGTTAGACATATCTAGTTTCTGGCAATGAGGTGAAGCTTCTTTTATATATTTTTTTTTGATGTTCTATTGTTTTTATAGATTATTCTAGGATTTTTTATTAAGATAGTGTTAGGTCTGATTATTGTTTTGCTGGAGGTAAAAAATATGAGCTTTGTTAGGAGTTGGTTGTTGAATGAGAAAAAAGTAGATTGTGTAGGGAATGAAGTACTGATTTGGATGAAGAAGAATGGAATTGGTTATATGTTTTAGATTATGAGAGTGGCTGTTTGTGGTGAAGTGAATAAATTGAGAAGAGATGAAAATAAATGTTCATATACAAAATTCCCTTATGGTATTAATTACCACTACCCCCCGAAGAGAGAACTCGTAATGTTACAAGCCCAATGAGATAAATTACGAGTACAATAAAACTCAGATCTTATCAGGATCCATGCGCCCGACAATGAAACATTTAATATCGACAGTGACAGTTCAGGGAAATAATAATAATAATAATAATAATAATAATAATAATAATAATAATAAATAATAATAATAATCTGTTGCAAGCCGATGCCAATTAATTAACCTCTCCCCTCCACCAATGGAAAGTAATGAGACATCCAGGGCAAACCCATCAGCCGCCACTGGCATGAACAACAACAACAATAAGTGTGTTGGCTCTTCGACAAGTCATTTCTTTTTACAATCATGAAATTCTATTCCTACTCTTCTAATACCTTAAGTAAAATAACGCTTAAATGAAACACGTTTTCACACTTCAAGTCCGGGTTTAATATTGAATTTCAACACCATTAGAGAATTAAGAAATAAAATCAAGTTTTACACCAGCACTTTTTCAAATGAAATCAGTGGAAGGAATCTCGATACACACCCAATCTAGTTTAATGGAGTCACTGATCTGGGACTAGGCCTATATTCGTTAATGGGTCTGATTAAGGACACGCCTAACTAAATTTCTCGCAAGAAGTCTGCTTTAAGAGTGTAACTCAATTACCAGGCGCGACAGAAATGGTGGCTGGCTCAGAGTACATAGCAGAGAAATTCTTGAAATGTCTCAGCTCCAATACTTAGAGAATATATAGGGTACCTCAAAGTTTGCACTCTTGTGAGTTCTGGACGAAAATGGAGATTCATGTTAAGTGATGTAAAAGAAATATTGAGCAGCCATTTTTCAATGTTGCCTGAGTAGTCTACTATTAGAAGCTTTTCAGTCGGTTCAACACGAGTGTAATGAATTAGATTGGATAACGCTCGCCAACACGTCTTGTGGTTGTGACAGGAGCCAATCCTGTACGGTGACCTTTAGTTCATCGTCCAGTCGCAAACGTTTTCCCTAGAGCTGTTCTTTTAACGTACCAAACAGATGGAAGTCGCAGTGTGACAAGTCCAGCCTGTAGGGTGGTGCTCAAGTTGCTCCCACTTGTACGTGGCCAATACACCTTGTGTGACGTTAGAGACGTGTGGGCGAGCGTTATCATGGAGCAGAATCACTCCCTTCGTGAGCAGTCTAGGCCGTTTGTTCTTGATGGGCTTGCGTAGGCTACGGAGTGTCGCACAATACACGTCACTGTCAATGATTCGTCTCAAGGGAAAACGTTTCCAATTGGACGATGAACTAAAGGACACCGTACAGGATTGGCTCCTGTCTCACCCACAAGACTTCTGGGACCAGGGAATCCTGCGGCTTGTGAGCCAATGGGGCACATGTGCACAGGCCTGTAGTGATTACTTTTGAATAACGAATGAATTGTACCCACAGTATCGTTTCGTACCTTTTCATTTGAACACCTCTCATATATTGAGTGTATAAATAAGTAAGTTGAGCAAGTATCCTCCATCAAATATTAGGCACTATTTTGGGCAGCCAATGAGACTATAAGTGAGAGATAAAATCTAGAATTGAACAGGCCCGGAAACAATTTATCGACATGAGAAATTTCTTCATACGATCAGACCCCAGCTTAGAACTGAGAATCAGAATGATCCATTGCTACATTTGCTCTGTCTTCATTTACGGGTGTTAAAGTTAGACTTTGGACCCAAATACTGAAAAACAAATCGAGGCATTTGAAACGTATCTGTACAGAATGTATCTGCGTACTGAATGTTTCGAATAACGAGGTCCTTCGTCGGATGGGAAAGCAAATCGAACTACTGCTTATAAAAAAAACGTAGACATTAACCATTATGAAGATGGTTTTAAATAGTACCGTATATTATCCGTGTTGACTGATATTAATCTCAAATTATAAAAGCCACTTTGTCAAACACTAGAAGGTAGTTTAATAAATAAATTACACGTACATGTTTCGTTATACCAATGAAAACTTCTTCAACGTAAAAAAATCTTTGAACTATATTAACAAAATCTAAAATGGATATCCTTACAAAAAGTCATTAATTGAATGAAAGGTCACAAAAAGGAATTAATAAATACATACTTGATATAACCATTTTCGTTTTAATTTTTGTTAATATAGTTGAACCGAAGATGCTGTACTTTATGTGGTTGATTGTATTCGCAACATATTCTCAATGAAAAAGGTGGCCGTATTGGTATCTTTGGATATTTCAGGCGCTTTCGATAATGCTTGGTGGCCTAAAATTTTATCACAGTTAAAAGGAAAACAATGCCCAAAGAATTTGTTTAGTTTAAAACAAGCCTACTTTAGCCATCGAAAAGTGAAACTTCGGATCGGAACTGCGATTTCTACAAGAAGTATTAATAAGGGATGCCCTCAAGGATCGGCATGCAGCCTTGGTTTTTGGAACATTTTGTATGATGAACTCCTACAATTACCTCTTCCGACAGGGTGTAATGTTACTGTTTATGCTGATGATGCTCTTCTAAGTGAATCAGATAATGTGCAGAAAATGAATTACATTACAAACTCTGCTTTACACACCTTGTCTCTATGGGGTTCTGTGAACAAACTTCAATTCAATCCTTCTAAGACTAGAGTCATGTTCATACACAGAAAGAAGAAATGTGGAAAAACCCAACATCATTATGAATGGCCACAAAATAACATTAGATGATCAACTTCTTTATTTGAGTGTTGTGCTTGACAAACACCTGACATTCAGAGCACATTTAAATAGATTAAAATTGAAATCAAGCAAGCTTTTACATGGTCTTTCGATTGCTTGTAGACCTTCTTGGGGTCTGAAGTCCGATGTTTTACGAATAATATATTATACAGCATTTGTGCCTTTGATTCTGTACTGCGTGTCCGCTTTCCGTACCACCCTGAATAAGAAATGGGCTCGGGTTAAGTTATTACAAATCCAAAGAGGTTTCGCTCTAAGAATTTCTCCAGCATACCGCACTACATCTACAGATGCAGCACTTGTAATTGCTGGAATAGAACCACTATTTTAACAGGAATAGGGAAAGCTGAGCTTACATTACTGAAGAAGAACAGAACATCTCCTATGCTGATTTTCGACATTATCGTGGAGCAAAAGTGCCATTTCTTGGAATCTTCTCATCCTAGTCAATTCTATAAACTTCTGCAAAAAAAAAAAAAAATTGTTTCTGCACCCATGACTGCTTCATCTACACTGATGGCTCCCGTACACCTAGCTCTGATGGAAATGACAGTGTTGGCTGTGCCTTTGTCGTTTATGAGAATGATACTGAAATATCTGCAGCTCAGTATAAGCTCTCTCCCAGTTGTTCAATTTTCCAGGCAGAACTTTGGGCCTTAAAGTGCGCAATAGAATGGGTTAAAGCTCACAATAAAAGAGTGAGGATTTTCAGTGATTCACAATCCGCATTGTATTCTATAAATGGCAAATATAATTCTAACCCAATAGCTGTGTACATCAGGGCAACAGCTCAGGAGTGCTCACATATATGCACATCATGGATAAGGGGACACACTGGATTGGCTGGTAATGAAAGAGCAGACCAATTAGCAAAATCAGCGGCTACGACACATCTTGAAATAACTTATAGTAAGTCTCCAATATGTTACGTTAAAAGGCAGATAAGGAATTACATACTACAGGAATGGAATATCGCATGGACATGTAGCCTGAAATATTCTTCCCGGAAGTACAAAATCGACTGCTATCAAAATTATTAGAGCCAAACTTTGTCCTCACACAATTGTTAACTGGTCATGGAAAAATGCAAGTCTTATTTTGAACGTTTTAAAATAGCAACAGACGACTATTCATGTTTTTGTGGATTGCCTCAATCGATGTATCACCTTATATTTGAGTGTCCTGTTTTTGAAAAGGAAAGATACTATTTACAATGCCACCTTAATAGATGTAACCTGGAACTTTCAAAGCCGCTGTACCATATTTTCAAGAGGCAGCGCTGTTTAGGACAATTTCACATTTTCATCAACAAAATTTTTTGTAAACTAGGTTAGTAATATTTGTATTTGCTTTGTTTTTAATCTACAACCCTAAAGTACCTGTGGTAAAATAGGGTTCCTGTATGTTTTGGATATTTAATAATAATATAGTTGAAAAATATTTTCACGCTGAAAAAGTTTTCATTGATACAACGAAACATGTACGTGTAATTTAATTATTAAACTACTTTCTAGTGCTTGACAAGGTGTTTGAGATTGCTTATAATAAACCAACGAAAAACAAGAAACTTGGGACATGTTATGAGAGGCGAAAACTACCGGTTACTGCAACTAATTATTGAAGGGAAAATTAATGTATACATTTCACCAGTATTAATCGTAACTTCAATTTTAGTAACAACTTATTTTCTAGTGTGTAAAATTTAATTTGTATGTGAACTCTTCATTTTATTTTAAATCAAAATTTTGTCGGGATATCCATTTTACTTTATAGTGAAAATGAAAATCCACCGCCTGCTTCCAGTCTCCGACCGGGTCAGGAATGGAATGAATGAAGCCCCCATCTAGCGGCGAGGATATGGACTGTGCCGGCTGCCGAGGCCTGACGCACTCCTCTGGGGCAATGACTAAATGCATGACAGATGAAATGAATTGATAGTGGAGAGTGTTGCTGGAATGAAATTTTGACAGAGAAAACCGGAGTACCCGGAGAAAAACCTGTCTGCCTCCGTTTTGTCCAGCACAGATCTCACATGGAGTGACCGGGATTTGAACCACGGACCCAGCTGTGAGAGGCCGGCGTGCTGCCGCCTAAGCCACGGAGGCTTTTTACTTTATAGTACCATGTTAAATTATTAAACTATCAACGCTGATGAAGTTTTGATTTTTATATGGAAACATGTACGTTTAAAATGTTTCATTAAACATCATTCCATAGTATTGACAAGGTGGATCACACAATTACCGTCAATACGGATAAAACAGTAACCAATTTAAAATGGTTAACGTATACGCATTTTATTAAAAAAAAAACATGTAAAAAGGTCTATTGGAAGACGGAGAAACTCGTGGCTGAAGGATATCCGAAGATGGCATTGTTGCACATCAGAAGATGCCTTTCATGCAGCAATGGCAATATCACAGTTAGCCTTGTGGATCGTCAACCTACCTTCGGAGACGACGTACTAAGAAGATAAATAATAATTAATGTAATTTAATTTTTGCATTAGGATATTAATTGGAATTCCCCGTCCAATCAAATTGGGGCAAAGTCGTGTTGACCGACAGAAAAGCTTCTATTAATAGATTCATTGAAGCAATTATATTAATAAATCCATTTTAATTATAGACTGTTGTACCATTCAGCGTCGAAATCCTTGTGTCTCCATAATTCTCTATTCGAATTCAGTACAGTATTTTCGTCTCTTCTATTATTGACTTGATGGTCAGTGAAAGGGGCACATTCCCAAACTTCTTCGCCAAGTTCTTCAAGGATTTTCAGCTAGATAAGAGCTTAACACAAGTCATCGCTGTTTCCTTATTACAGAATCAATTTCCACGGACCATAATTGAATCGTTTATTTCAGAGAGGGGTCAAGTGACAAAATATGATGAAATTAGTTATTTTTTGGGAATATGTTCTGTAGGGGTTGACGCATATTTTAGTGCAGAAAAGCGTCAAGTTCCGGTCAAAAGGCATTATGTAAAAAATTGCGTTTAGTGCAGAAAGGGGTCAAGGGTCTCTGCTTGACTCATTTCTGTTCTGATATTTCAACCCGTACTTCTTGTACCTTATGTCTAGTTTTGGCCTATAAACAGCTTCTGATTCCAGTTGCCATCAATGTTAAAGACCTCAGTAATCCTAAACCTTACCTTGTTGGGTATGAGTTATACAACGATACATTGCAATGGCCTACTACGGATGCAGAATGCGCTGTGGAATTAGAGGACGAATAAATTAGATAATGTAGACCAATGACTCTGGACTTTGAGACTGATCACGATCGGGTTAAAAGAAAATACCAGCCGTTTTTAAATGGGTTTCGTTAGTTACAATAATGGTTTTCTTGCAATAATAATGTTATCTAATTGTTATGTATTTTAGTGATCGAATACACGCTTAATATAGTCGAAGCAAGAACACATAATAAATACTTAAATCCTTATATATTTATCTCTACTCTAATACACATATGATATGATAACCAAGGAGTAGTAAGTATTCCTTGATAATAATGGATGTATCAGTAGCACCATGACAACTGTTGTGCCTTGGTGTTTGGAAAAGTCAGGGAGAGTCTATCTTTATATAACTTCCGCGACCACCACCAGAGTGCTCGTTAACGGGATATAACACTAATACACATATAAATTAACTGTTTTGCATACAATTCCTTTCCATTACAAACCCGTAAAATATTTCTCAGATTTGCTAACAAAATATCCATGTTCTACTTCTTCATTGCAAAAAGATGTCAAGAACCAAGTTTTTAAGTTCCGTTTTTGCATGATACAAGAAAGTAAAACAAATATAATTTCTTTATTACGTTTCGAATACAAAAACACATTTGTTGCAAGTTTTTAAGTACCATAAAAATTTCTTTGTATGTCATTTTAAGTTTTCTTTGTTTTTCTCTAAGGGGAATATTTGTCATTTGACCCCATTTTGAAATAAACAATACAATTCTACAGTGTGTCTGTAGTCAAGGCACACCTTTAGTGAAAAGTAAATACAGAATATTTAATTTATAGCTGGAAAATATAAAATATACACCTACCACTGTCAAGGAATTTCACAAAACAACATGGATTTTATAAGAACACTCCTTCGTAAGCTATTTGGTGAACTTTGTGCAAGCGTTCCACGAATAGCATCTGACACAATCATTATTTCACAAAGTACTGTAGGCCTATATCGGCACATTACCTCCTCTGCCAGCAAGCCATTTCTCTTCCAGCGGAAGTAATTAATCATAGTATGCGTTTGTGGGCAGAATCCAGGCAATATGTCTTGTTCTCGTGATTCAGCTTACCTGAGAATGAAACAAAACGCAATATGTGAATTAGTCGGGCCAGTTGAAAACGTTCATCATTCAAAACACAATCATAGCCTACATTCCAATATAATCCTCCTCTCCATTGGTCAATATGACAACCAGGCTGCTTTCAAGAAATGTTGTAGTTCTACATGTATCGTAACCTTGCGATCATAAACCACGGGATCTTTAATTTTCGTGTGATTCGAACCACTGGAAGTGACTCTGCATCTTGAAAATCCCTCATACAGTATATTATCCTGGAATCGACACTAGATGGAGGTATAGTCTGCTTCACCTTAAATAAGTTTAAAATGTAAAAAATTGTACCTAATGAATAGGTGGGCCAAAATAAATAAATAAATAAATAAATAAATAAATAAATGATAATCCACCTTAAAGTCAATAATGTATTGAAACTAATTATGATGTTATACCACTTTCGGTTAACTTCAGTTATACTAAAAGAAGAAATTAACTAAGAGCATCAATGTAACATTAACATTATGTCCAGAGGGGCAGATGACCTCGTAGTTCCGCCCCTTAAAACAACAATAACTAACTAACTAACATTATGTCCAATATAAAATGTTTTATATACACTTTTTTTTCTCAGTAATCGCTGACTTCAAATATTAAAAATGTTGTTAAATATATTGTTAATTATAAGCAAAAATACTGTCTAATTAAAATTAATAGTTAAAATATGGAAAAATATATGATATAAATTGAGTCGTCCAATTGCAAAACTCGTTGAATCCACTTGTGAATAAGGATCATGTCGTAAAATTATTTATTTTATTATTTTGTTTTGTTTGATTTTATTTTATTTTGTTTTGTTTTGTTTTATTTTTATTTTGTTTCGTTTTAAATTTTTTGTTTAGTTTTGCTTTGCTTTATTTATTTTGTTTTGTTTATTTTGTTTTGTTTTATTTTGATTTTCCAGAAAACGAACACAAAACCAAAAACAAAAAACACGAAGCAAAAAGCAAAATTCAAACACAAAAGCAAAAGCAGAAAACAAAAAAGGAACACAAAGCCAAAAGCAAAATTCAAAAACAACAAAAGCAGAAAACAAACACAAAACCAAAACTAAAAAGATGAAGGAAAAATCAAAATTCAAAAACAAAAGGAAAAGCAGAAAACAAAAAACAATAAACATAAAGCAAAAAGCAAAATCAAAAAAGCAAAAGCAGAAAACAAACACAAAACCAGGAAAGAAAAGCAAAAAGTAAAATTCAAAAGCAAAAGCATAAAGCAAACACAAAACCAAAAACACAAAGCAAAAAGTAGAAAACAACAAGCACAAAAGATAAGTGATGCAAAGTCCAGAGAAACGTTTCTCATGAAAATGGTCCTTATTCACAAGTGGATTAAACGAGTTTTGCAACTGGACGACTCAATTTTTCTAAAAAATCAGTCATCATCATCATCATCATCTTGTACAGTTTCCAGCCCCAGGCTGGGTCTGTTTGGAACATAAGCCTCGCCACTTAGTTCTTTCTTCCCACCACCTCTCCGCTGTCACTCTGGTCCAGTCCTCGCCTCTCTTCTTGACACATTCCTCCACTCCTTTCAGCCATCTATCTCTTGGTCTTCCCCTTGGTCGTTTCTTCTGCATCTACATCTCATGTATCCTCTTGGGAATCTTCTTCTCATCCATTCTCCTTAAGTGCCCATACCACCTCAGTCTTGATGTCTCAATCCTACCTTGCAGGGGCTCCTCTTTCACCATTTCCCTGACCTTTTCATTCCTCACCCTGTCTCTTCTTGTTACTCCGATCCTACTTCGCAGGAACTTCACTTCACCTGCCTGTATTCTGCTTATGTCTCTTTTCTTCATTGTCCACGTTTCTGAAGCATAGGTCAGTATCGGGATATAGTAGCTTCTGTATAACACTTCCTTGCTTTTTTGTGGGACATCTTTATTCCACACTAAGCTCCTAATGCTTCTCAGAAATGCTTCTGCCTGTCTGCCACGTTCCGTAATCTCTTTGTCATTTCTCCCATTTCTTAAAAATCAGATCTTTTACAATTGAATTATTATTGAAATTTAAAAAAAAAACATATAAAAGCATAGTATAATGCTTATAAAATTTATAATATGTAGAAATCTGCTTCTATGGAGTGGGAAACGGTATTGAAAGATGTTCGTATGTTTTCAAAATATTATTATCGTCAAATAAATCTCGCATCGGTATAAACCACCCGCCCGGTTGTACTGTTAAGCACACTCAACGCGACACAGTTCTCGCAAGAAATCGTCTGGTTTATTTGTTTAAACGCACTTTTTAAACAAATTGGTCATATTTATGAAATCCGAGAGCAATTCGTCACTGTTGCGGATAATTCTCTTTCTTTTGAACGGTCATTTGCTACGAACAGTTAAGGTCACCACACACAGAAAGCTAACCTAAGCTACGCTACGCTATGCTATGCTATGCTAAGCAATGCCAAGCTATGGTGTGCTATGACACGAACAAAAAGCTAAGCTAAACTAAGCTTGGCAGCAGTTTAAGGATGACTGGCATTGAAGAGGAGGCTCTTTAATTCTCTGCTGTCATCGAAGATGAAGAAAAAGAAAGAAACAGTAAGAGAAGACGATTCTGGATACGAGAAATTGGGAGTTTTCCTTTCTTGTCAAGTCTCTGTAGTAATTTGATGACGTATCATAAAGGCAGGGAAATCATTTCA
The DNA here is from genome assembly GCA_946902985.2 of Meconema thalassinum. NCBI lineage: Eukaryota > Metazoa > Arthropoda > Insecta > Orthoptera > Tettigoniidae > Meconema > Meconema thalassinum. The sequence continues at coordinate 270,818,784 of OX336392.1, read as the reverse complement.
CCTCTTCAATTATTCGTTCTTCTTTTGGCCTGTCACCCGTTGTATGAATAAAACGAAGTACGGTACTACCTGAATCACTACACTACACTCACACGACACGGCTACGCACACAACTCAGAGGTCTGCGACAGCCCGCCAGATCAACTGTTCCGAAATGAAAAGCGCATGCGCCAGGCCAGCTACAGCCAAGAAAATCGCCTACCTAGTGATCTGTCTAGCTTAGCTTAGCTCAGCTCAGCTTCGCATATTATAGCTTAGCATAGCGGCCTGTGTGTGTCACTGTACTTAAATGCATTGAGAGCGATATTTTTCATAACACCGCCTAGCTTAGCTTAGCTTTCTGTGTGTGGTGGCCTTTACTCTTATGGGCACTCCATGTGTAAAGGCCACCCGCCTGTCTTTACTGTTACGCGGGCTGGACGCGAAATAGATCTCACATAGGCTATCAAAATGGTTCATTTGTTTAAACGCACTTTATAAACAAATACATACATTTCCGTTGACTCTTTTGGAAATCGAACATATTTCCTGTATTATCGAGACGATTTGCAAGATTTTGGTACAAACAGCACCTTATAACTCCCTCTGGTTCAAGAGCTTGAGTTTTGTGAAACATACACCTTAGCGTTTTATATACAGGGTGTTTCTAAATTTCCATTACAGGCTTTGAGGGCTTGTAGTGGGGACAAGGACGGTTACGTTTAGCATAGGAAATTGTGCCGGAAACGTGCCGGAAACGTACCGTCTTGCCGCTACCAGCTAAAAAACCACCACAGCACAAGTTCACATATCTCGCTCTGTCCGACTCCTGCTGCTTGTCGTCTGGGTCCAATTACAGGTGGTGCTCGATGTGATGACCACTGACGTCAACACAGACACGGTACCACCGTACCATGTTCTGGTACACACGATAACCACTCCCTGGTCCTCCAACATCCGCCGCGACCATAACCCGCGCCAGTAGGTCAACCTCGCATTCCACAGGGGCTCGTAAATTAAGATTTTCATGTGACCCCACAGGTAGTGGTCTAGCGATGTCAAGTCTGGTGAACGTGCAGGCTAAGCAATCGGTCCACCTCGACCTATCCACTGTTGCCTGAATCAGTGGTGCAGATAGTCGGTGGTCGCCACATCGAGCCCCACCTGTAATTAGACCCAGACGACAAGCAACAGGAGTGGAACAGAACGCTGAAAATGCACGTGTTTTGGTGTTTCATTACGGGAAGACGGTAAGTTTTTGGACACAAGTTCCTATGCTATACTTAACTGTCTTAGACCCCACTGCAAGGCCTCAAAGTCTGTAATGGGAATTTAGAAACAACCTATAGGCAATATTTTTAGCCTATTTTCAATTTTGAAAAAATAGGCTTATGAGATCACCTTTTGTCCGTGTGTGTGTGCGTGTGTGTGTGTGTGTGTGTGTGTGTGTGTGTGTGTGTGCGTGTGTGTGTGATTCGTGTGTGTGTCCCCCCCTAATAAAATCGAAACGGCTGGAGCGATTTCAATGAAACTCGGGAAGTTCATAGCACTATTCCCGGCGACCTCGACCGTGCCCTTCAAATTTTGTTACGTCTCTCCAATCCAACATGGCGGCTGTGCGAAATACTTCACTAGCATTCAATATCTCCGAAACTATTACCGATATCGCCCTGAAATTGTGTACGGTGATAAAGGGCACTTCTAGAAGTTCACCTATGAGACTTTCAAAAACCTGGTGACTACAAAACCAACATGGCGGCCAAGCGACGTTGAGACATTTAAATAGACTTTTCTCGCGATTTAACTATCTAAATGTAATGAAACTTGGTACAGCAAATGTTTATACACATTGTAATGCACTGGAGTCTAATTTAGTTCAATTGTTTACAAAACCTCAAAATGGCGGCTGTGCGAAATATTTCACTGACATTCTATATCTCCGAAACTATTACAGATATCACCCTGCAATTTTGTACGGTGATAAAAGGTACTGATACAGGTATACCTATGTATATTTCATAAACCTGTAAAGTACGAAACGAACATGGCGACCAAGCGAATTTAAAATATTTTAATAGACTTTTCTCGTGATTTAACTCTCTGAGCGCAGTGAAATGTGGTACAGTAATTGATTTTGCAGATTGTAATGCACTGCCATCTAATTTAATTCAATTGCTTACATAACCTCAAGATGGCGGCTGTGCGAAATTTTAAAATTAAAATTTCTTGTGTCGTAATCATGCGATCGAAGTGAAAGTTTGAATAATGAACCTAGGCAATAATTGTCCTTGAATGGTACATAACTCTATGGCCTATACACATAACACTCCTAAATGGTGAGCACCCGAAATATTTAGACGGTTCTCAATATCTATGAATCTTTTACAGCAACTAAACTGAATTTTTTTATGTTCATAGAGACTATGAACATATGTTCACCTATAGGACTTTCAGGAACCTGGTGAGCACAAATCCAACATGGCGGCGACGCGAAGTAAAAATATTTAAATGGAATTAACTATCCGCGTGCCGTGTAACGTTGCACGTTAAATGCTTATACAAATGTTGATCCACTGGCATCTAATTTATTTCAATGGTTTGCATTATCACAAGATGGCTGCTGTGCGTAATTTTAAAATCTCGTTTTTACTTCTTGTTGTCTAATCATGCGATTGAAGTTTGAATACCACACGTACACAATAATCTTAATGTAATAGTACAAAAATAAAAATCCAACCTGGCGACCATCTGAAATATTCAGACAGTTCTCAATATCTACGAATCTGTTACAGCAATAAAACTGAAATTTTGTATGTTGATTGTGGCAGTTAACATAAGTAGGATATATGAAAATAGGCTGTATAGTTCTTCACGGAACTACTTGTTTTGATCTGTAACATCTTTCCATTCGGATGCTGGATATGTTTGTGGGAGTGATTTTGAAAAATGGGACGGAAGTGGAACGGACGGGAGTGTGTAAGACGCACTGATAGATGGATCGCATCCCCCCTGGCTGCTAAAGCCAGGAGGGATGCGATCTAGCTAGAAGTGGTATGAGGAAACAATGAGCGCGCGGTGTTGGAGATTGGTACCATGACGCACTGCCGGCCACGTGGAATGTATATCACATATGGATTACTTCAAGGTTTGAAGGCGCCATTAAGAATGTTCCTACAGTAAATCATCTTCAAGTTGTCGTTCTTTGGTGTAAAAATATTCATTACTAGCAGGTACCCGCGGCTTCGCACGCGATCAAGACAATGGGGATGATAATTGGTCTATTCTATTACAGCAATCGCGGCTACAGGTGGGTCCATTCTAATTCTAATACATACAGTATAATGTTATGAACAGCAAAGTGGGAATTTTATAGAGTTGTGAAAGTCTGCAGGGTACGATGACACATTAAGTGAACACATTTGAAAATTACGTTTTTGGTTTTTCCATCTTCTGCTGAGACATAACGATTTAGTTGCCCAGATACTCGCGAGCACGCCACATACAGTTGCCCATGGGAAAAAATTGTTTTTTCAAAATGTACACCTGCTGATGTTAAGTGTGTGTCATTGCGCTTTGTTAATAGAAATAGCGAATATTGTTTGAAGAGGGAACTGCACTCTTGCACACTGGAATGGCAAATCTATCGGAATATGGGGAATTAAAAGTATTTTTCCTTAAGATATTCTAGGTGTAATTTTGCCACACTTATTGATGATTTGAACGTCATCATGTCGCTATTAATAGACCTATAGTAAAATATCTCTCACCTTGGCCGCTGATGTACATTATGCAGTCTCTTCCAGTGTTACAACCCAGGGATTGAAATTTTCCAACAACCCTCTTGACTCACATGCCTCTCTAACTAATTAAAATTACTGATTGATGTTGTTTGAGTCTTCGGTTTTTTGACTGGTTTGATGCAGCCCTCCAAGTCTCCCTCTCCTGAGCTAATCGTTTCATCTCTACATACAGTAGCTACCACACCCTACATCCGAGGCAATCTGTTTAATCCTGGTCTACCCCTACAGTTCTTGTCCTCGATCCTCCCATCCATAACTAAGCTTGCTATTCGTGGGTAGCGTAATATGTGTCCTATCAACCTATCTCTTCTCTTTATTAGCAGTCGCCAGAAACATCACTCCTCTCCCACTCGTCTTAATACCTGTTCATTTGTTACCCTATCTACTCATCTGATCATAATTCTCCTGTAACACCACATTTCAAACGCTTCAAATGTCCTCTTTTCTGCTGCAACATTAGTCCAAGTTTCACTTCTTTATAGGGTGACGCTCCAGACTAAAGCTTTCAAAAATGACTTCCTAATACCTAAATGTATATTCGATGTCAACAGATTCCTTTTCTGTAGAAATGCTTCCCTTTCCTGAGCCAATCTACGTTTTATATCCTCTTTGCTTCGTCCATCACTGGATCTTTTGCTTCCTAAGTAACAGAAGTCTGCTACTTCCCGTAGCGTTTCACCTGCCTATTTGATGTCCATAGAGGTTTGTCATTTATTTCGGCTGCATTCCAATAATTTTGTTTTACATTTATTGATTTTTATAATGAATTCTTTCTTCAAGGCGGAGCCCATACCATTCAAAAACTCATTCAAATCCTCTGGCGTATCGCCAAGATGACGATGTCATCGGCAAATCTCAGAGATGAAATTATTTCTCCTTGAATCTTCGCACCCACGTTAAGTTTTTCTCCAATTTCTTGATTATTATGTTTTTAGAGATCTTTGAAATGCTTTGACCTCGAACATGGTGTAGATGCATTGTCAAAGGAAAACATTCAATGTTACGAACATGGGCCGCATAACCTGTACCGAAAGCCTATTCTGAACAGTAGTTCTTTGAAATCAGATTTGCCAATATGTTATTGTATCTTTCCATGTGGTATATCTCTGTACCTCAACATACAGAAGAGTGCTCCAAAAATCATGTCTTTTGGAAAAGGTAGTGAGTGTGGTTTTTTCCGAAGTGGATACTCGCTCGTAGAAATTCCTTTCAGTAAAAAAGACTGGTTCACAATTTTGTAAGTGCGCATTGAGGTATGTGACGGCGGGATGCCTTAAGTATTAGCCTATGGAAACGGCAATAGCCGCCACAGAGCTTCGTTGCTATTGAAATAACGACCAGACTGACATTTGTACTATACGGGATTTGTGAGCCCAGTGTTTATGAAATTGAACGTAGCTGTATCGCTACCTTTATTTAGTAGCCGCTAGTGTAGTGTTTAAAAATTAAAAGTGGTATTAGAAGGCGCTTTCCCTATTTTTTTTTACCCCTGGCACTACAGTTCATGAAAGGCCTAGACATATCATGCGACCGCTTCCCAGCCATTTGGCCTACAGATATAGTGGTGACCCGTGGTCAGTGCATCGTGTCCCCTCGGCCGTTAATCTTATTCTTCGTGCCTGGGGCGCTGCCTCACTATCAGACAGCTACTCAATTGTCCTCACGAAGCTGAGTGCATCCCGTTGCAGCCCTCGCGTCAATGTCTAAAATCTCTGACGGAGCCGGGAATCGAACCCGGGGCCTCCGGATGAGAGGCAGGTGCGCTACCCTGTTCTTATTGTGTTTATATATATATTGAAAAAGATAACAAATGGACTGGCATTGCCTCCTACAGGGATATATAGAAAATCGGATGTCATACCTTGAGACTCTGTTGCCATGGAAACGGATTTGCTATGAGTTCATCAGTTTATTAGAGTGAAGATAGTTTTCTGCGAATTTCTTTGAAACTGTTGGTTTTAGGGCCTTAAAAAGTGGTTTTCGGTGTCCCTCCCGAGTATTGTTTCTTGCATCGATGGGCGTAAAATGAGCAGTGTCCGGTCTTTATGCGACAACTTCGGTATTTTGTCCTGGTTGAGTACTTTTGGTGACTTTTCAGTTATGTTGCCCGTTCCACGGGAACAATGATTTATTTCCGGATGAAAGGCAGCCTATATGTTATTCCAGGTTATAAGCTGTCTCCATTTCAAATTTCATCTAAATCCGTCCAGCCGTTTTAGTGTCAAGAGGTAACAAACTAACACACACACAGACAGACTTTCACAATTATAATATATATAGGGATATCATATCTGCTGAACACAATTATGATTTATTGAGAGTCTCTTTTCCAATCTCTGGATAAAAGTGATGGTTACTCCCCGAGTAACTTTGGATCAAAACTTTCATAGGCCTACTGATCGGAAAACGCTCATGCGAACTCTGGTGTCAACTAATTGAAACGCAAACCACATGTTCCATTAATCTTCGCATCAGTATTTATATATGATATGCTTTAATAATGAAACATTGTTACTAGTCGGCAAAGCACAATGGCTATTCATATATTAACCCATATTGCGGTAATGCAGTGATCAATATAATATATATCGATTTTTTATACGGGAACTGGGCTAGCCTTTCATAGGAATTCCCTTTACTGTCAAGTAAACTAATAACTAATTTAAAACTCAATTCCACGCAGGAACATTATCGAAAAAAGCAAAATATTAATGGAGCATAAGAAATTACTTCCATATTATTACCGGCACGTGAACACGAGTAACTGTCTTGTACTCAAAATGTCTGTGGTTGTAATGGCTGCGTGGAAAACATCTTGGTCTGCGAATCATGAGGTTTCATATTCGAACCCCAGTCCTGGCAATTATTTTTGCTACCGGATTATCGATTTAAAACGCTATCTATCATAACAATATGCGTCATTTTAACAGAATCTATATGAAATTACGATTTATCTAATTTTAATTACAATAGTTTGCACCAAGCAGGAGTTGGGAAATTTGATTGTAGGCTATTGGATATGATTTCCAGTAGTCTATAGATAGGCTAGAGACTATGGTTTCATTCCAGCTCTTAATTTACAATATACAGTAATATGTGATGTTTGTTCAAACAAGTGTGAAAGTAGCATATCCCCAATTCAATCTATACATTCATCATAGTACCAGTATGAAAACGGAGCGAAAATTAACATTTCAAGAATGTCCAAGCTGTGTAGTATACGAGTAGGGTAACATGTCACACACCATAATTTATGCGACTACTGTAAGGCTCGTATCTTTTTTTGTCTTTTTTAGCGTATGTCTTTTCGTGCCGGGAGTGTCCAAGGACATGTTCGGCTCGCACGAGTTTTGTAGCTGCTTCTATACCGACACCCATTGGGTGAGCTACAAGTACCGTCGCGTGTGGAGTGATGTCAATGGAGGAAAGTGTTAATGTATGGACGAGGAATTATAAGGTAGCGGCTGTAGCCTATAGTTAGGGACAACCCCGGCATTTGCCTGGAAGGAAGATGGGAAACCAAAGAAAACCATCTTCAAGGTTGCCGGCGGGGGGATTCAAACTTCCTCGCCTCGCGGCTGTGAGCGACTGCCTGCAGCCACGCCGTAACGACCACGGCTAACTCACCCGGTACCCTGTATTTGATGATGCCTCATGTGGCTGAGTGGAGCCCGAGTTCCAGCACTCAGACCAGAATTAAATTTTCTCAAAATTCTAGGTCCCATACAATACGTTTTTAAACGTTGGCCCTTCTGTCGCCAATCGCATATTCTCTATATCATACAATAATTATAGATATAAAGAAAAGCCAACCGAGTTGCTATGGGGCATTTGCTGACGATAATTAACGAGGGAATTGTTCGATAATCACCTGGCAGGAGCACTGTTGAGGAGAAGCTAGCGAATACAATGGGTAGGGCAGGCAGCCAAGCAAGCAATTGACAGGTGTCGAGGAGTACGACCTTTGCCCGATGACCTCGTGCCAGCTGAGAGCCATTGGCAGGCACACCTTCAGATTAAGAGCCTGCAAGGCCGCGAGTTCGGGAAGGGAGGGGCATGCTATTGAGTGGACCTTAAATTAGAAATGGAAACCGAGCTGGTATAAGGCAACTAACCACACCTGAGTGACAGCGACTAACACATAGGTTACACGCACGCGAGGCAGACTGTATGTGCTGCCCAAGTATATCCCAATCGCGAACAACCAGTTCTCCTTTGATTCACATTTGGCTCTTACGAATCATTTTGATGGGCTCTTATTCACTAATTGACTGAGCAAGTACGGTAAGGAGTTGACGAGATTTTAAACCATCGACAAGGGAGCCAGAGCTTGCAGATAAGAAGCCATACGTATTGGCGATTTCTGAGGAACTGTTGTTTTTCTTGATAATTTAGGTGGTCCCATCTGTGGTATCAGGTTGCGAATTGAGAGTCCGGTTCCAAAGGTCTTGGGTTTGATTCCCACAGTTGAGAATCGAACCCAGGACTCCTGGAACCGGAGTCTCAATACGTATACAGAGATCACAGAAGGTGGCCAACAGTACATCAATCACATAGTTTTAATGTTGGATTTTTTGGGAAGAATATTAAGTGTTATGTTCAGAATCAATTCCAACATCACGATTGGGTTTTACTTTCCTCTATTGCCGTGATAATTTGAATATTTACAATTAAATTCATGGGAAGACAACGATAAGAAAGTTGATCCTTGACTACGGTGGCTGTATGTAAACCTATAGATTTATTTAAGAGACTTCCACAATTACTTCTGGATTATTTTAAATTTCCTTAGACCTTAGCCAAGAGTTGTAATTTTGAACCGAGTCATGAAGTTCTCTGTATTAAATCAACCTCCTGTATTTTGAGCACAAAAGGAAAACGTTACAGAAGAAACGTGACTATTTTTTCACGTTTCTTTTTTCGAGACGTTTAAACTCTTACAGTTTCCATTATTCACGTGATTAAATTGTGATAGATGACCTCCATTTTCCCCATTTTAAAGCAAACTTTACCACCAATCTCCAAGTCAAAATTTTGGCTTCATACAATCTCAAAGGCCACAGCCGTTGAAACGTGTTGAAACCGACGTCAGACGCATACACTTATTGTTGCATATATTGCATATTGTAACTATTAATATGACAAAATGGGTACAAAATGAACTTTGCCACGTAGCCTATTTGGTAAGTCATGGTGATTTATAAAGTATAATATACGGCGAGTTAACAGTGCTTTTTAGCATTATATAGTACATTATGCAACGAGCCTATAATGGCTATAATTAAGACACGAGTATTTTTTATAAAACGAGCGTATGCGAGTTTTATAATTTCCATACGAGTGTCTTAATTACCATTATAGGCGAGTTGCATACGACTGTTTATGTTCGACGATAATTATAACTTTATTATATGTTTTAACATAAATATTCATAAATATCTGTTGAGAGTCAGCTACTGGAATTTTGTGATCGCAGAGCGAGCGTTGGGTGTTATACCTTCGTCTTTCAAGAGCTTTGAACGGCCGACGCATGCGCTCTGCCATATGCAGCCATATGTTTACATCAGCCGTCCCTCAGTAATATTGTCACCGCAGTCATTTGAAGACAATGCGCTGTGTAGAAATTAGTGTTAGTGATTTTAAGGTACAGTGCTATTTCTTGTCTCATATTCGCCAGTTTATTTACGCGAACTTATGGACGGTGGGTATTCCATGTCGGTAATTTATTATAGTTCGATGTTGTGTTTATGTCCGACATGTTGGATTTTGAGCGCATGCGCGAAATTATCGTTACCTAATTGGTCAATGAACGAGCTCTGATTGGCTGGAGAAACTGTATCGTAATGAAAAACAGTGTTATAATGACCATCATTATGATACAGTTTTCAAACACATAATAGTGAGGGTCGAACATAAAATATTTTATGAAGGTGTATTTAAATGAAATTGATTGAAACGTAAAATTTATGAGGAATACAATTTTAGTTCATTAATTTTTTTCATTTATTTGAAGTTGATTATAAAATATGCAAATAACTGAATTATCCCAGGGTTGCTCAGTAAACAACCAACTTGGGCTTGTTCAGGAATCACCGCAATAATCATGAACACAAATATAATATTGCACAAAATATTTATGCTAAAATATTGCAAATTAAAGTTCAATGTATATTACAGAAATTAACTGGCCTTCAAGTTAATACATAGAAATGTACTGATCTTCTTCCAATGATATGATGATTTAATTCTCTTATAATATTGTCAGTCTATGGCCATACGATGGTAATCATTTGATGTTACCGGGTGAGTTAGCCGAGGTCGTTGCGGCATGACTGTTGGCAGTCACTCACATCCGGGAGGCGAGGAGGTTCGAATCCCCCCACCGCCAACCTTGAAGATGGTCTTCTGTGGTTTCCCATCTTCCTTCCAGGCAAATGCCAGGGTTGGTCCTTAACTATAGGCCACAGCCGCTACCTTCCAACTCCTCGACCCTCCCTTCCAACTTTCCTCCCCAACGGTGCTTGTAGCTCACCCATTGGGTGTCCGTCTCGAAGCAGCTACAAAACTGGCGAGCCGAACATGTCCTCGGACACTCCCGGCACTAAAAGCCATACGCTAAAAAAAATGATGTTAATACCATACAAGTTCACGCTGATGACTTCGTAGAAAGGTCCCACATTGAATACCTGACGTACATTCGATTCAAGTGAAGATGCAGTGCCTTGTGGGAGAAATAACTTCACACTTCACGTATACTTTATAATATTCACAAGATTAGCTTACTTCAAATCAATATCACTCATACACTGCACCTCTGATGGGCTCAAAGATAATAATTTTAACTCGCCACGAAACAAGCTGCGTTCGTACAGAATAACAAGCGAAAAACATCTACCATATTTGTTAAATATTAAGTAACCACATTAATTTACAATCGTAGACATCGATATAGAACGCCTGGAAGTACATTTATTCTCTCAAACACTTAATTAATAATCTGTTCACATGGTTCTTAGGTTCTTCAGCAGCACAATTATTATTTAAAATTATAACTTAGAAGTAATAAAATTAAATGAAACCTAACTAATTATTAGTAATAAATAAAATTAATTAAGTTATATCTTAATATTTCTATATCTAAGTCCGGTTGTGGAGGACTGAGAAGCTGAACAGTTTTGATGTTTTCTCTATATATTTCTTTCTTCATGTTTTCTTTACTCTTTGTAAATAGGGCAATAAAGATGGCTGTGCTCTAAGACGTACTGTTGTTTCACGACCACTTATTAACCATGATACGAATCCCAACACCAGTTTGAGACTTACACAATACCCAAACAAAGAAACATTAAGAAACTTTTAAAAAATTGAAATTGGATAACGCTAAGAAGTGAAAACAAATAGAAAATGAAGAAATCTTTCCTCTTTGTCTAATTTAAAAACAGGGAAAAACTTGTAGAAAAATAAACACACACGTCGTGAAAGGAGATGACCTCATCACTGACTTACTTTAATTGCCGACTGAAATGACTGCCATGTCGGGTGGCTACTCGGTTTAAATGCCTTGACGGAAGCTTTCTTATCACCCTAGACATGTATTATCACTTTGAGATTTTCAAAAATGTAAACAAAAGGAAACAACTTGAGAGATTCTAAACAAGGAAATAATTTCTAGATTTGAACACAAGATGCACAAACGAAAAAGAAAGATTCTCAATTGTCTCCAGACTGACAAAGGAATGTTACACAATACAAACAGCTGGGTTTTAAAGTCAGTGAGTTACATAGTAGATATATCTTCACAATATTCAACACATGCAATAAATAATTCATATCATATGTATTTAATAGACGTAACATTTAATAGGTAAATGTTATCTGGATCAGGTGTACGATGTACTTTGCTTCTGCAATAAACCAAGGCCCATATTCGCGGCAGTATTAAAGGTGCCGGGACGTCCTCATAAGACCGTCAACGCTTAGTTCGAATGGGTTATGCTCCACGCGTGGCGAGGGCCAATCCACGGTCTTTAATAGTTGTGGACCCACCTCATTCAATAACATACATCTTATCTAGGTTGGCAACACCTCACATAAACACATCGCTATCACTCCCCACAGCACGTAGGGACAGGGGGGAGGAGGCAGGGGAAAAACCAGTCGTTAAGATAACCACCGCAGTCGACCGTACAGCGAGTTCCAGTGAGCACGAAAACTGCGAGTAGCTGTAATACGGAAGACAATCAGATAAGTAGTTAGCCAAAAATTTTATAGTTTAACCATAGTTTACAACCATATAATCTCTCTAAAGTACAATCTCCGGATAGCTATCACCATTTAGCATTTCACCTAACATATATACTGCATTTAGCATACACTGACAGTTGCAGTACCAATACTGCAACTAAATAATTGTACATATTGTAAATATTTTCACCTGTATTTCAAACATAGATTTTGTAGCCTAAGTGTAATGGATCTGATGATGATCGCTTGACGATCGAAACTGGTCATCCTAGTGTTTTATTAATCTCATGTAATTTATTTCAGGATTAGGGCATAACCCATCTCTTTTGGGTACATTCGTGTTGACCGACTGAAAAGCACTTAACTCTTGTTTACTAAGGCAACACTGAAAATATGGCTTCAAACACCACAAAGACGTAAAAATTGTAGAATAGTATGAAATAGGTTAATTTTCAATTAAATAATTATAACAATTAAATATCTACTGTACAGAAATAGTGCATCTTATTATGTACAGTTACAGTCTTTTAGAAATTAATACATAAGACGATGCCTACTGCAATAGAGAAAAGACGTAGCTATATTGCTGTTTGGGAAGGATTGAAGAAATTATTACCCCACCTAGGCGTCTACAAATTTGCATATCTTCAGCTTTTCGCACACACTTCTTTTTTATTTTATTTTTACGTAGCAAGTAAATTATTGACATATCATGCAGCCTTGAAACATGAAATATCAACGTAAGTGTAGGTTTTCAGGGTCCACTGTCATATATACCATAGCTAATATCAATCATTCCACTTCTGATAGCTTGCCCGCGCTGACTCTCCTTTAACGGGAGGTAGCCAACATTTTATTTTTTATGCATCGAGTTGAGTCTCTATGGACTGCGTGGTAACAACCAACTTCACTTCAGTGTCTAGGTCTTGTTCTTGTTCTTGTTGCGGCTTTGACTTGCTGCCAGTACTATTTGACCCCAGCGACGAGTGCCTGTTTATGTTCTTCGGACAAAGGTCCTGTCCGTCTTCCGGGAGTTGATACCATTTAAAACCTTGGTAGTTGTTCACCAATATTCTATATGTGTTCCTGTAAGGAATTTCTCGGTCTAGAATACCAATTTGCCTGAGATCTTTTTCGCATTCCTCAAACCATCTTGGCCTTGTTGCCTTAGACTTAATGAAACTCCATATTCTTTTTGTTAATCGATCATCATTCATGCTCAAAAGGTGACCGTAAAATAGTAGCCGTCTCTTCTTAAATGATGCTGTGATAGGTAGCCAACATTATAAATACACCGTATGGTAATAATAATAATAATAATAATAATAATAATAATAATAATATCGATATTATTATTATACCGCATGGTGATATTCGAACACAATGATTCGCATGACATTCTTCGGAAATTGAAAAATAGATTTCTCTGACAATGCATTTTTCAAAAAATTACGAGCCTTACAGTAGTCGCATATGATGTGTAACATCTGACATAGAAGAAACCTCACGTGAAATTGTTGATACACCGGTGAAAAATGAAAATGAAAATCCACTGTATATAGAGTATTTCTCTTCGAAATTCACACATTGACAGGAATCCAGCCTGGTCCGCCTTGGTGAGAAAGAAGGAAGGAAGCTTGTAGTTTAAAGCGACGGTCAATCTCGCGATCATGAGCCAAGGGACCTCCTTTTTAAGTGGAATCCAAACCACAGGGTCTGGCATTTCACTTCGAAAATCTCACATGCATTGACCGAGAATCGGACCCGGTCCGTCTAGGTGAGAGGCAACGAGCTTGACCACTGCGCCACCATGCAACCCCTACTGCACCCGCCAAAAAAAGAGGAAGAAGAAGATTCTGTGATACATTTTGTCTTTGGGGCAGCCTTTGAATGAGGAAAGTATTTCAAATTGCGTAAGTTGATTCTTCATTTAATGCTGTTGGACATAGTGGTCATTTAGCGTCGTGTACTTGGTGTGTGGAGAATTTGTCCGATAACCTGTGTTATTATAGTGTCTGTAATGGTGCGTTTCTTTGAAATTCAGGTCAGGATCGGGTTTGAGGCAGCCGTGGCCATAAGTTAGTGAACCATACTGGTATTTACCTGGAGTAGAATTGAGAAGCCACGAAAAAACTCTTCCAGAATGGCTAAGATAAGAGTCAAACCCACCTCTTCTCAGTTTTGTCTCCCTAAGCTGAGTGTACCCCATTTCAGCCCTCAAATTAGAACTAAATTATTTGGCAGAGCAGCGTATCGAACCTACGGGACGACAGCCAGGAATACTAGTCGCTACACCACGGGGTGGTCTAAAATTATGTGATCAGGATCCCATGATTATCAATAAATGAAACACATTGGTTTTTACACACACTTTGCAAAGTCTAGATGAAAGGTGGTTACAGAATTCCAGTCCGTCTTCGTTATAATATACTGAATTAAATTCTCTAAGAGCTCTTGAGAAGACCTGCTATAAGCAACTGGGATAAGAGTTAGCGACCACCTGTTAGACTATGAGAATCGTTTGTTCTCCCTCAGGCCCCAAACACGGCACTGCAGTCCAATTACAGTTATGGTTAGAACATCTTTACTGGCACTAGCTGTTCCGTGTTATTCAACATGCGTTTCGCTTTCACTTGCGTGGCGCAGATGGATGCCAACAAGCTTGCTAAACGATGAGGACAACGACTTCTGCTCAACGCTTTCCTTTATGTGATAGACATTACGTAAGAGCTTCTAGCTGATGCTTCATTTACGGGCTGGTAAAATCTTGGTAATCAGTCCCGTGCATTCCAGTGCTAATCTACATGTTAACCAGTGGTTGTGTTCATTTGTTTCATTAGTGGCTTCGGTGGCGTAGTTGGTAGCATGCTGACTTCTGTGCCCAAGATCGCGGGATCAAACACGGCCGAAGTCGTCGGATATTTTTAAGAGCGTTAAAATTATTCAGTATGCCTTCCTTCGGAGGGAAAGTAAAGCCGGCGGTCCCATGTCATAGATTTATGGCATGTAAAAAATCCTTCCACTAACTAAACTTGTGTGAAGCTAAATTTTCTAGGTTAGATTTCGTTGAAACGCTCTATCAAAGTTCCAACGTTCACCACTAGGCGTCAGTGATATCTGGTAGCGAAAGTTGGAAATACTTGAAATTGAACGGAACTTGTAGCTCACCCCATGGGTGTCCACATTGAAGCAGCTACAGCCTCTGGCGAGCCAAACATGTCCTCGGACACTTCCGGCACTAAACGCCATACGCAAAGTAAATGAAAATGAAAATCGACAGCCTGTTCCTGTCATCCGACCGGGTCAGGGATGGAATGAATGAAGCCCCCATCTAGCGGCGAGGATATGATCTGTGCCGGCTGTCGAAGCCTGTTGCACTCCTCTGAAGCAATGATTAAATGAATGACAGATGAAATGAAATGATAGTGGAAAGTGTTGCTGGAATTCAATTTTTGACAGGGAAAACCGGAGTACCCGGAGTAAAACCTGTCTGCCTCCGTTTTGTCAAGCACAGATCTCACATGGAGTAACCGGGATTTCAACCACGGACCCAGCGGTGAGAGGCCGGCGTGCTGCCGCCTAAGCCACGGAGGCTCTACGCAAAATAAATAAATAAATAAATAAATAAATAAATAAATAAATAAATAAATAAACAAATTAAATAAATACAATGAGGTGTTCATTGGATTAAGGGTAATAGTAGAGCTCACGGTCAGAACTACAGTACAGAGCATGCACAATTTGAGCCTTATAAGACTGTCTACTGATTTGTCGTACCTCCTGGGATGTGAGCAATTCAGTGGTGAATATGTCGAAATGAATAGGGGATAGGTTTCTCGGTAACTACGTACAAGGTTGGACGTTAGTTTTAGACGAGTGAAAACTCTTAATGGAAGCCTGAAGGCGAGTTGCTACAGTACCTGTGCTATTGTCAGCTGCCCCATGCGGTTATATGATTGACAAAACTATCTCACGCTACTGCTGAAGTACAGTCATTGGCAAATATAATGGCGTTCTGTTCGTAACTATGTAACGTGTACTTCCGTGTCACACAATACTTCGACGTGGACTGTACTGTCTGCACGGTGGGGTCGTCACGTGCTCAAGTCTGGAATTCCTTTACATCAGACCGGTGGTGACAAATGTGAAGTGAGAGGGCTAGAGAGTGACTGTGTACAGGTTCACCCGCAAGCTTCAGGGTGAAGGGCAATCATCTAAAACAAACGTCCAGCATGTATGTGCTGGGGACGAAATGGACAGTGTTTTATGAATCCCTTAATACGATTTGTGAATTTGGAAACAGAATGTTGATATCTTCAACTGTTTCGTAGATATTTGAGGAGGCTCTATTAGATGAATTACCTTGTACATTATTTTAAGTCACATGATATTTCTTCAATTATTAACCTATTTTCATTTTATGAAAAAAAAAATAGGCTTATGACATCACCTTTTGTCCGTGTGTCTGTCTGTGTGTGCGTGTGTGTCCCCCCCTCCCTAATAAATTCTAAACGGCTGGAGCGATTTCAATGAAATTCGGTAAGGTCATAGCATCATTTTGGCCGACCCCGACCATGCCTTTCAAATTGCAATACGTCTCACCAATTCAACATGGCGGCTGTGCGAAATATTTCACTAGCATTAAATATCTCCCTAACTATTATCGATATCTCCCTGAAATTTTGCACGGTGATCAAGCGAACTACTAGAAGTTTACCTATCAGACTTTCGTAAACCTGGTAACTACAAAACCAACATGGCGGACAAGCGAAGTTGCGACTTTAAATTAGACGTTTCTCACGATTTAACCAACCAAACGCAATGAAACTTGGTACAGTATATGTTTATACACATTGTAATGCAGCGACATTTATTTCGTTCAATTGTTTACATAACCTCAAGATGGCGGCTGTGCAAAATTTTAAAATTAAGATTTTGTATCTTGTGTAGTAATCATGCGATCGAAGTGAGAGTTTGAATAATGAAGCTACACAATAATTTTTCTTTATAGTACATAACTATATGGCCTATACAAAGAACAATCCAAGGTGGCGACCATCCGAGATATTTAGACGGTTCTCAATATCAACGAATCATTTACAGCAATCAAACTGATTTTGTAATGTTCAAAGAGGCTATGAACATAGGTTCATCTGAAGGACTTTTAATAACCTGGTGAGGACAAATCCAACATGGCGGCGACGCGGAGTATAAATATTTAAGTGGACGTTTCTCGCGATTTAACCATCCGAGTGCAGTGGAACTTTGTACAGTGAATGCTTATACAAATGTTAATACGCTGGCATATAGTTTATTTCAATTGTTTTCATAACCACAAGATGGCAGCTGTGCGAAATTTTAAAATCTCGTTTACTTAATGTGTTCTAATCATGCGATTGACGTTTGAATACCACACGTACACAATAATCTTCATGTAATAGTACATAAATAAAAATCCAATATGACGACCATCTGAAATATTTAGGTGGTTCTCAATATCTACGAATCTATTGCAACAATCAAACTGAAATTTTGTTTGTTGATAGAGGCAATTGACGTGAGTAGGATATATGAAAATTGGCTGTATAGTTCTTCACGGAACTACTTGTTGTTTTTTTTTTTTTGTAAAATGCATCGTTTTAGTGAGAAGACCGACAACTAAATTTCACAATAAATTATTTTAATATTTTGCATTTAGGCTGCAATGGTAATCAATAACTGACGTTGGTGCATGTCTACCTATTATTGTTTTCAACTGGTTCGGGGATAAGTTGTGCTGTATTTCTATGTGGAGGGAGGGTTTTGCGGTTGAATGCCTTTCCTGACAGCAACAGAGACGACACAAATTAATACGAATGAAACTGGCTCAGGAGTTGGTCTTTGGAAGGCATCATCCCGGCATTTGCCAAGAGTTGAAAGTGGTAAACCACAGAAAACTATTTCAAGGACGGCCGATTGTGACGATCGGACTCTAAGTCACTCGACTACTGATTCCAGAGATCGCTTAGTTAGCCAAATGGTCCAAGTTCGTGCCAATATCTCAGTTATATTTAGATTTAAAGCTTTCTATGTACTATCAGTAGGCATGTACGGCATTTTGAAAGTATGAGGGTGGTAAACTTGAGCTATCAGCATATTAAGCATACTGAGCTCGAAATTCCCTGGTGGTACAACTCGGCTGAGATTCCTGGTTAATGCATGTGGTATTTTGAGGTTATCTTTTTTTTTGTCGTGTGGCCTCCTGAGAGGCCAAGTGCAGGGCTTTCTTGTCGACGCCCGTGGGTAACCTACGCGTCTGGATGAGAGATGGAATGGATGAAGATTAATGAAACTGGGCAAGGATGTGGAAGGATTCGACCGTGGCCTGTCAGAAGGTACCGTCCCAGCATTTGCCTGGTGTTGAAAATGTGAAACGATGGAAAACCATTTCGAGGATGGCCGACGGTGGGGCTCAAACCCACGCGTCTACTGAGTCAGCAGAGAGCTTGGCCCCATGACCTAACCCTGCATTTTAGCCAGCGTAGCCACTGCTGTCGGCATTTTGACGGTGAAATATCTCGTTCGGGGGTTGCCATTCCAAGTGAAATAAAAGAAGGGGTGTTGTTGCTTATGATAGCGAGATTTACCATTCTGTAAACCACAATCGATGAATCACTCAATCAACCTCCCTCCCTTCCTTCCTTCCTATCTTTCCCTAGTAGTACAGGTCAGATGTTCAGCAGCCGCGGGGTGATTACGAATAACACACAGAAAGCTGAGTTGCACATACAAAATGACGCGAAACTCGGCGACTGTTTTTAATTACGTTGAGGACACCAGTGAAAGAGCGTAAACCGTTCAACGTTTCATTGTTGTGTTTTAATTGATAATTAGCATAATTCAGAACCTTCATTAGATATGAACGTTAGTGGCCATCCGTAATGTTAATTACTATAATACAGAATGGCATAGACATTAGGATTTCTTTATTCGCAGGTAGCTCTAATCGAGGGCATCTGTAAAGAGTATTATTAAGAGCGTCGAGACATAAAATCCCTGTCATTATTCTACAGTTAAGAAAGGTAGTAATTCATGAGACCTTCTAAATCCTCCGACCTTAACATTGATGTGATAAGACATAGGTCTCCAACCTGTGCCCATTGGAGGAAGCGCTGACTTCAGACAGTCCCTAATTATTCGAAATCTGCTTAGACGAGTGACGATTATTCTGATTCGTGCACACAGCTGGTCAGCACTGAATCAGCCAGAGGCTTGATAAGGTGGAGTGTCATTCCATTCCAAAGGGTTGTTCAGCCCTAAGGCTGCTTATGATCAAGCAAAGGGAGTACGCGATTCCCCAGGTCACGAAGCACCGGAAGGCGTACAAAAACTTTAGTAAAATGAGAACGGGTTAGGAAAAATGAATAAAAAAATTAGTTACATCATTTAAGGGGAGTTAGCTATCCCTATACAGTCCATGTTAAAATATAAAGGTCTGATAACTCAGCAACTAATATACACATTATAATGACATTTTACTGGTATGTGACTGTTTCTATTCACCCTAGTAAAATCATTAAACTACAGCTTACAGTTGCACAGTTATATATTTTAAAAATGTAGCTTAATTTTTCGGGGAGAATATTTTGCACTTAAGGGGTATTATACGTGATGTTTTGCACTTGATCAATATTTTTCCTACCAACCAACACAAGCAGCATGACAAACAAGTGGTGAAAGTTTGAATTTACTACCTTAATTAGTTCCTGAAGAACTGGGTCAAATGTGCAGATAAATTATATTTTACAGAAATTTAACCGTTGGAGATTAATGTCCCTGATCTTGGCGGAAATAACTAATCCTATGATATATGACAACAAACACACGTATGCTTTCCGTATGCAGTACTTCTGATGGCGCAATAATTGTTATATCAACATATGAAATATAGTTTCCTCTACAAAACAAAACTCCCCAGGTTTCTACACCAAATAATTTTGAAAGTGAATATTTAAGGTAAAAGTGTGCAATTTACTGTGATTTCCCTTAAATACTGTATATCTCACAGGCTAATCACGGGTACTGTTATGTTTTGTTTGCTCTATGTTTTCCAACATAACAAAGCACATGAATGATGTTCATGGTGAATGTGCAAATGGAGAATGGTTCCCCAAAAATTCTTATTACTGTAATCACTTTGCGAGAGATCGTTCATCTTATCCAGTCTGACAACAGCGCTACAAGTGTCACGTTTTCGTGAGGGGACACGCTAATGTACTAAATTATACTGAATGGGAAATATCGTGTATCTACTCATACCATATAACTTGAAATCACTGCATGAATTAGTTACACAGTTTTTATTTACTTCTCGAAAAGTAACACTGAAAAATTGCTTCTAGAAATTTTTATATTCTATTAAAAATACATAATACAATCGTCAAGTTTTCATAGTGAAAACTTAGTGGAGGACGTGTTCTCATTGTCCCTTAGTATATTACGCCCCAAACTATATCACATTTTTTTGGCGTTAAAATGATTCCTAAACCAACCACGAACATCACTAATGTGCAACCGCATTACAAGGAAGCCACTTTCCGAGCAGAAGAATAAGCTGTTTCAATTTGGGACTTCATCATCGTGGTATGTGCTCTGGGTATGTGCGAGTGGAACATGTTTGATAGCGTGAGTTATTGTGGAGTCTGTACTAGTCTATGCACTTGTAATTAAAGCTAGGATTCGGAAAGAGGCGGCCATGGCCTTAAGTTGGAAACCATCTTGGACTAGAAGTGGGTGACCACGATAACACATTTTTACGACGATTGAACACGGGCTTCAATGATGGTAACAAGCAGTGCCTGCCATTTCACCACCATGCGGTCGCGGGCAAAAGATTACCTTACTTCATTTTATTGATGAGGAACCGTATTTTAAGGAAGCCAACTGTTGGGTAGAAGGGGGGAAATATACCTTACTTTTGTGCATTGATGTGCAATCTTATTCCCAGGATGCAAAGTTTTGCTAAAGCGATATCTTGCTACTCTGCACTGTTATGCAACCTTAGGCAGAAATATAGCCTACCTTACTTATGTTTACTGTAGAGTAGCCTTATTCCAAGGAAGCTACTGCTGGGCAGAAGGTTTAAAGATACCTTACTTTTGTGCACTGATATACAAATTTATTCAATGGAAGTCAACATTTTGGAAGAAAGATACCTTACTTCTGTGCGGTGATGTGTAATCTTATAACAAGGAAGACAACTTCTATGTTGAAAGATGTTTTACTTCTCTGCAATGATGTGAAACAATTCCAAGGAAGCTAACTCTTGGCCAGAAAGCCGTACTTGCGTGCACTGATATTCAACTTTGCTCCAAGTAAGTCAACTTCTGGGCAGGAGGATATATTTCTTCTAAATGGAAAACAAAAGAGATGAACTGACTTCTAGGTGTAGAGTTCATGCCAAAAATATCCGTGTGAACGCAAGAAGTCAAATTAGTGGTTTCCCAGAAAATAGTTATCTGAGCGAGATATTTAATTCAAACTTCTTCTTACTGAATATATTCAATGTTTGGATGGGATTTAACTTCATATCTATGTGTATAATGAATTAAAGAACTACGCTCTACTTGAAAATCTCTAATGCAGAGTATTGGAGAGAGAATATTACTATACATACAAATACGATAAGCCACACTACACATTAAACAATGTGATATACATGCATGAAGCTTTTAACACGGCTTACACTGCTGTGAACAGATTTGGTGAGTAACTGGATTCTGGTGTAATAGACTGAAATAATCTCATCCATCATTGAGTATGAAACGGGACGGGCCCCTAATGGCTTATAGCACGTAGCGCCATCAACTAGACACTGAAACACGACATCTCAATGTAAATTATTCTCGAGTCTGTGGGTAGAAGTGCATTGTTATACTGCATAGGTCACTCAATAACTTATATTGCAATATGTCAGTATTAACCAGGCCTCTGTCTCTTATATGCAGGTCATTATGTTGTTTAAAGTGTGGAGCTATAAAGTCAATAGAACAAGTAAAACAACACTTACTACCTTTATCTACAGTACTGTTTGTAGAAAGCGAAACACCCAGAAGAAATGGTCGGAGACACTCCCAGAACAGGGGTCGTGTAGGCCTGCGGTACCATACTAAGTGATTGAAATTGCAGAGAGATGGCGTGCACATTGACCCACCAATGGGACCGGACAGGTCAGTGTTCCGCACAGCTCTGTGGAAACGTGTAAGCAAGTGCAACGATGCCTCGCTGACATCGCCGGGTGGACTATCAGCATGTGAGTGCGATTGAACGGGGCAGAATGCTTGGGCTCCGAGAGATGGGTCTGTCGTTCCGGGACATTGCGGCTCGTACAGGGCACGCTGCGTCAACAGTAAGGCGTATGTGGATCCAGTGGAGAGAGGAGGGCCGTACACAGCGACGACAGAGTACAGGACGACGCAATGTGACCACAGCGCGAGACGACCGCCATCTTCTCCGCATGGCCGTATCGGACAGAACAGCGTCGTCCTCGGTGTTAGCTCGATGTTGGAGCACTGCAACGGGGGTGGACATGTCTGCGTCGACGGTGCGGCTCAGTCTTTTGAGGGCTGGACTGGTGGCACGCATGCCACTGCGTCGGCTTCCACCGACGCCTCCGATTACAATGGGCACGTGCACGCCGACACTGGCAGGCTGAGTGGCGAAATGTAGTGTTTTCGGACGAGTCCCGCTTCAACCTATCCTACAGTGATGGCCACATACGCGTTCGACGCCACCGTGGAGAACGCAATCAGGCAGACTGTATTGTTGAGCGGCATAGCGGACAAACACCAGGTGTAGTGGTTTGGGGCACAATTGCCTATAACAGGCGATCGCGCCTCGTACGTCTTGCGGGCAATCTCAACAGTGACCGCTACATCAGGGAAGTTTTACAGCCCGCGGCACTGCCCCTCTTGCAGGCCGTTCCACAGGCCATATTTCAGCAGGACCATGCCCGCCCGCATGTGGCGAGGAATGTGCAAGCCTTTTTCGCAGAACGACGGATACTTCTGCTTCCCTGGACTGCCCGTTCGCCTGACATGCCGGCCATCGAACATGTCTGGGATATGGTCGGTCGGCATGTTGTTCGTTCAGGTCCACCTGCCGCCACTGTTGATGCTTTGTGGACGCGCCTACAAACCGCGTGGGACGATATTCCCCAGCAGCGTATTCAAGCGCTGTGTGATTCCATGCCACGACGTCTAGCGGCTCTGAGTTCAGCACGTGTTGGCGCGACGCCATACTGAAGATCGACCGTCAACGTGCATGTACCGGACTGTCGTTCTAATCAAGAAAGTACTGTATTGTCAGGTTCCTAATCTGTGGTATAAAGTGCAATGTGGTTACATCTCTTGTTCTTAGTGTTTCACTTTCTACAAACAGTAGTGTATATCGGAGGAAAAGGGTCTTACATAACTCTTGCTGTCAGACAGTCATATACAGAGGGATTCAATAAAATGTAATCACTGTCTTATACTCCATGTCAACTGACATATTTAATAATAATGTTATTGGTTTTACGTCCCTTTAACTATTGTGGCGTTTAGAGACGCCAGCGTGCACGAATTTTGCTCCCTCGCATTTGCGCACCCTCAAATACCAGCTGACTGCGCCAGGATTCAATCCTGCAACCTTGGGACAGCAGGCGAGAACGTTACCGCTATGCCACGCAGAAAATCCAGACACAAAAGCAATAACCCAACAATGAGCGCTGATGAGCTTAATAAGCATTATTTAAACGTATCAACCGTTGTGGACAGCAATAGAGTTTTGTCAACTGTTGCTAACTACAGGGAAAAATTTACTGACCGACGGGAAGAATTTCATTTTGGCTATATATATCCAGAGGACATTCATTTAGCCATATTTAGGATAACTTCAAAAGCCATAGGACCAGATCATATATCTATTACGCTATTGAAAAGGAATATGGACCTCCTCATGCCAGTTTTATTGCATATATTTAACTATAGCCTGCAAATGGGTATTTATCCGACACAATGGAAAAAAGCCAACATCAAAGCAATACCAAAATTCATGAACACCTTAAACTGTAGTGACTTTAGACCAATAAGTATATTGTGTGCAATTGGGAAAGCGTTAGAACGGATTGTTTTTGATCAGTTTTATGAATATATAAATTCCAACAATATCCTAAACCCGAACCAATCTGGATATAAATCAAAACATAGTACTCTGACAGCCCTTATCAAAGTCACAGACGACATTCGTCTAGCAATGGACCGGAAGGAAATAACTATATTATCTCTATTCGATTTCAGCAAAGCCTTTGACAGAGTTCACCATGAGATCCTACTAGTTAAATTAAGAAATCTAGGCCTTTCAAAGCCAGTAACGAACTGGTTTAGGTCTTACCTAACAGGCAGATGTCAGAGAGTAGTCCTAGCAGATGACAATGTTTCAGAATGGTGTGAAGTAACAACAGGTGTGCCGCAGGGTTCGGTCCTTGGTCCACTCCTGTTCTCCGTGTATATAAATGACCTTCCATCTGTCCTTAAATTCTGTCAACATCATATGTACGCAGATGACCTTCAGCTATATCTACACACGGATATGAAATCCATTCATTTGAAGGTAGCTCTAATTAACAGTGACATTCAAAGCCTATCTCAGTACGCACTCGATCATAATCTAATACTTAACTTCGAAAAAACACAACCGATCATCATCGGCTATACCAAATTACTCAGTTCCCTACCTGACCCAGTACCACCTTAACAGCTTGCATCCCAAACAGTTCCGTACCAGTCAGCAGTAAGAAATCTGGGAGTTATTTTCGACTCTCGATTATCGTGGCAGGATCACACAAACATGATTCTGAAAATGGTTGCATCGTCATTATATCAAATTAGGCGATCTTGCTTCTATTTGCCTCAAAATGTACGAAAGATACTGATACAGAGTTTGATATTACAAATATTTGACTATGGATCTATAATTTACCATGATATGGGAGAGGTCCTCAATACAAAATTGCAAAGAATGCAAAATGCTTGCTTGCGGTTTGTTCTCAATGTACCAAGAGAGTCTCATATAACTCCATTTTACGTCCAGATTGGATGGCTAAAGTTAAAGGAACGAAGACAGTATGCCATGGCTCTGACTGTGATAAAAATTCTAAAATTCAAAATTCCGTCTTATATTTACTGCACACTAACTCCCATGCAATCAGTGCATAACCGTGCGAATAGACACACTGCACAAATGCTCCAGATACCTCATCACAGAACCGAAAAATGCAAAGGTTCATTCCGTATTTCAGCTAGTATTCTCTGGAATAAATATAAATTGCAGCAGTATTCAGGACTTCCTATCAGAGCGATAAAACACTCCCTTCATTGTAATCTATCAGCTATACAATTATCATGTTCAAGGTGAACGGATGTAATAACAAGAACTGTATGTATAGGTTAAGTTTTTTCTTTCTTCATTTATTATATTGTATTTAACCGCCCTCTGAATGAAGAGAGCTGCATAAAGAGGCTTTGTAGCCTCAGTGGCCTGTATAAGAGAAACAATACATTCAAATTCAAATTCAAATTCAGTCCATTTGACGTATTTGATTTAGATACCGTACATTTATTTGCACTGAGAGAGAGAGAGTTAGCCCATGTTATATGCTCGATATAACCAGCAGCAACTTCTATACAACGCCGAACTGCAGACCGAACTACGGCTATCAGTGTAATGTCAGCATATGATGCTACGATTTTTTCAGGTACCGTAGCTCTTTTTAAGTGTAGCTGGTTTTTGTTGTCAAACGTCATCCTTCACAGTCCCCCACAGGTAGAAGACCAGAGGTGTCAAATCAGAAGACTAGGTGGGTACTCAATAGTCCCTCTTCGACCGACGAACCGTCCGGGTCGAGTATCATCCAGGTGCGATCTGATATCTCGACGGTAGAGAAATGGAGCTCCATCCTGTTGAATGTGCGCATGCGCGGGGCAAATTGCCATCGCAACCTACTCACGTCTAATTTAACAGTTGTAATGCACGTCCGATGAGATTAGTAAATGTAAGTCTCTATGTTTCGAAACTATTCAATTACAAACAGCGACTACATATTAATGGACGCTCCTGTATTAACTAGGATTGGTCAAGTTTCTTCTTAAAAGTAACTATGTTATATTTTCAGTTGCTTGCCAAAATATTAAAGAAAGCTTTTCAGTCGGTCAACACAAATTGTGCCCAATTACATTCGGCGAGGAAATAAGTATTTATAGACCCTAAAATGAAAGAAATATTACGTAAGATATTTATCACAAAAAAGCGGGAGGGGGGGGGGGGTACTTAATTGGATGACATGTTTCGAACATCCTACTACCATCATCAGATCCTGCTCACTTAGGCTCAGTTAATGTACGATAGGCGGCTTCGGAGGCGTAGTTGGTTGCATGCTGAAGAGCTTCTATGCCCAAGATTGCGGGTTCAAACCCGGCCGAAGTCGTCGGATTTTTTAAGAGTGTTAAAAATCCCTCAGTATGCCTTCCTTCGGAGGGGAAGTAAAGCCGGCGCTCCAATGTCATAGATTTATGGCATGTAAAAGAACCTTCCACTAACTACACTTGTGTGAAACCAAAATTTATAGGTTAGAATTGATAACGCTCTATTAGTTCCAACGTTCGCCACTGGGTGCCGACTGCGATGCCATCTAGTATCCAAGTCCGCAAGCTAGGTGTCATGGACGGTAGCATTTGGTAGTAAAATAGGAACTACTTGAAAGAATTAATCGTCTGCAGTCCTTCTACCTGAATCACAGATAACACACAATAATACAGCCATCACAATTAACACCGGTTATCAGACAGATTCTACACACACCCAAAGTACATTGGGCTACATGACCTAGTTGTCGCAGCCCCTAAACTAAACTCCCGAGATTAATTTTGCCATTATGAACACGGCCTACTGAATTCAAATGGATTCTTTGACTTGCCAAAAACGTATAACATCTGCAAGCTTGAGGTTAGGAGACCGACACGTTAACCACTTACCCACCATAGCAAGCTAGCTCCAAAATGAGCCAAGTTGGCTCAAATGACCCTCAAGTGACTCCGATACGGCAGTATTATTTCTATCCTTCTCACCACTCCATTAATACAACTAGGGTGTTGAGTGACAACCAAAGGGCTTAACATTGGGTCAATAGTAATGGTGGCTGCATAAATTATTCGCAATGAGAGAGTAGTGTTCCCCCTTTTAGCATCCAATCCATTAGGGACATTCACATTAAGTTTGTGTACCAGTAATAATGGCACGTGACTATGGCCAGATGACAGAACTGGCAAATAAACTTTAAATTACGGCTTAATAAGACCCTCGTTAGAGTGCCGGATCTGGATAAGTATTGCAATGAAATATTTCAATATGCACAACTACAGTCCGACAATTAGTCTCCATGACAAAAAGGCAACAAATAATAGAGTTTATGTTCGACCCTCAGTATTATGAGTCAGAAAACGGTGTCATAATGATGGTCATTATAACACTTATTTTCATTATGATACAGTTTCTCCAGCCAATCAGAGCTCGTTCATTGACCAATTAGGTAACGATACCTTCGCGCATGCGCTCAAAATCCAACATGTCGGACATAAACACAACATCGAACTATAATAAATTACCGACATGGAATACGCACCGTCCATATCTTCGCGTAAATAAACTGGCGAATATGAAACAAGAAATAGCACTGTACCTTAAAATCACCAACACTAATTTCTACACAGCGCATTCAAACGACGCCGGTGACAATATTACTGAGGGACGGCAGATGTAAACATATGGCTTGCATATGGCATTGCAAGCCCACAGAGCGCATGCGTCGGTCGTTCAAAGATCTTAAAAGACAGAGAGATGTCTCGCGCTCGCTCTCCGATAACAAAATTCTTGTGGCTGACTCTCAACAGATATTTATGAATATTTATGTTAAAACATAAAATAGTTATAATTATCGTCGAACATAAACAGTCGTATGCAACTCGCCTATAATGGTAATTAAGACACTCGTATGGAAATTATAAAACTCGCATACGCTCGTTTTATAAAAAATACTCGTGTCTTAATTATAGCCATTATAGGCTCGTTGCATAATGTACTATACTACTACCACCAGTAATAATACAACTAGAGAGCCAGCGCGAGAAATCTCGCATGTGTAAAACCACCCACCTGACTTTAATGTTATGCGGGCTGGACTCAACACTGTTCTGGCAGGGACTGTCGTCTTGTTTATTTGTTTAAACACACTTTATAAAACAGCGGCTTCGGTGGCGTAGTTGGTAGCATGCTGAGCTGCTATGCCAAAGATCGCGGGTTCAAACCCGGCCGAAGTCGTCGGAGGGGAAGTAAAGCCGGCGGTCCCATGTCATAGATTGATGGCATGAAAAAGAACATTCTACTAATTACACTAATGGAAGCTAAAATTTGTTGGTTAGTTTGATAACGCTATATTAGTTCCAACGTTCGCCGCCAGGTGCCGACTGCGATGACATTTAGTAGCCACGTCCGCAGCTAGGTGTCGTTGACGGTAGAATTTGGTAGCAAAAGTAGGAACTACATGAAATAATTAATCGTCTGCAGTCATTCTACCTGAGTCACAGATAACACACACTAATACAGCCATCACAATTAACACCGGTTATCAGACAGATTCTACACACACCCAAAGTACACGGGGCTACATGACTACGTTGTTGCAGCCCCTAATCTAAGGGACCAACCAACCAACACTTTATAAACAAATAAATATATTCCCGTTGACTCTTCCTGTACCATTGAGACGATTTGGAAGATTTTGGCAAACACTGCATCTACTAACTCCCTCTGCTCTAATAGCATGAGTTTTATAAAGTATAGACCCTCGTTAGGGCGCTGGATATGAATAAGTAATGAAAATAAATATTTCAAAATGCACAACTACTGTGCAAAGCTACGGTTTTATATTAGAGTTTTATATACCGGGTGTATCCATAATGATATAACAAACCTTCAGGAATCATGGAGGAAGGCAAATGGAACCATTTCAGATAAGGAATCATAGTCTGGAAAATATCGAGTCAACAGTTATTAATAATCGCAACTGTTTAACGTCCTAGTTAAAAGGGACGTTAAGCCAACGACATTAGTATCCCTCCCTATATTATTCTGCTAAGGTCCCATTCCAGTTTTGTACCAAAAATAAGGTCCCATTAACACCAACCTACATATATGGGATACCTACTGGTCAGCATAACCCAATGCGTACGCGAAACGCACTCACTTACTCTTTAAATGCCTCAAAATTAAATAAATACCTTAAAACATGTATATTTACAATGGAATTATGAAAGAATGAAACACGGTAACCATGGTAACAGAATCTCACAGGTCCATCTATTTCTGTAAGACGCAATGCAATTCCAATTATTACATTACTGTGAAAGTTTCCAGACGGTTATAAGGTTATCACTGAACGAAATTAAGCTGTAAAATTCATCAATACATACAGTATAATGCGCTTAAGGGGGTCAAGGGGCACTCTAGAACTTTTTCACGCAATTTTCACCTCTGTGATATTTCCAGAAAACTAACTTCGCTCTGATATACCTATGAAGGAATGACAAACCCCTAACCACTGCACCAGTAGCTGAAAGTCTGATCATTCATACCAAGGATAAATCAGTCATAGCATTCATGATCAAGATTTTGCTAAGTGTAATCTTTACAACTAGAATATTCGCGGGCAAAGCCGCGACGGGTAATGCTAGTTATTATTATTTTATTAACACTCTTTCCCTCCTCTAACCTCAATTACAAAAAAATACACTTATTGCTACAGCACCATAGGTTCCACACACACACACACACACTCAAGTACACGAGGCTGCATGACCACGATATCACAATGCCCATAAACGAATCAACAGCATCTTCTGTGTGGTGATGTGGGTTGTGTTTCACTGAAGATTCGTTCGCATGTGGTATTTAATAAGCAGCAGATCGTGGTTGAGTGGCAGCAAAAACTTAATTAATATTGCTCCCGGAGGAGGATAATTTCAGTAATTCCACCGGTTAATAGCGAATGTGAACCGTTGCTCTAATAGTATCCTGAGACCACGCCTTGTCTGACTCATCGAACGCCAAAGCGAGTCATGAGGGACAGGTTCTTCTGAACCCTGCTCGGTAATTCAGTGAACATACAAGGAAGTTAGTTGCTAAACAAATACTGTTGTTGTTTCTTCAGGGCTTTGCAACATCGTAGCCATGTAGCCTCATGCACTTGGGTGTGTAAATAAGTTGTCTGATAATAACCTGTGCCAGTGTCATATCTCTTTTAGTGTGTGCACTTGTAATCGACGTAGGATTTTGGAATGAAGTGGCCGTGGTCTTAAGTTAGGCACCATCCCGGCAATCGCCTCAAGTAGATGCGGGGAAACCACAGAAAACCACTTTCAGGACGGCTGAGGCAGGAATCAAACCCACCTCTTCTCAGTTTTGCCTCACGAGGCTGAGTGTACTCCGTTCCAGCCCTCAGACAAGAGTTAAATTTCTTGGCAGAGTCAGGAATCGAACCCGGGCCCCCACAGTGACATACAAGAATGCTAGCCACTACGCAACGAGGTGGACAAAACAAATAGGCTACTAGTTTCGCACTGAATGAGATATATGAATATAATTATGGTAAGCGCAATTGAGAGCCACTCAAGCAATAATACACTATTTATAATTCTGAAAATTGTAAAATCTACCTTGAATAATAACTAGCTTTCGTTACATATTGTCCCCCCAGGGGCTCACGGCTTGCGGGACGTGGGTTGGTGACCAGGGGACCACGGCTTACTTGTGCCAGGCTCCTTTCAGTTATGTTTCCTGTCAGCCTGCCTTGATCAACACTTGTTCTCTTCCGACTCCGACGGTATTAGGGTATCCGAGGCCTAGGGAGTCTTTCACTTTCCGCCTTAATTGGCCCTTGTCTTGTCTTTCCTGATACCCTCATTCTTCGAGGGGTCAGCCTTCTTTTGTTTTTCATGATATCTCCTGCCTTCTGCTCAAGGCCCCCAAGGAGGCGGGGAGGTGTGTAGCCCCACCACTTCTGGTGCACCCTGGATAGTGCTACACCCTCAAGGGCTGACGGCTGATGAGTTCGGGAGTTGGTGACCTCAAGGGATTCATGAACTGGGTCCGTTTTCCCCCCTTTTTTCCCTGACTTTGGGACGGGCGCTCTCCTCTTTCCCTTTCCTATCTGCCTTTCATGGTTCTCCTTCCTTCCAAATCCTTCAGTCCTCATGCTTCGTGGATGGAGGGCATTTCCTTTCTTCCTGTTCCTTATTTCTCTTTTCTTTTTCATTTCTTCTTCAAGGACGTAAGTTAGTCGTTAAGTCAATAGATAGTCTTAGTTGTAGATTTCATGTACCGGTAATCATGTTTCATTATCACTATCACCCAACCGACAGTGGTGGCTACGCTCGCTAAAGCGCAGCGTTAGGCCATGGGTGAAGCTCTCCGCTGACTCGGTAGACGCGTGGGTTCGAACCCCACCGTCGGCCGTCCTTGAAATGGTTTTCCATGGTTTCCCCATTTTCAACACCAGGCAAATGCTGGGACGGTACCTTCTGACAGGCCACGGCCGCTTCCTTCCACATACTTGCCCAGTTTCATTCATCTTCATCCATTCCATCTCTCATCCCGGCACGCAGGTCGCCCACGGTCGTCGACTAGAAATACCTGCACTCGGCATCTCAGGAAGCCACACGACCAAAACAAATTGTCATCCAAACCATTCGATGTCAAAAACCTCGATGTTAAAACAATAATTATTTTCATCATCATCATCATTACTTGTTGTTGACGTTGTTGTTAATTCATTTTAGGGGGCTTGGGATGTGTTGGTCATCAGCGCCGTGTACTTGGGTGTGTATTGAACTTATCCGATAACCTGTTCTGTGATGGCCGTGGTAATGTGTGCAACTGTATTAGGGACAGGGATGATGATAATGTTATTAGATTTACGTCCCATCTAACTGCTCAGGCTTTTAGAGACGCCAGGGTGCCGGAATATCTCCCTGAAGGGGATCTTTAACTTGCCAGTATATCTTCTGACACGACTCCTCACATGTGCGCACCCTCAAATGCCAACTGACTGCGCCAGGGTCCGATCCTTCAATCTTGGGCAGACCAGGCGAGAACGTTATCACGTAACCTCGCAGCCAGTCTGGACAGGGATGAGTTAGGTGCCTCGGGACTTGAAGTAAGGTTCTATCTCGGCTGTTTCCTGGAGCGAGTGTGGGAAAACCCGGGGAAAACTACTCTCAGGATAGCTGCTGTCACCACCGGGTTTCGAACCTTCAATCTACGGATTTTCTGCACCTCCCCTTGTAGCTGTGGTGCACGATTTAGTGAGCACGGCTATGCCACGTGGTAATCGCTATTATAGTAGGACAACCCACATTCTCTAAATACAGGGTGTTTAAAAATAGTGTCCGATATTTTAGGAGGTGAAAGTTTGCATCAAAACCAGAACAAAATGTCTAATAAGCATGGGTCCAATAGTGTCTACTTTCTGAGATCTGAGCACTTGATCACAAGAGGTGTTCAGTGTGATGTCCATTCACTGCCATGCATCCCACTGCCTTCAAAGTTAGCCAGACACCACAGTACGTAACCAAAGCTCAGAGTAACGTACACTAAATCTACCCAACGTGAACCACACAACTAAATTTGCTTGACGGAGCGCCGCGACACATACACATACACAACCAGACATTCGTTTTGTTTATTCCTTGTGATATTGAGCTTGATTGCTCCCCCTGTGGCTGGGTTTATCTTATTGTCTGCACCTCCTATAAACAGGTGTTATCTCAGAAAGTAGGCGCTGTAGGACCCATGTTTTTAAGACATTTTATTCATGTTTGGATCCATACTTTCACCTAAGAAAATATCGGACACCTTTTTTTAAAACACCTTTCTTCTTCTTCTTCTTCTTCTTAATCATCTTTTCCAGCTTCAAACGGCGTCGATGTTTCTGACAGTTCTTTTCCACTTTTTCTTGCCCCACACATCATCTTCCTCTAACTTTTTCTCCTTCAGGTCTTCTCGGATATTGTCAGTCCATCTTCTTCTGGGTCTGCCCCTATTTCTTGTTCCATCTACAATCAGATTCATTAATCTCCTCCCTACACTGCTCTCGTCCCTTCGCATAATATGCCCATTCCACAACAGTCTTTTCTCCTGGATTTTCTTCGATTCTTCTGTCACTTTAACAGTTCCTCTGATATTCTCATTTTTGATGCGGTCCTTCTTAGTGACACCACTCATCCATCTAAGCATCTTCATCTCAGTCACATCCAGTTTGTTGTAGCCCACGTCTCTGCTCCGTATCACATGGCTGGCCTTACTTGTGTCTAGTAGGCTTTTCCTTTCACTTTTATGCCGAGTCTCTTGTCACACAGAATTTCAGAAATCCTTTTCCAGTTCATCCAGGCCGACTGTACTCTGTATAGTGAAATACCACGAAAAAATCGACATTTTCTAAATCAGACATCCATCCGTCAGTAGACCTTACTACACATAACTGTTCTGCCGCGGTGCTTTTTTTCCCGCCCTGCTGTGTTAAATCGTGCAACTCGGCCATGAGGGCAAATGCAGCAATTCCGGACATCGCAGGTTCAAATCCCAGCGCTGACAGCGGCTATGCTGAGTCTGTTCTTCCCCCGGATTTTTCCACTCCCTCTTCAGGCAGATGCCGGGATACTACCTTACTACAAGTCCCGGGCCACCTACACCATCCTTGTCCCTAATACAGTTACACACATTACTACAGTCATCTCATAAATACAGGCTATCAGACAAGTTCAACACACACCCAATTACACGTGGCTGATGACCAGGATATCCCAAGTCTCTAAATGAATTAACAACATCGTCATTATTTTCTTCTAATACAGGGGTTCTCAACCTTTTAGACACTTCGATCCCCTTTTTAGGCTGAGTATTTTGGCGATCTCTCCCTCCCCCCCCCCCCCAAGTTTTAACGTTAATTCATTAATTAAAAAATTACAATAATTGTTAAGGTTTTGTTTCGTTAATTCCAAACAAGCTCAAGTTTCTCATTAATAGAATTTAAAAAAAACTAAAAGTTTTATACAATGTGAGTGCATTCTTCTTTTGATAAGAAACTACAGCAATAAGTCATATTTTTACTTTTGCTCCGTATCTCGCGACCCCCGAAGACACATCCTACAACCCCACCCCCCAGGGGGACGCGACCCACCGGTTGAGAACCCCTATTCTAATGAATCCGTGACCTAATTATGTGCTAAAGGCGTGTACATCCTTGAATTGGCTGTGCTTCTCATAGGACTGCTAATGTACCGGTAAGTTTCCGCTTGATTGGGGGAGAAAGGTGTTGAGCCCCGAGCTGTCTATTTATTATTTGCACTATGGTAATGAACACACGCCCATGGAGGAGCAGTCCGGCCGCGGGGCTGCCGTGACTGGACAAGTCCATCTCCACCCTGCTTGAACACAGCTCTTCTCCCAGTAACGGTATACAGTACCTCGATCAGCCTGGATAGAAGCAAGTAGGTCTCGCTCAGGATCCAGCAAGCCATCCAACCCAAGTTACCACGGGTGAAACCATGGCGATATATAGACTGGTGAGAAAACAGAGTCGGTTTTGGGGTTTCTAAAATCCAAGCCCAGGGTAAAAATAGGAATAATTGAAATAAGAGACAGGGAAAAGAAATGCCTCCGACAATCAAAGAATGAGGATTGAGGCTCTTAGAAAGAAATAGAACCATAATAATAATAATAATAATAATAATAATAATAATAATAATAATAATAATAATAATATCGTATGGCCCCGGGTGCCAGGTGCAAGCTTTGTTATTTGACACCCAGAGGGTAGCTTGCATGTCGAATTTCGTTGTTCCTTGAAGCACTAGAAAGTCAAGGAGGTTAGATATCTAAGCTCCTTGAACACTATAGCGCTTTCTAGTAGAGAAATGAGGAACGTTTTGTTGGCGGAAACTCCCGAGATTAATTTCGTCATTAGGCTATGAACACGGCCTACTGAATTCAAATGGGTTCTTTGACACGCCAACATCGTATGACATGCATGTCGTAATTTTTTTCCGCCTTTCAAAAATCACTTACCACGGCCAGGATCCTGCAATATTGGGGTTAGTAGACGACACGTTATCCACTCACCCACCGTGGCAAGCAAGAGAACCATAAAGGCATAAAGGATAGGGAAAGAGGAGATGGTCCACCACAAAGTCACTGGAAAAAGGGAAACAAACGGACCCAGCTCAGCCGTGAGCCCTTGAGGGTGTAGCAGTATCCAGATTTCACCATAAATTATGGGGATACAGTAGGCGGGAGATACCACGAAAATTAAGAAGAAGTCTGACTCTTCGATGAAAGAGTGTATCAAAAGCAAATAGACAAGGGCCAATCACGGCTGGGAAATAAAAGTCTTTGGATGTCCTAATGCCGTTGGGGTCGGATAAGAACAAGAGTTGACCAAGGGAGATCGACAGGAATTATGATACAAAGGAGCCTGGCAAAAATAAGTGAAAGCAATGCCAAACTCAGTAGGATTTCCGTGGTAACCAATTCCATCCCACTTGTTGTGAGGCCTGAGATCGGCACAGATCATTTCTCTAATTAGCGCAAGATAATTTATTAATGCTGCAGTGAATTCTCGCGTTATCTCCCAAGCTCCGCTATTTCATTTCGCTCCAGGCCCCACATTCCACTGGACTGTTCTGCATATTACCAATCTTCAGCTTACAGTATATAGTGTACAATATAAAATGAAGTAATTTTACATGGAACGAAAAAGTAGCTGACTTCTATGATAACTAGAACACGTATATAGAAATAGAAACCTCGTTATCAATTAGTAAAATACGGTAATGTGAAGTTATGAAGCCACATTTAGCCTACTTTCGATTTTTGCAAAAAATGAAAGTAGACTTATGAGATCAACACAGGGCGAATAGAAGTGTGTCTGTCTGTGTGTGTGTGTGTGTGTATGTGTGTGTGTGAGGCTGTGTGTGTGTGTGTGTGTGTGAGTATGAGTGTGTGTACTCTGAATGTCTGTTCCCCTCCCCCCCCCATATCAATTCGAACACCGTGAACGCGAATTGAACGAAATTTGGTACAAAGGTAGCACTAGCAAAGGACACCTCAGTGTCTTGTTTTATATCGCCACCATCTTGACGGAAACGTAATGGTGGCCACACAAATGGTCAAAGCTTATATCAAATTACGACTAACCTAGTCATACGATCTCTACCAAATTTTGCAACAACATACCTTTATGGGGCGAGCATCCATTGACCAAACTAATAGGTCATCAGCCTAATAGTTTGTGGATGGCGGCCATCTTTGTGTGAAAATTGATTCCCCCTATTAATTCGAACACGGTGAAACCTAATGGAATGAAATTTGGTACAGAGGTAGTACTAGCAAAGGGCACCTCAGTGTCGTGTTTTATATCGCCGCCATCTTGACGGAAACGTAATGGCGGCCACACAAATGTTCAAAGCTTAAATCAAATTACGACTAACCTAATCATCCGATCTCTACCAAATTTGCAACAACATACCTTTATGGAGGAAGCATCCTTTGACCAAATTAATAGGTCATTAGTCTAACATTTTGCGGATGGTGGCCATCATTGTGTCAAAATCGATTCCCCCTATTAATTCAAACACGGTGAAACCGAATGGAACGAAATTTGGTACAGAGGTAGTACTAGCAAAGGGCACATCAGTGTCATGTTTTATATCACCGCCATCTTGACGGAAACGTAATGGTGGCCACCCAAATGTTAAAAGCTAAAATGTAATTACGTCCAACCTAATAATCCAGTCTCTACCAAAATTTGCAACAACATATCTTTATGTCGGAAGCATATTCTGACCAAACTGCAAGATCATCAGCCCAATAGTTTGCAGATGGTGGCCAAGTATGTGTGCAAATCGATTCCTCCTATCAATTCAAACACGGTGAAACCGAATTGAGCGAAATTGTGTACAGAGGTAGCACTAGCAAAGGGCACCTCAGTGTCATGTTTTATATCGCCGCCATTTCGACGTAAACGGAATGACGGCCACCCAAATGTTAAAAGCTTAAATCAAATTACGACCATCCTAATAATTTGATCTCTACCAGATTTTGCAACAACATGCCTTTTTGTGGGAAGCATCTTATGACTGACTACAAGGTCATCAGCCCAATAGTTTGCAAATAGCGGCCATGTATGTGTGCAAATCCATTCCCCATATCAATTCAAACACGGTGAAACCGAATTGAATGTTTTTTTTTACAGAGGTAGCACTAGCAAAGGGCACCTCATATTCATGTTTAATATCCCTATAGCACGTTGTATTTCAACAAGCTACTACAACCAACATTCAATTATACTCCTTGAAAAGGACAAAGAGTTATAACAATACCCTTGCATTTAGGAGAAGGTAGGCTATATGTTCTTTACTGAACATCTTGTTTCAGTGTTACATGGAGGCCTACAAACTATCGATTTATAGTTTGCAGTCTGTCTACACGCTTTCACCCAATTAGATTAGGCTGACTGCGCCAGGATTCGATCCTACAACCTAAATTAGTCCCCATTGAATGCTCCATCTTCTTCATTCCGTAACATTCCTCTGACTTTGTCAAAGACGAGGAGAAATATAGTCAGTGATAGGAAACATCCCTGTCGTACATCGGAATTTACAAAGAAGGGCTCCATGACCTTCCGTTCATGGACGAATCGTTAAGTAGTTGTAAGTCTCTTTGATGGTCTTACTGACTTTTGTTGGTATACCAGACATTTGCAGTGTTCTCGGCATGGCGTTCCTTTCCAATAAATGAAAAAAAAAAATCAAAAGCCATAAACAGAAGATGTAGACTAGAACTGTATTAATTAAACTGTTAAATAATTATTCGTAGTGTGCTTATTTGATCTACAGTATATCCCAAAGCTAGACCATAAAAATGATAGTCTTACATAGGCCTAATGTACAAGATACAAATAAAGGCACGTTATCAGAACATTCAACACACAACCAAGCTCATGTGGTTGATGACCGAGATATCCAATGCCCCTGAAACTAATTATTAATTAACATCTGCTGTATAATTGGAGCACATTTCCTGTTCTATACAATTTTTAAATAATCAGTCCTTTCGATCCTTTATCTAGGATATTCCCGTGTTCGCTGAAGGAGGTCATAGCTACTCTGAGTTTCCAGTATGGGATGTAGCCCAAGGATTCGTATCCTAGTGTGATTTACCAAGAGTTTTCTGTTCAATTATATACGCCATACGTACATGTCTAAGGGAAACTTTTAGTGTAGTCGATAATGTCACGGATGACGTCCGTTGATATTCGTTTGTTTGATGCTTTGGCTTGAAATGCCGCAATTTCGTAAGCTGTATGCAGTTTCAAACAGTGCGTCGATACATGTCGCTTTGGACATACAGCATGTGTTCAAGTGCAAGGTGTGGTGCTGAGTTACGAATGTTCATAAATTACTTTCAGTTGTTTAATTTAATTGAAAAGTTGAAATGCACTCTTCTAAAGCCATCGTGAGACAGTCATTGGTCGCTACTAGGTTAGGCAACTGTCTGGACGAAACCGTTAGTCGCTACTAGGTTAGACAACTGTCTGGACGAGACCGTTAGTCGCTACTAGGTTAGACAACTGTCTGGACGAGACCGTTAGTCGCTGCTAGGTTAGACAACTGTCGGGACGGAACCGTTAGTCGCTGCTAGGTTAGACAACTGTCTGGACGAAACCGTTAGTCGCTACTAGGTTAGACAATTGTCTGGACGAAACCGTTAGTCGCTACTAGGTTAGACAACTGTTTGGACGAAACCGATAGTCGCTACTAGGTTAGACAACTGTCTGGACGAAACCGATAGTCGCTACTAGGTTAGACAACTGTCTGGACGTAACCGTTAGTCGCTACTAGGTTAGACAACTGTCTGGATGACATCGTTAGTCGCTACTAGGTTAGACAACTGCCTGGACGAAACCGTTAGTCGCTACTAGGTTAGACAACTGTCTGGACGAAACCGTTAGTCGCTACTAGGTTAGACAACTGTCTGGATGACACCGTTACTCGCTACTAGGTTAGACAACTGTCTGGATGACACCGTTAGTCGCTACTAGGTTAGACAACTGTCTGGATGACACCGTTATTCGCTACTAGGTTAGACAACTGTCTGGACGAAACCGTTAGTCGCTACTAGGTTAGACAACTCACTGGACGAAACCGTTAGTCGCTACTAGGTTAGACAACTGTCTCGACGAAACCGTTAGTTGCTACTTGGTTAGACAACTGTCTGGACGAAACCGTTAGTCGCTACTAGGTTAGACAACTGTCTAGACGAAACCGTTAGTCGCTACTAGGTTAGACAACTGTCTGGACGAAACCGTTAGTCGCTACTAGGTTAGACAACTAACTGTCTGGACGAAACCATTAGTCACTACAAGGTTAGACAACTGTCTGGACGAAACCGTTAGTCGCTACTAGGTTAGACAACTATCTGGATGAAACCGTTAGTCGCTACTAGGTTAGACAACTGTTTGGACGAAACCGTTAGTCGCAACTAGGTTAGACAACTGTCTGGACGAAACCGTTAGTCGCTACTAGGTTAGACAACTATCTGGACGAAACCGTTAGTCGCTACTAGGTTAGACAACTGTCTGGACGAAACCGTTAGTTGCTACTAGGTTAAACAACTGTCTAGACGAAACCGTTAGTCGCTACTAAGTTAGACAACTATCTGGACAAAACCGCTAGTCGCTACTAGGTTAGACAACTGTCTGGACGAAACCGTTAGTCGCTACTAGGTTAGACAACTGTCTGGACGAAACCGCTAGTTGCTACTAGGTTAGACAACTGCCTAAACGATACCGTTAGTCGCTACTAGGTCAGACAACTATGTGGACGAAACCGTTAGTCGCAACTAGGTTAGACAAATGTCTGGACGACACCGTTAGTCGCTACTAGGTTAGACAACTGTCTGGACGAAACCGTTAGTCGCTACTAGGTTAGACAACTGTCTGGACGAAACCGTTAGTCGCTACTAGGTTAGACAACTATCTGGACGAAACCGTTAGTCGCTACTAGGTTAGACAACTGTCTGGACGAAACCGTTAGTCGCAACTAGGTTAGACAACTGTCTGGACGAAACCGTTAGTCGCTACTAGGTTAGACAACTGTCTGGACGAAACCGTTAGTCGCTACTATGTTAGACAACTGTCTGGACGAAACCGTTAGTCGCTACTAGGTTAGACAACTGTCTGGACGAAGCCGTTAGTCACTACTAGGTTAGACAACTATCTGGACGAAACCGTTAGTCGCTACTAGGTTAGACAACTGTCTGGACGAAACCGTTAGTCGCTACTAGGTTAGACAACTGTCTGGATGAAACCGTTAGTCGCTACTAAGTTAGACAACTGTCTGGACGAAACCGTTAGTCGCAACTAGGTTAGACAACTGTCTGGACGAAACCGTTAGTCGCTACTAGGTTAGACAACTGTCTGGACGAAACCGTTAGTTGCTACTAGGTTAGACAACTGTCTGGACGAAACCGTTAGTTGCTACTAGGTTAGACAACTGTCTGAACGAAACCGTTAGTCGCTACTAGGTTAGACAACTATGTGGACGAAACCGTTAGTCGCAACTAGGTTAGACAAATGTCTGGACGAAACCGTTAGTCGCTACTAGGTTAGACAACTAACTGTCTGGACGAAACCGTTAATCGCTACTAGGTTAGACAACTGTCTGGAAGAACCATTGTTTGCCACTAGGTTAGTCGACTTTCGGGACGAAACCGTTGGTCGCTACTAGGTTAGACAGCAACCGTCTGGACGAAACCATTGGTCACTACTAGTTTAGACAACAACTGCCTGGACGAAATCATTGGCCACTACTAGCTTACTCAACTGTCTGGAAGATATCATTGGCCGCTACTAGGGTCGATGACTGTCTGGATGATATCATTGGTCGCTACTAGGTTACACGACTGTCTGGACGAAACAATTGGTCGCTACTATGTTACACGACTGTCAGGACGAAACCATAGGCCGCTACTAGGGTAGATTACTGGCTGGGCGAAACCTTTGGTCACTACTTGATTACACGACTGACCGGACGGAAATTACTGCTTGTACTACGTAACAAATTAAATTTAACATGTATGCAACATTTAAACCTTTAATGTTGTCTATTAAGTTACAACATGGATTCCATCAATTTGTGCCTAGGGGAATTTCGCAATGTAATGCATCGCAATTTATACTACTCCTGCGTTTGCCGATGTGCTCAACTTGGTTCACCAAGACGAAAACCTGGAGACACGGTAAAAACATAGAAGATTTCCGGGAATTAAATAAACAGGCTACACAAATTAATGTGGAGTGGATACATGAGTAAATGGTATATGAAGAGCTATCGTAATGTATATGACTCCAGCAAGTGTGTGCTTATAATAGGAATACAAGAAGGACAGAATGGATAAATTAATCAACTCCATTGAAATAATTGGATTTTGGAGAGTCAATCAGATGCCGCATTCCCTTTTGATATCAGCCTCAAGGGGCACGACGGCCCACAACTTTTTATCTCTGTAGGTGTGCGAGGTAACATCTGAAATGCCCATGGGAACTGTGTAATAATTACATAGCACACCTTTGAGGGAAGCGAGATTAGTTATAGGCGACCGTTCCAGCGCGATACTCAAGGGGATCCAAAGCGGCTACAGCTGCTGTAGTTCATGTGAACGTGGATCTGAGCAACATGTCTGCTCACTTATGGAGTCTGATGAGTTACCTGCCGTACATAGAGGAAGGTTTTGTATCAACCAGTGCTATTCTGCCTGTGATCCAACATATAAGAGCTGGTATCCATAGCTGTAAATAAATTGGATAGCCTACGTAGATTCGCAGCGTATTTTCGAGTCTTACGATCTATAGCTGGGGATTATTTATTTATTTATTTATTTACTAGCAGACCCGTTCTTCGAACGGTGTTCGGTGTTAACACCAGACATTATCAATTGAGCTACTGTTGCAATGGTTAGCGGTTTGTCATTCCTTCATAAGTGTATCAGAACGAAGTTAGTTTTCTGGGAATATCACACACACTGTTAATTTAAGGGCCTTAAAATGTGGCTTTCGGAGATCCTTTATAGCCTCGCAAATTTTGTGTCTCACATTGAGAAGTGCAACATATGCTTTGGTCGTCCTTCTAGGATAACGTTTATATTTCGCCTATTTTAGCATGTATTTTGAGAAGTTTTTCCCTATATCCACCCTTCTACTGTATGAAAAGTAAGGTGAAGAGTTTTATAAATGATTGGTGTATTGACTCTCATGGTTACCATACCTAATTTTACGATGCACCAAGCATCCGAACATGAGTTATAGGCGTACATAAAGATACAGACAGACAATTCTATTGTCTACAATATATCACCCAGAAATCCAAATATGGGTATATCTACCACACAGTATCAAACAAAATCATCCTTACGATGAACCCGTATGTCGACAAAAAAAGAAAAGAAAAAAGATTAGTTGAAATGTGCTCTCAAACTAAATTCACCTAACGTGTACTTCCTAACATGAAATAGGATTGAAAGCCTTGTAAATGAAACGCAATACATGTCACATAAAAACTGACCCTCTACATTGTGTTAGGTCCCCATACACATGAAGATCTCTATCATAAATTATA
This sequence comes from Meconema thalassinum, assembly GCA_946902985.2. Classification (NCBI taxonomy): domain Eukaryota; kingdom Metazoa; phylum Arthropoda; class Insecta; order Orthoptera; family Tettigoniidae; genus Meconema; species Meconema thalassinum. The sequence goes on along the minus strand of OX336392.1, from coordinate 270,775,961 downwards.
AAAGCTTGTGGTGTATGAAAATTCAGGTTCTTTAGTCTCAAATGGCCCAAATTCCTAAAAGCCGCAAAAAATGCTGATTCAATTCTGGAATTTTTGAAAATAATGTTGCTGTTTGGAGATATAATAGACCTTCTGTACTATATGTCGCACGTGAAAATTGCATGAAAAAATTCGAGGTCACCCCTTGACCCCCATAATTGCATTGATGAATTATACAGTCTACGTTGGTTCCGTGATAACCTTATATTTGCAAACTTTCACACAAATGTAATAAATGTAATAAATGTAATAAATTGCTTCTTACTGACATAGATGGAAAGTTGGATGCCATCCCTTGAGATAATGTTGTCATGGTTACCAATTTGCATTCCTTCATTAGTTTGTTAAATTAAATTATATTAGTTTTCTGGGAATATTTCAGAAACTGTTGGTTTTAGAGCCTTATAATGTAGTTTTCGAGGACCCTCGAGTTTTGTTTTTGGCACCGAGGGGCTTTGTCTCGTCGTTGTACGCCATAATAATAATAATAATAATAATAATAATAATAATAATAATAATAATAATAATGATAATAATAATAATAATAATAATAATAATAATAGTAATAATAATAGAATATAGGGATTGGAATATAATAGACCTGCCATACCACACCCGCAGGTGTAAATCGCGTGAAAAAATTCTTGACTACCCCTTGACCCCCTTAAGCGCATTTTACGTATTGATGAAATTTACAGATTAATTTGGTTCCGTAATAACCATCTAGCCATTTGCAAATTTTCACACTAATGTAATTAATGGAATTGCATTGCGTCTTACAGCAATAGGTGGACCTCTGAGAATGTGTTGCCATGGTTATCGGCTTGCATTCGTTCATTAGTTTATTTAACGAAATTAGTTTTCTGTGAATATCTCAAAAACGGTTGGACTTAGGACCTTAAAATATGGTTTTAGGGAACCCGAGTTTTGTCTATCACATTGAGGGGCTGAAAATGAGCTTTGTCTCGTCCTTCTACTCCTATTTCAGCATTTATTTTAAGGGGGTATGCCCCCTTTTATGAGAGGTACAGAGAAGAGTTACATCAATGATTAGTGTCGTGCCTCTGATGGATATCTGTATCAAATTTTACGTTGATACACCCAGCCGTTCTCGAGTTATAAGGGAACAAAGTTGTCCACAGACAAACAGACAGACAGACAGACAGACAGACAAAAAATATTTTCGCGCGCATCTGTCATAAAACAGTATGAAACGCTTAAATAACTCAAATTTCCGTAGAAATTCAGAAAAAAAAACCACACAAACTTTATTTTTAGCCTATTTTCAATTTTGAAAAAATAGGCTTATGAGATCACCTTTTGTCCGTGTGTGTGTGCGTGTGTGTGTGTATGTGTGTGTGTGTGTGTGTGTGAGGTGTGTGTGTCCCCCCCCCCCTAATAAAATCTAAACGGCTGGAGAGATTTCAATGAAACTCGGTAAGTTCATAGCACTATTCCCGGCGGCCTCGACCGTGCCCTTCAAATTTTGTTACGTCTCGCCAATCCAACATGGCGGCTGTGCGAAATATTTCACTAGCATTCAATATCTCCGAAACTATTATCGATATCGCCCTGAAATTGTGTACGGTGATAAAGGGCACTAATAGAAGTTCACCTATGAGACTTTCAAAAACCCGGTGACTACAAAACCAACATGGCGGTCAAGCGAAATTGAGACTTTTAAATAGACATTTCTCGCGATTTAACTATCCAAACGTAATGAAACTTGGTACAGCAAATGTTTGAGCACATTGTAATGCACTGGAGTCTAATTTAGTTCAATTGTTTACATAACCTCAAAATGACGGCTGTGCGAAATATTTCACTGACGTTCTATATCTCCGAAACAATTACAGATATCATCATGCAATTTCGTACGTTGATAAAGGGTACTGATACAAGTTTACCTATGTATATTTCATAAACCTGTAAAGTACAAAACGAACATGGCGACCAAGCGAATTTGAAATATTTTAATAGACTTTTCTCGTGATTTAACTCTCTGAGCGCAGTGAAATGTGGTACAGTAAATGATTTTGTAGATTGTAATGAACTGCCATCTAATTTAATTCAATTGTTTACATAACCTCAAGATGGCGGCTGTGAGAAATTTTAAAATTAAGTTTTTATTATTGTGTCGTAATCATGCGATCGAAGTGAAAGTTTGAATAATGAAGCTAGGCAATAATTGTCCTTGAATGATACATAACTCTATGGCCTATACATATAACAATCCTAAATGGCGAGCTTCCGAAATATTTAGACGGTTCTCAATATCTATGAATCTTTTACAGCAACCAAACTGTTTTTTTTTTAATGTTCATAGAGACTATGAACATATGTTCACCTATAGGACTTTCAGTAACCTGGTGAGCACAAATCCAACATGGCGGCGACGCGAAGTATAAATATTTAAATGGACGTTTCTCGCGAATTAACTATCCGAGTGCCGTGAAACGTTGCACGTTAAATGCTTATACAAATGTTGATCCACTGGCATGTAATTTATTTCAATTGTTTGCATAATTACAAGATGGCTGGTGTGCGTACTTTTAAAATCTCGTTTTTACTTCTTGTGTTCTAATCATGCGATTGGAGGGGCGTGGTGGCTCAGCGGTCTAGCTGTATGCCTCTCACCAAGGCGGTCCGGGTTCGATTCCCGGTCAATGCATGTGAGATTTTCGAAGTGAAATGCCATGTCCCGTGGTTCGGATTCCACGTAAAAAGGAGGTCCCGTGGCTCATGATCTCAAGATTAACGGTCACGTTAAACTACAAGCTTCCTTCCTTCCTAATCATGCGATTGAAGTTTGAATACCACACGTACACAATAATCTTAATGTAATAGTACAAAAATAAAAATCCATCCTGGCGACCATATGAAATATTTAGATGGTTCTCAATATCTACGAATCTGTTACAGCAATTAAACTGAAATTTTGTATGTTGATAGAGACAATTAACATGAGTAGGATATATGAAAATAGGCTGTATAGTTCTTCACGGAACTACTTGTTTATATATGTAGAGGTATACTGCACCGATCGGTGTTGACCGTGTTTTATTGCACAAATTGAGGATTTAATCGCTAACCGTCGGCGATACACGAAAAGTGATAAGGACCTTTTGGATAGAAAATTGAATGTTATAGCTCGTGTATGCCATCAAATGTTGCTATTTCTTAGCGTTCTCTTTTTATTTGAAATAGAAATATGAAATTTTGAAACCAAACGGTGTAGTGACGTCACAAATGTGGGTTTTACTCGCTAACCGTTGGAGATACACGAAAAGTGAAGCTCGTATGAACCGTCAAAAGTTTGCTATTTCTTAGCGTTCTCTTTTTATTTGATAAGGAAATATGAAGTTTTGATTAAAGGGTGTAGTGACGTCACTAAAATGGTCGCCATTTTTAATAGTGCAAAATATCGAAATAAAATGTATCCTATATGCAAACCTGGTAAATCAGCTACATCCATGAAAAATTTCATTTAAATCGGACCAGTGGTTCTTGCGTTCTTGAGTAGCACACAGGCAGACAGAAAGACAGACACACACCATCTCATTTTTTTATATATTAGTATAGCAGAAGTAGCCGTTCTTCGAACGGTGTTGTATATTAACACCAGATATTATCAATTGAGCTACTGTTGCAATGGTTAGCGGTTTGTCATTCCTTCATAAGTTTATCAGAACGAAGTTAGTTTTCTGGGAATATCACACACACTGTTAATTTAAGGGCCTTAAAATGTGATTTTCGGAGACCCCTTATAGACTCGCGAATTTTGTCTCACAATGAGAAGCGCAACATATGCTTCGATCGTCCTTCTAGGATAATTTTTATATTTCGCCTATTTTAGCATATATTTTGAGAAGTTTTTCCCTATATCCACCCTTCTACTGTATGAAAAGTACGGCGAGGAGTTTTATAAATGATTGGTGTATTGACTCATGTTTACAATACCTAATTTTACGATGCACCAAGCATCCGAACACGATTTATAGGCGTACATAAAGATACACAGAAAGACAGACAGACAATTCTATTGTCTACAACATATCACCCAGATATCCAAATATAGGTATATATACCATACAGTATCAAACAAAATCCTCCTTACGATGAACCCGTATATCGACAAAAAGAAAAGAAAAAGATTAGTTAAAATGTGCTCTCAAACTAAATTCACATAACGTGTACTTCCTGACGTGAAATAGAATTGAAAGCCTTGTAGACGAAACGCAATACACCTCACATAAAAAATGACCTTCTACGTTGTGTTAGGTCCCTATACACAGGAAGACCTCTTTCATAAATTATAAAGGCTTGTGGCGCATGAAAATTCAGGTTATTTAGCCTCAAATGGCCCAAATTCCTAAAAGCCGCAAAAAATGCTGATTCAATTCAGGAATTTTTGAAAATAATGTTGCTGTTTGGAGATATAATAAACTTTCTCTACTATACGTCGCACGTGAAATTGCATGAAAAAATTCCAAGTTACCCCTTGACCCCCTTAATTGCATTGACGAACTAAACAGTCTACGTTGGTTCCGTGATTACCTTATAGGCATTTGCAAACTTTCACAGAAATGTAATAAATGGATTAGCCTAATAATAATAATATCGTATGGGCTTGGGTGTCGGGTGCAAGCTCCGTCATTTGACACCCAGAGGGTAGCTTGCATGTCGAAATTACGTTGTTCCTTGAATCATTATGAAAGTCATGGAGGGTAGATATCTAAGCTCCTTGAACACTATAGCGCTTTCTAGTAGAGAAATGAGGAACTTTGTGTTGGCGGAAACTCCTGAGATTAATTTTTGCCATTATGATCACGGCCTACTGAATTCAAATGGGTTCTTTGACATGCCAACATCGTATGACATGCGAGTCGTATTTTTGCCGCCTTTCAAAAATCACTTACCACGGCCAGGAGTGAACCTGCAATCTTGGGGTTAGTAGACCGACACGCTATCCACTCACCCACCGTGGCAAGATATAAATGGAGTGACATTGCTTCTTACAGAAATAGATGGAAAGTTGGATGCCACCCCTTGAGATAATGTTGTCATGGTTACCGATTTCCATTCCTTCATTAGTTTGTTAAATTAAATTAAATTAGTTGTCTGGGAATATTTCAGATACTGTTGGTTTTAGAGCCTTATAATATAGTTTTCGAGGCCCCCAAGTTTTGTTTCTGGCACCGAGGGGCTTTGTCTCCTCGTTGTACGCCATAATATAATAATAATAATAATAATAATAATAATAATAATAATAATAATAATAATAATAATAATAATATATAAGATAGGAATATAATAGACCTGCCGTACCACACCCGCAGGTGAAAATCGCGTGAAAAAATTCTAGTGTACCCCTTGACCCCCTTAAGCGCATTATACGTATTGATGAATTTTACAGCTTAATTTGGTTCCGTGATAACCTTCTAGCCGTTTGCAAACTTTCACACCAATGGAATTAATGGAATTGCATTGCGTCTTACAGCAATAGATGGACCTCTGAGAATCTGTTGACATGGTTACCGTTCATTAGTTTATTAAATGAAATTAGTTTTCTGGGAATATCTAAAAAACGGTTGGACTTAGGACCTTAAAATGTGGTTTTAGGGCCCCCGAGTTTTGTCTCTCACATTGAGGGGCTGAAAATGAGCTTTGTCTTGTCCTCCTACTCCTATTTCAGCATGTATTTTAAGGAGGTATGCCCTCTTTTATGAGAGTTACAGAGAAGAGTTACATCAATGATTAGTGTCGTGCCTCTGATGGATATCTGTACCAAATTTTACGTTGATACACCCAGCCGTTCTCGAGTTATAAGGGAACAAAGTTGTCCACAGACAATCAAACAAACTGACAGACAGACCAAAACATCTATCATAAAACAGTCTGAAACGTGTAAATAACTCAAATTTCCGTAGAAATTCAGAAAAAAACAGACAAATTTTCTTTTTTATATTATGTAGAGATAAACTGCACCGCTCGGTGTTGACCGTGTTTTGTTGCACAAATTTAGGTTTTACTCGCTAACCGTTGGAGATACACGAAAAGTGATAAAGGCCTTTTGGATAGAAAATTAAATGATAAAGCTCGTGTATACCATCAAAAGTTTGCTATTTCTTAGCGTTCTCTTTTTATTTGAAATGGAAATATGAAATTTTGAAACCAAATGGTGTAGTGACGTCACAAAAGTAGGTATTACTCGCTAACCGTTGGAGATAATCGAAAAGTGATAAGGATCCTTCGGATAGAAAATTAAATTTCCTAGCTCGTATGTGCCATCAAAAGTTTGCTATTTCTTAGCGTTCTCTTTTTATTTGATATGGAAATATGAATTTTTTAAATCAAAGGGTGTAGTGACGTCACTAACAAAGTCGCAATTTCTTAATAGTGCAAAATATCGAAATTAAAAGTATCCTATATGTAAACCTGGTATTTCAGCTACATCCATGCAAAATTTCATTTAAATCGGACCAGTGGTTCTTGCGTTATTAGGTAACACACAGACAGACAGACAGACAGACAGAAAGACAGACACACACCATCTCATTTTTATATATTAGTATGATATGGCATATGGATTTTAGTGCCGGGAGTGTCCGAGGAAATGTTCGGCTCGCCAGAGGCTGTAGCTGATTCAAGCGGACACCCATGGGGTGAGCTACAAGTTCCATTCAATTTCAAGTAGTTCCAACTTTCGCTACCAGATGTCACTGACACCTAGTGGTGAACGTTGGAACTTTTATAGGGCGTTTCAACGAAATCTAACCTAGAAATTTAGCTTCATACAAGTTTAGTTGGTGGAAGGATCTTTGACATGCCATAAATCTATGAAATAGGACTGCCGGCTTTACTTCCCCTCCGAAGGAAGGCATACTGAAGGATTTTACCGCTCTTAAAAATTCGACGACTTCGGCCGGGTTTGAACCCACGATCTTGGGCATAGCACTTCAACATGCTACCAACTACGCCACCGAGGCCGCTTACCTGGGGATATTGATGGGTTATAGATGGAGTTAAGACACAAATAGCTGCATAAATTGACGAGTTTCGTAAACACGTCGCATCTATCGCTAATACTACTGTGTAGGCTATATGAAGACAGTGTGGGAGGAGAGGGTGCTAAGGCACCACGGTCCTTTTTCTAGGACAGTAAACCTTGCTCAAAGCGGAAAGTCTATAAAGCGGAAACTTGTATGTCTTTGCATGTTATTTATGTTCAACGTGGAAAAGGAAAGAAAATATGATTGTTAAAACCTTAGCCTACTGCATAATGCGGAACTTACCGTTTAGCTGTGTAATTTATTTGGGCATATCTGGTGCTGTAGTAAAATTGCTAATATTTCACCAGGGGGAGAGCCGGGTGTTTACGTATCATATCACGCTTTCCTAATGAGGTCCGGGTTTCCCAAATTCCTCGAAGAATGGGATTTCAATCTCTTCTAATTGCCTGACTCTTGCCATGGTTTGTAAAGATCCTTATCAAGATGAACACCTTGAGCCCAAACCTAATGTAAACAGTTACGTAATTTCGTGTCAGGAATCAATATGAACTCATGAACAAATTATTGAGTGTGTCGAGAACATTATGAAATTTACTCTCAAGTTGAATTTACCGCGACTTCTTGAGCTACGTGTATGAATAACCCTCGGACACTCGCGCTCGGGCTACATATGTAGCCCAAACAGTTATTCAATCTGATGACTTGCAAACGTTATTTTTGGTGTTCAGTTTTAATAATATGATAAATAGTAGTATATGGGAGTATTCTAAGCTAAATCAGAGGATTTTATGTAGGCTTTTATTTTCATATTGAGAGAAAATACAAACCTAAGAAGAAAATTCAATTTTACCGTACATTTTCGGTAAAACTCCAACGGAAATAAAACAAATGGAACTAGATCTGATAAATTATTTCTTATGTAAACCAAAACACTTACATTAGTGCACATTTGGATTGGAATTAAACAAAAGTAATACTAGGTTAGATAATTTCCTTAGAAAATCAGCACTTATTATTAACAATTCCAGTATTTTTCTTTGATTTTTTGTCGAATTTTTGAACTTTATTTTTGCCCTTTTGGCTACAATCTATAGCCCAGGAAATTCATAAGCATGCTCACACAAATTTGTCACCCAAGCCTTCAGTGCAAATGGACACAATGACCCGAGAAGATTTTTATTGCATTTTGCGCATCTGATCCTTGTTGATTTATCTCTTCCTCTTCCACACAAGAAGCAACAGCCTACTTTATTTCCACTACACTCAGCCTATCACTACTTTCATGTAAACACTGACTGATTTGAAAGTCATCTATAGTACATGGCCACCTCTTGTGAGGCAACGTTTCATTTGTCCGCTCAATTCTGAAACAGAGATGCTATTGTAGCCCAGACGACTTCTAATACATCTGGTGTCAATTTGGTGCAATTAGTTCAGTCGAAAACACACCCGTCCGTTAAATACAGCATCAGCAGGCAGCTACAGAGAATCTCAATATTAATAGCAACGAATATACTCTGCGCTACAACAAAATAAATCACTGGGCTATATCTGTAGCCCGCGCGAGTATCCGAGGGTTAATTTAGCTGCTTAAAATTCCCTCTATATCTGACGCTACCCTACAATCTTCCAGCAGTGCTTCTACTAGTCTATGGTGGTGATATCAATGCTTTTGTTATTAATGCAAATCAGTTCTAGAGGCATAATCATGGGGCAAAGAATTGCATGGACACTATCCTTGAATTTTATTTAACAACATATTGGTTTTTTCCATGGCAATAACAAGGAGGTGGAGAATTTGATGTAGATAGCCTATTTCACATCACTTCGGAGGGATTATAAAACAACCTCATAAAAACCAGAGACAGTATAAGAGGCTGGAGAGATTACGTAGCCTACTGCTATTTACGTCAAAGTAAACGACTTCAGTATTTTAGCCTACTTTCGATTTTTGCAAAAAATGAAAGTAGACTTATGAGATCAACACAGGGCGAAAAAGGTGTGTCTGTCTGTGTGTGTGTATGTGTGTGTGTGAGTCTGTGTGTGTGTATGTGTGTGTGTGAGTCTGTGTGTGTGTGTGTGAGTGCGTGTACTCTGAATGTCTGTCCCCCCCTATCAATTCGAACACGGTGAATGCGAATTGAACGAAATTTGGTACAAAGGTAGCACTAGCAAAGGACACCTCAGTGTCTTGTTTTATATCGCCGCCATCTTTACTAAAACTGAATGGCGGCCACTCAAACGTTCAAAACGTAAAATCAAATAACGACTAACAAAATCATCCAATCTCTACCAAATTTGGTAACAACATACCTTCGTATAGGATGCGTCTTGTGACCAAACTACAAGGTCGTCCGCCATACCATTTCAGGATGGCGGCCGTGCGAATTATGCAAACTTTATAATCCATATCATGGGACCCACCAGTTCCGATTATCGAGCCGAGAATCGTTTTAACTGTTCTAAAGGAAGAGGCACGTACGAAATTAAAAGTTTATTTTGTAATACTATAGTGCAGACGTGATTTTAAAAAGCTCAGCTGATTCATTAATAAGACAAGATGGCAGCGGATATCTTGTGCCTGACTTATATTTCACTAATTTGAGTATTGGATGCAATATAGCGTACTGAAACAAAATAAATAAACTTTGTATGAAATGCTTTATATATAAATAATATACTTCAGTGATGAAATCGTTTAGTATAAATCATTATTTGCTAACAAGTTCTATGTAAGTCATTTTATATAGGACGATATTCGTTGACACAATTAGCTCAGTGGTAGAGCGTTAGTCTGTCATTCATATGCCTATGGTTCAAACCCCATCAGAGATACGTTTTTTGCTTGACATTTTACATATTTGTTGCTTTGTAATGACTCAGACGTTTTAAAATTAAGCGTTATATTGTGCATATTACGGTGCAAAACATATACTTAATTAAAACATAATTCGCCAGCAGATTTAATCGAGACATCTAGCTGACAAAAAGGTAACAGATTTTATTGAAAAGTTTCTTCTTCTGGCCGCTAGAATGCACTCGCTCTGTTAGGATTATATTGTTCGATATTTCACAACTAGATATCACGACTAGTTTTTATATTTATTGTTTCTTGAGTACTGAGACGTTATAAAATAAAGCTTTATATGGTGCTTTTTGCAATGGAAATTATATATTAAAAAAAACGACATTCTCCACTGGAGTGACATCTTCCAGCCTTCAGTTGTACTATGCAGAAACTATAGATTCGAGCAGCGCTCTATACCGGCCAGTTAGTGAACCCAGTCTTAACGACTGCTAGGAGTAATAATACAGTAACATTCGTTTATTCCTTGTGCACAGAGGCGTTGTTGATAATCTCAAAACTTGCAATATGGATGATTTGGAGATGGATTATTTTGTTATACCGTGTATTTAAGATTAGCCTATAAATTAACGGGTTGCGAAGTTACTTCACTTAGTTCTATATCATTCGTACACGACACAGAACAACAACGTGACGTCAGTTACTGATCTGCTCTGATTGGCTATTACATTGCTGCAGTCGGGTAGTTGGCAGTCAAGGATAAAATTCTCGACTGCCAACTGCCAGCTACCAACTGCAACTTCATGTTGTGTATGGTGCCTATAGTATACACGGAGTCGATCGCGACTGCCGACCGAAGACTACCAACTACGGACTGCCGACTGCGCATTGTAGATGGGCCTTATTAGAGCAACGAAGTTTCAATTATTGTAAGTAGTCGGTGTTTGGAGTGTTTGCTGATGAAATTGCAAAATGCTGGGGTAAATTATAAACTATGGTTTGAACGCCACTGTTCAAATCCTGTGTGCCAATTTGCACTTCAAATAGGAAGAAATTAGGAGATGATAAGGACAGAGAGTTATAACTATACCCATACATTTCGGAGAAAGTAGGCTATATGTTCTTTCCCGAACATCTTGTTGTATTTAACATGGAACATATCGTATTAAACTTCATAGACCACAAAGGATTCATCTTATATATAAAAGTGAAAGTCTGTATGTATGTATGTATGTATGTATGTATGTATGTATTATGTATGTATGTATGTGGGTGGGTGGGTTGTTTCCGTATACAAATCTACACAGTTCCACCAATCTCAACCAAATTTTGCATACACATAGTTTAGGATCCAGAAGGAACGGCTGCCTACATGAATTTTCGATAGTCTTTCTCATTCTTCTGATCTCGGCCCTTTTGCACTCGAGCAAAGGCTAATAAATTCATAAAATATACTCATGGAAGAATGGCAAGGCAGATAGTTTCCATGGCAACATAGCTCAAGTCGAGACACGGCCGACTGGATACCAGTTGCGCTCTGCACCACCGGTATAGAAAATGAAGAGCTTTACTTGAAATCCCGTTAGTTACTCAACTGCTCATACAGCACTGTCAACCGAGTATAGCATAACAAAGACTTGACACTATTGACTAGATATTTGTCAAATACTACTCACTCACTCACTCACTCACTCACTCACTCACACATTCATCACGAAATCTCAGAAACCACCCAACGGATTGGAATGAAATTTGGTATGCAGCTTCCTCAAGGGCCGCAAACGCCCGCTAAGAAAGGATTTTTGGATATTCAGGTTCTAAAGGGGTGTTAAGGGGGTAGACCTGCATTTCATTGAATAGCAATATCTCCCGATTGGTTTCGTTGGGGGATGTGATACTCGGCATATAAACTCACCATTAAAAAGTAAGAAGACACGTATCTGAGGGTTTTTCGATGTGGTGTATATTATGAGGTGAAAGGGGGTGAAAAGTGGGGGTTGAAAGATTCCTAACGGAGCCTGTATCTCTTAAACGATATAGGCGAGGAGTTTGAAACTCAGCGGGAAAAAATCAGCATAAAAATAAGTAAATGGGTTTGACCGTTTTTTCATATATCCAATTTAAGGGGCCCATGGGGAGGGGTGAAATTCTGAAAAGAAAAAAAAAACAGGAAAGAAAGTGTCTTAACCGATTGACTCACTCGCTCTTCAAACTCAGGGGGAAAAACTGCTTAAAAATAAGTAAATATGTGTTCGACAGTTTTTTTTTGATAAATCAAATTTAAGGGGTTCATCGGGAGGGGTGAAACTCTGAAGAAAAAAATGAAAGAAAATGTCCTGACTCACTCACTCACTCATCATCGCCCAACCAAAAATATTGAAGTTGGAAACATGGCATTTTCGGGATATGTTCGTTGTATGTCAAAACCATACACTAAGGGAGGATTTATGAATATTCAGGTTCTAAAGGGGTCTTAAGGGGGTTAAACCTGCATTTCATTGAATAACAATATCTCACGAGTGGTTTCATTTGTGGATGTGATACTCGGCATATAAACTAATCATTAAAAATAAGCAGACATGTGTCTAAGGGTTTTTCGATGTGGTGTATTATTATGAGGTGAAAGGGGTGAAAAGTGGGCGTTGAAGGATTTCAAACGAAGCGTGTAGGCCTATCTCTTAAACGACATAGGCGAGAAATTTGAAACTCAGCGAAAAAAAATCAGCTTAAAAAATAAGTAAATCGGTGTTCCACCGTTTTTTTCATAAATTAATTTAAGGGGCCAATGGGGTGGGGTGAAATTCTGGGGGGGGGGGAGGAGAGAAAGTGTCCTAACTGACTGACTAACTCACTCACTCATCAAACTCAGGGGAAAAAGGCAGCTAAAAAAATAAGTTAATAGGTGTTCAAGCGTTTATTCATCAATGCAATTTAAGGGGCCCATGGGGAGGGGTGGAATTCTGGTAAAAATAATTGAAAGAAAATGTTCTGTCTGACTCACTCACTCATCACGCCCAGCGAAAACTATTAAAGTTAGAAACATGAAATGTTGGGAATATGTTCGCTGTTTGTCGAAAACGTCAACTAAGGAATGATTTTTATTTCTTCGGGTTTTAAAGAGGTGCTAAGAGCGTAAACGTGCATTTCCTATATATATAAAGCACAAAGTTTGTCTGTCTGTCTGTCTGTCTGTTATGTATACAAATCTACACCGTTTCAGCGATCTGAACCAAAATTTGTATACTTACCCTTTGGAACCCTGCGGGTAACCCCGTCAACATTAAATTTCGGACAGACCACCCCATGCCCTGCATTTAGGCCCTTGTTGGTAGTTACTCAGTGCTCCGCTGCGTTGCTCTTGGCAGCACTTCCTTGGCGCTCTGTCGCTGGGTGTCGGCCGGCCGCGTGATCACGTGACCCGGCGCGTCTCCAGTCGGCTCGAGGCACGCAGCACATGGTTGACTGACATCAGAACAAGCATGGCGCGGCTTGAAAGGGAACGAACTAAATCGTGGCCATCACGGCTACAGCCAGTGTATTTTGTTGTTTAATATGTGTAAATATATAGTTTAAATATCATTGTGTGTGTGTAACGTAATATTTTTTGAATTCTGCTAAACCGAACACCATAACCAGCGAGCATCTCCTGGCTACCGCTTGGTACCAGGAATCGTTCCGGGAGAGAAAGGAACATGGTCAGACCGGGCCGGATTTGTGAAAGTGTCGTAATGCTAAAATATTACGTGGTCCTCCGGTGCATTTGAATATACTTTCCGAGTGCGGACATCCTGTGGCGAGAATATTGGAGCACGTGCAACATCATCTCGGCGGCATGCTGTACACGATGGGGAGGACACAAAGGATTATAAGATAAGTGCACATCATAGCAGTATACCGAGGTCAGTCAATCCTTTTATTTCATTCCTTTTCCTAACTTATCATGGAGGCTAGTGAGAAAAACCTGTTGGTGAAACAACGAGCGGTGATTAAAGGATCACTGACACGTATCAGTAAATATGCAGACAAGTTTGTGGCAGGCTCCGATATTAATACATTACGTAGCAGGCTGAAGCAATTGCCTTCACTCTGGGAAGAATATAAGCATGTCCAATGTAAGCTTGAAATTAATGACGACGAAAATAGTGAAACCCATGAACAGGATAGGGAACAATTCGAAGAAAACTATTTTGATTTAGAAGCCAAAATGACCACACTTATAGATCGGAGCATAACTTCAGAGCAGAATAACGATCAATTATCTCAGCATTCGTGCGGTAATTCACAGCAGGCTTCCTTGGAGGTACGATTGCCCGTCATTAACCTCCCTACATTTCATGGACAATATGAGACGTGGACACACTTCCAGGACACCTTTCAGGCATTAATTTTTGATAATTTAAAACTATCAAACATCCAACGTTTCCACTATCTACTGTCCGCACTTAAGGGTGAACCTCACCAACTGATTCAAAATATTCCTATTTCTAACCCTAACTTTCCAGTAGCTTGGGAAATCGTGTGCAAGAGGTACAACAACAGAAAATTGATAGCAACACAACACATGAAGGCTCTGTTGTCGTTACCTAATTGTCACAAAGACACAGCATCTGATCTTAGGAAACTGAACAACCACTTAGTAAGCAATTTGAATGCTATTCAAAATCTCAACCTTTCAGTGCCGCTACATGAAGTCTTACTTCAGCAGCTGATGTTAGATAAGTTAGATCCCGCTACCCGTAAAGAGTATGAAATGAAGGCTCCCAGCGATAATTTTCCAAGACTCACTGAGGTATCCACGTTTTTGGAAGAGAGGGCACAAGTGTTGGAGCTAATGATGGCAGCACGGGAACAAAGGGGGAACACAGCAAATCCACCCAAGAATCAACACGTGAGGAACAATGACAATCCAGGTCGAATTAGCTCATACGTATCTACAAGGTGTGATTTTTGTGATGCAGATCACCCGGTACATCGGTGTGAGGGTTTTCTGAAGGCTAGCGTAAGACAACGGTATGATTTTGTCAAAAGGAAGGGTCTGTGCTTTAACTGTTTTAGACATCATAATGTCAGCATATGCAAATCTGATAGGTGTAAGAGATGCCAAGGCAGACATCATACCCTAATTCATTTCGACAGTCCCACAAACAGTCAAACGACTACAGACAGGGATGCCCTAGCTGGTAGAGGTATTCGAGAAGACGAAGGAGGGCATAGTAAGGCAAGTTACTGCACACTTAAATTCAAGCCACAGTCACAAATAATGCTGTCTACTGCAGTAATAGGAGTGGCAGACAACAATGGTAGAGTTCACCAGTGCCGAGCGCTACTCGACAATGGATCACAGTCCCATTTTATAACTGAGTCACTTGCAAGTAAGCTTAAGTTGCAACGACACAGAAGCTGTATTCCAATTAGTGGTATAAATAACACTGCGGTCACTGCATCTCAAAGTGTTGATGTTCGTATCAGTTCTAACGTGTCCAATTTTGAAACTGTTATCACATGTTCTATACTCCCTCACATAACAGGCAATATTCCGGCAAACTATGTTGATTGCAAATCGTGGAACCTACCTAAAGATATCACATTAGCGGATCCTCACTTCAACGAGCCAGGATCAGTAGATATGCTCATCGGTGCAGAGATTTTCATGCAGCTGTTGCGAGAAGGGTGGCGGAAAAATTGCGATGAATTACCCATTTTGAAGAATACCGCCCTGGGATGGATACTGTCAGGTCCTATAAAATCCCAGGATCGGACCAGTAAGAAGGCGGAAGCACCACCCACTTCATCATTTTTCCTTAGACAGGACGATGACCTCGACAGGAAGATGGAAAAATTCTGGTCGATAGAAGAAGTGACAACTAGAAGAACCAACTTAACCAAGGAAGAGCAGTATTGCGAGGAGCATTTCACAACTCACACCAAGCGGGACGACAGCGGACGTTTCAGTGTAAGATTACCTACAAGGGAAGAAAGTCCACAACTTGGAAAATCTTACAAAATAGCGGAGAAACGATTCAGACTACTGGAACAGAGATTCGAGAAGAGACCTGATCTGCGTGCAGATTACGTGAGATTCATGGAGGAGTATGAGAACCTGGGTCATATGAAGTTGGTTCCAGATATAAGCAAGGACGAAGATGCAAGCTGCTATCTCCCTCATCATGCAGTATTGAAGGCTGAGAGTACCACTACTAAAACACGAGTTGTATTCGATGCTTCCTGCAAAACTGACAACGGCGTTTCACTCAATGACACTCTGGCGGTGGGACCTACCGTTCAACAAGATCTGCTATCAATTGTGACAAGGTTTCGTACTCATCAGATTGCGATGACGGCAGACGTTACAAAAATGTACCGTCAGATCAGAGTAGACGACGAAGATGTTAACTTACAGCGCATACTGTGGCGAAAACATCCATCTGAGCTTCTACGCACATACCAACTAAAGACTGTAACATATGGTACTTCTTCAGCGTCCTTCCTAGCCACAAGATGTCTAACCCAGCTGGCTGAAGAAGAAGCACATGCGTTTCCTACAGCATCTTGCGTATTGAAACGGGATTTTTACATGGACGATGTATTGTGTGGTAGCGACACTGTGGAAAATGCTATACAGCTACGAGGAGAACTACAAGAGTTGCTGCAACGAGGAGGGTTCCCGCTCCGCAAGTGGACGTCGAATCACGCGGCTGTACTTGAGACTATACCTAAAGAACTCCGAGAATCACAGTTACCACTACGATTTGATAAGGAAGACAACATCAGAACGCTAGGATTACTATGGCATCCCTTTCTTGACAAGTTCCAGTTTGAGGTCCACATCAAGGAGAACAGTGGAAGGCCCACAAAACGGAAGGTACTTTCAATTATAGCTTCTATATTTGATCCCCTTGGGCTGATAGGACCAGTAATTGTGAGGTGTAAAATTTTCATGCAACAATTATGGCAAGAAAAATTAGGATGGGATGAACCACTACCATCTCCGTTACTTGAAGGCTGGATCGAAATCTTCACTGATCTTCCAGCTCTAAATAACATTCATGTCGACAGGTTGATTCTCTCTGCGGGAAGGGTGATCCTCATACAAGTTCATGGTTTCTCAGACGCTTCTGAACGGGCCTATGGAGCGTGTGTTTACATTCGAAGCACCAACCAACTCGGGGAAGTTTCAGTAAAGTTGGTATGTTCAAAATCCAGAGTGGCTCCTCTGAAACAACAGTCCTTACCTAGGTTAGAACTGTGTGGAGCTCTTTTGTTGGCACGTCTGGTTGATAAGACTACCAACACCTTAAACCTGAAAATTGACCCCATGTTCTTGTGGACTGACTCGACAATTGTACTATCGTGGCTTGCAGCTGAACCAACAAAATGGAAAACGTTCGTCGCCAACCGTGTCTCCGAGATACAGCAATTGACTGGAAGAGCCAAGTGGGGTCATGTGATGTCAGAAGATAACCCTTCCGATATTCTTTCAAGGGGAGAAGGACCACTCAGCCTGCGGTGTAATCAACAGTGGTGGCATGGTCCAGCATGGTTACTACAAGATTTAAGTAGCTGGCCCACTAGGGACTCGAAGGACTCTGCAGGTGAACTTCCAGAAAGAAGGGATACGGTACAATGTCTAGTTAGTGCTACTCCAGCTGACGAAATCACGACGAGGTTCTCATCCCTCCGTCGCCTACAGAGAGTAATGGCTTATTGCAACAGATTTATGTTCAATTCCAGAAGACACAACGTAAGAAAAACGGGACCACTATCTGCAGAAGAGCTTGAGACTGGCCTTCAGACGTGTATCAAGCTTGCTCAACGTGTGACATTCGCACGGGAAATAGGCGAGTTGAAGTCAAACTCATCAGTTTCACAGCAAAGTGCAATAAGAAATCTGAACCCCTTCATAGACGGGAACGACTTATTACGAGTAGGTGGTCGCCTACAAAACTCGTTGAAACCATTTGCAGAAAGGCACCAGATCATATTACCTCAGCGTCACAATGTAACCCAGTTGATTATGGCTGATGAGCATGTTCGTCTGCTGCATGCTGGTGCTAATCATGTAACGGCTTCACTTAGGTCCAGATATTGGATAGTAGGCATAAAGAAAGTGATACGGACTGTCATTCACAAGTGTTTGAAGTGTTTTAGACTACGACCCACTACAGCCACTCAACTCATGGGACAGCTACCATCGCCTCGAGTGACTCCATCACGGCCATTCTTGAACACGGGAGTTGACTACGCTGGCCCGCTGTACATTAAACAGGGTGCTACCAGGAGCAAGGTCAAGGTAAAATGCTATGTAGCGTTGTTCGTTTGCCTTTGCACCAAGGCGATACACTTGGAATTGGTTCGTGACTTGACTACACAGGCTTTCATCGCCGCCTTACGGAGATTTGCAGCCAGGAGGGGAAGGTGTGCAAATCTATACAGTGATAATGCTACTAACTTTGTAGGGGCTAGAAATGAATTGTTGAGAGTGCACCAGTCCGAGCAGTGGAAGATAGAAATGCTGAACAACGCAGCCCAAGAAGGATTCACTTGGCATTTCATTCCTCCTGATTCGCCACACTTCGGTGGTTTGTGGGAAGCTGGAGTTAAATCCATGAAACACCATTTAAGAAGAACAGCTGGCAATGCCAGCTTGACGTATGACGAGATGTACACTCTACTTTGCCAAATAGAAGCATGCCTGAACTCACGTCCGCTCGTTAGTCTATCGGACGACCCTGATGAACCATCATACTTAACTCCTGGCCACTTTCTAATAGGTGCTCCCTTGCTATCCTTCCCTGAACCTGACCTTAGAGATGGTGTGCACTGTTATACTTCCAGATGGCGCTACATTCAAGCGCTGCAGCAGAAGTTTTGGAGACAATGGTCTAATGACTATCTTAATAGCTTGCAACAGCGGCAGAAATGGTTGACGAGTCAGCCTAACCTTCAGCCTGGAACTGTCGTGTTGGTTAAGGACGACAACACTCCTCCTCTTTCTTGGAGGCTTGCAACGGTCGAGGAAACATATCCTGGGAAGGATGGACGAGTGCGTGCAGTCACCATTCGTACCAGCAGTGGAATTTTGAAGCGTTCTGTACATAAACTATGTCCATTGCCAATTCAAGACTGATATGTGCAATTACTTTCAGTGTCATCTTGTGATTCAGTTAATTACTTTATTCTTGTGTCGCAAGAGTTCATTTTTGACCAGTGTACTTTCTTGTTTGTGTATAGTGTTGAACCTTCTTATTGTATGATTTAACATTTTCATTTCATTGTCATTACTATAGGTTGTGTAATTTTGTTCCTATGTTGTTTTGGTTGGGGTTTGTGTGTGTTTTGTATTCGGCGATCCATTCGGACTGGTGGTGAAAGAACTTTAATTTACTACTGTTGATTCATGTAAATCAATCATTTTCTGACAGTTGTTAAATGTGATACATTTAGGTGTGGCGGTATGTTGGTAGTTACTCAGTGCTCCGCTGCGTTGCTCTTGGCAGCACTTCCTTGGCGCTCTGTCGCTGGGTGTCGGCCGGCCGCGTGATCACGTGACCCGGCGCGTCTCCAGTCGGCTCGAGGCACGCAGCACATGGTTGACTGACATCAGAACAAGCATGGCGCGGCTTGAAAGGGAACGAACTAAATCGTGGCCATCACGGCTACAGCCAGTGTATTTTGTTGTTTAATATGTGTAAATATATAGTTTAAATATCATTGTGTGTGTGTAACGTAATATTTTTTGAATTCTGCTAAACCGAACACCATAACCAGCGAGCATCTCCTGGCTACCGCTTGGTACCAGGAATCGTTCCGGGAGAGAAAGGAACAGCCCTTTTGCACAAATCTACACCGTTTCACCGATCTGAACCAAAAGTTGTATATTTAATCTTTGGAACCCTGCGAGTAACACTGTCCACTTGAAATTTCGGACAGACCACCCCATTCCCTGCATTTAGGCCCTTTGGTCCAAATCCACACCGTTTCACCGATCTCAACCAAAATTTGTATATTTACCCTTTGGAACCCTGCGAGTACCACTGACCACTTAAAATTTCGGACAGACCACCCCATTCCCTGCATTTAGGCCCTTTGGTCCAAATCTACACCGTTTCACCGATCAGAACCAAAATTCGAATTCTTACACTTTGGTGCCCTGCGAGTAACACTGTCTGCTTGAAATTACGAACAGACCACTCCATTCCCTGCATTTAGGCCCTTTGGCCCAAACCTATACCGTTTCACCGATCTCAACCAAAATTTGTATATTTACCCTATGGAACACTGCGACTAACACTGTCTGCTTGAAATTTCGGACAGACCACGCCATTCCCTGCATTTAGGCCCTTTTCGCACAAATTTACACCGTTTCACCGATCTGAACCAAAATGTGTATACTTACCCTTTGGAACCCTGCGAGTAACACTGTCTGCTTGAAATTGCGGACAGACCACTCCATTCCCTGCATTTAGGCCCTTTGGCCCAAATCTACACCGTTCCACCGATCTCAACCAAAATTTGTATATTTACCCTTTGGAACACTGCGACTAACACTGTTTGCTTGAAATTGCGGAGAGGCTACTCCTTCCCATGCATTTAGGCCCTTTGGCACAAATCTACACCGTTTCACCGATCTGAACCAAACTTTGTATACTTACCCTTTGGAACCCTGCGAGTAACACTGTCCACTTAAAATTTCGGACAGACCACCCCATTCCCTGCATTTAGGCACTTTGGCACAAATCTACACCGTTTCACCGATCAGAACCAATATTCGTAAACTTACCCTTTGGTACCCAGCGAGTAACACTGTCTGCTTGAAATTGCGGACAGACCACTCCATTTCCTGCATTTAGGCCCTTTGTCCCAAATCTACACCGTTTCACCAATCTCAACCCAAATTTGTATATTTACCCTTTAAAACACTGCGACTAACACTGTCTGCTTGAAATTGCGGCGAGGCCACTCCATCCCTTGCATTTAGGCTGTTTGGCACAAATCTACACCGTTTCACCGATCTGACCCCAATTTTATATACTTACCCGTAGAACCCGACAAGTAACACTGTTCACTTTAAATTTCGGACAGAACACACTATTCCCTGCTTTTTGGCCCTTTGGCAGAAAACTACACCGTTTCACCGATCTCAACCAGATTTTACATAATTACCGTTTGGAACTCGACGAGTAACACTGTCCACTCGAAATTTCGGACTGACCACTCCATTTCCCGCATTAAGGCCCTTTGGTACAAATCTACATCGTTCACCGATCGAAAACAAAGTGTGTATACTTACCCTTTGGAACCCGATGCGTAACACTGTCCACTTGAAATTTCTGACATACCACTCCATTCCCTGCATGTAGCTCAGGAATTCCTCGGGGTTGCCAGCTTCCTAACTCACCAGTCATGAGCCCTTGAGGGTGTACCAGAAGTGGTGGGTCTACACACACCCTGCCTCTTTGAGGGCCTTGAGCAGAAAACAGGAGATATTATGGAAAGGAAAAGAAGGCAGACCCCTCGAAGAATGAGGGTATCAGGAAAGATGAGACAAAGCCAATTAAGGCGGAAAATTGAAAGACTCCCTAGCACTCGGATACCCTAATACAGTCTGGGTCGGAAGAGAACAAGAGTTGACTAAGGGAGGCCGACAGGAAAGAGAACTGAAATGAGCCCGGCACCAGGAAGTAGAAGCGATGCCAGACTCAGCTGGGGATCCGTGGTCGCCAACCCACGTCCCACAAGTTGTGAGACCCTGGGGGGGGGGGGTCAGTTGTGAGAATAGCTTGCTGATTCATCGTGAGGTGACTTGAGAGTACTTTCCAGAGCCCGCCGTGTTATCTCCTGCTGTCTATGCTGATGCCAGCACAGGGCCGTTGCGAAACAGTGAGTGATTCCCGGTCAATCTGTATAGGACGGGGAACCCCGAACGTGTGTCATTATATTTCGTCATCATCTGCGATCATCTCAGGTTCGTGCAGCTTGGACCTATATTCTTTGTCTTTGCCGAGCAGTACGCTCTTTCACTAGACGCATCCAGTACAGGCCTAAGCCAGAAAATAAGGTTGAGACTTTGGAAGACATCGAAGCTGGACACCTGAATTACCTATATCAGTTTTAAAATAACACCATGTTCGTTTAGTAGTCATTTTTTCATTACCTTATTATTATCATCATAAGTGCAAATGACCTAGATGTTACGCGCATCATACCAATAATCACAGCCGCATAAAGTCTTTCTCGACTGTGATTTTTAAAATATTTATTTGTGGTTGGTTGGTTCTTAAGTTTAGGGGCTGCGACAACGCGGTCATGTAGCCCCGTGTACTTTGGGTGTGTGTAGAATCTGTGTGATAACCGGTGTTAATTGTGATGACTGTATTAGTGTGTGTTATCTGTTTTTTAATTTAAGTACAAACTGCAACTTCGAATTCTTCAAATAGTTCGTACTTTTGCCGCCAAGCGCCACCGTCAACGACTAATAGGCCAAGTTCGGAACTTAGCTACTAGATGCCACTGCAGTCGGCTCTTGGCAACGGACGTAGACATCTATGAGCGTTGTTTACCTATCCAATTTAGCTTCACACAGGTGTAATTAGTGAAAGGTTCAATAACATGCCATAAATCTGACATGGGACCGCCGGCTTTACTTCCCTTCCGAAGAAAGGCATACTGACGGATTTTTAACGCTCTTAAAATATCCGACGGCTTCGGCCGGGTTTGAACCCGCTATCTTGGGCATAGAAGCTCAGCATGCTACCAAATACGCCACCGAAGCCGCCATATAATTATTTTTATTACAGTACATTGTGTACATTATACGTTGAAGTGTCAATTCAATACCGGTATTAGTTTCCCTTATCATCCTCATCATAAGAGCAAATGACCTACAGTAGATGTTACGCCCATTACACCATTAATCACCACACACAATAAGTCTTCCTCGCCTGTGAATTTTGAAATATGTATTTCTATTACGGTAGTTTGTAAGTTTGACGTGTCAATTCAACAGTAGTTTTTATTATCATTCTTATCAAAAGGGCAAATGACCTAGATATTACTCCCTCATTGTCTTTGGGGGCAAATGACTTAGATTTTAAGTCCATTATATTTCTAAGGAGACCTTAAAACATTATCATCATTCCACCGGGCGAAGCCGGGTACTACTGCTAGTATTGAATAACGATATCTAATGAGTTGTTTCTTTGGGGATGAGATATTCGGTATATAAACTAATCATTAAAATAATCAGACATATGTCTAAGGGTTTATCGATGTGGTGTATATTATGAGGTGAAAGGGGTGAAAATTGGGGGTTGAGGGATTCTTAACGGAGCGTGTATCTCTTAAACAACATAGGCGAGAAGTTTGAAATTTGGCGGGAAAAACAGATTAAAATATAAGTAAATAGGTGTCCGAACGTTTTTTTTTTCATAAATCCAATTGAAGGGGCCCTTGGAGAGGGGTGAAATTCAGGGGGAAATAACGGGAATGAAAGTGTCCTAACTCACTCACTCATCAAACTCAGGGGGGAAGAACAGCTCAAAAATAAGTAAATAGGTGTTCGACCGGTTTTTTTTCATTAATCCAATTTAAGGGGTTCATGAGAGGGGTAAAATTCTGAAAAATAATTGAAAGAAAATATCCTGACTTACTCACTCATCATCGCCGAGCCAAAATTATTGAAGTTAGAAACATGACATTTTGGGGCTATGCTCGTTGTATGTCGAAAACCTCCACTAAGGAAGGAATTTTGGATATTCAGGTTCTAAAGGGGTGTTAAGGGGGTAGACTTGCATTTAATTGACTAACAATATCTCCCGATTGGTTTCCTTTGGGATGGGATACTCGGCATATAAACTCATCATTAAGAATAAGAAGACACATGTCTGAGCGTTTTTCGATGTGGTGTATATTATGAGGTGTATGTGTGAAAAGTGAGTGTTGAAGGATTCTTAACGGAGCAAGTATCTCTTAAAAGACTGAGGCAAAAATTATGAATCAGGGAGAAAAATCAGCTTGAAAAAGTAGTAAATAGGTGTTCGATCGTTTTTTCATAAATCCAATTTAAGGGGCTCATGGGGAGGGGCGAAATTCTGGGGAAAGAAGTCCACTAAGGATGGATTTTTGGATATTCATGTTCTGAAGGGGTGTTAAGGGGGTTAAACTTGCATTTCATTGAATAACAATATCTCACGAGTTGTTTCATTTGGGGATGTGATATTCGGCTTATAAACTAATCATTCAAAATAAGCAGACATATGTCTAAGGGTTTATCGCAATGGTGTATATTATGAGGTGAAAGGGGAGAAAATTGGGGGTTGAAGGATTCTTAACGGAGCATGTACTGTATCTCTTGCTTCGGTGGCGTAGTTGGTAGCATGCTGAGCTTCTATGCCCAAGATAGCGGGTTCAAACCCGGCCGAAGCCGTCGGATTTTTTAAGAGCGTTAAAAATCCCTCAGTATGCCTTCCTTCGGAGGGGAAGTAAAGCCGGCGGTCCCATGTCATAGATTTATGGCATGTTAAAGATCTTTCCACTAATTACACCTGTGTGAAACTAAATTGGATAGGTTAAGAATGTAAACAACGCTCTTAGGTTGCTACGTTCGTTGCCAAGAGCCGACTGCGGTGGCGTCTAGTAGCTAGTTCTGAACTAGGCCTAGTAGTCGTTGACGGTGGCGTTTGGCGGCAAAAGTAGGAACTATTTGAAAATTCAAAGTTGCAGTCTCTACTTGAATTAAAAAACAGATACACACACTAATACAGTCATCACAATTAACACCGGTTATCAGACAGATTCTACACACACCCAAAGTACACGGGGCTACATGACCGCGTTGTCGCAGCCCCTAAACTAAGGAACCAACCAACTGTATCTCTTATTCAACATAGGCGATAAGTTTGAAATTCAGCGGAAAAAGCAGCTTAAAAAATAAGTAAATAGGTGTTCGACCATTTCTTCATAAATCCAATTTAAGGGGCCCATGGGGAGGGGTGAAATTCTGGCCGTAAAAACAGGAAAGAAAGTGTCCTAACTGATTGACTCACTTACTCACTCATTAAACTCAGGGGGAAAAACAGCATTAAATAAGTAAATAGGTGTTCGACCGTTTTTTTTTCATAAATCCATTTTAAGGGGTTCATGGGGAGGGGTGAAAATCTCAAAAATAAATGAAAGAAAATGTGCTGACTGACTCACTCACTCATCATCGCCCAGCCAAAATTATTGAAGTTAGAAACATGAAATTTTGGGGATATGTTCGCTGTATGTCGAAAACGTCCACTAAGGAAAGTGTTTTGGATATTCAGGTTCTAAAGAGGTGTTAAGGGGGTAAACGTACATTTCGTTGAATAACAATATCTCACGAGTGGTCTCATTTGGGGATGTGATACTTGGCATATATACTAATCATTAAAAATAAACTGACACATGTCTAATGTTTTTTCGATGTAGTGTATATTATGAGGTGAAAGGGATGAAAAGTGGGGGTTGAAAGATTCCTAACGGAGCGTGTATCTCTTAAACGACATAGGCGAGGAGTTTGATTTTCTCCGAGTTTCAATCAGCTTAAAAATAAATAAATAAATAAATAAATAAATAAATAAATAAATAAATAAATAAATAAATAAATAAATAAAATAAATAGGTGTTCGACCGTTTTTTCATAAATCCAATTTAAGGGGCCTATGGGGAGGGGTGAAATTCTGGAAGAAAAACGTCCACTAAGGAAGGAGTTTTGGATGTTCACTCTGATCGACCAACCAAAACTATTCAAGTTAGAAGAATGATATTTTGGGGATATGTTTGTTGTGTGTCGAAAACGTCTACTAAGGAGGGAATTTTGGATATTCAGGTTCTAAAGGGGTGTTAACGGGGTTAAACCTGCATTTCATTGAATAACACTATGACACGACTATGACGCGAGCGAAGCGAGGCTAAAAATGAGATGGTGTGTGTCTGTGTATTACGCAATCACGCAAGTACCACTGGTCCGATTTACATGAATTTTACATGGAAGTAGCTGGTTTAGTACCTGGTTAACATATAGGTTACTTTTCATTTCAATACTTTGCACTATTTAAAGAAGGCGGCCATTTTAGAGACGTCACTACACCCTTTGGTTTCAAACTTTCATATTTCCATTTCAAATAAAAAGAGAACGCTAAGAAATAGCAAACTTTTGATGGCATGTACGAGGTTTAAAATTACATTTTCTATCCGAAAGGTATCTCCAACGGTTAGCGAGTAAAACCTAAATTTGTGCTATAAAACACGGTCAACGCCGAACGATGTAGTTGGACAAAATGTTCCATCCTTAATCTCTCTCTGCGCAGCACCTCGCCTATCCCCTGTTTTAACTGTCACCTTCATATTTTAATTTATTTATGACGCGTAGCGAAGCACGGGTACTTCAGCTAGTAGTATATAAATAGTGTTACATATTATATATGTATTAATTTCAACCGTGTAACTATTGGTGCCTTAGCACAATGTTCGCAATGTACGTAAATTTAACGTATTATTAGTATTAAGCATATGTAGCCCGCGCGAGTAACGCTGTATCTATTACTAGCGCGAGTGTCCGAGGGTTATGCATACACGTAAATGTTACGTATGTTAGTATTGTGGGGTTAAGTATATTAAGTACATGTGAATAATACACACATCAAAAAAAGTTTTGCATCACCTCGGTTCCCAGATCTCCGGCATATAGACGTTGACTGTGTATATTGTATCAAAGATACAGTCCCTTTGACTGTTCATAGATGTCATTAAAACTGCTCAAAGATGTAAACAACCATGCATGAGCAGGGCCTATTAGACGGAGGGGGTACGACAGCCGATCAGTTCCAGTCATTCCACCAGGACGAAGGTACGCTGCTCATGTTGTCTGTAGTTCTACCATGCCTAGAAGGTCAATACCGCAGTTCGATCGCGTCCGCATTGTTACTTTGTGTCAAGAAGGGCTCTCAACAAGGGAAGTTTCCAGGCGTCTCAGAGTGAACCAAAGCGATGTTGTTCGGACATGGAGGAGGTACAGAGATACAGGAACTGTCGATGACAGGCCTCGCTCAGGCCGCCCAAGGGCTACTACTGTAGTGGATGACCGCTACTTACGGATTGCCGCTCGGAGGAACCCTGACAGCAATGCCACCATGTTGAATAATGCGTTTCGTTCAGCCACAGGACGTCGTGTTTCAACTCAAACTGTGCGCAATAGGCTGCATGATGCGCAACTTCACTCCCGACGTCCATGGCGAGGTCCAGCTTTGCAACCCCGACACCATGCAGCGCGGTACAGATGGGCCCAACAACATGCTGAATGGACCCCACAGAATTGGCATCACGTTCTCTTCACCGATGAGTGTCGCATATGCCTTCAACCAGACAATCGTCGGAGACGTGTTTGGAGGCACCCTGGTCAGGCTGAACGTCTTAGACACACTGTCCAGCGAGTGCAGCAAGGTGGTGGTTCCCTGATGTTTTGGGGTGGCATTATGTGGGGCCGACGTACGCCACTGGTGGTCATGGAAGGCTCCGAAACGGCTTTACGATACCTGAATGACATCCTCCGACCCATAGTGCACCCATATCGGCAGAATATTGGAGAGGCATTTGTCTTCATGGACGACAATTCTCGACCTCATCGTGCACATCTTGTGAATGCGTTCCTTCAAGATAACGACATCGCTCGACTACAGTGGCCAGCATGTTCGCCAGACATGAACCCTATCGAACATGCCTGGGATATGTTGAAAAGGGCTGTTTATGGACGTCTTGACCCACCAACCACTCTGAGAGATTTACGCCGAATTGTCGTTGAGGAGTGGGACAATTTGGACCAACAGTGTCTTGATGAACTTGTGGATAGTATGCCACGACGAATACAGGCATGCATCAATGCAAGAGGACGTGCTACTGGGTATTAGAGGTAGTGGTGTGTACTGCAATCTGGACCACAAATGCTGAAAGTCTAGCTGTATGATGGTACAACATGCAATGTGTGGGTCTCATGAGCAATAAAACGAGCTGAAATGTTGTTTGTGTTGATCTCTATTCCCTTTGTATTTAAAGGTTCCGGAACTCTTAGAACCGAGGTGATGCAAAACTTTTTTTGATGTGTGTATGTTGAGTGTGTTGTAGTGCAGGCCTATGCATGAGTAATAAAAGAAGATATTGTGTTACTGAGATATTATATCCCCAAAGAGACTAATGGATCAGGGGTAAGTAATTTTTTTCTCTTTTTGCATAATTTTGTTCAATCCGGAAACTTGTCTAATTCGGAAGAAAAAAACTCGGACCCTTGTGATTCCGTTTTGAACAAGATTTACTGTATTTCAATATCGTCTGTACCTCTCTGTATTAATGTTGTTATTGATAGTGCCTCTATGCATGAGTCGGTGCTCTATTGATGCGTTACGTAAACTGTGAACATAGAACATCTTAGAATGCACCTTGTAATTTATGGCATGAGCACACACTGTTGAGTGATTTGTTGCCAACAGCAGCACAATGGCGGCAGCACGTGTCGCTGGATAATGAGGGAGCTAATATTTATCTGCTACCCTAGCCGTAATTAATAGCTCTAATCAATCGCAAAGCACTTATTAATTGTGGAGATCCCACAGTCCACATCTGGTGCTGGCATATACAGTACCCCACTCCCACACCCCACTTGCATGCGTGTTACACTGTCAACACACACTCGCCCGACATTACAGTCATATTATAAGGTCTATGCTCTGTTTATTGTTGTTGTGGT
The DNA here is from genome assembly GCA_946902985.2 of Meconema thalassinum. Lineage (NCBI taxonomy): Eukaryota > Metazoa > Arthropoda > Insecta > Orthoptera > Tettigoniidae > Meconema > Meconema thalassinum. Next base: position 270,747,343 of record OX336392.1, on the reverse strand, counting down.
TGTTTCTGTAGAGCAGGCATTCTCAACCTTTCTGATACTGTGAGCACCACCTTGATACCGTACCAAGTACCCGAGCACATTAAATCGAATATAATAATAATAATAATAATAATACCGTGCAACCACCAGAGAGTGAGATCGTGTGTAATGGTGCTGCGGCTTATATCCACCTATACTGAAGACCTACGTTTCTTTTGCGGCTTCCAGTGAATATTTGTGGCTTTGTTTTGGGTGCTGAGTTTGTGGTAGTGTTGTCCAGAGAATCTACTCTCTTTTGATAGTGTTTTAGGATCATATTTATTATTAATTTTATGCAGAAAGTGTCAGCCATCTTGTTAACTGCTACAATAAGTTCCATAGAAAACACTATCTAGAGAGTCACTCGTTGTCTGTGGCTGAAATCTTTGCCCTCACTTTCACCCATTTTGTTTCTTTTGCCATCACTACCATAGAAACTATGAACAAGATATGCACTCTACTTAATATTCTTGGCGTTGCCTAGGTCACACAGCCGGCCTATTTTGTCAGCCATCTTTAAGACCGACAATGTGAGGCTTCTGTACTGGACAGCATATGGCACTATTACCCGGTCAGCTTGCATGGGGGTTTAGCTCTGAACTGAGTAAGGGCTAAACACAACCCTGCGCGAGACACTGGGGTAGGGGGCCTCAACCCCGACACGGCGCGTCCCAATGGCTGATAGGGGACGTTCTGTAGATATGCAGGACAGGTGCGAATAAGGCATGGCCAAATAAGCATCCGCGGATCAACTGAGGCAAAAAAAAAGTAAACGGTCAACGGTCTCCAAGGCGGCAGAGGAAGACTCTCAACGGCTTGGAGGGCGGAAGAACCAACACCAAAACTCTGGGGCTTACAACCTCAGTTTTAATTCTGGAGGAACAGGCGACACCTGCCCTCCCAACTAACTTCAACATAGGGCATGATGGAAACACCTTCAGGAAAGACTACTCCAGGGGGCAGCCGGCAACGGAAATCCCCCACCGCCAAAAGCGGTGCAACTAGGCCTTTGGATTCTGGAGAGCCTGGAACGTCATGCAGGGAAGAGTCGGAGCTTCCCAGTACCTCATCACAGAAGATACGAACCAAGCAAAAACATCTGCTGGGAACACTGAACATCAACACGCTCCTGAAAGTTGGCAAACTAAAACAACTGATCAACGTTTTGAAGGAAAAAGACATCTGCATACGGCACTACATGAGACAAGACACCTAGACGAAAATCCCATGGAATCTGAGGGTTACAGAATCTACAAGGGAAAACCTGCGATAAAAAACAAATCAAATGTAACGATCTTAGGTACGGCCTTCATAGTTAAGTGGAACGTCACTTAGTCCATCATGAACTTCACCTCACCATCCGAGAGAATCTCTCGTCTCTCCTTTAGATCTGGAAATAAAGCATATACAATTATCAACGCACACGCCCCTATTAATGAAGATAACAAGAAAAATCCTGAGAAGGTGGATAACTTTTGGCAAACTCTCGAAGACACAACCTCCAAAATTCCACAACATCACGTAAAAGTTTTGGTTGGCGATTTCAATGCCCAGATAGGCAAAGAGAGAAGATATAGAAAAATTGTGGGGGACTATCCAGCACATAAAAGAACGAACTGAAATGGAGAAAGACTAATCGGGGTTTGCAGACATATCAACCTGAAACTCATGTCCACATACTTCAAGGCACTCCCGAGCAAGAAAGAAACCTGGGTATCTCCTAACACGATGCTGGGAGAGTTCCAGATCGAACATGTCGCAATAACGACCAAAAGCCGAAAGGAAATCCTGAATGTTAAAGTAAGGAAAAGCCTAAACATCGATTTGGATCACTACCTCTCGGATATTAAAGTAAACTTCCAGCCAAACAAGCCCAAACCGAGAACCAACAGGAAGCCCAGAATTAATACTGTGACTCTGAAACAGAACAAGGAAAAATACTGCGAAAACCTATCAAAGCTGAACATGAACAGCTGGGATGAGTTCAGAGAAGCAGCTGATGGTTTGGGAAATCCAGCGAGGAAACGAAAACATAGGTGGTGGAATGAAAAGTAGACGAAGCTCTTGACAAAAGGCTACAAGCCTGGAAGAGATGGCACTCCAACAAGACAGAGGAGAGGTGGGAAGATTTCAGGGAAGTAGGGAAGAGAACTGCTAAGATCATAAGATCAGAGAAGAGGAACTACGACAGAAGTAGGGTGGAAAAGTTAGAAGAAGATTTTCGAAAAAACAACACGCGAGAGTTTTACAGTACCTTCAAAGAGGAACTACAGGGATATCAGTCACAAAGTCTGTGCTTCAAACGGAAAGATGGTAGTATAGCGACGAACGACAAGGAAAACTGTCAACTTTTGGCCGACTATTTCAAAGTGCTGCTGAACTGTGAAGAACCTGTGGAAAGATTGAATACTCAGAATCCATCCTATGAGAACCCCACCAAGTTTAGATGAGGTAAAGCGCATAATAAACGAGCTTAAAAACAACAAAGCACCAGGCGAAGATGGCATCGCTGCAGAAATGTGGAAGTTCGGAGGAGAAATGGCAGCAGAAAAAATACACGGCATCATAGAAGAAATCTAGAAAACTGAAATGATCCCGAAAGACTGGAAATGTGCCCTTATACACCCACTTCACAAGAAAAGTCATCGGGCGAACATCGACAACTACAGAGGAATCTCTCTACTTCCAGTCGCATACAAGATACTCTCCAAAGTACTGCTGAACAGAGTTGAAAAACAAGCAGACCAGCTCATAAGTGAATACCAAGCTGGCTTTAGAAAGGGGAGATCGTGCGCAGAATAAATATTCAACCTCAAGAGCATCCTCAGATCAAGAGCTTTGAGAAGCCAGAACACTGTAGTAATATTCGTTGACTTCAAGAAGGCGTACGACTCAATTGACAGGCAGACTTTGTTTAACACCCTAGAGGAGTTCGGAATTGACAGGAAGACGAGAGAAATAATCAAACAAACTCTAACGGATACCATGTCAAAAGTGAAGTTCTTCGGAGAAATCTCTGATCCTTTTGAAATAAAAACAGGGGTCAGACAAGGAGATGGCTTATCACCTATCCTCTTCAACATTGTTCTGGAGAAAATCATGAGAACCGGGGAGGAAGCTTTGGACATGAAAGGAGTAAGGGGGATACATCTGGGAAGGAAAGGACATAACCTGGAAATTAAATGTTTGGCTTTTGCTGATGATCTTGCCCTCTTAGCCCAAAGCCGAGATGATGCCCAAAAAATGCTGGATACTTTGCACGAAATCGCTGAGAAAACGGGTCTTAAAGTCTCCTATGAATAGACAGAATACATGGAATACAGGCACCTTGGAGAGAGACACATAAAAGTGAAACATGGGACTGTCAAAAGAACTGAGAAGTTTAAATATCTAGGTGAATGGATAGAACCCAATGGGCTGGATAAAGAAGCAAATAGGGCAAGAGCTAGAAAATTGGATTTGGCTTATAGGTTAACCCAGAACAGATACAACAAACGAGCAATATCCTACAAGGCAAAACTCAGACACTATAGCACAGTAGTAAAGCCAGAGGGTCTGTACGCCTCGGAGTGCTTGACACAGAATAAAAAAGGGGATCTTCAGGAACTGGAAAAAAGGAGAGGAAAACTTTGCGGAAAATTTTAGGACCACAGAAAACTGCTGACGGGACATGGAAGAACAGAAAGAATGATGATCTCTATAAACACACTGAAAAAATTACTGTCTCAATGCGGAAGCGAAGTTTGAAATTCTACGGACATTTGGTGAGAATGGACGAGAACCGACTGACTAAGAGGATATTCAAGTATATTACAGAGCTGAAGGCTACAACTAAGTGGGTAGAAGAGGTTAAAAGAGACGCCAAGGAAAGTGGACTCACAGTGGATGTGATCCACAACAGAAAAGAGTTTAGAAACCGAATTGACAACATCAAGATGTTCGAGGAGAAAACACCTAAAATTAGAGCCAAACTGGTAATATCCGAGGAGGAGCGAAAGATCAGAAGTGAACTAATGAAGAGGTTTTGGGAAGAGAAGAGGAGATTAACCAGAAAGCCTTAGGTTCCATGCGGTCCACAGGCGGCCAAATTCGGAAGAAAATAATAATAATAATAACAATAATAACAATTATAATATTAATAATAATAATAATAATAATAATAAGTCGACATCAGAAAAAAGACGATTGAAATTCTTCGGGCACATAAGTAGACTGCCGAATACCCGACTAACCAAACGAATACTAGATTACATATCATCACTCAAAAGTACAACACCATGTATGAAAGAAGTACAAAAAGACATGCGAATTGATAACATAACCGACACATCAGACCGAGACTCCTTCCGTAACAAAGTGAACAACTGGGAAGTTCAACCAGAGCAACCAAAACCTACACCTTACAGACCTCAATGGTCTGACGAAAGAAAAATAATATTCTCTAACAGAATGAAACAATACTGGCAAAATAATAAGACCTTTAAGAATTGAGTCAAATTGCTTAACGCTTTCCAATATTGGGAAAATACGCTGTAAATAAATAAATAAATAAATAAATAAATAAATATAACTATCAGTTGTAAAACTTGACCAAGAATAGTAACGGTCACGCTGACCAACTGGAAAAAGAGAGCGCAGGATATTAAGAAAAATACTAGGTAATAGATGGGTTGATGGACAGTGGCGAATGAGAGCAAATGAGGACTTGTACAACAAAATTGACCCTATTACAGCATCAATTAGGAAGAGACGGCTACTATTTTACGGCCACATCTTGAGGATGACTGATGATCGATTAACCAAAAGACTATGGAATTTCTAGACCGAGAAATTCCTGACAGGAACACATTTAGAAGACTGGTGAACAACTACCAAGGTTTTAATATGGTATCAACTTCCGGAAGACGGAGAGGACCTTTGTCCGAAAAACATAAACAGGCACTCGTCGATGGGGTCAGAAGATACTTGCAGGAAGTCAAAGCCGGAACAAGAACAAAACTTATACACTAAAGTGAAGTTGGTTGTTACCACGCAGTCCACAGAGGCTTAACTCGATGTATATAAAAAGGAAAAAAGAAAAAATTCAACAACCATGCTTCGCACTTTTCTTTTCCTATTTCTTTCTCCATCAGAAGTGCTGAAATAGCTATGTATTGACCGCTCACCAGGCATGCTGTAACTGATTGCATGACTCATGGAGATAAGATAAATTTACGTAGATAGTTATTGTTGTTTTAATCCTATAACGGTAGCGCTAATTGCAACGTTGTTATCGGTAGCGCTTCGCATCGGTGATGACTATGATTCTAGAAAATGATAATAAATAACACTTACATCAACTTTTATTCCACTCACCAGGCTAGCAGAATGGAGACTGTTTTTGAATAATTTTGTTTGATTTTATTGTATTTTGTTATTTTGACTTATTTTTTATTTATTTATTTATTTATTTGAATTTTTGAGCTGGTTTTCACTAATTTTGACTAATTGTGATTGTTTTCTTTTTTGATTTTGAATAATCTTGAATTATTGTGTTTTTTAAATTTTAAGAAGACTATTCATTTTTACATATTGAGCTTTTTGACAACGTTTGACAAATGTAGGTTGTTTTATGTGGCTTGATGGATTTTGACTAATTTACATTTTTGGGTGTTTTTTTAATATATCTTTTATTTTGACTAATTTGCTTAGTATTTTAGGTCTGCCAAACACTTGTTTTTTTTAGATTTTAAGTAGACTATTTTTTATTTTTTTACATCTTCAGCTTTTTTGACAATTTTTTTTTGAGTTTGATGGATTTTGACTAATTTTCATTTTTGTGTGTTTTTTAATACCGGTATATCTTTTTATTTTCACCTATTTTTTAATATATCATTTGATTTTGACTAATTTGCTTTGTTTTCAGTACTGACAATCACTGGTGTGGATTGGTCAAAAGGGAGAAGTGGGGGAAGCAGAAGTATATCCCGTGGAGACAAACGATACCATTCTAGGGTTAAGGGGAGGAACAGCGAGGTCATCTTCCCCTTACATTTACGTATGGGCATTGGAGTCGAATCAGCATATTTCGTGATACTCATAAAACAGGGATGTCCAATTATTTTTACTAAGGAATAAAAATACAATTTCACAAAATGATAAAATTTCTGACTTTGAAAAATTGTAATGGAAACACTATTATTCTGGTTTGTGCAACAGAATTTGAATTGAAGAATGGATCTTAGGGATGCTTGCGCTCGCGAACACATTTTGGCTCGTATGATGAGAGCACCACACTTCATTTAAAGAGCGCCAGGTTAAAAACGCCTAATTAACACATTAAAATGCCGGATATAAAAGCTAGTGCGTGATAAAGAAGTAAATATTGCTCTTCAAAAGAGCCTCATCCCAGCATTCACTAATAATTGCGTTGATAATAAAGAACAAGTTTGAAAAGAATTTGTTAGAACCTACACTGTAAATTAGGCCTATTTAAATGCGTCGTCTTCAGTGAAGGACAGCGCGTAAGGGAACAGTAAAACGGAATTGATCGACTGTGTCAGAACGACTAATTTATGTGGTCTCCGAGAAGATAAGTGAGTGAAATTAAATGGCGCCATGGCAGTTGACAACGTTATTTTCGATCGCCATGAATAATGAGAGCAGCACACGATTTAAGAGGACACATTTATCAATCTCACGGCTTCTGGTATATAAACGGGTCACAAGAAGTCGTTCCAAATTAACGGCTACAGACAACGAGAGAACTGCCTTTTAACCGATTTCCTCTCTTGCAAATGCTACTCCGATTACATGGCCATAAGTTCGAATCTCGTAATAATTCTATATTTATTTAATCGTAGTTTGGTGTCAAACAAATGTCTCTTCAGAAAGGAAGTAGGTACTTTCATTTGTAATAAGCAATACTACAGTGAGGACCATCCCTATAAAACGGGCCTCGGATGCACCGCGAGACGGGCGGGCCACTATGTGTATAGTAAAGCCATCATTACATCTGACTTAAAGTTTCAGTGTTACCCTTGAGATATCCAGCAGTCAGAAGGAAAATCACTTTAACTAGCCAATCACAGGCAGCCATTTAAATCAATATATCACTGCAAATCGAGTTTCGTTCGCGATATCGCGAGTTAGTGAACGAAACTCTAGCCTAGCACTGAAACGTCAAGTCGGAAGTAATGATGACTTTACTTTAGATGCCTGTTGAGCAAGGCAGCAGTGCTAGCAGGAGCGGAGCGCCCAATTACTGTAGTTTAACACATTTACACTTTCTTAAGTATTTAATAATCATATTTACTTACATTAATTTCAAAGTAGTTGCTGGAAATGCTGTCCTCTTTTTTTCTAGACATACGTTGCACCATCGTAGGAAGTTTTCGAACACTCGTAATTCTTCCTTAGTGATATTTCCTATCGGTACAGTTATTTCATTCTCGCGAGCCTCCAGAGTACAGTAGAACTCCAATTATCCGAACTCCGACTATCCGAATCGCTGATTATCCGAATCCCTTTAACAATTTAAAAAAATTAAGACGGAATCGTACTGCACTCGAAAAATAATGATTCTGTCTACGCGCGCTATTGTCCTTCGCTCCACGAAGCTAGTGTTGGCGCAGCGCGAACATAATTAACGGACCAAGACGGTCAAACAGCTTAGATTGACAGAGATTTTCAGTAAACAAAGATTTCCATTAACTATTACTGTACAGCACTTGTAAGCACGTACGCTATATAACATGTAAAAGTGTTGCCGTTTCATTTAATTACATAATTAAAGATGCATACAGTACTGAAAATAAGCTCTTTTTTCTTTAAAATACATACAGTAGGATGTATACCCTTTTCTCGGAAAAATCCAATTATCCGAATTTTTGATTAACCGAATGGTGTCCGGTGCCAATTGATTTGGATAATTGGAGTTCTACTGTATGTGGTTTGTTTCTGTATAAATGTTTGAGGGACCCCACAGGTAAAAATCGCACGATGCTGAATCTTGAGACCAAACTTACTTACTTCTTCTTGAGAAGATAAGTTTCCACTAGGAATATTTGATGTTTTGTTCTATACCTAACCATGTTCACGAGATACGACGTAGGCTACAGTACTTCACAGCAAGTCTTAATTATCACAACTAAGGTAACTTTCCAGCTGTGTATGAAATAAATGCAATGCCAGCATCCAGGGCTTATCAGCGAGCTATTGTAATCGGCACAAGCTCCACGTGAACAGGTGGTCCCGTGGCTCATGATCGCGAGAATAACGGCCACGTTAAACTACATACTTCCTTTCTTCCTTGCTTCCTTCCTTCCTTTGATAAAAGCAATACATTGTTGTAAAATGACCAGAAGTTATTATAACGAATCTATATTTTTAGTATTTTGCCTTTTTCCTCAACTAAAGTAATTATTAAATAGGTTTTCCTTTCTTTCCTACAATTAATATAATCATCTTTATTCATTCCCAGAAGGAGGTTTTACTATTCACAACTCAGACACATTTTCTACATTGCATTTCCTTGGCAATTTTAAATTTTGTTTCTTCTATATAGCTTTCCGTACTGTAACTCTTCAGTCGGTCAACAGGAATTTGCCGAATGACTGGGCGAGCTACAATGTACAGTATATAATATATATGATTAATAAATAACACTCCTGGAAAAATAAAATTACATATATTAGTTATGACCACTATCGACAGCGCTAACGCGGGGTGCTAGGCCATGGGGCCAAGCTCACTGCAGACTCAATAGAGCCCCACCATCGGCCGTCCTTGAAATGGTTCTCCGTGGTTTCCTATTACCAACTCCAGGCAAATGCTGTGACGGTACTTTCTGACAGGCCACGGCCGCTTTCTTCTACATCCTTGCCCTGTGCCATTCATCTACATTCATTTCATCTCTCATTAACTCCCCTCATGAGGTTGGCGTCAGAAAGGGCATCCAGCCATAAAAAAACATCCGCCACATAGAATTTCATCGCATCTCATCCCAACCCCGTTGAAAACTGGAATAATAATAATAATAATAATAATAATAATAATAATAATAATAATAATAATAATAATAATAATAATGGGTAGACATACAGTTATGATCACTGTATTAGTATTAGTTATGATATCGGAAGTTTCTAAATGTAACAACAACAACAACAAATAAACAATGTTTAAAGCAATAATGATTACAACTGTATCATATTTCGCAAAAAAATATGATATTGAAAATCTACAGATGAGTGCAAATGTTTGCTGTGATTATCAGCAGCAGAAACTTTGCTGATCCACTTCTTAAGACAATAATCATCATCATCATCATCATCATCATCATCATCATCACCACCACCACCAACAACAACAACAACAACTGCATCGTCATTCAATATTGAGAAAACATTCAATATTTACTCCCAAGGACTGGAGTCACTTGTGTGGTGGGGGACATGTAGGAATTTTGTGTCCACGACAGAAATTACTGGGGTCAGTTCAAAGTCGTTATGAAATTCCTTAACTGACGCTGGAAATTTCTACGTGCTTGCTTGCTGGAAGTGCAATGTCATTCCCATAAATGAATCGTTAAGTACCGCACATAATTTCTTGCAGCGAAACGGGATTTCGAAGATTGCCGAGACTTCATACATATTCAAAACAAAACAAGGACCTGTTTTTGATGGGAGTTGGACGCTGATGACTCATACATGATTAATATGTCATCCAAATCCTTATGCTTGCGCTATATCAAAGGAGTATGCAACAGAAATGAGATGCAGCAACACCGGCCCCACAGGGATTCACAACTAGTGGAATGCGGATTCACGACCATGGGACCACACAGGGGCGTAAAACACAGGGGGTCAGGGGGGGGGGGGCGGCATTGCCCCCTTCAAGTTTTAGGCGCAAGACAAACATTTTAAAAAGCCTACCCTCAAAAAAATAAAACAATAATAACCAGAAAGTATTCTATAAACGATTTCATACTACGTTAGGTGGAAAATGGGAAAAGCCATCTTGCCTTGTTTAGTCGAAATGTCTTTATTCTACCGAAAAAAAAAAACCAGTCCGTTTTGCTCCCTCTGCCGTTTCCCGCCGAGCGAGGCGCTTTGAGCTCTCTTCACTTACCACGACGATCCGAAAAGGTACATTTTCGAACTATTATTTCTTAGCCCTGGTTTAATACTGAGGTAAGGTACTGGGACACACAAAATCATTACTCATGCCCGGAAACAACAGCGTGTGCGTCGTTTTTTGAAATAAACTGGGTAAAATAACATGACTCTTCCCTCGCACATCTCGCGTTTTAAGCACACGCTACGCATGCGCCCTGTGTTGCGCCGACATGGTTCGAAAAGCAAGTATCTTTTAATGAAACACTGTTTTAATTATTTAGCATCTCATATACAGTACTATATTTGCAGCCTACAGTCAAATATCAAAATCTTAAAAATTATAGGTATTATTTCATTAAACTTAGCTTGGCTTACGAAGGGTTAACTAGAAATAATGAATAAAATTAACGTGTTTTTGAATATAGCGTTAGGCCTATATTGCCGTGTTATGTCAAGCTTTAAAGCCTAAAACGAAAAGAAATTCTCCCTCGTAGGTAGCGGGAGGGGGCAGATGACCTCGTAGTTCCGCCCCTTAAAGCAACAATAACTAACTAACTGGAAGGTAGGCAACCGCAGTTTATAAATTTGACCCCCCAAGTTTGCGAGGAGTATACGCCCCTGGGACTACAGCTGTGTACGGCATTGCTTCCAATAGTGTTGACCTCCGTTTAATGTAGAAAACATTTCATAGGACACAAATTAGGGATCTTAGCAAAAACGAAAAATTTGCTCCATTGTGCCAAACGTTAAAGAGCTAAAGGTCTGTAAAGGTTTCAAATTGTGAGTCTTGGAGAGCTCTGTCGAACTAAAAAAAATAATTGATAATCACTTCCGGCCTAAATGCAGTTCTGGAAAGTCAGCCTAAAATCGCTTGTTTCTTTACTCGTTTTTTTAGCCTATTTCCATTTTATGAAAAAATAGGCTTATGAGATCACCTTTTGTCCGTGTGTCTGAGTGTGCATGTGTGTGTGTGTGATGGTGTGTGTGTGTGTCCCCTAATAACTTCTAAACGGCTGGAGCGATTTCAATGAAACTCGGCAAGATCATAGCACCATTCTGGCCGACTCCGACCGCGCCCTTCAAATGTTATTGTGTCTCACCCATCCAACATGGCGACTGTGCGAAATATTTCACCAGCATTCAGTATCTCCGAAACTATTACCGATATCACTGGTGTATTCTTTGGAATACAAGGTAAGATAGAGTAAGCTTTTACTTCTCTTTGCTATAGTTCATTCCTTCCTTTTTCTCAAACACCAACAGTGATCTTCTAATTTCTCCTTGCTGTTTATGTCTCTCATGTTACCTGTGAGTCTGTTCTAGAGATATATATTCCATGACCCACCTAGGGTCATCTAGCAGCGAATCTCTGAAGTTCCTCAATTCTTCCCTGTACAAGAGGACTTCTTTATCAATCTGGCCACCAGACCTCGTCGCCATCGCCAGCTATCATCTCCGTGATCAAGAGAACTTCGTCTACTTTTTCACCCTCCAGGCTGCGCTAGTGTTGCCTGCTATAAACTCTTTGAAGACCATTTCATCAAGAGAAATTAACGTTTCAATGTTGGTTATTCTTATATGTATTCCTTTTGTCTCCTACCCCCACTCTTTTCCCTTCCCTGGTCCCTCCGTGCTTCGCTGAGCGTGTCTCACTTGTACGTCGGAAGTCGACCTCGTCAGTTAGAGCTCCACTCAAGCTCGCCTCCTCAACTCGAGAGGCAACCTTTTAAATTCTACGCCATGTTAGAATTTTAGTATCAACCGTCAAAGGGATCATCGCCCTCATCAGGAACATTGCTAAGTACCATTTCTACCTTCTTCAACTTATTTTAATGGATTTTAAATAGCTACATGCTTTTAATGATCACTTTATAGGCAGTGTGAGATTATTATATTTGGGGCAATAATCATCCTTCGCGGGATTTTCTATGTTGGGCTTTTATCTATCTAAGCCAATCTTAACAGGAAGCAGCATTTCTTATGCTTATTAAATGAGAGATTTTCTCACAACGTGGGATACCATTAAATTACCCACTGTCTATAAAATACTTAGCTCGTTCCACCGCTGGACTAACTTTTGCCCTATTCTTCAGTCATGATTGCTCTGGAACCTTCCAGAATCTGCACTCTATCTACCAGATATACTGTCATGTATTTTCCACTCACATGTGGGAATACTTTTTCAAACTAAGGAATCTTCCTTATGAACTACTAATCAATAGCTAATTTTTCTTCCTCCGTTGGGATTTTCTCTGGCGCATTCAACTATAATCTGCAACTTTCTCAAGCAATAGACTCTCGCAAATCTAGTGTAACTAGTTATTTTCCATCATTGCAATAACTTTCTTTGCCATAAACTTTTTGTGCTACTACAGTGAACTTTTCATCTATTTTAACAGACTATAGTAAAAACAGTGCTTGTTCAACCTTTCATCCGCGTCGCGTTCGTCCGAATACAATAAATACGGCCATGAACACTTTTCCTCAATCCCATTTGATCTTTCCCAAACCCCTTACTAACAAACCAAAATAATAAAATTGTTACTTTAGGTCTTTTTTCAATGAGGTGTCACTCTCAATTAGTGCCCTCCCTCTCTTGCCTTATGTACAACGAATTAATTTCTGTAAAACTTCGTGTCTAGGACACGCCTCAAATTGTATTGTGTCTCCCTTCTAATGAGGGAATCCAATTCTTTCAACTCATAATTGAGTTATCTCTAGGTTTCGCGAAAGGGAAACTTGCCCCATTTGTCTCGTGATCCCTACTTAAACATATGAGTTCTAGAAACTTCCTTTCGATTTTTCTCTTCAGGTTTCACAATAAGTGACCTGCCCTATTTGTATAATAATTAAAAGTAATTCAGCATTAATACAAGAAGTTATAGAAACTTCTATTTTATTCTTCCTGCTTTTCGTTGTTGTTACTTTCGAAGTTGTTACTCTTTCTAAGATATTTACCTAGAAATTCTTAAAGTACACACCTTGTACTTAATTTATTGCCTAACTTTAATTACGTCAGTTATCTTTAAATTTTCCTTTTATTATTTATCTTTGTCATTTCAAAATCTTACGAAGATTTTAAAACATATAAAAGGTTTGAAACCAAAAGAATTGTTAATTGCCTGGCGCAAGCTTTAGATGTTTTCGGAGGTCTGCGACCCCATTTGTTACAAAATCAAAATTATATATTTGTTACAAAAACTACTACCCAACATTGTTAAATAAATTCAAGAGTTCTTTTTGGATTTGTCATTTCTCTAACATAACGGTTAGGCAAGATCCTGTCTTCCTTGACTCTTCCCACTTAATGCAAATAAATCTATTGATAGGGTTTTCACCACTTGTTGCATTTGAGCAAAAACTCTTAGTTGGTAACTTAGTAAAGTCTCTCTTAGCTTTAATAGCTAATTCTAACTGGCCAGTAAGGCAAGCATAGCTTGCTACGCCTGCTTCCTGCTTGTGGAGATTCTCTCCAACACTTATGGTTGGTTTTTCAAAATATAAGTGTTTCTCATTGTCTAAACTTTTAGTCGGCGCCTTGCTGGGTAAAAGCTTAGCCATTTCTGAATGCAACTATTGGTATACTTACCAAAATTATTCCCAAAGGTATAATTGCTTTATCTCCATTCTTCTTGGACGCATTTGGTCGCTCTTTAGAAATTCTACAATTTCAAAAACTAAAATATCGAAACCGATTCAAATTATTGGCATTCTTCATATTACTTGTTTAAAAACAAACTGCTTTGAACAGATACACAATAAATCTGTTACTCATTGTCTTGCCAGACCATCACCCTTCCCCATAGTAGGCATATGTATGCTTGAGAGGGAATACACTAAAGCCACTCTCTTGCAAACCGCCCAAGTTCCAGCTGCGTTTCCCGTTAGCTTTGCCCAGGTCCCTACCCACTTTAGGTATCGGAGAGCGGATTTGCAGTGGCAGCCACCTTTGAGTACATTTAAAGTTAAAATTATAACTTCTTTTGGACTCTCGCCCTATTTCTCCATCCTTTTTCTCCAGTCCGAAACCCACTTCCTTTTCCTTATCATCTTCCCTTGGGGGTTAGGTTATTCCCAAGCTAATAATCTACCCAATCACCCTGAAATTTTGTACGGTGATTAAAGAAACTGCTAGAAGTTCACCTATGAGACTTTCAAAAACCTGGTAACTACAAAACCAACATGGCGGCCAAGCAAAGTTGTGACTTTTAAATAGACTTTTCTCGCGATTTAACCATCCAAACGTACTGAAGCATGGTACAGCAAATGTTTATACACATTATAATGCACTGGCGTCTAATTTAGCTCAATTGTTTACATAATCTCAAAATGGCGAATGTGCGAAATATTTCACTGGCATTCAATATCTCCGAAACTATTTATGATATCACCCTGAAATTTTTACGGTGATAAAGAGCACTGCTACAAGTTTATCTATGGAAGTTTCAAAAACCTGTAAAGTACAGAACGAACATGAAGGCCAGGCGAAGTTAAAACATTTTAAAAGACTTTTCTCGTGATTTAACCATCTTAGCGCAGAGAAATGTGGTAGTGTAAATGAGTATATATATTATAATACACTGGCATCTAATTTAGTTCAATTGTTTACTTAACCTCAAGATGGCGGCTGTGCAAAATTTTAAAATTAAGTTTTTTATTTCTTGTGTCGTAATCATGCGATCGAAATGAAAGTTTGAATAATGAACCTACGCGATAATTTTCCTTTAATGGTACATAACTCTGTGGCCCATACATATACCAATCCAAAATGGCGAGCATCCGAAATATTTAGACGGTTCTCAATATCTACGAATCTTTTACAGCAATCAAACTGAAATGTTATAAGTTCATAGATGCTATGAACATAAGTTCACCTACATGACTTTCAGTAACCTGGTGAGCACAAATCCAACATGGTGGCGACGCGAAGAATAAATATTTAAATGGACGTTTCTCGCGATTTAACCATCCGAGTGCAGTGAAACGTTGCACGTTAAATGCTTATAGAAATGTTAATCCAATGGAATCTAATTTATTTCAATTGTTTTCATAACCACAAGGTGGCAGCTGTGCGAAATTTTAAAATCTCGGTTTTACTTCTTGTGTCCTAATCATGCGATTCAAGTCTGAATACCACACGTGCACAGTAATCTTCATGTAATAGTACGTAAATAAAAATCCAACCTGGTGACCATCTGGGATATTTAGACTGTTCAAAATCAACGAATATATCACAACAATCAAACTGAAATTTTGTATGTTGATAGAGGCAATCAATATGAGTAGGATATATGAAAATAGGCTGTATAGTTCTTCACGGAACTACTTGTTCTTATTAAAATCCTAGCCAAATTAACTCAATCGGATAAATCTTTCCTTAATGTATTTCTTTGTTCAATACCCATGAGTGTTTTTTGACAAATCTTCACACCGGAAGTAGTTATAAGGGTTTAAGTGAAGGTCTGCATTGACTCACACCAGAGGTCGTAGTGGTAGAAAAGGTAAACTTGCTAACCTAATAGACAGGATATGGTTGAGTTTCCGGTAAACAAGCATCTGTCTACCCCGTGTCATCTTACCAGCAACTCGTATTGAACCCATGTGGATTGGTTCGAGCGTCGAATCCATACCTTTATATGTAAAAAGGAGAGGAAATAATGCAGTTTTTAGAATGAATTTGTAAAGAATTTTAAGGGTTAAAAGAAGCTGGCTGTTACAATGTGATGCAAGAGCGGGTGACCACTAGTCACGCGGGCATGAGATCACGCCTGACGCATCGATAAGAAGTTAGCGCATGATTATTAATAGAGCTGGTAGCTTTCCACTGCGAGTGAGTGAGAAGGAGTTTCGGAAAAAGGTCTTACTCAGCTATAAAATGGCAGCATCGCAATGACGCAAGAAGAGAAATAATTAAAATTAAGCCATTTGCAAGCATTTAATTAATGAAATGAACCCATCACTGTTGATCATCCTGGAAAGGAGATTTTTGTTTGTGTGGAAAAAGTTTATATTAATTGCACAGGAAAGAAGTGCATACGCGGCATGACGTCGATAGTTATTCCCCGAGCCCAAAGTTGGGAGAGAGGGAAAAATAAACCACACTACCCACGCATCTGAGGAGCCAAATTATTTAATATCTTGGAATTGTGTGATCGATTTTCGTGATCAAAGGAAACCTTTTACGTTTAAAACGAGAGCTTTCAGGAGACATATTTTTCAAAAATATACGACAATTATTTTAGAAGTTAGTGTTGGAGAAGAAGCAGATCTGATCTTTTTGTGGCAGATTTCAATATAAACCCTGGACGCGCCAGGAAAATCATTCAGTCTTCAGCGTCCGAGAGGGCGTGTTGCTGTTTCGCAAAGTACAATTCAGTCTTGGTGTCCCTCTGAGGAGGACACACTGTTTCAACAATCATCGTTAAATGCAGTTTTTACCAGAACGTGAGAGGTCGTGTTACTCTGTATCGCAGACGAGCACCCCGTATGGGAGTAGCCGTCTAGTATCATCGATAGTATCGCCGTGCGAAGACACATCAGAATCCTTGTTATAGGAAATAATATCATCAAGCTTCGGACTTTATAAATTTCACCTGTACAGTCAAGGTAGACTGTGGACTTAAGAAATTACCGGCGATAGGTACTAGAATCTAAATAGTTTCAGTTAAAGAACCGACGCATCATAGGATTTCGAAGTACCCAATGACAGTGACATATACAATTCTATCTACGTTAAATAACCAGATCAGGCTAGAACGTGGTAGTAACGCCTAGTGTTCCTGAACTGAGGGGACTAGAGCGGAATACGATAGAAATCAGGAATCGAGGTTCCAGGCTTTGTCTAGGTGTAGGCAAATGAACAGTCAGACATTGGGATTACTCCAATAAGTCAAGAATCGTAGTAACAGAAAGTAAAATCCACGTGTGGATTATTGGACAAGGAAATTACTAGGTCGCCGTAATACAAGTTCGAGCGATCATAAAAGTAAAACATCAGTGACAGACTTTTATTAGACGAACAAGTTAGCGTCTACCAAGGTACGATATCGTGCAGTAAAATTAATAAGCCGATAGTCAAACCCAGAATAAGAGGATCAACCGTTCCACTGAGGGTAGTTCGATCGAGACTTTCAATCATCTCATCAGAGTAGGAAGCCGACGTACATCAAGTGCAACCCTTGGAAACGGGAAAGAATAAGGAAATCACGTGTGTTAAGGCAAATAATTGATGCCAGAGTGATAACATTTTATGTAATTCAAGTATAGTGAAATTTTGAGTGTAAAATATATTTAGTGAAATTGTATTTGTGTTCAAGTGAAAACGAATCCAAAAAAATGGTATTCTTTAGATTAAACGTGATCAGTGTATATGTTTTATGTGATGTTAGGAAAGTGTTATCAAGTGTAGATATGACCATGAATATGGCTTAAGAAGCAATTGGTGGGTGAAATGTTCCATCGATGGAGAACTCTGTCTCTGACCGTAAAATCATGTGAGTACAAATTTCATTATTATGTGTTTTGGGAAGATTTGCGTATAATCCTTAGGAGTGGAAGTAGGGATGTTTGAAAACATGTGAAATAAGGGTTGCGCGATCTGAACGATTAATATGATTGAAATATAAATCTGTGAAGTATTAATGAATCTCTTGTGGAAAATATTCAGTGGAATATCAGTATAATGGTAAATAATATAACTATGGTAAAGCAAGCACGATAATAATAATAATAATAATTAAATAAATTATTTATGTGATATTTTAATATTGAGTAAGTGGTAGCTGCAAGAGCCCCTTAGATGAATTGTTAATTGTTTTGAATCAATATTGTTCTTAATGGTATAAATGATTATTGTTGATGGAGGCTAAGGCTGAATATATTATCTTTGAGACGAAGATCAAACTTTGATTTGAATTTATTTCGTTCTTTGAAAGGCAACTTGGCTATTTTATGTATGAGTGCCATGTCACGCAATTGAAATAATTTGTCATGCTAGGAACGCGTTGAAATGCTCGGTAAAAATAATTTTGAGGGACAGTTAGTTGCGGTAATGAGTTATGTTGAATTGTGATACTCTGCAATACTGAAAAGGGGAGCAATTTATGTTGTGTTATGAGCCCTGGCTGCGTGCTATGCCTTCCTTAAGTCGCTAATGCTGTAAGTCCTCAAAGTTGGAATATGGTTCCCGAGGCAGTTTTAAAGGATTGAACTCAGAGTCGTCCGTGTTGAAGCCCCTTAATATTTGTTGTTTTATTGGATTTTCTTACCCGATAATGAGGACACTTCAAAATTATACTTTACCGAAGCTAAAAGAATAGGTCTATAGAACCTAATATTGTCTTGTTGTTAATGTGTATTATGAGCCTTGTCATTCAAAGAAACGTATTTGAAGCAGCTGGTTGTAAAGCTGTTTAGCCAGTCCCTTGAGGAAGCGAGACTGTAGGTTCTCCTCCCTCCATAGCCATAAATCAGCCAAGTAGTTGAGAGAGACCCTTACACACTCTCTTATAGAGATAGGTCAGGAACGGGCTTTCTGATTCACGGTACACGGAAGTGTTTAAGATTGTTTTAACGACCCAGTATTTGAACTGAGGTCCTTTTACATTCATTATTATCGCTTGCAGAGTTCAGATCGTTGCTTCCTTAAGATATAATTGTCTTTGAAGACAATATAATACAATCCCTAACGTTATTATTAAATGATTCAGTGATTCTCGAGTTATTATGAAAATAATAAGATTTTGGGAGTAATCTTAAGTTGACTTGGTCAGTAGTTTTCTATAACTCAGGGATACGCAGATTTTTCCAATCACGGTAGTGATTTGGTAGCTTGAGAAGAGAGATGGTGACAGATGAACATTGTGGGAGCCCAAAATTAATTAATGAGTAGCCATACTATGATATTATGATTAGAGCCAGATATACTCATGTAAAAATTAGATGATGTGTGTTTAATTGTTAACACAATGCATGTAAACTTTACCGAGCCATTTGGAGCTCGTTTTTAAAGAATTAGGATTGATGCCATATGGGAGTGAAACTCAGTTGGAGTTTTTGTTTGGTTTCTGGATAACCAGTAATTATTATTTTGTGATTATTTAATTTGAATTCCTTGTTCATTTTTTGGACAAGTGTGAAGTGTAGTGTCAGTATTTTTATTGTTTAGATTTGTAGCGCCATATTTTGGATAATTAAATGTTTTGATAGTAAGATTTTGATTTTGTTTATTTTTGGAAGTGTATCCTATGCTTAATCCGTGTGATGAGGGTGATATGGAAGGAGGATAAGACCCCAGCAGATTGGAAGAAAGAATTAATTGTCCCAATATTTAAGAAAGGAAGCAGAAAGGAGTGCAGAAATTACAGGGGAGTCACACTCATACCTCACTGTGCCAAGATATATGAAAAGATATTAGAAAGTAGAATACGAACCAAAGTGGAGAGAAAATTGAGAGAGGAGCAGTATGGATTCAGACCTGGGAGATCAACAGTGGATCTCATATGTTCAGTGAGACAGCTCCAGGAACACCACTATGAATTTGGATAGGATCTGTTGATGGCCTTCCTGGACATCGAAAAGGCCTATTATAGTGTGTGTAGGAAGAAGGTTTGGAAAGCAATGGAAAACATGGGAGTGGAAAAAGGGACTGTAGGCAGAGTGAAGCAGATGTATTGTGGAAGTGTGAGTTGTGTGAAAGTTGGAGGGGAAAAGAACAGACTGGTTCAGACAAATGAGTGGCCTGAAACAGGGTAGTGCGCTGTCACCCCTTCTCTTTATTGTGGTTATGGACGAGGTAATGACACGGATAGCAGGAAAGATAGGAGAAGATAAGATGAAAGCAATGGTGTTTGCAGATGATCTCATGGTCTGGGGAAACAAGGAGCAGGAAATTCAGGAGCAACTGAAGGCTTGGGAAGAAACAGTGGGAGAGTACGGATGGAAATTCAACATCAGTAAAAGTGAGATCCTGTTAACAACCAGGAAAAAGGACAGACCAATGAGTGGGATAACACTTGGAGGTAGACAGCTGAAGAAGGTGGAAAGTCTCAAGTACTTGGGAAGTATAGTGGAGGAAAATGGGAGAAATGACAAAGAGATTACGGAACGTGGCAGACAGGCAGAAGCATTTCTGAGAAGCATTAGGAGCTTAGTGTGGAATAAAGATGTCCCACAAAAAAGCAAGGAAGTGTTATACAGAAGCTACTATATCCCGATACTGACCTATGCTTCAGAAACGTGGACAATGAAGAAAAGAGACATAAGCAGAATACAGGCAGGTGAAATGAAGTTCCTGCGAAGTAGGATCGGAGTAACAAGAAGAGACAGAGTGAGGAATGAAAAGGCCAGGGAAATTATGAAAGAGGAGCCCTTGCAAGGTAGGATTGAGACATCAAGACTGAGGTGGTATGGACACATAAAGAGAATGGATGAGAAGAAGATTCCCAAGAGGATACATGAGATGCAGATGCAGAAGAAACGACCAAGAGGAAGACCAAGAGATAGATGGCTGAAAGGAGTGGAAGAATGTGTCAAGAAGAGAGGCGAGGACTGGACCAGAGTGACAGCGGAGAGGTGGTGGGAAGAAAGGACTAAGTGGCGAGGCTTATGTTCCAAACAGACCCAGCCTGGGGTTGGGAACTGTACAAGATGATGATGATGATCCTATGCTTAATCCAAAGTGTTTAAGTCACAGAGTGGGAGAACATACCATGAACCCCGATACTCCCGATTGAGCATTGCTGGCGAACTGTGATTTGCATATTTCATTGTTGAAATGGGCACAGTATGAAACGTTGAATTTGCCCTTTACGTTTGAATAAGTGGATAAAACAGAGAAAAATAATTACAAATGCAAAAAAAAAGGAAGTGTCTATTCTGCCTATCGGCTTTCATTGGTCAACTCTTGTTCTGTACTGAATTCGACAATATTGGGGTAATCGAAACCTAGGATGTCTTTCATTGCGTGCCTTAATTAATCCTTGTTAATTATTTCCTATCATCCTAATTCTTCGATGAGTCAGACCTCTTTTCTTCTTTTCCTGGTAACTCTTGCTTCTTGCGCAAGGCCCTAAAGGATACAGGGTTTGTGTAGTCCCACCACCTATGGTGCACCCTGGATAGTACTACACCATCAAGGATTACGGCTGATGACTTTGGGATTTGGCTATCCCAAGGGATTCCTGAGCTGGGTCCATTTTCTCCATTTTCCATTAATTTTCAGGCGTACCCTCTCTTCTTTCCCTTTCCTATCTGCCTTTCATGCTTACACTTCTTTCAGAGTCCCCCAATTCTCATTCATCGAGATTTGTTGGCATTTATTTTCCTTGTCTTTTATTTCCCTTATTCTTTTTATGTTCTCTCTTGTAGCACAGAAACAAAATAAGAAGTCTGACCCCTCAAAATGAGTGTATAGGGAAATCTAAAAACCATCCTAGTCCTCGTGATCATGAGGGAACAAGAGTTGACCAAGTGAGGTCACAAATAAGTGGAGGCAATGTCGAATTCAGCTGGGTTGCCGTGGACACCAACCCACGTCCCACTGGTGGTCGTTAAGTAAAAATTTCTACAGATAGGGTCTTTCTTAGTAGCATCTGGTGAAAACATTCATGGACGTGGATGCCAGGCTGCTGCAGCTATTTTCAAAGAAGACATCTTCATGAGACCACTCTCCATGAATATGTTATACCTACTTCTAATAGGCTACTCGTTTCGTAGAACGTGCCTCTACTGGCTCAATCAGTCAGCTTTTTCCAGATTATATGTATTATGTAAAGTTGAAGCCATTCCTTCGGTGTGCCTATACAAACTGTCAGTTGTATCTCTTCAGTCGGCCTACACGAATTTTGCAAATGACTGGGCGGTGTAAAATTTATCCAAGGATACCATAGTACGGAAACGATCAAGTCACAGGTTATAAACAAAATGCTACTCATTTAACACCGTTTACCTGCACACATTGTCGGCGTTTACACGTGCCAACCCTATGTCGTTGGCTTCCGGCACGTTAAGGAACACCTGCGGAACGAAATTCCACCACTCCGGCATCTGTTAAGAAATAGAATTGAGGACGGACGATAAACAACTGCGATTATTAATAAATGTTGACTCGATTGTTTTCGGACTATGGGTCCTTATCTGAAATGGATCCATTTGCCTTCCGTCATCATCCCTGAAAGTTTGTAACATCATCACGTATACACCCTGTATAGTATACGAATAATAAGCAAATAACACTCCTGGAACAAATGACATGTATTACAGTAGTTATGATCACAATTATAGGATTTTAGGAATACGGGTTTCGACCTCAATATTATATAATTTTATTTTATTTATTATTATTATTTCATCATTTTTGTCCTTGTGGACAGTGTTTTAACTTAAATATCTCATGATGACACAATTTTAACTTATCTCCCTTGTCCCTCATCTATTCACAAAATCTATTCCCCATTTGACTGTGCTCCTGTTTCTTTTGTTTTGTCCACAATGTTCTTGTCTTCATCTTTCCATTTGATTTACATTTTGTATTCTTATTTTTGTTTCTGAATTCTCCTCTGTCTCCAATCATTTGCCTATAGATCCCCAACTGCCTTAAGTCTTCCTCTATTTTACGATAGCAATTAGTTTTCTTGCTTGAGATGTTTACTACATCAAAGATCTTCTTTGTAAGTCTGTTGTTGTTCAGTATTTTATTTTATTTATTATATTGTGTTCTTCTAATTTATATACACTAGGCTGAGTGTGCCCCGTTCCAGCCCTCAGATCACAATTTAAATTTCCTGGCAGAGCCGGGAATTGAACTCGAAGCTCCAGGGTGACAGTCAAGAATGCACTGGTCGAGTGAAGTAGGTAGAGACCCTGAGGGTAATGCGGACTGCTTGCTTACAGTCAATGTACTCGTTCTCACGTTTGCGGTCATTGCACAGACTTGTAAATATGATGCAGTATTATGAATAGTAAAAGAAACAGGACAACACAAGAATATGTCTCCATTACGATCAATCACGTTACACATTGTTTTCACTTTCCATATCGTGCCTTGTTGTTTCATGACCTGCGCTCGTGTCTGTAGTAACTCGCGCTCCAGTTTGAGATTAGCGTGACTAGACCTGGAGGTACATTACTGCGACAATCGATTAGTCATGGATAGTGCCACATTACGCAGAGTTTTATCATCATTGCTCACTTATTACAACCACAAAATACTTTATTTAAGCTATTCGTATACGTATTAAGAAGATTTCCGCAACTTAATACCAAACATTTTGGATTTTTTATCATTGAATAGACTGTAAATAAAGGCAGTTATGCCATCGTAATGGTTAATTTATAATTTGAGGGTAGTATAAATGACCATTTTTTGAAAAAGTTGTAATTTTTGATTTTGATGCCAAAACATTATTTCGAATTTGCTGATTAATTTGGTGTATGATTTATTAAATTTGCTTGTTTAGAAATATTTTTAATTTAATTTAATTTAATTAGTTGCACAGAGTATTTTCAGGATTTCATATATAATTTTTCAGTAGACACTTCATATCTCAACAACCATAAGGTCTAGAAGCCTGTGGTTTATTTTAAATTCTAGAGGAAGATTTGCTGCATAAGTTAGTGTGGCATAACAGTTGTGTTTATTGTTTACGTTTTGCGTGCGGTATTCTTGTTATAACATGCATATTTTAATATTTTTTGTGTTATTGATCTTGAGTACATCTCATCATGACAGGAGCAAAATGAGTGTTCAAGAAAGGAAATAACAAAGTAAATCGATACTACAGAACTTATCCAGGTGTAAACGAGGTTGTGAATGAGGTTAGGAATGAATGTTCACCTAGTACGTCATCTCTACACATTGCTACACCTTCAAGTTCCACCTCGAAAAAGAAACATTTTTCCGGCGAGTGGTGTAAATACAAAAAAGTCCTCTCGGCACGCCGGAAGGTGGAGGTAGATTTCACCAGACAAACTTGGGGAAAGGCGAAAATAGGCAGAATATGCAGATTTTCGTAGAAGGATCATACCTCATTTATTGTGAGAAAGTATTTTATAAATGGAGCTTAATTAACTTTGTTTTTCGTCATTTTATGCATATTTTAAACATTTTATTGTCTTATAGGGACGGTAACCTTCTTGTCATTTCGGGTCCAATTTTAGCCTATTTTCAATTTTGAATAAATAGGCTTATGAGATCACCTTTTGTCCGTGTGTGTGTGTGTGTGTGTGTCCCTGATAAGTTCTATACGGCTGGAGCGATTTCAATGAAACTCGGTAAGATCATAGCACTATTCCCGGCGACCCCGACCGTGCCCTACAAATTTTGTTACGTCTCACCAATCCAACATGACGGCTGTGCGAAATATTTCACCAGCATTCAATATCTCCGAAACTATTCCCGATATAACCCTGGAACTTATTACGGTGATAATGGGAACTACTAGAAGTTCACCTATGTGACTTGAAAAACTGGTAACTACAAAACCAACATGGCGACCACGCGAATTTGCGACTTTTAAATAGACGTTTCTCACGATTTAACCAACCCACTGCCGGCTGGATCGCAACACTCCTGGATGCTTTAAACTGCCTGCCCATTCGACGATTACAGCATTGGTTTGAGCGTACAACCTCGTTTCCAAATAAAGGCGCTAGGAAGCAGCACCAAGGCACTGTGGCAGACATAAGTTTTGTATTGATGTTAATGGAGCAGTTGTGTTTGGAAAGTATTCTGAATGATTTTATAATGCTGTACTGCTGCGTGCCCTTTTGTAAATCAGAACAGGGCAAGTTAGAATACCGGGGAATCTCATTTCATGAGATACCATCGGACAATTCACTGCGTGGGATGTGGTTACGTGCAATTTCCAGAGAAGGTGACGCAGGGGAAGCAAATAAATAAATAAATAAATAAATACATACCGTTCATGAATAAATGATTGGGTAAATACGTGAGACAATAAATATGTAAGTAAATAAATATGTAAGTAGGTAAATATGTAAGTAAGTAAATACATAATTTAAGAAATATGTAAGTAAATAAATAAGTGAGTAAATAAGCAATAAATAAGTAAATAAATACGTGAATAAATAAGCAAATAAATAAGTAAATAAATAAGTAAACAAATAAGTAAACAAATAAATAAGAAAATAAATAATTAAATAAATAAGTAAATAAATATGTAAATAAATAAGTGAATAAATAAGCAAATAAATAAGTAAATAATTAAACAAATAAATAAGAAAATAAATAATTAAATAAATAAGTAAAATAAATAAGATCATAAATAATTAAATAAATAAGTAAACAAATAAATAATTAAATAAATAATTAAATAAATAAATAAATGTGTAAGTAAATAAATATGTAAATAAATAAGTGAATAAATAAGCAAATAAATAAGTTAGTAAATAATTAAACAAATAAATAAGAAAATAAATAATTAAATAAATAAGTAAAAAATTAATAAGAAAATAAATAATTAAATAAATAAATGTGTAAGTAAATAAATATGTAAGTAAATAAACAAATAAGTAAATAAATAAGTAAACAAATAAGCAAATAATTAAGTAAATAAATAAGTAAATCAATAGATAAGAAAATAAATAAGTTAATAAATAATTAAATAGATAAATACGTAAGTAAATAAAGAAGTAAATAAAAAAAAGTAAATAAATAATTAAATAAATACATATGTAAGTAAATGAGTAAATAAAGATATACGTGAATAAATAAATAAGTAAATAAATAAGTAAACAAATAAATAAGAAAATAAATAATTAAATACATAAATATATAAGTAAATAAACAAATAAGTAAGTTAATAAATAAGCAAATAAATAAGATAATGCATAATTAAATAAATAAACATGTAAGTAAATAAACAAATAAGTAAATAAATACGTAAATAAATAAAAAGCAATAAATAAGCAAATAAATAAGTAAAGAAATAAGAAAATAAATAAATTTGTAAGTAAATAAATAAGTAAAAAAATAAACAATCTGTCCAAAAAGTCTGTAAAAATGTATAATACAGCCATCACAATAAGACGGGTTATCAGACAAATTCATCTCACACCCAAGTACATGGGGCTACATGACCACGAAGTCGCAAAGCCCCTAAATAAATCATCATCCCATTTTTCGGGGGCCGGAGGCATTTCTTTTCCCTGTCTTTTATTGTCCTTATTCTTTTCTTTTCATCTCGCCAAGTATGTAAGTTAGATTTAAGTCAGTTAGAAGTAGTTATATTTTTATTATCGTCTGCATAATTACGGGAAAATGAACTAGATATTTCGCCCCTTAAAAACAATCGCCTCCACCACATGTATTTTTGCTTTCCTTTATAATGAAAATTTGCCCGTAAGTATGTGTCTGAATACTTTTAGATGTTAGAATAACAAAGGAACTAACTTAGTGTAATGTTTTCAGGTCCGTCAATCTCGATATTAAGCCTCCAAACATAACAATACTTCGTTTCAGGTATCTTCCCCTTTAAAAAGCCGCGGCAAACTCAGTGCCTTGGTGCTGTATCTAGCGGTGAATTAATGCATATATCTTGTACGCCTGTGAGTGTCGAATGGGCAGGCAGTTTAAAGCAACCAGGAGTGTTGCGATCCAGCCGGCAGTGAACCAACCAAACGCAATAAAACTTGGTACAGTATATGTTTATACACATTTTAATGCACCGACATCTAACTTCGTTCAATTGTTTACATAACCACAAGATGGCGGATGAGCGAAATATTTCACCGGCATTCTATATCTCTGAAACTATTTGCGGTATCACCCTGAAATTTTGTACAGAGATAAAGGGCACTACGGGAAGTTCATCTATGAGACTTTCAAAAACCGGTTAACTACAAAATGAACATGGCGGCCAAGCGAATTTGAAAATTTTAAATAGACCTTTCTCGCGATTTAATGTTCCAAACGCAATGAAATCTGGTACAGGAAATATTCATACGCATTGTAATACGCTGGTATCTAATTTAGTTCAATTGTTTACATAACCTCAAGATGGCGGCTGTGCGAATTTTAATATTAAGTTTTTATTTCTTGTGTCGTAATCATGTGATCGAAGTGAAAGTTTGAATAATGAACCTACGCAATAATTTCCCTTTAATGGTACATGACTCTATGGCCTATACATTTAGCAATCCAACATGGCGACCATCCGAAATATTTAGACGGCTCTGAATATCTACGAATCTATTATAGCAATCCAACTGATTTTTTTATGTTCATAGGGGCTATGAACCTAAGTTCACCTATAGGACTTTAAATAACCTGGTGATCACAAATCCAACATGGCGGCGACGCGAAATATAAATATTCACATGGACGTTTCTCGCAATTTAACCATCCGAGTGCAGTGAAACTTGGTTCAGTAAATCCTTATACGAATGCTAATCCACTGGTATCTAATTTATTTCATTTTTTTCCATAACCACAAGATGGCAGCTGTGCGAAATTTTAAAATCTCCTTGTTACTTCTTGTGTCCTAGTCATGCGATTGAAGTTTGAATACTACACGTACACAGTAATCTTCATGTAACAGTACATAACTCTAGGACCTACATATATAAAATCCAATATGGCGACTATCCGAAATATTTTGTCGGTTCTCAATATCTATGAATCTATTACAGCAATCAAACTGAAATTGTGTATGTGATAGTGGTAATTAACATGAGTAGGATATATGACAATAGGCTGTATAGTTCTTCACGGAACTACTTGTTATACTTGTGGTCTCACTGTCCTTATGCAAGGTTTCGACACTGATGTGTAACTATGTAACGGTCTGTTACTTCTTCCCGCAAAATTATATCTCCCGCAGAGATGTTGCTTGGTTCCTCAGTTTAGGGGCTGCGACAACGCGGTCATGTAACCCCGGGTACTTTGGGTGAGTGTAGAATCTGTCTAATAAACGGTGTGAATTGTGATGGCTGTATTAGTCTGTAATTCAGGTAAGGACTGCAGACGGTCAATTTCAAGCAGTAGTTCCTAATGTTGCTACCAGATACTACCGTCAACGACACCTAGCTGTGAACTTGGCTACTAGATGCCACCGCAACCAGCAACTCGCAACGAACGTTGGAACTTCCCCTCCAAAGGAAAGCATACTGAGGGATTTTTAGCGCTCTCAGAAAATCCAACGACTTCGGCCGGCTTTGAACCCGCGACCTTGGGCATAGAAGTTCAGCATGCTACCAGTTACGTCACCGAAGCCGCTTCACACTTAGTCAGATGGAAATCTGAATCTGATCTCGTGCAAGTGCGTTGTCATGGCAACGTCTGATGGCTCATCCCTCATCAATTTAGTAGTGTTGCCATGGCAACCTCTGATAGCTCTTAGCATTTTCTTATAATTCCGAAATCATTTTTCTCATCCCTTGGCGTAATGGTGGGTCATATCAAAAATTCTTTCAGACAAAAGTTTTAGGTAATTATTAAGGGAATATTGTCCATTTTGTACGGTTTTGATATTGTGCCTATTAAGCGAGATATGATTAATGTTTCCCGAAAAAAACACTTTTTCCCTCCCCTTTGGTCAATGGTTGGTGCTATAAAAAAAAACTCTTCAAACATAAATTTTTGGGCTTTATCTGACACATAGTATGAACTTCGAACGGATTCCATATTTCACAAATTAAGAGAGTTATAGCAATATTTCACATTTTCGAAGAAAGACCCCCATTTTCACCCCCTACGACCTATTTAGCCCAGTAACAAACTCGACCCAGATTTTATAGGTATACATATTCGGTAAAAAATTCAAAGTGATTGTTGCAAAATTACGGCAGTTATCGTGCCCACAAGAAACTGATATACATATATATACTAGCAGAAGTACCCGTTCTTCGAACGGTGTTCGGTGTTAACACCAGACATTATCAATTGAGCTACTGTTGCAATGGTTAGCGGTTTGTCATTCCTTCATAAGTTTATCAGAACGAAGTTAGTTTTCTGGGAATATCACAAACACTGTTAATTTAAGGACCTTGAAATGTGGCTTTCGGAGACCATTTATAGACTCGCGAATTTTGTGTCTCACATTGAGATGCTTTGGTCATCCATCTAGGATAATTTTTATTTTTCTCCTATTTTATCATGAAATTTGAGAAGTTTTTCCCTATCCACCCTTCTACTGTATGAAAAGTACGGTGAAGAGTTTTATAAATGATTGGTGTATTGACTCATGTTTATTATACCTAATGTTACGATGCACCAAGCATCTGAACACGAGTTATAGGCATATATAAATATACACAGAAAGACAGACAGACAATTCTATTGTCTACAACATATCACCCAGATATCCAAATATGTGTATTCCTACCACACAGTATCAAACAAAATCATCCTTACAATGAACCCGTATTTCGACAAAAAAAAAAAGATTAGTTAAAATGTGCTCTCAAACTAAATTCACCTAACGTGTACTTCCTGACGTGAAATAGAATTGAAATCCCTGTAGACGAAACGCAATACACGTCTCATAAAAACTGACCCTCTACGTTGTGTTAGGTCCCCATACACAGGAAAACCTCTTTCATAAATTATAAAGGCTTGTGGTGCATGAAAATTCAAGTTCTTTAGCCTCAAATGGCCCAAATTCTTAAATGCCGCAAAAAATGCTGATTCAATTAAGGAATTTTTGAAAATAATGTTGCCGTTTGGAGATATAATAGACCTTCTGTACTATATGTCGCACGTGAAAGTTGCATGAAAAAACTCTAGGTTACCCCTTGACCCCCTTAATTGCATTGATGAATTATACAGTCTATGTTGGCTCCGTGATAACCTTATAGCCATTTGCAAACTTTCACAGAAATTTAATAAATGGAGTGACATTGCATCTTACAGAAATAGATGGAAAGTTGGATGCCACCCCTTGAGATAATGTTGTCAAGGTTACCGATTTGAATTCCTTCATTAGTTTGTTAAATTAAAATAAATTAGTTTTTGGGAATATTTCAGATACTGTTGGATTAACAAAGTAGTTTTCGAGGACCCTTTAGGGCCCCCGAGTTTTGTTTCTGGCACTGAGGGGCTTTGTCTCGTCGTTGTACGCCATAATATAATAATAATAATAATAATAATAATATAATATAGGGATAGGAATATAATAGACCTACCGTACCACACCCGCTGGTGTAAATCGCGTGAAAAAATTCTAGGGTACCCCTTGACCCCCATAGCCGCATTATACGTATTGATGAATTTTACAGCTTAATTTGGTTCCGTGATAACCTTCTAGCCGTTTGAAAATTTTCACACTAATGTAATTAATGGAATTGCATTGCGTCTTACAGCAATAGATGGACCTCTGAGAATCTGTTGCCATGGTTACCGGCTTGCATTCGTTCATTAGTTTATTAAATGAAATTAGTTTTCTGGGAATATCTCAGAAACGGTTGGTTTTAGGGCCTTAAAATGTGGTGTTGTCTCTCACATTTAGGGGCTGAAAATGAGCTTTGTCTCGTCCTTCTACTCTTATTTCAGCATGTATTTTAAGGGGGTAGGTCCCCTTTTGTGAGAGGTACGGAGAAGAGTTACATCAATGATTAGTGTCGTGCCTCTGATGGATATCTGTACCGAATTTTACGTTGATACACCCAGCCGTTCTCGAGTTATAAGGGAACAAAGTTGTCCACAGACAAACAAACCGACAGACAAACCAAAAATTTATTTTCGCGCACATCCATCATAAAACAGTCTGAAACGCGTAAATAACTCAAATTTTCGTAGAAATTCAGAAAGGAACAGACAAACTTTCATTTTTAGCCTACTTTTCACATTTTGCAAAAATGAGGAAAAAGTAGACTTATGAGATCGATCCGGGAAAATGTGTGTCTGTCTGTCTGTCCTTCTGTCTGTCTATCCTTCTGTCTGTCTGGCTGTGTGTGTGTCCCCCCCCCCCCCTATCAACTCCTAAACGGCTGCTGCAATCCAAACCAAATTTAGTATGAGTAAAGATGTATACCGGAATATCTCACGTCCATATTTGAAAATGATGTCAGTGCTCCGTGTTGGATATCTTGGAAGGTATGGATAGGAGCTCTTCCAAAATTGGCACACATGTAGATAATACTATTTTATTTTAATTTCCAGGAGGCCAAATATGACAGTGTTGCCAAAATAATGTTAAGCCTTCTGATATGTCCAATTTTTAAATGCATATAACTTCTACACTATCAATTGGATTTCAACCAAATTTTGTATGTAATATGTGTACATAAGAATATATGACAGCGTATTCTTAAGAGCATCCAGGGCTGCCAACTGTTAATAATTGCTCTATTTTTTATCCAAATACCAATATATCAGAAAGTATGCAAGTCGACAGCTTTTAAACTATGCACACGTATAGTTCCTGACATTTTAGATTAATTTGGAGTAATTTATATACTTCAGTTCTACCAACATGATTCTGAGCCTGCTGATAGGACCAATTTTTAAATACATGCAACTTCTATACTATCAGTTGGATTTCAACCAAATTTCGTATGTGCTATGTGTAACGTAACATATATGACTATAAGTATTCTTAAGAGCAATCAGGGCTGCCAACTGTTAATAAATGCTGTCTATATATTTTTTACGCTAATATCAATATATCAGAAAGTATGCAAGCCAACAACTCTATATTTTGCACACGTATAGCACCTGACACTCTGGATTAATTTGGAGTAATTAATATAAGTCAGTGCTGCCAACATGATTCTATGCTTGCTGATAGGTCCTATTTTAAAATACATGTAACTTCTATACTAACAAATGGATTTCATCCGAAATTGGCACAACAAGATATCATAACATTTCCGGTTATTTCTAACCTGCACACGCATTGTTGCCAAAATGCTTTCACGCGTCTAACTGCATGGAACGTCCATTGGACTTCAACCAAATTTTGTATTCTGTGCCTTAACAGATGAAGCTAAGAATATATTCAGTCACCAGGGCTGCCAACTGTAGTGCTCTATTAGGCTACATTATACCAGGAATATTTCGAACTAATTAGACATTTCGATATTACCAACTTAATTTCGTCATTATTCTAGATAGGTTCATATACTGTAGAATAATCATTGGCATGAAAAGTAGGCTCTTTAGTTCGTCACGGAACTTCTTGTTATGAAAGCCGGATCTAAAGATCCTATAGGCTTTCATATAGCCGTGGTAGGATTTTTCGAGATCTCGGAAACTAAGCGTCGCCCACGGTTCAAACCTATACCAATCGAATCAGAGTCGAAAAAAAAATTTCAAAAAAAGTCTGTCTGTCTGTATGTATGTATGTATGTATGTATGTATGTATGTACGTATGTGCGTGACGTTTTCGCGTTTAGCAAAGTACAGGTCGCAATTTTCAAGATATCGAGCTCAACTTTGGTACGGTGAAAGAGTTTGGGCCTGCGACGAACCCTATTGTTGGGCGTTAAAATCGGTCCAGGGCCGGACCTTTTTTTGGGGCCCTGAATTTCATCCTATTTTTTTGAATCGATATATCTCGGAAACGGCTGGTCGTATCGAAAAAAGTTAAATCTACCGGTGTAAGATCTCGACGGTATGCAACTTTGTTATTCCCAATGATTTTTTGATATCTCTCACCATTTTCTTTTTTTGGGGCCCTGAAAATGTCCATTGTGCGTGACATATTTGGGTTTAGCGAAGTACAGGTCGCAATTTTCGAGATATCGAGCTGAAATTTGGTACGGTGAAAGAGTTAGTGACTGTGACGAACTCTTTTGTTGGGCGTTAAAGCCGGTGCAGGGACGGATCTTTTTGGGGGGTCCTGAATTTCTAGCTGTTTTTTGGAATCGATATATCTCGGAAACGGTTGGTCGTATCGAAAAATGTTAAATGTACAGGTGTAAGATCTCCGCGTTATGCAACTTTTTTACTCAAAAGGATTTTTAGATATCTCTCACCGTTTTCTTTTTTTGGGCCCCTGAAAATGTCCATTGTGCGTGACATTTTTGCGTTTAGCTATGTACTGGTCGCAATGTTCAAGATATTAAGCAGAAATTTGGTACGGTGAAAGAGTTAGTGACTGTGACGAATCCTGTTCTTGGGCGTTAAGATCGGTGCAGGGCCGGATCTTCTTTGGGGGCCCTGAATTTCAAACTTTTTTTTGGAATCGATATATCTCGGAAACGGTTGATCGTATCGAAAAATTTTAAAGGTATAGGTGTAATATCTCCGCGGTATGCAACTTTTTTACTCAAAACTATTTTTTGATATCTCTCACCGTTTTCTTTTTTTGGGGCCCTGAAAATGTCCATTGGGTGTGACATTTTTGCGCTTAGCTAAGTACTGATCGCAATTTTCAAGATATTAAGCTGAAATTTGGTACGGTGAAAGAGTTAGTGACTGTGACGAATCCTATTGTTGGGCGTTAAAATCGATGCAGGGCCGGATCTTTTTTGGGGCCCTGAATTTCTAACTGTTTTTTGGAATCGATATATCTCGGAAACGGTTGGTCGTATCGAATAATGTTAAATGTACAGGTGTAAGAACTCCGCGGTATGCAACGTTTTTACTCAAAGCGATTTTTTGATATCTCTCACCGTTTTCATTTTTTGGGGCCCTGAAAATGTCCATTGTGCGTGACATTTTTAGGTTTAGCTAAGTACTGGTCGCCATTTTCAAGATATTAAGCTGAAATTTGGTACGGTGAAAGAGTTAGCGACTGTGATGAATCCTGTTGTTGGGCGTTAAAAACGGTGCTGGGCCGGATCTTTTTTCGGGGGCCCTGAATTTCAGACTTATTTTTGGAATCGATATATCTCGGAAACGGTTGGTCGTATCGAAAAACGTTAAAGGTACAGGTGTAAGATCTCCGCGGTATGCAACTTTTTTACTCATAATGATTTTTTGATATCTCTCACCCTTTTCCATTTTGGGGCCCTGAAGATGTCCAGTGTGCGTGACATATTTGGGTATAGCGAAGTACAGGTCGCAATTTTCAAGATATCGAACTGAAATTTGGTGCGGTGAAAGAGTTAGACCCTGTGAGGAAACCAATAGTCGGGCGTTAAAGACAGTAAAGGGCCGAATCTTTTTGGGGGGCCCTGAATTTCAAACATTTTTTTGAATCGATATATCTCGGAAACGGTTGGTCGTATCGAAAAACGTTAAATCTACAGGTGTAAGATCTCCGCGGTATGCAACTTTTT
The DNA here is from genome assembly GCA_946902985.2 of Meconema thalassinum. Taxonomy (NCBI): domain Eukaryota; kingdom Metazoa; phylum Arthropoda; class Insecta; order Orthoptera; family Tettigoniidae; genus Meconema; species Meconema thalassinum. The sequence goes on along the minus strand of OX336392.1, from coordinate 270,713,045 downwards.
TACTCAAAACGATTTTTTGATATCTCTCACCGTTTTCTTTTTTGGGGGCCCTGAAAATGTCCATTGTGCGTGACATTTTTGCGTTTCGCTAAGTACTGGTCGCAATTTTCAGGATATTAAGCTGAAATTTGGTACGGTGAAAGAGTTAGTGACTGTGACGAATCCTATTGTTGTGCGTTAAAATCGGTGCAGGGCCGGATCTTTTTTGTGGGGCCCTGAATTTCAAACTTTTTTTTGGAATAGATATATTTCGGAAACGGTTGATCGTATCGAAAAATGTTAAAGGTATAGGTGTAAGATCTCCGCGGTATGCAACTTTTTTACTCTAAACGATTTTTTGATATCTCTCACCGTTTTCTTTTTTTGGGGCCCTGAAATTGTGCGTATGTGCGTGACGTTTTTGGGTTTAGCAAAGTACAGGTCGCAATTTTCAAGATAAACAAGCTGTAATTTGGAGCGGTAAAAGAGCTAGATCCTATGAGGAACCCTATTTTTCGGCGTTAAAATCGGTGCAGGGCTGTATCTTTTTTCGGGGCCCTGAATTTGAAACTCTTTTGGAATCGATATATCTCGGAGACGGTTGGTCATATCGAAAAAAGTTTAATACACAAGTGTTAAATCTCCACGGTATGCAACGATCTTACCCATAACGATTTTTTGATATCTCTCAGCGTTGTCTTTCTTGGGGGCCCTGAAAATGTACGTATGTGCGTGACTTTTTTACGTTTAGCAAACTAGAGGTCGGGATTTTCAAGATATCGAGCTGAAATGTGTCACGGGGAAAGAAATTGGGCCTGTCAGGAACTCTCTTGTCGGGCGTTAAAATTGGTGCATGGCCGGACCTTTCTTTGGGGCCCTGAATTTCATCCTTTTTTTACCCCTGATGATGTTTTGATAACTCTCACCGTTTTCCTTTTCTGGAGCCCCGAATGTCATCCTTTTTTTCGAACTGTTATATCTGGGAAACGGTTGGCCCTATCTAACAAAGTTAAATCTACAGGTGTAAGATCTCAGTGATTAGCAACTTTTTCAACCCTTAAGATTTTTTGATATCTCTCACCGTTTTGATGTTATTAAATGTTTTGGTTTTTGAAAAAAAAATGGAGCCCAAATGTATATAACATCTGGTAAAAATTCAACTTATGGTCTAATTAAATTCTACGGAAAATTATCTATAATTACTCGTTTTAACCTTTTCAATAAGTTGAATCATGTATTTACAGCAGTAAGATATTTTCCACTTCCGAGGACGTCCGGCTTTCATAACCATGTGATGGTGTCAGCATTGCCTAGAATAACATTTTATAATTTTTCTACATTTCCTTGCAATCGGGTCGAAGGTCCGAAATGCAAATCCGCAGGCCTTGCCACCAATGAAGTTGTTGTTTGAGATTATAACCCCTCTTGCTGGCCCCTTGCTGCTGCGCCACCGTCTCTTCCAAAGCAGGTCGTGCTGCGTGGACTCCTACTTGTTATATATGTAGAGATATACTGCACCGCTCAGTGTTGACCGTGTTTTATGGCACAAATTCAGGTTTTACTCTCTAACCGTTGGAGATACACGAAAGGTGATCAGGACCTTTTCGATAAAAAATTAAATATTAAAGCTCGTGTATGCCATCAAAAGTTTGCTATTGCTTAGCGTTCTCGTTTTATTTGAAATGGAAATATGAAATTTTGAAACCAAAGGGTGTAGTGACGTCATAAATGTGTGTTTTACTCGCTAACCGTTGGAGATACACAACAAGTGATACGGACCTTTCGGAAAGGAAATTAAATTTTCAAGCTCGTTTGTGCCATCAAAAGTTTGCTATTTCTTAGCGTTCTCTTTTTATTTGATATGGAAATATGAAATTTTGAAACCAAAGAGTGTAGTGACGTCACTAAAATGGTCGCCATTCATTAATAGTGCAAAATATCGAAATCAAAAGTATCCTATATGTAAACATGGTAAATCAGCTACATCCTTGCAAAATTTCATTTAAATCGGACCAGTGGTTCTTGCGTTATTGAGTAACACACAGACAGACAGACAGACAGACAGACAGACACACACCATCTCATTTTTAGCCTACTTTTCACATTTTGCAAAAATGAGGAAAAAGTAGACTTATGAGATCGGGCAAATGTGTGTCTGTCTGTCTGTCTGTCTGTCCTTCTGTCTGTCTGTCTGTCTGTCTGTCTGGCTGTGTGTGTGTCCCCCCCTATCAACTCCTAAACGGCTGGAGCAATCGAAACAAAATTTGGTAGGAATAAAGATCTATACCTGAATATCCCACGGCCATATTTGAAAATTATGTCAGTGCTACCAACTGCTGAAAAATCGCAATTGAAATTTGAGCTCCATGTTGGATATCTTGGAAGGTATGAATGGGAGCTATTTCAAAATTGGCACACGTATAGATACTAATATTGCAGTTTAATTTCCCGGAGACCATACAAGGCAGTGTTCCAAAATGATTATAAGCCTGCTGATAGGTTCACTTTTCAAATGCATATAACTTCTACACTATCAATTGGAATTCAACCAAATTTCGTATGTGCTATGTGTACATAAACATTTATGACAGAGCGTATTCTTAATACCTTCCAGGGCTGCCAACTGTTAATAAATGCTCTCATTTTTTTAAAATCCAAATACCCATATATCAGAAAGTATGCAAGCCGACAGCTTTAAACTATGCACACGTATAATACCTGAAATTCTATATTAATTTGGAGTAACTTATATACGTCAGTGCTACCAACATGATTCTAAGCCTGCTGAGAGGTCCAACTTTAAATACATGTAACTTCTATACTATCATTTGGATTTCAACAAAATTTCGTGTGTGCTATGTGTACCATAACAGATATGACTATGCCGATTCTTAAGAGTATCCAAGGCTGCCAACTGTTAATAAATGCTGTCTCTATTTTTGTTACCCTAATATCAATATATCAGAAAGTATGCAAGGCAACCAGTAGCTCTAAACTTTTCACACGTATAGTACCTGGCATTCTAGATTGATTTGGTGTAACTAATATAGGCCTATGCCAGTGCTGCCAACATGATTCTAAGCTTGCTGATAGGTCCAATTTTAAAATGCATGTAACTTTTGTACTAATAAATGGATTTCATTCAAAATTGACACAATAATAGATCAGATTATTTCAGATTATTTCTGACCAACACATGTATGTCATTGTTGCCAACATGATTTTACGCGCGCTGTTAGATCCAATGTTTAACTGCATGTAACGTCCATGCTATCCATTTGACTTCAACCAAACTTTGCATTCTGTACTTTAAGAGATGAAACTAAGCATATATTCAGTCACCAGGGCTGCCAACTGTAGTTCTATATTAGGTTACAAATTGCCAGGTATTCAGTATTTCGAACTAATTAGAAATTTCGATAATACCAACTTAATTTCGTCATTATTCTAGATAGATCCATATAGATTAATCATTGCCATGAATCTTAAATTTTAAGAAAAATAGGCTCTTTAGTTCGTCACGGAACTACATGTTATATATTAGTATGATATACATAAACATAAATTATATATAAACTTTTGAACTGACGGTGGTTTTGGGGTCTAGGGGATGTGAAACGCGAAGATATGTCGATATTTTCCGGAAGTTGAAACATGGTACCCATTGCAATAGTTAGCTTTCTAATGAAATCTACCTAAAACGCTGCTGCAGCTGGTACTTTAGACAAGTTTACCCACAAGACATATATTCCTGAAGCTGTTATGTTGGCTATAAAGCGAGTTAATAGAGATTTGGCAAATCCAGATTCACTGAAGAAATGTCTGACAGGGAAAACACAAAACGTGAATGAGTCTTTCAACAATGTAGTGTTGTCAGGAGTAGGCCTACCTGAAAATGTATTTGTGGGGTACCATACAATGAAGCTTGGTGTGTATGATGCTGTCATCACATTTAGTGATGTCAATACTGGTAAAACTCAGCAATTCTTCTAGGTTTGTGCCGTGTCTTGTGTGGGGTTTCGCCTAGGTCACCAAGCTAGGCTCATCGGCGGGCTCTTGGTGTCCCCGCCCGGACCCCCACAGGAGTGACGAACTGCGCGCCACCTCCCTTTATATGAGGTGCAACTGCACCACTTGACTACGAGAACTAAAATTTCAAGCAGCCTTAACCTCCCTATGAAGGCTTCCAAAAAGATGGTATATTGGCTTTCACGGCCGGTGAATTAAAACTCAGCAATTCTTCTAGGTTTGTGCCGTGTCTTGTGTGGGGTTTCACCTAGGACACCAAGCTAGGCTCATCGGCGGGCTCTTGGTGTCCCCGCCCGGACCCCCACAGGAGTGACGAACTGCCCGCCACCTCCCTTTATATAAGGTGCAACTGCACCACTTGACTACGAGAACTAAAAGTTCAAGCAGCCTTAACCTCCCTATGAAGGCTTCCAAAAAGATGGTATATTGACTTTCACGGCCGGTGAATTAAAACTCAGCAATTCTTCTAGGTTTGTGCCGTGTCTTGTGTGGGGTTTCGCCTAGGACACCAAGCTAGGCTCATCGGCGGGCTCTTGGTGTCCCCGCCCGGACCCCCACAGGAGTGACGAACTGCGCGCCACCTCCCTTTATATAAGGTGCAACTGCACCACTTGACTACGAGAACTAAAAGTTCAAGCAGCCTTAACCTCCCTATGAAGGCTTCCAAAAAGATGGTATATTGGCTTTCACGGCCGGTGAATTAAAACTCAGCAATTCTTCTAGGTTTGTGCCGTGTCTTGTGTGGGGTTTCGCCTAGGACACCAAGCTAGGCTCATCGGCGGGCTCTTGGTGTCCCCGCCCGGACCGGCCGTGAAAGCCAATATACCATCTTTTTGGAAGCCTTCATAGGGAGGTTAAGGCTGCTTGAACTATTAGTTCTCGTAGTCAAGTGGTGCAGTTGCACCTTATATAAAGGGAGGTGGCGCGCAGTTCGTCACTCCTGTGGGGGTCCGGGCGGGGACACCAAGAGCCCGCCGATGAGCCTAGCTTGGTGTCCTAGGCGAAACCCCACACAAGACACGGCACAAACCTAGAAGAATTGCTGAGTTTTAATTCACCGGCCGTGAAAGCCAATATACCATCTTTTTGGAAGCCTTCATAGGGAGGTTAAGGCTGCTTGAACTTTTAGTTCTCGTAGTCAAGTGGTGCAGTTGCACCTCATATAAAGGGAGGTGGCGCGCAGTTCGTCACTCCTGTGGGGGTCCGGGCGGGGACACCAAGAGCCCGCCGATGAGCCTAGCTTGGTGTCCTAGGCGAAACCCCACACAAGACACGGCACAAACCTAGAAGAATTGTTGAGTTTTAATTCACCGGCCGTGAAAGCCAATATACCATCTTTTTGGAAGCCTTCATAGGGAGGTTAAGGCTGCTTGAACTTTTAGTTCTCGTAGTCAAGTGGTGCAGTTGCACCTTATATAAAGGGAGGTGGCGGGCAGTTCGTCACTCCTGTGGGGGTCCGGGCGGGGACACCAAGAGCCCGCCGATGAGCCTAGCTTGGTGTCCTAGGCGAAACCCCACACAAGACACGGCACAAACCTAGAAGAATTGCTGAGTTTTAATTCACCGGCCGTGAAAGCCAATATACCATCTCAATACTGGTAGATTGAAAGTCTTGGAGGAGCTGGTAGTGAAGACTGGTTGGAATATACGAGCCATACTGAAGGAACTGGACAAGGAGCAAGTCGACAAGATAGAGCTACTGGCCCAAAAAGTGTCCAAGGATGCAAGAACTGTGAGGTGGAAGAAGAGGATGCACTCGGACAATGTACGACATGATGAGGACTACACTGCCGGCGCCATTTTAGGTGTTGTTTCCATTGAAAAGTGAGGTACAATCAAAATTAATTTTTAATTGCAATTTCTGAAAAACTAACTTATTCCAGACAAATGACCCGTTATCTCCGGTTCTATAGAAGATAATATGCTCTTGAATTTTTCACTGTTCATGCATTATACTCTTGTAATACCACACCTCTAGAATGGTAGGGATACCTTGTATATTTGAAGAAAAATGCACAATAAATTGACCCAAAAAAAAGGTGTAAAAATGAAACAGAGAAAAAAATTATATCCCAACTCATAGAATATGCATGCCAATAAAACTAGAGGTGTAGATACATAAAGCATTAAGTAGTTCTTGAGAAAATGGGTCACGAAAATAGCAAATTTAACATCAGCAGGTTAGGCAATTCATACTCCCCTTAAAGGGCGACCAAAAATGTTGGCATTTTTTGAGATCTCCTAGCAACTACTACAATGGATTTATTTAACATTTCTTTCACATTAGTGTTTATGATGTCCCCTAATAAATTATCATTACTAAGCCAAGAACAAATAATTTCAAAAATGTGAAATTTCAAAAAAATATTTTCCTTTCTTCATATTTTGAATGGGTAGATAGATATCTCTTCTCAGCTTAAGAACATGACTTTCCTAATTTAATGGCATTTAATTAGAAGCCTTTTTGAGGTTTATTCGTGAATTTGAGCATGACGTAATGAGGTTTGAACTTGTGAAAAAACACAATTTTTCGTGACTAAATTAAGTTTAAAGTTTTTCATTATGATTGAACACGTGCACCCTGGTCCATTTAAATCAATTTACTGAGCATATACATGCATAAAAGATATAAAATCCAAAAAAAAAATCTGAAGTAGAAGAATTAAGTTTTTATCTGGAGACAAAACAAATTTGAAAATCCCATCAATTTCAAACCTAAATTAATACCTTAATAAATGGTTTGAAATAAAATCTATTCCACTTTTGCCAATACTGTAATAATGCTACAAACATACATTGTCATTTGAGACCGTTTTGATTTCCAGCGTCTAGTCTAGTCTGCAAACATCTATTTGCGAACAAGTCCGCTCCATGATCCCCAATTAGCAGTTAGCACAGCTACCACCTCTGCACCCTCACCTCTCACTTAGAAATCGTTCAACATTGAATCTAACCATCGCCTCCTTTTCTTTTCTCTGACCCTCTACAGTCAAACTCATTATTGTCTTAGGTAATCTCTCCTCGCCCCTCTTCACATGACCCCACCATCTGAGTGAACTCATAAAACAGCTTCATCTAGCGTGTTTATTTTTGACCTAGCTTTTATCTCTTCATTACGAGCTCCTTCCTGCCATTGCTCCCATCTATTTGTCCCAGTAGTCTTTCGTGCTATCCTCATATCAGTTATATCTAGCTTATGTATCAGATATCCTGAATCTACCCAGCTCTCACTTCCATACAGCAAGGTCGGTCTAAATACTGAGTGATGTAAGGAGAGTTTCTTCGCTAAACTAACATATTTCTTGCAGAATACTGTAGATCACAACTGAGAACTAACTGCATTGGCTTCTCCTCACCTTGACTCTATTTCCTTCCTCCTCCTACCATCCTGAGAGAATGCACAGTCCAAGTACTTAAAATGTTTCACCCCTTCCAATTTAGTTTCTCCTACCTGACATGCCATTTTCTTGTGTCTCTTCCCTACCGACGTAATCTTCATCTTTGAAATGCTGAACTTCATACCATACTCCCTACATTTCAGTTCAAGTTCTAATGTTAACGAAATCAAAAAAAATCGCTTCAGGCCCAAGGGTGTACCCTATGCACCTTCACGTTTAAATATTTTTATTAACATCAGTGAGAAATCTATCCCTAAACTTTCCAATTTCTACGGGGTCTGGTATAAGATGTGGTTTCTATTTGGCGGACGGTTTTCATGACCGTATGTCCTCCCCGATGCCTAACTCATGAGAGGTGTTAATGAGAAGAGAAATGAATGCTGACGAATGAAACTGGACTTGAAATTCGAAGGAAGCACCCGTGGCCGGACTAGAAACTACCTTTATGGTTTCGTTTGGAGTTGAAAATGATAAACCATGAAAAATAACTTCGTGGACATCTGGCAGTGAGGTTCGAACCTTCTCGTGTTTGCAGTCTTGAAATAAGCTGGCCTAGACACTTGCAACTTGCACTTGCATTACTATTAGTGGTTATTGTGACCTGCAATTTTAATATTTTATTAATAACGAGACGCCTCCTATATCACCTATTAGCAGGTAACAGTGCAGCTTCCTCTATTTCTAAACCTCTCAACTTGTAATCAATAAACACTGAATATGACCATCGCCTTCAAAGTCTGCCTCTGCTTCTCTTCCCTTCTCTACTAGCAATGACAGGTTGTACTCCTAACGATGAGTTGACGGTTAATTAGAAATGAATCCGTTGGATGAGGCTGTTCGCATGTGCTAACTCAGATGATGGGGTCATATAATAAAGGAAGGAAGTTTGTAGTTTTGACCGTTAATATCACGATCAAGAGTCACGGGATCTCCTATTTAGGTGGAATCCGAACCACAGGACATGACATTTCACATTTAAAATCTCGCATGCATTGACCGGGAATCGAATATGGTTTGCCGTGGTGAGAGCGCAACAGCTTAACCACTGCCCAACGATGCCCCTGTCATATAATGAGAATGGGGGAAGAGAGATTGCTGTACGTAGATGGTAAGAGAAGCAGAGGTAGATCTCGGAGTCATTGGTGAGATTCAGTGTTTAACAATTTGTATGTATTGGGACATAGAGTGTTTGTTTCATTTGAGGGGCTTGGATATCACTGTCATTTTGTCCCGTGCACTTCGGTTTACATTTAAAAAAAAGTATAACAACTTGTGTTATTGTGTTGCCTGTAGTAGTGTAAGTAGCCTAATTGTAAGTCCAGGGAGTATTGCAGAGGAGGTGGCCGTGGCTTAAAGTGCCAGGAGAAGGAGTGGGGAAACCAAGGAAAATCACTTCGGGGATGGCTGAAGTAGGAATTAAACCCGCCTTTACTCAGATTAGCCTCACGTGGCTGAGTGAACACCATTCCAGCCTTCAGATGTGCCATTTTGTCTTCAAAGATATAGGCTACATCGTTATTTAATAAGAAGTAGAAGAAAAGAAAATTTCACCCACAAATTTTGTCTTAGGTCAGAAATGATTACAATCAGGTATGCGAGTACAAAAGAATATTTCAGTATACTATTATTTTAATCTCCCCTATACTTTACTATAGTGGCCTGTTTGCCATCTCTTGATGAATACAGTACATTTGCATTTGTCAGGTGGCACAGGCTAGAGTAAAAGGTGGCTTTTCACCGATGTCTCAGTCTCACTCATGGCTGTGATTATATGGAAGCTACTGAGGTATGGGTGGGGCTTAGTAATGGCATTCGGGGCACAGTCAGTGCCTGTGAGTGCTGTGAAAGGTTCTACTCATAGGGTTAGGACTACTGTTCTGACTCAGTGAGGAAAGCAATGGCAAACTACCTCATTCCTCTTCTTGCCTAGAACGCCTCAAAATAGCGCTGCCTTGGGTTTTTGTGGGTATCTACTCACATAACATAACGGCGGTACTTTTTTAGGATCCAACCAGCCTTCGGGCTGACTACCTAACAGACTTTACTATACATGTCATTAATGAAATGGTCATTAGGAACATACTGCCGGGTGAGTTAGCCGTGGTCGTTACGACATGACAGCAGGCAGTCGCTCACATCCGGGAGGCGAGGAGGTTCGAATCCCCCCGCCGGCCACCTTGAAGATGGTTTTCTGTGATTTCCCATCTTCCTTCCAGGCAAATGCCGGGGTTGGTCCCTAACTATAGACCACAGCCGCTACCTTCCAATTCCTCGTCCTTACAATCACACTTTCCTCCCCAGACAACACTCCACACGTGACGGTACTTGTAGCTCCCCCATGGGTGTCCGCATAGAAGTAGCTACAAACTCTGGCGAGCCGAACATGTCCTCGGACACTCCCGGCACTAAAAGCCATACGATAAAAAAGGAACATACTGCAATCAAATCTCGACAAAATATACGTTGTTTTATCAGTATTATTTTGTTCACGAAATGGCCAGAGATGATCGCTGCCGGAATGGAATGAAATCACTTCCAGGGATGATCGCTGCCGAATTGAAATGGAATCAATCCCAGGGATGGTCGCTGCCGAATTGAAATGAAAGCAATCCCGGGGATGACCACTGCCGAATTGAAAGGAAAGCAATCCCGGCGATTTTCACTGCCGAATTGAAATAAAATCAATCGTGGCGATTATCACTGCCGAATTGAAAAAATCAATCCCGGTGATCATCACTGCCAAATTCAAATACAATCAATCCCGGGAATGATCACTGCCAAATGGGAATACAATAAATCCTGGGGATAATCGTTGCCGAATTGAAATGAAATAAATCCCGGGGATGATCGCTGCGGAATCGAAATGAAATCAATCCCGGGGACGATCATTGCAGAATTGAAATGGAATCAGTCCCTGGCAGGTATAGACAATAATATGCCTATAAGGCAGGGGTGTGCTTCTTGAAGAGAGGCAATGTCACCACATTTTCATCCCCCGTTAATTCTTACCTTGGACGTAATAGTACATTGCCACTAATTATCGCAGCCCACAGTGACACCATAACATGTGATTTACTAGTGAAGAATGTAACATAACATTTGGAAAAACATAACTTCATCCAGTCAAGCTGGGATTTGCTAAATTTCTATCTCAAATCAATGAATTCCCCCAGTAATAAATGTAGGAGGGTAAATCCCCTAAACGCAAAAAGCATTTCTGTTTTTTACCCGCTCAATATGAAAAAGGGATGCCTCCCCCTGTCACTGCTACAAATTAAAAGGAATAAATCATTCTTCTACATGGCCGGGTAACGGGTGTAAGTTATGTGCTTTCGCCGAGGGTAATTACGTTTACCTTAATCGCGGAGTGGCATGGCGCTGCGGCACAAGAAACTCTTCTGTTAGCAAACAAGTTCTAATTAGACAGTAAACACACGGAGAGCGCGTAACCCAGTAACCCTCTTTTCCTAAAGCAGAGGGAAATAAACTGCAAGCTCTCCTTGAATTCCAAGTACAGTCTTAGCATTCCATATTTTATGCCTTCTACTGCTATAACAAGGCCCGTTCCATGGCTCCAGTTATTGCAACATCAGACTTTCACCGTAGCTTTCCAGGCCTCAGATAGGATTTACTTCCCTGTATACAGTACACGATGTTCAGAAATTCATCTACTTAACGTCTACGTGTGAAGTAAGAGAATGCATCTTCCTGATTCTACTCATGCTGACGTACACTAGTACAGGCACCATAGAACTAAAAATTAAGAAATAGTCAAATGACTAGTGTCCATACAGCACGCCGGGTGCGCTAGCACGCCGGCGTGCTTCTGGCGCGGACGATCTTGCAGCTTCTTTTTTCGGGAGGGGGAGAAGGTTTCCCGCCCCCCTCGCGTGACAGCCAACCTGATCTACTGCTGTCTCTGACATGCTGTTAGACTACGTAATAGAAGAAATAGAATGGGGGTTTGGAAAGATTGCCCTTTGAGTCTTAGCGCCTGTCCGAATGCAATAGCAATTTACCAGACATTATCATGGATATTAACATGGGTGTATGGTATTGGTATAGTGAAGAGCCAGGGAATAACCTCATAGGCAGAAAAGAAAGATTGCCTACACGTAAAACCTGGTGTCTTGGTGATAGCACATGCAAGGATGTGGAAGGACAATGTTATGTTATGTTACAGTAGTACGGGAGGTGTGTCATGAAACAGTTGCATAGTCCGTTGCCTGGGCGGGCATCAATTCCACTCGGTCGAACATAAATTCCCTAAGATTTTCCTTAATTCCACTCGGTCCTCCAAGGGAACCAAATATGAGTTCCTCAACTCCGCTCAGGCAAAGGGGTTATCCCCAATGACGTAAACAAATGTCATTCTTGAATGCAGCTGATTTTTCCGTTCTAGGCTGGAAAACAGTATTTTCAGCATCCGTAGCTGATATCGAAAGGTTTTTAAAGTCCAAACTATACACCTATTACTATCTAAATTTAATTTAATAATGTCTGACTAGGTTAAAAAACATACAATCATTTAATTATGCACATGTTTAAAACAATGTATAAAATTTGTAGAAAAAAATAGAAAACTTGGCAGACTTATTTAAAAGAATATTATGATTAATTTTAAATCACTTGTATTTTCTGTCATATAAATTATAATGTGCCAAACACTTTATACCTGATTTAACGAATGAGCGGACATGACATCAGTGCGGTTGACCAATGGCACAACAATGTCTTGCGAACACCACCACGCCATCGGTCAAGCGCTCTGAAGTAATGTCCGCTCATTGGTTAAATTAGATATAAACGTAATACACAAAGAACTAGATATTAATCACTGTTGTTAAATAAGAATATGGACAGGAAATTTAATAAAATAAGAACAATCAGCATCTTAAAATCACATAAATCTTTACTTCATTTCAAACTATACAAAAAAACATTAGATGAAACTCTTTTCATCCCCTAAATATTTTGACCCGGTCCTTGGTATGCGAGCAGGAGGGTAATGACATTTGTTTACGTCATTAGGGATAACCCCTTTGCCTGAGCGGAGTTGAGGAACTTACTTTTGGATCCCTAGGAGGACCGAGTGGAATTAGGGAAAATCGAGGGGAATTGATGTTCGACCCGTTGCCTCGCTGAGATTTGCATTTGTGGGGAATCAGTTCACTTGGTACTGCTGGGTCTAGCGCGTCTGCAAAGGCGGACGAGCTGCGTGTCTGGAGTTAGGTCCGGGCCGCAGTCCGCCCGCCTAGTGCGTTCTAGCTAGTACCAAGTTAGTCTTCGTATTCCGGAGAGGGGAGCCACGCCTGCAAACAGGGGCTTCGCCTCGTCTTCAGGACATTGCTGATGTTGTCATCTGTCACTCCGCTGCTGCAAACAGTCGTCCTAAAAACTAAAAGATTAGATGATTAGTAGTCCTTCCCCTTGACAGGCAGGGATTTTTTTCTTGGCCTTGCAGCGATTGTAGGGGAAGACCATACACAGTTTCTCTCTCTCACACTTCCCGTCTCACTCCTCCCGTGCTACCTCCGCTGTGTTGTAGTTGATTTGTCGAACGCCAAACGGTATTCAGTATAATGTAATGAAAACTAATTGAATCACCACGAAAGCAATGAAAAAAAAAAAAAAAATAACAACAACAACAACGTGACCGAAATTGTAATGTATTAAAAGAGCTCCATGATACCTTATCAGCATTTCTGAATGTTTTAATGCAAATCACGTAATCTGCAAGTACCGATACGTGGTGAAACGCACGAAACACAATGTTGATGTGTCGGACAACCAACGCCTTGGACGAACAGTTTGTTTATTTACATTAAATTTGGTGCGCTAGCGATCCCAACTTGACTCGGTCAGGTGCGGCGATGAGCTGTCACAGCGCCGGCAGACAGGACAGGCTTAAACCAGCCAAGAAAGGCTGGAGACAGGTTGCCGAAACGCAGCGTAGTAGCCAGCACGTTGGGCGTGCAAAGGCTGGACGCCGCTGGACTAGTGTTATAAATTAATTTGATCTATTACTCAACATGCGCAATTTAAATAGATAATGTGGTTGGAAATAAACAGATATGTCAGTTTGCAGTAATTTAATATGACCAAATTGTTCAAAATATTTAGTAATGCTCTTATGTACAGTATTAATCCCTACACTGCAGACAATACAAACGTAATAGGGAGAATCTTGTAATCAAATAAAAAAAAAGATATAACAAATGATTCCAGTTTAAAAATATACGTTTATTTTGATAACTTTTGTATTAGATCAGGCTTTTAGTGTAAGGATGGTTGAGGCGTTTGAGGATGTTTCTCGGGCTTGTTTTACCCTGATCCAGCGGGATTTGAAATCCTAACATTTCGTTAAATACTGCGTGCGGGATCATCCGAGGATCATTTGGCTCTGTTGCTCGGATAACTGGCTCAGCCAATGTACAGTCACAATTAATCCTAAGTCCCATACATAAATACAAGTTAGACAATGTAACTACAAAACAAGCAGTTCCGTGACGAACTAAAGAGTCTACTTTTCTTAAAATGTAAGATTCATGCCAATGATTAATCTATATGGATCTATCTAGAATAATGACGAAATTAAGTTGGTAATATCGAAATTTCTAATTAGTTCGAAATACTGTATACCTGGCATAATGTAGCCTAATATTATTATTAACAGAAAAGCGCACGAATGTGCATAACATAGATTTACACTAGTGAAACAAACATGTTACAAAAGAGTTAATTGATGTGAAAAACATCATGATCCAGTAATCAATCAGGAATGTGTGCATTAAAACATTCATTCATGACCAGTCATTATATTCTGAATTGAATGTTATTTGTGAAATAGAGCAACACTGTATGATGCTTTGTTCATTTTAAATGTTAGTCCTTGCTATAATCACAGAGTGATTTCTGGTTATTCCGTGCGAAGATTCTGGAGACCATGTGCAAATCAAGATTCGTGATAAAAAGAGAAGCAAAAGTAGAGACGTAAAGGCAAAAAAAAAAAAAAAAAAGGATTGTCCGGGAAAGGTTCTCAGGTTCGTTTTTTGGAAACTTGTGTGAATGTAACCTAATAGAGAACTACTGATGGCAGCCCTGGTGACTGAATATATTCTTAGTTCCATCTCTTAAGGTACAGAATACATAATTTGGTTGAAATCCAATGGATAGCATGGACGTTACATGCAGTTTAACATTGGATCTAACAGCGCGCGTAAAATCATGTTGGCAACAATGACATACATCTATTGGTCAGAAATACCTGAAACAATATGATCTATTGTTGTGTGAATTTTGAATGAAATCCATTAGTTAGTATAGAAGTTACATGTATTTTAAAATTGGACCTATCAGCAGGCTTAGAATCATGTTGGCAGCACTGACGTATATTAGTTACTCCAAAATTAATCTAGAATGCCAGGTACTATACGTGTGCATAGTTTCGAGCTATGGGCTTGCATACATTCTGATACTGTATAGCCTATTGATATTAGGGTAATACAAATAGAGACAGTATTTATTAATAGTTGGCAGCCCTGGTTACTCTTAAGAATCAGCATAGTCATATCTGTTATGGTACACATAGCACACACGAAATTTGGATGAAATCCAAATGATAGTATAGAAGTTACATGTATTTAAAGTTGGACCTCTCAGCGGGATTAGAATCATGTTGGTAGCACTGACGTATATAAGTTACTGCAAATTAATATAGAATGTCAGGTACTATACGTGTGCATAGTGTAAAGCTGTTGGCGTGCATACATTCTGATATATGGGTATTTGGATTTAAAAAAATGAGAGCATTTATTAACAGTTGGCAGCCCTGGTGGCTTTTAAGAATACGCTCAGTCATATCTGTTTGTGTACACATAGCGCATACGAAATTTGGTTGAAATCCAATTGATAGTGTAGAAGTTATATGCATTTAAAATTTGGACCTATCGGCAGGCTTATAATCATTTTGGCATCACTGACATGTAAGGCATCCTGGAAATTAAACTGCAATATTATTATCTATACGTGTGTCTATTTTGAAATAGCTCCCATTCATAACTTCTAAGATATACAACATGGAGCTCGAATTTCAATTGCGATTTTTCAGCAGTTGGTAGCACTGACATCATTTTCAAATATAGCCGTGAGATATTCAGGTATAGATCTTTCCTCCTACCAAATTTTGTTTCGATTGCTGCAGCCGTTTAGGAGTTGATAGGGACACACACACATACAGCCAGCCAGACAGACAGACACACACACATTTGCCCGATCTCATAAGTCTACGTATTCCTCATTTTTGCAAAATGTGGAAAGCAGGCTAAAAAATTACACATGATGATGATAATGATGATGGTTATCGACCTCACCGAGGATACAACATGGCCTAATGAAAGCATACCCTCCATAAATGAAGTGTAATATTTATCAAGACCTAGAGAAATGCAGCCAACTTCGTTAATTTCACGATAAGCAAGAATCTTTGACCCTGAAATTTAAATAGAAACTAGTTGAAGTAATTGAAGTTTTACGCTACATTGCACCAACCTGTTTGCAAGCAGACGCGCCTCCTCTCTCGTCTTAGAATGTCAAAGGTCGTGTACTCCTTGGAGTTATCCTTACCTGAAAAGAAGAAAATAATACTAATTATTACTCGTAAACAGATGTTATTACGTAGGCTATAGTTCGAGTCTCAGCATTGCAACCAAGGACGGTGCAAGTGTCATTCCGAGAAGGACAGGCGCTAAACTCAGGAATACATAGGCTACTCCATAAACACATCCGTTTACTTCCCAGTTCAGTGCAGCAGTCTAAGGGGACTTTTAATCCTTTATAGGACAGGAAAATTATTAAAATATTTTATTGTATTTGTTTTAATTTAAATATTTTAGCCAAATGTTAATTTATTTATTTATTTATTTATTTTAATCTTGTGTTATTTTTTTAAAATTTTTATGTTTAAATATTTTTTATAATTTTATTTTTAATATTATTTTTATGATCTTAATTTTTTATAATTATTATTTATTATTTATTTAATCGAATAGCACTATTACAGAGCACGTAAAATCAATACTTCAATGCTTGCCACATGTCTTTTTTTTCTCTGCCCACATTCGCTTCATCCTCTCTGATCTCTGCTTTCGGAGCTGTTCAATGTTCCGTGGCTGCTTTCGTTGTCTTTCTTGTTCCTCCCTGAAGATCACTGTTTGAATTTTGCCCCGAAATAAATTCCTATTATATGTATCTGTGATGTCAAAGTCGGCTTCCTTAAGATCCTTTAATGTCTGTGAAAACCACGCTGGTCGAACTTTAAGTTTAATTTTTTTATAAAAAAAAATGTTTTGTTAACCTGTCATTATTCATTCTATGTAAATGCCTAAAAAGACATCCGTCGTTTGCGCATGGTGTGAATTATGTTCTCCACATGGGTGTATATTTCCTTGTTAGGTCGTGGTATGTTATTTTATAAGCTTATTTCATTTAAATTGTAATTTTATAAGATGATGCATTATTTTATAAGCTTATTTAATTTTTAATAGTAATTTTATATGCTTATTAGTTTTTACAATTTATTTATTTTCAATTTTTATTTCTTTCATATTTTATTATTTACGTTTTAATTGTTTTTGTTTAAAAATTATCAAGCATCACAGGTCTAGAAGATAGAAAAATATGGATTTAAGAAAAATTAACATTTCCAAAAGAAAATTCGTTGACATATGGCTGAAAAAATCAATCATCGGCATCTTTGACATAACAGGGGGTTAATATAAAGACCACTAACCTATAAAGAGTTAAACTGTCAATATTATCACTAGAGTAGTAGTATCGTATTCTCCGTCTCTTGTGCTTGTCGCACTTCTCGGGATCCCATATTCCTTCAAGCGGCACACAGCACACTGGACACATGCATGCACTAAACAGGCGTTTATACATACAGTATATGTTTTAAAAAGAAATATACTGTACATTTTTTTAAATAAATATTTGATGTAAAACTCAGTCATATAAGGGGTGAACAAAAAGTTTCCGTTTGATGGTCATAAAGTTCAGAATCGGAATGTCAATGTGGCGAAATCACCGTGAGCATTGAGAACCAACGTGCCAGGTTGAAGATCCCAGTGTGATAGAACATCCTCGTCCGACAGGAATCGTCAACCCTTCAAGGCCTATTATAAGCGAGTGATGGCGTGATAATCACATGGGGAGATATCAGGTGTATAGGGCGGCTGTTCAAATATCTCCCACTTGAGTTGGCGTACCTTCTGCGTTACGACCTTTGTGTCATGGGGACGTGTGTTATCATGAAGCAGCAGCAGCACGACTTGTCCCAGTTTTGTCTTATTTGAACGCCGTAACTTATCCAGCGTTGCGCAATACCGTTCCCCAGTGATGGAGACACCAGGTTCCTTGAAATCAATAAGCAATGGACCCTGGAAATCAAGGGACAGGGTGAGCGTCACCTTTTCAGCGGAAGGTTGGCTGTTGAACTTCTTGGGACGAGGGAATGATGGACGACACCAACTGCATCGTGGACGCAGTTCCCAGTGGTGGCACTAGCTTTCGTCGCGTGCAACAACGCGCTCCAGAAACGTGTTGCATTCACCATTGAAACGCATCAGGTGCTGCAGCAAACAGCCATCCGGTGTGCTTTCTGTATGGCAATCAACGCCCAGGGTATCGCTGCAGCAAAGTCATCAAACGGAAACATTTTGATCACGCCTTATATGATGAATGTAGGATACAGTAAATACGATTTATCACACATTGCAATGATAATAATTAATAGATTTTGGGCTATATAGTGTGTACGGACGCTGACAAGGAAATGGATTTTGGATGGGGGAAAGTGTGCCTCTATGTGTGATTTGTATGACTGCCATTTTATCCGACCCCCTCCCCCCTGTGAGATTCAAATTGTGAGTCTCGGAGAGCTCTATCAAACTAAAAAAAAATAATTCAAAAATCGCTTCTGGCCTAAATGCAGTTCCGGAAAATCAACCTAACTCACTTTTTCCTTTAATCGTTTTCTTTTTGATTCAAATCCTAGCCAAATTAACTTATTTGCAAAATTCTTTCTTTGATGTGTTCCTTGGTTCAATACCCTCAAAATTGTTTTTTTTTAAATCTTCATACCAGAAGTGGTTATAAGGGCTTAAGTGAAACTCTTCATTGACTCACACTAGTGCTCGTAGTGGTAGTAAAGTCAAACTGCTAATCTAATCGACCGGATATGGTTGAGTTGCATTGACTCACTCTACCACTCGTAGTAGTAGAAAAGGCAAAGTGCTAATCTAATCGATCAGATATGGTTCAGTTTCCTGTGTACAATCATCAGTCTACCGCGTGTCATCATGCCGGCACCTCGTATCCCTTAAAGCAGACATGGGCAAACGTTTCAGGGGAAGGGCCAGATGGAATACAAAGTAATCTAGGCGGGCCGAAGAAAAGAACAATACATGTTTATAGATAGATTATAAACTATCTATTTCTGAATTTTAAATCAAACAAAACTCATAGGCTACAAAGGTAGGAAACTTAAAAAGAACACACCTTCATTATTTGTTAGAAGAGAAAGGAGTATGTGACAAGTGAAACCATGACTGTGCTTCTAAAAGTTTCTCATAATCTGGTTGAACCTGGGATGAGCTGATTCTTAGTAGAGCAGCTATATGGCAGTCTGTCAAAATATTTCTGACGCTATTTTTGCGAAGCTTCATTGTAGAAAACACCTGTTCACAGATATACTGTAGTAAGATGCGAAGATGGCAGTTATCTTCTGTGGATGAGATTTCAAGTTTGGGAAGCTTGATTTTGGTAGTGCCTTGTGTAGAACTCAATTTTCGAAACGTTGAGGAATAGTTGCTTTAATTCGTTGTTACATTGTACCTCAATCATTTCTAGCTGCAACTCTGATTTTACTGTTTCCATCGGTGATGGAAAAATGAAAGTTATGCTCTTTGCGGATGACATATGTGTGTGGGGTGGTTCCAAAGAAGAATTGCAAGAACAGATCAAACCATGGACAGAAAGAGCAAAGGAATATGGTCTTACGTTTAGTGTAGAAGAAAGTGAGGTGCTAGTTATGCAGAGAAACGGCCAATCGGAGGGTTCCATTGAAATTGATGGCAGACAGCTTAGGTTTTCTAAAAAATTTAAAAATTTGGGAAGTGTGATATCAGCAACAGGTACCATTGATGAGGAAATCACCAACAGGATTACAGCTGGAGGTACATTTTATAGAGCTGTTCAAGACCTCATATGGAACCAGAAAGTGCCTCTGCAGTGTAAACGAGCGATCTATCAGACTTATTATGTGCCAATTTTGACCTATGGCTGTGAAACTTGTACCATGGGGAAGAAAGATGAGAGAAGGATTCAGGCAGCAGAGATGAGATTTGCCAGAGCCATGGTTGGTAAGACATGAAAAGACAGAATTCGCAATGAGCATATCAGAGAATTGGTTCAGGTCGACAGACTACAGGATAAAATAACCTTGAAAAGGCTCGTGTGGTTTGGCCATATGCGAAGGATGGATGGTACCAGAACTCAAAAACAAATGTATGAACTGCAGCTTCATGACCGAAGACCAAGAGGACGGCCAAGAAGGAGGTATGCAGACATGGTGAGAAATGGCATCCAACGATTGGGCAAGGACTTGGACAGCATTGAAGAAGAAGAAGAAGAAGAAGAAGAAGAAGAAGAAGAAGAAGAGAAGTACAGAGACAGAAATTGGTAGAGGGGCCTCATTCGTCGACCCATCTAATAGATGGAACGACGTGGGATATGTATGTATGTACAGTCAACATTAAATGGCATGCTGAAAACGTCAAGTCCTGTTCAATAACTTTGAAGATCTGAAATCTTCTTTCAAGTTCGTCGTGGAGATTTTTCGCACAAAAAGATACTACACAAAACGCATAAACACAATGAGATTGAAATAGGTTTCCACTTCTAGGTACACAGAACCGGAAATATGACCTATGTGTAATTGTAGGAAGCATAACTCGAAACCATGTCGCGGGCCGCATCACTCGAGCTCAAGGGCCGCACTTTGCCCATGACTGCCTTAGGGACGAATGGTTCTGAGCGCACCATGTAATAGTGCTAAAACTACCATAACATTTTTTGCTGTGTCTACCGTAATATTACGTATAACTGCAAAACATTTACAAAGTTAAGTCAAAGCCCCGGCGATTCCAATGAATTGCAATTTATTGGAATAGGGCTTCTCATTTTCTCTTAGAACTTTTTTAAAAATTGCGAAATGTTTCACGGTCTTGTTGAAACATGCCGTTATGTTGGTACGCTTTCCGGCAAAAGTATTCATACCACTGCATAGAAATTTTCTCCACACTTAAAATACATCCATAACTATATGAAACTCTAGAATTTTTATATTTGATAAATATTTAATCATTCACTCATAGATTGAAATTTTTATTACAAAATATATAATTTTAGCAACATTTAACGTTTTATAATTAGCATGATTAAAAAGCTACATTAAACTTCTAGACTTTCATATGTAATTTATTTTTTTGTGGAAAAAAAAAAAACTCGGATGCAGTGGAGCAATGCGTACCAACATAATGACATGTTTCAATAAGACCTTGAAAAAATTTCACAAATTTTAAAAAGTGCTTAGAGAAAACGAGAAGCCTAATTACAATAAATTGCAATTCATTGGAATCATTAGGGCTTGGACTAAACATGGTAAAATGTTTTGTATTTTAACGTGTAACAATATGGAAGACAAAGCGAGAAATATCATGGTAGTTCAAACACTATTTCATAATGCGCTCAGAGCCATCTGTCCTTAAATGAATAGTGTTCATGGAAGGTCTGGTCTATGACATTACAGGATGTTTTCAACATTGAGTTGCTTGCTTGAAGGCCTGGAACTGTGGATTTCTCTTGTGAGAAGGAGGAATAGGTGCTCAATTTGGATCTAAGGGCAGCAGAATGTTAAATCCGGCCCTAGTTGCTACAAAGACATTCAAGTTAATTTCACTAATCTGTGCCTCGTTACTGGTAGCAATTAACGAATGTACCTGTGTTTTACTCCGTCCACAAAACGTCCCTCTCCGCCCAGTTAAAACCTGCATTTACAGCACTCTGAACTCCACCCCGTGGTCACCGTACAGCGCCATTAACATTTTATCCACCCTACACCGCCATCATCATAATAATCATCATTATCGTCATCAAAGCCACCGTCGTTAACGCCCCAGTTTGCATTTATGAATTGTGCTATAATCATTAGTGGAAAGGGCGCGTTTAGCTGACCTGAGTACCTGTTGGAGAGGGGTGAAATGTGGCAACACCGTAACCAGAGTCCAATGTCAAATGAGCTCTTCATCGCCCCCACAGTGAAAATCAATGTCCATAGCCAGCTATAGTGGGCAACCGATGACAGGTAATATCAACAGCGTGAACCACTAACCTTTACTTTAATAATATCTAGCAATAGAGACCTGTCGTTGACGGGTTCATATAATAAAGTAAGGCAAGTTAGTTATAACTAGGGCTCAGATTTTTAGGTGCTAAAATCGGGAAAATATTTATTTTTTATGGATTGAAAATACCTGAAATATGTGACAAAAAAGTAAATATATGTAATTATAATTTAGTTTATTAATGTGAATATAAACAATATCCAGTACTCACGAATGCAATTTATTCTGTCTCACTGACTGCTGAAGCATTGCAATACACAACGAGATACATCTGCAGGTTGTCCATCGCAAATGACCGACGATTATCGCGAAACACTTATTCTGAAGGCGCGATACTGCGGCAATATGTTTCTTGTCCTTGAGGTGTTGTGTAACTTGAGATCGCTGTTTTTCAGCCTTGATTGCTTTCCCCACATTGTTGGCAGAACAGAACGCCCCCATCGGAAGTAAAATTATCTTTAAATTCTGCAACAGACGATAACTTGTAGTTTTTTTTTTACTTCAGGCATCGTGAACTGCCTTACACTTCACAGTGCCAGAAATGAACTGCATGTGAGTGACACTGGTTCCAGGTAGCTAGGAGGGAGAGGTAGGTCTATCACGTGGGGCAATATGGCCATGGACAAGGAAATCCCCGGCTTCCACAGTGAGTGGCACAGGGCGACAAGTTTAGAATAACACAGTTGCAATCCGACATACGCTCTGCATGAAGATTAATTGCTCACAGGTTCTTCCCCGTTGAAGTAACACAGAACAAAAATGCAATAAACTGAAATGTCTGGTATACTGATTAAAAAAATATATATTATGTATTTTTATGTTCTAAAAAGTGAAAGGCAGGAATTTATGTATTTATAGAAAAATTGCTTAAAATATGTATTTACATAAAAAATATTTATTTATCTAAAAATCCGAGCCCTAGTTATTACACGTCTGACTAGTCTTTGCCGCTTTGAAGTGATTGCGCTGTCAACCGTTCAGAGGGGAGGGGGCCTCATGGGGCTGCAGCCCTTCCTTCTAAATGCTCCAGAAAAACCTAGGAAAATGAGAATTAATGAATTGTGGTATTGTTTTAGTCTATTTTCATTTATGATAAAAATAGGCTTATGAGATCACCATTTGTCCGTGAGTGTGTGTGTGCGCGCGCGTATGTGTGCCCCTCCTAATAAAATCTAAACGGCTGGAGCGATTTCAATGAAACTCGGTAAGGTCATAGTACTAGCCTATATTGTCCGACTCCGACCGTGCCCTTCAAATTGCATTACGTATCACCAATATAACATGGCGGCTGTGCGAAATATTTCACAAGCATTCAATATCTCCGAAACGTTTATGGATATCACCCTGAAATTTTGTACGGTGATAAAGGGCACTACTGGAAGTTCACATATGCGACTTAAAAATCCTGTTAAATACACAACGAATATGGCGACCAAGAAAACTTGATACATTTAAATAGACTTTTATCGTGTTTTCACCATCCAAGCGCAGTGAAACATGGTATAGAAAATGTTTATACACCTTGTAATGCACTAACATCTAAATTAGTACAATTGTTTACATAACCTCATGATGGCGGCTGTGCGAAATTTTAAAATAATGTTTTAATTTGTTGTGTACTAATCGTGCGATCGAAGACATCATTTGAATAATTAACGTACGCAATAATCGTCATCTAATACTAAATAACTCTTATTTGGATAAAAATGGAAGCTGTGGAAAATGGCTGTGAAAGAAATGTCTGAAAAATAATTGGTTAATGTTTGCCAAAATTAACAAACCACAAAATCCCACATCTTGCTAATTTATAAATATTTTTGTTCCAAAAAATATTTCAGTGATAATCTAGTATGTTGAGAACCCCCAAAATATCACCACAACAATAGCGGCTTCGGTGGCGTAATTGGTAGCATGCTGAACTGCTGTGTCCAAGATCGCGGGTTCAAACCCAGCCGAAGTCGTCTGATTTTTAAGAGCGTTAAAATCCTCCAGAATGCCTTCCTTCGGAGAGGAAGTAAAGCCGACGGTCCCATGGCATAGATTTATGGCATGTAAAAGGTCCTTCCACTAACTAAACTTGTGCGAAGCTAAACATTTCTAGGTTAGATTTCGTTGTAACGCTCTATCAATGTTCCAACATTCACCACTAGGTGTCAGTGACATCTGATAGCGAAAGTTGGAACTACTTGAAATTGAACGGAACTGGTAGCTCACCCCATGGGTGCCAGCTTTAACCAGCTACAGCCTCTGGCGAGCCGAACATGTCCTCGGAAACTCCCGGCACTAAAAGCCATACGCTAAAATAAATAAATAAACAAATAAATAAATAAATAAATAAATCAATCAATCACCACTACTTAAGTTGGCGCCACCTTACGCCAGCCACAACACTACGCGGTGTACAGCCTGTGACCTCTGTGTTACTAGACCCATTATTGGTGAGCATGTATTATTCACTGTGGTGTAGCGAGTCTGATGTAGAGGCACGTACTTTACCTTTGAACGATTCACGGTTGGAGGTATTTAATTATCGCAATGTCCACTTGTGTTGTTTAGCAACGCTAACTGATTGTAATTACACAGTTTTCGATTAGAATCAAGTACACTGTAATTGTGTTCAAATACTGTTTGGTCTCATCTCCATTTACAGCGGACCAGTCAACGTTCATGATACCTCCTAATGTACAGCATGGCCAACTGTGTGTTTTTGTTTAGTCCTTTTATTTTTTATTTTTTAAAATATTTCTTTCCTTTTTACATTATTTTCTTCTTGTAGCCATTTTTGTTGGTATTTTTTTCTGATTTCCTTTATTCAGACGTCAAAACCACCCAGCGCCAAAGCCAGGGGAATTAACAATGGGAGATTTTAAATCCCATTGGCCAGGCACCCTTCGGGCCAAAGCTTAGCATAGTAACCAATTATCCACGAAGCCAAACAGTTTTCTTTTACTTTAATTTAATTTTTTTGTTTACTTTTTTCTGTTTACGTTGTGTTGCGTATTTATTTTAAGAATACGTCGCAAACACCCGGTCCCCGAACCACGGAAGTTAACCATTGGAGATTCCTTTGATCCGGCCGAGATTCGAACTCGGGACACTTTGGGCCAAAGCCTAGCATGCTTACCAATTAATCACGGGGCGGGACCGTTAAGTCACACTCCATGATCAGTAGCTATAGAAGCTTGTAATTTTACGTAACTGTTAATCTCGCAATCATAAACACGGGACCTCCTCCTTCAAATTCAAACAACCAGACGTAGGCTATTATTTCGCATGCACTAACCGGGAATCAAACACGGTCTGTCTTGGTGCAAGGTAAGCAGCTTCATCGATACGGCATTACGCCCTCAATTCATGATTGGAATGGCGAGCTCATCGTTTAGACATTCAAGGTTCAACTCTCGGTGCTGACAGTAGTTAAGTACATGTTTTCTCCGGAATTCTTCACTCATCTCGGGTAATCTCAGGATGGTACCAGCGTTGCCAACCATACGATAATTATAAATAACCTAGAATTGATATCGCAATAGATTTGATTGGTAGGTACAATGAAATTTTAAATATGTATTTTTTACCGTTTGCAAACACAAGATGTTTCCTCTTCATATTGACTATCAAAAGTTAGACGGTAAAAAGTCTCTTTTGTTATAGAACAACCCAAATCCAAAGAAGATGTTGACAAAAATTCCCTTCCCCCCGACAGCTATAATTTGCTTTTGACACGTGCAAATTTCAGACAATTATAAATATACTGGAAGGGGCCCTTTTGGAAAATTTATTTGGAAACGGAGATCTAGAATCTGCCTGAAGACAAGGAACACACAAAACAATACTTTTTTGTTTTGAAATAGTGTTATAAATTTAACAGATCGAATATAACTCAAGACTCAAAAAGCAATTTGTGAAATATCGCAATAGAAATGAAATGTTAAATATGTATTTTTTACCGTTTGCAAACACAAAGATGTTTCCTCTTTAAACTGAATATCAAAACGTAGCCGATAAAAAGTCTCTTTTGTTATAGATCAACCCAAATCCAAAGGAGAGGTTGAGAAAAAATTCCCTCACCCCCGACAGTTCTAATTTGCTTTTGACCCGTCCAAATTTCAGACAATTATAAATATACTGGAAAGGGCCCTTTTGGAATATTTAATTAGAAAGGGAGATCTAGAATCTGCCAAATGACAGGGCACACACAAAACAATAATTTTTTGTTTTGAAATAGTTTTATAAATTTTACAGATCGAATATAACTCAAGATCAAAAAGCAATTTACGAAATTAAGCCTACAGTACTTACAGGAATTTTTAAAAGTTTCAAAACGAAAAAAGTGAATTTAGTATCTAGAAAATTTACAATAAATAGTTCAGTTAAGTCTATGGACGGTAAACTTTCTAGGTGATAGAATCCCTTGTTTATATCATGGGAGCTTGTCCGGAGGAAAAGACTTCCAAGTGTTCAAAGAATTACAAGGCTTGGCAACTAACGGCAGCTGTCGAAGCGATTGACATGCTCGTTACTAAAACGGCTCCTCAATAGAATATTTAATGGACACTACTGTTCGCTTTGATGACTGCAGTAGACAGCCTGCCTACTTCGTATGCCCATGCAGAATACTGACGAATCTATGATCCTGCAGTTCCCATTACAACAAGTTGGAGTCCACGCAGCACGACCTGATTTTAATGAGACGGTGGCGCAACATAGGGGCCAGCAAGAGGGGTAATAATCTCAAACAACATCGTTGGCGGCAAGGCCTGCGGAATTGCATTTCGGACCTTCGACCCTATTGCGAGGAAATGTAGGAAAATTATAAAATGTTATTCTAGGCAATGCTGACACCATCACATGGTTATGAAAGCCGTACGTCCTCGGAAATGGAAAATATCTTACTGCTGTAAATACATGATTCAACTTATTGAAAAGGTTAAAACGATTTATTGTAGATAGGTTTCCGTAGAATTCATATAGACCATCAGTTAAATTTTTTCCAATTATTATATACATTTGGGCACCATTTTTTTCAAAAACCAAAAACATTTAATAACATCTTCTGGGCCCCAAAATAAGAAAACGGTGAGAGATCTCAAAAAATCGTTTTGAGTAAAAAAGTTGCTTACCGCGGAGATCTTTCACCTGTACATTTAACGTTTTTCGTACGACCAACTTTTTCCGAGATATATGGATTCCAAAAAAAAGTTTAAAATTCAGGGCCCCAAAAAAGGTCCGGCCCTGCACCGGTTTTAACGCCCAACAATAGGGTTCCTCACAGGCCCTAACTCTTTCACCGTACCTAATTTCAGCTTAATATTTTGAAAATTGCGACCAGTACTTAGCTAAACGAAAAAATGTCACGCACAATGGACATTTTCAGGGCCCCAAAAAAAGAAAACGGTGAGAGATATCAAAAAATCGTTATGAGTAAAAAAGTTGCATACCGCGGAGATCTTACACCTGTACGTTCAACATTTTTCGATACGACCAACCGTTTCCGAGATATATCGATTCCAAAAAAACAGTTAGAAATTCAGGGCCCCCAAAAAAGATCCGGCCCTGAACCGATTTTAACGTCCAACAATAGGATTCGTCACAGTCACTAACTCATTCACCGTACCAAATTTCAGCTTAATATCTTGAAAATTGCGACCAGTACTTAGCTAAACGCAAAAATGTCACACACAATGGATATTTTCAGGGCCCCAAAAAAGAAAACGGTGAGAGATATCAAAAAATCGTTTTGAGTAAAAAAAGTTGCAATCGCGGAGATCTTACACCTATACATTTAACATTTTTCGATACGACCAACCGTTTCCGAGATATATCGATTCCAAAAAACAGTTAGAAATTCAGGGCCCCCAAAAAAGATCCGGCCCTGCACCGATTTTAATGCCCAACAATAGGATTCGTCACAGTCACTAACTCTTTCACCGTACCAAATTTCAGCTTAATATCTTGAAAATTCCGACCAGTACTTAACTAAACGCAAAAATGTCACATACAATGGACATTTTCAGGGCCCCAAAAAAAGAAAACGGTGAGAGATATCAAAAAATCGTTATGAGTAAAAAAGTTGCATACCGCGGAGATCTTACACCTATACATTTAACATTTTTCGATACGACCAACCGTTCCCGAGATATATCGATTCAAAAAAATAGGATGAAATTCAGGGCCCCATAAAATGGTCCGGCCCTGCACCGATTTTAACGCCCAACAATAGGGTTCGTCACAGGCCCCTACTCTTTCACCGTGCCAAATTTAAGCTCGATATCTTGAAAATTGCGACCTGTACCTTGCTAAACGCAAAAATGTCACGCACAATGGACAATTTTCAGGGCCCCAAAAAAAGAAAACGGTGAGAGATATCAAAAAATCGTTTTGAGTAAAAAAGTTGCACACCGCGGAGATCTTACACCTATATATTTAACATTTTTCGATACGACCAACCGTTTCCGAGATATATCGATTCCAAAAAACAGTTTGAAATTCAGGGCCCCCAAAAAAGATCCGGCCCTGCACCGATTTTAACGCCCAACAATAGGGTTCGTCACAGGCCCCAACTCTTTCACCGTACCAAATTTCAGCTCGATATCTTGAAAATTGCGACCTGTACTTTGCTAAACGCAAAAGCGTCACGCACATACATACATACATACATACATACATACAGACAGACTTTTTCCCACATACCACGGCTATATGAAAGCCTATAGGATCTTTAGATCCGGCTTTCATAACAAGTAGGAGTCCACGCAGCACGACCTGCTTTTGATGAGACCGTGGCGTAGCAGAAAGGGGCCAGCAAGAGGGGTTATAATCTCAAACAACAACTTCGTTGGCGGCAGGGCCTGCGGAATTGCATTTCGGACCTTCGACCCGATTGCGAGGAAATGTTGGAAAATTATAAAATGTTATTCTAGGCAATGCTGACACCATCACATGGTTATGAAAGCCGGACGTCTTCGTAAGTGGAATATATCTTACTGCTGTAAATACATGATTCAACTTATTGAAAAGGTTAAAACGATTTTTTTATAGATAATTTTCCGTAGAATTCAATTAGGCCATCAGTTGAATTTTTTACCAATTATTATATCCATTTGGGCCCCCCTTTTTTTTTTCAAAAACCAAAAACATTTAATATCATCACAACGGTGAGAGATATCAAAATCTGATAAGGGGTAGAAAAGTTGCAAATCACTGATATCTTACACCTGTAGATTTAGCTTTTTTGATAGGATCGACGCTTTCAGAGATATAACGATTCGAAAAAAAGAATGAAATTCACGGCCCCAAAAAAGGAAAATGGTGAGAGATATAAAAAAAATCATAAGAGTTAAAAAAGTTGCTAATCAATGAGATCCTATATCTGTAGATTTTACTTCGTTCGAAACGGCCAACCGTTTCCCAAATATAACGGTTCGAAAAAAAAGGAAGTAATTCAGGGCCGCAGAAAATCAAAACGGTGAGAGATATCAAAAAATCTTATGGGTTGAAAAAGTTGCTAACCACTGAGATCATACACATGAAGATTTAACTTTGTTAGATACGGCCAACCGTTTCCCAGATAGAACGGTTGGAAAAAAAGGAAGACATTCAGGGCCCCAGAAAAGGAAAACGGTGAGAGATATCAAAACATTATCCGGGGTAAAAAAAAAGAATGAAATTCAGGGCCCCAAAGAAAGGTCCGGCCCTGCACCAATATTAACGCCCGAAAACAGAATTCCTCACAGGCCCGATTTCTTTCCCCGTACCACATTTCAGCTCGATATCTTGAAAATTCCGACCAGTAGTTTGCTAAACGTAAAAACGACACGCCCATACGTACATTTTGACGGCCCCAAAAAAAGACAACGCTGAGAGATATCAAAAAATCGTTATGGGTAAGAAAGTTGCATACCGCGGAGATTTTAGACCTGTGTAGTTAACTTTTTTCGATATGACCAACCGTCTCCGAGATATATCGATTCCAAAAGATTTTCAAATTCAGGGCCCCCAAAAATGATCCGGCCCTGCACCAATTTTAACGCCCAAAAATAAGGTTCCTCATAGGCTCTAGCTCTTTTACCGCTGATTCCCGGTCAATGCATGTGAGATTTTCGAAGTGAAATACCATGTCCTGTGGTTCGGATTCCACGTAAAAAGGAGGTCCCTCGGCTCATAATCACAAGATTCACGGTCACGTAAAACTACAATCTTCCTTCCTTCTTTCTTTTACCGCTCCAAATTTCAGCTTAATATCTTGAAAATTGCGACCTGTACTTTGCTAAACCCGAAAACGACACGCACATACACACATCTTCAGGGCCCCAAAAAAGAAAACGGTGAGAGATATCAAAAAATCGTTTTGAGTAAAAAAGTTGCATACCACGGAGATCTTACACCTATACATTTAACGTTTTTAGATAAGACCAGCCGTTTCCGAGATATATCGATTCAAAAACAAGTTTGAAAATCAGGGCCCCCCAAAAATATCCGGCCCTGCACCGTTTTTAACCCCCGACAACAGGTTTTCTCACACGGTCCAACTCATTCACCGCTCCAAATTCAGCTCGATATCTTGAATATTGCGACCTGTACTTCGCTAAACCCAAAAATGTGACGCACAATGGACATTTTCAGGGCCCCAAAAAAGAAAACGGTGAGAGATATCAAAAAATCAATTTGAGTAAAAAAGTTGCATACCGCGACGATCTTACACCTGTACATTTAACGTTTTTCGATACGACCAACCGTTTCCGAGATATATCGATTCCAAAAAAATGTTTGAAATTCAGGGCCCCCCCAAAAAGATTCGGCCCTGTACCGTCTTTAACGCCCGACAATTGGTTTCCTCACAGGGTCTAACTCTTTCACCGCACCAAATTTCAGTTCGATAACTTGAAAATTGCGACCACTACTTAGCTAAACGCAAAAATGTCACTCACAATGGACATTTTCAGGGCCCTAAAAAAAGAAAACGGTGAGAGATATCAAAAAATCGTTTTGAGTAAAAAAGTTGCATACCGCGGAGATCTTATACCTGTACATTTAACATTTTTCGATACGACCAACCGTTTCCGAGGTATATCGATTCCAAAAATAAATTTGAAATTACGGGCCCCCCCAAAAGATCCGGCCCTTCACCGATTTTAACGCCCAACAATAGGATTCGTCACAGTCACTAACTCTTTCACCGTACCAAATTTTAGGTTAATATCTTGAAAATGACGACCAGTACTTAGCTAAACGCAAAATTGTCACGCATAATGGACATTTTCAGGGCCCCAAAAAAAGAAAACGGTGAGAGATATCAAAAAATCGTTCTGAGTAAAAAAGTTGCATACCGCGGAGATCTTACACCTATACATTGAACATTATTCGATACGATCAACCGTTTCCGAGATATATCGATTCCAAAAAAAAGTTTGAAATTCAGGGCCCCCAAAAAAGATCCGGCCCTGCACCTATTTTAACGCCCAACAATAGGATTCGTCACATTCACTAAATCTTTCACCGTACCAATTTCAGCTTAATATCTTAAAAATTGCGACCAGTACTTAGCTAATCGCAAAATTGTCACGCACAATGGACATTTTCAGGGCCCCCAAAAAATAAAACGGTGAGAGATATCAAAAAATCGTTTTGAGTAAAAAAGTTGCATACCGCGGAGATCTTACACCTATACTTTTAACATTATTCGATACGATCAACCGTTTCCAGGATATATCGATTCCAATAAAATGGTTGGAATTCAATGCCCCCAAAAAAGATTCGGCCCTGCACCGATTTTAACGCCCAACAACAGGATTCGTCACAGTAACTAAGTCTTTCACCGTACCAAATATCAGCTTAATATATTGAAAATTGCGACCAGTACTTAGCTAAACGCAAGAATGTCACGCACAATGGACATTTACAGGGCCCTAAAAAAAGAAAACGGTGAGAGATATCAAAAAATCGTTTTGAGTAAAAAAGTTGCATACCGCAGAGATCTTACACCTGTACATTTGACATTTATCGATACGACCAACCGTTTACGAGGTATATCGATTCCAAAAATAAATTTGAAATTCAGGGCCCCCCCAAAAGATCCGGCCCTTCACCGATTTTAACGCCCAACA
Organism: Meconema thalassinum; assembly: GCA_946902985.2. Taxonomy (NCBI): domain Eukaryota; kingdom Metazoa; phylum Arthropoda; class Insecta; order Orthoptera; family Tettigoniidae; genus Meconema; species Meconema thalassinum. The sequence goes on along the minus strand of OX336392.1, from coordinate 270,681,071 downwards.
ATAGGATTCGTCACAGTCACTAACTCTTTCACCGTACCAAATTTCAGCTTAATATCTTGAAAATGACGACCAGTACTTAGCTAAACGCAAAAATGTCACGCACAATGGACATTTTCAGGGCCCCAAAAAAAGAAAACGTTGAGAGATATCAAAAAATCGTTCTGAGTAAAAAAGTTGCATTACGTGGAGATCTTACACCTTGAACATTATTCGATACGATCAACCGTTTCCGAGATATATCGATACCAAAAAAAGTTTGAAATTCAGGGCCCCCAAAAAAGATCCGACCCTGCACCGATTCTAACGCCCAACAATAGGATCCGTCACAGTCACTAAATCTTTCACCGTACCAAATTTCAGCTTAATATCTTGAAAATTGCGACCAGTACTTAGCTAAACGCAAAAATGTCACGCACAATGGACATTTTCAGGGCCCCCAAAAAATAAAACGGTGAGAGATATCAAAAAGGCGTTTTGAGTAAAAAAAGTTGCATACAGCGGAGATCTTACACCTATGCATTTAACATTATTCGATACGGTCAACCGTTTCCAAGATATATCGATTCAAAAAAAAGTTTGACATTCAGGGCCCCCAAAAAAGATCCGGCCCCGCGGCTATTTTAACGCCCAACAATAGGATTCGTCACAGTCACTAAATCTTTCACCGTACCAAATTTCAGCTTAATATCTTGAAAATTGCGACCAGTACTTAGCTAAACGCAAAAATGTCAAGCACAATGGACATTTTCAGGGCCCCCAAAAAATAAAACGGTGAGAGATATCAAAAAATCGTTTTGAGTGAAAAAGGTGCATACCGCGGAGATCTTACACCTATACATTTAACATTTTTCGATACGATCAACCGTTTCCGAGATATATCGATTCCAAAAAAAGTTTGAAATTTAGGGCCCCCCAAAAAGATCCGGCCCTTAACCGATTATAACGGCCAACAACAGGTTTCCTCACAGGGTACAACTCGTTCACCGCTCCAAATTTCAGCTCGATATCATGAAAATTAAGACCTATACTTCGCCCAACGCAACTATGTCACACACAATGGACATTTTCAGGGCCCTAAATAAAGAAAACGGTGAGAGATATCAATATATCGATTTGAAAAAAGTTTGAAATTCAGGGCCCCCAAAAAAGATCCGGCCCTGCACCGATTTTAACGCCCAACAATAGGATTCGTCACAGTCACTAACTCCTTCACCGTACCAAATTTCCGATTAATAACTTGAAAATTGCGACCAGTACTTAGCTAAACGCAAAAATGTCACACACAATGGACATTTTCAGGGCCCCAAATAATGAAAACGGTGAGAGATATCATGAAATCGTTTTGAGTAAAAAAGTTGCATACCGCGAAGATCTTACACCTATACCTTTAACATTCTTCGATACGATCAACCGTTTCCGAGATATATCGATTCCAAAAAAAAGTTTGAAATTCAGGGCCCCCAAAAGAGATCCGGCACTCCACCGATTATAACGCCCAACAACAGGTTTCCTCACAGGGTCTAACTCGTTCACCGCTCCAAATTTCAGCTCGATATCATGAAAATTAAGACCTATACTTCGCCCAACCCAAAAATGTCATGCACAATTGACTTTTTCAGGGCCCCAAAAAATCAAAACAGTGAGAGATATCAAAAAATCGTTTTGAGTAAAAAAGTTGCATACCGCGGAGATCTTACACATGTAGATTTAAAGTTTTTTGATAAGACCAACCGTTTCCGAGATATATCGATTCAAAAAAAAATTGAAATTCAGGGCCCCAAAAAAAGATTCGGCCCAGCACCGATTTTAACGCCCAATAATAGGATTCGTCACAGTCCCTAACTCTTTCACCGTACCAAATTTCAGCTTCATATCTTGAAAATTGCTACCAGTACTTAGCTAAACGCAAAAACGTCACGCACAATGGACATTTTCAGGGCCCTAAAAAAAGAAAACGGTGAGAGATATCAAAAAATCGTTCTGAGTAAAAACGTTGCACACCGCGGAGACCTTACACCAATACATTTAACATTTTTCGATACGACCAACCGTTCCCGAGATATATCGATTCCAAAAAACAGTTTGAAATTCAGGGCCCCCCAAAAAGATCCGGTCCTGCACCGATTTTAACGCCCTACAATACGGTTCGTCACAGGCCCCAACTCTTTCACCGTACCAAATTTCAGCTCGATATCTTGAAAATTGCGACCTGTACTTTGCTAAACGCAAAAGCGTCACGCACATACATACAGACAGACTTTTTCCCACATACCACGGCTATATGAAAGCCTATAGGATCTTTAGATCCGGCTTTCATAACCAGTACTTAGCTAAACGCAAAAATGTCACGCACAATGGACATTTTCAGGGCCCCCAAAAAATAAAACGGTGAGAGATATCAAAAAGTCGTTTTGAGTAAAAAAGTTGCATACAGCGGAGATCTTACACCTATGCATTTAACATTATTCGATACGGTCAACCGTTTCCGAGATATATCGATTCAACAAAAAAGTTTGAAATTCAGGGCCCCCAAAAAATATCCGGTCCTGCGGCTATTTTAACGCCCAACAATAGGATTCGTCACAGTCACTAAATCTTTCACCGTACCAAATTTCAGCTTAATATCTTGAAAATTGCGACCAGTACTTAGCTAAACGCAAAAATGTCACGCACAATGGACATTTTCAGGGCCCCCAAAAAATAAAACGGTGAGAGATATCAAAAAATCGTTTTGAGTGAAAAAGGTGCATACCGCGGAGATCTTACACCTATACATTTAACATTTTTCGATACGATCAACCGTTTCCGAGATATATCGATTCCAAAAATAGTTTGAAATTTAGGGCCCGCCAAAAAGATCCGGCCCTTAACCAATTATAACGGCCAACAACAGGTTTCCTCACAGGGTACAACTCGTTCACCGCTCCAAATTTCAGCTCGATATCATGAAAATTAAGACCTATACTTCGCCCAACGCAACAATGTCACACACAATGGACATTTTCAGGGCCCTAAATAAAGAAAACGGTGAGAGATATCAATATATCGATTTGAAAAAAGTTTGAAATTCAGGGCCCCCAAAAAAGATCCGGCCCTGCACCGATTTTAACGCCCAACAATAGGATTCGTCACAGTCACTAACTCCTTCACCGTACCAAATTTCCGATTAATAACTTGAAAATTGCGACCAGTACTTAGCTAAACGCAAAAATGTCACACACAATGGACATTTTCAGGGCCCCAAATAAAGAAAACGGTGAGAGATATCATGAAATCGTTTTGAGTAAAAAAGTTGCATACCGCGAAGATCTTACACCTATACCTTTAACATTCTTCGATACGATCAACCGTTTCCGAGATATATCGATTCCAAAAAAAAGTTTGATATTCAGGGCCCCCAAAAGAGATCCGGCACCCCACCGATTATAACGCCCAACAACAGGTTTCCTCACAGGGTCTAACTCGTTCACCGCTCCAAATTTCAGCACGATATCATGAAAATTAAGACCTATACTTCGCCCAACCCAAAAATGTCATGCACAATTGACTTTTTCAGGGCCCAAAAAAATCAAAACAGTGAGAGATATCAAAAAATCGTTTTGAGTAAAAAAGTTGCATACCGCGGAGATCTTACACATGTAGATTTAAAGTTTTTTGATAAGACCAACCGTTTCCGAGATATATCGATTCCAAAAAAAATTGAAATTCAGGGCCCCAAAAAAAGATTCGGCCCAGCACCGATTTTAACGCCCAATAATAGGATTCGTCACAGTCCCTAACTCTTTCACCGTACCAAATTTCAGCTTCATATCTTGAAAATTGCTACCAGTACTTAGCTAAACGCAAAAACGTCACGCACAATGGACATCTTCAGGGCCCTAAAAAAAGAAAACGGTGAGAGATATCAAAAATCGTTCTGAGTAAAAAAGTTGCATACCGCGGAGATCTTACACCTATACCTTTAACATTTTTCGATACCACCAACCGTTCCCGAGATATATCGATTCCAAAAATAGTTTGAAATTTAGGGCCCGCCAAAAAGATCCGGCCCTTAACCAATTATGACGGCCAACCACAGGTTTCCTCACAGGGTCTAATTCGTTCACCGCTCCAAATTTCAGCTCGATATCATGAAAATTAAGACCTATACTTCGCCCAACCCAAAAATGTCATGCACAATTGACTTTCTCAGGGCCCCAAAAAATCAAAACAGTGAGAGATATCAAAAAATCGTTTTGAGTAAAAAAGTTGCATACCGCGGAGATCTTACACATGTAGATTTAAAGTTTTTTGATAAGACCAACTGTTTCCGAGATATATCGATTCCAAAAAAAATTGAAATTCAGGGCCCCAAAAAAAGATTCGGCCCAGCACCGATTTTAACGCCCAATAATAGGATTCGTCACAGTCCCTAACTCTTTCACCGTACCAAATTTCAGCTTCATATCTTGAAAATTGCTACCAGTACTTAGCTAAACGCAAAAATGTCACGCACAATGGACATTTTCAGGGCCCCCAAAAATAAAACGGTGAGAGATATCAAAAAATCGTTTTGAGTAAAAAAGTTGCATACCGCGGAGATCTTACACCTGTACTTTTAACTTTTTCGATGCGACCAACCGTTTCCGAGATATATCGATTCCAAAAAAAAGTTTGATATTCTGGGACCCCCAAAAAGATCCGGCCCTGCACCGTTTTTAACGTCCGACAACTGGTTTCCTCACAGGGTCCAACTCTTTCACATCTCCAAATTTCAGCCCGATATCTTGAAAATTGCGACCTGTACTTCGCTAAACGCAAAAATGTCACGCACAATGGACATTTTCAGGGCCCAAAAAATAGAAAACGGTGAGAGATATCAAAAAATCGTTTTGAGTAAAAAAGTTGCATACCGCGGAGTTCTTACACCTATACATTTAACATTTTTCGATACGATGAACCGTTTACGAGATATATCGATTCCAAAAAAAGTTTGAAATTCAGGGCCCCAAAAAAGATCCGACCCTGCACCGATTTTAACGCCCAACAAAAGGATTCGTCACAGTCACTAACTCTTTCATCGTACCGAATTTCAGCTTTATGTCTTGAAAATTGCGACCAGTACTTAGCTAAACGCAAAAATGTCACGCACAATGGACATTTTCAGGGCCCCAAAAAATGAAAACGGTGAGAGATATCAAAAAATCGTTTTGAGTAAAAAAGTTGCATACCGCGGAGGTCTTACACCCGTACATTTAACATTTTTCGATGCGACCAGCCGTTTCCGAGATATATCGATTCCAAAAATAGTTTGAAATTTAGGGCCCGCCAAAAAGATCCGGCCCTTAACCAATTATAACGGCCAACCACAGGTTTCCTCACAGGGTACAACTCGTTCACCGCTCCAAATTTCAGCTCGATATCATGAAAATTAAGACCTATACTTCGCCCAACGCAACAATGTCACACACAATGGACATTTTCAGGGCCCCAAATAAAGAAAACGGTGAGAGATATCAATATATCGATTTGAAAAAGTTTGATATTCAGGGCCCCCAAAAAAATCCGGCCCTGCACCGATTTTAACGCCCAACAATAGGATTCGTAACAGTCACTAACTCCTTCACCGTACCAAATTTCAGATTAATATCTTGAAAATTGCGACCAGTACTTAGCTAAACGCAAAAATGTCACACACAATGGACATTTTCAGGGCCCCAAATAAAGAAAACGGTGAGAGATACCATGAAATCGTTTTGAGTAAAAAAGTTGCATACCGCGAAGATCTTACACCTATACCTTTAACATTCTTCGATACGATCAACCGTTTCCGAGATATATCGATTCCAAAAAAAAGTTTGAAATTCAGGGCCCCCAAAAAAGATCCGGCACTGCACCGATTATAACGCCCAACAACAGGTTTCCTCACAGGGTCTAATTCGTTCACCGCTCCAAATTTCAGCTCGATATCATGAAAATTAAGACCTATACTTCGCCCAACCCAAAAATGTCATGCACAATTGACTTTTTCAGGGCCCCAAAAAATCAAAACAGTGAGAGATATCAAAAAATCGTTTTGAGTAAAAAAGTTGCATACCGCGGAGATCTTACACATGTAGATTTAAAGTTTTTTGATAAGACCAACCGTTTCCGAGATATATCGATTCCAAAAAAAATTGAAATTCAGGGCCCCAAAAAAAGATTCGGCCCAGCACCGATTTTAACGCCCAATAATAGGATTCGTCACAGTCCCTAACTCTTTCACCGTACCAAATTTCAGCTTCATATCTTGAAAATTGCTACCAGTACTTAGCTAAACGCAAAAACGTCACGCACAATGGACATTTTCAGGGCCCCAAATAAAGAAAACGGTGAGAGATATCATGAAATCGTTTTGAGTAAAAAAGTTGCATACCGCGAAGATCTTACACCTATACCTTTAACATTCTTCGATACGATCAACCGTTTCCGAGATATATCGATTCCAAAAAAAAGTTTGAAATTCAGGGCCCCCAAAAGAGATCCGGCACCCCACCGATTATAACGCCCAACAACAGGTTTCCTCACAGGGTCTAACTCGTTCACCGCTCCAAATTTCAGCTCGATATCATGAAAATTAAGACCTATACTTCGCCCAACCCAAAAATGTCATGCACAATTGACTTTTTCAGGGCCCAAAAAAATCAAAACAGTGAGAGATATCAAAAAATCGTTTTGAGTAAAAAAGTTGCATACCGCGGAGATCTTACACATGTAGATTTAAAGTTTTTTGATAAGACCAACCGTTTCCGAGATATATCGTTTCCAAAAAAAATTGAAATTCAGGGCCCCAAAAAAAGATTCGGCCCAGCACCGATTTTAACGCCCAATAATAGGATTCGTCACAGTCCCTAACTCTTTCACCGTACCAAATTTCAGCTTCATATCTTGAAAATTGCTACCAGTACTTAGCTAAACGCAAAAACGTCACGCACAATGGACATTTTCAGGGCCCTAAAAAAAGAAAACGGTGAGAGATATCAAAAATCGTTCTGAGTAAAAAAGTTGCATACCGCGGAGATCTTACACCTATACCTTTAACATTTTTCGATACGACCAACCGTTCCCGAGATATATCGATTCCAAAAAACAGTTTGAAATTCAGGGCCCCCCAAAAAGATCCGGCCCTGCACCGATTTTAACGCCCTACAATAGGGTTCGTCACAGGCCCCAACTCTTTCACCGTACCAAATTTCAGCTCGATATCTTGAAAATTGCGACCTGTACTTTGCTAAACGCAAAAGCGTCACGCACATACATACAGACAGACTTTTTCCCACATACCATGGCTATATGAAAGCCTATAGGATCTTTAGATCCGGCTTTCATAACCAGTACTTAGCTAAACGCAAAAATGTCACGCACAATGGACATTTTCAGGGCCCCCAAAAATAAAACGGTGAGAGATATCAAAAAATAGTTTTGAGTAAAAAAGTTGCATACCGCGGAGATCTTACACCTGTACTTTTAACTTTTTCGATGCGACCAACCGTTTCCGAGATATATCGATTCCAAAAAAAAGTTTGAAATTCTGGGAGCCCCAAAAAGATCCGGCCCTGCACCGTTTTTAACGTCCGACAACTGGTTTCCTCACAGGGTCCAACTCTTTCACATCTCCAAATTTCAGCCCGATATCTTGAAAATTGCGACCTGTACTTCGCTAAACGCAAAAATGTCACGCACAATGGACATTTTCAGGGCCCAAAAAAATAGAAAACGGTGAGAGATATCAAAAAATCGTTTTGAGTAAAAAAGTTGCATACCGCGGAGTTCTTACACCTATACATTTAACATTTTTCGATACGATGAACCGTTTACGAGATATATCGATTCCAAAAAAAGTTTGAAATTCAGGGCCCCAAAAAAGATCCGACCCTGCACCGATTTTAACGCCCAACAAAAGGATTCGTCACAGTCACTAACTCTTTCATCGTACCGAATTTCAGCTTTATGTCTTGAAAATTGCGACCAGTACTTAGCTAAACGCAAAAATGTCACGCACAATGGACATTTTCAGGGCCCCAAAAAATGAAAACGGTGAGAGATATCAAAAAATCGTTTTGAGTAAAAAAGTTGCATACCGCGGAGGTCTTACACCCGTACATTTAACATTTTTCGATGCGACCAGCCGTTTCCGAGATATATCGATTCCAAAAATAGTTTGAAATTTAGGGCCCGCCAAAAAGATCCGGCCCTTAACCAATTATAACGGCCAACCACAGGTTTCCTCACAGGGTACAACTCGTTCACCGCTCCAAATTTCAGCTCGATATCATGAAAATTAAGACCTATACTTCGCCCAACGCAACAATGTCACACACAATGGACATTTTCAGGGCCCCAAATAAAGAAAACGGTGAGAGATATCAATATATCGATTTGAAAAAGTTTGATATTCAGGGCCCCCAAAAAAGATCCGGCCCTGCACCGATTTTAACGCCCAACAATAGGATTCGTAACAGTCACTAACTCCTTCACCGTACCAAATTTCAGATTAATATCTTGAAAATTGCGACCAGTACTTAGCTAAACGCAAAAATGTCACACACAATGGACATTTTCAGGGCCCCAAATAAAGAAAACGGTGAGAGATACCATGAAATCGTTTTGAGTAAAAAAGTTGCATACCGCGAAGATCTTACACCTATACCTTTAACATTCTTCGATACGATCAACCGTTTCCGAGATATATCGATTCCAAAAAAAAGTTTGAAATTCAGGGCCCCCAAAAAAGATCCGGCACTGCACCGATTATAACGCCCAACAACAGGTTTCCTCACAGGGTCTAATTCGTTCACCGCTCCAAATTTCAGCTCGATATCATGAAAATTAAGACCTATACTTCGCCCAACCCAAAAATGTCATGCACAATTGACTCTTTCAGGGCCCAAAAAAATCAAAACAGTGAGAGATATCAAAAAATCGTTTTGAGTAAAAAAGTTGCATACCGCGGAGATCTTACACATGTAGATTTAAAGTTTTTTGATAAGACCAACCGTTTCCGAGATATATCGATTCCAAAAAAAATTGAAATTCAGGGCCCCAAAAAAAGATTCGGCCCAGCACCGATTTTAACGCCCAATAATAGGATTCGTCACAGTCCCTAACTCTTTCACCGTACCAAATTTCAGCTTCATATCTTGAAAATTGCTACCAGTACTTAGCTAAACGCAAAAACGTCACGCACAATGGACATTTTCAGGGCCCTAAAAAAAGAAAACGGTGAGAGATATCAAAAATCGTTCTGAGTAAAAAAGTTGCATACCGCGGAGATCTTACACCTATACCTTTAACATTTTTCGATACGACCAACCGTTCCCGAGATATATCGATTCCAAAAAACAGTTTGAAATTCAGGGCCCCCCAAAAAGATCCGGCCCTGCACCGATTTTAACGCCCTACAATAGGGTTCGTCACAGGCCCCAACTCTTTCACCGTACCAAATTTCAGCTCGATATCTTGAAAATTGCGACCTGTACTTTGCTAAACGCAAAAGCGTCACGCACATACATACAGACAGACTTTTTCCCACATACCATGGCTATATGAAAGCCTATAGGATCTTTAGATCCGGCTTTCATAACCAGTACTTAGCTAAACGCAAAAATGTCACGCACAATGGACATTTTCAGGGCCCCCAAAAATAAAACGGTGAGAGATATCAAAAAATCGTTTTGAGTAAAAAAGTTGCATACCGCGGAGATCTTACACCTGTACTTTTAACTTTTTCGATGCGACCAACCGTTTCCGAGATATATCGATTCCAAAAAAAAGTTTGAAATTCTGGGCCCCCCAAAAAGATCCGGCCCTGCACCGTTTTTAACGTCCGACAACTGGTTTCCTCACAGGGTCCAACTCTTTCACATCTCCAAATTTCAGCCCGATATCTTGAAAATTGCGACCTGTACTTCGCTAAACGCAAAAATGTCACGCACAATGGACATTTTCAGGGCCCAAAAAATAGAAAACGGTGAGAGATATCAAAAAATCGTTTTGAGTAAAAAAGTTGCATACCGCGGAGTTCTTACACCTATACATTTAACATTTTTCGATACGATGAACCGTTTACGAGATATATCGATTCCAAAAAAAGTTTGAAATTCAGGGCCCCAAAAAAGATCCGACCCTGCACCGATTTTAACGCCCAACAAAAGGATTCGTCACAGTCACTAACTCTTTCATCGTACCGAATTTCAGCTTTATGTCTTGAAAATTGCGACCAGTACTTAGCTAAACGCAAAAATGTCACGCACAATGGACATTTTCAGGGCCCCAAAAAATGAAAACGGTGAGAGATATCAAAAAATCGTTTTGAGTAAAAAAGTTGCATACCGCGGAGGTCTTACACCCGTACATTTAACATTTTTCGATGCGACCAGCCGTTTCCGAGATATATCGATTCCAAAAAAAAGTTTGAATTTCAGGGTCCGCCAAAAAGATCCGGCCCTGCATCGATTTTAACGCCCAACAATGGGATTCGTTACAGTCACTAACTCTTTCGCCGCACCAAATTTCAGCTTAATATCTTGAAAATTGCGACCAGTACTTAGCTAAACGCAAAAATGTCACGCACAATGGACATTTTCAGGGCCCCCAAAAAATAAAACGGTGAGAGATATCAAAAAATCGTTTTGAGTGAAAAAGGTGCATACCGCGGAGATCTTACACCTATACATTTAACATTTTTCGATACGATCAACCGTTTCCGAGATATATCGATTCCAAAAAAAAGTTTGAAATTTAGGGCCCCCCAAAAAGATCCGGCCCTTAACCGATTATAACGGCCAACAACAGGTTTCCTCACAGGGTACAACTCGTTCACCGCTCCAAATTTCAGCTCGATATCATGAAAATTAAGACCTATACTTCGCCCAACGCAACAATGTCACACACAATGGACATTTTCAGGGCCCCAAATAAAGAAAACGGTGAGAGATATCAATATATCGATTTGAAAAAGTTTGATATTCAGGGCCCCCAAAAAAGATCCGGCCCTGCACCGATTTTAACGCCCAACAATAGGATTCGTAACAGTCACTAACTCCTTCACCGTACCAAATTTCAGATTAATATCTTGAAAATTGCGACCAGTACTTAGCTAAACGCAAAAATGTCACACACAATGGACATTTTCAGGGCCCCAAATAAAGAAAACGGTGAGAGATACCATGAAATCGTTTTGAGTAAAAAAGTTGCATACCGCGAAGATCTTACACCTATACCTTTAACATTCTTCGATACGATCAACCGTTTCCGAGATATATCGATTCCAAAAAAAAGTTTGAAATTCAGGGCCCCCAAAAAAGATCCGGCACTGCACCGATTATAACGCCCAACAACAGGTTTCCTCACAGGGTCTAACTCGTTCACCGCTCCAAATTTCAGCTCGATATCATGAAAATTAAGACCTATACTTCGCCCAACCCAAAAATGTCATGCACAATTGACTTTTTCAGGGCCCCAAAAAATCAAAACAGTGAGAGATATCAAAAAATCGTTTGGAGTAAAAAAGTTGCATACCGCGGAGATCTTACACATGTAGATTTAAAGTTTTTTGATAAGACCAACCGTTTCCGAGATATATCGCTTCCAAAGAAAATTGAAATTCAGGGCCCCAAAAAAAGATTCGGCCCAGCACCGATTTTAACGCCCAATAATAGGATTCGTCACAGTCCCTAACTCTTTCACCGTACCAAATTTGAGCTTCATATCTTGAAAATTGCTACCAGTACTTAGCTAAACGCAAAAACGGCACGCACAATGGACATTTTCAGGGCCCTAAAAAAAGAAAACGGTGAGAGATATCAAAAAATCGTTCTGAGTAAAAAATTTGCATACCGCGGAGATCTTACACCTATACCTTTAACATTTTTCGATACGACCAACCGTTCCCGAGATATATCGATTCCAAAAAACAGTTTGAAATTCAGGGCCCCCCAAAAAGATCCGGCCCTGCACCGATTTTAACGCCCTACAATAGGGTTCGTCACAGGCCCCAACTCTTTCACCGTACCAAATTTCAGCTCGATATCTTGAAAATTGCGACCTGTACTTTGCTAAACGCAAAAGCGTCACGCACATACATACAGACAGACTTTTTCCCACATACCACGGCTATATGAAAGCCTATAGGATCTTTAGATCCGGCATTCATAACCAGTACTTAGCTAAACGCAAAAATGTCACGCACAATGGACATTTTCAGGGCCCCCAAAAATAAAACGGTGAGAGATATCAAAAAATCGTTTTGAGTAAAAAAGTTGCATACCGCGGAGATCTTACACCTGTACTTTTAACTTTTTCGATGCGACCAACCGTTTCCGAAATATATCGATTCCAAAAAAAAGTTTGAAATTCTGGGCCCCCCAAAAAGATCCAGCCCTGCACCGTTTTTAACGTCCGACAACTGGTTTCCTCACAGGGTCCAACTCTTTCACATCTCCAAATTTCAGCCCGATATCTTGAAAATTGCGACCTGTACTTCGCTAAACGCAAAAATGTCACGCACAATGGACATTTTCAGGGCCCAAAAAATAGAAAACGGTGAGAGATATCAAAAAATCGTTTTGAGTAAAAAAGTTGCATACCGCGGAGATCTTACACCTATACATTTAACATGTTTCGATACGATGAACCGTTTACGAAATATATCGATTCCAAAAAAAGTTTGAAATTCAGGGCCCCAAAAAAGATCCGACCCTGCACCGATTTTAACGCCCAACAAAAGGATTCGTCACAGTCACTAACTCTTTCATCGTACCGATTTTCAGCTTAATGTCTTGAAAATTGCGACCAGAACTTAGGTAAACGCAAAAATGTCACGCACAATGGACATTTTCAGGGCCTCCCCCCAAAAAAACGGCGAGAGATTTCAAAAAATCGTTTTGAGTTAAAAAGTTGCATACCGCGGAGATCTTACACCTGTACATTTAACATTTTTCGATGCGACCAACTGTTTCCGAGATATATCAATTCCAAAAAACAGTATGAAATTCAGGGCCCCCAAAAAAAGATCCGGCCCTGCACCGATCTTAACGCCCAACAAAAGGATTCGTCACAGTCACTAACTCTTTCACCGCACCAAATTTCAGCTTCATATCTTGAAAATTGCGACCAGTACTTAGCTAAACGCAAAAATGTCACGCACAATGGACATTTTCAGGGCCCCAAAAAATGAAAACGGTGAGAGATATCAAAAAATCGTTTTGAGTAAAAAAGTTGCATACCGCGGAGGTCTTACACCCGTACATTTAACATTTTTCGATGCGACCAACAGTTTCCGAGATATATCAATTCCAAAAAAAAGTTTGAAATTCAGGGTCCGCCAAAAAGATCCGGCCCTGCATCGATTTTAACGCCCAACAATAGGATTCGTTACAGTCACTAACTCTTTCGCCGCACCAAATTTCAGCTTAATATCTTGAAAATTGCGACCAGTACTTAGCTAAACGCAAAAATGTCACGCACAATGGACATTTTCAGGGCCCCCAAAAAATAAAACGGTGAGAGATATCAAAAAGTCGTTTTGAGTAAAAAAGTTGCATACAGCGGAGATCTTACACCTATGCATTTAACATTATTCGATACGGTCAACCGTTTCCGAGATATATCGATTCAACAAAAAAGTTTGAAATTCAGGGCCCCCAAAAAATATCCGGTCCTGCGGCTATTTTAACTACCAACAATAGGATTCGTCACAGTCACTAAATCTTTCACCGTACCAAATTTCAGCTTAATATCTTGAAAATTGCGACCAGTACTTAGCTAAACGCAAAAATGTCACGCACAATGGACATTTTCAGGGCCCCCAAAAAATAAAACGGTGAGAGATATCAAAAAATCGTTTTGAGTGAAAAAGTTGCATACCGCGGAGATCTTACACCTATACATTTAAAATTTTTGATACGATCAACCGTTTCCGAGATATATCGATTCCAAAAAAAAGTTTGAAATTTAGGGCCCGCCAAAAAGATCCGGCCCTTAACCAATTATAACGGCCAACAACAGGTTTCCTCACAGGGTACAACTCGTTCACCGCTCCAAATTTCAGCTCGATATCATGAAAATTAAGACCTATACTTCGCCCAACGCAACAATGTCACACACAATGGACATTTTCAGGGCCCCAAATAAAGAAAACGGTGAGAGATATCAATATATCGATTTGAAAAAGTTTGATATTCAGGGCCCCCAAAAAAGATCCGGCCCTGCACCGATTTTAACGCCCAACAATAGGATTCGTAACAGTCACTAACTCCTTCACCGTACCAAATTTCAGATTAATATCTTGAAAATTGCGACCAGTACTTAGCTAAACGCAAAAATGTCACACACAATGGACATTTTCAGGGCCCCAAATAAAGAAAACGGTGAGAGATACCATGAAATCGTTTTGAGTAAAAAAGTTGCATACCGCGAAGATCTTACACCTATACCTTTAACATTCTTCGATACGATCAACCGTTTCCGAGATATATCGATTCCAAAAAAAAGTTTGAAATTCAGGGCCCCCAAAAAAGATCCGGCACTGCACCGATTATAACGCCCAACAACAGGTTTCCTCACAGGGTCTAACTCGTTCACCGCTCCAAATTTCAGCTCGATATCATGAAAATTAAGACCTATACTTCGCCCAACCCAAAAATGTCATGCACAATTGACTTTTTCAGGGCCCCAAAAAATCAAAACAGTGAGAGATATCAAAAAATCGTTTTGAGTAAAAAAGTTGCATACCGCGGAGATCTTACACATGTAGATTTAAAGTTTTTTGATAAGACCAACCGTTTCCGAGATATATCGATTCCAAAAAAAATTGAAATTCAGGGCCCCAAAAAAAGATTCGGCCCAGCACCGATTTTAACGCCCAATAATAGGATTCGTCACAGTCCCTAACTCTTTCACCGTACCAAATTTCAGCTTCATATCTTGAAAATTGCTACCAGTACTTAGCTAAACGCAAAAACGTCACGCACAATGGACATTTTCAGGGCCCTAAAAAAAGAAAACGGTGAGAGATATCAAAAATCGTTCTGAGTAAAAAAGTTGCATACCGCGGAGATCTTACACCTATACCTTTAACATTTTTCGATACGACCAACCGTTCCCGAGATATATCGATTCCAAAAAACAGTTTGAAATTCAGGGCCCCCCAAAAAGATCCGGCCCTGCACCGATTTTAACGCCCTACAATAGGGTTCGTCACAGGCCCCAACTCTTTCACCGTACCAAATTTCAGCTCGATATCTTGAAAATTGCGACCTGTACTTTGCTAAACGCAAAAGCGTCACGCACATACATACAGACAGACTTTTTCCCACATACCATGGCTATATGAAAGCCTATAGGATCTTTAGATCCGGCTTTCATAACCAGTACTTAGCTAAACGCAAAAATGTCACGCACAATGGACATTTTCAGGGCCCCCAAAAATAAAACGGTGAGAGATATCAAAAAATAGTTTTGAGTAAAAAAGTTGCATACCGCGGAGATCTTACACCTGTACTTTTAACTTTTTCGATGCGACCAACCGTTTCCGAGATATATCGATTCCAAAAAAAAGTTTGAAATTCTGGGAGCCCCAAAAAGATCCGGCCCTGCACCGTTTTTAACGTCCGACAACTGGTTTCCTCACAGGGTCCAACTCTTTCACATCTCCAAATTTCAGCCCGATATCTTGAAAATTGCGACCTGTACTTCGCTAAACGCAAAAATGTCACGCACAATGGACATTTTCAGGGCCCAAAAAAATAGAAAACGGTGAGAGATATCAAAAAATCGTTTTGAGTAAAAAAGTTGC
This sequence comes from Meconema thalassinum, assembly GCA_946902985.2. Taxonomy (NCBI): domain Eukaryota; kingdom Metazoa; phylum Arthropoda; class Insecta; order Orthoptera; family Tettigoniidae; genus Meconema; species Meconema thalassinum. Next base: position 270,665,257 of record OX336392.1, on the reverse strand, counting down.
ATACCGCGGAGTTCTTACACCTATACATTTAACATTTTTCGATACGATGAACCGTTTACGAGATATATCGATTCCAAAAAAAGTTTGAAATTCAGGGCCCCAAAAAAGATCCGACCCTGCACCGATTTTAACGCCCAACAAAAGGATTCGTCACAGTCACTAACTCTTTCATCGTACCGAATTTCAGCTTTATGTCTTGAAAATTGCGACCAGTACTTAGCTAAACGCAAAAATGTCACGCACAATGGACATTTTCAGGGCCCCAAAAAATGAAAACGGTGAGAGATATCAAAAAATCGTTTTGAGTAAAAAAGTTGCATACCGCGGAGGTCTTACACCCGTACATTTAACATTTTTCGATGCGACCAGCCGTTTCCGAGATATATCGATTCCAAAAATAGTTTGAAATTTAGGGCCCGCCAAAAAGATCCGGCCCTTAACCAATTATAACGGCCAACCACAGGTTTCCTCACAGGGTACAACTCGTTCACCGCTCCAAATTTCAGCTCGATATCATGAAAATTAAGACCTATACTTCGCCCAACGCAACAATGTCACACACAATGGACATTTTCAGGGCCCCAAATAAAGAAAACGGTGAGAGATATCAATATATCGATTTGAAAAAGTTTGATATTCAGGGCCCCCAAAAAAGATCCGGCCCTGCACCGATTTTAACGCCCAACAATAGGATTCGTAACAGTCACTAACTCCTTCACCGTACCAAATTTCAGATTAATATCTTGAAAATTGCGACCAGTACTTAGCTAAACGCAAAAATGTCACACACAATGGACATTTTCAGGGCCCCAAATAAAGAAAACGGTGAGAGATACCATGAAATCGTTTTGAGTAAAAAAGTTGCATACCGCGAAGATCTTACACCTATACCTTTAACATTCTTCGATACGATCAACCGTTTCCGAGATATATCGATTCCAAAAAAAAGTTTGAAATTCAGGGCCCCCAAAAAAGATCCGGCACTGCACCGATTATAACGCCCAACAACAGGTTTCCTCACAGGGTCTAATTCGTTCACCGCTCCAAATTTCAGCTCGATATCATGAAAATTAAGACCTATACTTCGCCCAACCCAAAAATGTCATGCACAATTGACTCTTTCAGGGCCCAAAAAAATCAAAACAGTGAGAGATATCAAAAAATCGTTTTGAGTAAAAAAGTTGCATACCGCGGAGATCTTACACATGTAGATTTAAAGTTTTTTGATAAGACCAACCGTTTCCGAGATATATCGATTCCAAAAAAAATTGAAATTCAGGGCCCCAAAAAAAGATTCGGCCCAGCACCGATTTTAACGCCCAATAATAGGATTCGTCACAGTCCCTAACTCTTTCACCGTACCAAATTTCAGCTTCATATCTTGAAAATTGCTACCAGTACTTAGCTAAACGCAAAAACGTCACGCACAATGGACATTTTCAGGGCCCTAAAAAAAGAAAACGGTGAGAGATATCAAAAATCGTTCTGAGTAAAAAAGTTGCATACCGCGGAGATCTTACACCTATACCTTTAACATTTTTCGATACGACCAACCGTTCCCGAGATATATCGATTCCAAAAAACAGTTTGAAATTCAGGGCCCCCCAAAAAGATCCGGCCCTGCACCGATTTTAACGCCCTACAATAGGGTTCGTCACAGGCCCCAACTCTTTCACCGTACCAAATTTCAGCTCGATATCTTGAAAATTGCGACCTGTACTTTGCTAAACGCAAAAGCGTCACGCACATACATACAGACAGACTTTTTCCCACATACCATGGCTATATGAAAGCCTATAGGATCTTTAGATCCGGCTTTCATAACCAGTACTTAGCTAAACGCAAAAATGTCACGCACAATGGACATTTTCAGGGCCCCCAAAAATAAAACGGTGAGAGATATCAAAAAATCGTTTTGAGTAAAAAAGTTGCATACCGCGGAGATCTTACACCTGTACTTTTAACTTTTTCGATGCGACCAACCGTTTCCGAGATATATCGATTCCAAAAAAAAGTTTGAAATTCTGGGCCCCCCAAAAAGATCCGGCCCTGCACCGTTTTTAACGTCCGACAACTGGTTTCCTCACAGGGTCCAACTCTTTCACATCTCCAAATTTCAGCCCGATATCTTGAAAATTGCGACCTGTACTTCGCTAAACGCAAAAATGTCACGCACAATGGACATTTTCAGGGCCCAAAAAATAGAAAACGGTGAGAGATATCAAAAAATCGTTTTGAGTAAAAAAGTTGCATACCGCGGAGTTCTTACACCTATACATTTAACATTTTTCGATACGATGAACCGTTTACGAGATATATCGATTCCAAAAAAAGTTTGAAATTCAGGGCCCCAAAAAAGATCCGACCCTGCACCGATTTTAACGCCCAACAAAAGGATTCGTCACAGTCACTAACTCTTTCATCGTACCGAATTTCAGCTTTATGTCTTGAAAATTGCGACCAGTACTTAGCTAAACGCAAAAATGTCACGCACAATGGACATTTTCAGGGCCCCAAAAAATGAAAACGGTGAGAGATATCAAAAAATCGTTTTGAGTAAAAAAGTTGCATACCGCGGAGGTCTTACACCCGTACATTTAACATTTTTCGATGCGACCAGCCGTTTCCGAGATATATCGATTCCAAAAAAAAGTTTGAATTTCAGGGTCCGCCAAAAAGATCCGGCCCTGCATCGATTTTAACGCCCAACAATGGGATTCGTTACAGTCACTAACTCTTTCGCCGCACCAAATTTCAGCTTAATATCTTGAAAATTGCGACCAGTACTTAGCTAAACGCAAAAATGTCACGCACAATGGACATTTTCAGGGCCCCCAAAAAATAAAACGGTGAGAGATATCAAAAAATCGTTTTGAGTGAAAAAGGTGCATACCGCGGAGATCTTACACCTATACATTTAACATTTTTCGATACGATCAACCGTTTCCGAGATATATCGATTCCAAAAAAAAGTTTGAAATTTAGGGCCCCCCAAAAAGATCCGGCCCTTAACCGATTATAACGGCCAACAACAGGTTTCCTCACAGGGTACAACTCGTTCACCGCTCCAAATTTCAGCTCGATATCATGAAAATTAAGACCTATACTTCGCCCAACGCAACAATGTCACACACAATGGACATTTTCAGGGCCCCAAATAAAGAAAACGGTGAGAGATATCAATATATCGATTTGAAAAAGTTTGATATTCAGGGCCCCCAAAAAAGATCCGGCCCTGCACCGATTTTAACGCCCAACAATAGGATTCGTAACAGTCACTAACTCCTTCACCGTACCAAATTTCAGATTAATATCTTGAAAATTGCGACCAGTACTTAGCTAAACGCAAAAATGTCACACACAATGGACATTTTCAGGGCCCCAAATAAAGAAAACGGTGAGAGATACCATGAAATCGTTTTGAGTAAAAAAGTTGCATACCGCGAAGATCTTACACCTATACCTTTAACATTCTTCGATACGATCAACCGTTTCCGAGATATATCGATTCCAAAAAAAAGTTTGAAATTCAGGGCCCCCAAAAAAGATCCGGCACTGCACCGATTATAACGCCCAACAACAGGTTTCCTCACAGGGTCTAACTCGTTCACCGCTCCAAATTTCAGCTCGATATCATGAAAATTAAGACCTATACTTCGCCCAACCCAAAAATGTCATGCACAATTGACTTTTTCAGGGCCCCAAAAAATCAAAACAGTGAGAGATATCAAAAAATCGTTTGGAGTAAAAAAGTTGCATACCGCGGAGATCTTACACATGTAGATTTAAAGTTTTTTGATAAGACCAACCGTTTCCGAGATATATCGCTTCCAAAGAAAATTGAAATTCAGGGCCCCAAAAAAAGATTCGGCCCAGCACCGATTTTAACGCCCAATAATAGGATTCGTCACAGTCCCTAACTCTTTCACCGTACCAAATTTGAGCTTCATATCTTGAAAATTGCTACCAGTACTTAGCTAAACGCAAAAACGGCACGCACAATGGACATTTTCAGGGCCCTAAAAAAAGAAAACGGTGAGAGATATCAAAAAATCGTTCTGAGTAAAAAATGTGCATACCGCGGAGATCTTACACCTATACCTTTAACATTTTTCGATACGACCAACCGTTCCCGAGATATATCGATTCCAAAAAACAGTTTGAAATTCAGGGCCCCCCAAAAAGATCCGGCCCTGCACCGATTTTAACGCCCTACAATAGGGTTCGTCACAGGCCCCAACTCTTTCACCGTACCAAATTTCAGCTCGATATCTTGAAAATTGCGACCTGTACTTTGCTAAACGCAAAAGCGTCACGCACATACATACAGACAGACTTTTTCCCACATACCACGGCTATATGAAAGCCTATAGGATCTTTAGATCCGGCATTCATAACCAGTACTTAGCTAAACGCAAAAATGTCACGCACAATGGACATTTTCAGGGCCCCCAAAAATAAAACGGTGAGAGATATCAAAAAATCGTTTTGAGTAAAAAAGTTGCATACCGCGGAGATCTTACACCTGTACTTTTAACTTTTTCGATGCGACCAACCGTTTCCGAAATATATCGATTCCAAAAAAAAGTTTGAAATTCTGGGCCCCCCAAAAAGATCCAGCCCTGCACCGTTTTTAACGTCCGACAACTGGTTTCCTCACAGGGTCCAACTCTTTCACATCTCCAAATTTCAGCCCGATATCTTGAAAATTGCGACCTGTACTTCGCTAAACGCAAAAATGTCACGCACAATGGACATTTTCAGGGCCCAAAAAATAGAAAACGGTGAGAGATATCAAAAAATCGTTTTGAGTAAAAAAGTTGCATACCGCGGAGATCTTACACCTATACATTTAACATTTTTCGATACGATGAACCGTTTACGAAATATATCGATTCCAAAAAAAGTTTGAAATTCAGGGCCCCAAAAAAGATCCGACCCTGCACCGATTTTAACGCCCAACAAAAGGATTCGTCACAGTCACTAACTCTTTCATCGTACCGATTTTCAGCTTAATGTCTTGAAAATTGCGACCAGAACTTAGGTAAACGCAAAAATGTCACGCACAATGGACATTTTCAGGGCCTCCCCCCAAAAAAACGGCGAGAGATTTCAAAAAATCGTTTTGAGTTAAAAAGTTGCATACCGCGGAGATCTTACACCTGTACATTTAACATTTTTCGATGCGACCAACTGTTTCCGAGATATATCAATTCCAAAAAACAGTATGAAATTCAGGGCCCCCAAAAAAAGATCCGGCCCTGCACCGATCTTAACGCCCAACAAAAGGATTCGTCACAGTCACTAACTCTTTCACCGCACCAAATTTCAGCTTCATATCTTGAAAATTGCGACCAGTACTTAGCTAAACGCAAAAATGTCACGCACAATGGACATTTTCAGGGCCCCAAAAAATGAAAACGGTGAGAGATATCAAAAAATCGTTTTGAGTAAAAAAGTTGCATACCGCGGAGGTCTTACACCCGTACATTTAACATTTTTCGATGCGACCAACAGTTTCCGAGATATATCAATTCCAAAAAAAAGTTTGAAATTCAGGGTCCGCCAAAAAGATCCGGCCCTGCATCGATTTTAACGCCCAACAATAGGATTCGTTACAGTCACTAACTCTTTCGCCGCACCAAATTTCAGCTTAATATCTTGAAAATTGCGACCAGTACTTAGCTAAACGCAAAAATGTCACGCACAATGGACATTTTCAGGGCCCCCAAAAAATAAAACGGTGAGAGATATCAAAAAGTCGTTTTGAGTAAAAAAGTTGCATACAGCGGAGATCTTACACCTATGCATTTAACATTATTCGATACGGTCAACCGTTTCCGAGATATATCGATTCAACAAAAAAGTTTGAAATTCAGGGCCCCCAAAAAATATCCGGTCCTGCGGCTATTTTAACTACCAACAATAGGATTCGTCACAGTCACTAAATCTTTCACCGTACCAAATTTCAGCTTAATATCTTGAAAATTGCGACCAGTACTTAGCTAAACGCAAAAATGTCACGCACAATGGACATTTTCAGGGCCCCCAAAAAATAAAACGGTGAGAGATATCAAAAAATCGTTTTGAGTGAAAAAGTTGCATACCGCGGAGATCTTACACCTATACATTTAACATTTTTCGATACGATCAACCGTTTCCGAGATATATCGATTCCAAAAAAAAGTTTGAAATTTAGGGCCCGCCAAAAAGATCCGGCCCTTAACCAATTATAACGGCCAACAACAGGTTTCCTCACAGGGTACAACTCGTTCACCGCTCCAAATTTCAGCTCGATATCATGAAAATTAAGACCTATACTTCGCCCAACGCAACAATGTCACACACAATGGACATTTTCAGGGCCCCAAATAAAGAAAACGGTGAGAGATATCAATATATCGATTTGAAAAAGTTTGATATTCAGGGCCCCCAAAAAAGATCCGGCCCTGCACCGATTTTAACGCCCAACAATAGGATTCGTAACAGTCACTAACTCCTTCACCGTACCAAATTTCAGATTAATATCTTGAAAATTGCGACCAGTACTTAGCTAAACGCAAAAATGTCACACACAATGGACATTTTCAGGGCCCCAAATAAAGAAAACGGTGAGAGATACCATGAAATCGTTTTGAGTAAAAAAGTTGCATACCGCGAAGATCTTACACCTATACCTTTAACATTCTTCGATACGATCAACCGTTTCCGAGATATATCGATTCCAAAAAAAAGTTTGAAATTCAGGGCCCCCAAAAAAGATCCGGCACTGCACCGATTATAACGCCCAACAACAGGTTTCCTCACAGGGTCTAACTCGTTCACCGCTCCAAATTTCAGCTCGATATCATGAAAATTAAGACCTATACTTCGCCCAACCCAAAAATGTCATGCACAATTGACTTTTTCAGGGCCCCAAAAAATCAAAACAGTGAGAGATATCAAAAAATCGTTTTGAGTAAAAAAGTTGCATACCGCGGAGATCTTACACATGTAGATTTAAAGTTTTTTGATAAGACCAACCGTTTCCGAGATATATCGATTCCAAAAAAAATTGAAATTCAGGGCCCCAAAAAAAGATTCGGCCCAGCACCGATTTTAACGCCCAATAATAGGATTCGTCACAGTCCCTAACTCTTTCACCGTACCAAATTTCAGCTTCATATCTTGAAAATTGCTACCAGTACTTAGCTAAACGCAAAAACGTCACGCACAATGGACATTTTCAGGGCCCTAAAAAAAGAAAACGGTGAGAGATATCAAAAATCGTTCTGAGTAAAAAAGTTGCATACCGCGGAGATCTTACACCTATACCTTTAACATTTTTCGATACGACCAACCGTTCCCGAGATATATCGATTCCAAAAAACAGTTTGAAATTCAGGGCCCCCCAAAAAGATCCGGCCCTGCACCGATTTTAACGCCCTACAATAGGGTTCGTCACAGGCCCCAACTCTTTCACCGTACCAAATTTCAGCTCGATATCTTGAAAATTGCGACCTGTACTTTGCTAAACGCAAAAGCGTCACGCACATACATACAGACAGACTTTTTCCCACATACCACGGCTGTATGAAAGCCTATAGGATCTTTAGTTCCGGCTTTCATAACCAGTACTTAGCTAAACGCAAAAATGTCACGCACAATGGACATTTTCAGGGCCCCCAAAAATAAAACGGTGAGAGATATCAAAAAATCGTTTTGAGTAAAAAAGTTGCATACCGCGGAGATCTTACACCTGTACTTTTAACTTTTTCGATGCGACCAACCGTTTCCGAGATATATCGATTCCAAAAAAAAGTTTGAAATTCTGGGCCCCCCAAAAAGATCCGGCCCTGCACCGTTTTTAACGTCCGACAACTGGTTTCCTCACAGGGTCCAACTCTTTCACATCTCCAAATTTCAGCCCGATATCTTGAAAATTGCGACCTGTACTTCGCTAAACGCAAAAATGTCACGCACAATGGACATTTTCAGGGCCCAAAAAATAGAAAACGGTGAGAGATATCAAAAAATCGTTTTGAGTAAAAAAGTTGCATACCGCGGAGATCTTACACCTATACCTTCAACATTTTTCGATACGATGAACCGTTTACGAGATATATCGATTCCAAAAAAAGTTTGAAATTCAGGGCCCCAAAAAAGATCCGACCCTACACCGATTTTAACGCCCAACAAAAGGATTCGTCACAGTCACTAACTCTTTCATCGTACCGAATTTCAGCTTTATGTCTTGAAAATTGCGACCAGAACTTAGGTAAACGCAAAAATGTCACGCACAATGGACATTTTCAGCCCCCCCCCCCCCCCAAAAAAAAACGGCGAGAGATTTCAAAAAATCGTTTTGAGTTAAAATGTTGCATACCGCGGAGATCTTACACCTGTACATTTAACATTTTTCGATGCGACCAACTGTTTCCGAGATATATCGATTCCAAAAAACAGTATGAAATTCAGGGCCCCCAAAAAAAGATCAGGCCCTGCACCGATCTTAACGCCCAACAAAAGGATTCGTCACAGTCACTAACTCTTTCACCGCACCAAATTTCAGCTTAATATCTTGAAAATTGCGACCAGTACTTAGCTAAACGCAAAAATGTCACGCACAATGGACATTTTCAGGGCCCCAAAAAATGAAAACGGTGAGAGATATCAAAAAATCGTTTTGAGTAAAAAAGTTGCATACCGCGGAGGTCTTACACCCGTACATTTAACATTTTTCGATGCGACCAGCCGTTTCCGAGATATATCGATTCCAAAAAAAAGTTTGAATTTCAGGGTCCGCCAAAAAGATCCGGCCCTGCATCGATTTTAACGCCCAACAATGGGATTCGTTACAGTCACTAACTCTTTCGCCGCACCAAATTTCAGCTTAATATCTTGAAAATTGCGACCAGTACTTAGCTAAACGCAAAAATGTCACGCACAATGGACATTTTCAGGGGCCCCCAAAAAATAAAACGGTGAGAGATATCAAAAAATCGTTTTGAGTGAAAAAGGTGCATACCGCGGAGATCTTACACCTATACATTTAACATTTTTCGATACGATCAACCGTTTCCGAGATATATCGATTCCAAAAAAAAGTTTGAAATTTAGGGCCCCCCAAAAAGATCCGGCCCTTAACCGATTATAACGGCCAACAACAGGTTTCCTCACAGGGTACAACTCGTTCACCGCTCCAAATTTCAGCTCGATATCATGAAAATTAAGACCTATACTTCGCCCAACGCAACAATGTCACACACAATGGACATTTTCAGGGCCCCAAATAAAGAAAACGGTGAGAGATATCAATATATCGATTTGAAAAAGTTTGATATTCAGGGCCCCCAAAAAAGATCCGGCCCTGCACCGATTTTAACGCCCAACAATAGGATTCGTAACAGTCACTAACTCCTTCACCGTACCAAATTTCAGATTAATATCTTGAAAATTGCGACCAGTACTTAGCTAAACGCAAAAATGTCACACACAATGGACATTTTCAGGGCCCCAAATAAAGAAAACGGTGAGAGATACCATGAAATCGTTTTGAGTAAAAAAGTTGCATACCGCGAAGATCTTACACCTATACCTTTAACATTCTTCGATACGATCAACCGTTTCCGAGATATATCGATTCCAAAAAAAAGTTTGAAATTCAGGGCCCCCCAAAAAGATCCGGCCCTGCACCGATTTTAACGCCCTACAATAGGGTTCGTCACAGGCCCCAACTCTTTCACCGTACCAAATTTCAGCTCGATATCTTGAAAATTGCGACCTGTACTTTGCTAAACGCAAAAGCGTCACGCACATACATACAGACAGACTTTTTCCCACATACCACGGCTATATGAAAGCCTATAGGATCTTTAGATCCGGCATTCATAACCAGTACTTAGCTAAACGCAAAAATGTCACGCACAATGGACATTTTCAGGGCCCCCAAAAATAAAACGGTGAGAGATATCAAAAAATCGTTTTGAGTAAAAAAGTTGCATACCGCGGAGATCTTACACCTGTACTTTTAACTTTTTCGATGCGACCAACCGTTTCCGAAATATATCGATTCCAAAAAAAAGTTTGAAATTCTGGGCCCCCCAAAAAGATCCAGCCCTGCACCGTTTTTAACGTCCGACAACTGGTTTCCTCACAGGGTCCAACTCTTTCACATCTCCAAATTTCAGCCCGATATCTTGAAAATTGCGACCTGTACTTCGCTAAACGCAAAAATGTCACGCACAATGGACATTTTCAGGGCCCAAAAAATAGAAAACGGTGAGAGATATCAAAAAATCGTTTTGAGTAAAAAAGTTGCATACCGCGGAGATCTTACACCTATACATTTAACATTTTTCGATACGATGAACCGTTTACGAAATATATCGATTCCAAAAAAAGTTTGAAATTCAGGGCCCCAAAAAAGATCCGACCCTGCACCGATTTTAACGCCCAACAAAAGGATTCGTCACAGTCACTAACTCTTTCATCGTACCGATTTTCAGCTTAATGTCTTGAAAATTGCGACCAGAACTTAGGTAAACGCAAAAATGTCACGCACAATGGACATTTTCAGGGCCTCCCCCCAAAAAAAACGGCGAGAGATTTCAAAAAATCGTTTTGAGTTAAAAAGTTGCATACCGCAGAGATCTTACACCTGTACATTTAACATTTTTCGATGCGACCAACTGTTTCCGAGATATATCAATTCCAAAAAACAGTATGAAATTCAGGGCCCCCAAAAAAAGATCCGGCCCTGCACCGATCTTAACGCCCAACAAAAGGATTCGTCACAGTCACTAACTCTTTCACCGCACCAAATTTCAGCTTCATATCTTGAAAATTGCGACCAGTACTTAGCTAAACGCAAAAATGTCACGCACAATGGACATTTTCAGGGCCCCAAAAAATGAAAACGGTGAGAGATATCAAAAAATCGTTTTGAGTAAAAAAGTTGCATACCGCGGAGGTCTTACACCCGTACATTTAACATTTTTCGATGCGACCAACAGTTTCCGAGATATATCAATTCCAAAAAAAAGTTTGAAATTCAGGGTCCGCCAAAAAGATCCGGCCCTGCATCGATTTTAACGCCCAACAATAGGATTCGTTACAGTCACTAACTCTTTCGCCGCACCAAATTTCAGCTTAATATCTTGAAAATTGCGACCAGTACTTAGCTAAACGCAAAAATGTCACGCACAATGGACATTTTCAGGGCCCCCAAAAAATAAAACGGTGAGAGATATCAAAAAGTCGTTTTGAGTAAAAAAGTTGCATACAGCGGAGATCTTACACCTATGCATTTAACATTATTCGATACGGTCAACCGTTTCCGAGATATATCGATTCAACAAAAAAGTTTGAAATTCAGGGCCCCCAAAAAATATCCGGTCCTGCGGCTATTTTAACTACCAACAATAGGATTCGTCACAGTCACTAAATCTTTCACCGTACCAAATTTCAGCTTAATATCTTGAAAATTGCGACCAGTACTTAGCTAAACGCAAAAATGTCACGCACAATGGACATTTTCAGGGCCCCCAAAAAATAAAACGGTGAGAGATATCAAAAAATCGTTTTGAGTGAAAAAGTTGCATACCGCGGAGATCTTACACCTATACATTTAACATTTTTCGATACGATCAACCGTTTCCGAGATATATCGATTCCAAAAAAAAGTTTGAAATTTAGGGCCCGCCAAAAAGATCCGGCCCTTAACCAATTATAACGGCCAACAACAGGTTTCCTCACAGGGTACAACTCGTTCACCGCTCCAAATTTCAGCTCGATATCATGAAAATTAAGACCTATACTTCGCCCAACGCAACAATGTCACACACAATGGACATTTTCAGGGCCCCAAATAAAGAAAACGGTGAGAGATATCAATATATCGATTTGAAAAAGTTTGATATTCAGGGCCCCCAAAAAAGATCCGGCCCTGCACCGATTTTAACGCCCAACAATAGGATTCGTAACAGTCACTAACTCCTTCACCGTACCAAATTTCAGATTAATATCTTGAAAATTGCGACCAGTACTTAGCTAAACGCAAAAATGTCACACACAATGGACATTTTCAGGGCCCCAAATAAAGAAAACGGTGAGAGATACCATGAAATCGTTTTGAGTAAAAAAGTTGCATACCGCGAAGATCTTACACCTATACCTTTAACATTCTTCGATACGATCAACCGTTTCCGAGATATATCGATTCCAAAAAAAAGTTTGAAATTCAGGGCCCCCAAAAAAGATCCGGCACTGCACCGATTATAACGCCCAACAACAGGTTTCCTCACAGGGTCTAACTCGTTCACCGCTCCAAATTTCAGCTCGATATCATGAAAATTAAGACCTATACTTCGCCCAACCCAAAAATGTCATGCACAATTGACTTTTTCAGGGCCCCAAAAAATCAAAACAGTGAGAGATATCAAAAAATCGTTTTGAGTAAAAAAGTTGCATACCGCGGAGATCTTACACATGTAGATTTAAAGTTTTTTGATAAGACCAACCGTTTCCGAGATATATCGATTCCAAAAAAAATTGAAATTCAGGGCCCCAAAAAAAGATTCGGCCCAGCACCGATTTTAACGCCCAATAATAGGATTCGTCACAGTCCCTAACTCTTTCACCGTACCAAATTTCAGCTTCATATCTTGAAAATTGCTACCAGTACTTAGCTAAACGCAAAAACGTCACGCACAATGGACATTTTCAGGGCCCTAAAAAAAGAAAACGGTGAGAGATATCAAAAATCGTTCTGAGTAAAAAAGTTGCATACCGCGGAGATCTTACACCTATACCTTTAACATTTTTCGATACGACCAACCGTTCCCGAGATATATCGATTCCAAAAAACAGTTTGAAATTCAGGGCCCCCCAAAAAGATCCGGCCCTGCACCGATTTTAACGCCCTACAATAGGGCTCGTCACAGGCCCCAACTCTTTCACCGTACCAAATTTCAGCTCGATATCTTGAAAATTGCGACCTGTACTTTGCTAAACGCAAAAGCGTCACGCACATACATACAGACAGACTTTTTCCCACATACCACGGCTGTATGAAAGCCTATAGGATCTTTAGTTCCGGCTTTCATAACCAGTACTTAGCTAAACGCAAAAATGTCACGCACAATGGACATTTTCAGGGCCCCCAAAAATAAAACGGTGAGAGATATCAAAAAATCGTTTTGAGTAAAAAAGTTGCATACCGCGGAGATCTTACACCTGTACTTTTAACTTTTTCGATGCGACCAACCGTTTCCGAGATATATCGATTCCAAAAAAAAGTTTGAAATTCTGGGCCCCCCTAAAAGATCCGGCCCTGCACCGTTTTTAACGTCCGACAACTGGTTTCCTCACAGGGTCCAACTCTTTCACATCTCCAAATTTCAGCCCGATATCTTGAAAATTGCGACCTGTACTTCGCTAAACGCAAAAATGTCACGCACAATGGACATTTTCAGGGCCCAAAAAATAGAAAACGGTGAGAGATATCAAAAAATCGTTTTGAGTAAAAAAGTTGCATACCGCGGAGATCTTACACCTATACCTTCAACATTTTTCGATACGATGAACCGTTTACGAGATATATCGATTCCAAAAAAAGTTTGAAATTCAGGGCCCCAAAAAAGATCCGACCCTACACCGATTTTAACGCCCAACAAAAGGATTCGTCACAGTCACTAACTCTTTCATCGTACCGAATTTCAGCTTTATGTCTTGAAAATTGCGACCAGAACTTAGGTAAACGCAAAAATGTCACGCACAATGGACATTTTCAGCCCCCCCCCCCCCCAAAAAAAAAAACGGCGAGAGATTTCAAAAAATCGTTTTGAGTTAAAATGTTGCATACCGCGGAGATCTTACACCTGTACATTTAACATTTTTCGATGCGACCAACTGTTTCCGAGATATATCGATTCCAAAAAACAGTATGAAATTCAGGGCCCCCAAAAAAAGATCCGGCCCTGCACCGATCTTAACGCCCAACAAAAGGATTCGTCACAGTCACTAACTCTTTCACCGCACCAAATTTCAGCTTAATATCTTGAAAATTGCGACCAGTACTTAGCTAAACGCAAAAATGTCACGCACAATGGACATTTTCAGGGCCCCAAAAATGAAAACGGTGAGAGATATCAAAAAATCGTTTTGAGTAAAAAAGTTGCATACCGCGGAGGTCTTACACCCGTACATTTAACATTTTTCGATGCGACCAACCGCTTCCGAGATATATCGATTCCAAAAAAAAGTTTGAAATTCAGGGTCCGCCAAAAAGATCCGGCCCTGCATCGATTTTAACGCCCAACAATGGGATTCGTTACAGTCACTAACTCTTTCGCCGCACCAAATTTCAGCTTAATATCTTGAAAATTGCGACCAGTACTTAGCTAAACGCAAAAATGTCACGCACAATGGACATTTTCAGGGCCCCCAAATAATAAAACGGTGAGAGATATCAAAAAATCGTTTTGAGTGAAAAAGGTGCATACCGCGGAGATCTTACACCTATACATTTAACATTTTTCGATACGATCAACCGTTTCCGAGATATATCGATTCCAAAAAAAAGTTAGAAATTTCGGGCCCCCCAAAAAGATCCGGCCCTTAACCGATTATAACGGCCAACAACAGGTTTCCTCACAGGGTACAACTCGTTCACCGCTCCAAATTTCAACTCGATATCATGAAAATTAAGACCTATACTTCGCCCAACGCAACAATGTCACACACAATGGACATTTTCAGGGCCCCAAATAAAGAAAACGGTGAGAGATATCAATATATCGATTTGAAAAAGTTTGATATTCAAGGCCCCCAAAAAAGATCCGGCCCTGCAACGATTTTAACGCCCAACAATAGGATTCGTAACAGTCACTAACTCCTTCACCGTACCAAATTTCAGTTTAATATCTTGAAAATTGCGACCAGTACTTAGCTAAACGCAAAAATGTCACACACAATGGACATTTTCAGGGCCCCAAATAAAGAAAACGGTGAGAGATACCATGAAATCGTTTTGAGTAAAAAAGTTGCATACCGCGAAGATCTTACACCTATACCTTTAACATTCTTCGATACGATCAACCGTTTCCGAGATATATCGATTCCAAAAAAAAGTTTGAAATTCAGGGCCCCCAAAAAAGATCCGGCACTGCACCGATTATAACGCCCAACAACAGGTTTCCTCACTGGGTCTAACTCGTTCACCGCTCCAAATTTCAGCTCGATATCATGAAAATTAAGACCTATACTTCGCCCAACCCAAAAATGTCATGCACAATTGACTTTTTCAGGGCCCCAAAAAATCAAAACAGTGAGAGATATCAAAAAATCGTTTTGAGTAAAAAAGTTGCATACCGCGGAGATCTTACACATGTAGATTTAAAGTTTTTTGATAAGACCAACCGTTTCCGAGATATATCGCTTCCAAAGAAAATTGAAATTCAGGGCCCCAAAAAAAGATTCGGCCCAGCACCGATTTTAACGCCCAATAATAGGATTCGTCACAGTCCCTAACTCTTTCACCGTACCAAATTTCAGCTTCATATCTTGAAAATTGCTACCAGTACTTAGCTAAACGCAAAAACGTCACGCACAATGGACATTTTCAGGGCCCTAAAAAAAGAAAACGGTGAGAGATATCAAAAAATCGTTCTGAGTAAAAAAGTTGCATACCGCGGAGATCTTACACCTATACCTTTAACATTTTTCGATACGACCAACCGTTCCCGAGATATATCGATTCCAAAAAACAGTTTGAAATTCAGGGCCCCCCCCAAAAAGATCCGGCCCTGCACCGATTTTAACGCCCTACAATAGGGTTCGTCACAGGCCCCAACTCTTTCACCGTACCAAATTTCAGCTCGATATCTTGAAAATTGCGACCTGTACTTTGCTAAACGCAAAAGCGTCACGCACATACATACAGACAGACTTTTTCCCACATACCACGGCTATATGAAAGCCTATAGGATCTTTAGATCCGGCTTTCATAACCAGTACTTAGCTAAACGCAAAAATGTCACGCACAATGGACATTTTCAGGGCCCCCAAAAATAAAACGGTGAGAGATATCAAAAAATCGTTTTGAGTAAAAAAGTTGCATACCGCGGAGATCTTACACCTGTACTTTTAACTTTTTCGATGCGACCAACCGTTTCCGAGATATATCGATTCCAAAAAAAAGTTTGAAATTCTGGGCCCCCCAAAAAGATCCGGCCCTGCACCGTTTTTAACGTCCGACAACTGGTTTCCTCACAGGGTCCAACTCTTTCACATCTCCAAATTTCAGCCCGATATCTTGAAAATTGCGACCTGTACTTCGCTAAACGCAAAAATGTCACGCACAATGGACATTTTCAGGGCCCAAAAAATAGAAAACGGTGAGAGATATCAAAAAATCGTTTTGAGTAAAAAAGTTGCATACCGCGGAGATCTTACACCTATACATTTAACATTTTTCGATACGATGAACCGTTTACGAGATATATCGATTCCAAAAAAAGTTTGAAATTCAGGGCCCCAAAAAAGATCCGACCCTGCACCAATTTTAACGCCCAACAAAAGGATTCGTCACAGTCACTAACTCTTTCATCGTACCGAATTTCAGCTTAATGTCTTGAAAATTGCGACCAGAACTTAGGTAAACGCAAAAATGTCACGCACAATGGACATTTTCAGGGCCCCCCCCCAAAAAAAAACGGTGAGAGATTTCAAAAAATCGTTTTGAGTTAAAAAGTTGCATACCGCGGAGATCTTACACCTGTACATTTAACATTTTTCGATGCGACCAACTGTTTCCGAGATATATCGATTCCAAAAAACAGTATGAAATTCAGGGCCCCCAAAAAAAGATCCGGCCCTGCACCGATCTTAACGCCCAACAAAAGAATTCGTCACAGTCACTAACTCTTTCACCGCACCAAATTTCAGCTTAATATCTTGAAAATTGCGACCAGTACTTAGCTAAACGCAAAAATGTCACGCACAATGGACATTTTCAGGGCCCCAAAAAATGAAAACGGTGAGAGATATCAAAAAATCGTTTTGAGTAAAAAAGTTGCATACCGCGGAGGTCTTACACCCGTACATTTAACATTTTTCGATGCGACCAACCGTTTCGGAGATATATCGATTCCAAAAAAAAGTTTGAAATTCAGGGTCCGCCAAAAAGATCCGGCCCTGCATCGATTTTAACGCCCAACAATAGGATTCGTTACAGTCACTAACTCTTTCGCCGCACCAAATTTCAGCTTAATATCTTGAAAATTGCGACCAGTACTTAGCTAAACGCAAAAATGTCACGCACAATGGACATTTTCAGGGCCCCCAAAAATAAAACGGTGAGAGATATCAAAAAGTCGTTTTGAGTAAAAAAGTTGCATACAGCGGATATCTTACACCTATGCATTTAACATTATTCGATACGGTCAACCGTTTCCGAGATATATCGATTCCAAAAAAAGTTTGAAATTCAGGGCCCCAAAAAAGATCCGACCCTACACCGATTTTAACGCCCAACAAAAGGATTCGTCACAGTCACTAACTCTTTCATCGTACCGAATTTCAGCTTTATGTCTTGAAAATTGCGACCAGAACTTAGGTAAACGCAAAAATGTCACGCACAATGGACATTTTCAGCCCCCCCCCCCAAAAAAAAAAACGGCGAGAGATTTCAAAAAATCGTTTTGAGTTAAAATGTTGCATACCGCGGAGATCTTACACCTGTACATTTAACATTTTTCGATGCGACCAACTGTTTCCGAGATATATCGATTCCAAAAAACAGTATGAAATTCAGGGCCCCCAAAAAAAGATCCGGCCCTGCACCGATCTTAACGCCCAACAAAAGAATTCGTCACAGTCACTAACTCTTTCACCGCACCAAATTTCAGCTTAATATCTTGAAAATTGCGACCTGTACTTCGCTAAACGCAAAAATGTCACGCACAATGGACATTTTCAGGGCCCAAAAAATAGAAAACGGTGAGAGATATCAAAAAATCGTTTTGAGTAAAAAAGTTGCATACCGCGGAGATCTTACACCTATACCTTCAACATTTTTCGATACGATGAACCGTTTACGAGATATATCGATTCCAAAAAAAGTTTGAAATTCAGGGCCCCAAAAAAGATCCGACCCTATACCGATTTTAACGCCCAACAAAAGGATTCGTCACAGTCACTAACTCTTTCATCGTACCGAATTTCAGCTTTATGTCTTGAAAATTGCGACCAGAACTTAGGTAAACGCAAAAATGTCACGCACAATGGACATTTTCAGCCCCCCCCCCCAAAAAAAAAAAACGGCGAGAGATTTCAAAAAATCGTTTTGAGTTAAAATGTTGCATACCGCGGAGATCTTACACCTGTACATTTAACATTTTTCGATGCGACCAACTGTTTCCGAGATATATCGATTCCAAAAAACAGTATGAAATTCAGGGCCCCCAAAAAAAGATCCGGCCCTGCACCGATCTTAACGCCCAACAAAAGGATTCGTCACAGTCACTAACTCTTTCACCGCACCAAATTTCAGCTTAATATCTTGAAAATTGCGACCAGTACTTAGCTAAACGCAAAAATGTCACGCACAATGGACATTTTCAGGGCCCCAAAAATGAAAACGGTGAGAGATATCAAAAAATCGTTTTGAGTAAAAAAGTTGCATACCGCGGAGGTCTTACACCCGTACATTTAACATTTTTCGATGCGACCAACCGCTTCCGAGATATATCGATTCCAAAAAAAAGTTTGAAATTCAGGGTCCGCCAAAAAGATCCGGCCCTGCATCGATTTTAACGCCCAACAATGGGATTCGTTACAGTCACTAACTCTTTCGCCGCACCAAATTTCAGCTTAATATCTTGAAAATTGCGACCAGTACTTAGCTAAACGCAAAAATGTCACGCACAATGGACATTTTCAGGGCCCCCAAATAATAAAACGGTGAGAGATATCAAAAAATCGTTTTGAGTGAAAAAGGTGCATACCGCGGAGATCTTACACCTATACATTTAACATTTTTCGATACGATCAACCGTTTCCGAGATATATCGATTCCAAAAAAAAGTTAGAAATTTCGGGCCCCCAAAAAAGATCCGGCCCTTAACCGATTATAACGGCCAACAACAGGTTTCCTCACAGGGTACAACTCGTTCACCGCTCCAAATTTCAACTCGATATCATGAAAATTAAGACCTATACTTCGCCCAACGCAACAATGTCACACACAATGGACATTTTCAGGGCCCCAAATAAAGAAAACGGTGAGAGATATCAATATATCGATTTGAAAAAGTTTGATATTCAAGGCCCCCAAAAAAGATCCGGCCCTGCAACGATTTTAACGCCCAACAATAGGATTCGTAACAGTCACTAACTCCTTCACCGTACCAAATTTCAGTTTAATATCTTGAAAATTGCGACCAGTACTTAGCTAAACGCAAAAATGTCACACACAATGGACATTTTCAGGGCCCCAAATAAAGAAAACGGTGAGAGATACCATGAAATCGTTTTGAGTAAAAAAGTTGCATACCGCGAAGATCTTACACCTATACCTTTAACATTCTTCGATACGATCAACCGTTTCCGAGATATATCGATTCCAAAAAAAAGTTTGAAATTCAGGGCCCCCAAAAAAGATCCGGCACTGCACCGATTATAACGCCCAACAACAGGTTTCCTCACAGGGTCTAACTCGTTCACCGCTCCAAATTTCAGCTCGATATCATGAAAATTAAGACCTATACTTCGCCCAACCCAAAAATGTCATGCACAATTGACTTTTTCAGGGCCCCAAAAAATCAAAACAGTGAGAGATATCAAAAAATCGTTTTGAGTAAAAAAGTTGCATACCGCGGAGATCTTACACATGTAGATTTAAAGTTTTTTGATAAGACCAACCGTTTCCGAGATATATCGCTTCCAAAGAAAATTGAAATTCAGGGCCCCAAAAAAAGATTCGGCCCAGCACCGATTTTAACGCCCAATAATAGGATTCGTCACAGTCCCTAACTCTTTCACCGTACCAAATTTCAGCTTCATATCTTGAAAATTGCTACCAGTACTTAGCTAAACGCAAAAACGTCACGCACAATGGACATTTTCAGGGCCCTAAAAAAAGAAAACGGTGAGAGATATCAAAAAATCGTTCTGAGTAAAAAAGTTGCATACCGCGGAGATCTTACACCTATACCTTTAACATTTTTCGATACGACCAACCGTTCCCGAGATATATCGATTCCAAAAAACAGTTTGAAATTCAGGGCCCCCCCAAAAAGATCCGGCCCTGCACCGATTTTAACGCCCTACAATAGGGTTCGTCACAGGCCCCAACTCTTTCACCGTACCAAATTTCAGCTCGATATCTTGAAAATTGCGACCTGTACTTTGCTAAACGCAAAAGCGTCACGCACATACATACAGACAGACTTTTTCCCACATACCACGGCTATATGAAAGCCTATAGGATCTTTAGATCCGGCTTTCATAACCAGTACTTAGCTAAACCCAAAAATGTCACGCACAATGGACATTTTCAGGGCCCCCAAAAATAAAACGGTGAGAGATATCAAAAAATCGTTTTGAGTAAAAAAGTTGCATACCGCGGAGATCTTACACCTGTACTTTTAACTTTTTCGATGCGACCAACCGTTTCCGAGATATATCGATTCCAAAAAAAAGTTTGAAATTCTGGGCCCCCCAAAAAGATCCGGCCCTGCACCGTTTTTAACGTCCGACAACTGGTTTCCTCACAGGGTCCAACTCTTTCACATCTCCAAATTTCAGCCCGATATCTTGAAAATTGCGACCTGTACTTCGCTAAACGCAAAAATGTCACGCACAATGGACATTTTCAGGGCCCAAAAAATAGAAAACGGTGAGAGATATCAAAAAATCGTTTTGAGTAAAAAAGTTGCATACCGCGGAGATCTTACACCTATACATTTAACATTTTTCGATACGATGAACCGTTTACGAGATATATCGATTCCAAAAAAAGTTTGAAATTCAGGGCCCCAAAAAAGATCCGACCCTGCACCAATTTTAACGCCCAACAAAAGGATTCGTCACAGTCACTAACTCTTTCATCGTACCGAATTTCAGCTTAATGTCTTGAAAATTGCGACCAGAACTTAGGTAAACGCAAAAATGTCACGCACAATGGACATTTTCAGGGCCCCCCCCCCAAAAAAACGGTGAGAGATTTCAAAAAATCGTTTTGAGTTAAAAAGTTGCATACCGCGGAGATCTTACACCTGTACATTTAACATTTTTCGATGCGACCAACTGTTTCCGAGATATATCGATTCCAAAAAACAGTATGAAATTCAGGGCCCCCAAAAAAAGATCCGGCCCTGCACCGATCTTAACGCCCAACAAAAGAATTCGTCACAGTCACTAACTCTTTCACCGCACCAAATTTCAGCTTAATATCTTGAAAATTGCGACCAGTACTTAGCTAAACGCAAAAATGTCACGCACAATGGACATTTTCAGGGCCCCAAAAAATGAAAACGGTGAGAGATATCAAAAAATCGTTTTGAGTAAAAAAGTTGCATACCGCGGAGGTCTTACACCCGTACATTTAACATTTTTCGATGCGACCAACCGTTTCGGAGATATATCGATTCCAAAAAAAAGTTTGAAATTCAGGGTCCGCCAAAAAGATCCGGCCCTGCATCGATTTTAACGCCCAACAATAGGATTCGTTACAGTCACTAACTCTTTCGCCGCACCAAATTTCAGCTTAATATCTTGAAAATTGCGACCAGTACTTAGCTAAACGCAAAAATGTCACGCACAATGGACATTTTCAGGGCCCCCAAAAATAAAACGGTGAGAGATATCAAAAAGTCGTTTTGAGTAAAAAAGTTGCATACAGCGGAGATCTTACACCTATGCATTTAACATTATTCGATACGGTCAACCGTTTCCGAGATATATCGATTCAACAAAAAAGTTTGAAATTCAGGGCCCCCAAAAAAGATCCGGCCCTGCATCGATTTTAACGCCGAACAATAAGATTCGTCACAGTCACTAAATCTTTCACCGTACCAAATTTCAGCTTAATATCTTGAAAATTGCGACCAGTACTTAGCTAAACGCAAAAATGTCACGCACAATGGACATTTTCAGGGCCCCCAAAAAATAAAACGGTGAGAGATATCAAAAAATCGTTTTGAGTGAAAAAGGTGCATACCGCGGAGATCTTACACCTATACATTTAACATTTTTCGATACGATCAACCGTTTCCGAGATATATCGATTCCAAAAAAAAGTTTGAAATTTAGGGCCCCCCAAAAAGATCCGGCCCTTAACCGATTATAACGGCCAACAACAGGTTTCCTCACAGGGTACAACTCGTTCACCGCTCCAAATTTCAGCTCGATATCATGAAAATTAAGACCTATACTTCGCCCAACGCAACAATGTCACACACAATGGACATTTTCAGGGCCCCAAATAAAGAAAACGGTGAGAGATATCAATATATCGATTTGAAAAAGTTTGATATTCAGGGCCCCCAAAAAAGATCCGGCCCTGCACCGATTTTAACGCCCAACAATAGGATTCGTAACAGTCACTAACTCCTTCACCGTACCAAATTTCAGATTAATATCTTGAAAATTGCGACCAGTACTTAGCTAAACGCAAAAATGTCACACACAATGGACATTTTCAGGGCCCCAAATAAAGAAAACGGTGAGAGATACCATGAAATCGTTTTGAGTAAAAAAGTTGCATACCGCGAAGATCTTACACCTATACCTTTAACATTCTTCGATACGATCAACCGTTTCCGAGATATATCGATTCCAAAAAAAAATTTGAAATTCAGGGCTCCCAAAAAAGACAGGTTTCCTCACAGGGTCTAACTCGTTCACCGCTCCAAATTTCAGCTCGATATCATGAAAATTAAGACCTATACTTCGCCCAACCCAAAAATGTCATGCACAATTGACTTTTTCAGGGCCCCAAAAAATCAAAACAGTGAGAGATATCAAAAAATCGTTTTGAGTAAAAAAGTTGCATACCGCGGAGATCTTACACATGTAGATTTAAAGTTTTTTGATAAGACCAACCGTTTCCGAGATATATCGATTCCAAAGAAAATTGAAATTCAGGGCCCCAAAATAAGATTCGGCCCAGCAGCGATTTTAACGCCCAATAATAGGATTCGTCACAGTCCCTAACTCTTTCACCGTACCAAATTTCAGCTTCATATCTTGAAAATTGCTACCAGTACTTAGCTAAACGCAAAAACGTCACGCACAATGGACATTTTCAGGGCCCTAAAAAAAGAAAACGGTGAGAGATATCAAAAAATCGTTCTGAGTAAAAAAGTTGCATACCGCGGAGATCTTACACCTATACCTTTAACATTTTTCGATACGACCAACCGTTCCCGAGATATATCGATTCCAAAAAACAGTTTGAAATTCAGGGCCCCCCAAAAAGATCCGGCCCTGCACCGATTTTAACGCCCTACAATAGGGCTCGTCACAGGCCCCAACTCTTTCACCGTACCAAATTTCAGCTCGATATCTTGAAAATTGCGACCTGTACTTTGCTAAACGCAAAAGCGTCACGCACATACATACAGACAGACTTTTTCCCACATACCACGGCTATATGAAAGCCTATAGGATCTTTAGATCCGGCTTTCATAACCAGTACTTAGCTAAACGCAAAAATGTCACGCACAATGGACATTTTCAGGGCCCCCAAAAATAAAACGGTGAGAGATATCAAAAAATCGTTTTGAGTAAAAAAGTTGCATACCGCGG
Source organism: Meconema thalassinum (assembly GCA_946902985.2). Taxonomy (NCBI): domain Eukaryota; kingdom Metazoa; phylum Arthropoda; class Insecta; order Orthoptera; family Tettigoniidae; genus Meconema; species Meconema thalassinum. The sequence goes on along the minus strand of OX336392.1, from coordinate 270,641,467 downwards.
AGATCTTACACCTGTACTTTTAACTTTTTCGATGCGACCAACTGTTTCCGAGATATATCGATTCCAAAAAAAATTTTGAAATTCTGGGCCCCCCAAAAAATCCGGCCCTGCACCGTTTTCTACGTCCGACAACTGGTTTCCTCACAGGGTCCAACTCTTTCACATCTCCAAATTTCAGCCCGATATCTTGAAAATTGCGACCTGTACTTCGCTAAACGCAAAAATGTCACGCACAATGGACATTTTCAGGGCCCAAAAAATAGAAAACGGTGAGAGATATCAAAAAATTGTTTTGAGTAAAAAAGTTGCATACCGCGGAGATCTTACACCTATACGTTTAACATTTTTCGATACGATGAACCGTTTACGAGATATATCGATTCCAAAAAAAGTTTGAAATTCAGGGCCCCAAAAAAGATCCGACCCTGCACCGATTTTAACGCCCAACAAAAGGATTCGTCACAGTCACTAACTCTTTCATCGTACCGAATTTCAGCTTAATGTCTTGAAAATTGCGACCAGAACTTAGGTAAACGCAAAAATGTCACGCACAATGGACATTTTCGCCCCCCCCCCCCCAAAAAAAAACGGCGAGAGATTTCAAAAAATCGTTTTGAGTTAAAAAGTTGCATACCGCGGAGATCTTACACCTGTACATTTAACATTTTTCGATGCGACCAACTGTTTCCGAGATATATCGATTCCAAAAAACAGTATGAAATTCAGGGCCCCCAAAAAAAGATCCGGCCCTGCACCGATCTTAACGCCCAACAAAAGGATTCGTCACAGTCACTAACTCTTTCACCGCACCAAATTTCAGCTTAATATCTTGAAAATTGCGACCAGTACTTAGCTAAACGCAAAAATGTCACGCACAATGGACATTTTCAGAGCCCCAAAAAATGAAAACGGTGAGAGATATCAAAAAATCGTTTTGAGTAAAAAAGTTGCATACCGCGGAGGTCTTACACCCGTACATTTAACATTTTTCGATGCGACCAACCGTTTCCGAGATATATCGATTCCAAAAAAAAGTTTGAAATTCAGGGTCCGCCAAAAAGATCCGGCCCTGCATCGATTTTAACGCCCAACAATAGGATTCGTTACAGTCACTAACTCTTTCGCCGCACCAAATTTCAGCTTAATATCTTGAAAATTGCGACCAGTACTTAGCTAAACGCAAAAATGTCACGCACAATGGACATTTTCAGGCCCCCCAAAAAATAAAACGGTGAGAGATATCAAAAAGTCGTTTTGAGTAAAAAAGTTGCATACAGCGGAGATCTTACACCTATGCTTTTAACATTATTCGATACGGTCAACCGTTTCCGAGATATATCGATTCAACAAAAAAGTTTGAAATTCAGGGCCCCCAAAAAAGTTCCGGCCCTGCGGCTATTTTAACGCCCAACAATAGGATTCGTCACAGTCACTAAATCTTTCACCGTACCAAATTTCAGCTTAATATCTTGAAAATTGCGACCAGTACTTAGCTAAACGCAAAAATGTCACGCACAATGGACATTTTCAGGGCCCAAAAAATAGAAAACGGTGAGAGATATCAAAAAATCGTTTTGAGTAAAAAAGTTGCATACCGCGGAGATCTTACACCTATACATTTAACATTTTTCGATACGATGAACCGTTTACGAGATATATCGATTCCAAAAAAAGTTTGAAATTCAGGGCCCCAAAAAAGATCCGACCCTGCACCGATTTTAACGCCCAACAAAAGGATTCGTCACAGTCACTAACTCTTTCATCGTACCGAATTTCAGCTTAATGTCTTGAAAATTGCGACCAGAACTTAGGTAAACGCAAAAATGTCACGCACAATGGACATTTTCAGGGCCCCCCCCCAAAAAAAACGGCGAGAGATTTCAAAAAATCGTTTTGAGTTAAAAAGTTGCATACCGCGGAGATCTTACACCTGTACATTTAACATTTTTCGATGCGACCAACTGTTTCCGAGATATATCGATTCCAAAAAAAAGTTTGAATTTCAGGGTCCGCCAAAAAGATCCGGCCCTGCACCGATCTTAACGCCCAACAAAAGGATTCGTCACAGTCACTAACTCTTTCACCGCACCAAATTTCAGCTTAATGTCTTGAAAATTGCGACCAGAACTTAGGTAAACGCAAAAATGTCACGCACAATGGACATTTTCAGGGCCCCCCCCCCAAAAAAAAATGGCGAGAGATTTCAAAAAATCGTTTTGAGTTAAAAAGTTGCATACCGCGGAGATCTTACACCTGTACATTTAACATTTTTCGATGCGACCAACCGTTTCCGAGATATATCGATTCCAAAAAAACAGTTAGTAATTCAGGGCCCCCCAAAAAAGTTCCGGCACTGCACCGATTATAACGCCCAACAACAGGTTTCCTCACAGGGTCTAACTCGTTCACCGCTCCAAATTTCAGCTCGATATCATGAAAATTAAGACCTATACTTCGCCCAACCCAAAAATGTCATGCACAATTGACTTTTTCAGGGCCCCAAAAAATCAAAACAGTGAGAGATATCAAAAAATCGTTTTGAGTAAAAAAGTTGCATACCGCGGAGATCTTACACATGTAGATTTAAAGTTTTTTGATAAGACCAACCGTTTCCGAGATATATCGATTCCAAAGAAAATTGAAATTCAGGGCCCCAAAAAAAGATTCGGCCCAGCACCGATTTTAACGCCCAATAATAGGATTCGTCACAGTCCCTAACTCTTTCACCGTACCAAATTTCAGCTTCATATCTTGAAAATTGCTACCAGTACTTAGCTAAACGCAAAAACGTCACGCACAATGGACATTTTCAGGGCCCTAAAAAAAGAAAACGGTGAGAGATATCAAAAAATCGTTCTGAGTAAAAAAGTTGCATACCGCGGAGATCTTACACCTATACCTTTAACATTTTTCGATACGACCAACCGTTCCCGAGATATATCGATTCCAAAAAACAGTTTGAAATTCAGGGCCCCCCAAAAAGATCCGGCCCTGCACCGATTTTAACGCCCTACAATAGGGTTCGTCACAGGCCCCAACTCTTTCACCGTACCAAATTTCAGCTCGATATCTTGAAAATTGCGACCTGTACTTTGCTAAACGCAAAAGCGTCACGCACATACATACAGACAGACTTTTCCCACATACCACGGCTATATGAAAGCCTATAGGATCTTCAGATCCGGCTTTCATAACCAGTACTTAGCTAAACGCAAAAATGTCACGCACAATGGACATTTTCAGGGCCCCCAAAAATAAAACGGTGAGAGATATCAAAAAATCGTTTTGAGTAAAAAAGTTGCATACCGCGGAGATCTTACACCTGTACTTTTAACTTTTTCGATGCGACCAACCGTTTCCGAGATATATCGATTCCAAAAAAAGTTTGAAATTATGGGCCCCCCCCAAAAGATCCGGCCCTGCACCGTTTTTAACGTCCGACAACTGGTTTCCTCACAGGGTCCAACTCTTTCACATCTTCAAATTTCAGCCCGATATCTTGAAAATTGCGACCTGTACTTCGCTAAACGCAAAAATGTCACGCACAATGGACATTTTCAGGGCCCAAAAAATAGAAAACGGTGAGAGATATCAAAAAATCGTTTTGAGTAAAAAAGTTGCATACCGCGGAGATCTTACAGCTATACATTTAACATTTTTCGATACGATGAACCGTTTACGAGATATATCGATTCCAAAAAAAGTTTGAAATTCTGGGCCCCCCAAAAAATCCGGCCCTGCACCGTTTTCAACGTCCGACAACTGGTTTCCTCACAGGGTCCAACTCTTTCACATCTCCAAATTTCAGCCCGATATCTTGAAAATTGCGACCTGTACTTCGCTAAACGCAAAAATGTCACGCACAATGGACATTTTCAGGGCCCAAAAAATAGAAAACGGTGAGAGATATCAAAAAATTGTTTTGAGTAAAAAAGTTGCATACCGCGGAGATCTTACACCTATACGTTTAACATTTTTCGATACGATGAACCGTTTACGAGATATATCGATTCCAAAAAAAGTTTGAAATTCAGGGCCCCAAAAAAGATCCGACCCTGCACCGATTTTAACGCCCAACAAAAGGATTCGTCACAGTCACTAACTCTTTCATCGTACCGAATTTCAGCTTAATGTCTTGAAAATTGCGACCAGAACTTAGGTAAACGCAAAAATGTCACGCACAATGGACATTTTCGGGCCCCCCCCCAAAAAAACGGCGAGAGATTTCAAAAAATCGTTTTGAGTTAAAAAGTTGCATACCGCGGAGATCTCACACCTGTACATTTAACATTTTTCGATGCGACCAACTGTTTCCGAGATATATCGATTCCAAAAAACAGTATGAAATTCAGGGCCCCCAAAAAAAGATCCGGCCCTGCACCGATCTTAACGCCCAACAAAAGGATTCGTCACAGTCACTAACTCTTTCACCGCACCAAATTTCAGCTTAATATCTTGAAAATTGCGACCAGTACTTAGCTAAACGCAAAAATGTCACGCACAATGGACATTTTCAGGGCCCCAAAAAATGAAAACGGTGAGAGATATCAAAAAATCGTTGTGAGTAAAAAAGTTGCATACCGCGGAGGTCTTACACCCGTATATTTAACATTTTTCGATGCGACCAACCGTTTCCGAGATATATCGATTCCAAAAAAAAGTTTGAAATTCAGGGTCCGCCAAAAAGATCCGGCCCTGCATCGATTTTAACGCCCAACAATAGGATTCGTTACAGTCACTAACTCTTTCGCCGCACCAAATTTCAGCTTAATATCTTGAAAATTGCGACCAGTACTTAGCTAAACGCAAAAATGTCACGCACAATGGACATTTTCAGGCCCCCCAAAAAATAAAACGGTGAGAGATATCAAAAAGTCGTTTTGAGTAAAAAAGTTGCATACAGCGGAGATCTTACACCTATGCTTTTAACATTATTCGATACGGTCAACCGTTTCCGAGATATATCGATTCAACAAAAAAGTTTGAAATTCAGGGCCCCCAAAAAAGATCCGGCCCTGCGGCTATTTTAACGCCCAACAATAGGATTCGTCACAGTCACTAAATCTTTCACCGTACCAAATTTCAGCTTAATATCTTGAAAATTGCGACCAGTACTTAGCTAAACGCAAAAATGTCACGCACAATGGACATTTTCAGGGCCCAAAAAATAGAAAACGGTGAGAGATATCAAAAAATCGTTTTGATTAAAAAAGTTGCATACCGCGGAGATCTTACACCTATACATTTAACATTTTTCGATACGATGAACCGTTTACGAGATATATCGATTCCAAAAAAAGTTTGAAATTCAGGGCCCCAAAAAAGATCCGACCCTGCACCGATTTTAACGCCCAACAAAAGGATTCGTCACAGTCACTAACTCTTTCATCGTACCGAATTTCAGCTTAATGTCTCGAAAATTGCGACCAGAACTTAGGTAAACGCAAAAATGTCACGCACAATGGACATTTTCAGGCCCCCCCCCAAAAAAAAAACGGCGAGAGATTTCAAAAAATCGTTTTGAGTTAAAAAGTTGCATACCGCGGAGATCTTACACCTGTACATTTAACATTTTTCGATGCGACCAACTGTTTCCGAGATATATCGATTCCAAAAAAAAGTTTGAATTTCAGGGTCCGCCAAAAAGATCCGGCCCTGCACCGATGTTAACGCCCAACAAAAGGATTCGTCACAGTCACTAACTCTTTCACCGCACCAAATTTCAGCTTAATGTCTTGAAAATTGCGACCAGAACTTAGGTAAACGCAAAAATGTCACGCACAATGGACATTTTCAGGGCCCCCCCCCCAAAAAAAAACGGCGAGAGATTTCAAAAAATCGTTTTGAGTTAAAAAGTTGCATACCGCGGAGATCTTACACTTGTACATTTAACATTTTTCGATGCGACCAACCGTTTCCGAGATATATCGATTCCAAAAAACAGTTAGTAATTCAGGGCCCTCCAAAAAAGTTCCGGCCCTGCCCCGATTTTAACGCCCTACAATAGGATTCGTCACAGTCACTAACTCTTTCACCGTACCAAATTTCAGCTTAATATCTTGAAAATTGCGACCAGTACTTAGCTAAACGCAAAAATATCACGCACAATGGACATTTTCAGGGCCCCCAAAAAATAAAACGGTGAGAGATATCAAAAAATCGTTTTGAGTGAAAAAGGTGCATACCGCGGAGATCTTACACCTATACACTTAACATTTTTCGATACGATCAACCGTTTCCGAGATATATCGTTTCCAAAAAAAAGTTTGAAATTTATGGCCCCCCAAAAATATCCGGCCCTTAACCGATTTTATTGGCCAACAACAGGTTTCCTCACAGGGTACAACTCGTTCACCGCTCCAAATTTCAGCTCGATATCATGAAAATTAAGACCTATACTTCGCCCAACGCAACAATGTCACACACAATGGTCATTTTCAGGGCCCCAAATAAAGAAAACGGTGAGAGATATCAATATATCGATTTGAAAAAGTTAGATATTCAGGGCCCCCAAAAAAGATCCGTCCCTGCACCGATTTTAACGCCCAACAATAGGATTCGTAACAGTCACTAACTCCTTCACCGTACCAAATTTCAGATTAATATCTTGAAAATTGCGACCAGTACTTAGCTAAACGCAAAAATGTCACACACAATGGACATTTTCAGGGCCCCAAATAAAGAAAACGGTGAGAGATACCATGAAATCGTTTTGAGTAAAAAAGTTGCATACCGCGAAGATCTTACACCTATACCTTTAAAATTCTTCGATACGATCAACCGTTTCCGGGATATATCGATTCCAAAAAAAAGTTTGAAATTCAGGGCCCCCAAAAAAGATCCGGCACTGCACCGATTATAACGCCCAACAACAGGTTTCCTCACAGGGTCTAACTCGTTCACCGCTCCAAATTTCAGCTCGATATCATGAAAATTAAGACCTATACTTCGCCCAACCCAAAAATGTCATGCACAATTGACTTTTTCAGGGCCCCAAAAAATCAAAACAGTGAGAGATATCAAAAAATCGTTTTGAGTAAAAAAGTTGCATACCGCGGAGATCTTACACATGTAGATTTAAAGTTTTTTGATAAGACCAACCGTTTCCGAGATATATCGATTCCAAAGAAAATTGAAATTCAGGGCCCCAAAAAAAGATTCGGCCCAGCACCGATTTTAACGCCCAATAATAGGATTCGTCACAGTCCCTAACTCTTTCACCGTACCAAATTTCAGCTTCATATCTTGAAAATTGCTACCAGTACTTAGCTAAACGCAAAAACGTCACGCACAATGGACATTTTCAGGGCCCTAAAAAAAGAAAACGGTGAGAGATATCAAAAAATCGTTCTGAGTAAAAAAGTTGCATACCGCGGAGATCTTACACCTATACCTTTAACATTTTTCGATACGACCAACCGTTCCCGAGATATATCGATTCCAAAAAACAGTTTGAAATTCAGGGCCCCCCAAAAAGATCCGGCCCTGCACCGATTTTAACGCCCTACAATAGGGTTCGTCACAGGCCCCAACTCTTTCACCGTACCAAATTTCAGCTCGATATCTTGAAAATTGCGACCTGTACTTTGCTAAACGCAAAAGCGTCACGCACATACATACAGACAGACTTTTCCCACATACCACGGCTATATGAAAGCCTATAGGATCTTCAGATCCGGCTTTCATAACCAGTACTTAGCTAAACGCAAAAATGTCACGCACAATGGACATTTTCAGGGCCCCCAAAAATAAAACGGTGAGAGATATCAAAAAATCGTTTTGAGTAAAAAAGTTGCATACCGCGGAGATCTTACACCTGTACTTTTAACTTTTTCGATGCGACCAACCGTTTCCGAGATATATCGATTCCAAAAAAAAGTTTGAAATTATGGGCCCCCCCAAAAGATCCGGCCCTGCACCGTTTTTAACGTCCGACAACTGGTTTCCTCACAGGGTCCAACTCTTTCACATCTCCAAATTTCAGCCCGATATCTTGAAAATTGCGACCTGTACTTCGCTAAACGCAAAAATGTCACGCACAATGGACATTTTCAGGGCTCAAAAAATAGAAAACGGTGAGAGATATCAAAAAATCGTTTTGAGTAAAAAAGTTGCATACCGCGGAGATCTTACACCTATACATTTAACATTTTTCGATACGATGAACCGTTTACGAGATATATCGATTCCAAAAAAAGTTTGAAATTCAGGGCCCCAAAAAAGATCCGACCCTGCACCGATTTTAACGCCCAACAAAAGGATTCGTCACAGTCACTAACTCTTTCATCGTACCGAATTTCAGCTTAATGTCTTGAAAATTGCGACCAGAACTTAGGTAAACGCAAAAATGTCACGCACAATGGACATTTTCAGGGCCCCCCCCCCCAAAAACGGCGAGAGATTTCAAAAAATCGTTTTGAGTTAAAAAGTTGCATACCGCGGAGATCTTACACCTGTACATTTAACATTTTTCGATGCGACCAACTGTTTCCGAGATATATCGATTCCAAAAAAAAGTTTGAAATTCAGGGTCCGCCAAAAAGATCCGGCCCTGCACCGATCTTAACGCCCAACAAAAGGATTCGTCACAGTCACTAACTCTTTCACCGCACCAAATTTCAGCTTAATGTCTTGAAAATTGCGACCAGAACTTAGGTAAACGCAAAAATGTCACGCACAATGGACATTTTCAGGGTCCCCCCCCCAAAAAAAAACGGCGAGAGATTTCAAAAAATCGTTTTGAGTTAAAAAGTTGCATACCGCGGAGATCTTACACCTGTACATTTAACATTTTTCGATGCGACCAACCGTTTCCGAGATATATCGATTCCAAAAAACAGTTAGTAATTCAGGGCCCCCCAAAAAAGTTCCGGCCCTGCCCCGATTTTAACGCCCTACAATAGGATTCGTCACAGTCACTAACTCTTTCACCGTACCAAATTTCAGCTTAATATCTTGAAAATTGCGACCAGTACTTAGCTAAACGCAAAAATATCACGCACAATGGACATTTTCAGGGCCCCCAAAAAATAAAACGGTGAGAGATATCAAAAAATCGTTTTGAGTGAAAAAGGTGCATACCGCGGAGATCTTACACCTATACACTTAACATTTTTCGATACGATCAACCGTTTCCGAGATATATCGTTTCCAAAAAAAAGTTTGAAATTTATGGCCCCCCAAAAATATCCGGCCCTTAACCGATTTTATTGGCCAGCAACAGGTTTCCTCACAGGGTACAACTCGTTCACCGCTCCAAATTTCAGCTCGATATCATGAAAATTAAGACCTATACTTCGCCCAACGCAAAAATGTCACACACAATGGTCATTTTCAGGGCCCCAAATAAAGAAAACGGTGAGAGATATCAATATATCGATTTGAAAAAGTTAGATATTCAGGGCCCCCAAAAAAGATCCGGCCCTGCACCGATTTTAACGCCCAACAATAGGATTCGTAACAGTCACTAACTCCTTCACCGTACCAAATTTCAGATTAATATCTTGAAAATTGCGACCAGTACTTAGCTAAACGCAAAAATGTCACACACAATGGACATTTTCAGGGCCCCAAATAAAGAAAACGGTGAGAGATACCATGAAATCGTTTTGAGTAAAAAAGTTGCATACCGCGAAGATCTTACACCTATACCTTTAAAATTCTTCGATACGATCAACCGTTTCCGAGATATATCGATTCCAAAAAAAAGTTTGAAATTCAGGGCCCCCAAAAAAGATCCGGCACTGCACCGATTATAACGCCCAACAACAGGTTTCCTCACAGGGTCTAACTCGTTCACCGCTCCAAATTTCAGCTCGATATCATGAAAATTAAGACCTATACTTCGCCCAACCCAAAAATGTCATGCACAATTGACTTTTTCAGGGCCCCAAAAAATCAAAACAGTGAGAGATATCAAAAAATCGTTTTGAGTAAAAAAGTTGCATACCGCGGAGATCTTACACATGTAGATTTAAAGTTTTTTGATAAGACCAACCGTTTCCGAGATATATCGATTCCAAAGAAAATTGAAATTCAGGGCCCCAAAAAAAGATTCGGCCCAGCACCGATTTTAACGCCCAATAATAGGATTCGTCACAGTCCCTAACTCTTTCACCGTACCAAATTTCAGCTTCATATCTTGAAAATTGCTACCAGTACTTAGCTAAACGCAAAAACGTCACGCACAATGGACATTTTCAGGGCCCTAAAAAAAGAAAACGGTGAGAGATATCAAAAAATCGTTCTGAGTAAAAAAGTTGCATACCGCGGAGATCTTACACCTATACCTTTAACATTTTTCGATACGACCAACCGTTCCCGAGATATATCGATTCCAAAAAACAGTTTGAAATTCAGGGCCCCCCAAAAAGATCCGGCCCTGCACCGATTTTAACGCCCTACAATAGGGTTCGTCACAGGCCCCAACTCTTTCACCGTACCAAATTTCAGCTCGATATCTTGAAAATTGCGACCTGTACTTTGCTAAACGCAAAAGCGTCACGCACATACATACAGACAGACTTTTCCCACATACCACGGCTATATGAAAGCCTATAGGATCTTCAGATCCGGCTTTCATAACCAGTACTTAGCTAAACGCAAAAATGTCACGCACAATGGACATTTTCAGGGCCCCCAAAAATAAAACGGTGAGAGATATCAAAAAATCGTTTTGAGTAAAAAAGTTGCATACCGCGGAGATCTTACACCTGTACTTTTAACTTTTTCGATGCGACCAACCGTTTCCGAGATATATCGATTCCAAAAAAAAGTTTGTAATTATGGGCCCCCCCAAAAGATCCGGCCCTGCACCGTTTTTAACGTCCGACAACTGGTTTCCTCACAGGGTCCAACTCTTTCACATCTCCAAATTTCAGCCCGATATCTTGAAAATTGCGACCTGTACTTCGCTAAACGCAAAAATGTCACGCACAATGGACATTTTCAGGGCTCAAAAAATAGAAAACGGTGAGAGATATCAAAAAATCGTTTTGAGTAAAAAAGTTGCATACCGCGGAGATCTTACACCTATACATTTAACATTTTTCGATACGATGAACCGTTTACGAGATATATCGATTCCAAAAAAAGTTTGAAATTCAGGGCCCCAAAAAAGATCCGACCCTGCACCGATTTTAACGCCCAACAAAAGGATTCGTCACAGTCACTAACTCTTTCATCGTACCGAATTTCAGCTTAATGTCTTGAAAATTGCGACCAGAACTTAGGTAAACGCAAAAATGTCACGCACAATGGACATTTTCAGGCCCCCCCCCCCCCCCAAAACGGCGAGAGAATTCAAAAAATCGTTTTGAGTTAAAAAGTTGCATACCGCGGAGATCTTACACCTGTACATTTAACATTTTTCGATGCGACCAACTGTTTCCGAGATATATCGATTCCAAAAAAAAGTTTGAATTTCAGGGTCCGCCAAAAAGATCCGGCCCTGCACCGATCTTAACGCCCAACAAAAGGATTCGTCACAGTCACTAACTCTTTCACCGCACCAAATTTCAGCTTAATGTCTTGAAAATTGCGACCAGAACTTAGGTAAACGCAAAAATGTCACGCACAATGGACATTTTCAGGGTCCCCCCCCCAAAAAAAAACGGCGAGAGATTTCAAAAAATCGTTTTGAGTTAAAAAGTTGCATACCGCGGAGATCTTACACCTGTACATTTAACATTTTTCGATGCGACCAACCGTTTCCGAGATATATCGATTCCAAAAAACAGTTAGTAATTCAGGGCCCCCCAAAAAAGTTCCGGCCCTGCCCCGATTTTAACGCCCTACAATAGGATTCGTCACAGTCACTAACTCTTTCACCGTACCAAATTTCAGCTTAATATCTTGAAAATTGCGACCAGTACTTAGCTAAACGCAAAAATATCACGCACAATGGACATTTTCAGGGCCCCCAAAAAATAAAACGGTGAGAGATATCAAAAAATCGTTTTGAGTGAAAAAGGTGCATACCGCGGAGATCTTACACCTATACACTTAACATTTTTCGATACGATCAACCGTTTCCGAGATATATCGTTTCCAAAAAAAAGTTTGAAATTTATGGCCCCCCAAAAATATCCGGCCCTTAACCGATTTTATTGGCCAGCAACAGGTTTCCTCACAGGGTACAACTCGTTCACCGCTCCAAATTTCAGCTCGATATCATGAAAATTAAGACCTATACTTCGCCCAACGCAAAAATGTCACACACAATGGTCATTTTCAGGGCCCCAAATAAAGAAAACGGTGAGAGATATCAATATATCGATTTGAAAAAGTTAGATATTCAGGGCCCCCAAAAATGATCCGGCCCTGCACCGATTTTAACGCCCAACAATAGGATTCGTAACAGTCACTAACTCCTTCACCGTACCAAATTTCAGATTAATATCTTGAAAATTGCGACCAGTACTTAGCTAAACGCAAAAATGTCACACACAATGGACATTTTCAGGGCCCCAAATAAAGAAAACGGTGAGAGATACCATGAAATCGTTTTGAGTAAAAAAGTTGCATACCGCGAAGATCTTACACCTATACCTTTAAAATTCTTCGATACGATCAACCGTTTCCGAGATATATCGATTCCAAAAAAAAGTTTGAAATTCAGGGCCCCCAAAAAAGATCCGGCACTGCACCGATTATAACGCCCAACAACAGGTTTCCTCACAGGGTCTAACTCGTTCACCGCTCCAAATTTCAGCTCGATATCATGAAAATTAAGACCTATACTTCGCCCAACCCAAAAATGTCATGCACAATTGACTTTTTCAGGGCCCCAAAAAATCAAAACAGTGAGAGATATCAAAAAATCGTTTTGAGTAAAAAAGTTGCATACCGCGGAGATCTTACACATGTAGATTTAAAGTTTTTTGATAAGACCAACCGTTTCCGAGATATATCGATTCCAAAGAAAATTGAAATTCAGGGCCCCAAAAAAAGATTCGGCCCAGCACCGATTTTAACGCCCAATAATAGGATTCGTCACAGTCCCTAACTCTTTCACCGTACCAAATTTCAGCTTCATATCTTGAAAATTGCTACCAGTACTTAGCTAAACGCAAAAACGTCACGCACAATGGACATTTTCAGGGCCCTAAAAAAAGAAAACGGTGAGAGATATCAAAAAATCGTTCTGAGTAAAAAAGTTGCATACCGCGGAGATCTTACACCTATACCTTTAACATTTTTCGATACGACCAACCGTTCCCGAGATATATCGATTCCAAAAAACAGTTTGAAATTCAGGGCCCCCCAAAAAGATCCGGCCCTGCACCGATTTTAACGCCCTACAATAGGGTTCGTCACAGGCCCCAACTCTTTCACCGTACCAAATTTCAGCTCGATATCTTGAAAATTGCGACCTGTACTTTGCTAAACGCAAAAGCGTCACGCACATACATACAGACAGACTTTTCCCACATACCACGGCTATATGAAAGCCTATAGGATCTTCAGATCCGGCTTTCATAACCAGTACTTAGCTAAACGCAAAAATGTCACGCACAATGGACATTTTCAGGGCCCCCAAAAATAAAACGGTGAGAGATATCAAAAAATCGTTTTGAGTAAAAAAGTTGCATACCGCGGAGATCTTACACCTGTACTTTTAACTTTTTCGATGCGACCAACCGTTTCCGAGATATATCGATTCCAAAAAAAAGTTTGTAATTATGGGCCCCCCCAAAAGATCCGGCCCTGCACCGTTTTTAACGTCCGACAACTGGTTTCCTCACAGGGTCCAACTCTTTCACATCTCCAAATTTCAGCCCGATATCTTGAAAATTGCGACCTGTACTTCGCTAAACGCAAAAATGTCACGCACAATGGACATTTTCAGGGCTCAAAAAATAGAAAACGGTGAGAGATATCAAAAAATCGTTTTGAGTAAAAAAGTTGCATACCGCGGAGATCTTACACCTATACATTTAACATTTTTCGATACGATGAACCGTTTACGAGATATATCGATTCCAAAAAAAGTTTGAAATTCAGGGCCCCAAAAAAGATCCGACCCTGCACCGATTTTAACGCCCAACAAAAGGATTCGTCACAGTCACTAACTCTTTCATCGTACCAAATTTCAGCTTAATGTCTTGAAAATTGCGACCAGAACTTAGGTAAACGCAAAAATGTCACGCACAATGGACATTTTCAGGCCCCCCCCCCCCCAAAAACGGCGAGAGATTTCAAAAAATCGTTTTGAGTTAAAAAGTTGCATACCGCGGAGATCTTACACCTGTACATTTAACATTTTTCGATGCGACCAACTGTTTCCGAGATATATCGATTCCAAAAAAAAGTTTGAATTTCAGGGTCCGCCAAAAAGATCCGGCCCTGCACCGATCTTAACGCCCAACAAAAGGATTCGTCACAGTCACTAACTCTTTCACCGCACCAAATTTCAGCTTAATGTCTTGAAAATTGCGACCAGAACTTAGGTAAACGCAAAAATGTCACGCACAATGGACATTTTCAGGGTCCCCCCCCCCAAAAAAAAACGGCGAGAGATTTCAAAAAATCGTTTTGAGTTAAAAAGTTGCATACCGCGGAGATCTTACACCTGTACATTTAACATTTTTCGATGCGACCAATCGTTTCCGAGATATATCGATTCCAAAAAACAGTTAGTAATTCAGGGCCCCCCAAAAAAGTTCCGGCCCTGCCCCGATTTTAACGCCCTACAATAGGATTCGTCACAGTCACTAACTCTTTCACCGTACCAAATTTCAGCTTAATATCTTGAAAATTGCGACCAGTACTTAGCTAAACGCAAAAATATCACGCACAATGGACATTTTCAGGGCCCCCAAAAAATAAAACGGTGAGAGATATCAAAAAATCGTTTTGAGTGAAAAAGGTGCATACCGCGGAGATCTTACACCTATACACTTAACATTTTTCGATACGATCAACCGTTTCCGAGATATATCGTTTCCAAAAAAAAGTTTGAAATTTATGGCCCCCCAAAAATATCCGGCCCTTAACCGATTTTATTGGCCAGCAACAGGTTTCCTCACAGGGTACAACTCGTTCACCGCTCCAAATTTCAGCTCGATATCATGAAAATTAAGACCTATACTTCGCCCAACGCAAAAATGTCACACACAATGGTCATTTTCAGGGCCCCAAATAAAGAAAACGGTGAGAGATATCAATATATCGATTTGAAAAAGTTAGATATTCAGGGCCCCCAAAAAAGATCCGGCCCTGCACCGATTTTAACGCCCAACAATAGGATTCGTAACAGTCACTAACTCCTTCACCGTACCAAATTTCAGATTAATATCTTGAAAATTGCGACCAGTACTTAGCTAAACGCAAAAATGTCACACACAATGGACATTTTCAGGGCCCCAAATAAAGAAAACGGTGAGAGATACCATGAAATCGTTTTGAGTAAAAAAGTTGCATACCGCGAAGATCTTACACCTATACCTTTAAAATTCTTCGATACGATCAACCGTTTCCGAGATATATCGATTCCAAAAAAAAGTTTGAAATTCAGGGCCCCCAAAAAAGATCCGGCACTGCACCGATTATAACGCCCAACAACAGGTTTCCTCACAGGGTCTAACTCGTTCACCGCTCCAAATTTCAGCTCGATATCATGAAAATTAAGACCTATACTTCGCCCAACCCAAAAATGTCATGCACAATTGACTTTTTCAGGGCCCCAAAAAATCAAAACAGTGAGAGATATCAAAAAATCGTTTTGAGTAAAAAAGTTGCATACCGCGGAGATCTTACACATGTAGATTTAAAGTTTTTTGATAAGACCAACCGTTTCCGAGATATATCGATTCCAAAGAAAATTGAAATTCAGGGCCCCAAAAAAAGATTCGGCCCAGCACCGATTTTAACGCCCAATAATAGGATTCGTCACAGTCCCTAACTCTTTCACCGTACCAAATTTCAGCTTCATATCTTGAAAATTGCTACCAGTACTTAGCTAAACGCAAAAACGTCACGCACAATGGACATTTTCAGGGCCCTAAAAAAAGAAAACGGTGAGAGATATCAAAAAATCGTTCTGAGTAAAAAAGTTGCATACCGCGGAGATCTTACACCTATACCTTTAACATTTTTCGATACGACCAACCGTTCCCGAGATATATCGATTCCAAAAAACAGTTTGAAATTCAGGGCCCCCCAAAAAGATCCGGCCCTGCACCGATTTTAACGCCCTACAATAGGGTTCGTCACAGGCCCCAACTCTTTCACCGTACCAAATTTCAGCTCGATATCTTGAAAATTGGGACCTGTACTTTGCTAAACGCAAAAGCGTCACGCACATACATACAGACAGACTTTTCCCACATACCACGGCTATATGAAAGCCTATAGGATCTTCAGATCCGGCTTTCATAACCAGTACTTAGCTAAACGCAAAAATGTCACGCACAATGGACATTTTCAGGGCCCCCAAAAATAAAACGGTGAGAGATATCAAAAAATCGTTTTGAGTAAAAAAGTTGCATACCGCGGAGATCTTACACCTGTACTTTTAACTTTTTCGATGCGACCAACCGTTTCCGAGATATATCGATTCCAAAAAAAAGTTTGTAATTATGGGCCCCCCCCAAAAGATCCGGCCCTGCACCGTTTTTAACGTCCGACAACTGGTTTCCTCACAGGGTCCAACTCTTTCACATCTCCAAATTTCAGCCCGATATCTTGAAAATTGCGACCTGTACTTCGCTAAACGCAAAAATGTCACGCACAATGGACATTTTCAGGGCTCAAAAAATAGAAAACGGTGAGAGATATCAAAAAATCGTTTTGAGTAAAAAAGTTGCATACCGCGGAGATCTTACACCTATACATTTAACATTTTTCGATACGATGAACCGTTTACGAGATATATCGATTCCAAAAAAAGTTTGAAATTCAGGGCCCCAAAAAAGATCCGACCCTGCACCGATTTTAACGCCCAACAAAAGGATTCGTCACAGTCACTAACTCTTTCATCGTACCGAATTTCAGCTTAATGTCTTGAAAATTGCGACCAGAACTTAGGTAAACGCAAAAATGTCACGCACAATGGACATTTTCAGGGCCCCCCCCCCCCCAAAACGGCGAGAGATTTCAAAAAATCGTTTTGAGTTAAAAAGTTGCATACCGCGGAGATCTTACACCTGTACATTTAACATTTTTCGATGCGACCAACTGTTTCCGAGATATATCGATTCCAAAAAAAAGTTTGAATTTCAGGGTCCGCCAAAAAGATCCGGCCCTGCACCGATCTTAACGCCCAACAAAAGGATTCGTCACAGTCACTAACTCTTTCACCGCACCAAATTTCAGCTTAATGTCTTGAAAATTGCGACCAGAACTTAGGTAAACGCAAAAATGTCACGCACAATGGACATTTTCAGGGTCCCCCCCCCCCCAAAAAAAACGGCGAGAGATTTCAAAAAATCGTTTTGAGTTAAAAAGTTGCATACCGCGGAGATCTTACACCTGTACATTTAACATTTTTCGATGCGACCAACCGTTTCCGAGATATATCGATTCCAAAAAACAGTTAGTAATTCAGGGCCCCCCAAAAAAGTTCCGGCCCTGCCCCGATTTTAACGCCCTACAATAGGATTCGTCACAGTCACTAACTCTTTCACCGTACCAAATTTCAGCTTAATATCTTGAAAATTGCGACCAGTACTTAGCTAAACGCAAAAATATCACGCACAATGGACATTTTCAGGGCCCCCAAAAAATAAAACGGTGAGAGATATCAAAAAATCGTTTTGAGTGAAAAAGGTGCATACCGCGGAGATCTTACACCTATACACTTAACATTTTTCGATACGATCAACCGTTTCCGAGATATATCGTTTCCAAAAAAAAGTTTGAAATTTATGGCCCCCCAAAAATATCCGGCCCTTAACCGATTTTATTGGCCAGCAACAGGTTTCCTCACAGGGTACAACTCGTTCACCGCTCCAAATTTCAGCTCGATATCATGAAAATTAAGACCTATACTTCGCCCAACGCAAAAATGTCACACACAATGGTCATTTTCAGGGCCCCAAATAAAGAAAACGGTGAGAGATATCAATATATCGATTTGAAAAAGTTAGATATTCAGGGCCCCCAAAAAAGATCCGGCCCTGCACCGATTTTAACGCCCAACAATAGGATTCGTAACAGTCACTAACTCCTTCACCGTACCAAATTTCAGATTAATATCTTGAAAATTGCGACCAGTACTTAGCTAAACGCAAAAATGTCACACACAATGGACATTTTCAGGGCCCCAAATAAAGAAAACGGTGAGAGATACCATGAAATCGTTTTGAGTAAAAAAGTTGCATACCGCGAAGATCTTACACCTATACCTTTAAAATTCTTCGATACGATCAACCGTTTCCGAGATATATCGATTCCAAAAAAAAGTTTGAAATTCAGGGCCCCCAAAAAAGATCCGGCACTGCACCGATTATAACGCCCAACAACAGGTTTCCTCACAGGGTCTAACTCGTTCACCGCTCCAAATTTCAGCTCGATATCATGAAAATTAAGACCTATACTTCGCCCAACCCAAAAATGTCATGCACAATTGACTTTTTCAGGGCCCCAAAAAATCAAAACAGTGAGAGATATCAAAAAATCGTTTTGAGTAAAAAAGTTGCATACCGCGGAGATCTTACACATGTAGATTTAAAGTTTTTTGATAAGACCAACCGTTTCCGAGATATATCGATTCCAAAGAAAATTGAAATTCAGGGCCCCAAAAAAAGATTCGGCCCAGCACCGATTTTAACGCCCAATAATAGGATTCGTCACAGTCCCTAACTCTTTCACCGTACCAAATTTCAGCTTCATATCTTGAAAATTGCTACCAGTACTTAGCTAAACGCAAAAACGTCACGCACAATGGACATTTTCAGGGCCCTAAAAAAAGAAAACGGTGAGAGATATCAAAAAATCGTTCTGAGTAAAAAAGTTGCATACCGCGGAGATCTTACACCTATACCTTTAACATTTTTCGATACGACCAACCGTTCCCGAGATATATCGATTCCAAAAAACAGTTTGAAATTCAGGGCCCCCCAAAAAGATCCGGCCCTGCACCGATTTTAACGCCCTACAATAGGGTTCGTCACAGGCCCCAACTCTTTCACCGTACCAAATTTCAGCTCGATATCTTGAAAATTGCGACCTGTACTTTGCTAAACGCAAAAGCGTCACGCACATACATACAGACAGACTTTTCCCACATACCACGGCTATATGAAAGCCTATAGGATCTTCAGATCCGGCTTTCATAACCAGTACTTAGCTAAACGCAAAAATGTCACGCACAATGGACATTTTCAGGGCCCCCAAAAATAAAACGGTGAGAGATATCAAAAAATCGTTTTGAGTAAAAAAGTTGCATACCGCGGAGATCTTACACCTGTACTTTTAACTTTTTCGATGCGACCAACCGTTTCCGAGATATATCGATTCCAAAAAAAAGTTTGTAATTATGGGCCCCCCCAAAAGATCCGGCCCTGCACAGTTTTTAACGTCCGACAACTGGTTTCCTCACAGGGTCCAACTCTTTCACATCTCCAAATTTCAGCCCGATATCTTGAAAATTGCGACCTGTACTTCGCTAAACGCAAAAATGTCACGCACAATGGACATTTTCAGGGCCCAAAAAATAGAAAACGGTGAGAGATATCAAAAAATCGTTTTGAGTAAAAAAGTTGCATACCGCGGAGATCTTACACCTATACATTTAACATTTTTCGATACGATGAACCGTTTACGAGATATATCGATTCCAAAAAAAGTTTGAAATTCAGGGCCCCAAAAAAGATCCGACCCTGCACCGATTTTAACGCCCAACAAAAGGATTCGTCACAGTCACTAACTCTTTCATCGTACCGAATTTCAGCTTAATGTCTTGAAAATTGCGACCAGAACTTAGGTAAACGCAAAAATGTCACGCACAATGGACATTTTCAGGGCCCCCCCCCCCCCCAAAAACGGCGAGAGATTTCAAAAAATCGTTTTGAGTTAAAAAGTTGCATACCGCGGAGATCTTACACCTGTACATTTAACATTTTTCGATGCGACCAACTGTTTCCGAGATATATCGATTCCAAAAAAAAGTTTGAAATTCAGGGTCCGCCAAAAAGATCCGGCCCTGCACCGATCTTAACGCCCAACAAAAGGATTCGTCACAGTCACTAACTCTTTCACCGCACCAAATTTCAGCTTAATGTCTTGAAAATTGCGACCAGAACTTAGGTAAACGCAAAAATGTCACGCACAATGGACATTTTCAGGGCCCCCCCCCAAAAAAAAAACGGCGAGAGATTTCAAAAAATCGTTTTGAGTTAAAAAGTTGCATACCGCGGAGATCTTACACCTGTACATTTAACATTTTTCGATGCGACCAACCGTTTCCGAGATATATCGATTCCAAAAAACAGTTAGTAATTCAGGGCCCCCCAAAAAAGTTCCGGCCCTGCCCCGATTTTAACGCCCTACAATAGGATTCGTCACAGTCACTAACTCTTTCACCGTACCAAATTTCAGCTTAATATCTTGAAAATTGCGACAAGTACTTAGCTAGAAGCAAAAATGTCACACACAATGGCTATTTTCAGGGCCCCAAAAAAAGAAAACGGTGAGAGATATCAATAAATCTTTCTGACTAAAAAAGTTGCATACCGCGGAGATCTTACACCAGTACATTTAACATTTTTCGATACGACCAACCGTTTCCGAGATATATCGATTCCAAAAAAACAATAGAAATTCAGGGCCCCCAAAAAAGTTCCGGCCCTGCACCTTTTTTAACGCCCGACAATAAGCTTCCTCACAGGGTCCAACTCTTTCACCGCACCAAATTTCAGTTCGATATCTTGAAAATTGCGCAGCCTCCGTGGCTCAGGCGGCAGCACGCCGGCCTCTCACCGCTGGGCCCGAGGTTCAAATCCCGGTCACTCCATGTGAGATTTGTGCTGGACAAAACGGAGGCAGACAGGTTTTTCTCCGGGTACTCCGGTTTTCCCTGTCAATTTCATTCCAGCAACACTCTCCACTATCATTTCATTTCATCTGTCATTCATGTAATCATTGCCCCAGAGAAGTGCGTCAGGCCTCGGCAGCCGGCACAGTTCATATCCTCGCCGCTAGATTGGGGGCTTCATTCATTCCATTCCTGACCCGGTCGGAGACTGGAAGCAGGCTGTGGATTTTTTCATCTTGAAAATTGCGACCTGTACTTCGCTAAACCCAAATATGTCACGCACAATGGACATCTGCAGGGCCCCAAAAACTGAAAACGGTGAGAGATATCAAAATATCATTATGAGTAAAAAAGTTGCATACCGCGGAGATCTTACACCTGTACATTTAACGTTTTTCGATACGACCAACCGTTTCCGAGATATATTAATTCCAAAAAAAAGTTTGAAAATTCAGGGCTCCCAAAAAAGATCCGGCCCTGCACCTTTTATAACGCCCGACAATAGGTTTCCTCACAGGGTCCAACTCTTTCACCGCACCAAATTTCAGTTTGATATCTTGAAAATTGCGACCTGTACTTCGCTAAACCCAAATATGTCACGCACAATGGACATCTGCAGGGCCCCCCTAAAAAAGAGAGAGTGATTTCCGATGAACAGTATTCCGCTTTATTAACACCCTATACTAGTTTACGAATGCTTATCCATTTTTAAATCTGGTCTAAAATCCAGTTATCCCTACATGAACCGTTTCTCTTTACGATAGTGGGTCTATCTGAACGCAACACCACCAAAATATTAGTAAACAACACCCTATATTAATGAACGCTCTCCCAATGACGTTCAACCGGTTTCTAAACCGGCCCCAAAAAAGAAAACGGTGAGAGATATCAAAAAATCGTTTTGAGCAAAAAAGTTGCATACTACGGAGATCTTATACCTTTACATTTAACGTTTTTCGATACGACCAACCGTTTCCGAGATATATCGATTCCAAAAAAAAATTTGAAATTCAGGGCCCCCAAAAAAGATCCGGCCCTGCACCGATTTTTACGCCCAACAATAGGATTCGTCACAGTCACTAACTCAATCACCGTAACAAATTTCAGCTTAATATCTTGAAAATTGCGACCAGTTCTTGGCTAAACGCAAAAATGTCACGCACAATGGACATTTTCAGGCCCCCAAAAAAAGAAAACGGTGAGAGATATCAAAAAATCGTTTTGAGTAAAAAAGTTGCATACCGCGGAGATCTTACACCTGTACATTTAACATTTTTCGATACGACCAACCGTTTCCGAGATATATCGATTCCAAAAAACAGTTAGAAATTCAGGGCCCCCAAAAAAGATCCGGCCCTGCACCGATTTTAACGCCCAACAACAGGATTCGTCACAGTCACTAACTCTTTCACCGTACCAAATTTCAGCTTAATATCTTGAAAATTGCGACCAGTACTTAGCTAATCGCAAAAATGTCACACACAAAGGACTTTTCAGGGCCCCAAAAAAGAAAACGGTGAGAGATATCAAAAAATCGTTTTGAGTAGAAAAGTTGCATACCGCGGAGATCTTACACCTATACATTTAACATTTTTCGATACGATCAACCGTTTCCGAGATATATCGATTCCAAAAAAAAGTTTGAAATTCAGGGCCCCCAAAAAAGATCCGGCCCTGCACCGATTTTAACGCCCAACAATAGGATTCGTCGTCACAGTCACTAACTCTTTCATCGTACCAAATTTCAGCCTAATATCTTGAAAATTGCGACCAGTACTTAGCTAAACGCAAAAATGTTACACACAATGGACATTTTCAGGGCCCCAAATAAAGAAAACGGTGAGAGATATCAAAAAATCGTTTTGAGTAAAAAAGTTGCATACTGCGGAGATCTTACACCTGTACATTTAACATTTTTCGATACGACCAACCGTTTCCGAGATATATCGATTCCAAAAAACAGTTAGAAATTCAGGGCCCCCAAAAAAGATCCGGCCCTGCACCGATTTTAACGCCCAACAACAGGATTCGTCACAGTCACTAACTCTTTCCCCGTACCAAATTTCAGCTTAATATCTTGAAAATTGCGACCAGTACTTAGCTAAACGCAAAAATGTCACACACAATGGACATTTTCAGGGCCCAAAAAAAAGAAAACGGTGAGAGATATCAAAAAATCGTTTTGAGTAAAAAAGTTGCATACCGCGGAGATCTTACACCTATACATTTAACATTTTTCGATACGACCAACCGTTTCCGAGATATATCGGTTCAAAAAAATAGGATGAAATTCAGGGCCCCAAAAGAAGGTCCGGCCCTGCACCGATTTTAACGCCCAACAATAGGGTTCGTCACAGGCCCGAACTTTTTCACCGTACCAAATTTCAGCTCGATATCTTGAAAATTGCGACCTGTACTTTGCTAAACGCAAAAACGTCACACACATACATACATACAGACAGACTTTTTCCAATATACCACGGCTATATGAAAGCCTATAGGATCTTTAGATCCGGCTTTCATAACAAGTACAATGTAGAGGAAATTACGGTCACTGTTTTGATGCTGCGAACGCACGGAACTCCACCACAACTCTTCGCGGAATTTGGGGGATCTATCTCCTTACGATGATCGCAGTGATGGCCCTTAAGGGATCTATCTCTATCTTCCCGAATCACTACTACCGATAATAAGTGACAACAATTGAAATAGCAATTGGTGAAAAAACCAGATATTTCCATTCTAGTTTATTTTGAGATAATGAAAGGAAACTAAATAGAAAAAGCCATTGTTGTTCTGTTAACATTAAATCTTTAATTTGAAATATTAATAGAACTGGAGCAGAGCCTCCGTGGCTTAGGCGGCAGCACGCCGGCCTCTCACCGTTGGGTCCGTGGTTCAAATCCCAGTCACTCCATTTGAGATATGTGCTGGACAAAACGGAGGCAGACAGGTTTTTCTCCGGGTACTCCGGTTTTCCCTGTCAACATTTCATTCCAGCAACACTCTCCACTATCATTTCATTTCATCTGCCATTCATTTAATCATTGCCCCAGAGGAGTGCGACAGGCTTCGGCAGCCGGCACAGTCCAAATCCTCGCCACTAGATGGGGGCTTCATTCATTCCATTCCTGACCCGGTCGGAGACTGGAAGCAGGCTGTGGATTTTCATTTTTTCAATAGAACTGGAGCGAATAACCTTTCCTGCATTGAAAGTAAAAATATATTACACTCAAATTCTATGTACGGGAATATTGTAGTCGTTGAACTACCTGATTCTTTCAGCAAACATATTAACATTTTATGTTTCAGTGTGAAATACTGTGTAGTCTATATTACGAGATTTTCTGGTGATGGGCATATAGATTTAACAGCCTATGTGTAAATAATAATGTTATTGGTTTTACGTCCTTTTAACTACTCTGGCTTTTAGAGACGCCAGGGTGCCCCAGAATTTTGCCTCGAAGGGGATATTAAACGTGCCAGTAAATCTACTGGCATGGCTCCCTCGCTTTTGCACACCCGCAAATGCCAGCTAACTGCGCCAGGATACGAACCTGCAACCTTGGGCCCAACAAGCGAGAACGTTACCACTGAGCCACGCAGCCAGTCCCTAAGTGTAAAGGATCTGATGATGATCGCTTGACGATCAAAACTGGTCATCCAAGAGAATTTATGAATATCACGTAATCATGTTGACCGACTGAAAAACATTCGAATTAATTTAAGAAATATTAATAACTTTTACTTGAGTTTCCATAATTATGTAATTTGTACCATTAATGTCATTTGAATAAAAAATATATAGCGGATCTGAGTGTTACAAAACAGAACACTGTATAGGCTATATCTTCCCAGCTGGGGCTGGAAATAAAAATCATGGCACTCCAGTGATTTAGACCACTGAGGGGTTGGCAAATGTTAATCACCTTATCGGGTGGAACCCGCACTGGTTTCCGCTTGGTCTGGGCTGAGAGGTGGTCGGTGATCAGAACGCCAACTAATTGGAGTTCTGATGGATAATCAGGCTTCAGTCACAACAAAACAAAACAAATCTATAGGTTTATTATGTTGTTAATTATATTAGAGGCTCTGCGACATCGTGGTCATGTAACCTCATGTACTTGGGTATGTGTAGAATTCGTCAGATAGCCTGTATCATTGTGATGTCAGTACTAGTTTGCGTAATTGTAATTCAGGTAGGATTTGGGTGGAAAGTGGCCGTGGCCTTACGTTTGGTACCATCCCGGCATTTTCCTGGAGTAGAAGTGGGGAACCACGGGAAAACCACTTTCAGGATGGTTGATTGATTTATTTCCACAGCTACACTTAGAGCTTAAGAGCTATTTTACAGTAGCACCCTAGATACAATAGGACTAGGGCTTATTAAATAAAACATTTCGCTAACATTCACAATATCAATAGTAACAATAAGACAGCAACAATTAAATAATAATAATAATAACTCAACGGAGAAGACCAAATTCATGATGAACTCCAAAGATGGACCAAAATTTCTGGAAACAGAGATAGGGCGAATCAAAAGGGTCAAAAAGTTCAAGTACCTTGGTGAGACCATACAAGCGAATGGACTAGAGAAAGATGCGATAAAGATCGGATCTCAAAAATAGAGAGAGCATATGGCTTGACAAATAACATGTAGCCTACAATAAAAGTGCCTATCCTGTAATGCCAGAATAAAACACTACAACACCGTGGTGAAGACAGAATGTCTCTATGCCAGTGAACGTCTGTCTACGAACTACAAGCTGGATAAACTAGAGGTCTTGGAAAGGAGAATCCTCAGAAACATTATGGGTACTGTTCATACCGAAAGAGGATGGAAACTTCGAAGTAATGAAGATGTTTACCAGAAAGTAGAAAGAATCTCTGAGCCTATGAAGAAGAGGAGGTTGAAGTTTCTCGAACATCTATACAGAATGAACCAAAATAGACTCACCAAACTGATATTTGATTACTTCTGGAGAAAGAAGACCACAACAGCATGGATTAAGGAAACAAAGGCGGATATGGAAAGATGGAACATTTCAGAATACCAACTGTTAGTCAGAAATAGATTTTAGGAACATACTGAATAATTGGAAGGGATTCAATCCGCAAGAAGACCGAAGAAGACCGGGAGAGCCTGGACGGAAGAACAGCGTAAACAGGTCAGCGAACGCATGAAGGAGTAATGGGTGCAGAGAAAACTTCGCACCAAGTAAAAGAAATTAAGTTGTAGCGTGATCCTAAGTGGTCCATTCGCGTGTAAAAAAAATAAAAATAATAATAATAATAATAATAATAATAATAATAATAATAATAATGGAAATATATACAAAATAGTGCATACAGACCCAGTATCAGCCTGAAAAAGAAACACCACATACAAGAACAAATATTAACGTAAATAACGTTATTGGTTTTACGTCCCTTTTTGTGGCTTTTTGAGACGCCGTGGTGCTGGAATTTCGCCCTGAAGGGATCTTTAACGTGCGATTAAACCTACGGACTCCCTCGGATATTCGCACCCTCAAATGCCAACAGACTGCGAGAATGTTACCGCTGAGCCACGCAGTCAGTCTATATTAACGTAGGTAGGTTGTCAGCTATTGACCTGATATTATAATTGAGGTAGAAATGGTTTTCGCCTCACGAGGCTGAGTGTACCCCGTTCCAGCCATCAAACCAGAATTACATTTCTTGTCAGAGCCGAGAATCGAACCCGGGCCTCCGTGGTGACAGCCAAGAATGCTAGCCACTGCGTAATCTATAGGTTTAACAGCAAATTAGATGACGATTTTCGTCTGTACATAAAAAGTCATTTTTCTTATGGGTTGGCGTCAAAATTACTGGAGCGAATGTCATAATAGTACATTATGCAACGAGCCTATAATGGCTATAATTAAGACACGAGTGTCTTTATAAAACGAGCTTTAGCGAGTTTTATAATTTCCATACGAGTGTCTTAATTACCATTATAGGCGAGTTGCATACGACTGTTTATGTTCGACGATAATTATAACTTTATTACATGTTTTAACATAAATATTCATAAATATCTGTTCAGTAAGTAGAATTTTGTGATCGGGTGCTGCGGTGGGTAGTATATCTCTCTTGTCCAAGCTCTCTGGCCGGCCGACGCATGCGCTATGTGTGTTTCAATGCCAGATGTGCAGATCGTGAACCAGTATTCAGCAAAACTGTCACCGTAGTCGTTTGAAATCAACGCGCCGAGTAGAAATTGGATTTAGGTATATTAAGGTACAGTGCTATTTCTTGTCTCATATTCACCAGTTTATTTACGCGAACATTTGGACGGTGCACTTTCGGTAATTTATATAGACATGTTGGATTTTGAGAGCATGCGCGAAGGTATCCTTATCTAATTGGTCAAAAAATGTGTTTCTTGAGCTGTGATTGGTGGGAGAAACTGTTTCATAATGAATAATAGTGTTATAATGACCATCATTATGATACTGTTTTCAGACACATAATAGTCAGGGTCGAACATAAAAATTCGTATTAAATTCGAAGATATACTTACAATAAAACTGCTGTTGTTGTTGTTGTTGTTGTTTTGTTTAACGGGCTTGGGTATCGTGGAATATTGTCTGATAATCTGTGATATTGTCTTGGCTGTATTAGTGTGTGTATTTGTAATTGAGGTAAGGATTGGGAAGGAGGTGGCCATGGCCGTCAGTTAGGAAACATATCTCAGAATTTTCCTGGAGTAGAAGTGAGGGGAAACCACGGAAAAACACTTCTAGGATGGTTGAGGTGGGAATCGAACCCACGTCTTCTCAGTATTTCCCCACGAGGCTGAGTGTAGGCTACCCCTATTTTCACAAAACAAAGATTTTCGGACATTACAAGAATAACACAAAACATGAACTAACTAAAATGAATAAGAGTTTCAGAACAACATGTGACAATAAAGAAAACATCTTAACATATGGGAGTAAGATAAATACTTCAACTCGATTGCAAATACATAATAAATTGGGAAAATGAACGTTTATTGCAATAATTCGACCACGTTTGTAAGACGAAATGAAAGAACGCCATTCATTAAGGGCATAATTGCACACATTAACTTCCACTTCATGGCCACAAGGACTGAGACAAATTCATTCACTATAGAATGAAGCCTTGCTTGGGCCATGTGACGGGTGGAGAGAGATAAGTCAGCGCCATTTGACTGGCATCTACAGTTACACCACGGTGCGTAGGGAATCACCGCATGCTGTCAAAGCTTGACTATATTTTCAGCTGGCAAGATACCGTAGTTCAGAGAGTTAAGACTTGTGGTGAAGTACTATACCCTATCTCGTATCCCGTGAATATGGTTAGGTATTGAACGGAACATCGAATTTTCCTAGTGGAAACTTCTCTTCTCACGAAGAAGTCTTACAGTAAATGTGTTCGTAAGTTACAGCACCGTGCGATTTTACTTGTGGGGGAAACTCAAACAAAAGGTATACAGAAACAATACGTGTACCCTGGAGTTTCTCGAGAAAAAAAACTGCACTGATGCGAAATATCAGTGAGGATAAATTACAGCGAGTGTACCAAAACTTCCTACGTTGGTGCAACGTGTGTTAAGAAAATGAAGGAGAGCATTTCCCAGCAACTATGGTACTCTGAAAGACATGAAACTAATGATGAATATTAAATACGTTAAAAACCGTGTGAGTTAGCCGTGGTTGTTACGGCGTGGCTGCAGGAAGTCTCTCACATCCGGGAGGTGAGGAGGTTCGAATCCCCCGCCGGCAACCTTGAAGATGGTTTTCTATGGTTTCCTACCTTCCTTCCAGGCAAATGCCACAGCCGCTACCTTCCAATTCCTCGTCCTTATATTCACATTTTCCAACCCAGACAACACTCCACACGCGACGGTTCTTGTAGCTCACCCCATGGGTGTCCGCATAGAAGCAGCTACTAACTCTGGCGAGCCGAACATGTCCCCGGATACTCCCGGCACTAAAAGCCATACGCTAAAAATATTAAAAAATATACAGTATATAAAAAAGTGTAAATGTGATGAACTAGTTGGGGCCTTGCTCGACAGGCGGCTAGACACAGTGCCTTGACCGTCCCACTGCACATGCGAGGTTCCGTTCAATAGGGAAGGCTCTCACAATAGAAATCACAAGTTGGGATCCTAACGATTAAATTGTTTAGCCACCAAGGTTACAGGATATGCAACTGAATTTACTGTAACTTGGAAACACAAAATATACGTATCACAGTCTCTACTACGTATTCTGAACACTGGAATATCTAACATGGTTTGAGAGGTGGCTTCGGTGGCGTCGTTGGTAGCATGCTGAGCGTCTATGCCCATGATCGCGGGGTCAAACGTGGAGGAAATCGTCGGATTTTTAAGAGCGTTAAAAATCCCTTAGTATGCCTTCCTTCAGAGGGGAGGCAAAGCTGGCGGGCCCATGTCATAGATTTATGGCATATAAAAGAACCTTCCATTAACTTTAATTTTGTGAAGCAAAAATGTGTAGGTTAAATTTGATTAACGCTCTATGTTCCAACGTTTGCTGTCAGGTGCTGGTTGCGGTAGCCAAGTACACATCTAGGTGTCCTAGGTGGTAGCACTTGGTAGCAAAAGTAGAAACTACTTTAAATTGATCGTCTGCAGTCCTTACCTGAATTACAGATAACACAAAAATACAGCCATCACAATTAACACTGGTTATCAGACAGATTCTACACACACCCAAAGTACACGGGACTACATGACCGCGTTGTCGCAGCCCCTAAACTGAGGAACCAACATGGTTTGAGAATGGAAAACAAATCAAAAAGAAAACGAGAGAAAATCAGCTTTCACTTATCTGTAGGTTACCAATATCATGAGACACTTGCTCCATAAATCAGTGTATATTATACGTTCCCTTACACCAACTTTATCTCCATCCTCCCTTTACGCAGATAACATTGTCTTTCAACCCTTGTTTTCTTCCCGTCTAGACCTATAAAACAAAAAACTTGTCTATACAGAAAAATTGATTCCTTTCTTTCCCATAGAATCCTTTATGTCGAGCGCAGCGGCTTAAGCTCTCTCTGTCTTGTCTTCGGCACTCTTGCTCGAACAAGTGGCTACGCGGGAAGAATAGCGAAGTGTCTTACAGATACCAAAAATAAACGAGTATCGTCACACGTAAGCACCGTGGTCTATTGAGGCAACGCCAGCAAGCATCTCACAGCCGGATAACAAACCAATGTACTGACGTGGAAACTTACAGTAGGTTCGTTCGCTCCATTAATTTCTCAGCAAGATAACACAGACATTATATCTAATAGCAATGGGGAACAGCTTTAAGAGCCCTGCCACTACCGGGGAAGAGATGGAGGATTGTGCAAATAATCTCACTTCACAGAGTGAAATACGTGTCTACTAAATGTCTTGGTCATCACTTGCGGCGGTCTAAATTCGTGTCCCAAGAGTAGCCGAGCACGTTCAGTCACGCCCCATGACCGAAAGGGGGAGATGGAAGTGTGGAGATCAAAGGTTCGAATCCTGGCGTTGATACATTTTTACACATTCACTCCAAGAAAATGCCGGGATGGTACCTTAATTCAAATCTTGGAGCACTACCACCATCATAGAGCGCAATAAATGTTGCTGTAGTTGTTATTTTTGTTGTTGATGATAACGATTAGTTTGGGGACTTGCGGTATCGTGGTGACTTAGCCCCGTGTACTTGAGTGTGTATAGATTCAGTCCGTTAACCTGTGTTATTGTCTTGTCGGTAGTCAGTGGCGTAGCCAGGAGGGTGTTACTGGAAGTTAGAACCACCCACCGTGGAAATTTTACAAACCAATAAAACAGATAATAAACAAAGAGCTTAACAAATATATTTAATTACCGGCCGCGGTGGCCGAGAGTGCTCGCTGGCATCGGAAAAGCGTGGGTTGGAATCCCACCTCCACCGTCCAAAAAATGGTTTTCGTGGTTCTCATTTTCACTACCAGGCAAATGAAGGGATGGTTCCTTTCAATAGGTCCACGGCTGATTTCCTTCCAATATCCCTTCCCTGACCCGTCCTGAAAATAAAAGTATCGTACCTGTCCATTGGCTGCATTAATAAAATATTTTCAAATATATTTAAATGAAATAATGATACTCGCTGATAAGCATATAACCCATGGTTTGTGGTTAAATGGCATTGTTTTGTTTTGTTTTGTGTCTGCATCAGTAAACCACTGTACTGATGTAGACTACTGTCCCTTTTCATCCCGGCTCGCCATTTGAGGCTAAACGCGTCTTCTTGATATCGCAATTCGAACATCACATGAATATCAACGTCATTCACTTGCATTAGTGTCCTTATAATAATGTGCACAACCCATTATTTTAAAACTATAACCCCCCCCCAATGGATCGATCTTGGCTATGCTACTGTCAGTAGATTGTTTTTTTGTTTGTTTGTTTATTTTAGCCAAATTTTATATTTTTTGGCCCTGCCACGCTTACGATTGTCGGCAGTTGCCAATTATAATTACAATATATATTTTTAACAAAAACAATTAAATTTACATGTATACAGTCCAATCTCTCACCTTCCAATTATTTTATATAGTGTCGCTAATAATAATACAGAAAAATATCCAATCACCTCATAACAATTAATTGTGATTGTAT
This sequence comes from Meconema thalassinum, assembly GCA_946902985.2. Lineage (NCBI taxonomy): Eukaryota > Metazoa > Arthropoda > Insecta > Orthoptera > Tettigoniidae > Meconema > Meconema thalassinum. The sequence continues at coordinate 270,609,830 of OX336392.1, read as the reverse complement.
GAAATGATTATAATATGTTAATATTAATACAATAATGCTATTGTAGTAAATTATAATATGTTTTCTTCCTACCCTAATACAACAATTATGTCGTTGCTATTTTAAAAACTTAACTCAAAACTTTAAATACAAATGTTATTATCATATTCAATTAATTTCTCCTTTCATATTGCACAGTCTACGAATAGGAGTCTATTACATATACAACCAGTTGTCCTCTTAGTTCAAGGAATTTAAGTAGTAGCAGTAGTAGTAGTGTGTGTATTTGTAATTAAGACCAGGAGCGATATTGAGGCAACCTTGAGTCAAGTTAGGACCATTCCAGTATTTGCCTTTAACGGATAACCACTTCTTGGATGGCTCTCCTCACTTCTTCCTCACGACGCTGAGTGTACCCCGTTCCAGCTCTCAGAACAGATTTAAATTTCTTGGCAACCTTCAGGGCGACAAGGACGCTAGCCACTACACCAGGGGGTGCACTGAACTAAATTGAATTTGGATTACAGATACAGTGAGCCCATCTTATGGCAGCGGAATGCTTTGCTGTAACTATAAAAGCGTAGCGCCGTATATGATTGGTATGTAGATACTACTGTCTTGCTTTCATCAACGGTTGATCAGATATACCTCTAAGTCTTGTGAACTTCAAAAACTGCTTTATAACCTAATTTATTTGTCGTAATTTGTACATACATCGCTCTCGTAATCGGTAGTCTTGTTCTTTCATACGACGTACCTAACTTTTCTTTTCTGTAAAAAATCAAAAATAGACCTATTCATTATGGTGTTTGAAGCCATTTTCATTGTTGCCTTAGTAAACGAAAGTTTGATGCTTTTCAGTCGGTAAACACGATTGAACCCAAATGAAATGGGTTATTCCCTAATCCTGAAAAAAATTACCTGATAGATGATCTTAAAGGAAAGAATAAATTAGGAAATATAATTCCCATAAATGTTCACCTGAAACTATAGCTGCAATTATTCAACCTAAGTGATTAATGGATGACTATGCCATTAATTTACGCAAATAAGTTTGATTTAATCCCCCTAAGGAACCAATTAAAATTGATGATTGGGGAATAACGCAATAACAATTGTGTTGACTGACTGAAAGGCATCACACTTTCGTTTTCAAAAGTATTCTAAAAGTAAAAAAGATGAGTTAATTAGAGATGAAGTGATTGAAGTTGAATTACACTAGATAAGAATTTGGAAGGAGACAGCCGTAGCCTATTACAAGGTACCACAGGAGCTGAAAATGAGAAACTACGGAAAACCATTCAAAGGACGGTCGGTAATGGAATTCAAATATATTCATCTGCTGTGTCCGGAACTGTGTAGCCCATGGCTTGCGTCTTAACGTGCGTAACAAATGGTGTTGATTGTTATGCGAGTTGGACGCGACACAGTTCTGGCAGGGCTATTGTCTTTCTTTTGTTGAACCATTTATAGGATGGTGGTCTATATATTCACCACATACTATACAAAGAGTTTGTAGGCTGTTATCAAAGTAGAAACTTTCAGCCTAATTGCAAAAAAAATTCTTGCAGTTGTAATATTTCTGATAAGCAAATATTATATCTGTCTAGTTTTATAGTGTTCGATAAAATTTCAACTAGTAAATATAACCAAAAATGTAAAATGAAACAATAGAATAAAACATAAATATATAAATTAAAATAAGACACACTAAAAATAAAACATAATGAACATTAAAATTAAAATAAACACAATACAAATTAAAATAAAATTAAGATTATAAAATTACAATGTTAAAATTATAAAATTATAAATAATAAATAAATAGATAATTTTTAACATTTCTTTAAAAAATAATATTGAATATTAAGAATCAAAATTAAAAAGAGCTGAAATGAAAATTTAAATAAAAATATTAAAGTAAATATTTGAGAAAAAATAGAAGCCTCCGTGGCTTAGGCGGCAGCACGCCGGCCTCTCACCGCTGGGTCCGTGGTTCAAATCCCGGTCACTCCATGTGAGATATGTGCTGGACAAAACGGAGGCAGACAGGTTTTTCTCCGGGTACTCCGGTTTTCCCTGTCAAACTTTCATTCCAGCAACACTCTCCATTTCATTTCATCTGTCATTCATTTAATCATTGCCCCAGAGGAGTGCGTCAGGCCTCGGCAGCCGGCACATTTCATATCCTCGCCGCTAGATGGGGGCTTCATTCATTCCATTCCTGACCCGGTCGGAGACTGGAAGCAGGCTGTGGATTTTCATTTCATTTGAGAAAAAATAGTATGCCCTATAAAGTGATAAACGCACTTAAATAAAATATAACTATAGGTTATTTCCATTGACGTTTCACGAAATGCAAGATTTTTTCCTGAACTATTGAGATGAATTGGAATATTTTAGTCCAAATCGCACCTTCTACCTCCCTCTTGTTTAAGAGCTTGGGTTTTGTGAAACTTACACCTTAGCGTTTTATAATGATGAGTAATATTGCTTTATAATTATGCACATTCATTTGGACCTGCTTTAGTTATAACTTCAATGAGTACATCTGGTGGCATTTTAAGAATTATAGCAGTCTTCAGGGCGATAAGTTCAGTTCCCTGATACCGAAAAAATAACTTGTTCCATCCTGGAGTCTGTACAGGTCTGTTTTACTTAAATTTCGTAAGTAACTTGTAAGCAATGTCTCTCCAGGGGATCCTCAACCCAAGGCACACTCACACACCTCCGTCTCGAGTGTCAACTTAGAGATGTTATCTCAAGAAAACTTTTAAACTTATGCACGAACCAAGGAAAGATAAGGGAGCTGCTCTCTGCTTCCCTTCACGGGTGCTTCTTCATAATGCAAATGGAAACTTATGTAGCCACAGGGGATCTGTGAGAACCTACTGTATGTGACCACCTTTTATGTGTTATAGATTCGATGCCTGGATCTGCCAAGTGATTTAATTTAGGTCTGATTGAGAGGCTTGGAACCGGGTACAGATAACTTCGTGAGACAGAACTGAGAAAGATTTGGGTTCGATACCCACCTCAGCCACCTGTAACATCATTTCCCGTGGCTTGACATTCTACTCCAGGCAAATACTAGAATGTGTTCTCCCTCAGGGGCTCACAACTACAGTAGTGGGTTATGGGTTCGTGACCACAGGATAATATCTGAGTCCAGCATTGCTCTCACTTACTAGTACTGGGATCCTCTCCGTCATCTATTATGTCCACCTCCCTTGGCCAACTCTTTTTCTTTTCTGACCCCGACGATATTAAGGTATCCGAGGCCTAGAGAGGCTTTCATTTTCCCTCAACCACCGAGCTGTCAGAAGTGTTCTTCAGTTCCTGGTATCTCCTGCCTTCTGTTCCAAGTTCCAAATAAGGTATTATCTCGGCATTTGCCTAAAGCGACTGTAGAAAAAACTCGGGAGACAACCACACTCAGGAAGGCTGGTGTCAACGCCAGGATTTGAACCTCCATTCTCCTGACTTGCTGTGCACGGCTACACCATGGCGGCAAAATAGAAATCACATTAGGCTATTAAGCTTCAAAGGGACTCCTGAATGTCCTATATTGCTCATGCTAATTTCCAACATTATACTCGATATTTTGTCGGCCCCACGGTGTTTGGGGAAGCACGCCTGCCTCTCACCCGCAGGCCCCGGATTCGATTCCCGGACCCGTCAGGGATTTTAGAAACTGACGTCGGGGCTGGAACTAGGTGCACTCAGCCTCGTGAGGACAATAATAATAATATCGTATGGCCTCGGGTGCCGGGTGCAAGCTTTGTAATTTGACACCCAGAAGGTAGCTTGCATGTCGAATTTCGTTGTTCCATGAATCACTATGAAAGTCAAGGAGGTTATACATGTAAGCTCCTTGAACACTATAGCGCTTTCTAGTAGAGAAATGAGGAACTTTGTGTTGACGGAAACTCCCGAGATTAATTTTGCCATTATGAACACGGCCTACTGAATTCAAATGGGTTCTTTGACATGCCAACATCGTATGACATGCGTGTCGTATTTTTGCCGCCTTTCAAAAATCACTTACCACGGCCAGGAGTGAACCTGCAATCTTGGGGTTAGTAGACCGATACGCTATCCACTCACCCACCGTGGCAAGCTGTGAGGACAATTAGTAGCTATATAACAGTAAGGCAGCATCCCGATCACGATAGCCAGGATTAATTGCCGAGGGTGCCCGATTCGCTGAACACGCGTCATTCCAATATCTGCAGGCCAGATGGCTGGTCGGCGGTCGCTTGGTCGGCCTCGGCCCTAATGGTCAGTAGTGCCAGGGGTTACATTATTATACTATATACTGTATTTTACATTTTTCTCAGAAACTAAACTTTCTTGATGGAAGTTAAATATAACACAAGTAAGGAGGAATTGCATCAGAAAGTTTCAGCTTTGTATGTCGTAGAATTCCGAAAAAAAAGGGGGAAATCTTATATCTCGAAAACATTTAAGCGAGAAATTAGAATTAAAGATTTGTGAAGTTTCTAGAACATTCCAGTACCATACGATTCCTCTTCTTCCACTTGAAGCACTAGCATCAATTTTGCTGTTGCTCCATGTCCCTTTGCCCTTGTTTCTAAGGGGCAGATGACCTCGTAGTTCCGCCCCTTAAAACAACAATAACTAACTAACTTGTTTCAAACGTAGCCTCTTCTTAAAAGTGACTGGCTGCGTGGCTCATCGGTAACGTTCTCGCCTGCTAAGCCCAAGATAGCGGGATTGAATCCCAGCGCAGTCAGTTGGCATTTAAGAGTGTGCCACTGCAAGGAAGTCGTGTCAGTATATTTACTGGCGCGTTAAAGATCCCCTTCGGGGCAAAATATTGTCTCCCCGGCGTCAGCCGCAGTAGTTAAAAAAGACGTAAAACCAATAACATTATTATTATTATTATTATTATTATTATTATTATTATTATTATCGTTTCGGTCGTCTAGGGACCACGAGCCAATTTCAATGCGTTGTCCTCTGCTGTTCCTTCCTCTTCCTCCAATATTCCTTCATCATCTCACTATGTTTCCTCTTCCTTTCCTTGGATCACTTCGAGCCGGTTTTCTTTCCCTTCCTCCCTAGGAATCCTTCCATTTTTAGCACTTTTTGCTTAAAAATCTCTCTCTGTGGTGTATCTTTTTCTCTGATATTGTTTCTTTCCAAATCCTTTTTGACTTCTTGTACCCAGGTTTTTGTTGACTTCTTGTTCCACAGGAATGTGAAGGTCTGCTTGGTTAACCTACTGTCATCCATCCTGTACAAATGTCCAAACAATAGCAATCTCCTCTTCCGTATTGTTTTTGATAAGTTTTTTATTTTTCGATATATCTCATCATAAACATAGCTTGCCACTTTGGGTGAGTGGATATCGTGTCGGTCTACTAACCCCAAGATTGCAGGTTCGCTCCTGGCCGTGGTAAGTGATTTTTGAAAGGCAGCAAAAATACGATACGCATGTCACACGATGTTGGCATGTCAAAGAACCCATTTGATTTCAGTAGGCCGAGTTCATAATGGCAAAATTAACCTCGGGAGTTTCCGCCAACACAAAGTTCCTCATTCCTCTACTAGAAAGCGCTATAGTGTTCAAGGAGCGTAGATATCTAACATCTAACCTCCTTGACTTTCATAGTCAAGGAACAACGAAATTCGACATGCAAACTACCCTCTGGGTGCAAATAACAAAGCTTGCACCCGAGGCCATACGATATTATTATTTATCATAAACATATTATTATTATTTAAGGGTGTAAGGGGTAGGAATATTCCTACTCAAATGTCAACCTCGCCTGCTCGTGGTGCACCCTGCTATAGACTGACGAGGCTCTGACGACCGAGTGACTCCCGGGATAAGGAGTTCCCCTCCATTATATCAACGGCTTCCTTGGAAGGTGGATGAGTATGTGGAGGTTAGGGTACTCTCATGCCCTTGAGGTGGGAAACTACCTCTAAAGGCGGATGAACCAAAATGGTCAACGGCATAGAATAAGTCCTCAACGGCGGACCAGGCGTACGGGCGACTAGTACAGCCCCAACGCCTGGGAAGGCGGATGAAGGCTGCAGCAGGTTCGGAACCTCTAGTCGTCGTAGTTACTATGCCACTAGTTAAAGGCTCTGTATCTGTCAAGGATCGTGTGATTGTTGATGTGCAGCAGCATTCCCACGTAAAAAGATATCACGCACAGGCGTCTTCTGAAGGAAAGAACATCTCTTCTTGCACGACTGCAAGCCCTGCGGCGATCGGAGAGTTGTGACGGGAGCAGGATTGTGTTATCTGGGAGCTTCTAGTGACAAACCGGCACGTAGGCGGTGGATGTGTGATCTTCGCTTTGCTCGAGGATGGTCTGTAGAGCAATTCGTATGCTGCATTCGTGACTAAGCAGGCCTATTTAGGATCCGCTCTGCTTACCCCGAATGGGGAGGGAGCTATGAAAGGTGCTCTAAACATAGCCAGCCTAAATACTACCTGACTGGATAGCCGCGTCCAGAGGGTACACCATATGCGGTCGAAACAAAATAAATATGAATTTTGCCACCTGGAACATCCGCACTCTAATGGACACTAACACAGAAAACCGACCACAAAGACGAACAGCAATTGTTGCTCGTGAACTGAGGAGGTTTAGCATTGATATTGCTGCACTCAGTGAAACGAGACTCGCAAATGAAGGACAATTGAAGGAACATGGAGGAGGCTACACCTTCTTTTGGAAGGGGAAAGAGGCTAATGAACCACGTATTCATGGAGTTGGTTTTGCCATTAAGAATGAACTCATTGATCATCTTGATGAGCTTCCATTTGGTGTAAATGAAAGGCTTATGACCCTACGCCTCAAGCTCAGTAATTATCAAAGAGCAACTATAATAAGCGCATATGCTCCAACTCTCACTTCTGAAGAGGACCAAAAGGAAGAATTCTACTCCCAACTCGATGAGCTTCTGAAAAAATACCACAGTCTGATAAGATCATTCTCCTCGGGGTTTTCAATGCCCGTGTTGGTAGGGACTCAACACAGTGGACAGGTGTAATTGGGAAGGAAGGTGTTGGTAACAGCAATCATAATGGGACTCTTCTCCTAACTAAATGTTCTGAATTTAACCTTGTCATTACAAATACACTCTTCCGACAGAAGGACAAATTTAAGACATCATGGCAACATCCAAGATCAAAACATTGGCACCTAATTGATTATGTGATAGTGCGTGCCCGAGATCAGTGTGATGTACTCATCACAAGAGCTCTGACAAGTGCTTATGACTGTTGGACTGATCACAGACTGATCCGATCTGTTATGGCTCTGCGAATTCCCCAGAAATGTAAAAAGCAGGGAAAGCTCGTAAGACGTAAGGTCAATACAGAACTTCTTAAAGATGATAATGTTAAATCAAAGTTACATAAACTACTTGGTGAAAGGCTGCCTGATGATTATCCAGAAAATATAGAAGAACACTGGCAAATGTTCAAGCCAGCAGTACTCTCAGCCTGCGAAGAGTCAGCTGGTTTTGCTAAGAAAAAGCATCAAGACTGGTTTGATGAGAATGACCAAGAAATTCAATTTCTTAAAGATGAGAAGAGGAAAGCGCTCAATGCATGGAAAAATAACCCTAAATCTGCATCCAAAAAACAACTTTATCAAGATGCCAAGGCTGAAGTCCAAAAGAGAACTCGAGCCTTGAAAAACCTTTGGTGGGTATCTAAATCACATGAAATGGAGTATCTAGCTGAGACCAACAATACACATGCTTTCTTCAGTGCAACAAAAGTAGTCTATGGACCATCCCGTCACACCGTAAATCCTCTAAAATCAAAAGATGATACTGAACTTCTCCGATACATTTGTTCAATCAACTCCCGCTGGAGGGAACATTTTGACGAACTACTGAACAGGGATACCCACGTCAATGATAACAATTTAAGCAAAATTCCTCAGAGACCAGTACAAACTCAGCTTGATGAAGGTCTCTCCCTACTAGAAGTTGAAATTGCTATTAATCAGCTCAAGAATAATAAGGCAGCAGGCATAGATGGGATTCCAGCTGAACTATTTAAAGATGGGGGCACTGTACTAGTTCACCACACTCACAAGCTCGTTGACAAGATATGGAAAACAGAAACGATCCCAGATGATCTCAGGGATGCCTTGATAGTAGTAATCTTTAAAAAGGGTGACCGAGCTCAATGTGGCAACTATCGTGGAATATCCCTGCTTTCTGTAGCTGGAAAAATTCTTGCCAGAATCCTGTCCAATCGTCTTAAACCTTTGGCTGAAGAATCACTACCTGAAACCCAATGTGGATTTAGACCCAATCGAGGAACAACTGATGTGATCTTCTGTGCTAGACAGATGCAAGAAAATGTAGGGAACAAGATCGCCCTCTTTATATGGTCTTCATTGATATCGTCAAGGCTTTCGATTCAGTCAATAGAGAAGCTCTTTGGAAAATCCTAGCTCGAATTGAATGTCCTCCAAAATTCATTCAGATCATTAGAATACTCCATGATAATATGAAGGGCTCAGTTCTTAACAGCAATGGGCCTGGAGAACCCTTTAAGATCACAACAGGTGTCAAGCAAGGATGTGTGATCGTCCCAACATTATTCTCAATTTTTGTTGGCGCTATGCTTCACCTGATCAAAGAAAAAGTTCCGCATGGTGTAGATATTGAATACAGGACTGACGGAGGATTATTCAATCTTAGCAGACTGCGAGTAAAGACAAAGGTATCGACAGGTTCCGTTCTCGAACTCCAATATGCTGACGACAATGTTATATTGGCAAACTCGCTAGACGATCTTGAGGCTGCTCTGAATGCTTTTAATGACGCGTATAAGTGCATAGGTCTGGAAATAAACACCAGTAAAACGCAAATTATCCATCAACCTGCTACGTCCAACTGTAATGCTGCTGGTTTTCCCATTATGATCAACGGGGACAACTTAAAATACATTGAACACTTCCCTTACCTGGGCAGTCATCTCTCAGCAAATGCTAAGATTGATGCTGAAATCCAATATCGCCTTAAATGTGCCAGTGCAGCGTTTGGGCGTCTACGAAAAAGGGTGTTTGACAACCATGACATCAGTACTCCAACCAAATTGCATGTGTACCAAGCTGTTGTAATACCATCTCTGCTCTATGGTTGCGAAACCTGGACTACCTACAGAAGGCACTTAAAGTGTTTGGAAAAGTACCATAAGCGTTGCATCAGGAGAATTCTTGGAGTTAAGTGGCAGGACCGACGCACCAACATCAGTGTCCTGGAGGAAGCGATTACTACCAGCATTGAGGCTATGATATTAAAACATCAGCTTCGATGGGCAGGACATGTTGTTCGCATGCCTGAACGACGTCTCCCAAAACAAATCATGTACTGCCAGTTGCGGATTGGACAGAGAAAGCAAGGAGGGCAACGGAAACGCTTCAAAGACGTCCTAAAATACAATTTAAACAAATGTCAAATCAACACGGATAAATGGGAGACTACAGCATCAAATCGTCAGGTATGGCGTCGCTTCATCCACCAAGGTCCACTATGTTTCGAACAACATCGACGAAGCCGTGAGTCTGAGAAGTACAATGCGAGGAAAGAGCGTGAGGTTTATAGGAGGATCAACCCACAAGAGCCAGTGGTTGCTCCGAACAACGTGTGTCGCTACTGTGGGCGAGTTAGTGTTTCCAGGATTGGACTATATAGTCATCTAAGAACTCACCTTTAGAAGACAATCTTACTCGAGAACGAGTGATAGCCTATTATTATATTATATATTTAATATGTCTTTAAAGTTTTATTTTTGTATCTAACGTCTAATAGATATAAAAATAGAAATAAACTTTGCTGGGTTTACTCATAGGACGCACGATTGTGGGGAAAATATAGGAAAATTAGTCCCAGAAGCGAGATATAGAAACAAAAACTTAATTGTACCGAAATTTGATGTTTTTCAGTCGGTCTACATGATTGTACTCAATTATAATGGGTGTTTCCCTAATCCTGAAAAAGATTTACATGAGATTTAAAATACACTCAGAATTATTTACTTATTAATCTCATGTAATTATTTTAGGGATTAGGGAATAACCCATTATAATTGAGTACAATCATGTTGACGGACTGAAAAACATCAAATTTCGATTACTAAGTCAACATTAAAAATGTCTTCAAACACCATAATTAAATGTACCGTTAGAAATCTAACGTCCGTAGGTTAATATGGCACAAATCAACAATTTTGAAAATGATGAAGATTTAGAGCATTTCGTAGCCCCTTAAAAAGTATGACGATTTCTTGCCTATGCCAATGCATATCAGAGTGATCTGACGCAGCTACGTTAAACATGATCTTGTCTGGATATGGAATACGTAAAGAAAAGCAGTTCACATAAAACTAAACGACTGAGCAATTTCCGCATACCTGGGAGTGAGAATAATGAAGTGTTTAACTTAACTACGACTGGAAGAAACTAAACGAGGCGCTGTTAGTCAATAAGAAACCCAATTACTCATTCTCAAATGTCGTTACTTTACCATGAGACAGGTCAGTAACTGCAACAGCTACCAGCGAAATGAGCAAAACTTCGCAATCAAGCGTTCAGTAACAAGAACTGGCTACAGCATTAATCTTGCAATAATTTAAATATTTTACAATTTATCTCTTCACGACTCCGTTATGTGATCAACTTTGGTATTTGTCTTCCATGCAGGAGGTAATGACCTCAATATCAAGGAAAAGGGTTAATTATTTCCTATATAAATTCATCATCAGGGTAAGAAATCCAGAGAATCGATTTACTTGAGTTAGTACAAATATATCTGCGATACATGTATCAGTGACGTTTCCAGTTCTTGATAGCTCTTAGAATGGCGATTAACTCAGCTATCCATGGCGATCCACACGTGTACCTACTAGTAGTGATGACAAAATGATCAACAGACTACATTCATGATCTGGATATTATCTACCTATTTATGTATCTATCTCTTTATTTATTTATTTATTTATTGATGTGTAACATCTTTCCACTCGGTATCTGGATATTTTTGTGGCACTCGGTAGCTGGTCATTTTTGTGGGAGTGATTTTGGAAAAGGGACGGAAGTGGATGGGACGGAAGTGCATGGGACGGAAACAATGAGCGCGCGCGATGGCGGAGATCGGTTCAACGACGTACTGTAGGCCATGTGGCTATGTGGGATGTAAATCGCTTACTGCTTTCCTCAAGGTTTGGAGGCCCCATTACAGATATTCCTACAATAAATCATCTTCAAACCGTCGTTCTTTGGTGTGAAAATATTCATCATTTCATATTTAATAAAAACAATTATAATTTATTAAATCTTACTACTTTTTCTGTATTCTTATTTAATGTAAGCACTCGAGGTACTGTCGGCCAAAATACAGCACTAGACTATTATATCATATTTGCTGAAAGGATTTGTCACTGGAGTTTTGCAAGTAGTTATTGTAGAAATAATAGTAATGAGAACTTACCGATGGTAATAACACGAAGGAATCCTTCATGTTTGCTGGCACAAGGTAAC